>OV277694.1:13690000-14940000 GCA_922987775.1 Agonopterix subpropinquella | reverse complement strand
AAAACACCCTAGTAATTTTTAAAGAGTATGTAACGCTTTTAATTATACACTCTGTATAGTAATTTCACTTCGCATGTTTATTTATGAATCAAAAAGGTTTGTTTTTAAAACATTCCATTAATTTATTCTTAATTTCCAAATATTGCAACGGAACATCATCGCATCATAAAGAAAATACGACATAGAATGAAGCACAGACCTTAAAAACTAAATTACAAAACAAATTAAGACACACAAAAAGTAGAAATAAATATAAATAAAGATTTAAACACCATAAAAAGTAGAAATAATGAATCAGATGATGGGAATCAATCTGCAGGTGGAACACCGATCATAAAAATTGTTTGGCACACTTACTCGCATGCATTCATCATCATAAAAAGAAGAAGAGAGAAGAGAAGAAGTCAAGGAATAGGAGGAGTAGCCTTTCAGTGGGTTACAGGCTATTACTTAACTTTAACAAGATACAAATTCGACATATTGCAGTCTATGAAAATTGCAGTTTTGGCAATAAGAGTGGAAAGAAACGAACAAAACAACAAACGATAGCTAAAAGCGATGGAGAATGCATCGCAAGTAATGTAACTATTAAATCACGAACCAAAGAATTGGAACAATGCATGCATTGTCTACAAGATCGCTTCGAGATCAATGTTACAGAGTGGAGTACTGCAGTGCGAGCACCTTCATTTTGATTAGGAAACTGCTGAAAATTTTGTAGTTTATACAAATCAACCCTGTTTTTCCACGCAAATACAATCAGGATATTTTTATAAAAGAAGAGTTAATAGGCTTCATCTATAAGTATTTTCTATCCGATGAGCTAAGCCAGGAAGATGGCATAGGTATCTGAAGCCAAGCGTAAACCCATATAGAATAAAAACAAACCTTCTTCATGATCATGAGCAATAGGTACCTTAGGTTACGGGCCTGTTGTCACACCTTTGCATAAGTACCACATTTTCGCGATGATAAAAGTAAAATTTGCAGAAATTACATAAGAAACCTTTAAACCTTTAAATATACCGTTTTCTACACAAAAACATTAAATAATAATAAAGTTTCTCTCCTCTGCTATAATATCCATTTTAAGTAGAAGAAAACCAAATTAGAATAATGCTAAGTAGTAAATTATGCATCGGATTATTTCAAAGTGAAAGTATACATCATCAACAAATAGAGCACCTCTTATAAGTCGTGTGTGCGAAAAACCTCAGTAACTTACGAATCCCAATTCGCACTTATTTTATATTATTTGCGATCTAAGTTTCAAAAGATAATTTCGATTAAACTTCGAAATAATAATAATAATTATCTTTATTTGAATTATTAATTAGCAATATTCTACAAACTCTCATAATTTTCTGCCCTTATCTTATTACTAGGGGTTGGCATAATATATCGTCTTCTTCCATTCCTCTCTGATAATCGTTTTTTCAATCCAGTGAGCCTTTTATACATACGTCATCTTTCAGACAATCAATCCATCCATCTTTTTTATGGTCGTCCTCTCTTTATGCAGCCATCCACATTAATATTTAAAACCGGTCTTGTAATATGATAATGGTACTCATCTCACCTCTTCATTATTCTACAAACTCTATCAACTGAATTTCCTACACTGTGCCAACTCAAAAATCTAAAACCTGTTACAGTCAAGGTCAATGCAAAGAATTTGTTATGTGGGATGAATGTCAAACTATTATGGTATTGTGATGTTTTTGACATCATTGATTATGGTGTACCGATTGTAATTATAGGGCTTTGAGCCCACGTGCTTTTGGATTAAGGTTGAGAATTAATTTAGAAATGGGCGTTTATCTGTATTCTTATTCCGAATGGCGAGACTACCGAAAAGCGAAGATGAAAAAAAAATTGATGCGTATAATAATTATGCAGATTTGATTACGAATGAATTAATAATTTTGATACATGAATATTCAAATTAAGATCCGGTTTTTTTTTCAATATTATCAAGGTTTGGAATAAACTGTATAATGGAATATTATTTGCATCAGTAGTACGTTTTTTATTCGTATTAAAACGTATTCTTTAATTTGTATTATTGACCAAAGTGATTTAAGAATGGAAATGGAAATACTGAAAAATAAAAAACTTGATCACCCAATTTTATAATTTCTTATTAATAATGGCAAACGTTTATAAAAAACTCTGTCTCAATCATTAGGCATTTTTTTTTAAATTTCCTAAAGATCTGTCAAAATGAATTGATTCTATACGACTAAATATATTCTGTATTATGTCAAGTCGGAAATTTTTTGTTAATAAATAAATCTCAGCTGACATATCAAATATCAACAGGATTAATCTTTAGAAAAAACTTGATTGAACCAGACTTAGGATATGATCTCAAGGATACGTTCAAATATCAACGGAAATGTCAAAACTGACGACAAATTAAATCTAGATCAAGACCATCAACATTAGTGGCAACAGCAATTAAAAAATAACATTGCGTAATTTTACAAAGCTACTTACGAAGCATAATGCCTCTAATACCATGATACTATCAACATCCCTGACCGATTGGATCTAACCCCTAAAGGAAAAAAGTGGGTGGGACATACCTAAAGGTCAATATTAACATAAAGTATTAATCAGCAATTCTCAGATCTGTCCGAAGCTTTCGCAAGAAACAACCAGATAAGGTGCTTCCATTGGGTCAATGCCAGTCCAGAATCGGACTGTGTGTGGAGTCAGTCGTTAATTACGTCATCGGCGTCCATTTTAGGCTCAACTGGAGTCAGATTTGTATCTCGCCCCCGCATGCACTTAATGGGTGCCGCAGGGTGACATGTTTGGGTTGGTTTTATTCTTATTGGATGTTTGTAAATCGATGTTTGGAATTGTTAACGGATTTTTGAACTACTGTTAGGATGTAGTTATCTTGTTATTTTGTGATTGATGTCTCGATTTTTTTAACGGATGTCGTAAGATGCGACTTAGGATCATGAAGATATAACTGTTCTTGTATGGAGTAAAGACAAGCTACCTATCATCACTTTGACATTTTGTTGTTTTTATATTTCTGGTAGCCAGAACACGACCTTTTCGGGTAAACAGAACTGCAACTACGTTTTTTAAACAATGCGCATTCTTAGCACATTTAGACTTTCCGAATGAAATGACGCACTAATTAATAGCGATAGGTGACTAGACGTTTGCCTAATAAAAACTGTAAAAGAAAACCTTTCCCTGTATTAAAAGAGTGTATTTGGCATTATAAAATCAAATAAAAACTACAACGAGCATAAATTCAGAACAACCTCCCGAACTACACCAAATGCTTGTTAATGTCAATCAATCAAAAGTTACTTAACACAACTACAAAAAATGGGCATCATTGCTTCCGAAGATGCCAGACACGCCTTCTGTTGCATAACCTTATGGCTTACACCGTTATTTGTATCAATATAGAATACAGTATTTCAATTTATTGGTATGTAAAAGTGTAAAACCCATATCAATCCGATGAAAACATGTGTCACATTATTAAATTGGGCAACGTTACAGAAATTAGTGAAGGAGTTGGCGTTAGGGTAACAAGTTGCACTACTTTAGGAAAAGTAACACTACTTAGGGAAAGTAAAAAAAAATCATACAAACGTTCGATCATTAGATTCATCAGATTGCATTTAGTATGGAAAGTACAATTACTTTTTTCGAATTTCCTATAGGTTTCTTAGGGAAAGTTGTTCAGTATCATGGGTAAAACCACCCCTTAAAATTATTCAACTGTTTACCCTAACACCCTGTAGGTACATAGATATAGAAGACAGTAGGTATTTTAATTTAAGGATATGTAAAACGCATATCAATTCCATGAAAATATGTCACATTATTAAATTGGGCGACGTTACAGAAATTAGTGAAGACAATGTTCCTTATCCCAGCTTATCGAACCCGCAACCCTCCGCTCAGCAGGCAGTTCTATTAACTGAGCTATCGGGCAGTCATGTAACACAGTAAGATTAATCCGTTGTGAACTTTATATTATGTCACTTAACTGTATGTATAATGAAGTAACAATGTAATTTAAAGCCTTGTTGATAAGCTGGTGCCAAGAACCTGCCTTCAATCAAATGCATTTCATAAACAATCAGATTATCTCTAACATCAATCTACAATGCAATATGAGGCATGTAACGATTATACATGGTGTCATGTCTTCTATTTTAATATAACGTAAGTTTTTAATTCTTTTGGAGTATTTTCTGTCCGAAAGGCTAGCCAACTATCATAAGTCATAACTTGAGACGTCATATGGCCGCATGTACTTGTTGTTAATATGGATTGGGCTTTGTGACTTGATTTAACAAAATACTGCCATCTCAATTCTCAAATCGGATGGAATACCGGATCGGAATTCCGTATGTATGTTGCGGACCGAAAGAAAAACAAATTACCACCAATTTCACCCAATTCATATACCCAACCTTGCAGTGGAATGATAAAGTATATGCAAAGGCTGATGATGATTATAACTATCAAATTTTCAACACAATGATACATCCTGTACCATACATTACAATGAATTACATAAATAAAATACCAGTACATTTGCCCCCAGGGGCAAATAACATCTAAGCGTGTATCTAGTATCTACCTATATTAAAGCTTCATTTGTAGTCTGCTGTAGTATGTTAGAAATTACCATGATCTTTTAGTAAAGAGTAATTAAGGAATACAGAGAGAAACATTGTAATTGATTATTTGTAATTAGGTTGGTACGGTGGTAATTTGTAATCACAAAAGATTTATTGGGAAGGTTAGTACGAAATCATAGAGTTGAAATTATAAGTCGTAGTCTAATCAAATCTACTGCAAGTGCAACGGTATTTTTAGGGTTCCGTACCCAAAGGGTAAAACGGGACCCTATTACTAAGACTCCGCTGTCCATCCGTCTGTCACCAGGCTGTATCTCATGAACCGTGATAGTTAGATAGTTGAAATTTTCAAAGATGTATTTCTGTTGCCGCTATAACAACAAATATAACAAAAAAAGGAATAACATAAATATTTAAGGAACGGACATGATTTTTTTGCCGTTTTTATAGATTATGCTACGAATCCCTTCGTGCGCGAGTCCGACTCGCACTTGGCCGGTTTTTCTTAGTCAATAAAAGTAATTTTAAGAAATAAAATTAATTAAAGCAATTAATTATAAGAGCGCAATCAAATCATTGATAACAGATAAACAAAACACCTAGGTAATGATTTAAATTAAACAACTTAAAAAGTATCAACTAACCTATTAGCTGTTTCAATTTACTTTAATTACTTCAGAACCAGTTGAAGCGAGATGACATGACGGTATCTGAAGCATATCAAAAGACATATTTTGATGTCCTGTGTCGGCACCGTGACTGTATTATTAATAAACACAAAAAAGTTGGCGTTGCAAAAAAAGTCAAATTTTTGGTACAATGACTTTTGGAACCGTTATGTATGATGCTTGATTTGTTTTTTGAAATTTGATTCAGTTGAAGTACAGTTTTTAAGCTTTTTTGGCTGACAGTGGGTATCGACTTCAGTGACTGCTTAGTTACAAAATAACGGCCAAGTGCGAGTCAGGCTTCTCGCGCATCGAGGATTCCGTTCCGTACTACCACACAATATACAAAAAAAATGTTTTTTCATGACCCTCAGAGCGAGACCGACTCATACTTGGCCAATTTTTATTATTTGTTGTTAAGTTTGCGCTATAATCACATAAAGTTTGACGCTTGAATTGTATAACCGTTTTTACAATAGAGCGAGATGTAACGTAGAGAAAAATTAGTTTCTTCTATGGACCTTTTTTCCCGCATGTATAAAGTGTTGCAATGTACCTATGTTAAGGATAATAAAAGGCTTTTTTATTTTTATTTTTATTTTATTATGGACCCCTTAATTTTTACTTGTTGAAGTGAAAACTTCTTTAGCTGCGTTGTGTACTTTTTGGTATGGGTAAAAAATGTTAAACTCGCGTCAGCACTGTGACGTCACCCTGATCGAAAATTCGTAAGACTAAATAAGACGATGACGTAAGATCACGTGACATTCGTAAGACGTAAGATCTCTTAGTTTTCACTTCTGCCGGCACTCCCGGAGTGCAACCCGTTGTTTTTTTAATAGGGTTCGTTTTAACCCTTTTGGGCACCTAATTGATGGTGACCTCTTCTCGGTGGAGAATTCGCAAATCCAATCTCTTTTCCGCCAGTTCCTTGCGGTTATCAGGTCTGTGGTTATCAGGATTTTTTTTTTTTTTGCGTACCGTTACTTGTGAAGATTGTTCAGTATACAGGGTCTTTCTCATTATGCTGACGGTTTTATAAAGGGATGATGATCACACCATTAAACTGAACAACTTACTCTATGGGACCAAAAAAGAAATCTCAAAAAAAATTGCTGATATATGTATATCCATAAAAAATTGCAAACCTACTGAAGTCAAAATGTTACATCTGAATTTTTCGCGATTTCCTCGGTCCCGTAGAGAAAGTTGTTCAGTTTGATCGTTTGATCATCCCCTTAGAAAAACAGTCAGCATATTAAGAAGGACCCTGTATTATATTCGAATATTATATGACCTTCAGGTATTGAGTAATTCATCGATATTCACGCGAATTTTAGCAAAACATTTAAAAGATACATGTATCATGATCATGACACGATATGTACAACCTTGTTTATGCCTTGAACTCTTTCGTTTATTACAAACGTTTTAAATATTGTTCGTACTAAAAAGGACAGAATTCCTTTCAATTAACAAAACATCGAACGACGGCAGGTGGAGTAAAACCTTGAACGAATCGCGGCCGAGATCAAGCAAGAGGTGTGGGTAGTAAAGTCAGGTGGGCAAGATAGCAATCACGAAGATCATCCGAAAGACTTGGATCTGCTAAAACAGGACTGGGTTTGGTATCTTACTGGGGAAAAGAATTCTTTATATCGAGTCGATGGCATTTCATTCAAATCTTTCCACCACATGGATATTTCGCCACATGGATAGCATTATCGGCAGCGTCCATAAGCTCCGTTTGCGTGCAGGGGAAAAGCATTGACCTGTAACTAATATCAGCTATCGAAATGTCACAATTTTTTTCAAGGAATGCAACATAGTCTCCAAAACTTCAAATGAATCAGGAGCACAGGATGGCATCTGTATACTATTGACGTCATTTCTATACATTGACGTCTCGCTTAGTCTAATCACGACATTTGCTATCTTATCTTGTTGTGGGGGTTGGTAAGCCAGGAATACTTCGACCCAGGGATCTCTTGTGTTGGCCCCAATACTTTTTCATTTCTTCACCCTTAAATATTTCTATATATATTTTCTTGTCACGAAGCTTGTTGTGGATTTTTGACTGCACGTCTTTTTTATATGCCAATTTTATAATTAATTTTTATATAATCATTTTATAATGCATTTGTTTTTGTTGTAATTTCGTTTCCAATAAATAGGACACAAAATATTGTTATCAAGTTGTTCCCTTTTGTTCTAAAGAGTTCCGTGAATCTGTTATGTGGGATATGACCAAAATGTCTGGTCTTGACAATTGTACACTATGTAATGCAATATTGTATTTTAATTGTCAAACCAGGGTCCTGGGTTCGAATCCCGGTTCGGTCATGGATGTTATATGTTCGTGCCGTTTTTGTATGGTTTCCATATTAAAAAACAAGCCTATAGTGCTTAACTTGGGATCATTACAATGTGAGCGTTATTTATTATTATTATTAAATTGTACTTTGTACATTTTGTTTTGTTTAAAAGATGTGTGCTGTAGAGTTTCTGACCGCATCTTCTCTCAACGGAACACCTTTCGACGCGGTGGTAGAGTCATACAATTACGTCAGAAAGCTATCTATGATATTATATTGAAAAAAAAAACAATTGAAATTTTGACATTTGAAATATATGTATATGTCAAAGTAAAACTACAATAAGTTTAAATTGCGTCTAAACTACCTTTCCCAGCTTCCTGGTCTAAACGTATACATCGTCCGTCCATCTTGAAATGGGAAGATCCTTAAGAAGATCCCCTCCCTTCCAGCTTCCTCCTACATCACTATCATCGTCCACCCCTCTTGCAAAAACACACTTTATCTTTCAATTACATGGTCTGTTGTCTGTCATTTGACGCGCATCTTTCATCCTTCACTACATAGTATAAAACAAAGTCGCTTCCCGCTGTCTGATCCTATGTATGCTTAGATCTTTTAAATTACGCAACGGATTTTGATGAGGGTTTTTAATAGACAGAGTGATTCAAGAGGAAGGTTTATATCAGCATTGCACCCGTACGAAGCCGGGGCGGGTCGCTAGTATCACATAATCTGTACTTTCATCTCCCAACGTAAGCGAAAAGAAATTCTTGATCTATATATCCCATCATCGTTTGCTCACTTGATCTACATTTCGTTCCATTCATACTTCACTACAATCCATTCCAACACGGATATTAGCGAGTATAGGTATCTTTAGACAAATTGTTATCTAGTTCCGTTTCTACTATGTTAACCCGTGTAACATAGCAGTTTATTAGTTTTTTTTATCAGTAATAAACAGTTCTGCATCGTCATTGGCTGCGTCGTGTCCAATTTGACCTCTATTTATGTTATCTGTATTATTGAAATCACGTTCATTTTCTTTATGATTCAGATTTTTTTCTTTCTTTGTTTTATTTGTATGCACATTGTTATTCTTACTGTGTGAAGTTTGTGTAGGTTTTTACCTACCTACCTACTTAATTAAACGGTAAATTTTTCTAAAATTAACCTTTGAAAAATCGTCCAAAAGCGTGATATAGGGTTCCGTAGTCATTGTTTACGTTTAATGCTACCTATCTCTTTTATTTATCTAGCAATTTTTTATTTTATTTTATTTCACAGGCTCATTGTTTTTTCCGAGACTGGTTGTGCTACAGGATTCGTTATAATTTTCATTGAAAGTAGTAGTAGTAGAGCTGTATTTTAGAATAGTTTTACTCTATTTTTTTTAAAGTTTGAGGAGGCGTATCCCTCTAACTTTTAACAATTTGTAACGAGATTTTGTCTATTAGGTGTTACTACTTTCCATTAATAAACGGTAAAAGATAACATATCAACTTAGACTAATTATATCGGGACGCGTAACCACGTGTCATTCTACTAACAAACTTTCTGCCACTTTTTGCGGGGGGCGAGGTAACATGTTATCCGTAACTTTGGATTTTATTCCCTATGACTTTAGATTCTAATTTTGAATGTTCAAAATCATGAAAAGTAGTCTCGTGTAAACCCCAAACGTTCTAAGTTTAAAATTATTGTTTCGCTATTATAGGCTGTCTCGTTTAGTGATAAGGTATAAAATTGGGTGTAAATGCGCAAGATTAATTGATCTAATACCGTGGCAGAGGGGAAATGCTACCGCAAGGCCGGTCCGGATATAATTAGTCTAAGCATATCAACAACGAATGTATTTTTGAAATTAAAAACATTTAAATGATATTGTTTTTTATCCGGGTTTTTCGGTTTTATTTCTCAATTACGTAACATTTTGAAAATTCTGAGAAGAAAAAATAAATTAATAAAGGCTTCTAAGAAGAAAAAAAGTTGGAAACAAAAGGCGATAAAACAGTTTTAAAATTCATTAGAATTATTATTAGGTTTGATAAATTATAAGCATCAATTTCCTATGACTTCGTTAGGCAGTACAACCCACACGTGTTTAAAATTAGTCATATTAATTTGTATGTACAAAGTTAGTCATTCATTTAGTTCGTAGAATTTTAGTTTAGTACATACAGAAATTTTTAGTAATTTCCTTTAAGTATTGTTTTGCATGACATCAATACCCAACAAACAGAAGGAAGTGAAGTAAATTTTTTCATAAGGTGAACTGTTTCGCATCTTGTTAAAACTTAAAATGATCGTCTTAACTTGAAAAAATATATACCTATTCACGTCACATTAAATTTTATTATCTTATCTTAATTATTAACATTACGTACCCTTATTTTTTTATTATCAACTATATTTTAAGGGTGTGTTGTCTTCAGATAATGAAACTATTTGAACGATTTTCTATGAAAGAGAGATAAAAAAAATCAAGTTTTTCGTCCCATGTACCATAGGGAAAGTTGTTTAGTTTTATTATCTGAATGCACCCTTAAATTTTTGTCGGTAATTAAAAAATAGGGGTGTAAAAGTATAGTGTTCATCTAATCTTTTATCTAATCTAGTATCTGATCCCAAACTGAAGCTCGTCGAAGGATTTTATTATAGGAATCAGACAAACATGTAACATAGGTATACATGACCGAATAGATCTCAGGATAATCCGGATTGGTACGAGTCTGTCGTCATAACCAATATAAAATGCTATTTTTAAATAGAGCGACGATCATTCTAAGTTTTTATGGAGTGCAATGCGAAACGGACCCCCTTAACAAAATTGAATGAATGTTACGTGAAAATTAGTATGTTAACGATTCTTTTATAATGTTTATCTGTACGGCCGTTTTACTCTTTTGGAAAATAATGTAAGTGCAAAAGAGACAGGTAGTACAGCTGTAGTATTTGATAAACATTTTTTCGGGTGTGAATATTTTTGTGCTTTTTTAGACTTTAAAATGATATCTAACGTTTAGTTAATATGGAAAGTCAAACTCAATATGCCATCGATTCGACACGAGTTTATGGAGAGATGTAAAATTTTTCTATACTATAATTTTTTTATTTTTGTTTCTTGAGTAGTTTTTCTTACAAAATAATGTGAATCCACCTTTAATATGCTAAAAGCGAGCCTTGATGTACCACGATTTGCATGTAAGACATCTGTTAATATATTGGTGTAATTTCTTGGAATATTTTATTTGTTCATACAAAAGACATCACACTGAAAAAAATGAACAACCAAATAGTTTGTTTGGAAGTCACTAAAGTTTGATTATATTTAACACTAGTGTGTTAAATATAATCAAACTTTAGTGACTTCCAAACTGTTTTGCAGCATATAAACAAACTTTCGGGTTTAAATAACAACATGTTTTGCTACTTATAACCAAATGTTTGATTATGTGCTACAAAACAGTTTGGAAGTCACTAAAGTTTGGTTATAGTTGGTTGATCATTTTTGTCAGTGCAACACTGCCGCTCTCGATCTTCGATGTACTGCATGAATAATAGTTAAAAAGATTATTCATTCACAAATCATCATCTCTTTATCATTCTTTTAGACTTGGATAAGATTCAGAAATTTAAAAAAACTTTACTCGATTTTTATAAAAAGCACACAATATCCACAACCGACAAACGAATGAGTCAATGACTTAACCCAAAGTCTAACTGACTCACCGAATCGCTTCACATGTACATCACTGTTAAAAGAAACCGTTCTCGATTTTGTCTCTTTCGGTTCCTTCGTTTCGGTATTGGTATCGTTGGTTTCGGTCTCGTCTTTCACCTCGCCATCTTCGGTTTCAGACTTGATACCAGATTCGGTCATTGGAGGTGGAGGCACCGAATTTTTGGTACCTCGAACTTTTTCGGTATCTTTTTTGTGTCAACTCGGAGATTTGCTTTTTGGTATCATCGGTACTTTTTTTTTCTATCTGTAAAAAGTTATCTGACTTAGAACATCGCCAGATTATAAATAAAAAAGTAATTTAAAAAAAATCTTACCTCTGAACGTATTTTTGAAACATGAGCCCGATTTTTTCCTTTATTTTAATGGAAACTTTAGAATGAGCCACATCTTGCACCAAATATCTGTAACAAAAAAACAAAAATTTTAATAGGATAAATGTACAAAATATTATATGTACGTATTTTGATGGTCTGAAGCACCCCATAAATTATGTAAAGTATTTAAATTGACACTCTGTACAGTACACCTTAATTTAACTTGTAAATTTTTAACATGGGTGAAAAATAATTGGTATCAAATTACATACAAATAATACCGAACTCTTTTTTGCTGAGACCAACTCTTGACTGACGCTCGTCATTTTTCAGATCGCCTGTCACCTGTCCATGGTATCGACAAATTACGAACGTGATTGAACGAGGAATGAACATGTCAGTTTCAAAAATCTTAAAAAAAACGAATTCTTTTGAATACTGATTACAAAGAGCAAGCTCTAAACTTGGACTTTCGATTTTAGATATACAGAGTGTAAGGAAAAGTATAATTAACCTTTAAACCACATACTCTACCATCAAACTGAACAACTTTTACGATCGGAGCAAAAAAGAAAATCTACTAAACTCTAAATACCTATTCGACTCAAATGTATGCAACAGCTGATTTTTTATTTGCTCCGATCGTTTTGCCCCCATAGTAAAAGTTGTTCAGTTTGATGGGTAGAGTTTGGGTTTAAAGCTTAATTATACTTTTCCTTACGTATAAAATATCGTGATTGTTTTTATTTGAATAGAGTTGACATTTGGACAGAAACGTTTACGATATATCGAAGGTCAAAAGTCCCGGTAGTCCCTCAGATTAGCTAATTGTTTAAAGTTATCTTGAAAATAAGTTCCTAATAGAATAAAACAATTAGTTAAGTAGGTACATGACAAAAGATGTTCAAATATAAAATGATTATATAATTTGTAAGACCACAATAATATCAATCCATGCATTTACAAATACAATGCTTCAAGAGGTCGAAAGATCACATACAAACATGACATACATTATGTATGTCTTTGTATGGGAGTGCTTTCGTAATTTATTTTGTAGTTAATGATAATTTTGATTCTTATCTAAATGTCTCTCATTGAGGTTCAAATCGTAAGAATGTAAAGAGTCGTGATTAAAAGGAGAAATTGAATTTAAAAAATATTATGAAGACCATATTCCCCGAAAGGATAGTACCTAATTAGAGATAGTCCAAAGGGTAGCGAGCCTATTGTGCTGTCTTCAATCGCATTCTTTTTTTTAAAGTTTTTATTTCTAACAGAATTATACAACATTTCTAAAAAACAAGAATGTCACATTGTAGTCACTGTATTTTAATTTAATTTGTGTTTACAACATGTGTTACTAATATACAATCTAAATAATAAAATAAAAGTAAGCATGTACAAAAACAATCTTAAAAATTATCGGTAAGTATATATACACAATTTACGAAGTAATTTAGTATATCGAAATATTATGGATTAAGTATTATGTTTTACGTTTGTACCTAGTTATTATCGTTCATGTGGCGGTTTTTAATATGATAACTAAGTACAAACATTGTAAAAACAAATCCGCAATGACCCGATAAATTGAAAATCAGCAGTGACTATAATGTGACATTCTTGTGTTTTGGAAATACATATTGTATAATTTTGAAGAATTAAAAAAATACAATTTTCTGCAGCACTGGAGGTTCGATGCCCCCTTAAATATCAAGGTGTGTATAGTAACTAGTATAGTATTATTTGATCTGTGGTCTATTGTAATGTGTAGTATAGTGTTATAAATAATGTATCCAAAGATTTTTTTTGGTTGAATGTATCAAATATATCGCGTCGGACTCACTACCACCTGTCATTTTCATTTATAAGCTACATGAATATATCTGAATACACCGTTGGAAAATATAAGTAGTCGTCAGTATATACTTATGTGTAATATGTTAAATAAGGGTTTTAAATCGGATACTCAAAATTGACCCAAATAATTTTCGTTTTTATTGCAACAACTTGATCTTACTAGGCGACCATGAAATTCTGGTGCTTTTTCACATATTTCGCAAAGTGAATACTTATGTTAAAAAATGTGGTCAGTCGACAAGTGGTCCGGTTACGAAATCAAGTCGACGGTAATGTAGAGACATTATGCTGTGGACAAGTCACAAGCGGTTAGTTCTTCGTACTTTATTTAATCTTAATATTTAGATCAACACTAAGGTATTATTTACGATACGAAACATTTCTTTTGCAGCTTTGTTATGGGCGAAATTCGTATCAGAACAAAATGCTAGTTATCGTATGTCGCCATTTCATGTCTTTTCGTGAAACCTTGAATGTAATAAAAATAAATATTGCGATCGGCAACGACTGTACTCCAAGAAGTTCAAAGAAAGCTTAATTATTTATTTTATTTTATTATGTTCGGGAAACCAGCAGTTATTTTTTACTGTAATAATTTATACTAATTGAAAATAGCTAAGACAAAAATCTGCATTTTATATTGAATCCATAAACTTATTATCATTGAATCGCATTGGATTGAAATAACAATTAATTATTATACAGGGTGAAATTGCTATCATTGGCAATTTGGCATCCTTTTAAACTAAGAGTACTAACTAACATACTAAACTGCAATGCGTACTCGACTCAAATGAATGCAACAGCTGATTTTTTTTTGCTCAGGAGAGTGATTTTTGAAACTCATTCTTTGAACTCAGCAGTTGAAAATGTCAATATTACTACGGAGATATGCATAGTTATTTTGACATTTACAACTGCTGAGTTCAACAAATGAGTTTCAAAAATCGCACTCCTGATCGGTTTGCTCCCATAGTAAAAGTTGTTCAGTTTGATGGATAGACTCTTAGTTTAAAAGGATGCTAATGATATCAATTTCACTCTGTAGATGTAAGGTTATCTGAGAAGGTTCAATAACTTCAAACCACGTCTGTCCTTCAAACCATCTTCAAACAAATCAAGTCGCTGCAGTCTTAACTTTGTACCAAACGCAAAAGCTTTGTAATTTTGCTCAATACTGATTCGAGCACCTCATTACGATAAAATTTATGGTTTTTAGTATTCCTACGTTGGATTTTAACGTGAATTTCGAAGTCGATGATTTCTTAATTATCTATTGCAACGTGAATGAAC
Organism: Agonopterix subpropinquella; assembly: GCA_922987775.1. Lineage (NCBI taxonomy): Eukaryota > Metazoa > Arthropoda > Insecta > Lepidoptera > Depressariidae > Agonopterix > Agonopterix subpropinquella. Next base: position 14,925,171 of record OV277694.1, on the reverse strand, counting down.
TTTTGGATGATATGGAGGCATTATGTAACTTACTTTCCTGATTCTTTCGTAGCCCCAAGAACCCAAAATCTTTTAGTAATATGGCTAGGTGGGTGTGGGGTATACTTCAATAGTGAGGGTTGGTGGAATGATGGTGGATGTTAAACAGCCATTGCTGCATAACTTTCATCCCCAAGGTGGTGTAACTACTCAGAATTCCTGATCCTAATTCAATTCTGATGTTCTAAATACATTATATACCTACACAACTATAGTTTTTAATTCGTATTTTTTTTTAAAGAGAAATAAAGAACATTATCTCATCGGTCGGAAAAAGAGGGAATTTTTGGGGTTGTTCGCTGGAGGTCATGTACTTATTTTGTCATGTTCTGGTTTGGTCATGTTTTTAGGGTTCCGTACCCAAAGGGTGAAAACGGGACCCTATTACTAAGCCTACGTTGTCCGTCCGTCCGTCCGTCCGTCCGTCCGTCTGTCCGTCTGTCCGTCCGTCCGTCCGTCTGTCCGACCTATTTAGGGCTGTAACTTTTGAACTGTAAGAGCTAGATAATTGAAATTTTCACAGAATGTGCGTTATTACGGCGGATTTGTTAACAAATAATAAAAATGTCAAACAGTTAAAAATTAAGGGGGGTTCTCAACAAGAAACTACTTTTTATCAACGTTTTTTCTTCACGCTCTATCGTAAAAACGGTAATACGTACAAGCGTCAAACTTAGTGTGATTATCTGATTATAGAGCAAACTCTACAGAATAACAACAAATACTAAAAACCGGCCAAGTGTGAGTCGGTCTCGTGCTAAAGGTCCCGGACAAAAAAGTTTTTTTTTCTATGTTAATAATGTTGTGTTTTGTAGTGGTGTGGTACGGAACCCTCGGTGCACGAGTACCCCGACTCGCACTTGACTGCTTTTATTTCTGGTTTAGTCTTATTCTGGTTTAGTCATGTTCTGTTTCAGTCATGTTCTGTTTTCGTCATGTTGAATTCTGGTTTAGTCATGTTCTGGCTTAGTCATATTCTGCTCCCACACAAAACTGCGGATCAGCCGAATTCAGCCGATCGATTTTCTATGGGAGGTCCAAAATTTTTTTCATTTTCCGACCCATGTTCCTTAGGGAAAGTTGTTCGTTGAAAGTTTACGACCGTAGTTCCTATTCAGGGTGGTCAGAACAGAAGCTATGCTACATCTACCAACGAATTCCAAATGTGTAGAAGAAAATACTGCAGCGGGAATCTATGTCCAAGATTATATTTGATTTTTTTATCAAAGTATTTTCAAACCACCTCAATTATATTGACTTTGGCTTTCAGTTCCGCCATCTAGCGACTGTTCCCATGATTTCACGATATTATGTCATTGTCATCAACTCTGACCAACAGTGGGATGCATTACCAAGGTACCAGGAAACCAGAAAAGCAAGAAGATTTGCATTAGCAAAGGCCGACACCTTGACGCGTTTTTGGTTCACCCACGTGCGTTTAGCAATAACACCTACTCGCTACATCTATTTAACTTAAGAACTGCCTTTATGTAACTTTAAATGATTATGAAATAAAGATTATAATAGCTTGATTCAGGAGAGTTTATACGTTGTACGGTTATAAAGGATTTCTGAATGGTTAGTAGCTTTGAAGTGTTTGCGTTGTTTTGTTAAAGCTTCTTGATAATATTGCGTGATGATTTGTACAAATTGTGTATGAGGTAAATTTTCAAAAGTATAGATTTAGGCACGCCTTGGACACTTAGATGTCATTTCATACAAATGGGATGCAAGAAGAGGTAAGCATGTGCGATATTGAGTGAGTGCGAGCGAGACAGGAATACACCATTGCCTACACTTTTCACCACGCTTTCTACTAAGCGGGAATTGGAAGGGGGCAGGGATTATCCGTACAGTATACAGGGTGTAACAAAACACCCTAGTAATATTTAAGGAGGTGCTTCAGACCATCAAACTAAATAACTTTCACTATGGAGCCAACACCGAGAAAAAATAAAAAAAATCAGCTGTCCCATACATTTTAGTCGAGTCGGTACTGCAGTTTTGTATGGGACACCAGATTTTTTGTTTCTCGATGTTGGCTCCATAGTGATAGTTGTTCAGTTTGATGGTCTGAAGCACCCCCTTAAGTATTACTAGGGTGTTTTGTTACACCCTGTATACTGTATAGTACTAGACTAGATACTCTTTCTTATACTTACTGTGGTTTAGGCAAGATCATTATTTTTTTCTATGGTCGAAATTGTGTTATATGATTAAAAAAATCCTGCACTCTATTTTAATTTAATGAAATAACAATAATGTACAGGTGTTAGGGTACTATGGGTTTCTTAGGGAAAGTTGTTCAGTATCATGGGTAAAATAAAATCACCCCTTAAAGTAATGCAACTGTTTACCCTAACACCCTGTATATTATAAACATAAAGGTGGTGTTACGCTGAGCCATTTCAATATTGACCTGTATTTAAATAAAATTATTTAGTAATTGAATCCTATCGCCAATTCGTCAAATGCCAACTTTAATAACATAATAACATAGTATTATTTATAATAGAGTATAAATATAGAAGGACATCATTAATTCACACCTACAACAACCATATTTAGATTGTCCACTGGTGTGACGTCACAGCCTGACGAATGAATGACGTCATCCATTCATTCACTCACTACCGGATCAACAATGTCAACTGTGGTGGGCTTTTGGTAATGAATCATTATTTATTGTTTTGGTGGCTAGTTCAACTGGGTGTACAGAAACAAATCCATATAATATCGCTCGCTCAATCGCGTCATTTATAATTTTATCTATTTTATTTGTTGATTGGACCCCCCACAGGGTGACCTGCCTCCAAACTGCCTCCGTGGTCTAATGGTTAAGAGCATTGGGCTCTCGATACGGAGGTCGTGGGTATGTCACTTTGTGCGTTTTTCCCCAGTTGGTTAGGACATTGAAGGCTGAATTACCTGATTGTCTGAAAAGTAAGTTGATTCCGTGCTTCCGTGCACGTTAAGCCGTTGGTCCCGGCTACTATGTCTAATGGTAGTAGTCGTTACATAAAAACCACGTCAGAGGCCGTAAGGCGGTCTGAAAAAACTCTAACACCAAGGCTCTGCCCACACGATAAGATGAAGAACGGTGGACCGACGACCAGGTGAAGGAGGTGGGAACCCATTCGATGAGGGCAATGCAGAACCGGTCGTTGTGGCGATCCTTAGAGGAGGCCTATGTCCTGCAATGCAATTCTCTAAGCGCAAACATCATCACAACCTTGAATTCGTCGTTGAAACATCAGCGAGCTGTCAATTCGGTACAGTGTTGCAAAAGCTACCGATTTCGGGTGCTGTCCGATATACTGATTTTAGGCTGTGATCTACCGATTTATTTTATAGAAGATGTTTTAGCCAAATTGGCCCTAATTCGAGAATTTAGAAATTAGAGTTAGTTATGAATCTTTATGGTCTTATTTGAAAGTTTTTGGACTGAAATAGGTAATGAAAATATTATTTTATAAGTTATGGAATGGAATAGAGATCATGTTTTTTAAATCTCTGTATAGAAATCCTCGAAATCATTATTTTTCGATCTACAAAATTTTTATATAAAGTCTTCACTTCAGTCACGTTTCATGTTTTGGTCAATACGTAATTGGCACGGGCACAGAATTATTAGCATCGTTCAGAATTTTATGGAAATTGAGTACTTTTGGCAAAAATAGGACCTTTAAAACTAGAACATTACAAACATTCCTTGACTTAAGACAATCTACCGATTTCTACTGATTTTTTCAAAGCGAGGTTTACAACACTTATTCGGTATTCGCTGAGGTTATGTCATTTGTCAAACTTAAATATCAAAACTTGGACTATCTGTAGGATGCAAGAAGGATGTTACATTTGTGAGCTCATCGTTGTTTTTGACAGTGATGTGACGCTTAGAGAATTCTGGTCAACGTCTGATCTGCGCATACGAAGATTGACGAGTGGACTCATTTTTCTGGTCGTATCGTAGTTCGTTGTTTTGTTATAGCATCAGTCTTGCCAGGTTAGTGGATTTTCCACTCTTCTTATCGTGTGGGCAGAGCCCTGGTGTCAGAGTTTTTTCAGACCGCCTTACGGCCTCTGACGTGGTTTTTATGTAACGACTACTACCACCAGAGATAGTAGCCGGGACCAACGGCTTAACGTGCCATCCGAAGCACGGAATCATTTTTCTTTTCAGACAATCAGGTGATACAGCCTGCAATGTCCTAACCAACTGGGGAAAAACGCACAAAGTGACATATCACTAGGTGTCCCCCGTGGGAATCGAACCCACGACCTCTGTGTCGAGAGCCCAATGCTCTTAACCATTAGACCACGGAGGCAGTTTAGATTTTCCACTAAAACTGGTGGTTTCTGTTTTAGAACAGACATGGTATTGGCTAAAACTGTGTAGCAATGATGCTTAAGTTCCCAAAAAGGAATACGCTGCTCACCTTGCGAACCCGTTCCGCATATAACCAGCGAGATTAAATTACAGTTGCAATAAATTGCGCACAAAGTAACACTTATCTATAGACTTACGCATAACTTTGTCATTCTCGTTAACTTAACTCATTGATAAGGGATCTGATCGACGATTTATGTCTCAAAAACATGGTAGGAGCGAGTCAAACTATCGTGGTAAGGGTTCTGGAGTGCAATTCTCGAAGCGCAAACATCGGATGAAACATCGGCGAGCTGTCCTTGCTCGTGTCCAAGTTGTGTCAAACTTAATATGAAATCTTCGAGGATCTGATGGAAGCAAGAAGGATGACTCCAGGAAGGAGTGCAATTTTCTAAGCGTCACATCGCTGTCAAAAATATCGACGAGCACACAACGATATCAATGTACTGTACCATGCGAGCACACAAATGTAACATCCTTCTTGCATTACATCCGATCGTCGAAGTGTTTATACTTATGAGTTTGACACATGATATAACCATAGCGAATACCGCATTGTCAGCTCGGCGATGGTTGCGCTTAGTGAATTGCATTGCAGTACCGTCTTTTAACTAGTTTGGCTGTGAAGATAAACTTAGTGAGCTGCGTACAGAAAACAGCATACTTAGCATTTAGCATAGTTATACTTTGGTTATACATTTCTAAATACCATATGTAACAGAACGGTGTGGTCATATTTAGAAGGGTGAGACCTTTCAGACCATTCATGACTAAAACTGAACAACTTTCGTCGCATTGACCGACGGTGATCGACAATTTGTCTATAAAAAAGCACGATTAGTATGGGACGCCCCGCGCCCCGCGCCGCAGTACGCATTTTTTCGTTCGCATCGACTAATCGTGCTTTTTGTATGGACAAACCGTCGATCGCCGTAAATTCGTAAAAAAAAGTTTTTCCATAGAAAATGTCAATGGCTACTCAACTTGAATGTAAGGAACAGCTGTTTTTTTCATGATTTAAGGGTTTTGTTGAGTTTGAATATGCCCTTGCTTGACCACACCTTCCTTGTTACTCTCTGGTATAGTTCGAATATATAGTGTTTTATTTCTAAGTCATTATTTTGCCTAAACTCTGTCCAATCCAACCTCGACATTGATGCATGTAGATTTCTTTCACGATGTTTTATTTCACAGAAAAGCCAGTGGTGTTCAGAAATGAGATATAATTCTGGCGAAACCCTTCCAGTACGGGAACCCTGAAAAAGTAGTAGCTCTAGTTTAAAATTAAACGGTGGATAGGAAAATATTAATCAACTGGAACATCGGTTTGTATGGAAAGTAAGTATTAATAAATTGTCATAAAAGTAATTTTGAAAAAAACATCTATTTCTATTCCGTTATGGTTTGATTTCATTGCTGCATTTTGACAGGTATTTTTGGGCACGGCTACTATATATATTTTTTGTTTTGATATTTTTGATACGTATAGTCTAGTAAATCTACGATTAATTGCATTTTAGGTGATAATTTGGAATATAATAGATAAATACCTGAAAAACATACCTACATTCACAATAGATAATACCCGATTTAAGCTGCCTGTCCAGCTGACGCGAGCTGGCTGGCGGAGCGGAGTAGCAAGGAAAATATTAACCAATCAGGAGCTCGGTCGAGTCTCGGCCGAGATTTTATGCAATCCTGATTGGTTAATAAAACTCCGCTTCCCCACTCCGCCAGCCAGCTCGCGTCAATGGACAGGCAGCCTTAAAATCATGTATTATTCGATAATTAAGGCAATTTAACATAAAAAAATGGAAAACTGGTGATTTTATATAGGTGGGCTTTGTTTAACGTGTTTTACTTTTACTGATAATGTAACACTAATCCCCAAATATCTTTATTTTGAGTAGGTAAATCGATTTTGAGGTATTTCTCAGGGTCCTCAGCCTATATAACCAAGAAATCTCGACAAAAGCAAAGAAAATATACACTACGAGCTTTTACCCGCGACTTCGTCCGCATAAATTATATACCAGATTTTAAGTCAGATGATAAGCTATCAAACAAAAAAAGTTTCATCAAAATCGGTTCAGTAGTTTTTGCGTGATACTCGAACAAACAAACACCCAAACAAACAAACGAACAAAAAAAACAAAGAAACAAACAGACGGACAAAAAATCCAAAAATTGGTGATTTGGAATCAGGGACATCTAAAAATCATATCGTAATCTTTTTTTTGTAAATATCTTCAATGTACAGACACACTTCTGTTACAGTTTTATAATAGTTTAGATGCGAAACAAAAGTGTATTAAAATAACAATGGCCTCGATTCGGACTGTACCACGACTTAACTAAATTTATTCCTGTCACTTTCTAAAATAAGATTAAGAAAAGAGACAGAAAACCAACAGCTGACTTTAGTGCTGTCAAAGTGACGTTACACGCCCAAAATAAGATGCCATTATAATGTATGCCATCTTATTTAAAGCGTTTTTGGTCGTTTAACGTCACTTTGACAGCACTAAAGTCAGCTGTCGGTTTTCTGTCTCTTTTCTTAATCTTATTTTAGAAAGTGACAGGAATAAATTTAGTTAAGTTAAGTCGTGGCACAGTCCGAATCGAAGCCAATATCTACTTATTATTTAAAACACAATTTACTTACTAGTTTCTTTAATGCAATCTCAAATCGTATTTTTACTGGAGTATAATTCTCGCTTCGAGTTTGTATGGTAAACCTTTAAATCGATGAGCAAACTGATTTCGAATACATTTTATGTAAATCATATCACTTATCTGTTCCAAATCAGCATTCCAACCATATCCCTTTCTCTTTCTTCGCATTAAAATACCGAAAGAGTTGCAAAACCTAAACGTTCGTAAGTGGCCGGTCAAAATAAGTCTGTCTGTCTGTCCTTGCTTCTCCCTAATATGAACAAATCAACAATCTCATGTTTATGGGACATTTGGGTCGAGTTATTGCAGATTTGTATGAACAGCTTTAATAGTTACCTTCTCTACATTATCGAAAAGTATTGGTTTAAAAAAAAAGTAATTAGCGGTTTTCTTTATTTTTTTTATTTACTTCTCTAATGATTCAACATATGGCTTTGTTCATCCGTCTTTGTAGAAAAATAAACATTGTGGTAATGTCAAATTATCTGAATATGCCTGCCTTTTTTACGACACCCACTTATGGAAAGGCACAATTTCATCAAAATCGGTTCCGTAGTTTTTGCGTGATGCTAGAGCATACAAGCTTGCGAGCTTTTGTTAGAACAAACAAAATAAATAAAAATTCTAAAAAAGGTTGACCTGGAGTAATTATGCCTAAAAACCATATTTTATCGTATCTTTTCTTGTAAATATCTTCAATGTACAAACACACTTCTGATACAGTTTTGTAATAGTTAAGATAATAAATAATTACCTACGTTCAATCTTATTGCACATTTATTTTATAAAACCATTTTTGAGTTTTTTTCTTTTATCTTACATTCATTCTATCAAATCGCAGCGCGCGCCATCTAGCCATCCTCTACGAAAATGCTGGAAAAATAAATTGATATTGCAAAAATACTAAGCAAAAGTCAGCAAAATAATACATTTTAATAATTCTTACTACGGGTACACTCGTCCACATAAAAAGAAACTTTAAATTCTCTTTATTCGCCCTCATGAATTATAACAAATTCAAAATGGCTACCATATTATTAAAATTCAGCACAAGTCAGACAACCAGCATTAAAATATCGAGGTGGTATTGTGTTCGCCAATTTAGGCGGTTTGCGAAATTTATGTAGAAAAAACATTTTTTATTTGTTTGTAAACTTTCTTTAAGGGGCAATGAGATTTGTAAATTTTATTCAATTAGATACGGTTGCAAACAATACAAAATTTGCAGCTAAAAACCGTTGTTATAAGGATTATACCTTCGAACGCGGCAGAGTGCGCTGCATACAAACGAAGTTTGATCTTATATTTGAATATTAACCAATGATTATCAACGACATTTTTTAAACACGATCTAAATACAAGTCTCTGTGTCTGTGGTTTGTCCGATTTTTGTTAACATAATACCTATACAGGGTGAAATTGATATTATCAGCATCCTTTTAATATATCCTTACAATAACTCAAAGTTTTCCATACAAATATTTTTGCTAGCTTTGAAACTACAGGGTGAAATTGATATCATTAGCATCCTTTTAAAATAAGAGTATACCCATCAAACCGAACAACTTTTACTATGGGAGCAAAGCGATCGAAGCAAAAAAAATCTGCTGTTCCATACTAAACTGCAACATCTATGTATGCAACAGCAGATTTTTTTTTGCTCCTATCGGTTTGCTCCCATAGTAAAAGTTATTCAGTTTGATGGGTAGACTCTTATTTTAAAAAGATGCTAATGATATCAATTTCACCCTGTAGTTTCAAAGCTAGCAAAAATATTTGTATGGAAAACTTTGAGTTATTGTAACTTTGAAACTATACATTTTGCGCGCTAACAGGTTTCTCAAAAAATACAATTCTGTAGGTAGGAGTAAAATCTTACAAATCAAGTACCTATAGACAAACATACAGTCACTGTAGACAAACATTTTTAGTAGGTAAGGGAAAAATTATACGATTTTATGTATTTGTAATAAGTAAATATGTTTTAGGCGTGCATATACGGGGTGTAACTGACAGCCTAGCAAATACTGAAACTGTGAACTCAGACCATCAAACTGAACAACTTTCAGTTTGATGGTCTGAGTTCACCGTTTCAGTATTTGCTAGGCTGTCACTTACACCCTGTATAGAGTATTCAGTATTCATGCTATTTTATTTTGATTTTTTTAAAGTCTGTATCCTAATTCCTAAATGACAATAAATTAATTACGCATTTACCCTAAAATAAAAAAACAAACCATTTTGATTTACAAAAAAACATAACCAACCAATGTTGAAACTTCTTGCTTTCTTTAAAATCGAAAAAAAAAGTAATTTTAAAACCTTAACAAGTTTATTGGGTCGTAAAATACCGACGCCTTCGTTATACTTAAGTGTTTTTACTTTTAATTATAACAAGCGTATAATCTGCCTTTCGATTGACTGGATTAATAAATGAATGTTTTATTAATAGAGGTGACTGACTGTACAGGCAATAAATACTTTTCATAGTTAATTGAAACAGATTATTTAAATATAATAATATACAGGGTGTAAGTGACAGCCTAGCAAATACTGAACCATCAAACTGAACAACTTTCTCTATGGAGCCTACCTCAGGAAACGCGATAAAAAATCAGCTGTCCCATACAAAAATGCTGTACCTACCTACCCGAATAAAATGTATGGGACAGCAGATATTTTTTTTCAGGTATCCTTAGGTATTTATTATTAATAAATAATCCTGAGGTAGGCTCCATAGTGAAAGTTGTTCAGTTTGATGGTCTGAGTTCACCGTATCAGCATTTGCTAGGCTGTCACTTACATCCTGTATAAGAATTCAGTACTGATACTGGTTGTTTTGTAGAAAATTTTCAGTCCAATTACAGCATACATAGATACCCTAATAATAATAACACAGGTCACAGTTAACGACCAAAAAACACGCAAAGTTCACTTCCTTAAAAACTATAATTACAAAAAAATACTTCAATTATTTTAATTTAAAACAACTCGTCCGCACTCTTTATACCGATAATGTCATGATTTGGCAAAAAGGCGGATTTCCCAAAATGGCCACACAAGGTCCATTGACCCATTATGAGTGGAGACAAGTTCTCGCCTTGTGCCAAAAAGGTCATGCTAAAGAACTGTGAAATTGAAAGGGGAAAAGTTATGTAGGGACGGACCAAATATATTATTGACTTCGATTTAATTTCGTTCTTTAAAACCGGCCAAGTGAGTGCGGGCTCGCTTGGCTAAGGATCCCAGGAGTAAGGTTTTTGAAAGTCACAGATTCAAAATTATGATTGTATGACGCATAATAATCCATAATAATAATCCATAGTAATTTTGACATTTTTCATTGCTTGAGTTTCAAAAAAAATTTTTTTTTGTTGCAGTGTCCTTCTTAATGTGCTGACGGTTGTTTTAAGGAGATGATCAGACCACAATACTGAACAGCTTTGTCTATGGGACCAACATCGATCTCACGAAAAAATAATCAACTGTTCCATACAAAACTGCAACTTAACTAACTCGACCCAATGTACGCTGGTTATTTTTTCGATTTATTCGTATATCGTTTAACTGTTATGACATGTGTCAAATAAACATTTATTATACTCTATTATTCTCTTTTTTTCTCTCTATTATTCTATAGTTATTTTAATGACATTAATTTGTTTTTTAAAAACGTTTGATGGACCTTAAAACGTTTTTGGTTTTGAGAAAAATGGTCCACCGTACCAAAAGAAGCTTCTTCTGGTTTTTGAGCTCGTTCATGGGTTTGTTGGCCCCACATTAAAATACTTTTAGTAAGGGCAAACGGGCAAAACTGAATCGTTTAGCCATCCCATTGGGATATTATACAAATGAACTAAAAAATCGAGAAATACTTTGTAAATCGAACATTAGAACCGCTTTACTAAAGAGCTTCGAACATTTCAGTATGGAAGGTGGCATACCTACTTTCCGCCATTTTGAAAAAATCACGATTTTGCGGCCACTGATGAAACATATGCCAATCGACAGGGAAAATGATTACAAACAGAAAATATACTTTGGTAAAATGACCTAAATGGTATACTTTCGGAGATATAGGGGTTTGAAAATATAAAAAAAATAAAAACATTTTTTTCCAACCAAATTGACTTTTTTGATCAGGAATAGATTGGCAAAGCTCAGGATCGATCAGGACTTAATATAATTATATAATATCATTATTATAAGTAAGTTTAATTCATTTACTAAGACATATAACATACCTACCTACATGCAAGACAGCTACGAGCAAGACGGTTGTTGTAGCAGTGTTGCTAACTATTCCTAGAGGGATTTATATATATTAATCTATGTATTAAATACTTGATCATCATCATCATCTCAGCTGATGGACGTCACACTGCTGGACATAGGGCTCCCCAAGGATCGTCACAACGATCGTTCCTGCGGTGTCCTTATCGAACGGGTTCCCGCCGCCTTCATCAGGTCGTCGGTCCACCTTTTGAGGCCCCACCTACCCACTGCTGTTACCCGGGGTGCGGGAGCTACCCACGCTGCGCTTTCCTGTACGCGATCACCACTCAACGGCTCTTCGGCCCCATCAGCCATATCGGTTCTGCGAGCAATATGCCCCGCCCATTGCCAGTGTAGTTTGACAATTCTTTGGGCTATGTCTCAGCGGATATCTTCATTTCCGATTCGATCTTGCCGGGAAACTGCGAACATAGCCCATTGCCGTTTGGGTGACTTTCAACCTTTTTATGAAGCTTTGAGAGAGCGACGACGTCTCAGTTCCATATTTCATCTTGAGACACTGCGGTATTTGGGACGTGAAGAGACTACGTAGCTTTTTGTCGGCTGCTCTGATTCTTCTGCGGATCTTTTCATTTCTGATTCGATCTCGCAGGGAACTCCGAACATAGCCTTCTCCATTGCCTTTTGGGTGACTTTCATCCTTTTTATGAGGCCTAGAGTGAGCGAGACGTCGTCTCAGTTCCGTATTTCATCACTGGCGATACACACTGGTCAAAGACTTTCGTCTTGAGACACTGCGGTATTTGGGATGTGAAGACGTAGCTTCCTTGCCGAGTCGGATTCGACAGGTTGACCTCTTTCTCGAAATTGTACCTATCTAATTGGATAGTTTTGTCCCAGGTAAACATAATTGTAAACAACTTCAAGCGCAGAGGACCCTCCCTCGTGTGGTGTACCCACACCATAGACATTTTACATGATCGTCCATGTGCATTTTCATTTTGTCCGTAGGCTAAGAATAGCATCATCCAATTTCTTCCTCTGAGTGTCGTATAAGGCAACTAAGGGATCCACCAATAGATTGGCAGCAGCATCCTCTGAGTACATACATTCAATCCAACTGCGATCGCCAACCCGCCTGCCAAGCGTGGCCAGGACCAACAAAATCAAAACTAGGTTCCCATTCCCTGGCGGCCCTGCTATTCCTGGCTGGCTACGGAAGCGGCCAAGGTAACGGCGGGGCAGGGTGTGCGAAGGATCTCCGCGAGAGATCCGGCTACCACAACCGACAACAGCTGCACCTGCTAATATATAATAATAATAATACTACTATAATAATACTCGTTCACAGCGGACCGATGAGTCGCGCGCTGAAATCGAGGAAAAGCTGAGCAGGATACTTTGGGATATCGTTATTTATATCGATATTAGGGGATTATGTGAAGTCCGAAAAGAGGGAGAGACTCGATAATCCTCAATTCCGGTAGCCTACTTTATTTCCGAAAGGGCAACCTCAAGTCTCGGGCCCCAGCACTGTGCCGGGTTTATGTTCCACAAATCTCGTACAGTATTCGTTAAAGGTTATACAGGTATACACGGGCCCCGACATCATATCAGAAATACGATGACGAGGTAGGGACTATGTATGGGGAAGATGTCTCAGGAGCTATTTATAGTTCCAAAACATACTTCATAGTTGTAATGTGAGACTTCAACGCAAAACTGGGAAATAACGGTGAAGATCTATGAGTGGGATAATTATTTTGATGTTGGACGACGGAATTAAAGGGGCCAACTAATGGACGGCTTCATGGAGGAGGAACTGTGATGAAAACTCCTTGTTTATGAAGCGGGAGCACAGGAAATGAACCTGGATGAGCACAAACGGTACAAGAAATGAGATAGACTTCATCATGTCGACGAAGAGGTAAAAATTCTATAATGTTTCTGTGTTAAACGCATTTAAAACCGGAAGCTAGGCAGCACGATAGGCAGATTTCGAAGTCCGTAACTTATGATCACCGAGCCTTATTAGGGAGGCTATAGAGCGGAACAAAGGCTCCAAAATCTTCGCTAAGGCTTTGTCTATTGGCCAAAGCCAGCTAGCAAAATTGAAGACCGAAAATGGTAGGATCATTATCGCCCAAACGTAAGCTTCTGAGAGAGGTTGAGAAATTCTTAGGACAGATATACACGTCAACACGGAGACGTACCACCGCTAAAAATCTAGATATCAACCATATATCTAGATTAACCCGGCACAATACCAAAGATATCCCGGACGTGAGCCTGTACGAGATTAGTATGGCTCCCAAACAGCAAATTAACAACAAGGCTGTAATTCAATGTAGGTCATACATTTGTGAAATAAATAAATACAAATAAATAAATAAGGCGCTGGGTGATGACGGGATTACGGCCGAGCTCTGGAATGCGTTTACCGATCCTTTAGAAGTAAATCGTTTAGGTACGTAATACTCGAGGGAGAAACGCCGCAGGCTTGGAACAGGTCTAGAGGTGCCCTTCCTCAAAAAGAGCGATAATGTCCTGCTGAAGGCCTAAAGGCCCATTTCGCTTCTTAGCCTGCATGTCTACGAGTATAAGCTGTTTCGAGAGTCGTTACATACAGTCTTGCACGCATGTTCAATTACTTCCTGCCTCGCGAATAAGCTGGGTTCCGAAAGGTTTCAGCACATTGGCCCACATACATAACATACGTTCCGGCAGGTTATACAGAAGACCGAAGAATATAAGGAGTATCTCACTGAGACGGCAGAGACAGCCCAACGAAGGTATCCAACGGCGGAGCTTGTTTTTCTGGGAGACTTCAGTGCCCACTATAGCGGCACTAAGTGGCTGTTCCCGTTCCAGAAAACTGACCATGCTGAGAGTGTGGCGCGCAAGTTTGCATTATCGCTAGGTCTCACCCAGCTGGTGAATCAAGCAACGCGGGTACTGGATGTTGATGGCCATACGCCCAATTGTTTGGACCTTCTACTGTCATCAGATCCAGACAGGCACTCAGTATCAGTCTCTGCCCCACTAGGAACGTCCGATCACTGTCTGGTGAAATCCGTGTCGATCTGCTCTCCTCCCGATGACAGCCCTAAGAGCACGAGGCGAGTCTGGCGATACGGGTCAGTAGATTGGGATGAGATGCGACACTTCTTTGCGTCTTACCTGTGGCGGCAAGTGTGTTTTTCTTCGAGTGTCCCTGCCAGTTCTGCTGATGCAGTTGCAGACGTGATACTACTGAGAATGGAATATTATATTCCATTCTCCAACATCGCACTCGGTCACAAAGCCCAACCTTGGTACAATGCGAATTGTGCTCGCGTTGAGGCTAAAAAGGAATCCGCCTACCAAGCATGGTTCCAAGCTCGCGACCGCAAAGTTAGAGCTCGTAGGGTTCGCGCGAAGAAGAGGGCCTTTAATTCTGCCACCAAGTCCTGCATATGGGTCATCCGGAAGGCTCGATTCGATCATGTCAGCTGCATTGGAGCCAGACTGGCATCCTACCCTTCTGGTAGTAAACAGTTCAGGGCCTCTACCTGCATATTCGAACTTCGCAATTGCGTGAACGTTTTCGTCCCAATGTCAATTCTATTACAATGAAGTGCGGACCGAAACAGTGGCTATATATCGAACATCGAAAGTCCGGGTACAGGGCCAGATCCCTCTCAAAATCGGTCGAATCCAATTTCTGCCGTCCGACTTTGCCTCCCATGCAGAAACCTGATGGGTCGCTGGCTCACTCCGCAACTGAGAAAGCTGCTGAGAAAGCTGAATTTACTTCTCTGTTTCTGGACGGTGGTGCCAAAACTGCCAAACAGCCACCATCCCATCTTCGATGGCAGAGATCACAATACATACAAAAGAGGTCCGTAGAGCATTGCGTAGTCTGGATGTGAATAAGGCCAGTGGTCCGGATGGTATACCTGCAAGAGTGCTGAGATATTGTGCGCCTGAGTTGACTCGCCGAATCGCCTCTCTCTCAGAAAAAGAATTATCGCCCTTTTTGGGAAAAAGCACAACCCTGTGGCGTTTTTTTCTCGAGTATGGCGTAATTGAACAGTTTCTGAAGGGCCTCATTTTCGGCACCTTGTTATTTTTTATCTGCTTGAGAGCCATACTAATCTCTTGTCATGCTGATGTCCGGGATATCTTCGGTATAATGCAGGGCTCTTCTAGCTCTTGGGTCGTTATCCAGATTTTTAGTGGGTCTCCGTGTTGACGTGTATAACTGTCCAAATAATTTGTCAACCTCTCTCAGAAGCTCACGCTTGGACGATATGAACCTGCCATCTTCGGTCTTCAATTTTGCTAGATGCCTTTGATAATGGACTGATCCCTTGCGAAGACTTTGGGGCCTTTGTTAAACCGACGAAGTCACGGACTTTGAAATCTGCCTATTGTGCTGCCGGTTCTCATTCACATAATCTGAGGACTGCATATTCATTTTTCCTTTCCTCCATGAGCTTAAGAGTAGGGTTTATGAGATTTTACGGTGGGTCTTAAAGAATTGGATCCGACGCATAGACAGTTCGAGAAACACGTCGCTGTAATCGTCACCACGCAATCAAAACGATTTTGAAGTTCGAGCTGAAAACTACTGGGGTTTTAGATTTGGACCGGTACTGGGCAGAGCGTAAACTTCAGTTGTCGAGATCTTTTAAGTTTGACTTTTATCTGCGATGATAGCTTCCAGTTTTAAATGCGTTTAACACAGAAACATCATTGATTTTTTTTCCCTCTTCGTCGACATGATGAAGTCTATCTCATTTCTTGTACCGTTTGGGCTCATCCACGTTCATTTCCTGTGCTCCCGCTTCATAAAGATGAAGCCGTCCATTAGTTTTGGCCCCGTTAATTCCGTCGTCCAACATCAAAATAATTGTCCCACTCGCAGCTCTTCACCGTCATTGGTCCAGTTCAGTTTTGCGTTGAAGTCTTACATGACAACAGATGTGAAGTGTGTTTTGGAACTATACATGGCTCTAGAGATATCTAATCATACATAATCCCTACATGGTCATCGTATTTCTGATCTGATGTCGGGGCCAGGTATACCTGTATAACCTCTAATGAATAGTCGTACCGTTTGGTTATTTTGAGTATAAGGTACACCACCCTATTCGACACGTTTACGATCCCCTCCAAGTTGTTCACAAGAGATTTGTGAACCATAAGCCCGGCACCGTGCCGGGGCCCAGGACTTTAGGTCGCCCTCTCGGAAATAAAGTAGGCTTCCGGATTTGAGGATTATCGAGTCCTCGTCCGAAGTCCGAAGAGATGCCTCTCTTCGGACTTCAGATAATCCAACGATATCCCAACGTATCCTGCTCAGTTTTTCCTCGAGTCGAGCGCGCGACTCGTCGATCCGCTGTGAACGAGTGTTATATTATATTAGCAGGTGCAGCTGTTGTCGGTTGTAGTAGCCGGATCTCTGCCGCAGATTCTTCGTGCACCCTGCCTCGCCATTACCTTGGCCGCTACCGTAGCCAGAAATAGCAGGGCCGCCAGGGAATGGGAACCTAGTTTTGATTGTGTTGGTCCTGGCCACGCTTGGCAGGCGGGTTGGCAATCGTAGTTGGATTGAATGTGTGTACTCAGAGGATCCTGCTGCCCATCTTTTGGTGGATCCCATAGTCGCCATATACGACACTCAGAGAAAGAAATGGGATGATGCTATTCTTAGCCTACGGACAAAATGAAAATGAACATGGACGATCATGTAAAATGTCTATACCCATACCCCATAATGTGTGTGGTAGCCATAGTTTTGATTTTTATTAATTTATAACTGTCGAATCCGATTCTGCAAGGCAGCTACGTAGTCTCTTCACCTCCCAAATACCGCAATGTCTCAAGATGAAATACGGACCTGAGACGTCGGCGTCGTCGCTCTCTCAAGGCTACATAAAAAGGTTGAAAGTCTATTTTCGTAGTTTCCCGGCAAGATTTAATCGGAAATGAAGAGATCCGCTGAGACATAGCCTGGCATATAGCATACAGTGGCAATGGACGGGGCACATTGCTCGCAGAACCGATATGGCCGAGGGGGTCGAAGAGCCGTTGAGTGGCGATCGCGTACCGGAAAGCGCAGCGTGGGTAACTCCCGCACCCCGGGTAAAAAGCTGTGGGTAGATGAGGCCCCAAAAGGTGGAACGACGACCTGATGAAGGCGGCGGGAACCTGTTCGATAAGGACACCGCAGGACCGATCTTTGTGACGATCCTTGGGGAGCCCTATGTCCAGCAGTGTGACGTCCATCGGCTGAGATGATGATGATGATGATTATCAAGTATTTAATTCATAGGTAAATACATATAAATCCCTCTCGGAATGGTTAGCAACACTGCTACAACAACCGTCTTGCTCGTAGCTGTCTTGCATGTAGGTAGGTATTTTATTTTTCTTAGTGAATGATTAAAACTTATTAATAATAATAATATTATATTAAGTCCTGATCGATCCTGAGCTTCGCCAATCTATTCCTGATCAAAAAAGTCTATTTGGTATGAAAAAAATGTTTTTTTTTTTTTTTTTCAAACCCCTATATCTCCGAAAGTATACCACTTAGGTCATTTTACCAACGTATATTTTCTGTTTGTAATAATTTTCCCTGTCGATTGGCATATGTTTCATCAGTGGCCGCAAAATCGTGATTTTTTCAAAATGGCGGACAGTAGGTATGCCACTAAGGCAGGTTGCTCTTTAAGAGATTAAAAAAGGAAAAATATATATTTCATTTATATTTTATTTATATATTCCTGCATGCTTCAATTTCGAGGCATGTATTGTACCCACTGTCCATTACAAGTGGCGACGGGCTCACTCCCCGTCACACTGGACAGAGTTACGGTACTAGTGAAGCGTGGATGTTCTGAGCTTTCAGAATATCTCTGACTACCCCCTCGGGGAATATATGCATGCATGCAAATATATATTTTTTTAATTATTTGATTTTTTAAATATTTTGACAACATGTACATTTTATATCAACGGACTGTACAAATATTTTGAATTAACCTTAGTTCAAAAATGTGATTAAAGTATGCAACAGAAATATTTTGCTCCATTCAGGATTTGAACTGGCGATCCTCTTACTTGCTTACCGTAAATATAATTAGCACCAATTATTATTAAATTAACAATCAAAACAAACTGTCCAACTCCTTCGCATGTCACCAGCCAGCAGTATAACGACTGGTTTACCTTGACCGTACTAAAGCATATCTCGTGTCGACTAATCGCTCGACTGGTCGACCGATTCGTCAATTATGATAGTAAATAGTAATGTTTAATAATAGCACTGTGTCACTTGTTCTCATTTTATAATAGGGTTGGACTTGGTTAGGGTAATTGATTTAATTTTAAACTGGCAAAGGAACTATGGATATTGAAATTGAGGCAAAAACTAAAGACAGTTTATTATAGAATTGAAAACAGAACAACAACAGATGTGCTGATTTTTGAAAAAATACTGTTTCTTTCGATCTCTTAACATATCTGCAGTGCAGAGGCCTTCTTTCACGTTTAAAAGTGAGAAGAAGCAGAACCTATAGTCAATCACGAGGGCCCAGCGCCGATTAAATAACTTTTATGCACGGCAGTATTGGTCTTATGATCCTGACAAAATGACCCATTAAAAACGTTGCCTACAACAAACGAGTAAACACATTAGAAAATTAACCACCCTTGCATTTCAAGAAGGTTAGGTTAAAAATTATAACTAAAGAAAGCTGTAAGGGTTAGTTCCCATTGCCTTTCCGAAAGGATAAATATAAAAAAAAACATTAGTAAATTAATATTTCTACGGAAGTTCTACGGTAAAACCTTAGATTAAAAACTTTTTGCTTACGCTGAAAGATGGAGCCAAGAAATTAGAGAGCGGAATAGCCAGTTATAAAAACTTATGTAAACAAAAAAGACAGAAACATTATTTTTTGTTTCGGTCACCGTGGCCGGTTTTTTTGTTTGGCAAGATGTCAAACCATTGTCAAACCTATGGAATGTTGATGACATCTTGCCAAACAAACCGACTTTTTGTATGCAAAAGTCACACTATTGCTGTTTCATGTGCGGCCACGGTATGGTTTCATCTAGTTAACTATATCTAGTACTATATCTATGGGTAAAACAATAGGGACATAGTTCTAAAATTAATTCCCAATTCGAAATTCAAATATAATAAAAACAGCCATATGCTTCAAAAAGAATAAATAACAAGTAAAGGCCTCATCAGACATTCTGCCCATACTTAAGGACATGCAACACGAATTATTTCAATCACGCAAAGTTAATGAGATGCTGAGAAGAGTTCCTTCGGAGAAATATGCTAATAAACAAACAAATTAGTTCAGAGAAATGTGCGCTAATGTCTTTATTTTAAGACAAATAATGGACGGTTCTTAACTGTTAATTGTGACGGAGTTAAATATAATTACGTTCTGTTCTAATGCTAAACAAAATCATAAATCACTTTCGAGAGACCGTCCTTAGATATCTACAGGGTCCTTACTTTTTTAATAAAGGGGATGATCAGTCAGACCGTCAAACGTGACGCGCGAACACCACGCGAAACAAAAAGTGCTCGTGTTAAGCCGGGTCCGCTGCGCCATGTTATAATGTTTGCTAACATCGTTTTCTAACTTTCCTCTCCCCCGCAGGCGAACGCGGGTGATGACAACCGATGGAGCCGATGCAAATGGATAACATCACCCACGTTCGCCTGCGGGGAGGGGAAAGTTAGAAAACAATGTTTGCAAACACGATAACATGGCGCAGCGGACCCCGCTTTAGAACCTGCAACGAGACTTTATCAGACGATTGTCAATGATTTAAGTTTTTTTAAACACCTTCATTCTGTTTTTTTTTTTTGTGAATCGTATCTGTTATTCACTTTTGCCCTTTTCGTCCTTCCTAAATAAATGTGAGGGGCAATGGACTCCGAAACGAAAACCCAACATGTTTTAAAGAATATTATTTAAATAAGTCGTGCCTTTCTTACCATAAAATACATATGGGATAAACTAACAACAACAAATGATCTCTAACAATAAATGATTCTTATTCTTGTAAGGGACAAATATTTGTATGATGAATATGAATATTTGTACCCGAGTCATGGATGTTTGTATACAGGGTGTAACAAAACACCCTAGTAATACTTAAGGAGGTGCTTCAGACCATCAAACTGAACAACTTCCACTATGGAGCCAACGACGAGAAAAAATAAAAACAATTAGCTGTCCCATACATTTGAGTCGAGCCAGTACTGTAGTTTTGTATGAAACAGTAGATTTTAATTTCGCGATTTCGAAGTTGGCTCCATAGTGAAAGTGGTTCAGTTTGATGGTCTGAAGCACCCCCTTAAGTATTACTAGGGTGTTTTGTTACAACCTGTGTAGTGAACCCATTTTTATACATTTTGTTGCTGGCGAATCTGGGTATTTTGTCTATGAACTTTTTGCCATGTCCTTTTTTTTCACTTTTTGTATGGACACTTTTAGCTTTACCGGCCGTCTTAAAAGGAAAATTAAATAATTTATCAAATTAACTGAAAAGAGAAAAACAAGCTCTATATCACTAATCAGCTATAACAACATTAAGCAAATATAAGTTGAATGTTATTAGGTAGGTATCGCAAACGGGGACAAAGAATTATAAAACGTACCTTCCTTTGGTTTGTCCCCGCCTGCAATACATACATACATACATACATACGCTCGAAAAACATAACCCTCCTTCTGGCGTAGTCGGGTAAAAAGTTAATAACTCTTTATAGATGAAGCACAAGGCTTCTCGGAATGCGTCTTACTAATAAGATTTGTACCCCACGCTCTCAAACGTAACCTTTCAACAAAAACTTGTTTAAAAACACAATTTTAATATTTAAGTCAGACCACAGTTATCATACATTCTGATCTAAATGGAAGTTTGTGAGAATAAATAATAAAATAAACCATAAAATTGCACGTTTACTATGATGTTAAACACATAATACTAAACTACATTAAGTTGCTTGTTGGCTTTGGTTTTGGCAAAGATCAACCCTTTTGGTGGGTGACACCTTTGTCCTTTTGGTGGGTGACACCTTTGTCCTTTGGGTGTTCGGTACGGCTTCGATGTTCGTGTTGGGAAACCTTATCTACACCCTTGTACAAAGGGGCATCAAAATCGAACCTGGCAGTTTTAAGAAAAATTCTACTTTTATACTAACCTAACCTAACATAAACCCTTCACCATGATTCCATGTTCACATCATTTGATGTCATTTTAAAACTATCGTAAGCTATCTACTGACATGGACATTAATCATTTATCACTAAGTATTTCAAATGAATGCAAACATAGATGTCTTCTATTGTGAACACACATGATAAATACGGTCTCCTGATATGGACTCAGGGTTACCACAAATGCAGGTGTGTCAACTTAAATGCGCTACAAACTTTAGGGGTACTTCAGAAAATCAAACTAAACAACTTTTAGTATGGGAGCGAACCTGAAACCGCAAAAAAATCTGCTGGTTGGTTGGTTGGTTTTTCGATGTCACGTTTACTTGCTCCCATAGTACCACCCCTGAAAATTTGGATAGTGTTTAAAAATCAGTAATACCAATATTGACAGCGAAAAAAAATGTATGGAAAATGACAATGGCTACTCACTCAACCCAAAAGATGTCCTAAGTTCCAAAAAAGATTTTTATCTCGTTCTCTGACTTGCCAAGCTCACCAGTTCATAGCGAAGGCAAATCAAACTCAATAGGTAATATAGGTACCTACCATGCTGTCATTAACCTTAAACTCTAACCTCAAAGTCTCAAGACAATTTCAGCAAATTTTTGTCCGAATTGATATAATAACCCATACAAATCAAGTATGCATTATGTTGGGTGGCATACGTTGTATTTGACTAGGTACTAAACTTAGTCGTATTTGGTATGTTTACTGTCAGTTAGGTGGCAAAGAGCTCTTTGGGAGCTCTTTTGGCTCTATCAATCGTGCTGTATATTTTATTTGAACTGTTAAATACTGTAGGCTCATACAAAATCTTTGCAAATTTTTGTCCGAATTGATACAATAAATAACCCACACAAATCAAGTATGCATGCTGTTGGGTGGCATACGTTGTATTTGATTAGGTACTAAACTTAGTCGTATTTGGTATGTTTACAGTCAGCTAGGTGACAAAGAGCTCTCTGGGAGGTCTTTTGGCTCTATCATTGCCTGCTGTATATTTTATTAGAACTGTGCCAACCCTAATAACCAGGAAGCAACCGTATCGAAGCGTCTAACATTTACCCGCAGCCGGTTTCACAGTTGGCGCATCTGGCTCCTTGTTTTAATGTCACTGCTCTAGATAAAGTCTTTTCGATGTTAGTTCCTGATTGGAAACTTAATAAGAATTGTTTAATCGGAGATATCAGAACTGAAAGTTCTAACTAGGTAACTAATTATATGGCTATATTATGTCTTAATGTGACCCACATAATGGTTAAAATGTATGGTCCTCTCCAGAAGCCGTAGCATGCCCTAGACGTGATACACACGTGATACGGCTGTATCACGTCTTTTATCTCGTTCGTTTGCACGCAAATAGAAAGAGAGCGAAGGTGTGATAGCGCTGTATCACGGTGGCATGCTACCCATGCAGATTATTTTGTATCACACCTTCGCTCTCTTTCTATTTGCGCGCGAACGAACGAGATAAAAGACGTGATACGGCTGTATCACGTGTAGCATGCTACGGCTTCTGGACAACAAGCCTATGGGTTGGCAACCCTATTTTTTCAAAAGATTTTCACTGCCATAGGTGAATCACTGCCTAAACATGAGGTAGAAAACTTGTGATAATTATCATTATGATTAATTATAACATTATTTTTTAATTACCTAAATTTTAAGGGTACTTATATACAGATAACGAAACTAAATAACTTTCCACAAGGAGGATACTTGTTTCAGGAGTGCGATTTTTGAAAATCAATTTAACAGTAGAAAGATGCATATCTCCATAGTAATTTTGACATTTACAACTGCTGAGTTCAACGAATGAGTTTCAAAAAAGCACATCATACATTTTTTCATATTAACATAACATATTTTTTTATATTATGTATGGAGACATCATAAACAACAATATAAATAGCAACATTAATAACATTCTTAAAGTGCATTAAACAAGCCAGGAAGTCTAAAGGACATTACGAAACCAGTTTGGTTTGTTACATAAATCGATTTATTACTGTACTGGCTGCCATAATGTCGCTATACCTTTGTTTATTATTATCGTGTATTGCTATACTTGTTTTATTAACAGTTTCTTGGATGATAGTGATTCATTGATGGTCTTACATCAATCATTATTATTAAGGACAGATTATTAAATACACCCTGTAATATTTAAAGGGGTGGTTTTAGCATTGGACTGAACAACTTTCTTTTCGAAGTTACCCCTTTAAATATTACTAGGGTGTTTTTTACACCCTTTATACTCTGGCGTCACGAGTCCTTAAAAGAAACAACGGTTAAAGATTTGGAACATCCCGTTCATTTAGGCTTGATTAATTTATTGTTCTTATACAACGTGTTAATGAATAAGCGCAAAACCTTATACCTACACCCCAATTGATTAAAACGAAATAATTGAATTGAAACAATAATTTCATTATTTTAATAATATAAATTCATGTTATTCGTATTTTACGTTTTTATGAAAAAATGATTTGTTATTATTTCTACAATGAATGAAAGCCCGTCTTGAATCTTGTTTTGGTAGTAAGTAGGGAGAATGTGCCAGTGACATCAAGTTCAGTTATTAAATAATACAAAAAATATATATATAAATCGAAAAAATTAACTTATGTTGAAGCCTTGATAATTCGATTCTACTCTCGATTCTAAAAAAACAGTTTTTTTTAGTTTTGTTTTATTATCTTGTCGGTGTATTCATTATTCACCAATCCTCTGTCTTGAGTTCTTGATACGACAAAACATCAACCGTTTTCCTCACTTGTGCTAAATACTAGATCAACTCAATATGAGTAGGAAACTAAATCGTATGATAAAATGAAATAAAACGCTTAAATAGGTACTCCAAGTAAAAGGAGAACGGCCTTGCTCTGTCCGGTTCAGGTCTGACTCTATATTGAGTTGTAAATGTGTAATTGGTTATACAGGGTGTAACATAAAATAGGACAGCTACTTAAAGGGGTGCTTTAGACCATCAAACTGAACAACTTTCTCTATGGGACCAATATCGAAATCGCGAAAAAAAAATCTGTTGTCCCATACATTTCAGTCGAGTTATGCTTGCAGTTTTGTATGGGATAGCGGAATTTATTTTCGCGATTTCAGTGTTGGTCCCGTACTAAAAGTTGTTCAGTTTGATGGTCTAAAGCACCCCTTTAAGTAGCTGTCCTATTTTATTTTACACCCTGTATAGGAATTATAGGATGCTTGGAATACCGTGTTGGGCATATACAGGGTGAAATTGATATCATTAGCATCCTTTTAAACTAAGAGTCTACCCATCAAACTGAACAACTTTTACTATGGGAGCAAACCGATCAGAGCAACAAAAACATCAGCTGTTCCATACTAAACTGCAGTGCCTGCTCGACTCAAATGTATGCAACAGCTGATTTTTTAGTTGCTCCGATCGGTTTGCTCCCATAGTAAAAGTTGTTCAGTTTGATGGGTAGACTCTTTGTTTAAAAGGATGCCAATGATATCAATTTCACCCTGTAGATCAGTTATGTAATACTAAATTTTATTATATTATTGGTTAATTTGTTCCAGTTACCAGTAAGTAGGAAAAGTTACCAGGTAACATTTTAATTTAATAGCAAAAGTAGCAAGGGCAAAAGCCGATGCCTAAAAATGGCGCTTTATGTTTTGCCATCAACCGAACTTGAATATTTTAGTTAAGAATAAAGTAATAAACAAAACTTGTTATGACAAGAATATCTCTAAACTCAGTCCGAACGGAGATATAAAGGCTTGAAAACGTAACGAATACATTTTCAACTTCAAACTTTTTATTTTGTTTACTTGGTGTCTTTTTAAATATATTTTTTTAAACTACTTCGTCCCACTGCTGGGCAAAGGTCTCCCCTTAACTCTTCCATATATCAATTTAAGTACAGCAATTTATACCTAAGTATAATATAAACACCTTTTATCAAATATACAGGGTGAAATTGATATTAGCATCCTTTTAAACTAAGAGTCTACCCATAAAACTGAACAACTTTTACTATGGGAGCAAACTGATCGGAGCAACAAAAAAAAGCTGTTCCATACTAAACCGCAACGCCTACGCGACACAAATGTATGCAACAGCAAATTTTTTTTTTGCTCCGATCGGTTTGCTCCCATAGTAATAGTTGTTCAGTTTGATAGGTAGACTCTTAGTTTAAAAGGATGCTAATGATATCAATTTCACCCTGTATATAACATACTGTTACAAGTTTAATTAAGCATGTAATTTGTTTTCTAATTGTATGATTGATTTATTGAGAGAACAACATCATTATTGGCTATTCAAAAAGTTTAGTAATAAGCCTCTTGTAATAAAACGATTATACAGGGTGGCCGGGGAGTTGACGTTCAAACGAAAAATTTAGGTCCGGTATGTCGTGGGGTATCCGAATCACCCCCATGTATGTTCCGCGATTTTTTATAGTTTTCGAGTTATGATGATTTTTCCGATTTTTTGAGGAAACTCGACATGACCGGCTTGAACAACTTCTAAAAAAAAAAGTGTAAGACTTTTTAGAGATTCTTTTTTTGCAACTTAATCTTCATGAATTGTGCCTTTATTCATAACATCATCAGCATCGTAACTTTGATAAAAGTTTTGAAAATATTGGTCTAAAGTAAAAAATTTGCGATCCGTGAATTATGACCAAATTTTCAACTTTAAATTAAAACTCTAAACAGGTGACCTTATGATTTTTTAGCCAATCCCAAAAATGCGCCCAACTCTCAGCTTTCATAATCATAAATAAAAAGTAGTACTTAAGAGGGCTACTTTGGCTAGAATTGATCTTCAAAGACAACAAGGCGGAAAATTCTTAAATTTAAAAATATTTTTTTTTGCCATAACTACCACGCCTAAGGCTAAATAATGATTAAAGAATGCTGGGAACCGAAACGGCGACGGGTTATGCCGGACTCTTACCGGCTAAAACCCCACCGTGTTCCACCTCATCCCATATTGCCGTAGAGCCTGAGGGCCCGTGAGGAATCTTCCACACTCTACGGCGCAGCGACCGACCTTACCAGGTCTCATCTCTGTTGGCCTTGACAAGCCTACAGGCCTTTAGGTGGTGCGTGGGAACACGCACACAACCACCTCGAGTCCCTATGATCGGACGCCGGACCCCCCAGCCCGACGCCCAGAGACTCAAAAATTACGGGGGAGGCAGACCGCGAGAAAACGCAGCCCGTCTGCGCCCCGTGCGTCTTTGGCGGATCGGGAGTTCAGAAGTCGACTCCCTCTAGGGAGAGGGAGAGCGGAGGGAGGCGGAGAGGGCTCCGCCGTCTCCTTCTGGAGCATTACTGCCTCACAGAAGGAGAGAACCGCGCGCCAAGACGCCTCACTGTCGACCATAGCGCGAACCATGGCCGGCAGCGAGAGGTCTGAAACTACCTGGGAGAGCTCACTGCGCTCTCCCGCCCACGCAGGGCACTCCTGCAGCACGTGCTGCGCCGTCTCGTCGAGACAGCCGTCGCAGTGGTGGCACCCGGCTGTCGGCTCCCTCCTCCTAGGTTAGGTTAGGTTAGGTTATCTACTTTTTACTTAAAACTTTCCTTATTCCACCAACACGATAGGTTTCCAGCATTCTTTAATCATTATTGATGAGACCTGGTAAGGTCGGTCGCTCCGCCGTAGAGTGTGGAAGATTCCTCACGGGCCCTCAGGCTCTACGGCAATATGCGATGAGGTGGAACACGTGGGGTTTTAGCCGGTAAGAGTCCGGCATAACCCGTCGCCGTTTCGGTTTCCAGCATTCTTTAATCATTATTTAGCCTTAGGCGTGGTAGTTATGGCAAAAAAAAATATTTTTAAATTTAAGAATTTTCCGCCTTGTTGTCTTTGAAGATCAATTCTAGCCAAAGTAGCCCTCTTAAGTACTACTTTTTATTTATGATTATGAAAGCTGAGAGTTGGGCGCATTTTTGGGATTGGCTAAAAAATCATAAGGTCACCTGTTTAGAGTTTTAATTTAAAGTTGAAAATTTAGTCATAATTCACGGATCGCAAATTTTTAACTTTAGATCAATATTTTCATAACTTTTATCAAAGTTACGATGCTGATGATGTTATGAATAAAGGCACAATTCATGAAGATTAAGTTGCAAAAAAAGAATCTCTAAAAAGTCTTACACTTTTTTTTTTAGAAGTTGTTCAAGCCGGTCATGTCGAGTTTCCTCAAAAAATCGGAAAAATCATCATAACTCGAAAACTATAAAAAATCGCGGAACATACATGGGGGTGATTCGGATACCCCACGACATACCGGACCTAAATTTTACGTTTGAACGTCAACTCCCCGGACACCCTGTATAATATAATGGTTCGTAATTTATATTAAGAGATCTATAATTAAAAGAATCGATCCAGATAGTTATTAATTAGTCTAATCTCCTTTAAGTTTTTTTGCGATTTATCTTCAAATCAAGTACCTAGCTTCCGGCACTTCCGGTAGCGTCTTCTAGTTTTTAAGGTACCGTACCCAAAGGGTGAAAACAGGACCCTATTACTAAGCCTACGTTGTCCGTCCGTCCGTCCGTCCTTCCTTTAGTAACTTTTGAACCGTAACAGTCAGATAGTTGAAATTTTCACAAAATATGCGTTATTAACTTATTACGGCGGATTTGTTAAAAAATAATAAAAATTTCAAAAAGTTACAAATTAAGGGGAGTTCTCAACGAGAAACTAGTTCTTAACAACGTTTTTTTTCTTCACGCTCTATCGTAAAAACGGTAATACATACATACAATCGTCAAACTTAGTGTGATTATGTAGCAAACTCTACAGTATAACAGAAAATAATAAAAACCGGCCAAGTGTGAGTCGGTCTCGCGCTAAAGATCCGGAGAAAAAAAAACTATTTTCTATGTTAGTATGTTGTGTTCTGTGGTGGTGTGGTACGGAATCCTCGGTGCGCGAGTAGCCCGACTTGCACTTGACCGCTTTTTTATTATAAACATCGGATGGATTTAAATCTCTAAGGCTGAGATTCAGAGACGATTTTCAAGTCATAGTTCGAACTAAGTAGGGTCGAAAATGTGTGGATTTTGACATACTGGAGTTCGGATTAAGACTTAAAAATCGTTGCAGGTTTGGCAGTTATGGGCACGTGCAGGGCCGGATTAAGCCATATAGAGGCCCCTAAGCAATGCCCGCCTCGGGGCCCCCGTGGGATGGATTTGTCTCTGTGGCCCCAAGGGCCAGATACAGGCTAGGTGGTCGCAATTAAATAACCACCAAATAACATAATCCACTAAAATGTTGAGTGATCTCAAGCTTTCAATACGCTCCAAAACCAGATGAGATTGAAGTGAGCAACTTACTTATTTAGGTCACTGCAACATGATTTTAAAACAGGAGCATGCGAACCGAGCTCAAGGTTTTATAACAAATTGACAATACTATTAATTCATTGCAAATCAACCACAAAAAAAATGAGCGAGCGAAGCGAGCGCGAACTTTGACAATAAGCATATTTTTAATACCTTTTTTATTGACTGTCGCAGACTTTTAAATAATTCCTTTTAATTTTGGGGTGGGCCTAAATCTTCGAGTTTTTACTTATTTTTCTCTCGGGCTGCGGGGCCCCTGGGTGTCGCTGGGCCCATAGGCAGCTGCCTACTTTGCCTCTATGGTTAATCCGGCACTGGGCACGTGTGGTGTTTGGCTTATATAATAGCACTGCATCCAAATATAAGTCGCGACTAATTCCTCCAAAGAGGCATCCGAAAGCTAATTAAAGTTTAAAAATAGTTTCTAATGGCTAAGATAGATGGCGTTAACGCGAGATGGATGCAGCAATGCAATTCACTAAGCGCAAACATTATCACAACCTTAAATTCGTAGTTGAGACATCGGCGAGCTGACAATTCGGTATTCGCTATGGTTATCTCATGTGTCAAACTCATATAAAAACTCCGATGATCTGAAGGATGCAAGAAGGATGTTACATTTTTGACTTCGACCATATTTTTGACAGCGATGTGGTCATGTTTCGCTTAGAGAATTGCACTCCAGCAAGCAGGTAATAAAATACAAATAAAATATACTAAAAATTTGTATTTTAAACAGAAAAATATTAACAGATAATTCGTCAACGGATGCGACTGACTTAGTGGCATGCATTTTTTTTGTCCTTTTTAGCATAAACTATCTTCGGGATTTTGCATCCAACTTAGTTCAACGCCATCTATTGCAGTATGTTGAACTACGTTTTACTAGCTGTGAGAAAACTCTCATTATCATTAACATCTCAGGATTCTGTGCCCCAACTCTGATCGTAGCAGTATGGTGTTTCTATCGACTTAAATGGACTATCATTCCTTTTCTATCGTAAACAAAATCTATCAAAGATTCCACCTCTCTGCTCATCCCACGATGGTTACCAGATAATAATTTATCGCCTACTTACTTTGTGCTTAAATTTTAATAATTTATAGCGACGTTGATAGGTTAAGGTTGTGGGTAAGTGCTTAGAAATAAATAACTATACAGCATGCCAATGGTTACATTACAGCACAGAGTACTACAGGGTGTTAGTGTTAGGGTAAACAGTTGTATTACTTTAAGGGGTGATTGTACCCATGATACTGAACAACTTTTCTAAAGAAACCTATAGGAAATACGCCAATTTTTTTTCGGCTTTTCATACCAAAGTTCGATCACCTGATTGGTATTGATTTAGTATGGTAAGTACAAACATTTTATTACGAATTTTCCATAGGTTTATTAGGAAAAGTTGTTCAGTATCATTGGTAGGTACAATCACCCCTTAAAGTAATGCGACTGTTTACCCTAACACCTTGTATAAGAACCTTTCATAACACGATGGCGGTTTTATAAGGCGATGATCAGACCATCAAACTGAACAACTTTCTCCATGGGACCAATATAGAAAAAGCGAAAAAAAAACTGGCCCATACGTTTGGATCGATTTGTAGTTTTGAATGAAAACTAGCTGATTTTGTTTTCGCGATTTCGAGGTTGGTCCCATAGGAAAGTTGTTCCGTTTGATGGTCTGATCATCCTCTATCCCATAGGAGATTGTATCCTCTAACCTATGATCCTGAATTGTTTGCACAAAGATGATCCCATTTTTGGGGTTTACGCTTACGTATTTATATCTCGAAAACGGTGCTTCGCGTCGTAGGGAAACATTTTCTTATACCAAATTAAAACTCATAAAATTCTCAAGAAAAAATATTCAATATGTACGCTTTTCTCGAATTCAACGTTTCAAACTGTTTTTGAGCTACACACCGGAAAAGTGAAAAGTTCCCCAGACGTTTGATTAATTATAAAATCGTTTTTTTCGAAAATGACACTTTTCCGAAGCGTATAGCTCGAAAACGGTTGGACTTTGTATGGACTGCCATAAAAAGCCGAAGGCCGAAACCATCACCTTCTACTACTGAATTGTAGTAAAAACTAAATTCGTGCACCGCATAATTTCTCAGTATCAAAGTAATAAAACATTCGTATGTAAAGCGACTATAAAAATAACTAAACACAATTAACAATGGCCTACAATTTCGTTCGAGCACAAAACTTCATTATTATTCAAAACAACTAGCGAAATAACGTCACGAACACGAACCTACACTGTTATTAATAAGTATACAATTATTTGGGTGTCGCACTTAGTGAATGTTCGATCGAGCGTTAGCTCGATCGAACATTGGCATTTTTTCGATCGTTGGCATTTTTTGGATCGTTGGCATTTTTTGGATCGTTGGCATTTTTTCTTCCAAGCCAACCAGGCTTGGAAGAAAAAATGCCTTATTAAAAACCAATCGTTGTGAATCAACTTAAGAGGAAAAGCGGGTACCGTTTACCGTTTAGTCCATTCAAAAGTATTCCCTGGCTGGACACTAGAGCAAAACAATTTTTACCATACAATCTATATCGTCTCTGGAAGGAAGGAAACAGAGGAATACGAGATTGTGATGTCGTCTATTTTATGTAAGTAAAATCAGTCCGAGCTGCAGTTGTCACTTTCGCACTGGTAGCTCGGCTGCTCGGGAATAGCGTGATAGCAATGGATCTGTTAAAAACTATTCTTTAAACTTACAGACCGCCTTATTCTAGTGTCGCACTTAGTGAGTGTTCAATCGAGCTAATGGCTTGGAAAAAATGCCTCATTCAAAAACCAATCGTTGTCAATAAACCTAAAGTTCAAACCTGCGTGAACTGTTGTCATCCACACGCACTGACCTTGTCATGGGGCATCAAACGTTTTAATTGTTACAACGTGACATGACCCGGTGCAGGACCTGCACGCCGGTTTAAGGTTACTTCATAGACATTACTTATTTAAGAAGGTGATCTAGTAAATACAGCCACAGTATGTACAGCTTTGTCTTGCGTCTTTTTATTAATGTAAACAAATCGATTGTCATACTTAATATAATAGTTAATAGTAATTAATATGATCGAATAAATTGCTTTTCACCACGATGGCACG
Organism: Agonopterix subpropinquella; assembly: GCA_922987775.1. Classification (NCBI taxonomy): domain Eukaryota; kingdom Metazoa; phylum Arthropoda; class Insecta; order Lepidoptera; family Depressariidae; genus Agonopterix; species Agonopterix subpropinquella. The sequence continues at coordinate 14,893,099 of OV277694.1, read as the reverse complement.
TCAAACTCAACAACATTATGATATCATATGATTATGATTATTCATTAATGTTTATATTGTACCTTTTCTTGTTTTGTTCACTTTTATGTATTGTGTACTGTTTTAAATATATAAAGTTTTATCTATCTAAGTCGAGAGAAAGACGTTCTCCTCAAAGAGAAGCCGATCTTGTTGATTGATTTCTAACAATGGGATTGTCTCCTCAGTTGCGAGAAGGCTCTCCATTCGGTTCATAGATTCTGCATCCCTATTTCAAAAGCCATAATTATGTATATACACTTATTTTTAAGAATACACCGAGCCTATTGTGCTGCCCCCAATCGGATTTTTTTTATTTCTTAACAATTATACAAGATTTCAAAAAAAGAAAAAAAAAGACACATTGTAGTCATTGCTAATATTCAATTTGTCGGGTCCCTGCGGATTTGTTTTTGGACAAAAGTGGGCACTTTTGGCGGTTTTAACGATAATAGCTACAAGCATAAATCATAATAATCCGTAATGTTTCGATAAATTGAAAGCCAATCAGGACCACAATGTGACATTCTTGTTTTTTGGAAATGTTGTTTAATTGCTTAGAAATAAAAAAAATACGATTGAGAACAGCAGTACAGGCTCGGTACCCTCTTAAACCATAAAGGTGTATAAGATAACGAAACTAAACCGATAAGGAGAACATTTTTGGACCTCCAATAGAAAATCGATCGGCTGATCCGCACTTTTCCATGGAAGGACCAAAAAATTTCTCGTTTTTCGACCCGTGTTCCTCAAGGGAAATTGTTTAGTTTCTTTATCTGAAAATACCCTAAGATTGTTTTGTACAATCTCGCCAATTCTCGTCCCGCCACCTTCTTTTAGATCTGCTTTGGCGCCGATTTGACCCATTTTTTGACCGGCTTTTAGTGGTAAATAGGAAAACGTGTGTACATCATTCAAAAGTTCAAAAGCAATAAACATTGGTAGGTCGAAGGCTTTATTTTCGCATTCTCTGAGAATAAAGGTCATGTCGAAACCTGCGCACTTCATTACAATTTATTTAAATTAAACTATGGCAACGAACACGTGTAACAATATTGACAGTGTCGGCGCGGCGACGTGACCTTGAAACGGCGTACTTGTTATAATAAAATAATGTTTATTTATTGAAACTTGTATTGTGGTGGTTGTGGTTTTTAGTCTATTGGTTATTTTGATGTGATCTGATGTAAGGTGACATATTGCAAGTAATTATAACTTATTGTTTTCAGTTCTTACTGGACATATCTTTGTGCAGGTAATAATTAGGTACTAAGTTATTTCTGTGGAAGGGACAACAATTCTGACGTCTTAAAATGACGGCTTAAAAAAATTGCTCCATTCAGCCATATCCATAGGAAAGATCTCCGGAAACTGGGCAATGCTGGGGCAATTATTGTAGATATTTGATTTATACAAAAACTTTAAAATATGGTGCAAGTTTGGTCCCTTGGGAGTGGGAGTTGGGACCCAATAGGTATGCTGGCGGAGTTTCCTCCCTGATCCTAAATAGTTATACAGATCCGTTGAGCGAGGAAAGCGTCAGCCCTTGGATCCCCAGTCGAGTCTACCACGCGCCTTGGCGCTGGGTGGGACCCCAGGATCCTTGGAAAGCCATTGCATTTTGACCCGACGAAGTTATATTGGTTGCTGAAGTTTTACTTTCCTCTGCCAACTAAGTACCTAAGTTATTATAGTTCATGGGGTCGATTTGTTTCTATAAGATACCTTTCTGGAACTACCTTGTCGTTTCATAACTTCTGTGCTTGAAAGGTAGCAATAAATATTCAGTTTTGTATTAATATGAATACACCTCGCAAATTCATCAGTAGACATTTCTCAAAAAGAAATCTTAAAGTACCAGGACCTCACAAATGCAAGGCGTGTTTAACTCCCACAGAACCGTAAGCTGCTATCATTACCATACAAGCACTTCATTTAAATTTCACATAGGAAATCCATTCTCAGAGTACTTATGTCTTTACTTGTAAGTATGAAAATGGAGTGATTTGTGGGTCTTCTTATTTGGAATGAAGACCATAGAAGCGGTAATGCGTCAGGAACCTGTCGCATACCGTCTGTCGTTTCATTCATTTCAATCACTGCATTGCATTGTTTTATTAGTAGTGTGGTAGTGATGTACTGTACTCCATGTTAAACTGACATCGATATATCGACACCGGATTTAATATTATATTGATAACCCAACAAACAAAAACAGCATTTTTACCGTCCCCGTCGTATAAAAGTCCGGTTGATTTTAAAGTCTCAGATATTAGCCGTTACAAAAGCGCTTGTAACGCAATTCGTGAAGTACTTTTTCTGCATTAATTAATTAATGACTGTAATTTTTTTTCTATTAGTCAGCGCTCAACGAATCAGTCAGTTGATCTGTCAGTCAGTCGGTCAGTCAATAAATCAGTTCCCTTACTATTGACTATATTATTATTTTCGAACCTCCGGTTATAATAATGGACTTAGGTAATTTTTTTAGTTCTGGAGTGTGATTTTTGAAACTCAGTCACTGAGTTCAGCAGTTGAAAATGTCAAAATTACTATGGAGATATGCATTTTTCTACTACTGAGTCTACTGATTTACTTTCAAAAATCATACTTCAGGAGTGCGATTTTTGAATCTCATACGTTGAACTCAGCAGCTGAAAATGTATGGAGATACGCATCTCGCATTCTACTGCTGATTTGACTTTCAAAAATCGCACTCCTGAAGTATGATTTTTGAAAGTTAAATCAGTAGTAGAAAGATGCATATCTCCATAGTAATTTTGACATTTTCTACTGCTGAACTCAGTGAATGAGTTTCAAAAATCGCACTCCTGATCTCTGATAATGATTTAAACCCATCGGGCAATATAGTCTTAAGTATTAGGTTTATGCGTTCTTTGTTATTTCTATTATAATAAGATAGCAAGAGTAAGTATTTTGCCCAGCAGTGGAACATCGCAAAATAAGTTTTTTTTTCTAAATAAGTCGGTATTTTGTCCTTCCCTATTGCCACCCTGGTAACAAATGCACCTCAAGTACTCTATTACAAGGTGGTAATGACTATAATTGAATGTAAATGACATATTGTAATGCAATAGGCCTTGTTTGCAGATTCGCTTGGTATGCTTCCTCGTTTAAGGCGACGCGACGAGGAATGGTAATGATAGAAATAAATAAATAAAAATAAATAAATAACGCTCACAGGCACATACATTGTAATGATCCCAAGAAAGCACTAGGCTTTTTGTTATGGGAACCATACAACAACGACACAAACATATAACATCCATGGCCGAACCGGGATTCGAACCCAGGACCCTGGTTTGACAGTCCGGCGTGGCTACCATCGGCGTGACACCAACCGGGTCTGATTTAAATTTTTAACTTTTTATCTTGGGAGAAATAAATATTTTATTTTCATTTTTATTTCAACACATAGAGTTCCTTCTCTTTTTTTGGCTCAAGATATTAAAAAGAAATTGCAAATCAATAAAAGACTGAAAAAAAATTTTCCGATGGGACTGGAACCTGCCTCCTGCCAAACTTACAACAAACAATTTTCATCAATCTATACCTACTATAGTTTTCTGTCGTAATTTTTTGATTCTACCACCGAGTTGGAACTCGGAAGGTTGTAGAGAAGATGCTGCCAGAAACTACAAAAAATAGTTTTTCTTATAAAGATGCTTTGTTTAATATCTTATAGTAGATTATGTACCAAGGGGATAAAGCAGTGTCTTTCATCACGGGCGCGATATTGAATCCCGAGCGTAACGAGGGATTCTAGGGTTAACTCCCGAGCGTAGCGAGGGAGTTTAGAGTTAACTCCCGAGCGTAGCGAGGGAGTTAAGACTAGAATCCTGAGTGAAGCGAGGGGTTCAAGCTCGCCCAAGATGAAAACACGTTTATCCCCGAGGACCATACTCTACTTTTCACACCCTCCGCGAGAAAATAAAAAGCAATACTGTTAGAAACCCAGGGGAGCGTGTAAATTCTCTATGGTTAGAAACCAATTATTTTATTAGAGTTTATAACAAAGTATTAGAGTTCAATAGTATACTTAAGTATTTGAAACATTAGACCAGGAGTGCGATTTTTGAAACTCATTCTTTGAACTCAGCAGTTGAAAATGTCAATATTGCTATTAATCTTTCTACTGCTGATTTGACATTAAAAAATCATACTCCAGGAGAGCGATTTTTGAAAGTCAAATCAGCAGTAGAAAGATGCGTATCTCTATAGCAACACATACATACTACATTTTCAACTGCTGATATCAGCGAATGAGATTCAAAAATCGCACTCCAGTTGTACAATGTAATATTTTTTCATTACTTTGTTCGTAGCAATAGGTACAGAGATTTGCAGCATTCGCGCCTTTTTTTCTTTTTTTGTGTTCAATACTCGTGGTGGCCAGTTCAAATTTCGAATTAAGTTCTTTTTGGTGCCTGTCTCCATGATAAGTTTTCATACGAATTTTAAGTAAGGGTCGTAAATAATCTGTGGATGCGGTTCCAAATTCAAATCTCATTATTGACCAGCGGGTTATAATGAAATTCAGTACAATATTATTGCCCGGCTAGTCCCAGGGCTATAATGACTTGCTTTAGGTTCGAGTTACATGACATATAATGTTCCATTTTCGAGCGGGTGGTGTGAAAAATCTATTTTTCTATAAAACAGTTCCGTGACTGACTGACAGACGATGCGCAGCCTAGGACGATTTGCGCAGCCTAGACCCTGTGCTAAATCTATATTTTGTTTGGATTCTATAGAATTTTTCACACCACCCGCTCGAAAATGGAACATTATATGTCATGTAACTCGAACCTAAAGCAAGTCATTATAGCCCTGGGACTAGCCGGGCAATAATATTGTACTGAATTTCATTATAACCCGCTGGTCAATAATGAGATTTGAATTTGGAACCGCATCCACAGATTATTTACGACCCTTACTTAAAATTCGTATGAAAACTTATCATGGAGACAGGCACCAAAAAGAACTTAATTCGAAATTTGAACTGGCCACCACGAGTATTAAACACAAAAAAAGAAAAAAAGTCGCGAATGCTGCAAATCTCTGTACCTATTGCTACGAACAAAGTAATGAAAAAATATTACATTGTACAACTGGAGTGCGATTTTTGAATCTCATTCGCTGATATCAGCAGTTGAAAATGTAGTATGTATGTGTTGCTATAGAGATACGCATCTTTCTACTGCTGATTTGACTTTCAAAAATCGCTCTCCTGGAGTATGATTTTTTAATGTCAAATCAGCAGTAGAAAAATTAATAGCAATATTGACATTTTCAACTGCTGAGTTCAAAGAATAAGTTTCAAAAATCGCACTCCTTGTCTAATGTTTCAAATACTTAAGTATACTATTGAACTCTAATACTTTGTTATAAACTCTAATAAAATAATTGGTTTCTAACCATAGAGAATTTACACGCTCCCCTGGGTTTCTAACAGTATTGCTTTTTATTTTCTCGCGGAGGGTGTGAAAAGTAGAGTATGGTCCTCGGGGATAAACGTGTTTTCATCTTGGGCGAGCTTGAACCCCTCGCTTCACTCAGGATTCTAGTCTTAACTCCCTCGCTACGCTCGGGAGTTAACCCTAGAATCCCTCGTTACGCTCGGGATTCAATATCGCGCCCGTGATGAAAGACACTGCTTTATCCCCTTGGTACATAATCTACTATTATGTAATTTAAATCATACTTTGTGACGTGGGTTTTACCTTACCTTTAGAAAATAGTTATGTATATAGTTTTCCTTGTTACGACCTTGAAAATGCACTTCATCATCATCATCACAGCCTTTATACGTCCCAATGCAGGGCACAGGCCCACCCTCAGGGATGTATGGGCATTAGTCCACCACGCGTTCCCAAAGCGCATTGGTAGACTTCGCATACGCATCAGAATTTCTTCTTCAGTGTATGCAGGTTTCCTCACGATGTTTTCCTTCACCGTTTGAGAGCAGTCGGTATTACGTACCTACATAAGGTAGAAAAACTCATTGGTATATGGCATGTTGTCCGTGCGGATTCGATCCCGGAGCCCCATAATAGGGTGTCCATACTTTTCCGCAATGCACCACCGACGCTCTTAACAACATACGTGCATCGTTGGCCAAATTGAATTGGTGGATAGGAGGGCTCTTTTGCTATCTTGCCACGTCCCCAAAAAAAAATTCCGCATCATGGATTTTTTTTGTTAATTTTTTAGTGGTTTTCTCAAAAAAGTCCGAAAGTCAGCATTTAAGCTTGAATAAAAAAAAAATTGTGAGTAAAACCTCCAATTTTTTTTATTTGAATGTCTAATGTTGTACGGTTCTACAGAAATTAAAATTACATTGATGCGACTTCTAGTTTTTTTTTATTGACCTTAACTTTTTTTGGACGAGGATTTTTTAAAAACTTTCCTAGTCTATCTCTTTCTAAAGATATGCCCATATGCCATGAAATCCGTCCTCTAACTTAGTTTATTTAATAAACTTGCGTGTCGGGGCACGTTTTGGCCAATATTCGATATGCAGGGTAAAAACTTAAAACACACGCGTAGTAGGCCAGAATTGCATCTCCCTTCTGCGCAGTGAACTCTGATTGCCATCTCTTCCTTACATAGGGTTCTAACGGACCTAGGACTTGAAACAAAAAATAAAATTTTAATAACCACATTTTTATTCATTTAATAGGAAGTATACTATAAAATAATAGGTAGGTAAATAGGTAATACTGCGCAGTGAAGTGAACTATGTTCAAGACTTGTTAGGTATAATGATTTTGCAGAAATCACTATTAATTATTTATCTGTTTTATGACTAGCAGTAAAAACATTTTATGATTTAACATGCACCTACTCGTTATTATTATGGTAATAAGAGTGAATATTGCTACAAATTACATGCTTACATATTGTGATCAAGGTGTTTTTATTTTGCTTTGGTAGTTATTTGAGTGAAAATAAAATCGGGTGCAGTTGAGACGGGTGGAGCTGAGAACGGGGTCAGATGGCACCATAGAGTAAGAAGAGATGGCATATCGGCTTGTTTCTATAGAAAATGTTGTCGCCAACAAAGGGGGTGAAAAACGGGTGAGGGGAAGGGTTAACATTTAAATACGCTACTTCCCACTATTATGACGTCTGGCCCAGTAGAGTATCTGTGCACAGTTCGATACAACATCTCTTCCCCAGGGGAGCGCGTTATTTTCTCTATGGATGGCACCAACCCGAAAGGCCAACCTACCAACGATGTCACACGTCACTCAATATTGAAATTACACAATAATGCCTGCTACATAAAACCGTACCTACGTTACGTACCCATACATAAACTATAGGAAATTCGCAAAAAAAAAATCGACTTTTCATCCAAACATTCGATCAGCTGATTGTATTTAGTATGGAAAGTCCAAAACATTTCTTGCGAATTTCCTTATATTTATAGGTTTCTCTAAGGAAAGTTGTTCAGTATCATGGGTACAATCACCAATTGAAGTAATGCAACTGTTTATCCTAACACCCTGTAGGTACGCTAATTCAAAATAGAAATCGTACAAAAATGTCAAAGTCAAATTCTTTAATTGCATGGCCCCGGGGGCTATGCAATGGGGGAAATGTATGTATTATATGGAATAAAAAAAACTATTAACTGAAAAGAGAAAAACAAGCTCTATAGTCACTAATCAGCTATAACAACACTAAGCAAATATAATTTGAATGTTATTAGGTAGGTATCGCAAACGGGGACAAAGAAGAATTATAAAGAAACATAGCTATTGGTTTGTCCCCGCCTGCAATACCTACCTAATAACATTCAAATTATATTTGCTTAGTGTTGTTATAGCTGATTAGTGACTATAGACCTTGTTTTTCTCTTTTCGTAGTTTTTTTATGCAGTCGGGTTTTTTGTTTTTCTTAATAATTTAGTTTATTTCATACTTTTTAGTGTTGTGTCGAAATGGTAGTATAAAAGTACTATAATATATATATACAACGTGTTAATGAATTAACGCAAAACTAGAAAGTAGTTTGTTTACAATCGAGAGCAGAGTCGAATTATCATGGTTTCAACATAGGTAATTTTTTTCAAAATATTAAATATTTTTATTGCAAATTTTAAAATTTTCTGAACCCGACGATGTCAACCCACCGCACGGGTACACTCACCCTAATTACTACCAAAACAAGATTATAAAAATGTATCCATGAGTATGTTAGCGCTTTCTTTCAGTGCTGAAATGATAAGAAATCATTTTTCCCTCAAAACTTAAAATGCGAATAACTTTAAATTTTAACTATCAAAATGATTAAATTTTTGTTTCAATCTAATTATTTTGTTATAAATCAGTTGGGGTGTATGAGGTTTTGCGCTAATTCATTAACACGTTGTATAACGTGGAATTGAAATTGGAATCGTCTGTTTACTAGCTTTCATTTTGATACCCATATTATAATTTTTCACAAAAAAAAAATTTTATTCCCCCTCTTTTTTTAATTCGCAGACGCTTTAATAAAATAATATAGCCTATGTCACTTTCACGATTTTTACGAATCTAACGACACCTCATATTGTCGAAATCCATCAAGCCGTTTAGGCTGTAGGCCGTGCCAAAGAAATATACATACAAACATATAAACATACATACATACATACATACGTACATACATGCATACATACATATGTCCTTCTGCCGCAGTCGGGTAAAAACGAATTTTTTCTCGCGATTCAATGTTGGTTGTTTGGTTCATGGTATCCCATATTCTTCTTATCGTGTGACGTGAATCTCAAGAAGTGCGATTTTTGAAAATCATACGAGTGACTTGGCAGTAGAAAGATGCATAATTTCCATAGTAATTATGACATTTTCTACTGCCAAGTCGCTCGTATGATTTTCAAAAATCGCACTTTTGGTGAAAATTATTCAGTTTGATGGTCCAAGCACCCTCTAAATATGGTCACACCCGGTATCGATTCGTAAGTAGATTATTTATTTTGTCTTGGTTTTTTAGGATAATATAGGGGATTTAAAATACTAGCCATTTAGTAACTGATTTGAAATAGATTGTTGGGCCTCGCGACACTACTGATGATGATACAACAGTTAACTATAGTTTAAAACTAATAAACACTCCAACCCACATTTTTAACCTTACAAAATGAACCCATAAAATAATTTGCGCATGGTATCCTTGCGCAGGTAGCGTGACGTCATTATGTCACCTTGCGCCCACGCAAGCTTGCCAGCCATTACTTATACTGCATTATTGTTTCATTTAGAATGAGTAAGATATTCCGAAGTTCATTTGAAAGGACATCTGGCACATAATACCCAAAAATGTATAACCGTCCTTCTATTTTTATTATGGACTATGGAACACTAGAAACTAACTGCAGGCATTAGTTTATTTTATAATGATTTATTAGTTTTTATCATTTTTATATATAAAAAAAACATTGTGCTTGCAACTCCTCCTACCTCCTCCTACTAAACAACATTGACAGCCATGTTGGGGTTGCTGCTTTTTTATAATTTATTAATAATAAATGATTATATAACTCGTTAAATAAAAATAAATGATACTATCTGAGTCGTTTTTATAAAACCTCATAATTTATTACACATTTGACTTCAGTCAAAACTTCTATACATTTTAAGGTATTTTTTCAAGGGAGAGCGGCGGTTGTCCTTTGTATTTCCATCTGAAAATAATTTTATCATTTTAGATTTAACCCTTGTCATCACCCGTTAAAAAATATCAGGCGTGAATAAAGTGCGGGTTCTTTGGGTGCAATTGTCCCCATTTCCTCACGATCGTAATCCCTTTTGGGGTGATCAGACACATGGCTACAACTACCAACTTTCTGTTTAAGAATGTAGTTGCAGCAATGCTCACATTTACCAATTTAAGTTTCAGGATGAAATGACGCGTCAATTGGTGAGAGGTGGCTATTCTTTCGCCCATATACAGGGTGTAACAAAACACCCTAGTAATACTTAAGGGGGTGCTTCAGACCATCAAACTGAACAACTTTCAATATGGGGCCAACACCGAGAAAAAAAAAATCAGCTGTCCCATACAAGACTGCAGTGCCGACTCGACTAAAATGTATGGGACAGCTGATATTTTTTTTTTCTCGGTGTTGGCCCCATAGTGAAAGTTGTTCAGTTTGATGGTCTGAAGCACCCCCTTAAGTATTACTAGGGTGTTTTGTTACACCCTGTAGACACTGCATAAGAAACCTTAAACCCATGTCGTCAGGGAAGAATTGGGATTGTCCATTCTACTAATCATATGGCTCGGAATTTTTATCTCCATATTTATCGTTCTACATTTTATCCTTGTGAAACCCTGTTTGAAAAAGGATAGTCGCGGATACAATGGGGTGCAATTTCCCCAAAAACAGGGTCCTTTTAATATGCTAACACTTTTTTACGGGGATGATCAGACCATCAAACTGAACAACTTTATCTATGGGAGCAACATCGAAATAGCAAGAAAAAATCTGCTGTCCCATACATTTGGCTCGAGTAGGTTTGCAGTTTTGTATGGAAGAGCAGATTTTTTTTCACGATTTCGATTTTAGTCCCATAGACAAAGTTGGTCAGTTTGACAACTAAAAACTTTTAGTTAAAAAGACAGATACACAAAAAAATCTCAAATGCAACGTTTTTTTTTCTTCCAACAAGATTTCCTATAACTACGGAAAGAGGAATTAGATTTACATTAATGAACAAAAAATAACAAAGTCAATACAAGACGCGTGGGCAAGCACGCGCCAAGGTGACGGCTCGGCCAATCAGAGCGCGGTATTCTGATGATGACGTCACGGCCGGATAATCGCCCTCGCAGCTAAGTGCGGATTAAGGACGGCCGCACATTATCAGAAATTTCTAACAGAAAAATTCTGACGCTCGCCGGAAGCACCCCGCATACTATCAGAAATTTTGATCCGGCAACTTTTGAGCCCAGTCGTGTTTCATATTTCAATCAACGCACATCGACCCAGTGTTGCCACCTTAGCCCTTTTGGGGCTATAATTCAGTCAAATTGTGTTTTTAATAGGAAAGTTTTGTGGTAGTTCTGATTTCTTCCATTCTATATGTATTTTGGGGTGCTGAATCCATGAGGTTTGCTAACAAAATTTAATTGACTAAAAATCGCAAAAAAAGTTAAAAGTTCTGTTTGTTTTTTTCCGGAATTTTGCTTAAAACTCTGAAACTATTAACGTTGAGTAAATGACCTGTTTACAGAAAATAAATATACCTGACTTTTATTTCTATCACATGAACATGACACTCAAAAATATCGTATATCTAGGATAATTATCGCACGTCTGGCAATACCTGGTCCGAATTTCTGATAGTGTGCGGGGCCTAATACAAAATGTATGGCAAACACGCCTTCCGTCAGAAAAATTCTGACGTCCGGCTGAGGTGCCATCCGGCGTGCATCAGAAGCGGACGACCGGTCAGAATTTTTCTGACAGTGTGCGGGGTCTAATACAAAATGTATGCACCGAGTGCCTTCCGGCGAGCGTCAGAATTTTTCTGTCAGAAATTTCTGATAATGTGCGGCCGTCCTAAGTTTGATGATGATAATGAGAGGAGTTTTATAGCAATAATTATACAGGGTGGACAGCCCTCCACAAACTATAATATCCGAGAATATTTAGGGGGGCGACGTGCCTAGTAAATTTTAATATTACTGAAACTAGTCCGTAATCGCGTGGAAACCTGCATGCGCTGAAGTAGTAACGCTGAAGAAGATGTAAAAACTCTGATGCGCATGGGAAGTCAACAAATCCGCATTGGGCACGCGTGGTGGACTAACGCCTTAGCCACAGATTATTTAATAGTTACTACCCCTTAGCCCTGTGCCCTGAAGTGGGACGTTTATAGGCTGATGATGAGTCCGTAATATTGTCTTCTTCTTACATGTCAGCGTTATATCGCGTGATAATTACTCATGCTGTAGTTAGTATAAGAGATAAGTGTACTTTTTGCAACCATCAGCACCAAGGTTGATTCAGTGTTTATGGGGTGTAGGGCATTTCTGTGATGGGGATGGACCAGGCCTGCCTGCACAACTCCAGTCGGCTTAGGAGTTACCGTCTGTAAAATATTAACGATCAGCTGCACGGCTGATCGTATGATATTGTTGTAGTATGCACTGTAGCTATGTGAACAGTACAAAAACTGTCAAGTTCTTTCAGTCGGTTTAGGAGAGCCAATCAAAGTTCCGACTTTTGAACGGCTGTATCTCCTAAACCGACTGATGAACCATGTCAGTTCACATAGCTACAGTACATACTACAACAATAACATACGATCAGCCTTGCAGCTGATCGTTTATTTTTTACAGACCTTTAATCATCAGTAACTCCTAAACCGACTGGAGTTATGCAGGCAGGCCTGGTCCATCCCCATCACAGAGAAGCTCTACACCCCATAAACACTGAATCAGCCTTGCTGCTGATGGTGGCAAAAAGTACACTTATCAATGGTCGTATCGATCGATATGGTAACTGCCCATGCTGTGCCAGAGGAACTCCAGGTTTTGTCACTCGGGGAGGCTCTTTCTTAATTTTTTAAGAACTGGATGTGATTGGAAATAATCCGGACAGACAGAAGCGACATCTATAAAACAAAACAACCCAAATCACGATAAATTGCAGAGTATTGCATGAGACTCATTCAGTGCCCCGGCCACGGCCGTCCGGCGCCGTATCATCTCATTTATCTGAACAAACTACTTGTCATGCTGCATCCATTACTACATTTACATTAGAATGCTCACATTGCGTTACTTACTTTAAGATGGTTGTAGGGTTACAGTTGTAGCGGAAAGAGAAATTTTGAAAATCCTTTTTGCTTCATTTACCTACGGATACAGGCTTTTGGTTCCGGACTTGTAGCTTTCTACGTCCCTCTACTAGTTGATTTAGAATCTGGATGCTTCATCGAGATTCATGGGCGTTTTTGGGTAGGCGCAATATGAATGCTTGCTCACCATAATTATATTCTCTCTTTGTATCTACTTGAAATGATATGAAATGAAGTGAAGTGTTTTATTTGCATAAATACTTACCTACAGTTTCAGAAAGTTATCCAGCAATATTGCAGTTAAAGTGTACTCTGTATTTGTATAAATTATGTCATAGCTTGATGTGAATTTATCCTTGATTACTTAACGATGAATTTATTTGAACTTCCGCTGTAAAATCACAGTTTATTGACTTTTCCTTCGGTAGTCAAAGTGACCTTTTGCACCAACGCATTATTAATTGACCTAATTTCTTAAGGCGGCTACTCCCAGTTTTACGGTAAAATTGGGTAGCTTTGTAACCATTTTATTCATTAACTATGGCACTTTTTAAGCGGAAAAACGAACTGAACAATCTGCACGATATGAGAAGTGATGTGGTTTTTCTCGAAATCTATTTTAATGAATAAAACCGAAGAAAAGTGAATCTAAAGTCACCCCTTTTTTGTCCAGTTGTAACCATTTTACTCTTTCATTTTTGATCGGAAGTAAATGAAAATTTACAGTATTCTTCAAAATACAATATAGAATGATGTGGTTTTCTTACTTTTTCGAAATTGATCAAAATTTATATCAAATTTCAAAAATTACTGCTAAATTCCTGTCGTATTCATACCGGCACCCCCGCTCTCGTCCATATAGTCAGTAGGGCTACCATGAGTTGCTATAGTAAATTCATTAAACGCAACTAAATTCGTTTTCGTAAATTATTTGTATTGAATTCAGTACAGCGCCTCTGGCGGATAGTTATGTAACTAAAATTTGACTAAAATCCGCACCATGAGTTGCTGTAGTTGACTATCGCCGTTAATGTAACTAAAATGACACTACACTTATTGTAGTTCCCATACAATTTCGGCACCATGAGTTACATATTTGACAGATGTCATAGTAATTTACTATAACGAAAGTAGTTGCGGCTGTCACCTAAATTTTTCTCCGTGAAACAGTTTTATTTGTTGAGTTTTTTTTTCAAATATGTCTACAAGAGTATATTTTGCTTGGAGAATGTTAGCAGAAGCTGAATCTGAGGACGAATGGAATATGCAAAGGAGCTACAGTGTTCATATGCGCGCACAAAGTCAAAAGGACCCTTTTCGCCCCCTCACCTCGTGAAATTCATTAAGTGTGCAGTATAACAACTGAGGGTACTGATGGGGCTGCCAATGTTCCGTAGTGCTTCCAATATGTTTACGGAGGCGCACAGTGATGGGTTCCACGCGATAATGCAAAAGCTGTGCATCTCTGCTGGGCCGTTTGCGCTGCAGCCCTAATAGCCACAACCTGCGCGCGTTGGCAGACATATGGTACTCCCCAATGCTGCAACAATGGGTGCGCTTGCATGCCACCTTGTAACTACCCACATCATTGTTTGATAGGGTATCTTTTGTTATTATTAACAAACAAATATCTCGGACAATGTCACACAAATTGTCTAGTCACATTTAAAGTACCAGAATCAAGCCTGGACTTGTATTAATGATGACTAGACAACGATATAGAATACATATATAGATACAAACATCCATGACTCGGGTACAAATATTCATATTCATCATCATACAAATATTTGACCCTTACGGGATTCGAACCCGCGACCCTCGGCACAGCAGGTAGGTTCACTACCGACTGTGCTACCGGGCCGTCGAATTATTATTGTTTTTCAGGGATCCGTTTTTATTATTACCTATTACTAAGCCTACATTGTCCGTCCGTGCGCCCGTCAGTCCCTTTGTTCTACCTATTTCGGGCTGTAACTTATGAACCGTAAAAGCTAGTTAGTTGAAATTTTCACGGAATATTGCGGATTTGCTAACAAATAATAAAAATGACAAAAAGTTTAAAATTAAGGGGGGTCCTCATACAAGAGACTAGTTTTTATCAACGTTTCGCTCAATCGTAAAAACGGTAATAGGTGCAAGTATCAAACTTGGTGTGATTATAGAGCAAACTCTACAATTTATAACAACTAATAATAAAAACCTTAAAAAAACTCTGACACCAGGGCTCTGCCCACACGATAAAGAAGAAAGAAATAAAAACCGGCCAAGTGTGAGTCGGTCTCGTGCTAAAGGTTCCGGAGAAAAAAATGTTTTTGTATGTTGGTGGTGTGGTACGGAACCCTCGGTGCGCGAGTAGCCTGACTGGTACTTGACCGGATTTATTTATTTATAACTAAAATAGTTTGTAAGATCATTGTTACTAACATTACTTATATGCATCTGCTGGGTTATCTGAATAATAATTTAATTTTTTATTTAATTAAGACTTTCCTATTAAATAAATGACTTATTATTATAGATAAAAGTTTTATTATTTTACATACGATAAAAAGAGCATTATATGCGTTTCCACCAAATCACTCAAAATGCAAAAGGTGTCTCACAAAGTCACGCCATAGATCAAACTGTGATTCACTGCACCTTATTTTCTTTTTGTCTTTTTGATTGCAAGTCCAGCTAGATTCTGCTACTGCTACTTTAAATCTTCTTCTCTTCCTGTCACTGTGGGGTATATTTAGGGCTTGGATAATAGCTCTCCACCGGTTGCGATCTTGGACAGCACTGTAGATATCCCCTCAGGTCATGTTAAGGCTTTAGGACAGCCTCTATTTCGATTGCCTGGTGGGGGTGGGTGTCATGGATGGGTGATCGTCTCCTTAATGCATGGCCTAGCTACTGCCACCTTCAGGCAAGGATCACTTTCTCTATACACTGCTCACTCGTCCGTCTCCATAACTCCTCGTTTGAGATGGTGTTTGTTAAGAAGATCTTCAAGATTTGCCTGATGCATTTGTTGATGAAAACTTGGAGTCTGTCATAATATTCTTGCGAAATAAATTGAAATTGAACTATAAATCCGGTTTCAATCAAAACACAACACTCACAGATCACTATATATGTCAAAGAGAATATAATCACTACGTTTTAATATATGTACTGACATAACACTAAAACGTAAAAAACTCCATGCAATGCTTACAGTAACAAACCTTTTTAAGGCCTATGGGTAATTTTTGTATGGAAGTTGGAGTCTTTTTTTTTGAAGCGGCCAGTTACCAAATGTTGCGGGTATTTTAGGGCTATTATTACCTTACATTATTATCAAAAAAAAATTGTCCTACGGTGTAACGTTTCGGAGATATTTAATGTTAAAGTTTTAAAAAAATCACTCTAAAAAGCTCATTAATTGTTACCCATTTAGGTTTCTTTACTACTTTATTTGTTTTTATAGCCCAGAATTATTAGTTCTAATCTCCAAAAAAGCCCTAAAATACTCACAACATTTGGTAACTGGCTGCATGAAAAAAAAAAGACGCCAGTATTACCCATACCCCTTTAATCTTAGATTAAAAACTTTTCGCTTACGCTGACCTTTTATGGTATTAACTGGTATTAACACAATACTTTTTAAATTGACTTTTTTTGGCTTTGATCTAAGAGGAAGGAGTCTCTTTATTCCAAACCAAAGAGACTCCTTCCTCTTAGGCTTTGATGCAATAAGTCGTAATAGTGAAGACGTTGAGCGAATAGATAACATATAATTCGCACCATGAGTTTCATCGCACGCAACGAAAATCGTTAACGTATAGACGACAGGCACTGTAGCTCATGGCGTTCCATGACTCACTTCACACTTATCGATGTGTCTCTTTCTAATTGCCTATTAGAAACAAGGATAGCAAAACTGGCCAAAATCTTTTGAACCCAAGCCAAAAAAAGTAAATTTAACCCTAGAGTGCTCGCGCTATGAGCATTTTGCCGCTTGCGTCAAAAAATTTATGGTATTTTGTAAACGATGCATTTGTCAAAGTCAAGCGTCCCAGTAGCTGCCCCTACATTACATATCTCACCTCCCCATTTTAGAAATTAGAAGAAATTGAGTGCGCGGGTTACCTCACGAAGAAAGGGTTGTTGTAGGTGTGTCGCGTTTGGCGGCAAATTACTCACTGCGCGACTACGCTCGTAAGTAAAATTCATGTATGGTTTTTTACAGTACGTTTAATTATTATTAGTTTCATCGTGTTTGTTGTTTTTTTGATGTAAATATAATAATAATATATTTATTTAGGTTATTCTGGTTGGGTGTTTTTGTTTTAATTAGTTGATTTAAAAAAAATAGGTGATTGACGTGTGAGGTATAAGAAGTCGATACTAATACTTAAGCATGTTACAGAAACCAATGAGAAATTTATTTTACCATCGGAACATCTGAAAATACCATCAGAAAGAGAAGGTATATAATATGTGCAGTGGTCCATCCAAGAAAAATAGAAGGACCAAAAAAGAGTGCAATAGATGCGCAAAGTTACTGTGCAACGAACACTTTATGTACACACGGCGACACATTAGGTTACGCACCCCATATACCCATAACTACACTACGTACAAAACACAAAATAGTGCGGAAGAGAGCCTGCATAGACCTATTTAGGGCTGTAACTTTTAAACCAAAAGAGTTAGATACTTAGTTAAAATTTTCACAGAATGTGCGTTTGCGGATTTGCTAACAAATAATAAAAATGTCCGGCAGCTCAATAGGCAGATTTCAAAGTCCGTGACTTGCGACCTGCGTCGGTTTAACACCGAGCGTATTAAGGAGGCTATAGAGCGGAACAAAGGCTCCAAAGTTTTCGCAAGGGATCTGTCTATTGGGCAAAGCCAGTTATCAAAGCTGAAGACTGAGGATGGCAGAATCGTATCGTCCAAGCCTGAGCTTCTGAGAGAGGTTGAGAAGTTCTATGGACAGTTATACACGTCAACACGAAGACCCGCTACAGATCTGGCTAACGACCCAAGAGCTAGATTGACCCGGCACTACACAGAAGATATTCCGGACGTCAGCCTGTACGAGATTAGTATGGCTCTCAAACAGCTAAAGAACAACAAGGCGCCGGGTGATGATGGGATTACGGCCGAGCTTCTGAAGGCGGGTGGAAAACCGGTCCTGAAGGCCCTTCAGAAGCTGTTCGATTCCGTCATACTCGAGGGCAAAACGCCGCAGGCATGGAACAGAAGTCTGGTGGTGCTCTTCTTCAAAAAGGGCGATAATGCCCTGTTGAAGAACTATAGGCCCATTTCCCTTCTTAGCCATGTCTACAAGCTGTTTTCGAGAGTCATTACGAACCGTCTCGCGCGCAGGTTTGACGATTTCCAGCCTCCCGAACAGGCCGGTTTCCGAAAGGGCTTTAGCACTGTGGACCACATACATACGCTTCGGCAAGTTATACAGAAGACTGAAGAGTATAACCTGCCCCTTTGCTTGGCGTACGTGGACTACGAGAAAGCCTTTGATTCGATCGAGACTTGGGCTGTACTGCAGTCTCTTCAGCGATGCCAAGTAGACTACCGGTACATCGAAGTGCTGAAATGCTTGTACAAAAACGCCACTATGTCAGTCCGACTACAGGACCAGAACTCGAAACCTATCCTACTGCAGCGAGGCGTGAGGCAGGGAGACGTTATATCTCCGAAACTGTTCACCGCTGCACTGGAAGATGTTTTCAAGGTTCTGGACTGGAAAGGGCTAGGCATCAACATAAACGGCGAGTACATCAGTCACCTTCGGTTTGCCGATGATATAGTCATCATGGCGGAGACTATGGAGGAGCTCAGTCAAATGCTCGATGATCTCAGCAGAGCCTCCGAACGAGTTGGTCTGAAAATGAACATGGACAAGACGAAGATCATGTCAAATGACCATGTTGTGCCCACTCCTGTAATGATCGGAAACTCTGCGCTCGAAGTTGTTGACCATTATGTTTAAATGGGACAAACTATTCAGTTAGGTAAGTCCAACTTCGAGAAAGAGATCAACCGTCGAATCCAACTCGGCTGGGCAGCGTTCGGGAAGCTACGTAGTATCTTCACGTCCCAAATACCGCAGTGTCTTAAAACGAAAGTCTTCGATCAGTGTGTGTTGCCAGTGATGACATATGGAACAGAGACGTGGTCGTTCACTCAAGGCCTCATAAAAAGGCTGAAAGTCACCCAAAGGGCAATGGAGAGGGCTATGCTCGGAGTTTCCCTGCGAGATCGAATCAGAAATGAAGAGATCCGCAGAAGAACCAGGGTAACTGACATAGCCCAAAGAGTTGCTAAACTTAAGTGGCAGTGGGCGGGGCACATTGCTCGCAGAACCGATGGCCGTTGGGGCCGAAAAGTTCTCGAGTGGCGACCGCGTACCGGAAAGCGCAGCGTGGGTAGGCCCCTCACACGGTGGACCGACGACCTGGTGAAGGCGGCGGGAAAACGTTGGATGAGGGCAGCGCAGGACCGGTCGTTATGGCGATCCTTGGGGGAGGCCTATGTCCAGCAGTGGACGTCCATCGGCTGAGATGATGATGATGATGAATAAAAATGTCAAAAAGTTTAAAATTAAGGGGGGTTCTCAACAAGAAACTAGTTGTTATCAACGTTTTTTCTTCTCGCTCTATGGTAAAAACGGTAATATACAGGGTGTCCCGTAAACCGACGCGACGTCAACCCGGCGCATGCTGGTAGGTTAGGTCATGACTAAGCGGAATATCAAAATTTGGCTTTGGTAAAAGTGGCTTAGTTTTCGAGATATTGACAGTTTTAACACAGATACTGCATAGACAATTTGTAGCGGGGTGGCACTCAAAATAGTGAATAAGGTAAAGAGTTTCACGAATTTCATAAAACTGTCCTTATCTCGAAAACTAAGTACCATTTCCTAAAGTCAAATGTTGACAGACTGATTGATTGATTGACAGATTTTTTTTATTTTAGTGTATTCTGGTTAGGCATGAACTAACCTATCAACATCCACCTGGTTGACGTCGGTTTACGGGACACCCTGTATGCAAGCGTCAAACTTGGTGTGTTATAGAGCAAGCTCTACAGTATAACAAAAAAATAATAAAAACCGGCCAAGTGTGTCGGTCTCGCGATAAAGGTCCCGGAATAAAAAAAAATTTTTTTTACGTTAATATGTTGTAGTGGTGTGATACGGAATCCTCGGCCTCGATGCGCGTATAGCCCGACTCGCACTTGACCGATTTCCTACAAATAGTTACCATGTCACGGAGAAAAATTAAGGTGACAGCCGCAACTACTTTCGTTGTAGTAAATTACTATGACATCCGTCAAATATGTAACTCATGGTGCCGAAATTGTTTGAGAACTACAATAAGTGTAGTGTCGTTTTAGTTACATTAACGGCGATAGTCAACTACAGGAACTTTACTCATGGTGCAGATTTTAGTTACATAACTATCCGCCAGAGGCGCTGTATGGAATTCAATACAAATAATTTACAAAAACGAATAAAGTAGACGTACTGCTATCCTTGTTTCTAATAGACAATAAGAAAGAGACACATCGATAAACGGGACCCTAATACTAAGCCTACGTCCGTCCGTCCGTCCGTCAGTCTACCTATTTAGGGCTGAAACTTTTGAACCGTAATAGCTAGATAGTGGAAATTTTCACAGAATATGCTTTATTGCGGCGAATTTGCTAACAAATAATAAAAATGAAAAAATAAAATTAAGGCAAAGTGTTACTCAGTCTCGTGCTAAAGGCCCCGGAGAAAAAAACATTTTTGTAAGTTATTGTTGTGTGTTACGGAGCCCTCGGTGCGCGAGTAGCCCGACTCGCACTTGACAGGTTTTTATTTATAACTAACATAGTTTGTAATATCATTGTTACTATTGTTATTGTTATCACTGTTATTATGCATCTGAGTTATTTCAATAATAAATGATGTGATTTAATTTAATTTTTAATTTAATTAAGACTTACCTATTTAATAAACGGCTCTATTATAGATAAAAGCTTTATTATTTACATACAATAATAAAAAGAAAATTAAATGCGTTTCGACCAAATCACTCAAAATATGGAAGCATCGCCATCGGTACAATTTCGCGATTTGTACAATTCCATGAATGGTTCTAGAAGCATGTTACTGTTCTAACTATCACACAGTCACGCCATAGATCAAACTGTGATTCACTAGACCTCATCTTCTTTTTGTCTTTTTGATTGTAAGTCCGGCTAGATTCTGCTACTTTAAATCTTCTCTTCCTGTCACCCCCACGTGGGGTACATTTAGGGCTCTCCACCGGTTGCGATCTTGGACAGCACTGTAGATATCCCCTCAGGTCATGTTAAGGCTTTTGGCCTCAACTTCCACAGAGCGGCGGCGCCAGGTTATTTTAGGACGGCCTCTATTTCGTTTGCCAGGTGGGTGTCATGGATGGGTGATCATCAGGCCTCCTTAATGCATGGCCTAGCTACTGCCACTTTCGTTTAAGGATCACTTTCTCTATACACTGCCATAGTGTAATCAAACTAGTGAGCGCGCTCGGCGGCCGCGACAGGCCAATCGTGCGCGGTGAGCGGAGGCCCGGGGGAAGCGTGTCCCGGTACCAATTAACCTATGCGCGGTACCAATACTGCCGGTGCTTCACCCCCCAGCACACCGCGCAAGCATAGATCCACCGCGACCGCTAAGCGCACCCACTATTGTTATAATTACGCTATGACACTGCTCACCCGTCCGTCTCCATAGCTCCTCGTTTGAGATGGTGTTTGGTCAGAAGATCTTCAAGATTTGCCAGAGGCATTTGTTGATGAAAACTTGGAGCCTGTCTGTGACCGCTTTACGGATGAACCTAATGTAATGATACTATAAATGCGACTAGATAATCGAGTGTGACAATGTTCGAGATTAATTAATATCATATTTTCTTAATATTCTTGCGAAAGAAATTTAAATTAATCTATAAAACCCGCTTCAATCAAACACATAACACTGTAAGAATAAAAACGTAAACAACTCCAGTGCAATGCTTACAGTAACAAACCTTTTTATTTTAAACGTATTACTTTACGGTATTGACACTATACTTTTTAAATTAGCTTTTTTTGGCTTGGACTCAAATTTTTTTTAGCTAATTCTGCTATCCTTGTTTCTAATAGGCAATAAGAAAGAGACACATCGATTAAGTGTGAAGTGAGTCATGGAACGCCATGAGCTACAGTGCCTGTCGTCTATACGTTAACGATTTTCGTTGCGTGCGATGAAACTCATGGTGCGAATTTAATGTTATCTATTCGCTCAACGTCTTCACTCTTACGAATGTAGCCACGTCAGTTGATTTTACTATCACAACTCATGGTAGACGTAAAGAGCGGGGCGAGGCCTCTTGCTAAACAGACCTGTACTTCGTCGAGACAAAATTATATTTCGGAATTTTAATTATTTTGTTTGAAATATAGAAAAAGAATATACAGAGCGGTCCGAGGGACTTTCGTTTGCAAAATATGAGGGTTTCACTTCTGTTATCTTTTGCTTCGTAAATATAAGAATCTTTGTAGGTACCTACCCATTTTTAATCAATTATTTTGAATTGACTGCCTCCGTGGTCTAATGGTTAAGAGCATTGGCTCTCGATACGGAGGTCGTGGGTTCGATTCCCACGGGGGACACCTAGTGATATGTCACTTTGTGCGTTTTTCCCCAGTTGGTTAGGACATTGCAGGCTGAATCACCTGATTGTCTGAAAAGAAAAATGATTGCGTGCTTCGGATGGCACGTTAAGCCGTTGGTCCCGGCTACTATCTCTGGTGGTAGTAGTCGTTACATAAAAACCACGTCAGAGGCCGTAAGGCGGTTTGACAAAACTCTGACACCAGGGCTCTGCCAACACGATTAAAAAAAAAACAATTGTTTTACAACACTTTTTATTAAAAAACATAATAGAATAATCTATAGGTATACGCATATGCTCACGACTATATTCCCCGAGGGGGTAGTCACTGATATTCTAAACCTTCAGAACATCCACGTTTCACTAGTAGTACCGAAACTCTGTCCAGTGTGACGGGGAGTGAGCCCGTCGCCACTTGTAATGGACAGTAGGATACATGCCTCGAAATTGAAGCATGCAGGTTTCCTCACGATGATTTCCTTCACCGAAAAGCCTGTGGTGTTACAAATCGTACGTAAATTCCGAAAAACTCATTGGTACGAGTTGGCCTGGACGGGGATCGAACCATCGCCTCCTGCACGACAGGCAAGGTTACTCGCCACTGGACCACCAATCTATAGGACCTATGATATATTATACCCGGATATATACCTATAGTATAGGTACTATAATACAGGGTGTACAATAAAATGGGACAGCTACTTAAAGGGGTGCTTCAGACCATCAAACTGAACAACTTTCTCTATGGGACCAATATCGAAATCGCGAAAAAAATTTCTGCTGTCCAATACATTTCAGTCGAGTTATGTTTGCAGTTTTGTATGGGAGAGCGGATTTTTTTTTCGCGATTTCGATATTGGTCCCATAGAGAAAGTTGTTCAGTTTGATGGTCTGAAGCACCCCTTTGAGTAGCTGTCCCATTTTATTGTACACCCTGTATATCCGGGTCACAACATTTATAGTCTAGTAAAAATACGGTTTTAAGATTGCATTAAAGACACTGTAGTAGGTACTTTTATTTTATTATAGACTTTTGTCGAGATTTCGTGGTAAATAAAGGGACTCTGAGAAATACCTTAAAATTGATATAAATGTCGAAAGGACATTCACATTTCTGAAGATGTTTCTTCCTGCAGACCCGAAACGACCGTTAATTTAAGGTAGATTTTGTACAAATAAACAGTAAATAATTTAGTTTTGAAGTAATAATTTTTTTTTACAAAATATTAAATACCTAAGTATCTACTCCATTATGAATATGTGTTTTTCAGGTTCTATTATATTAATATTCTAAATTGTAACCCAAAGTGCAATGAATGCAACCTATTTCATACAACAAAGATCAACAATCCATAGATTTATCCGCTTTTTGATACAAAAATTACTAAAGGATGACTGTGATAATTGATGCTTCATTTGCCATGACAATTATAATAGGAATTTATGAAATAAAATTAGTAGGTGGGTCTTATATATAATTTTTTTACAGCAACATAATTTTTCAACGTGCATGGGAACATTGAATTATTTTATAATGTACTACGTTACGTACTAGAAGTAACACGACAAAGAAACGTCGCGTCGTACGCCGCATACGGGTAGTAGGCCAGTCAATTTATTATATTTCGTATGGAGGAGTGGGAAGTAATTATGGATTTGACTTTTAAACCGTAATCGACAACATTTAGTGACGACAAGATGAATGAAAAAAAAATTAAGATACTTAAATCTCGCTGTGCGATTATACAGGGTGTAAGAAAACACCCTAGTAATACTTAAGAAGGAGCTTTTAGACCATCGAACTGTACAAATTTCACTATGGAGCCGACGTCGAGAAAAAAAAATCTGCCGTCCCTTACATTTGAGTCGAGTAAGTACTACAGTTTTGTATGAGACATGATATTTTAACTGAAGCCGTGGTGGTCCAGTGGCGAGTAACCTTGCCTGCCATGCAGGAGGCGATGGTTCGATCCCCGTCCAGGTCGACTCGTACCAATGAGTTTTTCGGAATTTATGTACGATTTCTAATACTACTGGCTTTTCGGGAAGGAAACCATCGTGAGGAAACCTGCATGCTTCCATTTCGAGGCATGTATTGTACCTACTGTCCATTAAAAGTGGCGACGGGCTCACTTCCCGTCACACTGGATAGAGTTTCGGTACTACTAGTGAAACGTGGATGTCCTGTAGTTTCAGAATATCTCTTACTACCCCCTCGGGGAATAAAGTCGTGAGCATATGCATGCATGATATTTTATCTCGAGACAGAAGCATTATAAGTATCGATTTATTTTTTATGCGAGTTTTTTTCCACCTATCCAACGACACCTCACTCGATATAAAAAAAAACTTTTTTTCCATCCCCTCTTTCGTTGTATGGGAGGGGCCAACAAAAATTTTCTGTTTTTGGGTTACTTACTGTTATCTATCTTCATTCCAAATTTCGATTAAATAGGTGCAAGTGAGTCATTGAGGCGGGGCATACAGACAGACAGATAGAATGCACGAAAGTATAAGGGTTCCTTGTTTGACTGCGGAACCTTAAAAACATGCCGTAGTGGGTTTTACGTTGAAAAATAATATTTATATTTCTCAATGTTTTCGATGTAACTGGTCAAAAATATTTACTCCCTGTATGAAGCCTATATGTAACTTAGTTTTAAAAAATGTGCAAAACAGTGTTTTCCAAAAGCATTTTTAGATCACAAAAAAATCTAATTTGGCGCTGTTGCCGACGTAATTTTATTTTTTATTATACCGCGATACTCTGCTACAAATTTGAAGGTGCTCTTAGTTCTTTCTGATCCAAAAATTACCTGCTGGTTGACAGTTACTACAGGAGGACTGGGTTAGTTGCTATGAAAATTTGGAATTTGTGAAATGAAATCAATATTTTTTTAGCAATTTTTTTTAAGATTTTGCATACTAGTACGTAGTACTTCCTATCTCTTTGACACTAGTACCTACTGTAGCCCGGGGACTTTTAAATTACCAAAAGATTATACCGATTGCCGTTTTGCTATTGTTGTAAGGAACGACATTACTAATATAAAAACCCAAGTCTAAAAGATCACAAGCACAAACGAACGAAAAAAAAAAAATATAAGTTCTAGTTAACTTCGTATAGTACTTGTAGCCCCGGGACTTTTTAACAAAAAGGTTACCGATTTAAAATTATTGTTAAGTGGCAATGGCACATATATTTAGTCCAAATTATTGCGAAGAACAGTTACCCAACTGTAATCAGTCTCAAAGTTACAAGACAATTTCCAAACCCTATCAAAAGTGCCCATACCTCCCAATGGTCGGGTGGCTTGGGCACCTGTGAGGGAGGTTTGGGAATTGTATGAAATGCGCCACATTTTGCATAATTGCTTCAATATTTTGTAATATAACTATCAAAACTTGAATAAGAAATCAATTTATTACAATAGACTTTAAAAAAATACGAAAATATAAAGATTACTCCATAGTCAAAATCTTACTTCAAAAAACTTGTCTAAGATTTGGTATGGACTCAGATGGACTTATTAAATGAATATTTTGAGCTGCCACGTTAAGTCCATGTAGTTGGGTTCGTTTTAATTACAACCAATAGAATGCTTGATATGTTTTCGATATCTGGGTATATAAATGTATTTGTGTACCCTACTTATACGCATAAATTTTATAGTTGCCATGGAGTGAATAACTTCTTCAGTTGGCCCAATATAGTGATAGATAGTTTAACATAACTCCACAAAAGTATTATACCAAAAGACACTAACGGTCAAAAATCAGTGCCCAATGCTCCCTTTATACTAATTTTCCAAATAAACTTGAATATATATTTTTTGAACAAATTTTTAAACTCTAGTTACTGGTTAATACAATCATTGATAAACATATAATTAGACGTATACAAAGAAACATACACTTTCTCGCAGATTGCTTTGCTATTTTATTCAAAATCACGACAAAATACTTAATTTGGCACTCAAAAAACCATCAATCGCATATAACTTTGACAACTGAACGAAATCACTGATGATATTTGGTTGAGCAGTGGGGCCATTAATTAACTAAACTAAATTGCCATAGAAACCAAAATTAAAAATCGACTATAAATCTCGAGTTATGAGGTGGTGCCCAAACCTCCCGACTGCCCAATGGTCCCCTACCTCCCAAACTAAATCTTCCTTAAATTAACGGTCTCTTTTCGGGTCTGCACGAAGAAACATTTTCAGAAATGTGCATGTCCTTTGGAGATTTATATAAATTTTAAGGTATTTCTCGGAGTCCCTTTATTTACCACGAAATTTTTACAAAAGTCTATAATAAAATAAAAGTACCTACTACAGTGTCTTTAATGCAATCTTAAAACTGTATTTTTACTAGAATATAAATGTTGTGACCCGGGTTTTTGAATGCTTTTATGAATAAGTTAATTTCAAAATTAATGTTTAGTGTGGTGCAATACTTAAAATGATTAAAGTATAATGCATGCATGCATATGCTCACGACTATATTCCCTGAGGGAGTAGTCAGAGGTATAAAACTAAAGGTAAGTGTTAAAGTAGGATGTAATAATAAACACAACTTTCAAGTTTAAAACTCAGAAAGAATAATTATTGATGTACACACGGCGACACATCAAGCTACCCAAAACCAAAATAAGCTGGCCGCGCGTAGGCATAGTAATGTATAACGTCGCGCAGCCAGCTTATTTTGGTTTTGGGCAGCTTGATGTGTCACCGTGCGTACATACGTGTTAATGAATTAACGCAAAACTAGAAAGTAGTTTATTTAGAATCGAGAGCAGAATCGAATTATCATGGTTTCAGCATAGGTAATTTTTTTCAAAATATTAAATAATTTGTTAGCAAAAATTAAAAATTTCTGAACCGGATGTCAACCCACCGCACGGGCACACTCACCCTACTTACTACCAAAACAAGATTATAAAAATGTATCCATGAGTACTAACGCGCTAACGCGCTTTCTTTCAGTGCTGAAAAGATAACAAATCATTTTTGCCTCAAAACTTAAAATGCGAATAACTTTGAATGTTAACTATCAAAATAATGAAATTATGGTTTCAATCTAATTATTTTGTTATAAATCAGTTGGGGTGTATGAGGTTTTGCGCTAATTTATTAACACGTTGTATAAGTTTATGGTAAATTTCTAGCCGAGCACTGCTAATGTTGGCCACTCGACGCCCACGGAGTAATAGATAAGTACTCTTTCTGTGAACACGGCGCGTGGCGTGTCTAAGGTGCCAGCGCATGTCCACGTCTATGGTGTATCTACGTATCGTGAGCGCGATGCGGGTGGTGCGGGGAGAGAGAATAAGCTCCGCCCATTCGCGCAAGGTCACTGGCGCATGTTGGAGCCTTAAGAGAGTTAAAATAAACACAAATAGGTTACCTAGTATTGGAAATCAAACAATGACTTATTTAAGTGAGATAATATGTTTCTATCAACCCGCTCTAAATCGCGCCTCACCTTTACCGTGACAGAATAAACGCGAATGTCGTGATGTCAACTCAATACGACATTACTACAAACAAAAAGTGAACCAAATTGTGTCGCAGATGTGACAAGTGACAGTTGCACAAGACATGCATCATTTGTTTCATTACCGTGGCCTAGGATTGTCACGATCATGGAGTAGGCATGGGAAAATGTATCTCTATACCAAATAGATATACTTAACTAACGAAATTAACCACAACTTTGTTAGGTATCACAATGGGACGTCCAAACTAGATGAACACAGTTCGCAGTGATACAAAATTCTCTCGAATCGTCGAAGAGTCTTCTCGAATTGTTTACAACAAAAAGGGCTTAATATATCAAATTCTATTCAAGAACCGAAATCTTTAACTAAACATAAGTGACAAAAACAAGTCCACCTGCCTCGACTTAAATCGAAGGTCGCATGACGAAACTAGAGTGGAATTGAGTGGATAGTGGACATTGTTGTAGACATTAAAGCCACTTTGTGTCGTTGGGCAATGGTCAAATTGTTCTGTTATAGGTAAGTAAGGCGTTAGTTCTACTGGTATTATATTTAAATATGTTTAAGATTAAATAATTCTTGTTGTAAGCCACCCTAAGTATCCTTACTGAACTTGAGAACCTATAAGTTTAATTTTATATGAGATTGTGAGAACGTAAATGAGTTACATAAAATACTTTAGGGGTCAATGGGTGCTTCAGACCATCAGATTAAACAACTGTCACTAAGGCGACAACATTGAAATCGCGAAAAAAAAAATCTCCTTTTGGATATTTGGATAGAGTCACCATTAATGTTTTATTATATGTAGCAGCTGTAGGTCTACCATGAGTTTTCACTGTACGTTACTACTGTAGTTGCGCCGTCAATTATGTATGACATGGTTCTCAACATAATCACTAAGAGCGCTGTACAAAATTCAATACAAAACTGTAGTTTACTACAGTAGTTTTACTGTAGTATATACTACAGTGTAAGCTCATGGTAGGCCTACTGATTTTCTTTTTCCCAATGTCAATGGTTGGTCCCGTACCGTAGTGATAGTTGTTCAGTTTGATGATCTGAATTTATTTAAATCTTAAGAAAGTTGTATTAGAATGGTAAATAGACTCATCATTCATAAGATAAAGTACACAGTGGACTAGAGCGAATCGTAGTAGACGTAACAATAGGTCGGTGTTCCGGACCAGTGATCCAGTATCCAAGGCCGACGCTTCTCGGCAGGTGTATTTAGTTGAGTTTTGTATCTATTTACTAGCTGTTCCGAGTTCTGATTGTTTCCGTGTGATGAGCTCTACCAAACGCCTAAGTACCTTCATACAGTAACGTTCAATGAAATGTACATATACTATCAGGTACGTATACGTCGGACAAGATCTTTCAAAGAAGAATGGCCGAAGGGCCTGTATTTTTTGAACAGACCGTTTTCATCTAGAATTAAACATTTTAACGGGTTCTTACCACGTTTTGGTGTATATGAGTTCCCGACATTTCAGCTGTGTTACAACATCCATAATCACGGGACGACTAAAAGATCCTTTTCAGACCCAATCTCGCCAAAAGGGGGGCGCGGCCAACGGTTTTGATTCATCTAAGTCATTAGAATATACATACCGTCGGATAGGTACATTTTTTATAGGTACCTAAAGTGCGGAGTGAGCCAGGCCTGATATGGGTAACTACGAATACGAGGCGACTCAGGGATATGATTTCTTAAGTAATATTTGTGTGGCTGTCGCCGGGGTGCCGAGTCCCCACTTTTGGAACTTTACCGAACAATGCCAAGCACATCTGTGACTGTGATATAATTCTCGATTGAGAAAATGAGGCGAGAGAGAGAGAGGTACCTAATAACTATGTAAATATCATAGCAAGAAAGAGGCGTGACGTTATAGACTGATAAATAGAAGTATGAAAAAAAATTGCTATAACTAAACTGACTGTACTAACGCTTTCTAGAACATGACCTGTTTGTGAAAATGTCTTGAAAAGAAAAAGACAACATTATAAAACGTCGTGCCTAGGTCGCCGAAATGGCATGCTTAATAATTGTAGTTGTAGTAAAGTTTTTGACCACCCAGAGAAAAGTGTCGTGACTGTACAGGGTGTAACAAAACACCCTAGTAATACTTAAGGGGGTGCTTCAGACCATCAATTTGAACAACTTTCACGGAGCCAACTTCGAAATCGCGAAAAAAAAATCAGCTGTCCCATACATTTTAGTCGAGTCGGCGCAGCAGTTTTGTATGGGACGGCAGATTTTTTTTCGCGATTTCGAAGTTAGCTCCATAGTTAAAGTTGTTCAGATTGATGGTCTGAAGCACCCCATTAAATATTACTAGGGTGTTTTCTTATACCCTGTATATTACGCAATACATATGTTATGAGATAACGCGGATCTTAATCTCGTATTATTGACACTAATCTGTTTTTGGATTTTCCAACCACATGACAAGGTCACCTTTAACTGACCCTGGAGTTCAAATAAGGATAATATGAATGATCCATCCTTTTGGGCTGGGTTTTCCAGTGACTTTGTACATTTTTGTTTATGACTTTCGCTTTCGGTTGTGGTTTCGTCGGCATAGAATTCATGGATGAAAGGGCTCCCACACATAACTGCGACGTCTCGCATCGCATCACAAATATCTGCCAGCGCTCGATGATTTAATTATTACGATGACATACAGGGTCCTTCTTAATATTAACACTTTTTTAAGGGAATGATCAGACCATCAAACTGAACAACTTTCTCTATGGGACCCACATCGAAATCACAAAAAAAATCGGCTGTCCTATACAATTGGCTCGAGTACGTTTGCAGTTTTGTATGGAAGATCAGATATTTTTTTCGCGATTTCGATGCCATAGAGAAAGTTGTTCAGTTTGACGGTCTGATCATCCCCTTAAAAAAGTGTCATCATATTAAGAAAGACTCTGTATGTATGATTATTGCACGCATCGCATCGCAGATATTTGCGATGCGATGCGACGTCTCGCAGTTATGTGTGGGCACTGGGCACACAAATGGGTTTCTAAATCACGCGGACAAGTAGCTAGTTACAGCTAAAATGACTTCCAAAAATAAGTAACATACGTTTGTATTTACAGTATTGTATGAGTGCGTATAGTTTAAATAATTATTCAAAGAGAGCAACTATGATAATAGATAGATAGATAGATAGATAGATAAACAAATAATACTATTTCAAGTTTGAATATCTTTTAAATTGAATAAGACGATTTATTTACATGACACTACGCACAACAATAGATTAGTTATTTCAATAATGTAACATCATTGCCTAAACGTAATGGAGGTAGAAAACTTGTTATTTGTTTGTGTTTGGACTTGTTAAATATTACTGAAGACTAGTGAAATCTACACGAAGATAATAAACATCAAAACAATATTTACTATATCAGATTTACAAATTACAAAAAAAAACAAAAGAAGAGACAAAAGCGTGAAATGCTTGACGCGCGCTGCGCAAACGCAGGCGTGCGCGTGCGATGTTAATGCGCAACTTAAAACTATTATTATGATATCTTCATCTAGCTTAGTATCTACATATTTGTCGGGGAACATAAGAATTCATAGAAATAACAAAAAATAAAAACATTCATAAACGGCGTATTAGAGCTAGGCGTAAAATTAAATGTGTTACATATCGGCAATTGCCCCGGGCGGCTCTTAACTAGGGGCGCCAAAGTCAGGAAAAATATAATAATAATATTATTCTTCCGTGCTTGACGTAAACAATTCATTTGTAACTTAACCTGGTACCTAAGTAGGCACAAAATAAATGCAACGATCCTATCAACTAATTTGCATCTCTGTCGCGGTAAGACTTAACATGCATAATTTCCTGTTGCATACTTAGCTACAATGTAAGGGAAGTAACACTTAAATCATTGGGTTAAAATGTATTCAAAACGCTAAGTCAAAACGTAACAGTGTATACACACTTTGTTGGCAGTCCTTAATAAATAAAATAAAGAGTTCTGACCACAGCTAAGACATGGTGCTAAAAATGTCGAGCTTGCATCGCTCGATCCATAGCTTTTACTTTGCAGATGTTTTTACGTAAAAAAAAATGGCTCTGGCTCCAACCAATTCTTATTGAGGAGGAAGGTCGAGCTCGCTTCGCTCGCTATAAATTTAGATTTTTGTTTAAAAAATGTTTGACGACAAGCACAACTCGAATAGTCACGCCAAAAAATGTCTAGCTCGCTTCGCAGGCTTCTTTATTTTTAGTGTAGGCCTTGTTATAAAGTTAAGGGTGTGGCAAAATCGGCCTGTGCCCCGGGCGACACAAACCCACGCTTCACCACTGTCTATTAGATGCATAGCTCTATAGAATCAAACACCACACAGTTCACATCATAAGCATTATGTTTATTGTTTCTAAAATTAACTGAGATGCATCACTCTCAGCTAATAAGCCTTTGCAGGGAAATGTTACTTTTATTGTTATTTTTTATTTAAAGACTGTGTATTGTTTTTTATGGGATTTCATATAGCCGGTGAAGATCCTGTTTCTCTTTTGAGTTCTTATTTAAGAAATACTAAGTTTAACCACGGATTACGTTTTTACTTTAATTTATATTTATATTTAAATTTTTGAAGTAGGTATAAAATAAACTAACCTTATGGTCAAAATCCCATAAAATAGGAAACAAAAAACACACGACCTTACCTAATTTTAGAGTAATCCAAATGTTTGCTATAACTTTCTGTTCAATAATATTAAATGTACAGGTATTATTATGTCCTAATAAATCCGGGTGTCTGAAAACAAATTATTTTAATTAATTTATTAACTACTAGTTTCATTTTACGTGTTGATATACGGTAAAATTACCTTATCGATAAGTCACCACGTTTGTCACGATACGACATTCTAATTAACACCATAAATAACGCAAAATCACAGTCAAAAATTAATAATAAATGGTGTTGAAACATAATTGATTCCCACGGTGTGATCGGGTGTTGGGGCAATCAATCGAAGACCGGCGTTGTGACGTCATCAGCCCCGAGGACCTTTCCCGAGGAAAAGTGGAGTTACGTCATGAAGAAATCACTTTGTCGTGATGTTTTCTTGGGTGTAAAAGTGCAAAGTGTGACTTAATACTGTTTACGATTCGAGTTAGATTAGGAAGAGGCTGCTTTTAGTAGGGCTATTGTATAAACAGGATGTAAGGGACAGCCTAGCAAATACTGAAACGGTGAACTCAGACCATCAAACTGAAGAACTCTCACTATGGAGCCTACCTCAGGAATCGCGAAAAAAAATCTGCTGTCCCATACATTGGTAGGTACAGCAGTTTTGTATGGGACAGCTGATTTTTTTTCGTGTTTCCTGAGGTAGGCTCCATAGTGAAAGTTGTTCAGTTTGATGGGTAGAGTATTACCTTTCCTTACACGCTGTATAGGCTGACGGTGAAATCTGCTGCACGTGTGTGACAATATCATAAACTAGCTAAACACACATAAACATAATAAAAACTACCTACGATTTATATCTGAGACTATAGTACCTCTCGAGCAGGTTGGTACATTTTAAGAGAAAGTAAATAACCTTGGGTATTTACTTGTTATAAGCATGTAGTGCAACAACGTTTAGTTTAATCGTTAAAAAAAGAATTTAAGTTGTGTCGTTAAAGTGGTTTTGATGCTGTGACGTTTTTAGGTTAAAATTAACGGTTTTGTTAACTTCAATGTCAAGGTCTAGATTATAATGTGTGTTTGTATTACATATCTCTGACTACCCCCTCGGGAAATATAGTCGTGAGCATATGCTATGCTATGCCAATAGAATTTAAGGGGAGATACAAGATGGGTACAAAGCTCCTGACTACCCCGAAAGAGATTATGGTTGTGAATTTATGTATGTACGAGAGAGTTGAGAGGATTGTAAAGCAGTCTTCGTACAATAAGCTAAAAAGTATTTTCTCGTATTATTTTTATTATGTCCCGATAGGGTCTTTCTAAATGACGGCCAAGCAGCTCTCAAAGCCTTGAACTAAACCGTCATCAGAATAAAAAACCCTATATAATCTGTAGTTACACACTAAATGCACTATCCCCGACGGTTTATAGTCAAGGCACAGGGTTGTTTGTATTAGATGTTGGGGATCTATTGAAGAAAAGTTAATAAAAAGAACTCTATTATTGTTGTAGGTAAAAATAATTCAAAAGACAAACAATATGAGATAGCGCGCACGAGCAACTTAAGCCTCTGCAACTAATTTGTCTCTCACAGGGTTTGTATGAAAAGTCTCCTGTCTGTCGCGTCGTTACATGCGCGCACTTTCATACAAACCCGTAGACTTGATGTGAGAGACAAATTAGTTGCGGAGACAAAAGTTGCTCGTGCGCGCTACCTCTTCTAGAGTTCTTTTTATTCACTTTTCTTTGACAGATCCCAAAAGTCTATAAAAAAACTCGTGCCTTATTATTACGAGCCTAATCATAAAATTACATATGAAAAGTGACAAGTCATTTAGACAAATAGCTTCGTCCATTGAAACGTCGATCGTTGTTTATTATTTTATAATCCACGCTTTTTGCCCCTGGTACAAGTAAATCTATTTCACTATTCTCTTGATATAAATCTTAAAGTGACCGATGTAAGTAATGGGACTTTTTGTGTAATGAACCTTGTAGGTCGAAGACGTTATGGTCCCGTAAAAATTATTTATGTCTTTTTGTTGTTAACTCTAGTAAATCATTTAATTTTTTACGTTATGTAATTTTTTTATCATTTAACTAATCGAATGTAAATTTATTTCATAGTAGATGCTATAAAAAAATATCAAAAAAATATCAAAAAAATAAAAAAATCCTATAAATGTCTATTCAATTCCATTTAATATAGATTTTTATTTTTTTGTTGTATGTACACACGGCAACGCATCAAGCTACGCAAAACCAAAATAAGCTGGCCGCGCGTAGGTAGAGTAATGTATAGCGTCGCGCGGCCAGTTTATATAGGTTTTGCGTAGCTTGATGTGTCGCTGTTGTACTATCGCGGACTTTTCCGCCTGACCACCACTAGGCTCATTTTTGCTTGCATACTAAAAAATAAAAGCGATGTCTTATCCCGCCCTATTGATGAATAGACCAATTAATAATAGTTTCCAAACAATAAATTTTGGGCGAAATTATGCGATTTTTTTCTTAAGTGGTCAGGCGGAAAAGTCCCCTATAGTACAAAGTACACCATTTCACCAACGTGCACCAATGTGAATTTTGTACATTTTTTGAAAGTTGTGTATTGTAGGGTTTCTGCTCGATTTTTGTCTAAAAAACCCTTCTAGATACAATAAACAATGTACAAAAAGTAACACTGGTAAGTAGTCAAAAAAACTATCTAAGAGATATTTTTTAAATAATTTTAAGGTAGTCATTAATTCCTCCATTTGTGATATTTTTGAAAATTCCTGTATGACACGTTGATGTCTTTTGTATGAACGCCAAGAAAAGGGACTAAAAATGTAAAACTTTACTGCATTTTGGTTTGTTTTGATATGTGGTTTTGATTTATTTCTTTGTTTGTTTTGTGACGACAGGATCACGGTCTGCACTGTATAGAGTTCAGGTGCTACTACTAGTGATTTGTGGATATTCGAAATAAATAATATGCTATCTATTGGGCATGGTAGTACTGCACGTACTGGGTACCTTTTCTCGAAGCGATTTTATTTTTGTGCGTTCATAACTTCGGTCTGGATAGGTACCTGTGAGCTCAAATTTTCAGGATAGAATATTACTGATTATCCTCTCGGGGAATGTACCATTTCAATTATGTTTGTCAATACTTTGTTTACAATTCAATTTATTTTTTTATTGCTTGTGCGTTTAGCACTGCATTTCCGCCAGTGTCAAGTGGTTTGTGGGAGTACCTACCTATCTATCCAATCAGGTTTGTTTTTGAGTAAGAATACAGCTGAGAAAGAAGGATTGCGGAGCCACGTGCCAGGTCCGCAACGTGACTCTTCAATAGATTTATTAATTTGTGTGAGTGAATGTCATACGATATCATGCTGACACGAATGAAGAAGTTGTATGATTGATTGATGTATGATAATTTTTTTTAAAGGTAATATTTTTATTTACAACATGTTTATGTTTGATAATTATGATCATAATATCAATTTAAAGTTTTTCTGTTATTTTTATTCTAATTTCCATCCAACTTACAATAATTCAAAAAACCAACCAAAACAAACCTAAACCCATAAGCGTTAACGACTATTTTCATTCTCATATTATTTTAGCACAAAAACCGGCGCAGGCGTCGCGTGGGCACGAGGCTACTGGCCATGTCCTCTGATGACGTCATCACTAGCAAAACAACATTTATACATTTTGTATTTTACGATTAAGAAATCGTCTATTAAGGTTTACTTAAGAGGCTGTATTGTAAGTATGCTAAGTTGTATACACTGACATAAATGTGTTTATTTGCATTAGTAATATACAGGTACATTATTGGTATGTAGGTACTCGTACCTATGCAGGGTCCTTCTTAATATGCTGACACTTTTTTAAGGGGATGATCAGACCATCAAACTGAACAACTTTTCCTATGGCACCAACATCGAAATCGCGAAAAACAAATCTGCTCTTCCATACAAAACTGCAAACCTACTCGAGCCAATATTTCGATGTTGGTCCCATAGAGAAAGTTGTTCAGTTTGACGGTCTGATCACCCCCTTAAAAAAGTGTCAGCATATTAACATTGGGCAAATGAGAAGAGAAAGGCAATAAATATTTTTTTTATTTTAATTAAGAAGGGCTCTGTATATTATTTATCTATGTAAATGCACCTACTATCGAGATAATACTTATACAGGGTCTAACTTAATATTCTGACGGTTTTTTTAAGGGGATGATCAGACCTTCAAATTGAACCACTTTCTCTAGGGGACCAATAAGGAAATCGCTAAGAAAATTTGTTTTATGCATTACGCAGTAGAGACCTTAAGGCTGCCTGTCCATTGACGCGAGCTGGCTGGCGAAGCGGTGTATCGAGGAAAATATTAACCAATCAGGAGCTCTCGGCCGAGATTTTATGCAATCCTGATTGGTTGATAAAACGCCGCTTCCCCGCTCCGCCAGCCAGCTCGCGTCAATGGACAGGCAGCCTAAAAAGTTGATGTCACTTTTGTTTTGCCAACATAACAAAAAGACAAAAGTCACTATTGATCAGTGATTGATCATCGCTATTGTCAAATGGTTCGTCATCTTTCCAAGTAATGATTATAATATAACTTAGGTTTCATACTTTATTAAAAGATGTCACAATTTAATGAAATAACTTATGAAATAGAAAAAGAAATATTCTTAAAAAAATTCTACTATCGAAATTCTAATTTCTTTACTGATTAGGTATGATAAATAATTTATGCTATATAGGGTCCTTCTTAATATGCTGACACTTTTTTTAAGGGGATGATCAGACCGTCGAACTGAACAACTTCCTCTATGGGACCAACATCGAAATCGCGAAAAAAAAATCATCACTTCCATACAAAACTGCAAACATACTCAGAGCCAAACGTATGGGACAACTGTTTTTTTTTTTTTCGCGATTTCGATGTTGATTCCATATATAAAGTTGTTCAGTTAAATAGTCTGGTCATCGCCTTAAAAAAGTGTCAGCATATTAAGAAGGACCCGGTATATCTAAAAGTTTAAAAATTGCAATAAACATTTTCAATTATCAATTATCACCCCTAAATAAAACGTGAAACGGTTTTTTGTATTAAGTATTATTATTAATTTTAAACACGCAAAAACAATGCGTCCGATTTCCGATCAAAACTTCCATTGTGGAAACGAAGGTATTTTATAATACCCTGTAATCGGAACTCTAAAATCAAATAGTGATTTCATCTCCTTACCTTTAAAATGACTTGGCTGAAAATAATAAAAGAAAAAAATTATAATGTGTCTTGAATGGGCCTTAATTATTGGAGCGCAAAAGGCAAAGGAATACACATAGGTAAAACGAAAATTTTTTTTTTTTAAGTAAATGACCATCTCCCAAAGCTTTTTATGTCTTCTGTAAAAGTATAAAATTAGTCTGATTGGTGAAGCTTAGCATTGATACTTACATACATTTTAAAACAAAATTCTTTTTAGTCTAAAAATCTCATACACTAAAGCTCTTCTTTCTTGATAATAAGGATAAAAATGGCTTGATTGTCATGTCATGACTTTGTATTTTGGGCAATCATTGAAACCAATTCGACATTTTTGATTGCTCTTTGCTTGGGGTTATGGGCCATTAAGTACGAAAACGCAGATGAGTGTCAAAATTGTTTAAAATTACTTGAAATGCTTGAAATGGGTGTTGCGTATTTGAAGCAATTTTAAAACACGAATAAGCATCGAATATATTCTCCTAGGGTATAGCAAGGTTTGAAAGGATAATTGTCATGATAATTATCTTTATAAATATACTTTGAGAATTATAAATGGAATTAATTGGAAAAACAAAAAGCTTGCGCTAACAAACACCATGTTAATCCGGATCACGGATCGCGAAAAAAGAAGCTCATAAATGTTGTAAAATAATTTTTCTTCATTTTTTCTCATTGTTTTTCTCAATTATTAGTAAGGTGCCTATTCATCGCCATACGAAACGAAAATCCCGAAGACTAGATGCTATGCTGTTTGGTCTGGATACGAGTTCATTAAAGCGAAAACAGTAATTCTAGAATTTTTAGTTAGGAATTTCACTCAAAACTAAGACAGAGCGAAACCATATAAGTAGGTACACGTAGGTATCTTAAACAGAAGAATAACAAACAACAACTAAAGGTTAAGTGTAGCAAAGCTAATTGCTTTCTATTGTATCTATTGTGTAATTCACTGTCCAATCGGTTTGTTTGTATAATTAAGGCGCCTTCAGCAGTAACCGACTAACAAAGAAAAGGAACGTTCAAAATGTGAATATATTTCGTTCACTTTTATTTAAAACTAGAGTTTACCAGCGACTTCATCCACACAAATTATATACCAGATTTTAATTCAAATTATAAGCTATCAAAACACAAAAAGTTTCATCAAAATCGGTTCAGTAGTTTTTGCGTGATGGTCGATGGTCGATGCGTCGAATAAACAAAAAAAGTTGATGATTTGGAATCAGGAAAACATAAAAACCATATCGTAACTATTTTTTTTATATCTTCAATGTAAAGACACACTTCTGTTAAGTACAGTTTTATAATAGTGAAAATAGACTAAACCCAGACGGTCGTCGACGTCGAGGTAGACCCAGAAAAAGATTGAGAGATAACCTAGACGCCTTCTTGGAGGGTTGGCCAAGGCACAGATATTAATAATACAGGACTTGCGTATAATAGGGAGTATTGGAGTAGATGGGAAGCCTTTTCCCAGGTGTGGAACACTGAACATGCTACTTAAAAAATTAAAATTATGGAAAAATGCTTAATGTACGACTATTTGGATGAAAAACCTGAATATGTGAATTGTTAGATTGTTACAAACACATATGGACAAAAAGTCAAGGATACATGATAAAAAATACAATACATTACAATTTCAGGATTCCACCCAGGCTCTCATGTGTATCGTGATTAGGTATATTTTACTAAAACTACAAAAATGGACTAAATGATCGCATACCTTTTTTTAAATTAAGGCTATTCTAATCAGTGTTCTTGATTTTCGTTATTTTTACCGATTTTTTAGATATAAATGAAATCAATGGAAATCTAGAGTTAGTCAGTTTCGCTGATATGAGCACCTTAAAAGATATTTAAGGTTTAGTATGCAACGTTCGACCTATAGGTACGGTATTGTTTTTGCGTAAGATTTTGCTCAGATTAAATAGATTCAACTAGGATTTCTTTTTTAGTTCCGGTTATATAGGTAGTCAGTGTAGGATGTCTAAATATAGGCTATTAAAATTTGTACAGGTAAGTAGAAAACAATTATAATTTATACTTTGTAATTAAATAATTAAATACGTCCGGGAAATTCATAAAAAATAAGGAAACGCAAATGTAAATTAATGTCCGTAACAATTTTTTAATTGGCAACAAAAGCAAAGGAAACCGGGAACTTACCGAAAAAAAAATCCTTTACGCCAGTGACAGTTCGAAACAAGGAAAAAAAAGAAATACACTTGCACTAATCACAGGCCAAGATCTAAACCAATAGATTATTCTGATAAAACACTATAAAATAACTAAAAACACTGTTTATAAAAAATCCTGGGTACGAAAAAATACCACAAGAACGTTACTTAAAAAAAAACACTTTTTTTAAAAGTTTAGAACACAGCACTGGCGCGAATTTTCAATAAGTTTTTTTTTCAATATGGCGGCAAGATCGCCCGCTCTCTGCAGGCTTCCGAGGTCGACTGAATGGTACGAAATTTGCGAAGTGAGAGAGTATTACGTAGTTTAAAGGCTTTGCTGCTTACCGGCCGTGTGTGCAAGGAAAACTGCTTGTATTTTATTAAGTTCAGGTTGTAGAATTCTGTCACATAGTCCAATTAAGGTTGTCCGAAGAGAATTGCAACAATCTAGAGATCGAAAAGATATTACAAGACTTGTAACGATCTTGAGCTTGTAAAGAATCTTGTGCTGTTAAAATATTTCCTCAAAAATGTTGCTTTACAAGGTGTTAACATTATAATAAAAAGGATAATCTGAAAACATCAAGGGTACCGTTATCTCCAGAATCTAAATCTACATAAAAAACATTGAAATCTGATATTTAAATTAGTTGCAAACTTCGTCAATGGCAGTTTGGCAGTGCATAAAATATAATCATCATGCACAACTAAACAAAAGGCCCTGTCTTTCGCAACCCTGGGTCAAAAGTCCCTAAAATGCCACATTGCCTTCTGGATGACCAGAGAAATTCTTTGTACCATGTATGCATCATCCGCGCAACAGGAGATACAGCTGTTCAAAGGTCGGACCTTTGAACGGCTGTACTTATCTCCTTAACCGACTGACAGACCTTGTCAGTTTTTATTGTACTTCACATAGCTACATTGCATACTTCAATAATATCATACGATCAGCCTTGCAGCTGATCATCAATTTTTGAAAAGGATGCCAATGATTTCAATTTCACCCTGTATACTACTACGTACGAGTACTACCTAGCTCCGTGGTCAAGAGCATTATTGCAAACGGGAGACAGAGCATTATTAGGCTCTCAACACGGAGGTCGTGGGTTCGATTCCCATGTGGACCCCTAGTGATATGTCACTTTGTGTTTTGCCCCAGTTGGTTAGGTCATTGCAGGCTGAATCACCTGATTGTCTGAAAATAATGATGATTCTGTGTTTCGGATGACACGTTAAGCCGTTGGTTCCGGCTACTATCTGTAGTGGTAGTAGTCGTTACATAAAAACCACGTCAGAGGCCGTAAGGCGGTCTGAAAAAACACTGACCCCAGGGCTTGCTGCCCACGAGATAAGAATTAAGAGGGCTAGGTACGAGCTCTGCTGTCTTGCATGCAGTTGTAACAAGGTTCACTACTAGTAATTTGTAAAGTGCTGATAAGTGGATACCCTTTGGTCCAAGATACACTGCGAATTCTTATCTCTTAGTCGCCGTGTACAAAACCAATGGCATATGAATAGATAAATAATAATAATATAATAATCAATCATTTATTTCAGATATAAATCCATATTTATGTTAGTATTTCTTAAAAACTATATTAGTACACAGAAGCAAAAACAGTTATTATTTAATTTTAAACAAGGCGGGTTTGATCCCCATAGCACATAGTTCCAGTGCCGCACGACCGGGCAATCAGTCCTCTCCAGTATGGTCTTCCTCTAGAGCTGTCCCGCACGCATCAGGGACGCCACTCTCTTTCTGATTATTGCTTGAAAACAGTCTGTATTGGCCTCTGCAAACATGCCTGATGCGCTACAAAATCGGGGCAGCCCCAGTAGTATCCTGAAACCATTATTGTACTGGACGCGAATAAAACAATAGTACACTGCTACTGTACTATTATTATAATACATAGTATAATAGATAATAATAGTATTATTATCTATTCATATGCCCATGGGAAGAAATGAAGTGATTCTATCTGCAACTACATGCTATGAAGAAATGGTTTTCAAATTTTGTGTTAACGTACCATAGTGGTCGAAAATACCGCTGATGAAATCTATGTTTACACGATACATCAAAATCAAACACGC
The DNA here is from genome assembly GCA_922987775.1 of Agonopterix subpropinquella. Taxonomy (NCBI): domain Eukaryota; kingdom Metazoa; phylum Arthropoda; class Insecta; order Lepidoptera; family Depressariidae; genus Agonopterix; species Agonopterix subpropinquella. The sequence goes on along the minus strand of OV277694.1, from coordinate 14,850,839 downwards.
GCATACCTACGCCTATAGTACATTACTGCAGCGGCCAGCAACAGAGGCATTGATGGACGAACGTGTAAATGTGGGCCGAGGCACACATACGTAAGTCCATCAATGCCTAGTTGTGGCCAAGGCTTGTATAGTACTTTTCTCAAATAATGCGCGGAAATTAAAACAGTAAGTAAATCTCAAATAATTCGCGGAAATTAAAACTCTTTTCAAAATCAATGACGAACAACGAACAACAATTTGTTTTTTTTTTTAATAAACAGCTTTCTATTTGCAAGCCAGTTCGAAATTTAAATACGAGGGCGACACTGAAAGTTTCAAGAATGGACCAGTTAGTGACAATGCCAATGAAATAGTACATTACTGCAGAGGCCAGCAACAGAGGCGTTGATGGACGAACGTGTAAATGTGGGCCGAGGCGTAGCCGAGGCACACATACGTAAGTCCATCAATGCCTAGTTGTGGCCAAGGCTTGTATAGTACTTTTCTCAAATAATGCGCGGAAATTAAAACAGTAAATTTTCTCAAATAATTCGCGGAAATTAAAACTCTTTTCAAAATCAATGACGAACATCGAACAACAATTAGTTTTTTTTTCCAATAAACAGCTTTCTATTTGCAAGCCAGTTCGAAATTTAAATAAAACCTTCGATAAGTTACCTCCTTGGTCGCCACGTTTCGGAGAAAAAGATCGTTCCATTTTTAAATTACACGACAGATATGTGTTTACTATGTAATTTATTTGGTCGCTAAACACGACAGATATGGATTTTCATACAACATTGCCGGCCGCTGCGCGCATGTATTTGGGCAGTACAGCAATTTCGATTTATCTCAAAGAAGGTTGTCAAAATAATGCTCACATTTCCAAGCATGTTTGAGAAAAATTTATTTTAATTACGAATAAGAAACTCTTTATCAACCTATAGCCGAAGATTTTATTCGTTTGTCATTTGTTTTAACGATTTGGCGGCAATTCGAAAAGTGCGTGTCGCGAGGCAAAACGAATTTAGCAGGGGAAAATGTTTTCTCCCCAATTTATTACGATTTTCGTCGTGGTCCTAGTCCATAACAAAGTTAATGATAAACTTCGATTGGTATTTCATAATGAAGCCCTGTCCCTTGACACTTGTTTACAACTGGTTAAATGAGTTTAGGCATGATCGGAGTAATCTCAGTGATGATCTACCTGGGAGATGTCGTTCAACGGCGACAACTGAACAAAACGCCAATGCTGTTCAGCTCATGAGAGAGGCTGATAAGAGAGTAACCTACCAGCAGATTCAGGCAAGCTTCAGCATTGATATGAGTCAAGTGCAAAAGATCCTACACGAATATTAAGGCGTAGGGAAGCTTTGTACTAGATGAATACCCCATAATTTATCCGATTTCAATAATTTCATAGTAAAGCAGAGGGGGTCCACTGCTTCTCACAGAGGTTCCATTGAACGGGACGATACATAAAATGGAATGGAGGCCACTTCTAAAAATATTAAAAGTATTACCAACCTCCTACTTCTATACACTTTTTATTGTCTAGAAACTTTCAGTGTGCCCCTCGTAAAACCTTTGATGAGTTACCTCCTTGGTCGCCATGCTTCGGAGAAAAAGCTCGTTCCATTTTTAAATTACACGACAGATATGAGTTTACTATGTAATTTACTTGGCCGCTAAACACGACAGATATGGATTTTCATACAACATTGCCGGCCGCTGCCCGCATGTATTTGGCCAGTACAGCAAATTCGATTTATCTCGAAGAAGGTTGTCAAAATAATGCTCATATTTCCAAGCATGTTTGAGAAAAAATATTTATAGGTCCCCCACTGCAGGGCACTGGAGTGCGATTTTTGAATCTCTTTCGCTGAGTTCAACAGTTGAAAATGTCAAAATTACTGTTGAGATACGCATCTTTCTACTGCTGATTTGACTTTCAAAAATCGCACTCCTGAAGTATGATTTTTGAAAGTCAAATCAGCAGTAGGCAGATGCAAGTCTCCGCAGTAATTTTGACATTTTCAACTGCTGAACTCAGCGAATGAGATTCAAAAATCGCACTCCTGGGCTACCCAAGGATGCATGGGCGTTAGGTCCGTCACACACAAACGGAATTGCAATCCGGAATTCCGATTGTGACTTTGTATAGGATTTGACACACTCAGAAAAAAAACGGCTAACAAAGCGTCAATAAAAGCTTTGTTAGAATTTTATTGTTACCGCACGTAAGTACATTGTCATTGAAACTATACGGCCATAATGCCAGTGACAAATTTTTTATTGTTGAAAAGATTTTAGCTATTTCAGCAAAATACACCTATATAGTGTAACTATGTTAAAACATTTTAACGGGGTCGCAATGGCACGTTTTTAATTTATCAACTTTACGTAGTGATGCTATAGCAAAGTATAATCCATCAAAATAACAGTTGTTGGGGTAGTAATGGCAAGTTGTTAATTTATGAACATTACGTAGCGATGTTATAGCAAAGTATAATCCATCAAAATAACATTTGTTACTATGGTTAAGCGGTGTTGTTAGTAAATCAACATTTTAACTAACAAAATTCAAATTAAACATTTGGACAAAATAGCCTAGATACGATTACAATGGCAACACCCAATACTGTTGTCGCATGCGCAACCTGTTTGGTCACGGTGTCATTTTAATTGTGGATGCCTTCAAGAGCACACGCGGTCTTAATACTTGTTCCTTGTTCCTAGCACGCGGGCGCGGTCATAGTGTTGTGTTAATTTTTCAGTGATTTAGTGATTACAAGTACTACTTGTATGGTACCTAATTATGGAGGAGGACCTGGGGACTTTTCTCCTTAAGAATAATTTGGCACACTTAGTGCCGTCTATGATGGGTAAGTAATAGTGTCTTATTTACTTATTATTCGGTGATCGGATAATCTGATGTATATTTATATGATATTTACCTAAAGCTCAATTGTTTACTAAATATGGAATGATCATCATCATCATCATCAGCCTATAAACGTCCCACTGCAGGGCACAGGCCTACCCTCAAGGAGGGTGTATGGGCATTAGTCCACCACGCGTGCACAATGCGGATTGGTAGACTTCACATAAACATCAGAATTTCTTTTGCAGCGGATGCAGGTTTCCTCACGATGTTTTCCTTCACCGTTTGAGAGCAGTCGCTATTACGTACATAAGTTAGAAAAACTCATTGGTACATGGCATTTTGTCCGTGCGGATTCGAACCCCAACCCCTGCCCAACCCCCATAATTGGGTGTCCTCCGCAACGCGCCACCGACGCTTTATAGGTGTGCAATGTTTTTAATGTTCCGTTATAAAATTGACAAAAACGGAATCACCTCGGTGTCTGTCCGTCCGTCCATCCGTCCGTCTGTCCGTCCATCCGTCCGTCTGTCCGTCCATCCATCCGTCCGTCTGTCCCTCTGTCACTATGGCACAAATATTATAACCAAAATGCGGAAAAAATCTGCTGTCCTATACATTTGGGTCGAGTAGGATTGCAGTTTTGTATGAAACAGCTGAATTCTTTTTCGCGATTTCGGTGTTGGTCCCTTAAAGATATAAGAATTTACAAGACCTCTCTCACTTATATTATTAATATTTTTTCAGAAGTCTACTACCACACAATCTATCACAAAGATTGCTGACATAAGTTATCCCGAAGCACACGCACGTCCACAAGATGTGCAGGTAAATTTAAAAAAAAAACTTTATCGTGACATAAATTGACTGAACTGTTTGAAATTATTAGGTAGATATTATAGGATGAGTCATCATCATCATTACAGCTTATACAGGGTGAAATTGATATCATTAGCATCCGGATCCTTTTAAACTAAGAGTCTACCCATCAAACTGAACAACCTTCACTATGGGAGCAAACCGATCGGAGCAACAAAAAAATCAGCTGTTCCATACTAAACTGCAATGCCTACGCGACACAAATGTATGCAACAGCTGATTTCTTTTTGCTCCGATTGTTGTTCCGTTTGATGGATAGACTCTTAGTTTAAAAGGATGCTAATGATATCAATTTCACCCTGCGTATAATATACGTCCCACTGCAGGGCACAGACCTACCCTCAGGGAGGGTGTATGAGCGTATGCAGGTTTCCTCACGATGTTTTCCTTCACCGTTTGAGTGCAGTCGGTATAACGTACATAAGTTAGAAAAACTCATTGATACATGGCATGTTGTCCCGTTGTCCGTGCGGATAACATGCTATAGGAATTAGGATGAGTACAATGTAATAACTTGACTTTAATTGCAATGAGGTCCCGTAATGCTACGGCATATCCGTTAAAACTGTGCTTCATTTTATTTTTTATTATTTACCAATGATTATTCTTTTTGAATTTTGTAAATCGGTCCAGTAATTCCAAAGTTATTTAATTTTGAAGTGTGCTCGAAAATAAAATGCCCCGCGGACACGTGTGACGTCACGAGGCATTACTGCGTACCGGTTACAAGGGACTTTAGTATTAAAAATGTTATATCTCGGATATGGTGCGTCCTATGTCGAAAATTTATAGAACCAAAAATGTTCTCGTGGATGTGTTCTACAAGATGCGTACATAAAAAGTGGTAGTCATGCAGACATCTTACATTTTATATAATATTTTAAGTCCTAGAACCAATTTATTTACTACTAGAGCCCATGCGGCGGGTCGAATTTAAGGGTAGGGAGGAGGGGGGGAGGTGTGCGGGGTGGGGGAGATAATTTGGTAATTGACTTGGACAACATAAACGATCTAAACAACTCGAACAACTCAGGCAACTCGAGCAACTTGGTCAACTTGAACAACTCGAACAACATAAACCACTCGAACAACATAAATAACTCAAACAACTTGGCCAACTTCGTCAATTTGGACAACGTAAACAACTCGAACAACTCAGAAAACTCGAACAACTTAGGCAACTCGAACAACTTGGTCCCGATAAAGTTATTCAAGTTTTCCAGTTGACCAAGTTGTTCGAGTTGTCTAAGTTCGAGTTTTCTGAGTTGTTCGAGTTGTTTATGTTTTCCAAGTTGACGAAGTTGGCCAAGCTGTTTGAGCTATTTATGTTGTTCAAGTTGTTCGAGTGGTTTATGTGCTTTATGTTTATGACGGAACGTTTTTGGTTTTAGTTTAGTTTTGGTTTAGATTTGGTTTAGCTGATGTAAAAATGCTATCGCGCTATTTTTTTTTTGAACGGTTAAATCATTGACGTTACCAACGCAAAACCAAACTCGAAACGTTTAAGCCGTCAACGTTTCAAGTTTGGTTACCACAATACATACCAATACGAATTGTGCATAACGTAACGTTTTTGGTTGTGGTTTTGTTTTGGTAGTATCGTTCAAAATTAGCGCGATTGACCCCCAGGTCGTTTATGTTGTCCAAGTCAATTATCAAATTATCTCCCCCACCCCGCACACCTCACCCCCTCCTCCCTACCCCTAAATTCGACCCGCCATGGGCTCTAGTAGTAAATTAACATTGGTTCTAGGACCTTAAATATTATATAAAATTTAAGATGTCTGCCTGACCCCCACTTTTTATGTACGCATCTTGTAGAACACATCCATGAGAACATTTTTGGTTCTATAAATTTTCGACATAGGACGCACCATATCCGAGATATAACATTTTTAATACTAAAGTCCCTTGTAACCGGTACGCAGTAATGCCCCGTGACGTCACGCACTCCGCCGCGTGGCCGACTGGCCGCCCAAAAGTTGCTTCATTCAATTGATCGTAGCTCGCTCATTTTTGGTCGTAGGAAAAAAATAAAAACACCAATGTTCAGGATTTTTAATGTACTTTAATACTACATTCAAAACAAAAATCGTTACGGATCTTCATTGGAGCCCATACCTATTAGGATATAAATTATGTCGCTTAGTAGCAAAAACGGTTATATTTCCAGACACAATGGATTTAAAGCGACATAATAAAAAATAAAAAATAAAATAAAATAAATAAATAATTATAAGAATGTTATAATATATTGAACTGTAATAAAGAAATATCTTTGATATTTCATACAACGTCATCTCATCCCATACTAAGGCAGAGCCTGTATAATAATATATCGTTTATTCCTTTCTCACATATAAGTAGGTACTATAACTAACATTATACAGGATGTAACAAAACACCCTAGTAAATAAGGGGATGCTTCGGACCATCAAACTGAACAACTTTCACTATGGAGCCAACATCGAAATCGTGAAAAAAAGATCCGCTCTTTCATACAAAACTGCAGTACTGTCTCGACTCAAATGTATGGGACGGCACATTTTTTAATTTTTTCTCGATGTTGGCTCCATAGTGAAAGTTGTTCAGATTGATGAAGCTCCCCCTTAAGTATTACTAGGTTGTTTTGTTACACCCTGTATAAATCATAATAATTTTTTTCTAATCAGCTGATCTTACTGTTTTTTTTTTCAGGAATGGTCCCTTACTTTAAGTACTGCGGAACTGGATCTTTTCAATACCACGTTTGATTTTAATTCATTGGAACCGGGAAAAGGACTTCGCCGGATGCTTTCGTCAATATCTACTGGCAGGGTTTTACTTAAAAAAGCGGACAATCGTGAGAAACTAAATAGCCGGGACCGCGCCTTCTTAGTGAAAATAATTGTGGAGGCTGAAATAAATTTTTTAGAAAAAGTCAGTACTTCTATCAGAAAGGACGTGGCAGAGGTGAAAGAGGTGGCAGAGTTATTTGTAGATGAAACACTTTGTACATTCATCTAATTAGCGTTAAAATATATAGTGGGAGATCCGACCGTAAAATTATGCACCTATTTCTTAGGCGAACGAAATGTGATTCTAGTTTATGCTTACACAGAGGTTAATTCAACGCCACCAAGTTGCCTAGAAAAATCTTGCCGCAAGTATCTTTTCCATTATGATTTGTGGTATAACTTTTTCCACCTGTCTGCTAGGGAAGTAAATGAGGTGCCATCGGAAGGACACCAGTCTAAAGAACTGGAAAAACTAGGGTTGCCACCTCTCAGTCTTCCGCAACTCTAGGGTTGCCAGGTTCAAAAATGACTTCTTTGAACCTGGCAACCCTATAGTTGCGGCAGATTGAGAGGTGGCAACCCTAGTTTTTCCAGTACTTTAAATCAGTCTCCTTCCGATGGCACCTCATTTACGTCCCTAACACTGGTGGAAAAAGTTATACCACAAATCATAATAGAAAAGATACTTGCGGCAAGATTTTTCTACGCAACTTGGTGGCGTTGAATTAATCCCTGTGTAAGCATACACTAGAATCACATTTCGTTCGCCTAAGAAATAGGTGCATAATTTTACGGTCGGATCTCGGACCAATACAGGGAGTTAGGGTAAACAGTTGCATTACTTTAAGGGGTGATTGTACCCATGATACTGAACAACTTTCCCTAAGAAACCTATAGGAAATTCGCAGATTTTTTTTTACTTTTCTATTATAATACATTCGATCAGCTGATTGCATTTTGTATGAAAGAAAAGTGTAATTTTTTTTAGTATTTCCTTTAGGTTTCTTTGGGAAAGTTGTTTAGTATCATGGGTATAATCACCCCTTAAAGTAGTGCAACTGTTTACCCCACTGATTTAGCCTAACACCCTGTAAATAATTAATTTTAAGGTATTTCAGTAGGTACTGATCTAAGTAAAAGACAAAAATATGTAGAGGTAGACTTTTAATTAAAAACAAAAGTATGATTAGTCTTGTGTCCTTTTTATGAAGGGGAAGACGTCCCATTGGCAAAAACAAAATCAGCTGTTACGTACATCACCTGAAGGTTTAGCCTTCACTTGATTTTATTGTTGTGATTTAAACCAGAGGTGTGTGAGGTGTGTGGTGGTTGCAGAGTTTTCATACAAAAGTTTGACGCATAGACGCGTAGACGGAATTAATATAAGTAAGTAGTATTTTATATATGGAAAAATAGCTCAGAAAATCTAGATGCCGCGCTTGAAGCTTTGAAATTATCAGTCGAAAATTTAAATTGACAACTCTGCAACCACCTTAACACCACAATAAAAGTTGTTCATATAAATTAGAATTATAATTCTAAGAATATTAATAAATGCTGGTGATACCTTATTTTCCTTTTTTTATTTTCTCATATACCTATACCTCTTTCTACTTTGTCGTATATCTTTTGCAACCTCAGTAAAGTAGCATTGCCGGACTCGATCCCTGCTCTACACTTTGTTAATGATACACGATGGAAATCCGGCACTGCCCTGAAGTGATAAGCAGGAAAGATGAATATTTTCCCAAGTTTCTGCTTATCACTCCAGGGCATTGTCGGATTTCCATAGTGTATCATTAACAAAGTGTAGAGCAGGGATCGAGACCGGCAATGCTACTTTGCTGGGGTTGCAAAAGATATACGACAAAGTAACGTTGTTCGAGTGGCAACAGCGAATTTAATAAAGACACAAAGGAAGATTGCTATTGCAACTAAAGAAAAGTAGATCTAGGGACAACAAACTTTTGTCTTTTTCGCAAAATCCTTTGTCACCGGAACAAAGGTATATTGGTAGGCCACAAAGCACATTTGATACTGCAGCTAAGTAAAGTAGTTGTAGGGACAAATATGCTTTTGATAATGTAGCTAAAGAAAATAGTCATGAGAACAAAGATAAAGCAAAACTATAGCGATAGATACAATTTTAGAATTGTAACTGCATATATTCTACGTCGCTTATCTGACAACCTTTTTTTTGCTGTAACATCAAGATTGACTAATGAAGAGTAACTTTGCTGCATTAGCAATTAAGAATGTAACAATAAGAACGTTGCTTTCACAACTATACACCCTTGACGGCTCTCCAGCATCAAAGTTTTTTTGTTACGATAGCAACAATTTTTTCTCAGTGCAGCTGCGCAATTCCGAACACCATTGTGGAGGGGAAATATTCATACGAAATAGTAATCCTGATTCAGGATTCCGGATTGCAATTCCGTATGTGTGTGGCGGACCTTAGACCACCACTGCGTAACCATCGACCACTATCAGAATTTCTTCTTCAGCGTACCTTTGCATGTTTCCTCATGTCGTTCACCGTTTGAGGTGCATGTCATGTCGTGTCGTCGACATGGCATGTCGTCCGTGCGGATTCAAACCCGGATCTTCATGATTGAGTGGCCGCCGTTTGCTCTCCGCAACGCGCTACCGAGACAGTTTCCACTCCAATCATCCAATAGACGAAAATAAGGTACAGGTACCGCCATCTCTTGCCGAATAGTTCAACATTTAAAAACAGCGCCATCTAGTAGGGAGTAGCAAAAACGAATTGTCAAAGCTAAGCGTTAAAAAATTGCGCATTAAACGACCATTTTTAGGAGGTATTAAAACACTGTCACGATCGTACAAAATACAATACATTGTTTTTTTGCTGTTTAATATTTAAGGAGCGTTCACGCGATGACACTTGCGTCAAATGGAAAAAAAAATTGGTTCCCAATTTCCAAAATGTTATGTGATGTGACATTTGTGACCTATTTGTTGTAGTACAAAGTGTTTTATTTTAATTTTAACGTTAATTAAAACATTGTAGATGAAAATGATCTCAAATGTTATCTAAAGAAATACCTAAAATAATATTTATTAATTTAGTACAAACTGTGAATTTATGCGAAGCTACCTGTAATTTAATTGTGATCAAATGATATTTTTTAAATTAAGGTTGATTATTTACAACATTTGCTCAATTCCTAATCCAGTTAAAAAGCCTACCTGATTTTAATAAGTCTGTTAAAATTTTTACTGATAAAATAAATTTAAAAATATTTTTCGTGTTGAATTTTGTGAAAATTTATTTAGTGAGCAATAAAATTAAAAAATGTCTTTCGTAAAGTGTTGTTTTGAAGGAGGAGAGGGACATGATTTTCTGGATTCTTTTGTACAAAAATGTACAGACCCTGGATGTAAGTACCGAAAGAAACCCCTATTAAATTATTATTTTATTTACCTAAGCGAACATTTTTGTCCCTAAATAAAATTCAATATAAGCAGACGAAGTCTCGTTGGCATAGTTAACTATTAAATAATCTGTGGCATAGTTTCAGATAATCGTTCTAAGCTGGTTCTAAGAATATTTTTCATCTGAATTATTGATTAGCACTAGCAACTGGCGCCAAGTTCAATAAACTTCCGGATTTCGTTCAGAAATTGCGTAGTAAATTTTGTAACATTTCTTGGCAAACCCTTAGAAAATCTTAAGGGACTTGCTAAAACAGAAAACAGCAGTGTTATGGCAGAACGCGCCTTCCCATCTTTGGAAAACTGTTCAAAAAGCATTTTTCCTGTTATGTGATTTCAACTTAATTGTTTTTTTTTAGATTTTTTAACTCTACAACTATTTCATATTCAATTTCTAAACGAAATTGAATGTGTTTATTTAGCATGTTTTTTGCTATCACTGATGCTAAACTCGTCAGTTTTTTGTCTTCTTCATACATTCAATTTAGCATTAAAATGTTTCCAGAAAAGCGTACGAAAAAAAAATCGATTGACTTATTCACACATCAACGCCCTTTTTTTCTAGTTTTATGTGTTTTTCCTGTAATTTAGCACACGAAGTTAAAGTGATTAGAAGATAATGGCACCAGGTAAGTTATAAGTGTACTAAATTATGAAAAACCGTATTAGATAATAATAACATTGTTTACAAAGTTCGACATGACATCTGTGAAGTTTTCGGCCGCCATCTTGGTCTGTCATTCGAGTTTCGACGCTTTCGTTTCGTATCCATTGCTCGCGTGTTTCATCCTATTTTTATTGAAAAAAAGCATTTAAAAATGGCTTAGAGTCCGTAAATTCGTAGTACACATCAAGATCTATGTGTTAGCTACTTATTATAAACCTCAAAACAAAGTTTTGTGCTGTGAAACCTACGAAATCAAGATGACTGCTACATCTGTCCAAAGTCTCACAAAAACCAACATTACGGTGCCTGCGAAGCCTCAAAAGACGTATGGCAAGATTGTTTTGACCCTCTACAACTGTCTTCTGCCCGAAAATGTGTTCAAAGAGACCCCATCGCAGACCGACGGGCTCGACATAGAAACTGAAACGGACCTACGTGTATTAGGATGTGAAATGATACAAACCGCCGGAATCCTGCTCAAACTGCCTCAAGTGGCGATGGCGACAGGTCAGATATACCTCCAAAGGTTCTATTACTCTAAATCTTTCGTTCGATATCCCATGGAAACTATGGCTATGGGTAGTATCTACTTAGCTTCTAAAGTTGAAGAAAAACCTTGTAGAATAAGAGATGTGATCAATGTGTTCCATCACATCAAGCAAGTGAGAGCACAAAAGAACATAAGTCCCCTAATAGTCGACCAAAACTACATAGAATTGAAGAACCAGGTCATAAAAGCCGAACGGAGAATTCTGAAGGAGCTAGGCTTCTGTGTACACGTGAAACACCCACACAAACTCATTGTGGTCTACTTACAGCTTCTACAATACGAAAAGAACAGGCAGCTGATGCAAATGGCGTGGAACTACATGAACGATGCGCTCAGGACGGACGTCTTTATGCGATTCCATCCCGAAACAATCGCCTGTGCTTGCATTTACTTAACGGCACGTAAGATCGGCCTTCCGTTACCGAACAACCCTCACTGGTTCTCACTCTTCAAAGTACCAGAAGAGGACATAAAAGAAGTCAGCGTCCGAATCCTGCAGCTTTACAAACGGGTGAAAGTAAATCCGGAGGAATTGGAGAACAAAATAGATTCCCTCAAAAAGGTATACCAAGCTAATAAGCAAATACAAGCCCAAAAGGAACGGGATAACGCTAGAGCTGAAGAGAAAAAAGCTGAATCGCCAACTGCGTCAACATCTAAAGACACAAAACGTGATTCGAAGAAGGAGAAATCACCGAAAACCCCACCGTTATCATCCAAATACCATAGTACTCATAAAATGAAGAGGGAACGACGATCACGATCACCGTACGATCGTAAACGAGAGTATTCAAGCAAAAGACATAAGTCTCGTTCCAGGGAACGTGAGACTGATCGGTCGAGGGAACGGAGGGCTGATGATAAGCGAAGTCGAACGTCGTCAAGGAAGTATGATGAATATGAAAGAGTAGAGAGATCTAAGTCTAGTAGGGATAGTAGAGATGATAAGAGAAAGCACTAGTTTGTAAGATTATTTTGTAATAATTGTAACAAATAAATTTCTGAATTTATAATGGAATGGTTGTTATTTTGTTTATTTGCCCATACAAGGGCCACAGCCATGTTAGCCCAGTCATTTTACGGTTTGAGCCGGGACTAATTAGTAATTGGTATATTTTTTCGGTATAGTATTTAAGAGCTAATTTGGGCTTAGAAATGTACCAAAATTAAAAAAAAATCTCGTCAGCAACAGTTCCAAATTTAAAATTTTTGTAATATCTCGGTAAGAAAAAACAGATGGAAATTTTTTTTTGAACATATTTAAGGCATTATCATTATACATACTTCAAACATGGTGTAAATATTTTTGTCCACTTAGGTTTTGAAAAATACGTTCGTATTTTTTAATAAAAACCTCGTTTTTTTTAATTTCAATGCCTATTTTTTTGCTCAAAAATAATTTATATTGTAAAATCTTATTCAAATGAGTGCATGGTATTAATATTATTAATTTAAAAGCCTTCTGGGACACACAATTTTAATTTCTATGTTGCGTAGTGATTTTTTTTTAAATTTGTTTTCAGATAGTCTTTTTGTCACTAAATAGTGTCGGTTACAGTTTAAAAGTCCAATTAATAATTACTTCCCACCTCTCCTAACAAAACTCCGTAAAATGACTGGGCTATGTGGTTCCTGATTAGAATGGACCAGACCATTTCTTTTTGTGGTCGTGTAAGGGTCAGCGCACACCCAGCGTAGAACTGCTCGCGCATGCTCGAGCATGTTCTTTGCAGTCGCGCACACCTAGCGGCAAAATCCGCTGGCGGCAGCGGCGGAGCATGCTCGCGCGTGCTCGAACAGTCTCGCGGATGCTCCCGTGTTGCTACAGTTGACGTAGTGAATTTTGCGTTGTGTTTACAATATTTTATAGTAAAGACGTGCGATAACAACAATTTTAAAGTATGGTAGACTGGGATTTGGTAATTATTGGGTTACTAGCAAAGGAAGAGGAGCAAGAAGAGCACATCAATAAGATGAAAAGAGGCAAGAAAGATGTACTTATATTTGGGAAATACTACGCCCTGTGCTGTGTTATGGTCAAGTTATGGTCAAAGAAGATGTTATGGTTTAAAGTTCTAGGGACAGTTATTTTATGTACTATAAAATGGAATATGAACAATTTGAAAACCTACTAAATCTGCTTCGACCTTTGAGATTTTCATTGTATTTTCAAAAAGAGTTAGATTATTATATATTTTCTGTACTAAATTGCCCTTTTCGGGCTAAAGTAGTTAAAAAATATGCTAGATTTAGTCCGAAACCGGCAGAGGTGGCAACACTTACGACGGATCGCAAGCATCGACACGGGCGTATGCTCGAACATGCGCGAGCATGCTCGCGACTGCTCGCGTCGCCGCGAGGAGCATACGCGAGCATACTCGAACAGACGCTGAAGGGATTTAATCACTTGCAAGCTATTTTCGACTTTATTTCAATGGGAATAGAGTTCATTATCAATTGAATCAATGAAATCTGCTCGCGCATGCTCGAACAGTTTTACGCTAGGTGTGCGCTGACCCTAAGGCTAAAAAGTGATAAACCCTATCAATTCTTATGCATAGTTTTGTGGGTGATTTTATACACATGTACATATCAGTCCTAAAGAGAATAAAATCACTATGTATCATTCCCATCCTAAATTATTACATCAACCAATGAGAAAATAATACATGTGTTTCCACATCATTGATTCACTCATGAAGTCACGAAGGTAAACAACTTTTAGCTTTATCTTAGCTAGGGCTGGAAAGCTAAAAAAATTTGAAAAGCACCCACTTCATCCTTACATCCATATAATATGATGTTTTTGGTTCAACCATATAATAACTGCATAGCATATGCTCACGACTATATTCCCCGAGGGGGTAGTCAGATATATTCTGAAACCTCAGAACATAATATGTTCTTCTTATTGTGTGGGCAGAGCCCACGTTACGGCCTCTGACGTGGTTTTTATGTAACGACTACTACCACCAGAGATAGTAGCCGGGACCAACGGCTTAACGTGCCATCCGAAGCACGGAATCATTTTTCTTCTCGGACAATCAGGTGATTCAGCCTGCAATGTCCAATGTAACCAACTGGGGAAAAACGCACTAAGTGACATATCACTAGGTGTCCCCCGTGGGAATCGAACCCACAACCTCCGTATCGAGAGCCAATGCTCTTAACCATTAGACCACGGAGGCAGTTGTAAACAACATAATATGTTATAGAATAACTGAGTATATTAATTATTCTTTTGGTTCAACCATAGAATAAATAATTAATTATTATTCTTATGGTTCAACCTCAGTGAATCCCACTCGACACATTCCACTAAAAGATGAATAGAATAGAATAGAATTCATTTATTTGCTAGAAATGATACACACATATCTACTACATTACAATCCTCACAATCTGGGGAGTCAGCCTTTCCGTAAGCTTTGATATGCTGATTATGTTTTTTGTACAGTACACACGGCGACACATCAAGTTATACAAAACCAACATAAGCTGGCCGCGCCCGTTAATGTTACTCGATCTACGCGCGGCCAGCTTATTTTGGTTTTGTATAGCTTGATGTGTCGCCGTGTGCTTACAAGTCTAAATAAGATAATTGTTTCGACTTTTATGTATGTAGGTTGGTACTCGACTTTGGTATAGAAAATGCGTACATATTTTTCTTGATATTGTAATTGAATGATTGAAAACTCATTATTTCTAGGTACATACTTACATAACATATAAAAGGTGTAAAATAGCTCTAACTACAATCAACTATCAGTACAATTGTAAATTATCATACTGATATCCTATTGTTTGTTTACACAATCACTTTAAGAGAGTTGCGGCCGCAGCATGATACGCCTGATAATGTGATAGGGCTATATCGCGCCTTTTATCACGTTCGCTATATCACGCTGCCATACTACGGCCGCAGTTGGTTGTAGCGGACACACGGCAAGATTTAGGTCATTGAATTGCTCGTCAATGTTGACTTTCAAAAAACTTCAAAATATTTCAAGATTTTCAAAATACATTTTCTTTGTCTGCACTGTAATATTATTTTTAAAAGTTTGTGAAAACCTGCAGTAGACCAATATGATTTTGTAGTAACTAATAATATTAGAATGATCCCAAAGGCTAGCCTATCATAATTTGACTCATTATTCCTTCCTGAAACTTTCAATTTGCTAAATGTGAGCCTTGCTACAACTGTAGGCTTAAAAATAAAACTGACAGTTTTAGCAAAGTTTCTGACTACCCCAAACGGAATTGTGGCCGTGAGTTTGTACCTACTAATTCCTTCAGGCGTCTCGCACATCTTTGACGCCCTAACCGTGTGGCTGCCGGTTATAGCCACTGCATCTGATCCCACTTCTGATCGTATCGGTCTCCCGTTCCATCAGACATAGGAGAGTAAGAACGAGAGAGTGCATCATCTGTATTTAGCGCGTACACTTATGCACTTCAAAATATCCTGGGTACGTGACTGTTTTTTTTCTTTTTTTTAAATATCTTGGACAATGTCACAAATTATCTAGTCACA
This sequence comes from Agonopterix subpropinquella, assembly GCA_922987775.1. Lineage (NCBI taxonomy): Eukaryota > Metazoa > Arthropoda > Insecta > Lepidoptera > Depressariidae > Agonopterix > Agonopterix subpropinquella. The sequence continues at coordinate 14,835,110 of OV277694.1, read as the reverse complement.
TTTAGTATCAGAATCTAGCCTGGACTTGTATTATGATGACTAGACGATATAGAATACATATTGTGGAGGAGTGAACCTGCCTGCTGTGCCGAGGGTCGCGGGTTCGAATCCCGTAAGGGACAAATATTTGTATGATGAATATTAATATTTGCACCAGAGTCATGGATGTTTGTATCTATACAGGGTGAAATTGATATCATTAGCATCCTTTTAAACTAAGAGTCTACTCATCAAACTGAACAACTCTTACTAGGGCAGCAAACCGATCGGAGCAAAAAAAAATCAGCTGTTGCATATATTTGAGTCGCGAACTCGCGCGTCGACATTGCAGTTTAGTATGGAACGGCTGATTTTTAATTTGCTCCGATCGGTTTGGTCCCATAGTAAAAGTTGTTCAGTTTGATGGGTAGACTCTTAGTTTAAAAGGATGCTAATGATATCAATTTCACCCTGTATATAGATACAAACATCCATGACATATTCATATACATCATACAAATATTTTTCCCTTACGGGATTCGAACCGGCGACCCTCGGCACAGCACGCAGGTTCACTACCGACTGAGCTACCGGGCCGTCTTTTCTTTAAAGATTAACAGTCGCCGTCGTCGCCATAGTCGAAATTGACTAGGAATCCATCATGACATCATGTATGTATGGAATATTGGAACTTATTAACTTTAGGTTCCAATATAAGAACCCTATTGACGTCACGTCATAGTATATTTTTATATCTTTTTCCTTTCCAGAGAGCTTCAAGTCTATTTTCAGTGAACGTGTAGTGCAGTTTATATTTAGAGTTGGTAGGCGACAGTCGCGCGGTCGTCCTGCCCTTTTCGTTAGTTAATAATATAATTAATTGACTCGCATCTAGTTTGTGAAAATTGACTGATACGGAATAAGAAGATTTTAAGAGTTTGAACTCTCAATACCTTTTGTGTTTTAGAGATTATGCATTTGTTTTTAAACGGTTTTATTTATAGTTCTATTGTATGTGGTGCATTGATTGATTGATAAACATATTTGAAAAGTTAATAATGGAATGTTTATACAGTTTAGTGTTTGATATAGATGAGATTCGCGGGAAGCACATGGATGCGAGATGCTCAGGACTGTAGGTGGTATAAACTAATGGCCTATACCCAGCAGTGGGTGGATTTAGGCTGTAGATAGGCTGTAGGTGTAGATAATAATGTTGCAGACTGTACCTGATTGGTACGACATTGTGTCGAATTAAGAAAATACAACTTCCATTTCTAAATTAGTTACGATATTTTTTTTAAATAGGTAATTGGTAATTAAAATATCAATATCTAAATAATACATCGTTTCTACAGGGTGAAATTGATATCATTGGTATCCTTTTAAACTAAGTGTCTACCCATCAAACTAGTAAATTTTTGCTTTGGGAGCACTGGTCACAGTTAGCAAAAAAAAAACTGCAGTTGCAAGTTGCATACATTTGAGTCTAGTAGGCATTGCAGTTTAGTATATGGGACAGCAAATTTTTTTTTGCTACTATCTATTTGCAAGAGTAAGGGATGCATCTTTTACAGTAAAAGTTCTGTTTGATGGGTAGACTCTTAGTTTAAAAGAGTGCTAATCATATTTATTTCACCCCGTACCTATAGTTCACTTAAAACGTGCAACAAATGTAAAAAAAATGCTGTGTCATCACTAAAAGTGATTTCATGTGATTTTATCCAGATAAACATGTTTATCTGGATTTATCTGGATGAAATCACTTTTAGTGATGATGAGACAGCATTTTTTTACATTTGTTGCACGCTTTAACTGGCAGTCATAGCTTGCACATTATAACTTACATAAAGTATTATAAATGGGTAGTCGGTACCCTAAAAGATGATTTTTTTTAAATAATATTTTTATTCCAAAAGTCTAGTGGGCTCATGTGGTCGAGTATGGCCTGCTCCCTCTCACCATTTATTGGTAAAAATATGTCAGTTTGACCGGTTTTTATTATATTTGTTGTTTTGCCTAAGAGTATGCACTTTAATCACACCAAGCTTGACATGTAAATATTACCTTTTTTACAATAGAGCCAAAGCCTCTGTGGGACCAATAGATATCGAATTCGCGAAAAAAAAATCAGCTGTCCCATACAGATTTAAATGTTGGCTATATTTGAAGAAAGCAAAAAGTATTGGGGCTAACACAATAGATCCCACTGGGTCGAAGTGTTGCTGGCTTGCCAGCCCCCACAACAAGATAAGATAAGATAAATGTTGGCTCCATAGTGAAATTTGTTCAGTTTGATGGTCTGAAGCTACCCTTTAAGGCTCCAACAGGGTTTTTTTTACACCCTGTAGGCTAGTCTAGCCTACGTAGGACGTACGGAGATGGCAGGAAAACAGATTAATAATAAGTTACTTTGGGTACGGAACCCTAAAAAGTGATAAATCTATACACATAATAATATCTGCCTAATTAGTATTTTAGTTGTGGTTTTAGTCTAGGATTCGATTTTTTAGGGCTTCATGTATTACCTAAATAAGTAATACCTACTTTACGTGCTTGATGAGTGATGGGTATGACCTAAATAAAAAAGGTAGTGGAGGAGCGATCTGACGAAGGCCGAGGATAGAGCCTATGTTCAGAAGTGGATGATGTGATGATTGGCTGAATTGATGATGATAATGAATACTTGATAGAAAGAAATATGTAGGTGTCATTATTAAATTCACGATCATAATACTTTCGGGGTGTGGTTAGAAATATTTGCACAACTATTTTGAAATGAGCAAATAAATGTAAGCTTAACTTTTACCTTATTTACAGTTTCAAGGTTAAATAACATGTCAAATCAATCAAGTAATGAAACTATCCTTTCGCTCACAAAAACATTTCTCGACTCCTTTCCCTTAGTTTCCTCATACCGACCTACAAAATATTATTTAAAAACCTACATGCTTAAAAGACATTGCCCACGTGACGATTGTGTATTCGTTTCGGGTCTTTTCGCAGCAGGCGAATGTGTATGATCAAAGAACAAATACAAATCGTATGATAGCTGAAATTATACACAGGACAGGAGGAATATCGTGCTTCCCAAGGAAATGGAAATTATCGGTATCTACAGTGGCATCTAAACTATTATAAAACTGTAACAGAAGTGTGTCTGTACATTGAAGATATTTACAAAAAAAGATTACGACATGGTTTTTACCTGTCCCTGATTCCAAATCACCAATTTTTGGATTTTTTGTCTGTCTGTTTGTTTGTTTGTTTGTATGTTTGTTTGTTTGTTTGGGTGTTTGTTTGTTCGAGTATCACGCAAAAACTACTGAACCGATTTTGATGAAACTTTTTTTGTTTGATAGCTTATCGTCTGACTTAAAATCTGGTAACTATATAATTTATGCGGACGAAGTCGCGGGTAAAAGCTCGTTTCTTATAAAATTCAAATTTACCAGTTTTATAGGCGAAACGGGATTGGGCAATGTCTTTTCGAGTGGTGTTTTGTTCACTATCCATTGTAAGTGGCGAAGGGCTCAGTACCTATCAGATTGCACTTATCAATCAATCAATCAAATCAGCCCATATCAACCCACTGCTGGGCATAGGCCTCCCTTTTATTGCGCCATGCTTCACGGTCCTGTACTAATCAGATGCAATGCGAGCCCGTCACACTCAAAATGTCATCAGACCAACGTGCTAGTGGTCTGCCTACTGATCTCGGTCCCTCTCTTGGTCACTACTGGACTAATAAACTGGTTATTAGGGATATGATCATCATCATCATCAGGCTATGTACGTCCCACTGCAGGGCACAGGTCTGCCCTCTTGAAGGGTTATTAGTGATTTACTTTTAATAACTAATTCGGTAACAACGTAATTTTTATATCAGGCAGTAGGTTACCCACTAAACTTTAGGTAATTTTAATCACTGTAAAGTATGTTAGTACAGTCAGCCTCATAAATTATAATAAAACTTATAAAATTTTATTACTTAACTATACAGGGTGGCCGGGGAGTTGACGTTCAAACGTAAAATTTAGGTCCGGTATGTCGTGGGGTATCCGAATCACCCCCATGTATATTCCGCGATTTTTTATAGTTTTCGAGTTATGATGATTTTTCCGATTTTTTGAGGAAACTCGACATGACCGGCTTAAACAACATCTAAAAAAAAAAGTGTAAGACTTTTTAGAGATTCTTTTTTTGCAACTTAATCTTCATGAATTGTGCCTTTATTCAAAACATCATCAGCATCGTAACTTTGATAAAAGTTATGAAAATATTGGTCTAAAGTTAAAAATTTGCTATCCGTGAATTATGACTAAATTTTCAACTTTAAATTAAAACTCTAAACAGGTGACCTTATGATTTTTTAGCCAATCCCAAAAATGCGCCCAACTCTCAGCTTTCATAATCATAAATAAAAAGTAGTACTTAAGAGGGCTAATTTGGCTAGAATTGATCTTCAAAGACAACAAGGCAGAAAAGTCTTAAAATTTTTTTTTTTTTTTTGCCATTATTACCACGCCTAAGGCTAAATAATGATTAAAGAATGCTAGAAACCGAAACGGCGACGAGTTATGCCGGACTCTTACCGGCTAAAACCCCACCGTGTTCCACCTCATCGCATATTGCCGTAGAGCCTGAGGGCCCGTAAGGAATCTTCCACACTCTACGGCGCAGCGACCGACCTTACCAGGTCTCATCTCTGTTGGTCTTGACAAGCCTACAGGCCTTTAGGTGGTGCGTGGGAACACGCACACAACTACCTCGAGTCCCTATGATCAGACGCCGGACCCCCCAGCCCGACGCCCAGAGACTCAAAAATTAAGGGGGAGGCAGACCGCGAGCAAACGCAGCCCGTCTGCGCCCCGTGCGTCTTTGGCGGATCGGGAGTTCAGAAGTCGACTCCCTCACCCTCTCCGCCGTCTCCTTCTGGAGCATTACTGCCTCACAGAAGGAGAGAACCGTGCGCCAAGACGCCTCACTGTCGACCATAGCGCGAACCATGGCCGGCAGCGAGAGGTCTGAAACTACCTGGGAGAGCTCACTGCGCTCTCCCGCCCACGCAGGGCACTCCTGCAGCACGTGCTGCGCCGTCTCGTCGAGACAGCCGTCGCAGTGGTGGCACCCGGCTGTCGGCTCCCTCCTCTTAGGTTAGGTTAGGTTAGGTTAGTTCATGTTAGGTTAGGTTATCTACTTTTTACTTAAAACTTTCCTTATTCCACCAACACGATAGGTTCCTCTCGCTGCCGGTGGATGGTTCGCGCTATGGTCGACAGTGAGGCGTCTTGGCGCGCGGTTCTCTCCTTCTGTGAGGCAGTAATGCTCCAGAAGGAGACAGCGGAGAGGGAGAGGGAGTCGACTTCTGAACTCCCGATCCGCCAAAGACGCACGGGTCGCAGACGGGCTGCGTTTGCTCGCGGTCAGCCGTCCCCCTTAATTTTTGAGTCTCTGGACGTCGGGCTGGGGGGTCCGGCGTCTGATCATAGGGACTCGAGGTAGTTGTGTGCGTGTTCCCACGCACCACCTAAAGGCCTGTAGGCTTGTCAAGGCCAACAGAGATGAGACCTGGTAAGGTCGGTCGCTGCGCCGTAGAGTGTGTAAGATTCCTCACGGGCCCTCAGGCTCTACGGCAATATGCGATGAGGTGGAACACGGTGGGGTTTTAGCCGGTAAGAGTCCGGCATAACCCGTCGCCGTTTCGGTTTTCAGAATTCTTTAATCATTATTTAGCCTTAGGCGTGGTAATTATGGCAAAAAAAAAAAAAAAAAAATTTAAGACTTTTCCGCCTTGTTGTCTTTGAAGATCAATTCTAGCCAAATTAGCCCTCTTAAGTACTACTTTTTATTTATGATTATGAAAGCTGAGAGTTGGCCGCATTTTTGGGATTGGCTAAAAAATCATAAGGTCACCTGTTTAGAGTTTTAATTTAAAGTTGAAAATTTAGTCATAATTCACGGATCGCAAATTTTTAACTTTAGACCAATATTTTCATAACTTTTATCAAAGTTACGATGCTGATGATGTTTTGAATAAAGGCACAATTCATGAAGATTAAGTTGCAAAAAAAGAATCTCTAAAAAGTCTAATACTTTTTTTTTTAGAGGTTGTTTAAGCCGGTCATGTCGAGTTTCCTCAAAAAATCGGAAAAATCATCATAACTCGAAAACTATACAAAATCGCGGAACATACATGGGGGTGATTCGGATACCCCACGACATACCGGACCTAAATTTTACGTTTGAACGTCAACTCCCCGGCCACCCTGTATAGTTACTCATAAATATATTTAAAAAAGTATGTATACTATTTTTCATATCAAAAATCAATAATAATTGCATTTCAGACACAGTCCATAGATTGTTAGTATAACATTTACTCTATGGTATCTATAACTAACATTCGTTGTAATTATTTTTTGTTTGTCATTGAAGCGAATTCAATCGCGCACGAAACTTAATCGATTTTAAGATTGATCGTTCGATACACCAATAGTTTTTAATTAGGTACTAAACAAATTTTAAGGGTGTATTCAGACAATGAAGCTAAACAACTTTCCCTAAGGAACATGGGTCGAAAAACTAAAAAAATGTTTGGTTCTCCCATAGAAAGACAAGCAAAAATTTTTTTTTCGCGTATTGCTCTTGAACTTTTGTATACTTAGGTACTTTATGTTGATGTGATTTAGCGATGGTAAAAGTAACATATTATTAATTTGCAATCACAAAAATTAAGATGTAAGTATCTAAAATAAGGAAAAGATAGTTTTTTCAAATTTTGATAGAAAAATTTTTTATTCGTTCAAAACTAAACTATTCTCCTTAATAAATAATAACAATATCACACAACCCTACACAGAGAAAACAATACATACCTGACCTGGATATTTTGCCTAGCATTCACACAAGAAAAAGAAGTAAACATAAATTACACACGCTAAGAAAAGATAGTTCAAATAAATGTATAAACACAAACACACTTTTGGTAACAAACTTTTCGATTATATGCTGGACAAAAAAAAAATTTTGTGCACAACCGTCACGGGCAAAAACTAGTATAAAACTATTAAACCCCATAAATATACTACTTATTAAAATAAATATTAGAGTAACTTAAAAAATTTACTTGTACGCGTAAAAGTATAAAAAGTAATCATTAAAAATTGTGTTGGAATTTAAAAACCTATAAAGTACCTAATTAATTGCTTACCATAAAGTTAAAATTGGTGGCAACTTTAGTAGGTCGCATTACACGTTATTAGACCATCGTATTTGGAGTACATACCTATAAATAGAATTTAACGAAAGATAAAATAAAAAACCTTTAGTTTATCACCAGTAGACACGACATTCCATCTGAAACCATAACTATGCTAAAAGTAATCCATTAAATCCATACCACACCCACGACACTCTATAGAACGGTCTTAAATTGCTTGAATAGTAGGTACTGCTGTAGAAACAAAATGTCGTTGGCACACGCGCCGCCCTCGCCTTCGCGCGCTTGCAGTATGTGCTTCTTGCTCGGGCTCCCATAAAGTGTCCCCAGAAAGTACGGGGTGAGGTGGGGTTATGGGTTATCTGAAGTGGGGCAGTGACGTTCTGTATGTTGAATTACGAATGTTATATGTTTTAGGTTTGTGCGACTCCAAAATATAATAAGGTTGTGTTCAAATTATTGTAATCGTTAAATAAAAACCCTGTGAAATTGAAGTAATGAAATGACATACAGGGTGTTAGGATGAACAGTTAATTTACTTTAAGACGTGTAATTCGCAAAAAAAAAGGACTTTTTATTTTTATACAAACGTTCGATCAGAAACTCCAAAAAAAATCTGCTATTTTCCTATGTTTCTAATTCTAAGGGAAAGTTGTTTAGTATCATAGGTAACGCAACCATCCACCCTATCACCCTGTAGATAGGTATCAGAAATTCTACTACAGTTTGGTCACCCTACGCCACAGGTTAAATAAAAATGACGATCAAGATTAGTCTTGCCTACTACAAGTTAAGGCTTCATTTCAAGTAGAAATCAAACTAAGGAAACTTTAATAGGTATTTATAAATGAAGACGTTACCCGTAATACCTGACAATAAACCATTATTTTGCCTGTCAGTTTCAGTGATCGGCTATTTCTTACGGTGACCGTACTACAGCGATTGCAAAAGAATGACAAAACAGAATAATAATCAGAGCGGATACGTAAATTTCCCGTTATAATGTTATTGGTAATTCAAAAGGTAGAATTTTTTTACGCATGAATTAATTTGGTATAATCAGTATCAAAGGGGATCACAGACCGGGAAAACACCACTCTCCCTGACCCGTTTGTCCCTCTTATGGAGAGCCTCCCTCCAGGACATGAGCTGCCCAGGCCGATTTGGAGGTGCTTAAATAGACTCCGAACTCAGGTCGGCCGGAGTAAAGACAACATGTTCAAGTGGGGCTACATAGACGGGTCTAGCCTCCACTGTGAGTGCGGTGTTGCCCCACAGACTATGGCCCATCTCATATCCTGCCCTTCCTGCCCTGACACCTGCACGCGAACGGAGCTTATGGATGCTGCCGGCAGTGCTATCTGTGTGGCGAAATACTGGGCTGGAAAAATTTAAAATGACTTGCCATCGACTCGATAGAAGAAGAAGACCGACCGTTGTAACTTCTCACTGATAACCCTAAAAATGTTAAGTGGACAGGCGGCAAAAGTTCAACATCACTTTCGTATACGAATTAGGTAGGATATTAAATGCGTTACATACTTTAGGGGATACTTCACACGATCAACTAAACAACTTTAAATAAGGAGCCAACATAGAGATCGCGAATAAAAAATGTTCTTTTATAAAAAAACGCAAAATCGACCCAATGTATAGAACAGCAGTTATTTTTTTCGCGATTTCGATGTTGGTTCTTTATTTAAAGTTGTTCAGTTTGTGGGTCAGAAGCTCCTGGAGGTTTGTACGTATTTAATTTTACACCCTGTATGGATATACAGGGTGTAAAATTAAATATGGCTGGATAGCCATAACAATAAACTTGTGTTATCTCGGACTGTAGGTATTAATACTTTAATTGGACCTAGATAATCTATGTGAAAATGTGCAAGATATAATAAAAATGTTCAAGACAAGGTGGACCGACGACCCGGTGAAGGCGGCGGGAACACGTTGGATGAGGGCAGCGCAGAACCGGTCGTTGTGGCGATCCTTGGGGGAGGCCTATGCCCAGTAGTGGACTTCCATCGGTTGAGATGATGATGATGATTAATATTTTGTCCTTGGTATACCTATCTACGCTCCAGAAGCGGCAAAATTATGACACAATAAGGGATCGGACAGTCCGGGACAATTAGTCAAATTAGCAACTTTTAATCAAACGTCAAAACCCGCGCGATGTATGAATAATTGTACTAAATACCCACAAGTGACTTCATCAACGTTTCACTATTTTTTATAGTTCATCATGTTAATAAAAATAGTATTCTTGCTAAAAAAAGCTAAAAATGTGAATATAGATATGAATATATTTTTTTTACTAAGAAGATAAAACTAAAATATATTTTATGCAGTCCGCTCCCCTATTTAAATAGGTACCTACGCTCCGGAAGTGACAAAATTATGACACAATTTAAATACCTATAAGCATGACAATAAATAATATATATTATCTTTTATTATCAAGAAGCTGTGCCAGACTGTACATTTATGATGTCAAGTGTTATCACTACAAAAACCTTATCAATGTATCATAGTTTAGTATTCGTCGCGGTTTACTACTATGTGGATCTTTGCTTTGAAATTTATTTTAAAAATCAATTAAAACCATTTTAAACTTTATTCTGTGAGAATAGGTGTGAAATAGATTGATGATAGTGTTTGATTGCACAGCTGTTTTGGAATTGATTATTGCAATGGTTAAATTGTTTGTGGTTATAGTGAGTGATATAAATAAATGAAATTAATATAATTTTTACATGTAGGTACCTAATTGTCGCTGTCCTGGGACTGTATTAGGACCTGTATACAGGGTACAATTTAATAAGAAGATGGTTTTTTAAGACAATGATTAGACCATCAAACTGAACAGCTTTCTCTATGAAAGAAAATAAAAAAAATACAGTGAAAAGCTATCTTTGTGCTATTATTTTGAACACATAAATATCTGTGATATTAAAATAAATAATATGGTTAATAATTATTTGAAACAAAAATACTGTGTGAATCTATAGAATCTGATCTAATTCGCTAAGTCAAGTACCGACTTAGCTGTAATTGAGATAAGACTTGATCTTTGTAATTAAGATTTAATTAAAACCTGTAATAACAATATTACATCAGTTTACTCAAAAGCAAAATCCATCAGTCATTATTCAGTGAGAGTGAGTAGGTTATCAAATACGCATGCTCAGTGCGTATTGTTGGTGGTTAGCGGTCAACGGTTTAAGAATTACTGTGTTAATGTAGTGCAAAGAACTAGGTATTTAATTGTGAAAAATATTTGCGTAAAAGGAACAAAAAAAAATTTTTTTTTTTAATTAATTAATAATAATTTTTAAATAATTAATAATATTTTTTATTAATAATATTTTATATAATTCTTTGTTCTGACGAAGCTTGTTGCTGATTTTTGACTGTTTTTATATCTTTGTATTTGACGACGCTTGTGCTGACTGCTTTATTTTATATAATTTTTTATTTTATTAATTCCATTAATTATAAAATTAATGGACTCTTAGTTGTGCGTTAGCACTGCATTTCCGCAAGTGTCAAGTAGTTTATGGGAGTATCTATCCCAATCTCAGGGATTGTTTTTGATCAAGGACAAGAGATTGAGGATTGTGGAGCCTCGTGGCAGGCAAGAACGCGACTCGCGAACACTACGCGAGACAAGTGCTCGTGTCAGAACCTGCAACGTTACTGAGATCCTCAATTATTCACTGAAATAATAAGGATTTTAATTTGGTTTCAATAGAATGAAGTAACATAGAATCAACAATAATCATGAATATATTTTTTAAATTCAAAATTAAAATTCAATGATTGTAAGAACAGTGATGTTAATATTAATATAAGTGTAATATAAAATAAGTGACTTCTAAACATGTTAATAAATGAAAGTTTATACTGAAATTGAACCTATTTAGGGTTGTAATAAAAGTGATGATGTTACAAATGAGAAAGGTCGCCCATCGAACTTGTTTCTTCTTAAGCAGGACTGTATACTTGACATGTAAGTTTCTAGTTAAAAATAACATTCATCTTGTTTCAACATAGTTGGATAATAAATATCGCCTCCATTTCAAAATTGATAATAACATATAATTTCGAGTCTAAAGATTCAGTGTTGTATGAAAAATTTCATAGAACGGTTTAGGGGAGCACCGAACCTCGAGTGCTACCCTGTAATCAATACAAATACAGGGTCCTTCTTAATATGCTGACTTTTTAAGGGTCTGATGAGACCATCAAACTGAACAACTTTCTCTATGGGGCCAACATCGAAATCGAAAAAAAATATGCTGTCCCATAAATTTGCCTCGAGTAGGTTTTGCAGTTTTGTATGAAAGAGCAGATATTTTTTTCACGATTTCGATGTTGGTCCCATACAGAAAGTTGTTCAGTTTGATGGTCTGATCATCCCCTTAAGAAGTGTCAGCATATTAAGAAGGAGCCTATACAGGGTGTAACAAAACACCCTAGTAATACTTAAGGGGGTGCTTCAGACCATCAAACTGAACAACTTTCACGATGGATCCAACATCGAAATCGCGAAAATAAAATCAGCTCTTTCATACAAAACTGCAGTACCGTCTCGACTCAAATGTATGGGACGGCAGATTTTTTTTGTTGGCTCCATAGTGAAAGTTGTTCAGATTGATGGTCTGAAGAACCCCCTTAAGTATTACTAGGGTGTTTTGTTACACCCTGTATGTAGGATGTATTTTTAAGTGCATAAATCTGATGGAACTGGAAATCGATACGATCAGAGAAGAGTTGAGTGCAATGACGGTCTTGTAGCCATAAAACAGAGGCATTGAGGACGCTTGCAAAGATTCATCACCAAACCAAACAACTAAATGTCTTTTACATCTTCTCCAGGCTGCTGCGGCTGTTGCTCAGCCCTCAGACCTCGCTACAAGCGCCTCGTCGATAACATCTTCCCCGCGTCCCCGCAAGATGGCCTCGTCAAGTCTAACATGGAGAAGCTCACCTTCTACTCCCTCTCCAGTCCGGAGAAACTCGACAGGATTGGAGAATACCTGTTTCAGAAGGCTTCTAGAGATATTTATAGGAGAAGACATGGGTAAGTGTTTCTTGTATTTGTTTTATAGAGAAACTTGACAGGAATGGAGAATACATGTTTCAGACGGTTTCTAGAGATAGTAATTGGAGAAGACATGTGTAAGTGTTAGTTGAACTTGTTTTATGGCGAAAAATATAACGCAGTCTTGACATTGGAGAAACTGAACAGGCGTGGAGAATACCTGTTTCAAAAGGTTTCAAGAAATGTATGTAGGAGCAGATATGGGAATATATGAAAGAGTATCTAGTACTAGATACTCTTTGTACGTAGTACTACGTGCAATACGGACACTCCCTGCCCCCTACCAATTTTTAACTCACCCATGCTTGGTAGAAAGCGTGGCGAAAAGAGTAGGCAATGACGTGTTCGTGTCTCGCTCGCACTCACTGACTATCGCACATGCCTGCCCCGCACCTCTTGTCAGTTTTCCCATTTTTACGAAGTGCCAGCCAGTGTCCAAAGTATGACCTCCCGGCCGGGCCCAGTGTGGATTGATGGAGGCAAGTTAGTGGTCAACTTGCTGTCAGAGAATTGTCAAGCCATCTTACTATCATTATCGTTATATCAGCCGATAAACGTCCACTGCTGGACATAGATCTCCCAAGTATCGCTACAACGACCGCATTCAGTATCGCACATGTTTTCCTGTTGTAAAATTTTTCCATTTGTATGAAATGACAGCTTAGTGTCCAAGTAGTGAAATGGGTAAGCCTTAGTCCGTTGTAATATACTATTTATGAATGGAGCATAGATTTATATATTACTAGCGTAAGGATAGGCCCGTCATAATATTTTACAAAAACCTTCTTCATAGAAACAAAAATTTGCGCCATCTGTCATAACTCGTATACGAACTATATCGTGTCATATATTTGTAGTGCTCTAAATTGACATTTTGCCTTGCATTTTAGAGCCAACGAACTGGGGACAATAGTCAAGCTCATATGCCATGTCCTTACGCTAGTAATACATATGTCTTTGGAATGGAGTAATATATTACTCACGCTGCAACTTGGAGAAACTTGACAGGATTGGAGAATATAATTAGTCAAAGCAACCGATATATGTATTTCTATGATAGATGCATGCGTGCATTTCTATCATAACCTTTTCAAAAGTGTTTTAACAATAACAAAACACGGTTCTTGCTAGGTTAACTTTTAGATTAAAGTATACATGATGAAGTATGCATGATCTGTCAAGTGATGCTAGGGCTCAGGAAACCCTGTACCCTAGGTTCATAGTTTATTGTTCAAAATACGGAAACAACCTGGCAGTTTGTATGAACGATATACCTAGTTGTCAAGTGCCATAATATACACGGAAACACATAATACTTGAGATAAAGATTTATCACACATTCATGACATAAGAGTAAGTACTTGTGAAACGCATGTGCTATGCACAACACAATATAACTTATATAATTATTATGTACATACATATAATATTCATGCATTAATTTGTTTTTAAATAAGAAAATTTTGGTCAATAGTAATATATCAGTAAGCATACGCAAGGGGTAGTAAGAGATATTCTAAATGACCATACTTATTAAGAATATCCACAAATGTGAATATAGTGAAATCACTAGCAGTACCCAGACTCTGCCCAGAGAGCCTCGCATGCCACCCCGAGAAAATGACAAAAATCGAGAACTGTCTCTGTCCTTGTTACTTTCCATATGCCAAAGCGAGCGCGCATTACGTATAAGGTGGCCCGTTGCCACATTTATTGGACGATGGTCATAAATTCACGTCTCGAAATTGAATGACGTAGGTTTTCCCGCGATGTTTCCCTTCACTGAAAAGCCAGTGCTATAAATGGTACATCAGCTTTTAAAAAATCATTGGTAATAGTCGATTTGGGCGTGGACCTTTGCTTCCTGGGGATCTAGCATGGCACCCCCGACAAAACGAGAAAATCCAACCTCGGTCTTTGTTATTTTATGCATGCCAAAATGAGCGGGCATGACCGTTTTTTAGCGCGTCTTCTTAGGAGCTTCCTCACCATATCTTTGATGTGATTTGCTAAGTCACTAGAACAATCAATCAAATCAGCTCATATCAACCAACAATGTCATCCGAACGACGTAATGTGTTGGTGATCTACATACTAACCTCCTTCCTTCCATTACGAAACTGCCTTTGTTCACAGGTCATCTTCTTTTCTAGCCAAATGTCCTGCCCATCTCCACTTTAACTTTATGATTAACTCACAAAATCATCGACTTTAATCATTAGATTACCACTTTTTAATGTTTTCCGGCGAATTGTATGTAAAAGTCGTTGTTGTTTTATCTGCAGGTTCGTGATTATAGCGATGGAGGCAATGGACCAACTGCTCCTAGCTTGCCACTCGCAAACGTTGAACCTATTTGTGGAGAGCTTCCTCAAGATGGTGCAGAAACTTCTAGAGTCCACCGACCCTCAGCTCCAGATCCTGGCAACACAGAGCGTGAGTACTTCATCATCAGCTGCTATCAATGGAGGCAATGGACCAATTGCTCCTAGCATGTAACTCCCAAACGTTGAACCTATTCGTGGGGAACTTCCTCAAGATGGAGCAGAAACTTCTAGAGTCCACCGACCCTCAGCTCCAGATCCTGGCTACACAGAGCGTGAGTAGTTGGTCATCATCAGCGGCTATCAATAGAGACGGTACTCTTAAACGTTGAACTTGTGGAGAGCTTCCTCAAGATGGTGCAGAAACTTCTACAGTCCACCGACTTCCTGGTAAGGATAGTATCTTTATGATTGAGCTCTATTTATAACCGATTCATGGAGCAGAGAAAAGTCAAGTTTCTGTTTTGATTACTGTACACTATTTCTCACTCGTTTCGCTCGATCCACAGCTTTTACTTAGGTGCCCATTTTTTGAACAGAAACAGCTCTGCCTTCAACTGATTAGTATTGAGGGGAACATTTCGAGCTAGCTTCGCTCGCTTCGTCGTTTTTTGTGTAGATTTTTTTATAAAGATAAGGGGGAATAGGTCTCTCCTTCGGGCGACACAAACCAGAAAGGAAGTTTTTGTACCCTTTTCGCTCGTTGTATTTTGTTATTTAATTAAATATAACAAATATTATTTTTTTATGTTTTTCGTTTTTTAATAAAATTATGAATATTCTATGTTCTATTCCAGTTCGTCCGGTTCGCGAACATAGAAGAGGACACGCCATCCTACCACCGTCGGTACGACTTCTTCGTGTCCAAATTCTCAGCTATGTGCCATAGTAACCATAGCGACCAGCCAACTAGGGACAAGATACGACTTGCTGGCATACAGGGCTTACAGGTCAGTCAATGTTTTTAAGTAGACTTCTATGGTGTCCAAGTTCTCAGTTATGTGCCATAGTAACCATAGCGACCAGCCCACGAGGGTCGTGTTTAAAGAAATTAAATTACAAAATAATTTAATTCATTTTTTTAGGGAGTCATTAGAAAGACGGTCTCTGACGATCTGGTGGAGAATATTTGGGAGGCGCAGCATATGGACAAGATTGTTCCTTCGCTCCTTTATAATATGCAGGTATGTTATAGTGGAATTTTTATATTGACAAAATATCGAGAAATAGACTTGATTTCATAATCTCAGCCGAAAAACGTACACTGCTGGATATGTCCAGCAGTGTACGTTTTTCGGCGAGCTAACAAATGTAACATCCATCTTGTATCCTTCATATCGTCGAAGTTTTTACATGAGTTTGACACATGACATAACCATAGCGAATACCGAATTATCAGCTCGCTGATGTTTCAACGACGAATGTTGTTGACAATGTTTGCGCTTAGTGAATTGCATTGCAGATTTGAACGCGCAAGGAAACTCCGAGCATAGCCCTCTCCATTACTCTTTGGTTGTCTTTCAGCCTTTTTACTTGGCCTTTAGTGAAGATTTATGTTTATTTTATTTCCGTTTCAACAGTCAGCCGAAAAGTACGAGACAGTATCGTGCATGGAGACAGATACTAGAGACGGGGCGGAGGACGATCCGCCTCGTTTAGCCGAGGCGTGTCTACGTGAGCTGGTCGGCAGAGCTTCCTTCGGGCACATCCGCAGCGTACTGAGACCCGTGCTCACGTGAGTGCAGCATCATCATCACTCTATACACACAGACACTTGGCGTGTCTACGTGAGCTGGTCGGCAGAGCTTCCTTCGGGCACATCCGCAGCGTACTGAGACCCGTGCTCACGTGAGTGCAGCATCATCATCACTCTATACACACAGACACTTGGCGTGTCTACGTGAGCTGGTCGGCAGAGCTTCCTTCGGGCACATCCGCAGCGTACTGAGACCCGTGCTCACGTGAGTGCAGCATCATCATCACTCTATACACACAGACACTTGGCGTGTCTACGTGAGCTGGTCGGCAGAGCTTCCTTCGGGCACATCCGCAGCGTACTGAGACCCGTGCTCACGTGAGTGCATCATCATCATCACTCTATACACACCATAAACATATTATACTTCCGAGTAGACTGAGGAACTCCTCAATATCGCATCACCGAAACCGAAATGTCAATATGTGCGAAATTGATACGTGTGTGAGTTCTAGTGATGTGACATTGACGTATTCGCGATTATCGATATCAAAACCATCGATATCAGATTATCGACTACTTAGTAGTCGATGTGATTTTGATACCGATAATCGCGATTACGTCAATGTCACATCAATAATTATAGTAGTCACTACTACTATTATATTTTTATATTATGAAGTCTAAATCGGCTAGGCTACAATCTATCTACCTACACTGTTATAAAACTGAAACTTAAGGGGCCATAGGTTCAGACGAATATTTTCTATGAAAAACGCGATTGCCCAGCCCAGCCCAGCCCCACGAAAACTGCGTGCGTGTGCCGTTTTTTCGATTAAAAAGAATTAACAAAAGTACTTTTTACAGATTTTTTTATGATTTCACTAGATAAACCAATGGTGAATATGTGAATATAAATACTAAAAACTGGAAACTATTTTAAGTTCTTCTAAAACGAGAATTTAAAAAAAAAATACGAGTTTATAGTATTATATATATATTATATATATAATTATATATATAGTTTATGTAATTTTTAAAGATTCAGTGTTCTGTTCAAATTATAATCAAAAAGATCTCGTCTGTTATTTTGTTAGTTCTTAAATAGAGTACGAATATAATTTACTTAACTTTGCTTTTTTATTTATTACATTATGTGGTCGTATTTACTCACTTTGTACTAAACAACGACAAGTGGACCTTTTTACTAAACTTTGTATCAATTCTTTGTTTAGATCGTAACTTTTTATTTTATAAAGTTTCACATATAATTATATGTGGATTTCATGCAGAATATCTTAATCTACATTAATAAATCAAAATCTATGTAACAAATAAGTAGAAGTGTTTTTTATCGAACTTTAAAAATGTTTTTTCTCAAAACAAGCTTTTTCAGAGTTTCAACTACAAATGTCAGATAAAAAAAAACTATGCCAGTTTTTGAAAATTTTATTAATCAATATTATCAATTGACTATTCTAGATTCCGAATCTAGTCTTAACTCTATACCCCACTACTGAACCCTTTATGATTGGACGCCCACATATAACGAATAAACACCTACCAACACCGGGACAAATTCAGTAGGTTTGTAGGTTTTAAGCAAAAGTTAAAAATAAACGTTATCTTATCTTATCTTAGGTATAGATCCTTTCTATTAAAGACGCCGATCGGTGATTTCGTGGCACGAAACAGTTTTCTTTGAAATGTCGACTGCATACCATATTCGTAATATTTTTCTTCTTTATTTTTTTCACTGAAGTCAACCATATCGGGTAAAAAAAACTAGCAACCAATTCCATGGACTCTCTAATATAATATTATAGATTTAAAGTTTGGGTTAGAGTTGTCACTTTTAATTCCTCAGAAAATATCCGGAAATCAGTAATATTTCTTAAAGGACTTTTCGCTTTTATTAAATTCGGATTTCCAATATGGAATCGGGAGTTTCACTATTGTGTTCAAATTGTATTTATTAACTATCTATTTCTGGCAAAAAATGGGCCACGTTCGATTTTAGGGTCCGATATTACACTGTGCAATGTAACAAAATATCGCTAAATTATTATACTTATTTTATGTGTCGAAAGAGAGGAATAATGATTTTTGATAAATCTGTCAATCTGTCAGTATGTATCATGGGTTATGGACATGCTAAATAGTAATGTTATAATGTCGCAATTAGTAAAACCATTCCGTCAAAATCGGCGTGTAAGAATTTTTCGGACAGAGATTTTCTGGCAATATTTGGCCAGGCTAAATCCGCCTTTCAATAAGTTAAAAAAATAACAGAAAATCTCACGTGACATGAACGGAGGGAGTTAGGTGGTCGATTAGAAAAATAAATTTCAAAACTATCGACATATCGATTAGATTTTGGACAATCTCTATGCGAAACGGTTTCTTTTTCACGTACACAATATTTTTTTATCTTACACATAATTATTTGAAATGATATATTATTTAGAAAATAGGACGTTTACTGCATATAATGAATGTATTACGAAATAATTTTAAGAATAAAATATATGAGAAAAAGTGTTGTGAAAGTAGTACTGTACTAATCCTATTTACCTTTGTAACGTCTCTTTATTTGGGTTTTTGGTGGAATTTACACTGCACTCCATTACAGAACATGATACCATAATGTTTTTTTTATATTCGTCTTATAAAACACAAAATGAATTTAAAGAAAATCAATAAAATAACGAGAGATAATTTGTTGACAGGATACCGACGGAGACCAGATTGTTTCAAAATGGTTTTATGGCAATTATATTATAATCTCTTTCGCACACGTAGCTTTTTTCATTATGATCGGAATCTCATTCACACACTTACTAGGTCTACTACGGAAGGTAGTATAATAATGTCTATGATACACACAGACACTAGGCGTGTCTACGTGAGCTGGTCGGCAGAGCTTCCTTCGGGCACATCCGCAGCGTACTGAGACCCGTGCTCACGTGAGTGCATCATCATCATCACTCTATACACACAGACACTAGGCGTGTCTACGTGAGCTGGTCGGCAGAGCTTCCTTCGGGCACATCCGCAGCGTTCTGAGGCCCGTGCTCACGTGAGTGCATCATCATCATCACTACAGGGTGAAATTGATATCATTAGCATCCTTTTAAACTAAGAGTTTACCCATCAAACTGAACAACTTTTAATATGGGAGCAAACCGATCGGAGCAAAAAGAAAATCAGCTGTTCCATACTAAACTGCAATGCCTACTCGACTCGAATGTATGCAAAAGCAGATTTTTGTTTTGCTCCGATCGGTTTTATCCCATGCTAAAAGTTATTCAGTTTGATCGATAGACTCTTAGTTTAAAAGGATGCTAATGATATCAATTTCACCCTCTATACACACTCTTTTTTGATTACTAACAAAATTGTAAGGGTGTGTTCAGACAATGAAGCTAAACAACATTCCCGAGTCTCTAATTTTTTTTGGACTTCCCATAAAAAATCGATCGGCTGATCTGTACTATAGGAAGTATGGTATGCGATGTTAAACAAATTTGCTAGGCGTAACAAAACACCCTAGTAGTTTTTAAGGCCTGTGCCGTGCAGTGGGAGGTATGATGTAGGTTGTGATGATAATGAATTTGTTATTTATTGCAGGCATTTCGATCGCCACGAACTGTGGGTGCCGAACGACTTCGCCGTACACACCTTCAAAATCATCATGTTTTCCATTCAGGTATCTATTAATCTACTGTGGCATATGTGTGACATAAATGTGTCTGTACATTGAAGCAACGAGTATTTACAAAGAAAAAGGTTACGATAACGGTGTTTGTACAGGGTGTAAGTGGCAGCCTAGCAAACACTGAAAAGGAGAACTCAGACCATCAAACTGAACAACTTTCACTATGGAGCCTACTTCAGGAAACACGAAAATAAAAATCAGCTGTCCTATACAAAACTGTTGTACCTACCCGACTAAAATGTATGGGACAGCTGATTTTTTTTCGCGTTTCCTGAGTTAGACTCCATAGTGAAAGTTGTTCAGTTAGATGGTCTGAGTTCACCGTTTCAGTATTTGCTAGGCTGTCACTTACACCCTGTATTGTATACCCTTAGATATTTAGTATTTTATTATAGATTTTTTATTTTTTAGGGTTCCGTACCCAAAGGGTGAAAACGGTACCCTATTACTAAGCCTACGTTGTCCGTCCGTCCGTCCGACCGTCTGTCCGTCCGTCTGTCCGACCTATTTAGGGCTGTAACTTTTGAACCGTAAAAGCTAGATTGTTTACATTTTCACAGAATGTGCGTTGTTACGGCGGATTTGTTAACAAATAATAAAAATGTCAAAAAGTTAAAAATTAAGGGGGGTTCTCACCAAGAAACTAGTTTTTATCAACGTTTTTTCTTCACGCTCTATCGTAAAAACGGTAATACATACAAGCGTCAAACTTAGTGTGATTATAGAGCAAGCTCTACAGAATAACAACAAATACTAAAAACCGGTCAAGTGCGAGTCGGTCTTGCGCTAAAGGTCCCGGACAAAAAAAGTTTTTTTTTCTAAGTTAAAATGTTGTGTTCTGTGGTTGTGTGGTACCAGCGAACTATTGTGGTACGGAACCCTCGGTGCGCAAGTAGCCCGACTCGCACTTGACCGCTTTTTTATGTTTTGTCCTTCTGATTGTTCGTACCGTACGTTCGAGCATCACGAAAAAATTACGGGAACAATTTCGATAAAACTTGTGTTTAAAAGATTCGACTTAAAAACTGGTATATTAAAGGTTCATCATAATATGCCGGCAGTTTTTTAAGGGGGTGATTAGACCATCAAACTGAAAGACTTTCCAATACCAAAACCCTACCCTTACCCTTTTTTCCTTTTTCCCTGGGACCAATATCGAAATCGCGAAAAAGATATTCTGGTGTCTGGTGTATTTTGGGTCCGACTACGTTTGCAGTTTCGGGTTATTCCCGATGTCCCCGACAGCTATGCCCCCAGTGGGGACCAACGGGAAAAAAATTCTCGCTGTCCCCGCATATCCTCCTCTGGGGCCAACGGGAAAATATTTTCCAGAGGCATAAAAAGCATAAAAGTTTATCGGATTCACATCGGATGAACAACACGGCATATTTGGATCCTCCATGACTGGTGGCGAGCATCGTACTGCTGATTTTAAAGTTCATATTTCTGTTCCTGTTAACTGACGGGAGAGGGGATGGGAGCTGTAGCGACAACCTGAATGAGTGAACTGTTTTAGATACCTACATTGATGTAAAATTATTGATTACAACTGTGGTTTTAGAAAAGTACCAAAATACCTATTCAGAATTATAAATAATGAATAAGTGTAGTATTCTACTTTATAACATTATATGTTAATTATTGATGTATAAAGCACACTATTTTATTGCAAAAACAAAATACAGTTGATTACTAAACTATTTACAGTGTTTTCATTAAAAATCCATTGATTCTATTTTAGTGGGAGACAACGAGAAAATATTTTCCCATTGGCCTCAGAGGAGGATATGCGGGGTCAGAGAGAATTTTTTCCCGTTGGCCCCCACTGGGGGCATAGCTGTCGGGGACATAGGGAATAACCCTGCAGTTTCGTATTGAACAACAGATTTCAGATTTAAATTGCACTCCAGACCGGAGCCGGAGAGCAATTTTTAAATCTCACGTTAATCTCAGCAGTTGAAAATGTATGGAGATACGCATCATTCTACTGCTGATTTAACTTTCAAAAATCGCACTCCTGATCGTCATCTTAAAAATCGTCAGTATAATAAGAAGGGCCCTATACAACGTGTTAATGAATTTACGCAAAACTAGAAAGTAGTTTGTTTAGAATCGAGAGCAGAATCGAATTATCATGGTTTCAACATAGGTAATTTTTTTCAAAATATTAAATAATTTGTTTGCAAAATTTAAAATTTTCTGAACCCAATGTCAACCCACCGGACGGGCACACTCACCCTACTTACTACCAACACAGGATTATAAAAATGTATCCATGAGTACGTTAGCGCTTTCTTTCAGTGCTGAAATGATAACAAATCATTTTTGCCTCAAAACTTAAAATGCAAATAACTTTAAATTTTAACTATCAATATAATGAAATTATTGTTTCAATCTAATTATTTTGTTATAAATCATTTGGGGTGTATGAGGTTTTGCGCTAATTCATTAACACGTTGTATACATACTTTATCTTGCCTTCGATGAAAGAAGTAAATGCCGAACAAGTCGTAAACTATACAGGGTAAAATTGATATCATTGGCATCCTTTTAAACTAAGAGTCTATCCATCAAACTGAACAACTTTTACTATGGGAGCAAACCAATCGGAGTAACTAAAAATTAGCTGTCCCATACTAAACTGCAATGTCTACTCGACTCAAATGTATGCAACAGCTGATTTTTTGTTGCTCCGATTTGTTTGCTCCCATAGTAAAAAAGTTGTTCAGTTTGATGGTTAGACTCTTAGTTTAAAAGGATGTCAATGATATCAATTTCACCCTGTAGATACAAATAAACTTATTCCTTACTTATTTCTTTTTTACTTTGTTTTTTGTTTTGACGAAGTCTACGTTCCTGATTCTGGCATTTTGTTAATATAGTAAATTTATTTGTTCTCTTAAATAAACTATTTTTTTATAAACTTATATCTCTCATTTACAGGCACAATACTCATACAGCGTGGTAGAAGCGCTAATGCAGCATGTGGACGCGGGCGGGGCTCCCAATGAGCCGCGAGCTACCCGCGTGAGGGCCGCGCGCGCCACTGTACTGTGCAACATTGTCGCTATAGCGGCCGCTGATAGTGTCGGTAAGTAGCAAGATTAGTTATAGCCTGTAGGCTTACTAACTACTGGACGTTGGGTCCGCGAGGTCCGTGCTCAAAAGAGTAAAAGAGAAACAAAACACATAAAGAGGAACCATTACGCGCCAGTCTTCGTTTGGTTGACGGACTAAGCGCACGTCTGCATGCCTTCATGCTGTGTTGCAAAAATTTGTAAAAACTTTACTTTGCTTGCTAAGCAAGCAAAAAAAAGTAGTAGTCGTTACATTAAAAAACCAGGTCAGATGCCGTAAGGCGGTTTGAAAAATCGGACTCTAGACCGTCTAGCATGATTTCTCTACTTGCGCGCGACTCGGGCTAGCGCTCTCCCAAAAGCGCGGGACAGGTTATTTTGTATGCAGCGAAGGCGCGTCGCGCGCGTCTAGAGAAATCATACTAGACGTGCAGGGCTTGCTGTCCACACGAAAAGAACAAGTTCAATATTATTTTGTTTATGCTACGTGTCCGTTCATACATCGCGGCCCATTCGGAGTGCGGATGCTCTAATGCAAATCCTGGTACATAAAATTATGTTAATTACATACATACATACATAAGCTCACGCCATTGTCCCAAGGGGGAGGCAGAGACCACGGATCGCCACACGCTACGACTCTGACACACTTCTCTAGCCTCATTGACTTTATTATGTTAATTTTTTTATCTACATTATGTTAATTTTGTTTTCAGGTCCGTCAGTGTTGGAGATCATCAACAATCTATTGACCAACTTGCGAGCTTCTGTGGCCAGAGATTCTGAGGTACGATACTTTTTAAATTCTATACAGAAATCTACCACCACAGAACATTATTTTTTTTTAAATATTCTTTCTCACTTTACCCTCTATCACTTCGTCAAATTAGCAAGCTAATTATACAGGGTGAAATTGATATCATTAGCATCCTTTTAAACTAAGAGTCTATCCATCAAACTGAACAACTTTCACTATGGGAGCAAACCGATCGGAGCAACAAAAAAATCAGGTGTTCCATACTAAACTGCAATGCCTACGCGACACAAATGTATGCAACAGCTGATTTTTTTCTTGCTCCGATTGGTTTGCTCCCATAGTAAATGTTGTTCAGTTTGATGGATAGACTCTTGGTTTAAAAAAGGATGCTAATGATATCAATTTCACGTATGACCAAGGATGCTAATGTATTATGGGCCTGTTTTACCACTTATGAATAAGCTTCCAATAGCTTATCTGACAGGTTGTTTGACATATCTTTCACACGAAATATGTCAAACGATCTGCTAGACAAGCTACTAAGAACTTATCCAGAAGTGATGAAACATGCCCTAATTCTTGTAGCTTGTAGCGTGGCTTGTAGATTCATCCACTTGCAGATTCTGTTCTGAAGTAGAAGAAACGCCCATACACCTCTGCGAATGCGAAGTCCTCATTCACAACCGGAGTCACCATCTAGAGCCTCTCCAAAGGCATAATTTATTACTGCAGTTTATTACAGTTCATGAAATCCGTGAACCTCAGAAATAACCTTTAGGTCAAGGGTGACAACTACAATAGACTGTCTTGGTCGCAGTAGCTATTGATCGATGACCAAGCCCTGTCTACTAAATCTTTAATTAGTTTAGATTGAAAAATATTGATCATATTGACATACCTCTAATATTTGATATTACAGAAAGAATCCGACGAAAAACTCTACCAAGATGCCCTAATAAACGCCCTGGGAGAATTCGCCGACCATCTCCCTGACTTCCAGAAGATAGACATCATGATGTTCATCGTGAGCAAAATACCCAGCCAGCGAGGGAAGGTCTCCAAGGCGGACGCCATGCTACAGAGTATACTGCTCAAGTCTCTCCTCAAGGTTACTTAGCTATACTTAAAGTCCTCCACATTAATACTTGTTTCACCACTTCTGGATAAGTTCTTAATAGCGTTTCTGATAGAATGTCTAACATATTTTGTACGAAAAATATGGCCAAACGAACTATCAGACATGGTATATGTCAAAATAGCTTTTTACCGATGAGACCGCCTATTTTTGTACCTTCTGTATTTATTATCTTTTTTTCTCTCTGTATACTTTGTTTTTGGTGTAAAATAAAGTATGATTGATTGAGATATGATATAAGGAACTTATCCAGAAGTGGCCCTAGTCTCGTAATTGACGATGATAATCTATTACCACAGCATAACTATGGAGTCCTTCTTAATATGCTGATGTCCCATAGAGAAAGTTGTTAAGTTTGATGGTCTTATCATCCCCTTAAAAAAGTGTTAGCATATTAAGAAGGACTCTGTATAGTACCCTACCCTAGTCCTTACAGTACGGCAACGGATGTACTTGCGTAGAGCAACGGAGGGGGCTTTGCGGGGAAGCGGACGGTGGATCGCATTAACGGATCTGTATGAAGATACACGCCCGCCATCAAGAGCGTTGCCATCGGCATTGGCTTATAGTAATACTGTGGTATTACCCCGCAATTTTTCCGACCTAGTTTCATCCAAGAAAGAGATGACGCGACGACCTGGATGCCCACGAAGCAAAATGGCAACTGATGGCACAGGATAGGGAAGCCTGGAAAAGCTTGGGGGAGACCTTTGCCCAACAATGGGACGAAATAGGTTAAAAAAGAAAAGTTTCTTTCAAACCTCTCTAACACCATGTTTACAGTAATAATTATGAATTCCAGGTGGGCACAACATACAAAACCACGGAGCTAAGCAAGGCGTTCCCCGCCGCGTTCCTGGAAGCTTTACTGCGACTGTCGAGTGCTGGAGAACCTTCCACCAGAGCACTGTTGCAGAGGATTCTGCACACCCTGTTAGATCGCAGGGATAATGCTATGAGAGTCGCTGTTCCTGCGTAAGTTTACACTTTACTGCTTGT
Source organism: Agonopterix subpropinquella (assembly GCA_922987775.1). Lineage (NCBI taxonomy): Eukaryota > Metazoa > Arthropoda > Insecta > Lepidoptera > Depressariidae > Agonopterix > Agonopterix subpropinquella. Next base: position 14,809,096 of record OV277694.1, on the reverse strand, counting down.
GTCTAATGTTAGTAGAGACTTCCACCAGAGCGCTGTTACAGAGCATCCTGCACACCCTGCTAGACCGCAGGGATAATGCTATGAGAGTCGGTGTTCCTGCGTAAGTTTACACTTTACTGCTTGTATCTAATGTTAGTAGAGACTTCCACCAGAGCGCTGTTACAGAGCATCCTGCACACCCTGCTAGACCGCAGGGATAATGCTATGAGAGTCGGTGTTCCAGCGTAAGTTTACACTTTACTGCTTGTGTCTAATGTTAGTAGAGACTTCCACCAGAGCGCTGTTACAGAGCATCCTGCACGCCCTGCTAGATCGCAGGGATAATGCTATAAGAGTCGAGAGTAGGGGGTTCAGATTATAAAAATAAACCTCTGTCCAATTTTTCTCGAAAGTAGATTTTTAGGTGTTTAATTGGATAGTTATAACACAGGTCCGGCACTCAATAGAAAATGTTTGAATTTCGAATGGCGTCTGCACATGCGCACTTTGTGCAAACTATCCATGACATTGCGTGTAGGGTTGAAAGCCGCGCTTTGCGTTTAACGTCATCTACATTTCAATACTTTTTCTTTCTATTATTAAAAATAGTATTTGTGCTAAAGGATTACTGAAAATGTGAATTTAGCGTTATTTTTCAACGTTTTTAATGCACTGAAAAGATACAATTTTATGTAGTCAAATCCAACGGGTGCGCGCGCCTATCTGAATTCCCTTGCTCGGCCCCCCTCAGGTTACCACATAAAGTGTGAGGGGAGGTGAGGTATCTGAAGTCAGAGGGGGGCGGGGAGTGGCCGTTCTGTATGTAGAACTATTTATTACCTATTCTGTGGTTATAATTCGACCAGAATCTCATGAAATGAAAACAAGTACAAAAATACATATTTTCACTTAGTGTCAAAATATCATCTGTCCAAAGTAAGCCCTGTACAGACTTTTTGAGGCAAAAACGCGCGTTTATCCATCGCGTAACTTAATCGCTTCACTAGCAATGAGCTTGTTCTTTTTTTTATTTCCTAAAAAACTCGACAGATGACTTTTATTTTTGGTTCACTTCAAGGTTTAAGAGATATAATATCCCATATATACTCTCATTTATAGCAATTAAAACGTTGGTGTTCGACGTTTCAACGCTTCTTTGGAGTTTTTGGTGGCAATCGAGAAACGCAGAGAAGTCCACAGGAAAGAGGTGAACCGACCGCTTGCCGCGCTACAAAAGAACGGAACACTTTTCCTGTTCACGACCCATACCATCATATTTCACTGAACTGTATATTGTTCACTTGCTCGACACTTTGTTACGCAAAAGAACACCGATTTTACGAACCAAAACTCACTATAAACAATAAAAATTCTATGAAATATGAGGTCTCCAAACGTAGCTGTCCAAATCCCGCCAAAAACTCCAACAGAACAGATGACATGTTTATCGCTCCATAGAGACGTTCGCGAGATCCTGTCAAAATCATGTCAAGACTGCCTGCCTTTTTTTAAAGGCCGAGGGATCGAGCCCATGCAACCAAGTCAGACGTAAACAGTTTAAAATTTTCGATTAAAATGATTAGTAAATAATGAAATATTCCATCAAAAGATGCGTTGGCATCTTTTTGATCATCTTTTCCCTCTTTTGACCTTTATTCGCGCAGACCGTAGCGCCATCTATCGATCCTCTAGAAACCCAAAAGAAAAACGCTCAATGCGATGCAAACACATGTTTGTATTGACATATTAAACATGTCGTGACATTGCTAACGGAAACTTTTTGATTTTTCAATAATTTTATAATTATCAAGATAATCATCAACGTATAATTATCAAGATATATTATGGATAATTATCACTTCGAACTCTGCTTTTTGAAATTTTGACCTTTATTCGCACAGACTGTAGCGCCATCTATCGATCCCCTAGAAAACCAAAAGAAAAACGCTCATAACTCGACCCTGTCAACAGACTGCGCTGTTCGTTTTTACATCGCGCTATAATGTTACTGCAAATCCAATAACATGAACTAAAAAACAAACGATTTGTAAAGATATGATATGCACCATAGAGAAGTCACACGCTCCTATGCACTTATGTGACTTAGAATTACCTTAAATTAATTTTTGGAGACACGTTTTGTTTTAGACGTGCCATAAATATACGGAATTGTGATTTTGTGTAGAATATTATATATTAATGAATATATTGATACCTCCGTCCGTCCGCAATTTCGAACGGAGTTCTGGATGGAGGGGGGGGGGAAATCCATGCGAATTCGGTATGTCAAGTTTTTTTGGGAGGGCTGAATCTAAAACCATTTCGGGGATGATGACAGCAAAAAATTTATTACTTTATAACCGACTTAAAAAAAAAGGAGGTTATCGCCAAAGTCGAGCGCGAAGCAAACACTGCCGTACCATCCTTTACTGGAACCATTTCACCGCATTTTCAGGCCCCTATTTGAGGACCTCTGGATAAGACCAGAACGCAGAAATTTTCGTCAGCCAGTAAGCTATAATCATATACTTAAAATCCAAATTTTCAAGTCTGTAGGTCATTTAGTTCCGAAGTTAAGCGAAAGCAAAGTTTCGCATTTATGACTTTCGGACGACGACTCGGGATCATCAGAATAGAACTAGTACTTCCCATAAACTCAGAGAGCTGAAATTTGGTACAGAGTTAGGATTTAATGGCCAAATAAAGGGAAAACTATAAAAACTAGGATAATCGATGATATGGAGTACCTGGTGACCCTGATTTGAAAACACAAGAGCCCAACCAAACTATAAGAGATCGACATACCGCCTTTACAAAAAATATTCAACTTGGTGGGCTGCTTCATTTGATGTCAAAAATCGAAGGTCTGAAGTATCTGATGAAGAACCCTCAGCTGGTCTCAGCTGTATTAGAGATACGGTAATGCCCCCTTCTAAAGAAAGATTTGTAATAATAAAAAAACTACTCCTATGAAGAAAAAACTGTGTCAAATAAGAAAATCTAATAAAATAAATCAATATGCCCACGTTTCTACAAAAAGAAGTGAAATCCCACCTAAACATGTAAAAAACTAGCCAAAAGTCTCGATGGAGCTGCTTGTTTATCTCTAAAAAGTAATGAAATCTAGACAAAGTCGTGCCAAGTCTAAGGTTCCTTACTGCGATTCCTTTATTATTATAGTTAATGTTGTGTGACTTGGCCGTTGAAGGGTACACAAGGGTACAAAACCAGGTGCTCCATATGACACCATTGCACCAATCTGTCGCCAGAACCGCTACCTATTGACGATGGAGAATTGCCACTTGGAAAACGTTGATTCAATAACCAGTCAATTGTAGGCTTGATAAAGCTGCGTATTTGCAATGGTGTCATGGAGCACCTGGTTTTGTACCCTTGTGTACCCTTCAACGGCCAAGTCATACAACATTAACTATAATAATAAAGAAATCGCATAATAAGGAACCTTAGACTTGGCACGACTTTGTCTAGATTTCATTACTTTTCATTACTTCTTATAACATCCATAACCGAACCGGGATTCGAACCCAGGACCTTGGTTTGGCAGGAAAATAATGCTATACTTACATTTACAGTAATTCTGTAGCTTGAATACTATTTTTAATAAAAGGATAAACTATAAAAAGTATCGAAATGACGACGAAAAACAATGACGTCACTATTCATGATCAAGTAGAATTTTTCATACAAAGGTCGTGTTTTGATGTTTGATAAAGATTTGCTGATTTGACTAGTTGGAAACTCGCGCTAGTATTTTTTACATGTCATACTTTTTGAAGCGTATGATTATTATTAGTATAATTGTATTGCAGTGTCGACTACGCGGAACTTGGGTTGACAGTGGAGAAGTGTTCGCGGCCCGACCTCATCTTCATCAGCAAACACGGATACGCTATCTTCAGCTCTCTGTACGATGGTAAGTAACACCACACACTGGACACTCTTTCAAACGGTGTCGCATTGACATAAAGAGGCTAACAAATGTTTACTGAGTAAGGGTGCTTTTCCACCAGAGATGTGCGAGGGAAATGTGTCGTGCGAGGATGTCTAGCTGTGCTGTGAAAATGTATGGGGGTTTCCACCAAAGGTGTGCGAGGAAAATGAGTCGTACGAGGAGGTGTAGCGGAGCTGTGAAAATGCGCATTAATGTGCGGTGCGAGCCGTGCGAGGATGCGTTGCGAAGCTGTGAAATGTGTCGGGGGCGTCTGTGGGGTGTGTAGACTCCTCCTCGTCCGGGATCGTTCCTCAGCGAAACAAAGCTTAGATATTCAATTGGATTTAATCAGCTCTGTATCTTTCTATTACATTACAAAGCGAAAGCGAAAGCACGAGTAGGTAAGTGAAAGCGGCGGGCGGTAGCCTCCTGCGCGGTAGCTGTTCGGAGTGGCTCTGCCGCGGTCGCCGGTCGTCTGGGGCCAGGAGAGGTCCCCGCCGCCCGCGCCGCGCCTCAGGCGTCTCCGACGCGTGATGTGATGTGCGTCGCATGCAGCTAGTGATGTACGCCACACGTCTATGGACTGGCTGGTACAGTCGCAAACCTCGCAACACATTCCTCGCAAAATATTCCTCGCAACACATTCCTCGCAACATATTCCTCGCAACACATTCCTCGCAACACATTCCTCGCAACACATTCCTCGCAACACATTCCTCGCAATACATTCCTCGGACAAATCTCTAGCTTGTTTTGTACGTACGTACAAAAACCTCGCTCCGCTAAGCCGTTTCCGCAAGAGCTGTGCTGAGCGAGGCAAGGTAAATGAAGCGATTCTATTGGTTCTTGAAAAGCACATCCCTCGTTACGCGTCCTCGCACATCTCTGGTGGAAATGAGGTATACACTCCCGTACCGTCGAGAGGGGGTGAGCGGCCACAATGAAGTCAAGCGAGCGAGCAAGCGGAGATGGCTCTAATCTGTCTTGGAATCCGCAATAAATTAAATCTTCCCTCTGTTTCAAACGGGAGAAAGCAATAGGAAAAGCCAGAATTTTTATCGATACTAATAATAAGCCAGCCATCTCTCGAGTGATAATTTATGGCTGTGCTGAAGACCCTGCCGCAAAAGAACCAATTACACAGTAGGTACATCCTTAATACAGTAAACATTGTTTAAGCTTGTAGGTAATAGACTACGTAATAAAGATGAGCCGTATCAAGACAAATTCATTCTACCCTCCGAATAAATAGATTAACTGTCTTACGGTAGGGTAGCATGCTTCGTTCTCGCATAGTAACTGCAACATGAGGTGCATAATGAGCAGCATGGTACAAGCAAAAGATTCACATAAAACATGTAATGTTTCTTAACTTTCTTAAAAACAAATAAAATTAAATTGTAATACAAACAAAAAAGAGGAACCTAAACTTATTGTCCTGAGATTATGACCTAATTTGCTTCCAGTTCCAAACCCAGTGCGTATAGGTTGACGAAGATGCCGATGATCCACATCTCTTATAAATACAACGTGTTAATGAATTAGCGCAAAACATCATACACCCCAACTGATTTATAACAAAATAATTATATTGAAACAATTATTTCATTATTTTGATAGTTAAAATTTTAAGTTATTGGCATTTTTAGTTTTGAGGTAAAAATGATTTGTTATCATTTCAGCACTGAAAGAAAGCGCTAACGTACTCATGGATACATTTTTATGATCTTGTATTGGTAGTAAGTAGGGTGAGTGTGCCCGTGCGGTGGGTTGACATCGGGTTCAGAAAATTTAAAATTTTGCAAAAAAAATATTCAATATTTTGAAAAAAAATTACCTATGTTGAAACCATGATAATTCGATTCTGCTCTCGATTCTAAACAAACTACTTTCTAGTTTTGCGTTAATTCATTAACACGTTGTATAAATAATCGATTGTTTCAACAGGTTTGCAACTGGAATCCAACGGCACAGAGAACATAGAAGCTATATACACCACCCTAGCGTTGATGTACATCGAGCTTGCTTCCGAGGAGACCGTCGGGGACATGCTACAGCTTGTCATGGCGTTAGTATTAGTTATGTACTATATCAACAGAACATAGAAGCTATATACACCACCCTAGCGTTGATGTACATCGAGCTGGCTTCCGAGGAGACCGTCGGGGACATGCTACAGCTTGTCATGGCGTTAGTATTAGTTATGTACTATATCAACAGAACATAGAAGCTATATACACCACCCTAGCGTTGATGTACATCGAGCTGGCTTCCGAGGAGACCGTCGGGGAAATCAGCTTGTCATGGCGTTAGTATTAGTAATATAAATCAACATAGAAGCTATGTACACCACCCTAGCGTTGATGTACATCGAGCTGAATGGATCATAATTTAAATCAATAATCATCGAACAGGGATGAAATTATATCAGTCAAACCAAATCAAATCAAATTTTTTTATTCAAAATTATATCACACAGATAGCTTTTTGACGTCATTTTTTGACTCTACCACCGCGTCGGAAGGTGTTCCGTTGAGAGAAGATGCGGCCAGAAACTCTACAACACACATCTTTTACTTTTTACTTAAACTTTTTGTCTGGCAAGTTTAGAATATCCTGTGGTATCTTATTATAATAGCGTAGACAGTGCCCCATGAAAGATGTGTTGACCTTACTGAGTCGAAAATGTGTGAGTCGTAATTATGTACGTCACTGTTTTTGGGAAAGAGAGACAATTTATTCCGAACGTATAAAATATTTTCGTAAATATATTGACTGTGGAAAATCAAAATACTGTACTGTAAATAACCGTAGAAAGAGTATCAGATAGAAAAGCTTAGATCACATAGATAACTAGAATCAAAACGGGATAATTTTATGGTCTTCTATTGCGAACAATAGGGGCCAAAGAATAGTAGATTGTTAACCAAGGGATGAAAGTGACCCATTTCACACGAGATGTTGGCGCCCCGAACCAAAGGTGAGGGGCGCCCATAGTTCGAGTGTGAAATGGGTACTTTCACCCGAGTTAAACACTCTGCTTTTCATCACGATTACGAGGAAATTAACCAAAAACCAGATAAAGAAAAATCAATTTCTGAATCGCTAATTAGCTCGATGAATTCATTTCAGGCTGCGTTTCAAAACGTTTGAAAATCACTCGGGTACCAATACGAAGTAGAAAAAAAACATAGGAAGATAGTGGATGCTAGAGTGAGACAAATATACTTCCCTAGTGATTTTTACACGTTTTGAAACGGATCCGCAAGATTAGCAACATGTGCTTTCCCTCCCTTTTTTTCTTTTTCGCGCAAGGCTGCGTTCCGAACCTACGCCCCAGGTGCACCTCGAGTGGAACTTTTCACACTAACGCCGTTCAGCTGTGCGATTTTTGAACATCATACGAGCGACTCGGCAGTAGAAAATGTCATAATTACTATGGAGATTATGCATCTTTTTACTGCCGATTCGCTCGTATGATGTTCAAAAATCGAACTTAAGAGCCTCTGTGAAAAACGTTCTACCATAGAGCAAGTTGAAAAAACAACCGCACCCAAAGCTCGTGAACGCAGCCCAATTAATTTTTTTTTTTTGAACTTTTTTTTTAAATTAGGTACTTTTTCTTCACGCAGAAAACAAAATGCGTATAATTTATACAAAAGTATTGAAATGTTAAATTATTGTTATTAATAATTAAATTAATGTTTAATTATTTTTATTATTACTAAATTCCAATATTTTTGTTCATAATAATTATTAAAGTTAAGAATTTTAATATAATGTTATCGAAGTGTGGCGATTTCTGCCTTTGCTCAGTATAGAGTGAGTAGAGAGGATTGCATGTATAGACGCAGATTTTTTTTTTAAATTACTCCTCCGCCCTAGGGAAGAAATGTATCACTTTCAACCCGCTTCTTAGATAAACAATGACCTACTTTCAGAGTATGAGTGATGAAATAGTAGATTATGTACCAAGGGGATAAAGCAGTGTCTTTCATCACGGGCGCGATATTGAATCCCGAGCGTAACGAGGGATTCTAGGTGTTGGCGAGACAACTGTATACCTACATACCTATACATACGCATCTATTCGACCGGATTACCCTACCACTCGAGCCGATGTCTTTCGCATCACGTCACGTAATGAAGAACCAATCACGATGGTTTATCACGTGATCATCGGCCAATGGGCGACGGTTTAGAGAGCTGGAAGAGGCAGCCAACGCGTCCTTCACTTGCCCTTCAATCTCGTACACGCGCACCACGTTTTAGCAATTAGAAAGTTTATAAAATTAAGACTTTTGTAATCAGTATATCAATCATTATACGCTATTATTATTCAAAAGCTGCTGCTTCATTTCTCTGCCTGCAATCCTCATCCAGTAATCTTCAGAGCTGTGTCTACGCATAGACATTTGGTCCTTCGAGCCGGATTCAAGAACCAGACTTTGGACCCTGGATGTGAGAACGCAATTTGCGAGCAGAAGATCGGCATCAGCCATCGGCAGCTGCACAGCGCATTTGGTGAGACGTGCCAACCTGATCATCATACCCCTATCCGATTCGAGTGTGTGATACCGTGCTTATCTCAATTTCAGTTACCTACCTATTTCTGTGAGTTGCCTATTGCGGTCGGCGCCGTGATCATCCGGTCAGTACCTACTGCTACAAATTACCTACGATAAAACTGTAAGTACTCCCTTTTTCTACACGTTACCAAAATGGCTAGTAGTGATAGCGAAAACTCAAAAGCTACTGAGATTATTAAAGATCTCAATAGGAGGAGAGGTTCAGTAAAGGGCAGGCTAACTAATTTTGCGAAGTATGTTAGTTCATTCGATGACCTAAGTTTATCTTCGAATCAGCGCACTGAGTTAAAACTGCGTATAAATGGAGCGTTAAATCTGTATACCGATTTTACCGAAATTCAAAACAAAATAGATAGAATGGTATCAGATAGTGATTTGCCGAAGCAACTCGAGACTAGAGAGAGTTTTGAATCGGAATATTACGATATAATTGCTCGAGCCCAGTGTATAGTTGATGATGATGAGCTCAATGACGATTCTAAAGCGCCGTCGTCTAGTAATTTTGTACAATCTGTCAAACTGCCTACAATATCGTTGCCTACCTTTAACGGTTCATGTGAGCATTGGTTGGAGTTCCGCGATACATTCCAATCCTTAGTACATTGTTCCAAAGATATCACCAAAATACAAAAGTTCCACTACCTAAAGTCGTCTCTTAAGGGTAACGCGCAATTAGTCATAGACTCCCTTGAATTTTCGGCTAATAATTACACAATAGCTTGGGAACTACTACTTAACCGATATAACAACAGTAGGTTACTTGTACACAACCATGTTAAGGCATTATTTTCTATTCAGGCGTTAACGAAAGAGTCACCAGAGTTATTAAGAAAACTAATAGATACCGTTTTAAAGAATTTACGCGCTTTAAAGCTTCTTGGTGAACCAACAGACACCTGGGACACCTTAATTATATATATGGTGGTTTCTAAGCTGGACCTAATCACCGAACGTGAATGGGAACAGTTTAAAGGCATTTTCCTATCGAGAACTGGTGATTCTACGTCATCGCCTACTACAATCAATGACTTACTAAACTTCCTAAGAGACAGGGCGGACATGCTGGAAACGCTCATTGTAACGCACACTAAGGCACTCGAATATAGGAAACACAGTAACTCACAAAACGTGCCTAAAGTTCACTGCAACTTCACTACTGATCATAACAAACACGCGCAGCACAAACCCACTCCTTGCCTTATGTGTAAAGGAAATAAGCATCCCTTGTATTCGTGTCAAGCATTCATCGATTCAGATATACAGGACAAATGGAAGTTTGTACGCGAGCACAAGCTATGCGAAAACTGTTTTCGAACGGGACATACCAGCACGGTATGTAGGTACGGTCCTTGTCGAAAATGCGATAAAAAACACAATTCTCTCATACACTTTGACGCACCTAGCGAGGACGAAGTAAAAGATCGCACTGTCTCACTTCTTTCTGTAAACGAGAAAGGAATGAGTGCTTCACCTCCAATCGCTAGCTCCGTCATACAATCACAAGCACAAAGCTATACCACGCAGGTAAACAAAACATGTACAGATGAACATAACGCACAATCGTTCCTGGCGCAACCTGTTTTGTTATCAACCGCAATCGTAGAAATACCTAACGCATTAGGTATCTATCAGAGGGCACGCGCAATCCTCGACAGCGGAAGTGAACGCTGTTTTATTACTCAATCACTATGTGATAAACTAGATATTCAACTTATACAGTCCACTCAGCATATACAGGGTGTCGGTAACACAGACACACAATGCACGCAGACATGTAACATAGTTATCAAGTCGATTACCGGTACATACGTCACACAGACGCAATGTTTAGTTTTACCGCGAATAACTACAACATTACCTTCAAGTTCGCTACAGAAAAAACATTTTAAAATACCTAGTCACATTCAATTAGCGGATCCTACCTTTAACGAAAGTCAGTCTATTGACCTTTTAATAGGTGCAGATTTATTCTGGGATCTTTTGGAGGAAGGTAGAATGCGTTTAGCAAACGGACCTTTCCTTCAAAACACAAAATTAGGCTGGATAATGTCGGGTCCCGTACATACAAAGACGAAGTATTCGAAATGTCATTTCACACGAACTATAGACACACAGTCAAAACGTTGTGAGCTCGAAGAGATTCCACAAAATAAAATAATTTCACAAAGGATAAAAGCGCACGTGAAAGCCTCTTTAAAACCACTACTTTATGCAATGATACAGGTCGGTTTTCCGTGCGCATCCATCTTTAACAATCACCTTATATAGGCGACACATTCGTTAGCCGTGTGGTTCCGGCTTAGAATGGACCACCCCATGTCTTCCCGTGGGTGTCGTACGAGGCGACTAAGGGATAAGGGTTTCTTATGCAGCGTATTTGTGGGCGAATAGGATAGCCGAGCTACCTATCACCACTGTAAACGTCACTTCATTTTGAAATCTTAAATAACAGTGTAAAAAGTGAGCCTTGTTACAGATTGCAACTGCATCCGAGACAGTTGTTAATTGTAGCAAGGTTGTAACAATGTTTCTGACCACCCTAAAAAGGGATCACGGTTGTTATTATACAAATATTACGCAACGTCAAACGGGTTAATGCGCAGCATATAGAAGAGCGTTTTCCTATATTCTGACGCATCCCAACAACGGTGATGTTTTTGACCACCCCAAAAAGGATCACGGTCGTTATTATACTAATATTACGTGACATCAAACGGGATAGTGCGTAGTATATAGAAGAGCGTCTATACCTATATTCTGCCGCATCCCAATAACGGTGCCTACGTTTATGTACCTGCGCAGCTACGCATATAGCGCGTCAGGTGATCCATTGATAACAGTTCATTCACTAAGTCGTTTCGGTGAATTCGAACAGTTATTTATATTTTTATTCGTGAAGTCGTTAACGTAAAATCTTTAAACGTTAATTCTCTAAAATTATCAATTAATATTTAATCGTTAAGTTATTAACTTCGTAAATACGTTAATATCTTGTCGATTCGCAATAATGATTCGACATAGTCACATGTCGCACAGGTAAATAAACCTGGCCGGTCTGTTGTCAAGCGATCGGTGCACACATAGATGCGCTGCATTCCTCAGACTTACCTACACGGTGATCACATTTACGCGAACCTTATGATAACAAATATTTGTGACATGTAATTATGACGAGTTTACCTAAACTAAAATCGAACTTTGTATTCTACATAAAGTTGTTCGTCGATTGAATTCGGACCGAGTTCCGGTTTAACGGTTTTCTTTATTTAATAGAATACCTACGACATTAGAAAATGATTGTTTTATTCGCGTACCTATGTATTCGCTACACAGGCAATACATTTAGAGTTAGTTAGTGAGCTCTCATCAGATGCGTACCTGTTAGCTCTAAAGAGATTTACTCATACCTATATCGCGACGCAGAAAATTCAGCGGGAATTTTCTCCTACAATGTGAAAAATTTCGTCGGTGTAATTAACGATTTCGCAAAGTTTTTATCCAGTTGTACAGCAGCTGAGATTGCCTATAGATTATGCCACATCACAAAATATCAAATTTAGAATGATACCACCAACACCATACGCTAGCCATTTTGGAGCCTGTGGGAAACAGGAGTTAAAAGGTTGCAAACACCATTTGAAACGAGTGATCGGCAACTCACATTTATCGTTCGAAGGGTTCAGCACGGTATTGACACAAGTCGAGGCCATCCTGAACTCCCGTTCACTCACTCCTATGTCTGCAGATCCACATGATTACCTTCCTCTTAGCCCTATACTCACTTCCTGGTTGGTCGTCCGCTGTCTGCTCCTGTGTACGCTGACCTGCACGACGGTCTAGTTACCCGTCACAAGCGCTATCAACGGGTCGAACAAATACGTCAACATTGCTGGTCGCACTGGTCTAAGGAGTACGTGTCAGAGCTGCAGACGAGAACCAAATGGACAGAGAAGACAGACGATTTAGAACTCAATACACTCGTTCTTATCAAAGATGACAACGACGATGATGACGCCTTCTATTCTTATCTATTGGAAGCTGGTACTTCCAAGGCCGGGAGTATGTTGGCGAGACAACTGTATACCTACATACCTATACATACGCATCTATTCGACCGGATTACCCTACCACTCGAGCCGATGTCTTTCGCATCACGTCACGTAATGAAGAACCAATCACGATGGTTTATCACGTGATCATCGGCCAATGGGCGACGGTTTAGAGAGCTGGAAGAGGCAGCCAACGCGTCCTTCACTTGCCCTTCAATCTCGTACACGCGCACCACGTTTTAGCAATTAGAAAGTTTATAAAATTAAGACTTTTGTAATCAGTATATCAATCATTATACGCTATTATTATTCAAAAGCTGCTGCTTCATTTCTCTGCCTGCAATCCTCATCCAGTAATCTTCAGAGCTGTGTCTACGCATAGACACTAGGGTTAACTCCCGAGCGTAGCGAGGGAGTTTAGAGTTAACTCCCGAGCGAAGCGAGGGAGTTAAGACTAGAATCCTGAGTGAAGCGAGGGATTCAAGCTCGCCCAAGATGAAAACACGTTTATCCCCGAGGCCCATACTCTACTTTTCACACCCTCCGCGAGAAAATAAAAAGCAATACTGTTAGAAACCCAGGGGAGCGTGTGAATTCTCTATGGTTAGAAACCAATTATTTTATTAGAGTTTATAACAAAGTATTAGAGTTCAATAGTATACTTAGTAAGTATTTAGAAAACCATAGATTTATTACGCTAGTAATATATATGTCTTTGTAGAAAACACTATTTTATTAAATTAAAAGTGAAAGTAGATATTTGAAACATTAAACCAGGAGTGCGATTTTTGAAACTCATTTTTTGAACTCAGCAGTTGAAAATGTCAATATTACTACGGAGACGTGCATTTTTCTACTGCTGATTTGACATTAAAAAATCATACTCCAGGAGTGCGATTTTCGAAAGTCAAATCAGCAGTAGAAAGATTCGTATCTCCATAATAATTTTGACATTTTCAACTGCTGAACTCAGCGAATGAGATTCAAAAAACGCACTCCAGTTGTGGAAAGACAATGTAATATTTTTTTATTACTTTGTTCGTAGCAATAGGTACAGAGATATGCAGTATTCGCGCCTTTTTTTCTTTTTTTGTGTTCAATACTCGTGGTGGCCAGTTTAAATTTCGAATTATAGTAGATTATGTACCAAGGGGATAAAGCAGTGTCTTTCATCACGGGCGCGATATTGAATCCCGAGCGTAACGAGGGATTCTAGGGTTAACTCCCGAGCGAAGCGAGGGAGTTAAGACTAGAATCCTGAGTGAAGCGAGGGGTTCAAGCTCGCCCAAGATGAAAACACGTTTATCCCCGAGGACCATACTCTACTTTTCACACCCTCCGCGAGAAAATAATAAAACCGGCCATGTGCGAGTCGGGCTACTCACGCACCAAGGGTTCCGTACCACACCACCACCGAACACAACATTATTAACTTAGAAAAAAAACTTTTTTGTCCGGGACCTTTAGCGCGAGACCGACTCGCATTTGGCCGGTTTTAAGTATTTGATGTTATTCTGTAGAGTTTGCTCTATAATCACACTAAGTTTGACGCTTGTATGTATTACCGTTTTTACGATAGAGCGTGAAGAAAAAACGTTGATAAAAACTAGTTTCTTGTTGAGAACCCCCCTTAATTTTTAACTTTTTGACATTTTTATTATTTTTTAACAAATCCGCCGTAATAACGCATAATCTGAGAAAATTTCAACTATCTAGCTATTACGGTTCAAAAGTTACAGCCCTAAATAGGTAGGACAGGCGGACGGACGGACGGACTGACGGACAACGTAGGCTTAGTAATATGGTCCCGTTTTTAGCCTTTGGGTACGAAACCCTAAAAAGCAATACTGTTAGAAACAAATTATTTTATTAGAGTTTATAACAAAGTAAGTATAGTATTTAGAAAACACTATTTTATATTTGAAACATTAGACCAGAAGTGCGATTTTTGAAAATCATACGAGCGAATTGGCAGTAGAAAGATGCATAATCTCCATAGTAATTTTGACATTTTCTACTGCCAAGTCACTCGTATGATTTTCAAAAATCGGACTTGAAAGACATTGTAATATTTTTTTATTACTTTGTTCGTAGCAATAGGTACAGAGATTTGCAGTATTCGCGCCTTTTTTTTTCTTTTTTTGTGTTCAATAGTCGTGGTGGCCAGTTCGAATTTCGAATTAAGTTCTTTTTGGTGCAGGTCTCCATGATAAGTTTTCATACGAATTTTAAGTAAGGGTCGTAGTAACTTTTAAATAATCTGTGGATGCTGTTCCATATTCAAATCTCATTATTGACCAGCGGGTTATAATGAAATTCAGTACAATATTATTGCCCGGCTAGGGCCAGGGCTATAATGACTTGCTTTAGGTTCGAGTTACATGACATATAATGTTCCATTTTCGAGCGGGTGGTGTGAAAAGCAATTTTACATTTAGTTCAACGATATGATTATGATTAACTTTTTTTTCGAATTAAGGTGGTTTCAGTCCATACAAACGTTTGACGCACAATACGCGTAGACGGAATTAATAAAAGTTATATTTTATATATGGAAAAATTGTTTAGAAAATCTAGATGTCGCGTATTAAATAACATTTGCAATTTATAATAAATAAAGCTTTGAAAATTTTGTATGAAAAATTTCAGAGCTTTATATCTTTGTAATTATATTATAAATTGCAAATGTTATTTGATACGCGACATCTAGATTTTATAACCTATTTTTCCATATATACAAAGATACTTATATTAATACCGTCTACGCGTATTGTGCGTCAAAGTTTTGTATAAAATTGACCCCTCTGCAACCGCCTTAACATCAATTTTTTTCATGTTTTTCCACAGTATCCAACAGTCTGCCCTCTCGAACCCGGTGCTATCAGTTGCACAACAGTGTCAGTTGCACGCTACAGCTATATCTCTGGCCGCCCTTATTCCGCATGTGATGACACTGCCTAGGCTAGCTGACTATCTGAACAAGGTTTGTACATTATTGTGTTCAGTATACAGGAAGATTTTTTTATCACCATCCAAATTTTTTCTACATGTTTGGTATCACTTATAGAACCCATTTCATTAAAAAAAAGGGCAGGTCAAAATTGCACATTGAAAAATTTTATCCTACAGAATTTTCCATAAAGCTTGGTCATCGAGTTTCGTATTCGTACCGACCGGGTAGTGCGGCAGGACCGGGGGGCGGAGCCCTAGCTTCAGAGTCACACGCATTGCAAACTTAACAGGAACACACAACACTTTCAAAACATTGTTTAAATGTTATACTAGTCCCTTATTTTGTTTATTTTTGTTCAATGACACGGTTATAATAAAGTACTCTTTGAATGACACAATGACACATAATAAACTTTTTCTAAAAATTAAAAGGCTCTGACCCAAAGAAAATTACTGACCACAGAGATTCGTTCGTTAGTTTTCGTTCTTGAAAAGCAAAGTTCTACATTCGAAAAAGCGCGCGAAATCGGGTCGAGTGGTAGTAACTATTAATAAGTAATCTGTGGCACAGTTAGGTGCGTACTGTGTCCAGTCGAATTGTTTTTCTTAAGACATTTTTGCGTAGTCATATCTCAATATTTTAGTACTGAGCGATACTAAAAGAAAAAAACACGTATCGATTTTTTTTCATAAACAAACATTTTATTAAAATTTGGATGGTGATAAAAAAATCTTCCTGTATAGATCCCGGTGTTGAGAAACAATGAAAAAGAAATCGCCGTAATGCCTCCTGGACACGTGCTTGTTTCTGCCACAAATTTTTCGATAAACATTATGTATTTAATCAAAAGAGCAAATGTTTTAAGTTTATAATGTTTCTATGTTTGTAGATAATAGAAGCGCGTCGCGAGGAAGCCCTGCATCTCCTGCCCCCGCTCATGGACGATTACGATCACTTGTCCCCGGCCAAGATGCCCAACAAGCTGCCCTACCTGATGATAGATCAGGTATGGAACTAACACTTATTCGTAAAGATCGGATATTCGGATGCATATTAACCTAAAGTTGAGTTGTGTTTTCTATTATGGAATGCTCTTTTGTATCGAAAAAAATATATTTTCTTTTAAATTTAATAATTTTATGAAATTGTTTCCATGCTATGCATTCGATTTGTTATGCATTCCTGGATTTTCTGGCATACTGGAAATTATTTAAATAAAAATATTGTAAGAAGCCAAAAAGCTTCCATAATTTTACAGCCAAAAATGTAATTTAGGTGAATATGCATCCGAATATTCGATCTCTGCTTATTAGGGATTTGACTTTTTTTTACGGTTGTGTTTGCTCTTGACCTCAATCCAGTCCAGAGGACGGAGATGGGGTCGAAAATGTAGCGAGCTTACCCAGAAGATGCCTATTCACTCGTACCTTAAAGGAATTCGGGTTGTAAGTGCTCGGAAATACTGACGCAGGCAGGGCATTCCACTCCTTGACGGTGCGCATTATAAAAGATTCAGAAAGGTGCTTGGTGCGGATATGTGGGATGTCAACCAAGATGGAGTGATATCCCGGGGTGCGTCTGGAAGTCCGATAGTAGAAAGGGGAAGGCGGGATGAGCTCATTAGCTCTTGGGCACACTCACCGGAGTACAATCTGTAGAAGACCGACAAGCAGTCTACTCTGCGGCGGTGGGCTAGGCTATGAAGCATTTTGTTCATGCCTGCTCTTAGTTGAGACTCGGGTTTGCTCTGCGCAAACGAAGATTGACGAACGAATTTACTTTCCTGGAGTGCGATTCCGAATAATATAAAAAATAAATACCGAATAAAAAATAATATAATAAAATTAAAAAATAATAATAAAAAAATAATAATAAAATAATACTACTAATAATACTACTAATATTGTTGAATATTTACCGGTTTTTTAATCTCACCGGTCACTAATGAGTTTAATATGAGTGCCCCTTCCTACGCGTATTTTAGTAGTGGGTGTCGATTATGGGTGGGTGAGAAGGTTTTTTGAATGAAATTAAGAAACCGTTCAAGCTCAACGGTGACATTAAAAAATGGAATTCGTTATGTATGACGGTCGTACTTCAATGTATGTATCGATACGTGTGTTTGTATAACAGATGGCGCTGTGCGAGTGCCTGAAGGCGCACGGTGTGGATGTGGGGCGGCTGTCGTCGCCCTCGCCCTACGCGCCCGGCGCCGCCGCGCTCGCGCACAGACACAGCTGGGTCGAGGCCGGTATGTACTTCACCTATTGTTAATGTAGCCCACCTATTTTTAATGTAGGCCACCCACCTGCTGTAACTGTAGTCCACCAAATTTAAATACTAACGCTATTATGGACCTATGGTCTGAAATAAATGATTATTTGATTTGATTTGATTTTAAATGTAGTCCCCTAATTCTATGAAGGCCCCGGGCGGCACTTTACTAGAGGCTCTGTCTGTAACCAATTCGTACAGCAGAGAAAATTTGAGCTCGCTTCGCTCGCTCTAAGTTTCTGTTTTAATTATTGTACCTACACATAATCTTAAAAGAGTCCTGACCACAGGTAACAAATTTTTAACACCACGTCACAGAATAGGTAATAGTATATAGTTCTACATACAGAACGGCCACTCCCCGCCCCCCTCTGACTTCAGATACCTCACCTCCCCTCACACTCTCTGTGGTAACTTGAGGGAATCCGAGCAAGGGAATGCAGTCAGGCGCGCGCACCCGTTGGATTTGACTACATAAAATATATTTTATTTTCCTCTTCACTGTAAAAATAAACGTTGGAAAATAACGCTAAATTCACATTTTCTGTGATTCTTTAGCTTCAAAACTATTTTTAATAACAGAATGAACTATAAAAAGTAACGAAATGTATAATGTAGTTCATACGATGCGTGTTAAGTCAACCCTACACATATGTCATGCACAATTTTCGCAAAGTGCGCATGTGCGAACGTCATCATGTCAAATCTAAAACGTTGTTTGAAGTGCCGGACCTGTGACCACGTGCTAAAAATTTCGAACTTGCTTCGCTGGATCCATAGCTTTTACCATCGATTTAAATATTCCCTTTTACTCAGGTTTCTTTACACATGTTTTGTACGTAAAAAGCTCTGGCTGCAACCGATTCGTATTGAAAAGTCGAGCTTACTTAGCTCGCTCTTAGTTTCTATTTTTAGGTAAGGGGCGACAAAATCGGGTTATGCCCCGGGCGACAGAAACCCACGCTACGCCACGCACGGTACCTACTACCTACAGGCTCAATTCCCACTGGCGCAGAGCCGAAGCGTCACGTGTTTCAACCGTTCTAAATTCATATCTATTTCTCTATTAATAGATAGGTACGGTACGAATTTTTGTTGCGAAAATTTGAAAACGCTCAGCGACGCGCGAATGCGCGCGTCTTCGCCTGCAAGGGTCGCAGACATGCTAACATTCACGGTTCAATTGGGCGAATTATTTCGCGTCGCGTCGACTCTGCGCCAGTGGAAATTGAGCCATACATTCCTTGCAGGTATAACGCAGGGTCGCGACAGTCTGGCCGACATCACTGCTGGGCCCATCACCGAGATGGACAGTGCTAACAGCTCGCCGGGAGTACAGCGGGTGAGTTGCTTATTCATCATCATCAGCATATACAGGTGTAAGTGACAGCCTAGTAAATACTGAAACGGTGAACTCAGACCATCAAACTGAACAACTTTCACTATGGGCCCAACATCGAAAATGAGAAAAAAAAAAATTTTTTTGTCCCATACATTTAGCTCGAGTAGATCTGTAGTTTAGTATGGAACATCGCAAACGCATTGCATCTTGGCGATTATGGCAAATCTCCCAATTTTGGGGGAGGCCTATATGATGATGGAACATCCGATTTTTTTTCGCGATTTCGATATTGGTCCCATAGTGAAAGTTGTTCAGTTTGATGGTCTTAACCCCTCCCCTTAAATGTTTATTTGTATTTTTGTAACAACTTTACATGACATCTCATCTGTCAAATCTAAACTATTATAAAACTGTAACAGAAGTGTGTCTGTACATTGAAGATATCTACAAAAAAAAAGTTACGATGTAATTTTTAGGTTTTTAGGTGTGTCTGTACATTGAAGATATCTACAAAAAAAAAAGTTACGATGTAGTTTTTAGGTGTCCCTGATTCCAAATCACAAATTTTTGGATTTTTTGTCTGTCTGTTTGTGTGTTTGTTTGAACGAGCATCACGCAAAAACTACTGAACCGATTTTGATGAAACTTTTTTTATTTGATAGCATAAGCTATCAGATCATAAGATCTGACTTAAAATCTGGTATATAACTAATTTGTGCGGACGAAGTCGCAGGTTAACTCTAGTATCTAATATCTAAACTATTATAAAACTGTAACAGAAAATATGTGTCTGTAAATTGAAGATATTTACAAAAACAAATTACGACATGGTTTTTACCTGTCCCTGATTCCAATCACCAATTTTTGGATTTTTTGTGTCTGTTTGTTTGTTTGTTTGTTTATTTGTTTGTTTGTTCGAGTATCACGCAAAAATTACTGAACCGATTTTGATGAAACTTTTTTCGTTTGATAGCTTATCATCTGACTTAAAATCTGGTATATAATTTATGCGGACGAAGTCGCGGGTAAAAGCTCGTACTATTATAAAACTGTAAAATTAAAAAAGTTTTTTTTTGCTTTGTGTGTTTGTTCCAGCATCACGCAAAAACTACTGAACCGATTTTGATGAAACTTTTGTTGTTTGATAGCTTATGATCTGACTTAAAATCTGGTACTATCAGTTTAAAATAACAATGTGCATGACCTTGAAGGGCCGTTCGATAACTTCACTTGGTTGTAAAGGAATATAGACTCTATGTAAAGGAAATAATCATTTGAATGACTCGAGTGAAGTTCGTGTGATTGAGTGACGTCACATTTGCAGGCGAGGTCATGCACATTGTTATTTTAAACTGATATTATATAATTTGTGCGGACGAAGTCGCGGGTTAACGCTAGTTTAATATAAAATTGTTCAATACGGTAGAAGTAACCAGTTCCTTCCAAATGGTGTAGCTAAGGATTTTCCCTAAGGGGGGCAACGGGCTTTGTAGGTGCGCCCATATCTCCTCACCCCCCCCCCCCCCTCCTAGCTACGCCCATGTTCCTTCCAATCCTATCCTGAATCCCCTAAGAAACAGTTTCAACTGACAGCGGATCCAATACGACGACCTTGACGAGGAGTACCGGATGTTCATTGAGAAGTACAACTACAACCATCGACCTTCCATGCCCAACTTCGGAACTTACGTAATTACTTCATGTTTCATTCCTTAGGTAGATTGATTTACGGCTGTGTAAAGTCAACAAACGGTGCGTTCCGAGACATGAAAACAGCGCTGTGAGGGATTACAGCGCTAACACCCGTTCCATTTGCGTTGTCGCGATGACAGCGCTGATAGCGTCCTAACAATTCAGAACGCTAGATATCGCGCTCACTCCATTCACATCACAACATTCAAATATTCGTATTATTTTCTTCATCACTAATCGTTATTAAACTTTTATTCGTCATTATTAGAACATAATCAAACCCAATACTGCCAATGAAACCTAAATCGAGACCTTAACAATCCAAAAATTACCACAACAAAACTGTCAAACGTCACTTGAAAATTCCCTCAAAAATTTACCACAACAAAACCACGTCAAACGTCACTTTTTACAAGCGCGCTCACAGTGCTAACGTTCTGAGCTGTGAGCACTGTTATTGCAAGATGGCGTTGGTAGTGACATCATGAATGACGTCACGTTTTCCATTGTGGTCGCGCTCACGCCAAATCGGAACGACATTTATCGCGCTCACAGCGCTGTTGACGTGATTCGGAACGCACCGAAAGTAGTTCAGTAAAGTCCAGTTTGAGGGTGCCTGTCCATTGACGCGGAGAAAGTCGACGAAGCGGAGAAACGGAGAAATATTAACCAATAAGATTGCATAAAACCTCCGCTCCAAGATTTTATGCAATCTTATTGGTTAATATTTCTCCATTTCTCCACTCCGCCGCCTATCTCCGCGTCAATAGACAGGCACCCTAACGGTCTTAAACTAACTCTTTAGGGTTGAACCTCATCTGGCAGCACAGAATCGCATTTTTTCACGCTCTATCCTTTTCTGTCGTTCTGGAACGTCATTTGCTAGAGCGAGATAGATAGCGGGAATGCGATAGCACGCGGCAGCATCGGCAGTGCTGCGACCTTTCTCGCTCTAGCAAATGACGTTCCTGAGCGACAGAAAAGGATGGAGCGTGAAAAAATTCGATTCCGTGCTGCCAGATGATGTTCAGCCCATAGTAGCGTTTTTACAGCCTCATTTATTTTAGTATAAATGAGGCTGTAAAAACGCTACTATGGGCTGAACATCATCCATTAAAAAAAACGCAGTTTTTCTGGTATAAAGGGTGTTAAGTTAAACAGTTGCATTACTTTAAGGGGTGATTGTACCCATGATACTGAACACCTTTCCCTAAGAAACCAATAGGAAATTCGCTAAAAAAAGTTTGGTCTTTCCATATTAAATGCACGCTGCAGCGCAGCAGCTGGTCGAATGTTTGTATGGAAAGTCGAAATTTTTTGAGAATTTCCTATAGGTTACTTTGGGAAAGTTGTTTGGTATCATGGGAACAAAATGCAACTGTTTAACCTAACACCCTATCTAAGGTCCAACAAAATTAACTGAAACTATTTTAAGGGGATGATCAGACCCCGAACTGAATAACTTTCCTGACCAATTTCGAAGTCGCGAAAAAATTATCAAAACAATACAGAATATAATTATCTATTTCTATTCCATACAAAACTCCAAATTCAACAACAATGCATGCAACGAATGCATGGGACAGCTGATTTTTTTTTTCGCAATTCCACATTAGTTCCTTAGAAAAGGTTGTTCAGTTCGTTGGTCTGAACATCCCCTTAAAATAGTTTCAGCTAACTAGCTAGCTAGTTTGTTAGACCTTATACAGGGTGTAACAAAATACCCTAGTAAAAAAAAAAAAAAAAAATATATATTTTTTTTTTTTTTTTTTTTTAGACCTTATACAGGGTGTAACAAAATACCCTAGTAATACTTAAGTGGGTGCTTCAGCAGACCATCAATCTGAACAACTTTCACTACGTAGCCAACTCCGAAATCACGAAAAAAAAGTTGGTACCTACTGTAGTTTTTGTATGGAACAGCTCATTTTTTTATCGCGATTTCGGTGTTGGCTCCATAGTGAAAGTTGTTCAGTTTGGTGGTCTGAAGCACCAACATAAGTATTACTAAGGTTTTTTGTTACACCCGTATAAAAAAGGGCCCTATTAATAAACCAAACTCCAACGCTAGCAGGATCTCAAGCTTACGTTGCTTTAGAGGTGACTTAAGAATGCGCGAGCCCAAGGTTCCCTAAACTTCCCATCCATACTCCTACATACCTTCCTAACCATCTTCCCTTCCCCCCAGCGTTCAGACAACGAGTTCTGGCAGTGGGGACCTATGGAGCACATCTCCGTAAACGAGGACACCGGGGACACGGATGTGGCGGTACATCTACTTGCGTTCTTCTCTCATTGAATCTCATTTTGTGTTGACTATCGTGGTTCGAAATATGCTATTGTCAAATTAAGGTTCACATTATACAGGGTTCTCTTTAAATGCTGACGGTTTTTAAGGGGATCATCAGACTGAAGGGACCAACGACGAAATCGCAATAAAAACTGATGTTCCATACAAAACTGCAATTTTACTCGACCAAAATGTAGGTATAGGACAGAATTTTTTGGTTGATTCAGACTTTGATCTCTTTGAGAAAGTTTCAAAGTGGTTCAGTTTGAAGGTCTGATCACCCCTTTAAAAAACCGTCAGCATCATAGATATAGTAACTAGATGAAACCATAACGTGGCCGCACATGGAACAGCAATAGTGTGACTTTTGCATACTAAAAGACGATTTGTTTGGCAACTATTCTTTAGGATTGACATTTTGCCAAACACAAAAACCGGCCACGATTACTGAAACAAAAAATAATATTTATGTCTTTTTTGTTTACATAAGTTTTCATTATTGGCTATCTCACTCTCTTTCATTGGCTCCATCTTTCAGCGTAAGCGAAAAGTTTTTAATCTAAGGTCAGCATATTAAGAAGGAACCCTATATGGGTTAATAATGAGATTGCAAACGACTCATCACACCATGACAACTTTATTTTCTGTCGCAAAAGATGTTATAATTTCGCATTGTCTGTCACAAGATGTTTTGATTCTCAGATTAACTGAATGTAGGTACTTATCTCTAAGCATGTACCTATTGCCAAATTAATGTCACCTTTTATCTAGAATAAAAGCTTTGTTTTCAAAATCAAGGTCTGTCTAGTCTGTCCCGAAATAATAGGTACCTTGGTTTTCAAAATAGAACTGTCCAAACAAATAACTCATTCGTTGAACTCAGCAGTTGTAAATGTCAAAAATCGCACTCCAGGTCCTATTCAGTTGGTAAAATTAGCGAGTAGCCACCGAAATGATCGACGAGCGTATTACATCAGATCTGTCATACATATTATGTCATTTGCCGCTCTCATAAGCACAATCCTAACATTCCAGCACCCGATGCAGGCTGAGAACGTAAGTTTAGAAGCGTTACGACGCGCCGCCGGCGGCCCGAGCGACGCCGAGCGACGCGAGACTGAACGACGCAAGGCAACGCTCAACAACGCCTTCAGGACCGCGCCCTTCGACCACCTGCAGGCTCTCACGCAGCCCAAGGTACGTGCGAGCCTCGCGAGGCACAACCACGCGAGGCAACGCTCAACAACGCCTTCAGGACCGCACCCTTCGACCACCTGCAAGCTCTCACGACTAAGACTGCATGTTTTTGTACATTTTGTATTTCCTGTTCGTTTGCTCTCATATATTTTTTCGGTGTAAAATACAGTATAATTGATTGATTGACTTCGGGAAGCGGTGGCACCTTTGACCTTCACCGAAAATTATGTAAAATCACCACTTTGAATAAACGATTTTTAACAAGTTCCTCTTTCTCCCCGCAGTACGAGATAAAAGAGAAGCTGGAGGAGATATTCAACTCTATAACGGAGGAGCCGCTGCTCCCCCCCTCGGGGCCCGGCTCCCCCCCGCAGAAGTGCGGCTATCAGCAGCAAGTGCCGCCCTACACCAAGTACTTCCCGGAGCTGTTCCTCTACTAGGTACCGTCACTGTTACATAATCCAAACTTTTTTAATAGGTATACAATATACGCTGACCTTCAAAACTTAGTACCACACTTTTAAAATTGCTATAACCTTTAACCCTTTATAGGGCAA
Organism: Agonopterix subpropinquella; assembly: GCA_922987775.1. Taxonomy (NCBI): domain Eukaryota; kingdom Metazoa; phylum Arthropoda; class Insecta; order Lepidoptera; family Depressariidae; genus Agonopterix; species Agonopterix subpropinquella. The sequence continues at coordinate 14,784,222 of OV277694.1, read as the reverse complement.
CTTTTTTTTTTGGCGTATCTTTTGGTGTTATTCTGCAAAGAAACTACAAAGATTTTAGAATTGATAATACTCAGTGAGAATAACTTTTTACTTTAAAGAAAAATAATTTAAATTACGATTAAGATATTAAATTAGCATATTTAATTTTCTATCCTTGTGATATTTTTTTCATTAGTTTTAACTTAAGTTTTCACTTTGGATCCTTTTTTCGGTAATTTGTAAGGATGTCGTGTTGCTGATTATTTCACGTATGGAAGAGTGTTTTCAGACGATCATGTTGCAATAACAAAGTTCGTAAAATTCTAACTATGAAAAAGGTTATGACATTTTTAAGCCGCTCCGGTAGAAAGTTCTCAAATACACCTTTAAAAAATCATAACTTCTAAACTACAAAAAATCGCGGAACATACATGGGGTATTTTCGGATACATCTAGGTGTGAGAAATTTAAAATAATTTGGACGCCTCCGTTTGGTCCACCCTCTATATTCCCTAGTTATATTGTCTAAGATAAGAGCACTAGGTACTTATCATTCTATAGATTTTTTCCATACCAATCTTGGAAAACGTCTTATTGATTTTAATTTTTTCAGATGGGCCGAATGACGTTGATCAAGATTGCGAAGCCGTTTGTAATGACGATAATAATGACGATACAAATAAATACATAACATTAATAACGCAATTATCCACTAATGTATTCAGATTTATTCAAAATTCTACAGCTAGATGGTTTTGACTACGTTCAATTCTTTTACTCTAAGCCTCTTACATTAAGATAGTAAGACGACATAATGGAACAGAGACGTGGTCGCTCACACAAGGCCTCATAAAAAAGGCTGAAAGCATATGAATAAATAATAGCTTACCTATAGAAGTGAAACTATGGTTAAACCATAGAGAAAATAACGCGCTCCCCTGGGGTAGAGATGTTGTATCGAACTGTGCATAGATACTCAACTGGGCCTGACGTCATAATAGCGGGAAGTAGCGTATTTAAATGTTAACCCTTCCCCTCACCCGTTTTTCACCCCCTTTGTTGGCGACAACATTTTCTATAGAAACAAGCCGATATGCCATCTCTTCTTACTCTATGGGTTAAACCAACATGAGATTGGTAGGTGTAACTTGACATTTTATAGGCGAATCTTGACATTTAACGCGGGAGTTTCGTTTCTATAGTGTACTATTATTATCTATTCATACGCTGAAAGTCACCCAAAGGGCAATTGAGAAGGCTATGCTCGGAGTTTCCCTGCGATATAGAATCAGAAATTAAGAGATTCGTAGAAGTACCAGAGTAGATGAGATAGCTCAAAGAATTTCTAAACTAAAGTGGCAGTCGGCGGGGCACATTGCTCGCAGAACCGATGGCCGAAGAGATCGCGAGTGGCGATCGCGTACCGGAAAGACCCCTGTAGTACTAGATACTCTTTCATATACTGTGGCCCTGCCACAGGAACATTATAAGACGGGTTAGAAGTGCAAAGTAGGCGTGGAACGCGTGCCACACGGTTATGAAATGATTTGCATAACACCGAAGACAAGTGGCGACAGTCGTCTCCGTAGCAAAAGTGCTACTTGGCATTTCTAATCCCTCTTATAATGTTCTGTGGACCCTGCAGTGGAGACTAATAGATGAAATTACTATCTCAATGTAAAAGGCGTAAAATAGGTACTTCTAAACATTGACTTACCAACTACTGGACGTAGGGTCCGCGCTTAAAAGTGTCCGAAACAAAACACGTAAAGAGATACAATTACGCGCCAGTCTTTGTTTGGTTGACAGTCTAGACGCACATCTGCATGCCGTGCTGGTGTGCAGTAAGAATTTGTAAAAACTACGCAAGCAAAATAAAATTAAAAAGACATTGCCCACGTGACATAGTGTATTCGTTCGGGTCGTTTGACAGCTGGCGAATGTGTATGATTAAAGAACAAATACAAATCGTATGATAGCTGAAATTATACACAGGATAGGAGGGATATCGTGCTTCCCAATGAAATGGAAATTATCCTTTTTTGCAGCGGGATTTCTTTTAAATTCAAATTTACCAGTTTTGTATGGGAAACGGGATTAGATAATGTCTTTTCATCAGTTTCAGTGTTTAAGTTGGATTATATTACTAACACGTAGTTTCTTTTATCTAGGTTAGTCTCGGACACTTTTATCGAGAATTTTGAGTTAGGCCCGGCGTCCATAACTTAGTAAATCAATGCTGCTAAATAATAATTCATAACACAGTATTAATCTTTAATAAGCTGCCTTCCATTTGTATATTTTGATTGACCAATAATAATAATCATTAAAATAAAATGTTTTCGCTATATTTGTCTGAATAACATCGATGTTAATGAACAGTAGATAGAGCTATAATTTTGAGACAATGACGATGACAAGCTTTAATTGAACGAAAAACCAATACACAATCATTGAATAATTATGTATGAACAGACAACGCGAACAAATGCACAATCAGTGCACCACGATCAGCAGTGCGGGCGCGCACTGGCACATGCTAAGTAAGGTTGAGCCAATTAGCTTGAACAAAAATGACAGATTTAAAGAATGGTTTAACAGTGCCGTCAAACAAATATCTGTTTGGGTTCGATTTTAGTATAAATACGCCATCTTGCTTACATTTAACATGTAAATTCGAAACAAAATTTGCTAAGATGTGATCGAAGACTATGTACAGCTCATTTTAGCTTATTTCTGTACGGTAGCACACCTTGGACACTATTAGCTGTCATTTCATACAAATGGAAAAATTTAAAAAGAGTAGGTAAGCATGTGCGATACTGAGTGAGTGCAAACGAGAAAGGAATACGCATTTGCTTAACTTTGGTAACTGTCGAGAGGTAATCAGAGGGCGATAGAGGGGGTGAGGTAAAAAGCTGTATCTGGTAATAGATACTCTTTCTTATACTGTGACGGCGGTAGTCTTGCTAGGTTATGTTGCGGTTTTGACGTTCTTGCAAAGAAAGTGGCGTCCTCATTTTTTCCAAACTGGTTTTGGGAAGCTGTAGCAAGCGTTTTGAATGACATACTATCTAATGACATCTACTCTTTTTGATATCGATGTTCAATTTCGAACAAATCATTTATACATTCCAAATCAAAATGATTGACAATCGCTTTTACTTAAGTAATTTAATTTACTTAGAATCTCTTAATCTTAATTTAAATGCAATAATTTTATAATAATATCTTTTTGTATACCTATGTGTTCCTGGTATTTTTAATAGAAACAAATATATTCGCATATTGTATTCTTGTTAAAATGTAATAAGGGGAACAAAATGTATTTCACGATCAGTTTCAAGCTATTCCAATCCGAAATATACCTATTCAATATTTAAATATAACTTAGGCTAGTTAGTCCGAGATCCGACCGTGAAATTATGCACCTATTTCATAGGCGAACGAAATGTGATTCTAGTGTATGTTTACACAGGGGTTAAGTCAACGCCGCCAAGTTGCCTAGAAAAATCCTGCCGCAAGTACCTTTTCCATTATAATTTTTGGCATAACTTTTTCCACCTGTCTATAAGGGAAATAAATGAGGTGCCATCGGAAGGAGACTGATCTTTAGATCAGTACTTTAGTACTGGAAAATCTAGGGTTGCCACCTCTCCGTTTGCCGCAACTATAGGGTTGCCAGGTTAAAAAATGACTTCTTTGAACCTGGCAACCCTATAGTTGCGGCAGATTGAGAAGTGGCAACCCTAGTTTTTCCAGTAATTTAGATTAGTCTCCTTCCGATGGCACCTCATTAACTTCCCTAATAGGCAGGTAGAAAAATTTACGCCCAAAATCATAATGGAAAAGGTATTCGCGGCAGGATTTTTCTAGGCAACTTGGCGGCGTTGAATTAACCCCTGTGTAAACATACACTAGAATCACATTTCGTTCGCCTATGAATAATTTTACGGTCGGATCTCGGACTAAGTAGAGTCCATACAAACAAAGTTAACAAATGAAGTCAATGCAATTTTTTAAACATGATCGAAATTCTAATCTCTGTACCTGTCGTTTGTCAGATTTTCGTTAAAAAGTTTCAAAGTACCTACGTAGACTCAAAGATTTCCATACAAATCCTCAATTCTTCCCTGAATTTTAACTATGTTATATTTGAACAGAAATCTGATAAACCACAGGCAATTTTAGTTTTAGATCGTGTTTACAAAATGTAATTGTTTAATATTCAAAATAGAATAGAACTTCGTTTGTATGGACGTACGCTCGCATTGCAAATGTATGAAAGTGGCGATAAAACTATACTATGTAACCGAGACTCTAGAAGTCTAGACTCACTTGCGAAAAACTAGGTTCCAGTTAACTCCGGGTAAAAACCCTCAAGGCCAAAAACAAACATTTAAAAAAAGTGAAAAATCGATCTCCGACACATTAATTGACCTAAAATAACATAAAGAGAGTTAAAAAATAAAACATACATTTGGTTACGCCAAAAATTATTATTTTACCTATTGGTAACCGAATTATTTTCACTTTTTTAAAGATTGTTTTCGGCGTTGGGGGTTTTTTAAATTTGTAATGTTATTTCGTAATTTTTAAAGTTACTTGAAAACCGCTTGAAAACAAAGTTAAGAACACTCGCGCAAAAGTTAGCTGTCTAATTTAAAAAAAACGCATCGAAATCGGCCCACCCGTTTGGGAGCTACGATGTCACAGACAGACAGACAGACCGACATAGGCGTCAAACTTATAACACCCCTCTTTTTGCGTCGGGGGCTAAAAATTGCTCTCTCAGTTGTTTTTCTTACAAATCACGGGTTACCATCTTGACGAGTCCTACTAATATTATAAACGCGAAAGTTGGTAAGTATGGATGGATGGATGTTTGTTCCGCTTTCACGCAAAAACCGCTGAACGAATTTTGATGAAATTTGGCATACAGATGGACCATGACCTGGATTAACACATAGGGTACTTTTTATCCGGGTAACGCAGACGAAGTCGCGGACAACAGTAAGTTAGTAATAATAAGTAACATAGTTGACGCAAGTGGGGTAGACTTATGCTTAAGGTAGGAAGCACAAAATAAAACAGGTCCAGAAAGCAGACTCCATGCAATTGTGTGCCTGCGCCTGTATCGCTCGTACGGAGCCGGCCTTCAGACATTGTTTATTTTGTGCGGCACCTGCTGCCAGGATGTTCTAAAGTATACCTTAAGACCAGCCCACAAATAAAAATGTTTCAATTTATTAGTTACTTTATGTATTATAAAGGGGGCCGTTCGAAAATCATAAACGAACGGTGTGCCTGTAGTAATCCAATCAATAAATGATATTATAATATTCAATTATATTATATTGTTGCCTATTCAATATGTAATAGTAAAATATAGTATTCGCAAAGTTTTTACTATTAATGTATTCGTATATTTGTATGACATTGATTTAACGGTATTAAAGGATTGTTTATTATTTATTTAGTATTAAAACTCGTGGCAATCGTGAATACTTATTAAATATCTAGTAAATTCTAGATTTGCTCTGCGACAGACCGCGAGTTTATTCGCTTTTTCAATAAGCATAAGAAAGAAAAGTGTGGTTCAATATGGGTTCAATGGGGGATTTTCTGACAGCCAATAAACAAACTAAAAAACAGGTACAACTAATTATTATGGTGGTATTGCCAGTTTATTGCGTGATTTTTTACGTTCATGCTAAGAAAGTGGCGCCCTCATTTCACCCAAACTTTTTGCCTACACGGCGTTGATGAGAGATTCACCTGACCTTGATATTCAGAGTTTCTTTTTTAAATAAGCAGGGAAACTTGAAAAGATAATTCGTCAAATATGCGCCAGACTCTGTGACATGCATTTATTATTTTACTGTAAGCCTGTTTAGGCCTGTTCCCATCTTCGGAGCCATGTCATGTCAACGAACAACATCTATCAAGGCATGGACGGACTAAGACACACATCTGGAATAAACCTGATTCGGAATTAGATTCCGTATGGAGTGTTGCCGCTTTCAGAGACTTTTTCACTAGATCTGGTGATTTATTGATGTCTTAGGTGCCATATTTTAAAAAGATTTTTGAGCGTAGGCGTTGGTGGACAGTATCGTGACGGTGCAGTTGCGAAATCGCCTACGCTCAAAAATCGCTTGTGACAATGATTCATGCCATTTTGTATGCAGATTATGCCTAATGTCACAGGTCCGGCACTTCAAACAACGTTTTAGATTTGACATGATGACGTTCGCACATGCGCAGTTTGAGCAAATTGTGCATGACATATGTGTAGGGTTGACTTAAAACGCATCATATGAACTACATTATACATTTCGTTACTTTTTATAGTTCATTCTGTTATTAAAATAGTTTGTAAGCTAAAGAATCGCAGAAAATGTGAATTTAGCGTTATTTTCCAACGTTTATTTTTACTGTGAGGAGAAAAATAAAATATATTTTATGTAGTCAAATCCAACGGGTGCGCGCGCCTGACTGCCTTCCCTTGCTCGGCTTCCCTCAAGTTACCACAGATAGTGTGAGGGGAGGTGAGGTATCTGAAGTCAGAGGGGGGCGGGGAGTGGCCGTTCTGTATGTAGAACTATATACTATTACCTATTCTGTGCTAATGTTGAAACTATCGATAGTCTTTTGATATAGTTGCATTAATATTGGAATACAATTTACAAATCATCATCGTAACATTCGTAACGTCATGAACTCATCACATGATAGTAATTATCATGTATTAGAAATTGTTTGTTTCGTTATAATAAATACCTAAAAATGCAATTATTGTCATTCATTTGGCGTTTCATACATTTTTATTTAGGCATTTTTTAAACAGCACGCTAGTATATTTTGTAACCATAGTTGACAACACTGAATCCTGAATCAGGATTCCGGATCGCAATTCCGTCTGTGTGTGGCGGACCTAAATATTTTTAACTTTTTAGACCAGCTGTCAGAAAATACCTCATTATTGGTATGGGTTTGGGGCTAAATCGAAAAACTTCTTAGACCAAAAGTGATTTTCTATGGAAGGTCCAAACAAATTCCTCGTTTTTCGACTTATGTTCCTTAGGGAAACACTAAGCCCCGACTTGCGTCAACCTGGGTTAGAAATTAACTCCGAGTAATATAGCTGTCGTTTTTCTATACAAAAAATCATGGGTTACTAACTTAACCTGGTGTTTATTGCTAACCCAGGAGTTGGGATAGAAGTGGGGATAATAGTGTAGCAATCAGGGATATACCTGCCGAAATGCAGCGTAAGGGTTGAACCTCATCTGGCAGAGGATGGAGCGACAGAAAAGGGCGATGCGGTGCTGCCAGATGAGGACCCTTATTTCGACAGTTACTTGAACCAACGGCGCAAACTAGTGGCGCCCTCGTCACAATATAAAAGATTTCTCAATAAAGAAAGCCTAAATTTAAAAAATGCTCAACATATAAACTTCAAAAGCCTTCAAGCTATTTTTCATAGAATACTTTTATAGGTTTTTTAAAGGTCTTAACATACAAATTTTGAAAAAAGAAAAAAAAACGGCGCTTTTGTTTTTATTCGAAATTATCTAAAAGTGGAATGTTTAGAACCTATAAAAGTATTGTATAACAATGGCTTGAAGGCTTTTGTAGTTTATCTGTTGAGCACTTTTTTAATTTAGGCTTTCTCTGTTGTGAATTCTTTTTTATTGTGACGAGGGCGCCACTGAGCTTGTAATACCCCTCTTAAGCATTTTACGCGTAATTTCGGTGTGCCCCTATACTTATTGCAATAAGTCGCAGAGAAATTAAGAGGTTTTCTCTTTTTCTTATCCCATAGGTGTATGTATGGTGCCTGTATTATATGGTTTCTTACGTCTGTTATTTTGTTGTACTTAATGTTAACTAGAATAGGTTGTGGTTAAAAACGTTAAATAAATGTCGTTTCAATTAACATCTTGTATTTTATTTATTACACAAAATTCTCACATGAGGTCACCGAAGATTCTGTGGATACCATGATATAGTCTGTCTATAAAGTCGTGACCAAAAATGAGGGCGCTGCCTCCACGCAAGAACGTCAAAATCAAGCATAACCTGGCAACACCACCATACTAAAATGATTAGTTCCTCAAACATTCACGACACGACTTTATAGACAGACTATACAATACACTTCTGCTACTATAGGTGGACCAGAATCTGATGAAAAATAAGGAAATCAAATAGAGTAAGCAACACTGGGGTAATTAGATTCGGGCCCTTTACACACTGCGATTTTTTGCAGAGCAGAAGTGCTGCAAAAAGCATAGTTATAGTACTGTAGCCACCCGAAATTCTCATATGAGGAATTCTGTTTTCCTGGAAAATGACACGTGTACGATGCGAAGAAAATAAAAGGCAATTTGAAAACAACATTTAATATAACTTTTCTATCTATATATTACATCGAAGTCATTACCTAAATTACTCCCTCCCGTTAAATTAAAAACAACAATTTGTTATTTTATTACCTATATTCATACATTTTAGTTAATATCTTTTATTATTTACAAATATTTTGTCTAAATGAGCACCTATGACTTCAGAAATCTTTGAAATCTTCGATCAGAAATAAAAAATCTAGATACACAATCATTGCATTTACACTCGAGCTTTAATTAATTATATGTCAAGATATAGCCTCACGATTCTAACGTATTTAAACAAATGGGCCATCTTTCTTAGGTTGGTGTGCGTGAGGCGTCATACAACTTATGGGCTCCCACACAAAACTGCGACGTCGCATCGCATCGCAAATATCTGCCAGCGCTCGATGACTTATTACGATGACATATGTATGATTATTGCACGCAGCGCATCTCTGATATTTGCGATGCGATGCGACGTCGCAGTTTTGTGTGGGCACACTATCTCTGTGTGCGTGCATATGACATATCGATAGGTTTTATCGGCCATGACAGGCCGCAATTTTTTCAACGTGTTCGTACCTTCAACTGTCTATCTTTACATATAATATATCAAAGTACCCTTGACATTTTGGTCACTGTATTGCGCCCTTAGCTATCTTTTATTTATGATCGATGTTTCAAATTATCTTATGGTATATACAAACTATCTACAGATCTTGACGATAATATTTGGATACAGTCTTTGATTTGTTTGTGACGGTTTATTAATGTTGCTGATAAAAACCAAGGAAAAGGGATAGGTATAGGTACTCTATAACGTTCTTGGATATACTTAATGGAAGCAGCACGTAAAACGAAACAATGTTACTAAAATTAATGAACGTTTATCTAAAAAAAAATCTGGGGTTCACTTAGTTAGATCTGTGCCAATCTTTGTCGAACTGTATCTTACAATTACAATAAAAGGTAGGTAAATAATCAAAAAGTTGCTAACATGTCTTTTATTACAATTTTTAATTATTTGCGAGACATTTCAATCGAAAAAAAACAATGTACTTACGTATGACATGGGCATTTTTATAAAAATAGGTCTGTACGTAAAAAAACAAACTAAAGGCTAGCACAGACTTTGACATGATTTTGATTCATTGATTTTAACTTGATTTGGCACGCTTTTCTATGGAGCGATGAACATACTATCTATTGAGTTGTTCAAGAAGTTTTAGAAAAGAAAAACGCTCATTTGATAATGAATCCATCAAAAAAATTAAAAATTACATCATTTCCATACCTAAAATGGTAACTTCTGATGTTTCGAATCGCACGAGTGAGTTGCAGATACGAATATTGATATACCTACTTTCTGTTGATATACATATTCCTTGCTTAAAGGCCTTAAGAAAAAACACAGATTTATGGCAAATATTATAAAACTTGCTAATCCTTTCTATCTTGATTCGTACAAGGTTATCGACATAAATTCCAAGTCGGAAGGATACTGTGATTCACGAGTTTCCGGAAATAAACAATTCCTGGCAGCCAACTAAATCAATTTCACTTAATTATGACTTAACACAAGGTACTAAGTACTTAATTTGATAAATCCATTACTATACCTACTAGCGGAATTTAATTATGAACACGGCAAGCGAGAGGGCGGTCGTTTACGACGGAAAGAACAGGTGGGAAAGAGATATAAATACTATATCTTGGACATTTGTCACAGAAATTATCTTGTCACATTTAAAGTACTAGAATCTAGCCTGGACTTGTATTTTGATGACTAAACAACGATATAAAATACAAACATCCATGACTCGGATAAAAATTAGTTACAAATATATGCCCCTTACGGGATTCGAACCCGCGACCCTCGGCACAGCAGGCACGTTCAATACCGACTGAGCTATCGGGCCGAATGCAAAAGCATGTTTTAATTTAATGTACGAAATCCACATCTTGATTTTTATTATTACACTAGTATTGTAAAGTGGATTTAACCAAACCTAGTACATGGTTGAAATATCTTTTCAGTCAAGACAATATGTTAATAAATTAACTATACTTAATAGGATATTAATGTTCTATTTAAAATATTACAATTAATTTAGTTTAAAACTATAAATAGGACAATAAAATTGTCGTAAGTTGATACAAAATTTTGTAAACCCTGCTTAATAATGGACTCAAAAAAGCGTTTAGGCAATTAGCGGATGTAGTTTTATTATAATAAGACCCAGTCACGGAATAATTAATAGTAGGTTCGTACAGAAAACTCCATAGAACACGTACTTCTTCTTCTTCATATCGTGTGGGCAGGGCCCTGGTGTCACAGTTTTTTCAGACCGCCTTACGGCCTCTGAAGTGGTTTTTATGTAACGACTACTACCACCAGAGATAGTAACCGGGACCAACGGCTTAACGTGCTATCCGAATCAGGGTATCAACGTCACGGATCAAAATCAGAGGCTGTTTGAATATCTACTTGTATGATTTCAATCATCATCATCAGACGTCCACAGCTGGACATAGGCCTCCCCCAAAATAGGGGGATTTGCCATAAGAGCCACGCTTGGCAGGCGGGTTGGCGATGGCACTTGGATTGTATGTGTGTACTCAAAGGATGCTGCTGCCCATCCTCCGGTAGATCCCTTAGGTGCCTTTTACGACACCCACGGGAGGAAATGGGGTGGTGGTATTATTAGCCGACACCACACAGCGTGATTTCAATGTACAAACATAATATATTCTGTCGACTGGACTGGGCCTTAATTAGTAGTGTATAAAATAAAAATAAGTGTAATCTTACAACAGATTTGGTACAGCAGTATAATAGATTTTTATCTGACAGAGTACGAGGTACAGAACTCTCTTTTATAATGTTTGCATACATGGTTTAAAAGGCAGGTGAACCTTTGCAGCGTATACGGGGGCTGTGACAAAACATCCTATTAATATTTTAAAGGGATAGGTTGGACCATCAAACTGAACAACTTTCACTATGGAGATAACAACGAAAATTAATTTTAAAAAGTCAGCTGTTTCATACAAAGCTGCACTAGGTAAGTACCTAGTCGATGGACAACGGATTTTTTAATATTTTGTTCGAAATTGTCTCCTCAGTGAAAGTTGTTCCGTTTGATGGTCTAAACTACCTTTAAATATTACTTGGGGTGTTTTGTTACATCCTGTATAAACAATTTTGTTCGTAATTAAAAACTAGTGGTGTCGTACCTATACTATACCTATACTACACTTCGACTATTTATATATGGACTGGTTACGCGTGTAATTCTACTAACAAATATTTTTGCCACTTTTTGCGAGGGGCGAGGTAACATGAAATCCGCAACTTTGGATTTTATGCCCCATAACTTTAGATTCTAATTTTGATTGTTAAAAATCATGATAAGTAGTCTCGTGTGAACCCCAAACGCCATAAGTTCGAAGTTATTGATTCGCAATTATAGGCTGTCTTTTGTAGTCATAAGGTATAAAATTGTATGTAAATGCACATGAACAATTTGATTTGTACCATGTACTGTATTGTAATGTATTGTACCATGTGGCAGAGGGGAAATCCTACCGCAAAGCCAGTCCCTATATAAATAGTCAAAGGCTGAACATAATTACCTATAGATCGAGTTTTCACTTTTTTGAACTAGAAGAGATTTTATAACATACTATCTCAAATATTTCAAGCATTCCCGAACATTTCGAGTAGAAATGTTGAGGAACGTTTGTTGCAAGAAAATTGTTTCGAAAATGTTTATAAACATTCCCGAACATCAGAATAAAAATGTTGAGGAACGTTTTATGCGAGAAAATAGTTTCAATAAGTTCAATTACAATTTAATTCAGTTCAGGGAACTCCTTTTGTTAGTTTCGAAATGTTTATAAACATTCCCAAACATTTCGAATAATAATGTCGAGGAATATTTTGTCGAGTTAAGACATTAATGAATTTACAATAATTCATCTATCTACCAGAAGCTCTGTCCCGCGTTCTATCAGAAATCGTTCCCAATCCACGTAATAATTAACCTCAACTTCGGGTAATTAAAATGTAGTTGTACATCAATGATCTAGGCAGTAACTATACTATGGGAACCTGATCACGGTGGTTCCTATAGCGTCGTCGCCGCACGCATGCGCTAGCGCACACTCGAAGTCCTGCGGTAGGTATACCTGTAAAATAAAAGAAAAATTAAATAAAAAAATAAATAGAGATATCGTCACTCAATCATCAGAATTCTGGATCGAAGTGGTTTGATTGACCGAAGAGATTCGGGTGGTTATGGTTAGATCCTAGCGTCGGCCGTCTTTTTCAATTTATTTCAAAATGTGGCTCCCCCGGGTGCTCATAACCAGTAAACTTCCTATAAAATTCCAGACGACTTACCTAATATACATATTATTCATTTATTTATTTTATTTATTAAACAATTACACAGCTTCACAGAGGAACTCCAACCACACCACTCCACTCCATTATATTAATATCATCATCAACCAATAATTACAATAATTAATTATTATTAATTAGATTTTTTTTAGTACCAATAATTTTTTTTTTAAATTTAATTTCTTTTATCAATTGATGCTAATAATGATGCTAAGTATTCATATGCCTTCAATATGGTCGGTCTTTAGCCAGTGTCTCCCAGTTTAACGAATCAACGTCATCAAACTTAGACTAATTATATCCGGACCGGCCTTGCGGTAGCATTTTCCCTCTGCCACGGTATAAGAGCAATGTGCATGATGCACATTCAACATTCAATTTTATAACTTACGAGCTTTTACCCGCGACTTCGTCCGCATATATTATATACCAGATTTTAAGTCAGATGATAAGCTATCAAACAAAAAACGTTTCATCAAAATCGGTTCAGTAGTTTTTGCGTGATACTCGAACAAACAAACACCCAAACAAACGAACAAACAAACAAACAAACAAACAAACAAACAGACAGACAAAAAATCCAAAAATTGTTGATTTGGTCTCAGGAACATTTAAAAATCATATCGTAATCTTTTTTTTGTAAATATCTTCAATGTACAGACACACTTCTGTTACAGTTTTATAATAGTTTAGATCACTCTACTAGACAGCCTATTATTGCGAAACAATAATTTCGAACTTAGAACGTTTGGGGTTTACACAAGACTACTTTTCATGATTTTGAACATTCAAAATTAGAATCTAAAGTCATAGGGAATAAAATCCAAAGTTGCGGATAACATGTTACCTCGTCCTCCGCAAAAAGTGGCAGAAAGTTTGTTAGTAGAATGACACGTGGTTACGCGTCCCGATATAATTAGTCTAAGTCATCAAATCATGAGCATTATCATATTAAATTCAGACAACAAGTATGCGACTTCTTCCCTTTGCATAATAAGCCTTGCACAATAAGTTATAGAACGTAATTTACCTTGTCCAATACTGGTGCGACCATCCCCGAGTCGACTAGTTGGGTCAACGTGTCCAGCCCTTTAGATAATCTGTATTTGTTCTCCATCCAGTCCGTGTTCCAGCCGCATCCCGCCACCCACTGTTTTATTACATTTTTTATTAATAGACACACTTGATATGATGTCACTGCCGTAAGTATGAGCAGTGTAAGACAGCGTTCACTACAGAAATAAGACGGGCAATCGATCGCATCTTCCGTACCTCGGTCACATTATGAGAAGTGAAAATTACCAACTTCTCCAGATTATTATACAGGAGAAAGTTTTGGGGAGACGAATGCCTGTAGAAGAAAGACTTCATGGCTTAAGAACCTGTGCGAATGGTTCGATATGAACACCGCCTCATTGTTCAGGGCTGCAGTCTCCAGGGTCTGAATAGCCCTAATGATAGCCAACCTGCGATAGGCAGTGCCGGATTAACCATAGAGGCAAAGTAGGCAGCTGCCTATGGGCCCAGCGACACCCAGGGGCCCCGCGGCCACAGAGAAAAATAAGTAAGATCTCGAAGATTTAAGCCCAACCCAAAATTAAAAGAAATTACTTAAAAGTCTGTGACAGTCAATAAAAAAGGTATTAAAAATGTATTTATTGCAAAATTTCGAGCTCGCTTCGCTCCCTCATTTTCGTTGTTTTATTTGCCGTTTTAAAACTGAGCTCTCGCTGGAACCGACTTATTATATCCTGTTTAATATAAAACTTTCTGCTCGCTCATGCTTTTGTCTCATACACAAATCAGCTCTATTTTGCTATGAGCATCAACATAATTAAAAGGTCTAACAAAATTTGCTGAAACTATTTTAAGGAGATGATCAGACCATCAAATTGAACAACTTTCTCTACGGGACCAATAGCGAAATCGCGAAAAAAAATCAGCTTGTCGTTACAAAAGCGCAGAGATTTAATTGCGACCACCAAGCCTGTGTGGTCCCTTGGAGCCACAGACATGCATCCCAAGGGGCCCCGAGGCTGGCATTGCCTTGGAGCCTTTATATGGCTTAATCCGGCCCTGCCGATAGGAGATGGCACTACAAGAAGAAGAATCGATAGCAGGCTTTCAGGCATGGCCAAATCGCCCGTTAACCAAATTGCACGTATAAAGGCAGATCGCACGATCACCTGTGCTCCTCCCGACTTTGCTATTTGGCCTTGACAGAAAGCATGCGATCGATTGCCCGTCAAAAGGGTAATTGAGTTTAAGGATCCGCTTCGCCACTTTAGGATTTAAGTTTCTGACGAATCGTTTGACATATTTCGACTGAAAGATATGTGAAACGAGCTGTCAGATAAGCTATAAAGAACTTATGAAGTGGTGAAACAGGCCCTAAATATTTTTTTGTGCAAACATAAGTGTAGATTATTTGACAAATATCATCCTCATAATCATCTTCCTGCCCTTATTCTGGTACTTTGTAATATGCCGTCTTCCTTTATTGATTATTTATTTGAAAAATAATTCTGGGGTAGTTCTTCTAATACAATTTTCTTTTCCAAAATACACTGAATAAGAGAATTATATATAGATGTAGTATATTGATTGATTGATTGATTATGCTGTGAAAGGACAGTGGGCAGCAGTGGTCCAAGTTTTATATTATGTCAAAAAGAGTTCCTCCTAAAAGGACCAACTAAGAGCGCTTACAGACTAGCGACACTTTGCGGTCGCCGTATGTCGCGCGACCGTAAAGTGTATGAGCGCAACCCTCTGCGACCCACGGCGACAGCAAAGTGTCGCCCGTCTATAAGAGCCCTAAAAATAAAACACCCCGTATCTTTTTTTCTCAAAAATATGTTCTTTGTACTTATCTCCTATATCCTCTAACTGGAGTGCGATTTTTGAAAATCATACGAGTGACTTGACATTCGCCTACGAATTGAGATTTTCATTCCGAGTGGTTACGTTTTTCTCTATTTTTGAAATCGTTCGGATGTGCCAAAACCGTTTCGATTCACACAGAAAACGTTTCAATTGAACGAACGAACGAATGAATGGTTTCATAGTAACATTTCAAATCGGACTTTACCGCCAAAATTATGGGTTAACGGAACGTAGAAAAAAAGTTAAATCTGTTGACGTCTGACAACATTACAAACGTCAAACATTCGAGTGGTAGAATTGGATACGAGTGGTTCGGAGCACTCGTTGCAAGTGATAGAAAGTTGAATTCAAAAATGGCAAATCATCGATTTTACGTCATTTTCTACTACTCGTTTTGAACGTCTGATTTTCAAAAATCGCACTCCTGTCCCTACCTATGCCATAGCGGGGGGGCTCTTATCCAAGCGGCCATACATTTTTGTCCAATGTCCTTTTTCAGTGAAGTAATGAGTGAAGTAAACAGTACCTAGGTACTATTGGCTATGTGCACGACACTAGCGCCACACTATAGCGCGGCGTACTGCCAGAACTTTTTCGGACAGCCGTGAATTATCTACACTAAGTAAAAGTCTGCGTTTGGTTGAGGATTCTACCAAAACTACTGGACTGATTTTGATAAAACTTTTTGCATTTAATAACTGGCATATATTTTATTCAGCTATCATGACGGGAGCGGATGCGGACGAAGCCACGGACAACATCGAATTTGTATCGGAATTTCTATTCAAACCTATACCTCACTTTTGACACCTTTGAGGGTTGAAATCCAATAAACCATTTTAAAGTGAGCATCTAGATGCCAATAGGAACTTCCATGTTCTTCCAGTTTGTAGTCTTGACAGTTTTCGTGATTTCGTGTTAAGAGCCTATGTCGAAAAATAATTTAACCGAAACAGGCGGGGGATAGCTTATATTACGGCCTGATGCGAGAGAAAGAGATGGGGCGGCGCGCGCGCCTGAGACGAATCGAGCGCCAAATCAAACTTTATTTAATTGGGATTGTACTATTTACGTAAGTTCAATTCTGCTCTATGTTATTTATGTTCAATTTACACATATCCGAAAATCATACTCCTACTGTTAGTACTTCATGATATATGAAGCTTTGAAGAATCCTATTTTTTTCACATAACCCCTTAAGTTAGTGTGTGGGTTTGCATAGATTCAAGCATATTTTCACAGCTTGTTCGAAAAAAGTACAAATTTCTGCCACCCCGGGCGCTGCGATCGATTTGACAGTTTCCATTACCCACTTCGCACATAGCCAATACATACCCTCAATATCCTGAAGGTGTAGAAGGAGGCGGCGAACGCAAAGGAGAAGGGCAGAGGTAGTCTATCCGAGATCAGGGGAGTTGGTCGCAGGTCCACTATCGCAGTGCGCGGCGCCGTCGCTCTGTTAATACATGTATTTTATATTTAAGTTGGTAGGGAAAGTGGCGGCGTAAGTCTCGATATTTTAGTTCTATAGAACAATTTGAGAAAAATAGTATATCACGATACGTGTCACGTGAGTAGTCCATTATTGCACGGCGTGAAATTAGCGCCCTAGCGTAGCGAGGGCAAAAAAGGAGCATTCGAATCAGAAACGAAAATCGGTCAAATTACCTAAGTAATCTTTTGTATGATTTTATAAACATAAAACTTAATACATCTACCAAAGGGTGCAAAGAAAGTGAAGTTTGATGAAATCTGAGTTCATCAGGCGCACCCTGGAGAGTCGGCCTCAGCCTCGATACTACCATTGTTGACGGACTAATCTTTTCAATACAGCGTGAATAATTATTGCCATGCGATATGGCTCATGCTGACATTCTGAAAGAAGAATACCTTTGAACGTTTTCATTTAAAAAAGACTGCGTAAATTAGAAAAGAAGCTTTGATAATAAAGTTTTAAATCAGTTCTCCTGAGTCAACTGAGCTCACAACTACTTCTACTAGAAAGGTTAGCCAGAAAAAGGGACAGTAGGCGTCTCGCACACATCTATCGCGGGACGCATCCTCTAAGCTTTGATCTAAGCCTCTAAGGGTCTAGAAACGGGACGTCCCGCCTCTCGTGGGACGGTTGGCAACCCTAGTGCTAAACGTCGTGAAATAATGGACTAACTTAAGTTAGGAGTATACTTGTGCCCATGTGTTACGAAGCTATTTCAACACTTCGTCCACATCCACGAAGTGCTGCTCTACAAGTATCTATGACGAAGCAATGTGGTGGGGCGATGCAACATGCCGTCTCCTAATAGACCCAACGCGTTGGGTCTATTAGGAGACGGCATGTTTCTCTATTTGTATACCCTCTAACCCAGAAACTCTGTCCACGTCTACGAAGCGCTGCGCTCCCGATCGTCCACGTCCACGAAGCTCTGCGCCCCTGGTAGTTATGCTGCTGTATCTTGAGCGCGGCATTGTCTATCAGGGCTCGGTTGGCTCGGTATATTACGTGCTCTTTACGAGGTCAGTCCTGACACCGTTCGGACCACTCCTGCGCTCCTAGTATGATCTATGACGTGAGCATACTTGTTAGGTAGGAGTCCTCGATCCTCCATCCTGATGGAGTCTTCTTCATGCGACTTACGAGGCCACCCTTTGACATCATCTGCGTCTGCGAAGTCCTGGTATCCTAGTAGGTGGGGCACGTACTTGAGCAGCGAGGCGGCGTTGTGCCGGTCGGGCGGCGGCATGCCGGCGCCGGCGCAGGCGAGCAGCGCGTCCCAGGGGCCGGCGCGCGTGGCGTGCTGCTCCATGTGGGTCCACGACGACATGCCCGACACTCCGTCCACGTCCACGAAGTCCGTAGCTCCTGGTACACATACACACGGTCACTTATTATTGTGGTGTAGCCCGCTCCAATATTTCAATAAGGCGTCGCGAAGATCCTCCTCAGCGCTTTAAGCTGTGGAACAGTAGCCCTAGAGAAGGCATACTGCATCATATCCTATTCTGTCGCTCAGGAACGTCTTTTGCTAGAGCGAGAAAGACCGCGGAAAGGAGCGGTGGTGCCGCGAGCTGTCACATTCCCGCTATCTTTCTCACTCTAGCAAATGACGTTCCTGAGCGACAGAAAAAGATGGAGCGTCAAAAATTGAGATTCCATGCTACCAGATCAACCCTTCAACCCTTAATTATTACCTATTTCTTTTTATCTTCCTTTCTATTCGTATTTAAAACCGATTTTGATGAAACTTTTGATGTTTAAAAGCTTATGATTAGACTTAAAAATTTGCAATCAAACACAAATAGTTCATGCAGGCGAAGCCGTGGGCAAAATCTGTCCTGTGTGTGTGTCTGTGTCGTGTCTGTCTATCTGTGTGTCTGTGTCTGTGTGTGTCTGCCTGTCTGTGTGTGGTGTCTGTCTGTCTGTATAGGACGTCAGCACAGCAGTGGTTGCTCTGGGTAGAAGGCTGATGATGACACTCACCCAGGTCCTGCAGCGTGAGGGCGGCGTGTCTGTGCGCGCTGACAGTGAGCCGCGCGCCCCACGACGACAACAGTTGTACCAACACGCTGCCCTCACCACTGGCAGCGCTGCAGACTGCAACCCTACGGACAATAGTACATTACTGCAGCGGCCAACAACATGCGTTTTCTTTCTTTCTTTCTTCATACTAAGAAAGTTACCACCTTCTTATATGAAAACTCGCGCAAGTACAGTGTGTACGTAAAAGTACAGGTGACGAGTGTAAAACACATTTGTTTTTAAAATTTTTAAGAAATATAATTTATTTCCGTGGAACAAAACTCGAATAATAGTGATCTAATAACGTTTAATTATGATTTATTTCTCGTTCAGGCCAGTAGCGACATCTGTTTGCGCCAAGACTATACTAAATCTAAAATGTATGGAACTGTCCAGACATATCTATCACCGATAAGTTGATTTTACAACAGGCAAAATAGTGTACAGTATTGAGTAAAACATATCACACTGGAAAAAACGTTATAGACGTTATGTGACGTTATTGGCTGTGTGCACGACACTAGCGCCATCTAGCGCAGTACGGCCCCGTGGATTATTTGTACATAAAATGTTAGGATAAAGTTTGTTATTTTAATTTGAAATTAAGTAAAACCTAAATAAATGAGCAATATTGACGATATTAAAAATGTTATAATACCTAACTAGCTGGGATTTCCATTCTTTGTTACAAAATTCTCATACAAACTTTCACCACCGTTATCACACCTTTGGGGGTTCAATTGCAAAAAATCTTTTTTTTTGTTAACACCTAGATGACAATAAAAACATCCCTGCCAAATTTTAAGTATTAGTATTTGCTTGTTTGGATATTTGAGTATTGAATGAGTGTGCGGATTTGCATAGATTCAAGCAAATCTGACACAGCTTCGCCGTCAGTAGTTCAAATTTCTGCCACAGCGTGCGCTGCGGTCGACTTGACAGTTCCCAACACCCACTTCGCACATAGCCAATAGGCAGACAGAAAATTAAAGGTAAGCGTACATACCTCTTGCCCTTACATGTGTCAGGAGTGTATCCCAATTGGTCCAAAGCGGTCAAAGCCAGTGTGCCCGACCAGGGAAGCGAAGCCGCACTATCCGCTGCGAGACTACGAGGCCGCTTGCTTACTCGGGTACTGGAACATCATAAGTAGGTCGATATTAGCGATAACAAATAAATTACAAATCCTTATTCTTTTTCTGTCTTCACCTGGAAAGCATGACTTCATAAAATTTACTTTCATTTACACCAAAAAAAGATTGGGTGATGATTAACATAGCAGGAGAGTACCCCAGCGTCGACCTACTGACTGATTTCCAGTGGATCATCATGATCTACATGAGCTTCAAGCCAGCTGGGCTGAGGGCTAGAAGATGCGCAGTATCAAAAAAAGTGATGCTCTCTCGCTTCGGAGGCCAAGACTTTTGGGTCACTGAGCCAGTCGCTTCCAGGTGTCTCAGGACGTCAGTCCAGCGCTGGAGGGCGCCAGTTCATGGTCTACATTAAAGAACTCGGTACTCCCCATGGGTAGTCAATTCTTCGGCAGATAACCAGCGAATTGCCACGTCAGCTTTCAAAGTTTTTATTCACGAAGTTTTCTTTTCGAATACCCCATAAAATAAAAATCAAGAAGTGTTTACCTGCGCACAGTCAGCAGCTCGCTGGCGGCTCCACCGCTCCACTCGGAGAGGCATCCCCACACCTCGTCGCCCAGCTCCAGCTCGCATACCCCGTGACCCACGTCTAGCACCACTCCTGCAATAAATTACATAGATGCTATCGATCCCACCGTAGGGCAAAGGCGTCCTCTCAAGAATAAGGGAAAGGAAGTGAGACCAAATTATCACCAGAGTGTGACTATAGTACATTACTGCAGCGGCCAGCAACAGAACGGCACGCCTCGGCTTCGCCTCGGCCCACATTTACACGTTCGTCCATCAATGCCTAGTTGTGGCCAAGGCTTGTATTAGTACATTACTGCAGCGGCCAGCAACAGAGGCATTGATGGACGAACGTGTAAATGTGGGCCGAGGCGAAGCCGAGGCACACATACGTAAGTCCATCAATGCCTAGTTGTGGCCAAGGCTTGTATAGTACTTTTCTCAAACAATGCGCGGAAATTAAAACACTAAATTTTCTCCAAAAATTCGCGGAAATTAAAACTGTTCAAAATCAATGACGAACAACGAACAACATTTTTTTTTTTTCAATAAACAGCTTTCTATTTGCAAGTCAGTTCGAAATTTAAATAAAACCTTTGATGAGTTACCTCCTTGGTTGCCATGTTTCGGAGAAAAAGATCGTTCCATTTTTAAATTACACGACAGATATGAGTTTAGTATGTAATTTATTTGGCCGCTAAACACGACAGATATGGATTTTCATACAAACATTGCCGGCCGCTGCGCGCATGTATTTGGCCAGTACAGCAATTTCGATTTATCTCGAAGAAGGTTGTCAAAATAATGCTCACATTTCCAAGCATGTTTGAGAAAAGTACTTTTCTCAAATAATGCGCGGAAATTAAAACAGTAAATTTTCTCAAATAATTCGCGGAAATTAAAACTCTTTTCAAAATCAATGACGAACAACGAACAACAATTTTTTTTTTTTTTTTCAATAAACAGCTTTCTATTTGCAAGCCAGTTCGAAATTTAAATAAAACCTTTGATGATTTTTTTTGACCTCCTTGGTCGCCATAGAAAAAGATGGTTCCATTTTTAAATTACACGACAGATATGAGTTTACTATGTAATTTATTTGGCCGCTAAACACGACAGATATGGATTTTCATACAACATTGCCGGCCGCTGCGCGCATGTATTTGGCCAGTACAGCAATTTCGATTTATCTCGAAGAAGGTTGTCAAAATAATGCTCACATTTCCAAGCATGTTTGAGAAAAAAGGCTTTTCTTTGCCTTGCAGTCTTATTTTCTAATCTTGCAAAAGTACATACCAGGGGAACATTAAGCAACAACAGTGCACGTACCAGCGAACACTCCTCCCCTTAGTAAGAGGGTGATGATGGCAGCAGTCCCTCGGGAAGAACTTTTTCACACTATCGTTTTTTGTCGCTCAGGAATTTCATTTGCTAGAGCGAGAAAGGTCGCAGCACTGCCGGTAAGGCCGCGTGCTATCGCATTCCCGCTGTCTTTCTCGCCCTAGCAAATGACATTTTTTAGCAACAGAAAAGGATGGGGCGTCAATAAATGCGATTCCAGATGAGGTTCAGCCCTAAACCAAGTACCAGTGCTCTGGCTCACACGCTGCACAAGTACCAGGGCATCATAACATAGAAGTGTTCTAGCACGTACCAGCAAACCCTCGACCCACGGTGAGAGGAGTGCGCGTGATGAGAGCCCTTAGAGTAGCGCCGCGGCCGCGCAGTACAGACCGGTCCACCGGACACACGCTGAACGCCTGCACGCGGATCAGCACTTCCCCCGTACCCGCTCCTGTCAGTTATAATATAACACAATACATTTTATTTTCACATGTCCGCAACAGCTTGAAATGAGATGTAAGTGGAAAATTTGGCAACGGGTAAATGTAGCCATCTAAAAAGACGAATACAGAAATCCGACGCCGTACTAAAGTCGAAAGCGTCAGTAAAGGGTCATGGAGCTCAAATGGAAATGGGCGCATACAAAGGTAAGGAAGGGCAAGGCGAGGTGAAGGCAGATGGAGCAAAGATTTTTTTAATACAGTTGCTCAAAAAGTGGCGTATTGCAGGGACGTATAGCGTTCGGGATGTGGGCTATTACATACTCGTGCATTTTTTTACCTTTCCCGAACTGCGTTCTCTTTCCCAACTGTCAAAATAATATATATTAAAAAGAAAAACCAACCATGAAGTTTTTACTAAAAACCAACCATGAAGTTTTTACTAAAAAAAATCATAGAAGTTTTTATGATTCATGCAAATACGTATATTTCTAAAAAGAAGCTACTAATTTGTTTCAATATCAGATTTAATGATTTGATTGAATGAGTTTGGTTAGGTTTCATTTAATTTCATCTCATTAAAAGACATCATTCATCAATGTATGGGCCGTCAGGCCAATTTGTGATATGCATGCATATGCATGTGATAGCTTTTATATACGCATTTTAATATAGACAAATATAATAAAAATACAAACCAATTGCTATAATAGCTACAAATAAAGTCGTTTCGTGTTACAAAATATTTAAAGTAATATGATGACAGCTCGAAGTAATTACAAATAGCGCAGTTAGCAATATAAAAAAGCGATCTTTACTGTAGTAAAACTTCTTGGTTAATGATAGCGTCATCAAGGAGGTAATCCTCAAGGAGGTGAAACTACACATTACTTCCTTTATGGATAGCGCACTCTGAATTTTGCTCTGAAATGGCTCTGAATCAAAGAGTACTTCAGTACTTTCTCTGAATTATCCAGTGGAATTATCTGATGTTTTTATTCGATTCGGCTGCGCTTTAGTTTTTCTGTGTTTTTCTGCTTTATACCTACTTATTAATGAAAGTGTGATACAGTCGCAGGAAGATAGCATTTGTGTTATTATTGTAGCAGTGTTAGTGGTAAAAGGACTGTGGGGTGTTGTGCATACTGAAGGTAGTCTGGTACATGGGTTGGGCACGACACCAGACAAATATTGAGCCTCTTGCTGCATATATCTGGATGATAAATAATTGTTAAAGAAGATGTGGAAAATGAATAATAATTATGTTTTTTAATCAAATACTGTTTTATTTCACCATTTACCTATATTAAAGGCTCCCCCATACAGTTGCGATTTTATCGAGCAATAATATCCCGGCGACTTTGTGACCGCGTCGCATGTCCTACCACACAGGTGCGATTTTGCAATCAGCGTCACGCGTCCGCCCCACCAATGAGAATGAATAAGTATAGTCTGAGATAGACATACTTTTGGTAACTGTCGCTAGAAAGGCTTTCCTAAAAAGAAAGAGTTCCCTCATATGGAGACATTCCTGGCTTTAGGACCAGATCTTGGTTTAAATGTTAGTTTTGCTATTAAACCCAATCGTGTTCAAAAATTAGAAGCCAATGCTGTACTGAAAATAAACATTGTAAAATCGCAGCGATAATATCGCTCGATGAAATCGCACCTGTGTGAGGGGCCTTAATAGAGAATTAGAGAAATAAAACCTAAAAAAAAAAATTATGTCTATGTCAAGTGGTCAA
Source organism: Agonopterix subpropinquella (assembly GCA_922987775.1). Lineage (NCBI taxonomy): Eukaryota > Metazoa > Arthropoda > Insecta > Lepidoptera > Depressariidae > Agonopterix > Agonopterix subpropinquella. The sequence goes on along the minus strand of OV277694.1, from coordinate 14,759,846 downwards.
TGTCAAAATATGTCAATCAATGTATTGTCAAGGCCTTCTTTTTTCAAAAAGTTTGTGACTACTTGTTCTGTGTTTTTATCGCCATTTTTTCACATTTCGTAACTAAAATATCCAAATTCAATTCAAGATATCTCGTTTGTACCATAAAATATAACGTTGAAATAATTAGTTTTAGTAATATGAGTATGCGAACTATTATTCCCATATTTTTATAACGCTGTAGAAAAAGTTGGTAGTACAAAAATGGCCCGAGTTGGTGGTTGTCTTTTCATTTTCATTTCATATCAATAAAAAACTTCTACTCAAGACTTGGCTGTATGGGCATAGTTCCCTTTGCCTACCAGAAGGAAAGAAGGGTTAAGGAAAAAAAACTCTGCTTATATTCTACGGTTGGCGCCATTTTTTCAGAAATTTTCTTTGCGAGTTTAGTTGTTTGATTGCTTCATTTTTTCGCAACTGTATTAAAAATAGTCGTTCAGTACACGTGCGGAACCGTCATTGCAACTTCTTCCGACTGTCAACCCTCGCCTTCGGCTGCGCCTCGGCTCGGGTAGATATTTGTCGGAACTCTTTGCAATGACAGCCTTTCCACACTTGTAATGAAATATACTATTGTGTTGAGTTGTAGCAGAGGGAAAGGAAGCGAAGGGAGGCCATCAGTCGCGCATCTCGCATCCACATGCATGTGATGGATGTGAGATACTCAGGATGGAGGATGGTGGCATTAACAAATGGAGGCCTATATCCTGCAGTCGTAGTGGATGGATTCCGGCTGTGAATGATGATGTTTCATGCCAGAAGCCACCAGAAGACACAGCATCCTCCACCAATATAACGGTCTGGTCAGAGTGTGTGGAGGGACGGCTCGCGCGCGGGGACCAGCTAATACTCGAGAAGCCTTTCATAGACTCAGTATCACTACAGATCCCTTCAGAGGTACCAGGCAATTATGACTCACCAGGAGACACAGCGTCCTCCACGAATACAAAGGTCTGGTCCGAGTGTGTGTGAAGGAATCTCGCGTGGAGACCAGCCAAGATTCGAAAAGCCTTTCCATAGACTCAATATCACTACAGATTCCTTCAGAGGTACCAGGCAATTATGACTCACCAGGAGACACAGCATCCTCCACCAATATGACAGTCTGGTCAGAGTGTGTGTGAAGTGCTCTCGCGTGGGGACCAGCTGGTGCTCGTGAGGCGATCCGCAGACCTAGTACCAGGCCGGTACCACCGCCCAATGCCACCCCGCATACGAAGATTAACATACTGCGTCGCCATACTGTAGGAAAAAGAAAGTACCTATGAGATACCTTTACCAAACTCGATTTAATTTGACTTGTTTAGAAATAATTATTTACCTCAGCCTGACACTAGTCCACTAATCGTACTGGCCATATATTTTTGAATCTAATTGGGACATACGTAGGGTGACTAATTTCTCGCAATGTGACACAGGGGACAACAGCGGACTTACATCGGAAATTCCATATCTTTTCAAAAAAATTATCTAGAAAAAAAGGTAATAACCCAAGGAACACGTAAGCTATATAGCAGCTGCACAGTAGCTGCATAAAGGAAATTTCCTTTATGCAGCTACTGTGCAGCTGCTATATAGCTTGCGTGTTCCTTGAGAAGTCACTGTGACGATTTTAGAAGATTCAGTCAGTGAATTGCACTTGGTCATGCCAGTTTTCGAATTAAATAGTCCTCATGCGATTTCCACTCGTTCTCTTTTCTGTGACTAACTCCATGCAAAGTAATACAGGGGAAAACCAGTGGTGTACATTACATACCGTCGCGTATTCGAGCCACGAATATATATTTTAAAACATGTATGTACCTATACCTATACATACCTCGGTCTTTGAATAGTGCGACTAATTCCTCATAAAGTAACACAGGGGACAAAGGTGGAGTTCCATCGCGTATTCTTTGCAACGCATCGCGCGACCACGCCGCGACGCGTTGCCTACTTTCAGCTATCAACTCGTGGTGCCATATCTCATGGAACGCCTGACGGATCTAAGAGAAAAAAATTAATAAAAATAACAAAAATTTTAACACACTTTATTCTGTATGAACGTTTTTAGATGTGTGTGTGTGTGTGTGTGTGTGTGTGTGTGTGTGTGTGTAATAAATCAATTAAATAATAATCTCTGACCAAATCATCTAGTCCCTGAATTTGGTCCGTTATTATGGGACATAGGAGTCGCGGGCGGACGTGTTTCGGTTGTGCGCGGGTTAGGTAGCCACGTGGCTCCGCCATTGTATGGCAGGTCAAGTGTGTTTTTGTACGAAAACAATCTTTGAGATCAACTAAATGTCTATTACACTATGTAATGCAATATTGTATTTTAATTGTACTTTGTACATTTTGTTTTGTTTAAAAGATGTATGTTGTAGAGTTTCTGGCCGCATCTTCTCTCAACGGAACACCTTCCGACGCGGTGGTAGAGTCAAAAAATGACGTCAAAAAGCTATCTATGTAATATTATTTTGAATAACATTTGATATCTAAACTAGACATTGTCATAAATGTGGTCAATGGAGCCACAATTTTAAGATTTGAATAGAATAGAAAAATATAATTATAATATAATCATACCTCAAGCTATAAGGGCGTATAAGCAACAGTAGGGGTTTAGCGTATACGCCCCTACCACTCTAAGCCCGCGAAATATAGGTACTAACCTCTATAATATCTATTGTAGAAAGTGTTTACCTTTTTGAGAGCCTCAGAGGTTTGATTGTAGACATCTTCAACTCTGGACTTACTACTGCCTGCTGCTGTTTTCGCTGCTTCCTATCAAATAAAAACAAATGAAATCTGAAATCTGAAAATATGGGCATAAAGTTACTATACCAGCATGGGTAGCATGCCACTGTGATACAGCACTATCACACCTTCGCTCTCTTTCTATTTGCGTGCAAACGAACGAGATAAAAGACATGATACAGCCGTATCACGTGTATGCTACGGCTTCAGGAATAGAGAGACTGACAGCTGAGAGAGCGAGATGTACACACGGCGACAGGTCAGGTTACCCTGTTTGGACTTTTCTCACAGCACGCTGCGCCCGCGCCGGCAGCCGCGTCTATGCAGGCTCTCTACCGCACTATTTTGTGTTTTGTACGTAGTGTAGTTATGGGTATATAGGGTGCGTAACCTGATGTGTCGAAATAGAACCGTTTTCGGGAACTTATCGACAGGGTAAAAATTCGAGCTCTGTGAATAATTGTGAATCTAATGTGAAATCGTAGAAAATTTTTGTAATACAGGGAGTTAGGGTAATAGACTATCGGCCACCCGCAAAAAAGTCGTCTCTAAACCAAATCTCGTATGTAAGTTCTGTATATACCTACAACAGGTATGGCTGTATTCGGGATACTCTCAGCATCACGAAACTGCTTGTTGTATAATTCAAAAGTGGTGGAGGGGGTAGCAGTGACGTCATAAAGATGGCCGCCGACGGTTTTAGTTTTTCTTCAATTGTAGCGCACCTATGAGGTCAATCTGGTTGTGCGAGGAGTGTTGGGGTTGAGATGTTCAGGGATAGAACTTGTAGAACATCATATATATATCATATGTATCTATAGAATTCCAAAATCCATAAACATGAAACAACGTTTTGAGACGTTCTTCCGTGTCCTAAAAAAAATTTTGTCCACATATGGAATCCAAAATAAATTAATCCTGTGTGGCGATCTTAATCTTGACACTTTGCAAAATAATAAATATACCCGTGAATTAGAGGAACTACTTACACTTCATAATTTCAAATCGCAATTTAAACAACCAACTCGCTTAATTAGTGGAACGTGTCTCGATCATATTATACACAATATAAGAGGCTGTAAAGGAGAGACTATGGAATTGGCATTATCTGATCATTCAGCGCAAATCCTTACTTGTCCTGTAAAAAAGAGTTGCTCCATTAAGCATTGGTATGCTCATAAACGAGACTATTGCGATGAAAATGTAAAAATTTTTAAAGAATGCCTGAGTGGACTTAGTTTTTTGGAAGTGTATGAAGCAACTGAGCCTAATGTGGCTTTTAGATGTTTCCATGATCTATTTCGATTATTTTACGATTTATGTTTCCCAATAATAAAAATCAAAATAAATACAACTCGAAGACCTAAATGGATATCAAAGGGGATAAAAATTAGCAGTAGACGAAAAAGACAACTACTATGGAAATGTAGAAAGGTACCAACAGAGGCTAATAAAAATAAGTTTAAAATCTATTCGAAGCGATATAAAAATATAATACAATTGACAAAAAAATCACAAAACAATTATTTAATTAGGAATTCTGTAAATAAATCCAAAACCACCTGGCAAATAATTAATAACAATAAACATAATACTCCAAAAGAAAATATTAGTAAAATTCTTAATAATAGTATAACTATTACAAGCGCTGAAGCTATAGCCAATGCTTTCAATGATTTCTTTGCTGACATAGTTAAATCTAATTCGAACAATTTTCCTAATCCGACATCCAATTTGACATCTAACTTCACATCTAATTTTAATTCCAATCTGACATCTAACGTAGCATCTAAGTTGACAAATCAATTTAATTCTATATTCTTTAGCCCGACTACACCAAATGACATCAATAAAATTATTTCATCCTTAAAAAACACTAGCAGCGCTGGTTTTGATGAGGTTGTGACAAAAGTTGTTAAAGCAGTTTCCACTATTATTTCTCCAGTTTTAAGTCACATTTTCAATTTGAGTATAGAGTTAGGAGTGTTTCCAAACTTAATGAAACTGTCAATCATTAAACCACTATTTAAAAAAGGTGATAAAACTAACATGAGTTGTTATAGACCAATAGCATTTATAACAATCTTTGCTAAAATTTTGGAGAAGGTTATTTACAAATCATTTTACTCGTTTTTTGAAAAATTCAATATCCTATCTCCACAACAATACGGATTCAGAAAAAATAAATCCATAAATTTGGCTATTTATAACTTTTTAAAAACGGTAATCACTAATATGGACAGACGAATACCAACGGTGGCCCTGTACATGGATATGTCAAAGGCATTTGACCATGTAGACCATGTTGTATTGCTACATAAATTGTACACCTATGGAATACGAGGTAATGCATATAATTTGATAAAATCATACCTTAGCGACAGACAACATGTGACACACATTACTCAAATTTGTTCTAAAACGAAAAATGAACTGACGTATCCATCAAAAACGAGATCAATAACATATGGTGTACCACAGGGTAGTGTACTTGGTCCTCTACTTTTTCTCATATATATAAATGATTTTCCATCTGCAACCAATAATGAAATGACATTATTTGCAGATGACAGTACAGTTTTATTTGTAAATAAGGACGAAAATAATTTAAGTACGGACATAATAAACTCGTTGACATCTATAATTAATTGGCTTGACAATAATAATTTAATTATAAATCTTGATAAAACAAAATTAATGAATTTTAGACAACAAAATAATTTAACAAACCTTAGTATAAATTTCAGAGGAATAAGTATTGATGAAATAAAGGAAACAAAATTTTTAGGGTTACATGTTGATAGTCAAATGAAGTGGAAAAATCATACTGACTATATTTGTAAACGTCTTCTGCAAACCGCATATGCACTCTTTAAATTAAACAGAGTAGTAAATCATTCTGCTGTCATAACTGCGTACCACGGATGCGTAGCTTCGATCCTACGATACGGAATAATATTTTGGGGAAATTCAACGAATAGAGATCTTGTATTTAAAGCTCAAAAACGCTGTATCCGTGCAATCTTTAATTTAAAACAGACAGACTCATGTAGGCCTCATTTCGTACAGTCAAAACTTCTAACCTTACCGTGTACATACATTTATGAATGCGCCGTGTTTGCTAAAATGAACCTCAACCTATTTAACTTTCACTCTCGCCGGCGTCATCAGGATAAAATGTTGGTACAGCCATCAAAAACGGCTTTGCTACACAAAAGCTTATTTTGCAAGATACCTCATATTTATAATAACATTCCTAAAGCGATACGTTACATAGATAAGCTTAATTTGTTTAAAAATAAACTGCACGAATTTTTGGTCAACAAATGTTACTATAGCCTTGATGATTTTTTTGCTGACGATTCCATTGGTAAACTGTAGTGCTGTGCCATGTTTTGTTGCTAATTGTCTTTTTATTTTTTATTTTAAATGTATCCCTTGTAAATATCTTGTATGTGCCGATATTGTTTTTCATGCATGCTAGGAATAATTATTGTGCGCCCATGCGGCAGGACATAGCGAAACTGTAATGTAATTTACACCCTGTGTAACATCTGTAAATTTTACCTATGATTCACAATAAAATGATTATGATTATGATTATGATTATGAGTCATTTGAAAGCTTATTAAATTTACTTTAATCATTCCATAGACACCTAAAGTGAAAAATTTGTATTTACTGAAATATTTTGAATTTAATGCATTTTTTGCTACCTACCAGCAATCATTCCTCCAGTTTTCTCGAAAACGGATAACTATATTGTGATTATAGCTATTACATAAAACATACAGAATTTTATAAGCTATCTTACAACTTAAATTGTATAAAAATACAACTTCAAACGACTGAGCTGTGTCAAATTTACTGGTGCACTGTAACTATGAGTCCAAGAATGCGTCGGTCTGCGGCGGGGCGGAAGGACTGCAAATAAAATTATTACTTATAGATTATTATATAATTAGGGTTTCCATTGTAATATGGCTTAGAAAAATATACAATTTTATATTATTTACTTGCACATGCGTTTACATAGACTGTAGATGTACAGGGTTTAAACTTAAATGCGTAATATATTTAAGGGGGTGCTTTAAACCATAAAAATGAACAACTTTGACAATGGGACTAACATTGAAATCACGAGAAAAATTATCTGCTGTTTCATACATTTTGGTCGAGAAGGAATTGACATATTCTATGGAACATCCCATTTTTTTAACACTGTTTCTATGTTCGCTCCAAGGTGATAGTGGTTCAGCTTGATGGTCTGAACTGAAGAACCTATTTGATATATGTAACGCATTTATTTTATATAATAACATGCGTAATAGTATATAGTTCTACATAACAAGGATGAAGCTGCCTTGGAAAAGAGACTAAAAGAATGAGAAATCCAAAACAATTCAACAGGTTTATAAATATTTATTGTTAGAAAAAAAAAACAATTGTTAGTTGCAAGAAGGTTGCAAGCATGCAATTTCAACATCACCAAAATTATACTGGTTTAACATACCTTCTCCCCGAATGGGATGCATTTTTGATTTTTATTGACACAGCCGCATCTCGCACTGCGGTAGCCTGTTTTGCATTGGCAAGATATTAATTCTAAATCTTTTAACGAAAAACATGGTTAACGTTGTTATCGGTGACAACTTTTCGTTTTCCAATGTCCAACCATGGTTTGTAGGTGGTGGTACATTTTGAATTGCCACATCTGCAGTGGCCCAAACGTATATTTGGCGATTTGTTTATTTATTTATTTATTTATTTATTGACAAAACCAACAGCTTTACAAAAAATATACACAAGAATAATATTAACACTTCTTTAGCTAATAATAGGTTTCGCTAGTTTATGTAATTGACATATCTACTTTATCGTAAGCTATATAGTTCAAAGCGAGCTGACAGAGGTGTTTTTTAAATTATAAAAAGTTTTAACAAGTACTTAGGTATAGACATTTTTTTTTTCTCTTTTACATTAACTATGTTTTTACTAAACGATTTTATAACTAAATAAATAAATGTACGGCATTGTGTGTATGTGTGTGTGTATGTGTATGTATGTATGTGAATGTCGAGGGGGGGGGGGGGGGGGGTGCATATTATTTTTACTTATTTTAACTTCAACATTAACGTTTAATATCAACGTCTATCGTGTAGATTGCATTTGATCGTAAAGTTTGATACACATTTTGTTCTTGTATTCGTTTTTCTTTAAATAGAAAGGGTCAAACTCAGAAAACATGTTGTTGTATGCACCGCAAATACGAACAAAAGGACGGTTCCGGGCATAGTTGGTGCGACTGGCACCTATAGCGAAAAGTTTAGTATGTCTTGTCCGACGAGTCGGTACGCTGAAACTAATCTGAGATAGTACATGTGGGGTGTCAAGTCCGCTGGTCACAATGTCATACAGAAACATTTGATCCGTTAGCAGTCGCCGATCGGATAGGGACAAAAGTTTTAAATGGGCACATCTTTCCTCATACGTTTGTAAATAATGTAGGTTCGTTTTTCGACACAAGTATTTAAGGAATTTGTTTTGTAAATTTTCTATTTTACTGATTGAAACCTGATACGTAGGAGACCAAATACAGCTTCCGTATTCTAGTGTGCTACGCACAAAAGAATAATACAGTAGTTTCATACATAAAATATTACTAAAAGGCTTACACATTCTCAAGACGAAACCTAAATTCTTATAAGCTTTATCCGTTATAGCATTAATATGATCATTAAATGAGAGTTTATTATCAAGCATTATACCTAAGTCCCTAACTTTATTACATTTTTCTATTTCTACACCATTCATCATATAAGTAAAGGATAAAGGTTTCGTCTTGCGTGTGAATGAAATAGATTGGCACTTTTTAACGTTTACGGTAATTCTATTGTCACTTTAGTATTTAGTCAATCTATTCAAGTCATCTTGTAATCTGTTACAATCCTCTGCTGTACGTATTTTAAGGAACACTTTCTTATCATCAGCGTATAAGACATGTGATGAGTATTTAAAACAGTCCTGTATGTCATAGAGGTACGCATTATAAAATAGGGGCCCTAAATGGGATCCCAGCGGAACCCCTGAGGTAATTTTGATAAACGAAGACTTGAATCCGCCCAAAACAACAGCCTGAGACCTGTTGCGAAGGTAGGATTCTACCCAGCGCAACAAGTCACCGTGTATACCCAGTATCTCAAGTTTGCTGAGCAGGATGACGTGATCAACCCTGTCGAAAGCTTATTCGAAATCAGTGTAGATCACGTCAACCTGCCCACCAGAGTCCATGTCGGACAAAGTACTTGTAACAAAATGAGCTAGGTTTGTAGTAGTTGACCGTCCCCTCATAAAACCGTGTTGGGTCTCAGGTATGCTACCAGAAATAGTCTGATATATGGCATTGTATACAAATTTTTCGATAATTTTGGCAAATATGTTTAGGATGGATATCGGCCTATAGTTTTCAGCTTTTATGTTGGAACCCTTTTTAAAGATCGGGACTATATGTGCCTGTTTCCAAATTGCAGGAAAATAACCTTCCTTAAGGGAGCGGTTATACATAATGTGTAAGGGGTAGGTTAATGATTTTGCACAGTTAACAATAAAAATAGGGGGTATACCGTCACTGCCAGGCCCTTTTTTTATATCTAGTTTTTTAAGTGCTGTTAAGATTTGATCCCTGGTTAAATAAAGACTGTGAACATCAGAGGAAGAGCTATTATTATTGGTTAATAATTTCAAGTTATCATAAGACGATGCAGGTGCAGAAAAAACACTGTTAAAAACAAATTAAAAGTATTAGCAATATCCGAACCCTGACTGTAGGTATTATTATTATATGTTATCTTAGAGGGATAATTTGATTTACTACCCCTCTTCGATTTAATATAGGTCCAGAAGTGCTTGGGATTTTCAATAATTGTTGATTTTGTGGTATCTATATATTTTTTGTAGCATTGTTTCTGTAATTTTGAGACCCTTTTACGGAGCATCGAGAATGTCGTATAGTCTGCATTATCACCAAATTTCTTCCATAGTTTGTGTGCTTTAAATTTCTCCTTAATTGCTTTCTTAAGTGGAGAAGAATACCATGGGGGCCATATCCTTTTTGAATTATTTTTAATTGTTTTTGGCACATGCAGTTCTATCACATTATGTAAATTATCGTAGAAAAAATCAAGAGCTTCATCTAAAGACCCTGAAATTAAGTTAGTATGCCAGTCAATGCTATTCAATGAGCTTTGAATAGCATTATAGTCACATTTATTATAGTTAAATTTAGTATAGGCAGTTTCATTGAGTCCCGACACCATTATGTCATCCAGGTCAAAGATCAAAACCGGGTGATGCTCATCAACAGGTAATAGGGGAGCACTACATACAGATACATCGGTGTTAGTGTTGCTAAAAATGAGATCTAAGGTATTTCCGCTAGAATTATGAACATCCGAGTACTGACTCAGGCCAAAGAACGCGAACTCGTTAACCAAACGAAGACCCGCACCTTGTAGCTCTACTGATCCCTTCTTTAAATATGTCGGGCAGCCGGAATTCCATTCAACATTAAATAGGTTAAAATCACCAGCCACTATGTAATTATCCAGTGTCTTATCTGAAAATGGGCCCGATATATCATCTAGAAATGTTTGAATATCGCGCGCGTGAGTGTCGTCGGTGCGCTTGTGTTTTGAAGACTTACCAGGTATATAAACGGCAATAATGTGAAGGTCTCCGCATGCAGTGTTCATTCTACGAGGACCGGAATCATGAATATCATCCCCGCGAGAAAAGGCGAGTACGCGCTTAGGAATAGTTATCCATAATGTTTCAATGGATGGTGCACTAGGCCGCCACGAGCTCAACATTGCACCGAGGTCGCGGCGAACCAAAATCATAACACCACCGCCCGATAGCTTACGTGTCGCAGCCAAGTCACGATCACTGCGAAAAACCAAATATCGGTCATCGCATAGCTCCGAGTCAAAAATACCATCATAAAGCCACGTTTCCGTCATGATAATTATGTCGTAGTCGTTACCAAGTATGTCCAAATATAGGTCCCTTGTTTTAGTACGCAAACCGCGCACGTTTTGGTAATATATCCTGATAGATGGAGGATCCATTGATTACAAAAATGAGTCATAATAATGTAATATCAAAAAAACGTATATAAAAGAATGTCTGATAAATGTTACCACAAATAACGCGGCGTGCGCACTGAACATAGTATGTATGCTCATCGTTAGGTTAATAAAAAATATAAACATAACCAAAACCATAACCAAAGCGCATCGCAACGCATAACAACAACATGAATACAAAGGAATCGGGTGATTAGATAACGCATACTGGTAGCAAAGTTGAAATTGTTTATTAATATTATTTGAAGAAATAGTGTGTTTATGTTTGTTCATTGTTTTCATGTACCGTGTTTGTGTAAAGGAGAAGCATGTGTAATTGAGTACCGTACCTTGTTTTGACATAATGGATATAGAAACACATAACTTAGAGTAAACCAAAAAGAATAATAAAAAGAAAATATTTAAACGATTTTTCTTAAGTCCACTTCCGAATCGATTAAAAATGCTGGGCAGGTGTCGTTCCGGCGCACATAGATTCTTCCGTTTTTTACCCAGACGTAGCTAAATCCGTTTTTGGCAGCTAGATTGCGACATGAGTTCAGTAAGAGCTTATTCTCCGGTATGAGGTGGTCGTTTGCGTAGATTTTTGATGGTTCTCCAGGCATTCCGATGGCAGCTGATGTAATGCCCCGATGCTTCCGGACTCCCGCGATGAAATTATCTTTGTGTTTGCGCTGCTTCATTTTTATAATAATGTTGCGAGGACGTTTAGTATCTCGGTTCATTGGCTGCACTCGGGTGGTATGATCGATGTCATTCGCAGTCAGGGTTATCCCTACGTGTTCGGCCAGGCGAAAAACGATGCCCTGCAGGTTTTCGTCTTTACTTTCGGGAATACCTACTAATTCAACGTTTAACTGTCTGGCCCATTGTTGTTGCTGTCTGTAATCACGCCTAAGTTGAGATACGCTGCTATTCATTTCGACGATTTGAGCTTCGAGGTTTTTAATATGGACATCGCGTTTTTCTAGTTCGGATACCCGTTTGTTTGTGTTTTGAAGCTCTGCGTCTGTGTGTTCTAGGGACGATTTTAAATCTCCAAAACAGGTTGTTAGCTTACAAAGTTCCTCTTTGATGCATGTGTTTATGCTATCATTTAGTTTATCTATCTTCATATCATTTTCCGCTCGAATTTGGACAAAACATTCCAACATTTCATCTTTAAAAGATTTGAGGGCAGCAACATATGAGTTATCTACGTTTTCAAACTTGCGTTTGCGTGGTCCCGTGTTGCCAGTCGCAGATTTAGACTCCATGTCCGTATATATAAGGTTCGGGTTAGAAGAGCTGCGAGTAGGCGACCCCAGACTATTCATTGTCCGAACCGGTATATAGTCGCAGGAGTGACTAAGATGAAAAATGTCCACTGTCTCTTTCACCCGAGGTGCGCGGGGGGACGAAATACGCGCAGGAGGTCGAGAAATAAACAAATTGTTAATTATTGTTCACCGTAATAACGCACTTTAACTTTTGGAATATAGGTCAAACTTGCTTGTATGCACTTCTTAATAAACACGATTAAACGAAAAACACGTCTGCTCTGTGCTAACGATAGTGAGATGATTGCTCTTTTTATATGTTGTTTCAGAGCTTCTTGTGACGGTGGAGGATTATCCACGTTACAAATACCTATTTAAAAAAAATCTGCTCTAAGATTGTCCATATTGTCAACCGTGTACAATTTAGGTTTCTTATGACAGTAAAGAGTCGTAATAAATTTCTCGCCTTTTTGCCTAGATCTTCTGTTAGGTCAACCACCGATCCAAATCTTTCCAGAAGATCGTAATTTTTTGTGTTCACTTTCCACGTGCTTTTCTTTGAAAAACCTAACAATGTCGTTTTGTTGTCGCATCCTGTAAGAGCGTGGTACGCCAATAAACAGTGTCATTCTGGTCCGACAGCTTGAACAATTTTATGGACTGAAACGTATTTTGGTTTACTCGCGCTCATTCCACATTGAATCCAGACCTTCGCAGGTAACTTGTCAAAGAAATGAATGAGCAACAGTAAATCGTCAGTGTCTCTGCTGTTTAACATAATTCTACTTATATCTCCATCTAGATTTGTATATCACGTATTGTGAAATAAATTCATTGCAATTTCATTTACTAGCAGGATTTATTGGCGTACCACGCTCTTACAGGATGCGACAACACAAGCTCATTGTTAGGTTTTTCAAAGAATGACACTTGGAAAGTCTTAAAAAAATATTGCGATCTTCAGGAAAGTTTTGGATCGGTAGTTGACCTAACAGAAGATCTAGTCTAGAGCAAAAGGGCGAGAAGTTTACTATGGCTCTTTACTGTCATAAGAAACCCAAATCGTACACGGTTGACAATATGGACAATCTTAGAGCAGATTTTTTTAAATATTGGTAACGTGGATAATCTTCCACCGTCACAAGAAGCTCTTAAACAACATACTTATAAAAAGAGCAAATTACCAAATATGCATTTGGGCCACTGCAGATGTGGACCACCTACAAACTATGGTTGGACATTGGAAAACGAAAAGTTGTCACCGATAACAACGACAACCATTTATTTTGTTAAAAGAACAGGCTGCTGCAGTGCGAGATGAAAAATGCCATATCGGGGAGACCTATGCTTAAATCAGTATAATTTTGGTGATGTTGATGAATACCTACTTTTACTTTGCATGCTTGCAACCTTCTTGCAACTAACAATTGTTTTTTATAACAATAAATATTTATAAACCTGTTAATTTGTTTTGGATTTCTCATTTTTTTATTCATTTTTCCAAGGCAGCTACATCCTTGTTATGAAGAACTATATAGGTACTATTACCTATTCTGTGACAGAGTGTGAAATTAAATACTTTACATTACATACATCAAATAGGGAACTTCTACTTCAATTCAGACCATAACGCTGAACCACTATCACCTGGGAGTCAACAAAGAAATAGTGAAATAAAATGAGATATTCCATAGAATATGTCAATCCCTTCTCGACCAAAATGTATGAAACTGCGGATTATTTTTCTCGTTATTTCTAAGTTGGTCCCATTGTAAAAGTTGTTCAGTTTTATGGTCTAAAGATGTTACGCATTTAAGTTTAAACCCTGTACATCTACAGTCTATGTTAACGCATGTGCAAGTAAATAATATAAAATTGTATATTTTTCTAAGCCATATTACAATGGAAACCCTAATTATATAATAATCTATAAGTAATAATTTTATTTGCAGTCCTTCCGCCCTGCCGCAGACCGACGCATTCTTGGACTCATAGTTACAGTGCACCAGTAAATTTGACACAGCTCAGTCGTTTGAAGTTGTATTTTTATACAATTTAAGTTTTAAGATAGCTTATAAAATTTTGTATGTTTTATGTAATAGCTATAATCACAATATAGTTATCCGTTTTCGAGAAAACTGGAGGAATGATTGCTGGTAAATAGCAAAAAATGCATTAAATTCAACATATTACAGTAAATACAAATTTTTCACTTTAGGTGTCTATGAAATGATTAAAGTAAATTTAATAAGCTTTCAAATGACACCTCGCACAACCAGATTGACCTCATAGGTGCGCTACAATTGAAGAAAAACTAAAACCGTCGGCGGCCATCTTTATGACGTCACTGCTACCCCCTCCACCACTTTTGAATTATACAACAAGCAGTTTCGTGATCAGGAGAGTACCCCGAATACAGCCATATCTGTTGTAGGTATATACAGAACTTACATACGAGATTTTTTTTTTCTTGTCCTGGCCCCTACACTATAAACAGTTGCATTACTTTAAGGGGTGATTGTACCCATGATACCTCAAGAAACATTTTATACAGAGTGTAACAATGCCCCACCTCAATTACTCGCTCATTTTTGCACCTAATGAATCGAAATTTGGTATAAGGACAGATAACAATAACCCAAGAACCGAAATGAAGTAGTCATAAAGAATTTATTGTATATAATGTTATTGTATAGTGGTAAATATCTTGGGAATGGTCAAACAGATTATCTCCCCTCGTTTAACCTCTTGAGTGTCCTAGATGTTAATGTAGTCTCTATGCTTTTTGGATGGGACGCATCCTAGAGACTACCGTAGTCTCTAATATTTCCCTGTTTTTGAGACTCTATTGGTCAGCCGTCTCTATGGTAACCTCATTACAAATAAATCGACAGCCAATCAGGGCCCGTCCACACAAATATTTTTAACCAATGAGAGTCAATTTATGTTTATATATGGTTTATATAAATAATAATGAGTAATTGTTATAGTTTTGTGATTTTATTATGTGTAATGTGATTATAAATATAGCTGATTCGATGCGTAAATAACCAGACTTTCTATTACATGTGCAGAATGATGAAAGGCAATAGATTTAGTAAAAAGTGAGAATGAAGTGGCAAGTGATTAGAGAAAAAAGTTTTGAAAACAATATTCTTTATTGAATTATCCAAGAAAGTGAGCTTTATAAAATTTCTTACATAGTATGTACGTAAACTCAGCTTTCTAAACATAGTATATGTATGACACTTGAAATATAATAACAGTGAATGAAGGGACTAATGTATAACAGAGTAACTGTAGCTTTAAATAAGTCTATTGTTTCGGAACCGGTCAAAACTACTCTGATTTTCTTTTTTTTTAAACGTCCGTTATCTAAAATACTACATCATTATAGTTTAAAAATTTACGCTCTTAGTCATGTAAAAAGTTGTAACCCAAAAAATACAAATTTTGAGAAAAAATACTTCACAATTTGCGAATTTATGTAAGAACAGGACATTCTCTTTACATTGAGACAATTTTAATTGAGACTGGCTGACGTATAAACCTTGATGAGCCACGCTCTATACAAATGAAGTTTGATTCTATTTTGAATATTAACCAAATAAATTTAATGACTTTTTTTAACACGATCCAGAAACTAATATCCTTGTCTGTGGTTTGTCAAATTTCCATTATGTTATACAGGGTGTAACAAAACACCCTAATAATACTTAAGGGGGTGCTTCAGACCATCAATCTGAACAACTTTCACTATGGACACAACGTCGAGAAAAAATAAAAAAATCTGCCATCCCATACATTTGAGTTGAGACGGTACTGCAGTTTTGTATGAAAGAGCTGTTTTTTTTCACAATTTGAATGTTGGCTCCATAGTGAAAGTTGTTCAGTTTGATGTTCTGAAGTACTCCCTTAAGTATTACTAGGGTGTTTTGTTACACCCTGTAAAGTTTCAAAGCTACACTGGCTCAAAGATAACGAAAAAAAAGCGTCAATATTTAAACTGTAAAGGTTGTAGTATTTTAAATCACCTACATTTAAAAAAAAATTATCCAAATCGGAGTAGTTTCAACGGGTTCCGAAGTAAAAACCTTCAGGGACTCCACTAGTAATTTCGTCCTTATATCCCAAGTCCGTACAACACAGTTGCTACTCAGAATATCACTTTGTCACTGAACCATAAATGTAACTGAAATATACAGGCTTATCTACCTACCTAGGTAATATCTATAAACAAAAGGTAAAGTTCACCGCAGTTGGTGACCATATGTGTGGATGTAAACAAAAGATTAGAGAGCTCTTTGTGTTTTTGGCGGCTGACTCCAGTCACAATATCTGCATGGGATTTCTAAGAATTTGTTACAAATTTACATCCAAAGTCGCTGCAGCCACATGAATTTTGTTCTAAAGTATGCTGTAAATTCAAGGGACTTAGATTCAACGTTGTGATAGCTAAATGGTCGCTACAACCAAGGTGGTAATTTAGGCACCCAGCTATCTGCGAAAATGCGCGAAAAAAACCGTTTTATGGGGATGCGTTAAGCACAGAGGCTCTAGGAGCGGCCGAATGTTGGCCGAATGCTCCAGAGGTTAAAGTATCAGAATCTAGCCCCTACTAGTATTATGATGAACTAGCGGCCCGTCCCGGCTTCGCACGGGTGGACGTCTAATATTTTCTAGCAATAAATATAGCCTATGTTACTCAGGGTGAATGCAGCTTTCTAATGGTGAAAGAATTTTTTAAATCGGCCCAGTACTTTTTGAGCCTATTCATTACAAACATACAAACATACAAAAATAGGTACAAATCTTTCCTCTTTATAATATTAGTGTAGATAGAGATTGGATAATCGGATGCATATTTACCTAAACTTCACTTTTTTCCGCACAAAAACATAATATGGATATTTTATTTTATTTTTATTTTATTTTATTCGGAAAACTTACAGCTTACAATTACAATAATAGTTCTGTTAATGCTATAGTACAATCTGAGCCAATTACAAGTTTTCACCAGTAGTACTAAAATAGGCAAATATGCCTTTCTGAATAAAGTTACTTCACAAAATTGGGCAACCCGCACCGTTTTTTCATACTGGTCCTCGTAGGTAGTCCATAGTAGGTAGAACAACTTGGATAACTCGAAAAACTCTGTCAACTGAGTCAAAGTTGTATAAGTTGACCAATTTTTCAGAGTTGTTCAAGTTGTCCGAGCTGTTCATGATGTCTGAATTGTTCCAATGTCAAAGTTCTCCAATATTTTAGCAATCCCGGGACTTAAGAATGATCCTGGGATTATTTCATAAAATAAATGAATTAAGACTTGTCCACATTATTCTTGTGAAAAATGAAGTTTAGGTAAACATGCATCCGACATCTTCATATATTTGCCCCTAGCAGGGTTCTAACCCGCCACCCTCGGATCAGTAGACAGATCCTCTAGGTACCAACAGAGCTATCGGGACATAAAATATTTACCGAATATTTCTCAGTTAAATAATAGTTACAAAACTACAGTTGCATTTATTTTTGAACAGGGATTTGATCTTGAATATTCTATTGCAAGGCGATTAAAATTAGAAAACTATTACATAAGCTCATGGTCATTGTACTTCAAAAACTAGGCAATGATGCCAATGACATTTCTAGGTTACAAAAATAACAAACAAACTAAACACAAAACAAGTTTTGTCCATATAGAAAAAAATTGACGTAAATGACCTAAGATTGCCGCGCGCGAAAGTACCAGGGTAACATAACCTTTGAAGAGCTACTTACGTGTAAAGCTTCGAACTTTTCGCCGGCTCTGTTCTTCAGTTCATCCATATCAGGGCACCACGAGTGAGCAGAGGTTCTGCCTAAACCATACTAACTGTTAATTCGTAAGAAAACCTTAACCTTTGGACAGAATTCGGCCTAAATGCAGGCAGTCCCAAAATAGACCGAAATGTCATCCAAAGGCATATAAAAACACTTTTAACACGCGAATTTTGTAAGCCGAAAAGAATTTAGATGGGTTTTCTGTGTTTAGTGAACAGGAAAACACCGAAATGTTATGTAAAACGAGTTTTTACCTTATCCAAACATAACCCCTTCGTTCGACATAAATTGACAAATGAAAATGACAAGTGACATGACATGACAGCTGATTCTGACGTTGACGTCACAAGTATTGCGTTCCTTTCGACGCTGTCTTCGTTTCGTGGTTTAGTGATTAATTTTTAATTTAGCTTTTTTTAACGGCACAATGCGCGTGGCCGGGTCAGCAGCGGAAGCAGCGGCAAGCGGCAAGACTAAAACACGACAATTATTCAGTGCGGGATGGAGCAGAGCTACCTGTTCGTGCCTGTCGCCGTAGAGACAGCGGGGCCATGGGGATCCGAAGCCAAAGTCTTCTTTAGGGACCTGGGACGTCGCCTAAGAGAAAAAGGGTGTGACCCAAGTGCGACCCCCGCGCCCCCGCTCTGGTTCATAACAAGACGTGTCCTATTAGCGGTGCAGCGGGGAAACGCCACCTGAAGTGCGATTTTTGAAAATCATACGAGCGACTTTTCAGTAGAAAATGTCAAAATTACTATGGAGATTATGCATCTTTCTACTGCCAAACCGCTCGTATGATTTTCAAAAATCGCACTTCAGAAGTGACATAATCCAACATAATCTTTTTTATCTAGTTATTTTGTTTGGCCTAGTTAGTTAAACTGTCACGGATACGGATGTCTCGCGCGCAATTGTATCTTTCTATAATGGATCAGCATCAGGCTTGGACGGCATTAGTCCGCTGCATTTGAAAGAGCTAATTTCTCCTACCGCTGGAAACAATGGCCACCATTTGCTGGAAGTTTTGACCAGATTGTGTAACTTCCTGCTGAGAGGAACGTTAAATCCACTTGTCAGCCCTTATTTATATGGAGCCTCCCTTTGTGCTCTAACTAAAAAAGAGGGTGGTATCAGGCCTATTGCGATAGGCAACACCATCCGCCGTTTAGTCGCAAAGCTTGGTTGCTTCGCTGTAAAAGAGGACGCCACTTCCTACCTGCAACCGCGCCAGCTGGGTTTCGGGACGCCACTGGGGTGCGAGGCTGCTATACATGCCACCCGTGCCTTTGCCTATGCTTCGGAAAACTCCGGCGCAATCATAATAAAACTGGATTTAAAGAATGCGTTCAACAGCGTGGAAAGAGACACAATCCTTTCGAAGGTCAGAGAATGCATTCCGAAACTCTACCCCTTTTTACATCAGTGTTACTCAGCCCCTAGCAAACTGTACTATAACACGAATACCATTTTGTCGCAAGTAGGCGCACAACAGGGTGACCCATTGGGCCCATTGATCTTCAGCCTGGCAATTCACGATTTAGTTACCTCGTTGAAGTCACCTTTGAACACCTGGTATCTGGACGACGGTACCCTAGGAGGAGAACCGCAGGTGGTGCTAAGAGATGTCCAGCTCTTAATTCCGAGGCTAAAGGCCATTGGACTCGAAATCAACACCAATAAATGCGAGTTCTTCGCATGCGACCAGGTTGGCTTATCATCTCTCAACAGCTTTGAAGCAGAATTGCCAGGTTTAAGAAGAATGGACAAAGATGCCTTGACTCTCCTCGGTGCCCCAATATTTTCAGAAGCAGTCCCCGCGGCATTACGTGCAAAAAACGACTCCCTTTTATTATTGCAGAACCATTTTGCCCACTTATCGTCCCATGTTTCGCTAATCCTGCTACGCAATTGTTTTGGCCTGCCGAAGCTAACATACACTTTGAGAACTTCCCCTACCTGGCGTTTTCCATCTGAAGTCGATTGCTTAGACCAATCCCTAAAAACCTGTTTAGAAAAGATTCTCAACGTGCGCCTAGATAATGAAAATTGGACTCAAGCGTCCCTCCCTATCCGCCACGGGGGCCTAGGTGTGCGACGCGTTCAGGACACGAGCCTCCCAGCGTTCTTGGCGTCTGCGAATGGTGTGGTGAGTCTGGTAACTCGATTACTCTCAGTTGATGGTGCCAGCCTTGTCATTCCTTTCGTGGACGAAGCCCTTGAGGCTTGGTCTAGGCTGTGCCCCAACATGCAAGCACCGTCCACACCTACATTTCAGCGGGCATGGGATGAGGTCAGGTGTAACATAATCCTT
This sequence comes from Agonopterix subpropinquella, assembly GCA_922987775.1. Classification (NCBI taxonomy): domain Eukaryota; kingdom Metazoa; phylum Arthropoda; class Insecta; order Lepidoptera; family Depressariidae; genus Agonopterix; species Agonopterix subpropinquella. Next base: position 14,739,531 of record OV277694.1, on the reverse strand, counting down.
CAAGACCTGATTTCCAACTCATCTGGCCCGAATTTAGCACGCTTAAGAGCTGCATCAGAAGTTGAATCTGGCGCATGGCTACATGCACTTCCATCACCCCATTTGGGGACACATCTGGACAACGACTCGCTTAGAGTGGCAGCGGCCCTCAGATTGGGGTGCAACGTATGTGCCCCACACACCTGCGTTTGCGGTGCACCAGTGGAGGCAGACGGCTTTCACGGTCTGAGCTGCGTCAAATGCGTAGGAAGGTCTCCGCGGCACCACATGCTTAATGATATTATTCGTCGAGCGCTGGTGTCCGCCAATGTTCCCTGCACAACCGAGCCACCTGGTTTGAGCCGTACCGACGGGAAGAGACCGGACGGACTGACCCTTGTGCCGTGGCAAAAGGGCAAATGTCTCCTGTGGGATGCAACGTGCGTATGTACGTACGCTGCATTTTACCTGAGAGGCTCCATCCGAGCAGCGGGGTCGGCGGCGGAAAGGGCAGCAGTACGTAAACACCAATGGTACACAATCCTGGAGCAGAGCTACTTATTCGTGCCCTTTGCTGTGGAGACGGCAGGCCCGTGGGGGCATGAAGCAAAAACTTTTATGAGAGACCTGAGCAAGCGTTTACGGGATGCGGGTAACGGTCCTCGTTCTGGGTCATACCTGGCCCAACGCATATCATTAGCAATTCAACGAGGAAATGCGGCCAGCATTATGGGCACCTTCGGGCCAGGTATGACCTGGGGTGGGCTTTTCAATTAAGTAGAATTAGTAAAATTTGTAGTTTAGGATTGTATTGTATGGTTTAAGTTTAGGGTATGTTTTTTAGAATGTTTAGTATGGTTTAAGTTTAGTGTTTAGTTTAGTTTAATTTGATTATTGTAATTTGTGACATTGTTACGTAATAAATACATATTTGGTTAAATTTTAGTTTTAGGATAATTATTTTAGTTTTAGGATATTTTTGTTTTAGGATGTTTTAGTTGTAGGATATTTTAGTTTTAGGATGTTTTAGTTTTATTATGACATTTTCTTTATAATAATTATAGTAATTATATTCCATTTAATTTAATTAATTTTTAATGGCTTCAGCTTCAAGATAAAAAAGGCTGCTGAATAATATTTTAGAGGACGCGGACGCTATTTCCCTTTTGACGTGAATTTTTTTTTCGGAGGTAACTACCTAAATATAAAGATCTCGGGGTAATTTTGTTGGTTAGGGACATAAATATACTTAGAGCTTATGGATTATTCTGTATGAAAAACAAGGACAGAAACATATTCAAAAAATTTAAAACCCATAAACGGTAGTAGAATAATAATGTCTATGTTAAAACCGGGCAAACAACGGGTCTTTTTTTCGGTATAAAAATATAGGTACCCCGGTCGAAAGAGGAGGTCAAGGCTAAGGGTCAAGGTCATAAAACTGGTTAGATAAGTGGGTAGGTACCAGGTAGGTACAGTATACAACGTGTTAATGAATAAGCGCAAAACCTCATACATCCCAACTGATTCATAACAAAATAATTAGATTGAAACAATAATTTCATTATTTTTAAGTATAGGTAAGTAGTTAAAATTTAAAGTTATTCGCATTTTAAGTTTTGAGGCAAAAATGATTTGTTATCATTTCAGCAATGAATGAAAGCGCTAACGTACTCGTGGTAACATTTTAATAATCTTTATTTGGCAGTCAATTGGGTGAGTGTGCCCGTGCGGTGGGTTGACATCGGGTTCAAAAAATTTTATATTTTGCAAACAAATTATTTAATATTTTGGAAAAAATTACCTATGTTGAAACCATGATAATTCGATTCTGCTCTCGATTCTAAACACACTACTTTCTAGTTTTGCGTTAATTCATTAAGACGATGTATTTGCGTGCCGGATATAGGGGCAAGCTATCGAGTGCTCTAACTTCAAAATTTGTTATTTCATACCTATTATGAGGACTCTCGTATATGGTTCCAAGAAAGTTATCTTCTCTTCGAATTCTATCTGATTTTGAACTTAACATTTTATAATTAACACAAACACGTAATCTCTTTTTACATTTTTAATTAAATAAACAATAATAGGTCATTAAAATTAATTCATTTCCAACGGAATTGCGTTCTCCATGCTGTCTGCGCTGTCTACTGGCTCCAACGTGTCCGTACCGACCAGCCTGTCGATCCACGGCCTACTGTACGATATCTGCGGGTTAGAAACATACATTAGTAACCAAGGAACAACAAGAACCAAAGATACTTTCCACACGAAAGGAAGAAGAGCTAAGATTACTATGACAAGTTTGGAGACAAAAAATGTCCTCCCAACTCCATTTGTGCCGCCGTCCGAGAGCCTCCCACCTGGACATGACTTGCCTTGGGCGACCTGGAAGTCCTTAAACCGATTTCGAACTCAGGTCAGTCGCAGTAAGGACAACATGGTCAGGTGAGGATTCTCGGATGCGCAAAATGTGACTTGCTTGTGTGGAGCACCACAATCGATGGCCCATCTCACATCGTGCCCTGCGTGCCCTAACACCTGCACGCAGGAGGAGCTCATGACCGGTAGCGACGGTGCAGTATCGGTTGCCCAATTCTAGCAAGGTACTATTTAGCGACTTTGTTGTGTTGAAGTCGATACGATAAGCAAGCAAGCAACAAGTTTGTATTGCTTGCAGAATAATAGAGGGCCGAAGAATTTTCGACTGGCGACTGGCGTACCAGATAGCAAAGCGTGGAAGGCCCCACAATGTGGACTGAGGATGATCGACGATCCTTGGGGGAGGCTTATGTCCAACAGTGGACATCTATGGGCTGAGATGATGATAATCCGATCGTATTGTTCGGTTTACCGTTTCTCCATGATAATAATAAAAATGTTTTTACTAGGTACCTTAGCGAATACTCCTGGCTTCGATTTGTACGCGCATTCTTCAGTTCCAGAGAAGAGTGCGATGCCAAACAGCGTGCCTTGTCTATTTACACCGCTGAAGTGAACCGCTGGATCACCTATGTCACCCTGGTAATCAAATAAAATTTGAGATACCGTTAATAACTTTTATGAGAATAAGACGTGACGTCGATCATCAAAATCGCCATCAGCAGCCTCTATATCTCTATATGGCATCTCTACTGCTACTGGGATAATTATAGGCTTTCTCTCCTCTCAAGGTGAGGGTGCAATGCAAGGGTCTTGATATACACGATGAGGGTTGGTAGATTTCGTTACATTTTGGCGTACCTAGAGCTATTGGTGTTACAAAGCTTATTCGTACGATTGGCTACATGAAGCTGCAGACGATCATCTAGTGAGAATGTGTTTAAAAGGTCATTGAGTGAGAATCACAATCAGTCTCATTGGTACGAGTATATGATGTAGATTGGGATCGAACTGCTGCCCTTGTACAGAAGAGAAAACAACGCCATTAGCATAAAGTACAGATCGCGCGACGTATCATGAGCGATGACCTTGGATGACACAGAAATATTTGGCGGTTGGAAGCCGGAGGAAGAATTCCTGCAACCGCCATTGGCCGATCAGTCGCCTTTTACGTCATAAACTTGCGCGATAATCCTTGTCAAATTCCTCAAGCGCTCATAATCTATTGTGCGACCTGTTCAATTATTATGCGACCCTGGTAATACGGAAGTTTCAAGATACTAACAGCGCAAAGAGCGATTCCTTTGACCACGCTCTGTAAGCACATGTGGTCATGTTGTAGATGGTAATCATTGCCGTAGACCAGCCGACACTCCACTCTCGGCACTTCTCGAACTATCATACGCCTTAACTCCTGGTTTTCACCTTCTCGAATCTGACCGGATACCTGCAAAGAGAAACGAAAGAAGTTAATAGATGTAAACGGATAAGCTTGCTCTCAATTTGTCACTTAGTTCAGGGGTGGAATATCCCTTAGTTTTTTTTTTTTTTTTTTTTATTTATTTCTCTTATCAAAAAAATATTATAACATTTTAGAATAAGTTCGTCTAGCGCACCCTGGGCTGTCAGCCTCGATACGACCATTGCTGACTGACTAATCTCTCCACTACAGCATGAGTGATTGTCGTGCGATATAACTCATGCTGATATGAAAAGAAGATCACTTCTGAATGTCGTCCAAGGAACGGACATTGCATTAACGGTACTGGGTGATATAGGTACGCTAAGCGTGATTTTGGCAAATTCCTTCTTTAAAAAGAAGATGCCAGTAATGATATTCAGGCTGGTGTGTGCGTGTCTATCTTAGAAATCAAGAAATGTTGACCGGATTATGAGGAAACATATTTTTCTCAAACATGCTTGGAAATGTGAGCATTATTTTGACAACCTTCTTCGAGATAAATCGAAATTGCTGTACTGGCCAAATACATGCACGCAGCGGCCGGCAATGTTTGTATGAAAATCCATATCTGTCGTGTTTTGCGGCCAAATAAATTACATAGTAAACTCATATCTGTCGTGTAATTTAAAAATAGAACGATCTTTTTCTCCGAAACATGGCGACCAGGGAGGTAACTCATCAAAGGTTTTATTTAAATTTCGAACTGGCTTGCAAATAGAAAGCTGTTTATTGAAAAAAAAAAAAATTGTTGTTCGTTGTTCGTCATAGATTTTGAAAAGAGTTTAAATTTCCGCGAATCATTTGAGAAAATTTACTGTTTTCATTTCCGCGCATTGTTTGAGAAAAGTACTATACAAGCCTTGGCCACAACTAGGCATTGATGGACTTACGTATGAGTGCCTCGGCTTCGCCTCGGCCCACATTTACACGTTCGTCCATCAATGCCTCTGTTGCTGGCCGCTGCAGTAATGTACTATTTATAACAGGCCCACATATGAGGCCCATATTCGTAAAGGTACTCAAGTAAAGTCCAGGGAGGATTTGATGACTAATCCGTAGCAAAACCCGCTACCAATTTTATCAGAGAATGGATATTATAATAGAAATGTTCCTTGCTATATGGTTTCTCGTCATAAAAAACAAACAAACAATACCTAGGGGCAAAACGAACGGTCAAGCTTCTGCCAAAAATCTTGCAAATTGAAAAGAAAATGAAGTAGGTAGTAAATTCTTTTAAAACTTCTAAAGTTCTCACCACGGATCCATAACCAGTGACAACAGCCTCCCCGAAGAGTGGAGGCATGTCTGAGTCAGCTATAGCCAAGGCCACCGGCTGCATTCTGCTGCCCATCGATATTGGCAGGTTCACCTGGAAATAATTACAGTTTAATGTTTCTGAAGCTTTGTCTAGAAGAACAGTTTTGTTATTAGGTATTCTATTGTAACGTTGGAACCCTTTGAACTGTCATCACTTCAAAGTCAAACATCTTGCGAAGAAAGAAAAAGCAAGAAGAAACCTCTCTGCGACCATCGACCTTTCCTACCCTCCAGTCTGGCTCCTTTTATGATGGTAGATTTATTCCTGCGTTTTATTTGAAGAACCTATAGTCCACCAGGAGATCTACAGTGCCAGAAGATAGGTATACGCTGCACATTTAAAATTTGAATATACTGAAAGTGAGCCTTGCTAAGCTGTTGTTGCTATTGGTACCTGCCTGCTTATAAGACAGTTGGTTTCTTGTCGTAGTACATTTTCATCGGACGAAGAGACAACATGTTTGCCACAACGCCTTTAGTTTAAAATAGCAATTTACACTTTTACTTCAACTATTAAATGTGGCGTTTTAATCAAAAACAAACCTTGACCATCGCGAGATTGTGCTCAGGATAGTATTGATCCATCTTGTAGTCAGGGTGTCTCTGGAGGTCCGTGACTGACAGTATTCTGCCTCCGAAGTCCCTGAATACTGAACCCATGCGGACAGTAACCTCTTCTTTCGTCGCGCTGTTGAAATTATACTAATATTTAGGATAGCTTTACATCATTCGCTTTTATACGTCATACTTAGGTCATACCACTATGATGCGGGCTTACCCTCATGGTGAGTGTATGGGCGTTCGTCCACCACACAGTACCCAATACTTACAGATTTTAAGACTTCATACTATAAGTAGGTACCTACGCATCAGAATTTCTTCTTCAGCGTATGCGGTTTCCTCACCATGTTTTTCTTTACCGAATGACTGTGTGACAAATCATACTATTGGACTCTCAGCATCAGTTGTTGAACACTAAATTGTCCCCTTTCAAAAGGTCATAGAGCAGATTAAGGTAGAGTCCCTACAAAGACCAAAGACAGATAGTTTCTATCATAATTATTAATAAGATTGCTCGGAGTTTCCTGCGAGACCGAATCAGAAATGAAGAGATCCGCAGAAGAACCAGGGTAACTGACATAGCCCAAAGAATTTCTGATCTAAAGTAGCAATGGGCTGGGCACATTGCTCGCAGAATCGATGGCCGATGGGGCCGAAGAGTTCTCGAGTGGCGACCGCGTAACGGAAAGCGCAGCGTGGTTAGGCCCCCAACAAGGTGGATCGACGACCTGGTGAAGACGGCGGGAACCCGTTGGATGAGGGCAGCACAGGTCCGGTCGTTGTGGCGAGTTGGGGGAGGCCTATGTCCAGCAGTGGACGTCCATCGGCTGAGATGATGATGATGAGGTATACTTACTAGTCGAAGCACTGAGCTGCAGTAAGCACCCACAGCTTACTGACAATAGCTCCACCGCACCAATGTTTTCCGTGTAGCCTGCCGAAAGTTAAAAATATCGTTTATTCTTGCGTTAGACAACAACTTTTCTCAGTCTAATGTTTTGTCATAGAGGAAATAGTCATTTCCATCATTGTAATCCAAAATAACCCCAAATAATATAAGTATAAGCATATGCTCACGACTATATTCCCCGAGTGGGTTAGTCAGAGATATTCTGAAACTTCAGAACATCCACGATTCACTAAGTAGTACCCAAATAATATGATTATGAATAGGTCGCATGCAACAGATTTGTATTTGCTTTTGGTAATTCCGATTCGATATCATTGCTTGCTTTGATAGCTACACTTTAAAAATAGAGATAATAAATCGGGCAATTTAGGTAATAGGTGCCGAAATCGGGCCTGAAAAATTGGCATCGGAATCGCTGCTTTTGCATGGGCATTTGCATTTTCCGATAGGTTATAAACTGAATGGTTTCAATAGATTGTTTTAAAACTGTATGGTTTGAAATAGGACGGTTGTTTCAAACAGGTTGGTTTGAAGCAGGATGGGCGTTCTGAAAGGTTTGAAATTGTAAAGTTTGGAACAGGATGGTTTGAAACAGTGGTTTGAAACAGTTTGGGCGTTCCGAAAATTGTGTGACTAACGCTATTGTGACAAGTTGTGCAACTAACACTAGTGCATTATCATGTCAGTGACAGTGACACGCCTATATCCAGCAGTGGTCGTAGGCAGATAGCTGATGCTTCCATCTTACCTAACAGAAACAGTGTACGGGTAATCTTCCAGACAGACCAGCCCCGTCTCCGTGGTCAATCTCTTCCGTCTCATATGAGTGAGATCTTCTTCTATTTTAGGTGGGAACTCACATTCCAACTCTGCTTTTAAAGTTGTTGCAGCTGGAACAAATATTTGACGACATTATTATACATGTTCAGGTTTAGTCATGTTCTGGTTTGGTCATGATTCTGGTTTGACATGATTCTGGTTTGGTTATGATTCTGGTTTGGTCACGATTCTGGTTTGGTAATGTTCTGGTTCGGTCATGATTCTAGTTTGGTCATATTTCTGGTTTGGTCATGTTCTGATATGGTCATGTTCTGGTTAGATCACGATTCTGGTATGGTCATGTTCTGTTTTGGTCATGATTCTGGTTTAATATATCGACCTTCGATGTTCAATATATCGCCACTGTTTCGGTCCGCACTTCATTGTAATAGAGTTGACATTGAAACGAAAATGTTCTCGCAATTGCGAAGTTCGAATGTGCGGGTAGGAGCCCTGGTATAGTCATGATACTCATGATTCTGGTTTGGTCATTTTCTGGTATAGTCATGATTCTGGTTTGGTCGTGTTCTGGTATAGTCATGATTCTGGTTCAGTTATGTTCTTTAATAACTTACCACTCTCAACGTAAAGGCTAAAATTAACTAAAACTAAAAAACAAACTAACAACCCGGAGTACTCGATCATTTTACAAATCCTATCTGTCCATTTCATAGAAATACAGAAAGGGACGTTCTTAGCCATCGTCAGTCTCAGAACTTTTGATCGTTTTATCAAAGTTTAATAGTAGGAAGGTAAACACATTAACTGTTTTGGCAATAAACTATTGTAGGGCTAGAGAATGGCGTAATTTGATAAACAGCGTTACATGGCTGTGGAAATATTATTCGAGCTATTTTCTGGGATTGCGTAGGCAAAAGGTTCAACATCCAGTTTTTTTTGCGATTTTATATTTATACGACCATTTGGAAAAAAGTTATACTACCTAACTAATAAAAAAATACTTATGTATATATGATTCTAAAACAATTTTGGTTGATGTGACTGATTTTTTTATTACTTATATTTTTTAATAACAATACCTACTATAAGTAATCTAGTAAGGTTGGAATATATTAAGGTAATAACAATGGTATTTACAGCAGGTGTTACAATAATAAATACCATTGCCAACCTGGAGCAAGGGTACGATTTCGTGCCAGCCGCCTTTGAGACTGGAGGCCCTTGGGGAGTCGATGCCAAGGACTTTGTTAGGGAGATAGGGCACCGGATGCGAACTAAAGGGGGGGGACCCTTTAGTTCGCATCGGGAGCCTTTCTGGTGCAGATAATTTCTCTGGCCATCTAGAGGGGCAATGCGGCCAGCTTCTTTGGGACCTTTGAGCCAGGGTCACGCAGGGCAGTGCCTTTAGATTAAGTTAGTGATAGTCTGACGACGCTTGCATGCGGATTTTATCTTGTGTGCTGCCATTGACGAAGCTTGTAGCGGATATAGATATGTGTGATTAATATTTTGACGAAGCCTGCGTTGCGAATTCGATTATTTTTGGTATATTGTGCTTTTAATTGGAATAAATATTTTGACACCTAATAAATACCTACTTAAATTCAATTCAATTAAACTTTACGAGCGTTTGACCCGCGACTTCGTCCACGTGGATTGCCCAATTAGGGATAGATTTTCGAAAAATCCTTTCTTGGCGCATCCATAATCCTCAGTCAGTCAGTCATGGAACTCTTTTATAATTATGTATGGACTGCACACCAACACAGAAATAAATAATAAAATAATATTTAATTATTTATTTATGTTATTTTTTCTCTGTGAAAACTGACAGATAAACTAAAAAAAAAATTTGGTGCACGAAAAAGATTCAAGACTGGTTTCCCCATATTGTTTTCAAATTTCCTATTGCAGACGTCGCCTTACTCCATCTATTATTGTACCTGCTGTAGAATTTTTCTAGTAAATTCTGATAAATATACATAACGGAACCCTGCAATTGCTCAAATGACTCACATTATTGACCGTTACTTATTCACTCGTGCGTAATGTTCATATAACATTTCTAACTCATGGAGCAGATTTTGTTCCTACTTACATTAGGGTGTTTCACTTTTGTATGAGAAATTTATTTGTTCTGCTCTCGATTCTAAACAAACTACTTTCTAGTTTTGCGTTAATTCATTAACACGTTGTATAATACCTACCTGTCTAAATCTAAACTATTATAAAACTGTAACAGAAGTGTGTCGGTACATTGAAGATATTTACAAAAAAAAATTACGACGTGGTTTTTAGGCTTCTCTGATTCCAAATCACCAATTTTTGGATTTTTTGTCTGTCTGTTTGTTTGTTTGTTTGTTTATTTGTTTGTTTGGGTGTTTGTTTGTTCCATTATCACGCAAAAACTACTGAACCGATTTTGATGAAACTTTTTTGTTTGATAGCTTATCATCTGACTTAAAATCTGGTATATAATTTATGCGGGCGAAGTCGCGGGTAAAAGCTCGTAGGTTAGGTTATAATTTTCCAATAGACTGGCTTCATGTTAGAGCGCATAGAGAAACACGTACAGGAGACACGTTTTTCTCTATGTTAGAGCGTAAGTATTGTCTTTATCATCATTCAGATTTTTAACCGACTTCAAAAAAAGGAGTAGGTTCTCAGTTCGACCGTATATATATATTTTTTTTTTTAATGTGTGTTCGCGGATAACTTCTTCGTTTATGAACCGATTGTAATGATTCTTTTTTTGTTGGAAAGGAGATATCCCAAGGGTGGTCCCATGATAAGGAAACCAGGATCTGATGATGGCATCCCAGAGAAATCGAGGGGAACCTTCGAAAATCGTACTGCCGACTAGTGCGTTTCTTAATTTAAAACACTCCTATTAAATCGAACTAATGAATTCACCACTGAAAATTGTGAAATAAACAAAATTTTAACAAAAAATTAAAACCGCCTTCAAAAAAACTAAAAAGTTAAAAAATAATATTGCAGCCTATGACTTTTTCGTTCGCATCATAAGAACATTAATTTGTTTTATAGAAGTCGGTGTCAAGCCAAGCCAAAAAATGCAAGCCATGTCGCGAATCGTACCGGCTTGACAGCGACTTCAATAAAACAAATTAATGTTCTTATGATGCGAACGAAAAAGTCATAGGCTGCAATATTATTTTTTAACTTTTTAGTTTTTTTGAAGGCGGTTTTATACTTATAATGTTTTTTTTACAGAGTCTAAGCCCCAAAATCTCCCCGAGTAAATTCGAAGTTAACATTATATTTTATACAATAAATATTGAAGCCTTCCTTATTAAATGTCAAATCTTTTCTGAAGCTGCCACCTCGACGGATATGTAGTTGTTATCGCTGCCGCTGTAGAGAAGATGCGGCCTAAGTTCCTAATATTTGGTCATTAAAATAATCATACAGTTTATAATAGGCTTTTCCACAAAAGACTTTTTGGTCTGAGTGATTTACTGAGCCCCTGAAATGTCCTGCGCACCCAGGACAATCAGCAAGGCTCTAATTCTGGTTGACAAAAAAGTTGTTCAGTTTGATGGTTAGACTCTTAGTGTCTTAGTTTAAAAGGATGCTAATGCTATCAAACACCCTGTAGAGAACTCTTTCTAAATGTGGTACTGGTAATGTTCCATGTTAGGGACGATGGGTCTCTACTGGTGACCTGAAAATCAGGTGGATTACAAGGCCTTTATGCTCCGAGTTCCCGCAGCCCACCTGAAAAGAAGTTCTTGACTCCTAACGTATATGACCTGGGTTTAGACGCTTTAGGGAAGCGAGAACATCAAATCCCTAGGAAGTGTTAATTTATTTAGGATTATAATTTTATTAAACCTGTAATTATAAATTAAAAAACTGGCCAAGTGCGTGTCGGGCCACGTGCAGGGTACGGTTCCGTTGTTGCCCGACCCAATATACGGACTTAGAAGGGGGTTTATTGTTTTATACTGCGGTTTAACGGCTAATAAAGTCTAAAAAGTTTCAAGATTTTATTTTACCACTTTGTCGCCGTGATTAATATGCCACATGCCAAATTACAGCTTTCTAGTTTCAAGATTTTATTTTACCACTTTGTCGCCGTGATTAACATGCCAAATTACAGCTTTCTAGTACTAATAACTAAGCGTCTCTGAGCTAAGCCACGGACAGAGAGACGGACGGACATGGCAAAACTATAAGGGTTCCTTATTGACTTCGGAACCCTAAAAATACAGTGTGAATGAGACTTAAACAGGTCAAAGGTTCAAAAACCGCTTGCCATCTACTTGTTACAATCATAATTCATAAGATAAGAAGTCTTATTACCTCTATCGCACAACCTTATAGATATCGTTTTGTTTCTCTCTTGTCCATAAAAGAGTACTTATTGTACATTACCTACAACAATCATATCACTTTTTGATTGTTTCTAATTTCAATGAACAATCAAACTAGTCTATGTCTTTTTATGATGTATTGTCTACCTTTGGAATATAACACCTGCGATCTGAGTACGCTGTTTAGTTTGAACACATGGTTGAGAATAAGTTTGTTTCATTATACCTACATTGCCTTTTTTTGATAAATATTGTGCGAATTATAAAATGGGAATAAGTGTTGTCTAAACCGTCATTGACCCTTCCTGGGTTTTCAAATAAGTTAAGTAGGTAGATAAAAGTGACAAAAATGTTTAATTGTTTATTTATATTTGTAACACTGGTTTACGGTATAAAAACATGTGACTCACAAGATTACGATGACGTAGATTACTTTTTAAAAGATAAAAACGCTGTGTCAGCTGAAAGTAGCCAAGTAGATACACCTTATAAAAAAATTGAAAACGAAGCTAAAACTCTTTTAAATGATGTAAAAGATAAAAGTGAATCGCCCAAAACAAAATCTCCAAGATTAAAGCAAGTAACGAATGAGAATGTGGTGAATTTATCAAATGAAATAGAGATAATGATGAACAAAATCAGAAATTCTGTTGTCGGTGCTAAAAAACATAAACATGTAAAAACGTGCCCTCCATTCCATGAGTTTGAAGATGAGGATGTGACCGAAAGAATCAAAATAAGTAACAACCATAAACAGTATAAAACTGATAAAAACTACGATTCAGACGAAACCAAAGTAGCAATACACATACTCAATAAACATATTCAAAGCGAAGAAAAGTCTGAAGAGGATAAAGTGGTAAAATCTCCGAAACATCGAGTAAAGACCGAAGTTGCTAATCATCCAGTAATGAGTGATTTTTATGAACGCGACGATTCTTACACAACCGGAGAACCTAAACATGAACCATGTAAACAAAGCGAACATTCTGGCAGTCATGAACAATCTAAAGAACGAATTAAAACTAACAATCATAATCATGTGAAACGTGAAGAACATAAAACTATAGAAGAAAAACTGGCTCAAATAAGCCAATCCTCGAATGAAAATTCAGAAACCAATAAACCCAACAAAACTTCAAAAGACATAAGTCATGAACCTTATCAAAATTCAGACGAAACTGTATCTCTAAAATCTCGGAAGAGTGAACAAAATAAACATTACAATTCTGCAGAAGAAAAACTTGCCACAATATGTGAGAGCTGTAAAAAATATGCTCAAGTTGAACCGTACGTAAATCCCAAAGTGGCTAAACTTACGAAATTAGGAAAAACCAATAATAATTTAGAAAGCAAAGAAGAAGAGAAATCTATTGAAAGCAAGACAAATGTATTTGAGAATACAAAGAATAATATAATAGCTAGATCTCGAAAGAGTAAGGAACATAGTCATGAAGAAATGAAAAGAAGTGAAGAAATTACATCTGGAAAACCATGCCAACATGATATAGAAATTGGGCGTCGTGGTCGATCAAACGATATCAAAAAAGGTTTGAAATTGCGGAAACATAATCGCAGTAAAGCTAAAACCGTTGAAATAGAAATATCAAAATCAAAACCATATGAATATAAAGAATATAGCGAAGAACATCAACGTTATAAGCCATGTAGACATGTTAAACCTGAAGAAGTAGATACGATCGGAAATGGTAACGAAACGGCAAGTTCTGAAAGTCACAAACATAAAAGATCTAGACACGACGATGAAAGTGTTGAAATATCTGAGACTCAACAAGACCGCGTTGAACACATAGGGCAAGCAGACGATGCCAATACTCAAAACGGTAAATACTCACAATTAAAAGATTCGAACAATTATGGTATTTGGTAGGCCTCATAAAAAGGCTGAATGTCACCCAAAGGGCAATTGAGAGGGCTATGCTCGGAATTTCACTGCGAGATCGAATCAGAAATTTTTATTTTCTTTGTGTGAGCCAATAAATACTTCTTACTTTACTTTAAAAAAAAGAAATGAAGTGATCCGTAGAAGAACCAGAGTAACTGACATAGGTAGCCCAAAGAATTGCTAAACTTAAGTGGAAGTGGGCGGGGCACATTGCTCGAAGAACCGATGACCGATGGGGCCGAAAAGTTCTCGAGTGGCGACCGCGTACCGGAAAGCGATGCGTGGGTAGGCCCCGCACACGGTGGACCGACGACCTGGTGAAGGCGGCGGAAACCCGTTGGATGAGGCAGCGCAGGACCGGTTGTTATGGCGATCCTTGGGGGAGGCCTATGTCCAGCAGTGGACGTCCATCGGCTGAGATGATGATGATGTGTAGTTCTAGCCCACTAGCCTAACCTTAATTAGTACCTTGATTCATCCCGTGAGCGTATTGTTATTACCTACGGAGGTCTATGTCGGCTAAGAAATATTTATATTTATGGTATTTTTGCTGTGAGATGGTATTAAAGTGTTTGACTATCTCGGAATACTCATAATTCTCTAAGGTAAGTGCTCCCACACATAACTGCGAAATCGTGGACTTATGTATGATATTCAATCGTAGCGCTCGCAGATATTTGCGATGCGATGCGATGCGAATTCGCAGTTATATGTGGAAGCCCTAACCCTCGTTTGTACAATGCTTGTGTATTATATTTTATCATCGCCGATAATAGATCCATAAAAATTCAATAATAATTGTTTGTGGCTGTTCTAGACAGTTATCCTTTATTATCTCCATCTCATCTTCTGAGATGGCCAATTCTAAGTATTAAGAAATATTATCGCCAAGAACTGCCAATAGCATCATCAAAGACTAGAATTATGCATGTAATGTACGCTTCTTGAATGTACGTCAATAGCACCAAAAAAATGTTAATATGTTTATTAACATTTTTTTTGGTGCTATTAGCGTGCATGTGCATAGCTTGGTAGCTTTACCAAGTTGTTACTTGGTAATTATCTATAGATATCTATAAGACAGGATTGGCGAATACTCCACCGACAAGAGCAAAGCTCTTAAATAAGATGATGATGATCTATAAGAAAAGCCGCATCTTTGTACCGAAATAACAACCGATGCTTTCAACTTTCCACAGGAACAGGCAGCGGAGAAAGTAAAGGCAAGGTCGAGGTTACAACTGAGGAGGCAGAAAAAAAAACGAAGACTGTCCTCAGCTACCCGTTCTCAGTCTCCATCCAGAAGAAAGGAGCTCATTTCGCGACTGGAGCCTTGTTGGACAAGAACTGGATTTTGACGGTAGCTGGAGAGTTTTACAAGTAAGTTACGCTTAATTTTGAAAAATTCCTCAACCATACCATTCATAATTCACGGGTTTGCTGAAAGAAATCTCTTTAGAGATAAGCTCGCCCTTTGTAATTGTCTATGATGCTGTTTTCATTTATATTTCCGTGTGTACAATAAAGTGTTAAAATAAATAATAAAAAATGATGCCTGGAGATGGCTTTAGGCATTTTTGATTGCACGTTTGCAATAATGGGAAGCTGGATATTTATTCTATCACCATCTTTTATGATTACATTAGTTGTGGGTTCCAAAACAGATTCAAGTGATGGACTTCATTGTCTAGTGTTGTGAGCGGTTGCCACTGTTTATCATGTTTTTATTTTAACCTCTACGGTGGTAGTAGTCGTTACATAAAAACCACGTCAGAGGCCGTAAGGCGGTCTGAATAAACTCTGACACCAGGGCTCTGCCCACACGATAAGAAGAAGATCATGTTTTACAGTAGTTACAGTAAGAGTAATAAGATTCGCCTGTCTGTCTTATTCATTCTTATTATAATCCAATAAAAATTACGCTAATCGTTAAACTAAGTCAATGACCTTTTTGATGGCTTTAAAATGCTTTGTCTAGAAGTTAAGCATCAACATTAGAGGTGGATGGTCCTAAAGCCAGTGCTCCAATCTTCATCAGCGAAAGATCTTTGTTCAGTATGGTTGCCATCTTTCTGTAATACGAAAAGAATGAAGGAATGAGTTAGGAGAAATTGCTCACCACCAATACGATGGAATAGATTTTATTCTTCTTTAAATTCTAATCACCCTTGCAACTATAATTCCAGCGTACGAGAATCGATCAAACTCTACAAAGCAAGACTAGGATCCGTGAACTGCAAAAGAGGTGGCACTTTGGTAGCTCTCAAGAGAATAGAGATCCATCCTCAATACGTGGCCAAGTCTCCCAACTTTGACCTTGCCTTGATCATGATAGCCAAGCCTGTGGAGTTCAATGATATGATCAAGCCTATAGGATTATCAAGCATCAACACCGAAGTGATCAGCGCTAAATTCATGACAACTTATTGGTCCAGAGTCATTGTAAGTGGATTTATTTTTTCAAATGGAACGCGTTGGTTCTAGGTTCTTGTCTTGGCTTTGTCCGGAAAAATAAGTATTATAACAGAGTACTGTATTATTGACTATTCTGGACGTTTGTTCCCTCTATATACCAGATTGCCAATGGAGTACTTCAGTTCTTTTATGTATTCTCTCTATTATGTATTCTCTATCTTTTCTTAGAATTTGGGCACCAGCCTTTATCCATTAGACTTTTGAATCTCGCGTTAGAATATGATCGAAATATTTTGGATGTCCAGTCTTCGAAATCCGTCATCATGTCATCAATCAAAATGCAAGGAAATATGGAAAATCCCTAGCTCAAGGCCAACAGTCGACATCTTTTGGCAGATGATGGAGATTTTCAACATGAAGATCTTTATGATGATGATATTAATGATAGCATATTATGGTAGGTCAAGGTGCGTGGGATCACACACGATGACGTGTGACAGACGTGTGATTCCACTAAGTTGTCATACTGGAATTGATCAAAGTAACTACATATTGACTTATATTACTGGTTGATACTAAGATTTGAATGTCCACATTCCTTTAAAAAAATCCCTCACACAAATTAATACGTTTCCTGAAATAATCTGATGTTTTTTTTCTAGATCAAAGGCAAAGTTCTGCCCGTGACGGCGAACGAAAGAATCAAGCAGACCAGCTTAAGGGTCTCCACGCAGAAACTGATCCCTTGGGATTGGTGCGACACGCTGATTGAGATGGGAAACGCTACTTTAAACCGTAGTACCTTATGTTTAAGGCCTATTGAGTCGCACCATAGTTTGTGTATGGTAAGTTATCCAGCAACCATAAGTCAGGGACTCATCGAGCCGTGTGGTTCCGACTTAGATTGGACCATACCTTTTCTTTCCACGGGTGTCGTCGTTTGGGATAAGGGTTTCGTATGGAGTGTATTTTTGGGCGAAAGGCTAGCATCTGTCATCACTTTAAGCTGAATTTCATCTTGAAACCTTCAATATTTAGCACGACTCCTTTTTCGGTTCGATAGTCAAACAAAGACTCTTTCTTCTTTTCACACCCATCCATTGGTTTTTCTTTGGTGGTACAGTTACCTCCATGTTTATAAGTCTTACCTATTTGACACAGTTGAAAAATTTTAATAGCGTGCTAAATTATATTGATCAATCTGTGCCACGTTCGCGAGCCTTAAATCCCTTGCGGCTTTTTGATAATATTCATATTCATAATAAGCTAATTATAACTTTTAACTTTCGAGATAGAGAAAGATTTTCCAGCCTTTGACTACCGCGCATTATCGATGTTTATTTACTAAATGACTTCGGGTTTTGACTGAAACTCTGGTCTGGTCTGCTTATTTTCCTGGTGATCTCCTTTTTATTCTTGCAAAAAGGAGATCCTTGTTCTTATATTAGTGCTGTACAGCCTACTACAGTACAGAATAGGTAGTAAGTATACAGGTTGTAAACTTAAATGCATTTACATATCGAACAGGGTGCTTCACACCATCAAACTGATCAACTTTTACTATGGGCCCAACCTAGAAATCGCGAAGAAAAAATCAACTGTTTCATACATTTTGGTGTACTAGTAGCTATTGAAATTTTCAATGGAATAGCTGTTTTTTCTGATTTCAGCGTTGGCTCTATAGTGAAAGTTGTGTAATTTGATGGTTTGAAGCACCCTGTTCGATATCTCTTCATGTAGCGCCCAAAAAAATTCTCCTTTGCAAAAAATTTACGTACTTTTTTTCCCACAGCCTGATGCCGGGGCCCCGGTTGTTGCTGAAGATGGTTTATGGGGCATCACATCAGGCTGGACATCCAAGAACTGTCCCTCAAACCCAAGCCCTACCGTGTTCACTCGAGTCTCCTCACCTGTTGTGCGAACCTGGTTAGATTCTAACTTAAAAAGAAATCGTTAAGGTTTAAAATGCGGTAAAAATTATTGTTCTCTTTTTGCTTGATCATCATCAACGATAGATAAAACTAACGTTTTGATGAAATAGCGAAATTTATTTATTGTTAATTATATTTTGTAAAAAAACTTAGTGAAAATCAATTTTGAAAAAAAGCTGGTGTTTTTTTTTAACTATTCATTTAAATGTTTCACCAGACAATACCTATGCCAGCTTCCTGGTTTTACCCACGAAGCTTCGTGGGTAAAACCGTGGGTAATACCTATGCCAGCTGGCATAGGTATTGTCTGTCTATACCTTGGACCGCAGCTAACAAGCGGTGAAACATGATGGTGGTCGGTAATGATCGTTCTTCTTTCGTAAATTCTCGTTGTTGTTTTCGACGTTACTTTTTCCCTTTCTAATCCAACGACAAAAATTGTAGCTCCTGTCGTATATTACGTCACGTCATTAGATAGAAAGGGACACAAAAACGTTGGAAATATCGACGGCGGAGACGTAAGAAAGAAGGTCGAACATTACCAACCGCCAGCCATGGCCAATTTTCTTGTTTGCATGGATTGGTATCCATTATCGTGCCATTATCATTCTAAGTCCATGGTTTCCTCTAACAACAACAAACTTTCCGAAAGCCATTAATAAAGAAAAAGTAGTTCCTAATGGCTCGATAGACGGCGTTGACGAGACAGGTGTGAGTGACTGTCCCATACAATTTGAGTCGAGTCGGTAAGTAGGTAGGTTTTGTACGAAAAAAAAATATTTTTTTCAAGATTTCGAGCTTGGCTCCATTGTGATTGTGAAAGATTTTGAGTTTGATGCTCTGAAGCAGCCCTTTTAGAATGATTAGGATGTTTTTTTACACCCTGTACCTACCATATAACTTTTTGTATTCTGTCAGTGGCGAATTTGTTTATTAATTAGGGTGGAATTGGTGAGGAGTTAACTTTAACTCCTCCTAACTAAACCGCGCATGCGCTCAAAGAAGTTAAGAAGGTATATTTTACCTTGAATTAAAACTAAAAACACCGATATCATTATTTTAAATTACCAGGACTGCAGAGCAAATAAGAGGTCTACCGGTATTCAGATATCGAAGACTTGGGAGCTGGCATTTCTGGCGTGATTTATAAACTCGAAGAATACAATATGCTTCTAAACATCTTAGAAATTAAATAACATGGTGACCTGAAATATATAAAATTTCTTTTCATTTCATTATTTATTTACTACCTATAATGTAGGTAGTATCTAGTAAACAATTAAGTTTATCTATTACGTTTATTTGCTAAAAGATTTTGTTTGATTTACCATCTGCGTATTTTGATATGCAAACATTGATATTATTTCTGATAGTTTCCACTTCCAGTATTGTATCTATTTGAACTAGTACCTACCTATCTACTTAGGTATATGAATTCAAATCTAAGGGCTGTCCAAATATTATTGAAAATGGAAAATAACCATGCCAATTACCTTAAACTGCAGGTAGAAAAAATTAAAGAAGATTGTGGATGTTACAAAAAACGTGATCAACTACTTTGTGTAATTGTTTTGTTTGTTTTGTAATTGGTTTTCCATGGACATTTAAAAAATAAGGTATTAAAAGTTGTCTTCCTAGTATCTGTCTAATCTAATGGGAAAGAGGCGTGACGATAAATGATAAATATTTATTTATTTATTTATCAATAATAATAATAAATAACAAAAAAAGGAAAATTTATAATAAATCATAATAGCAATATATTTCTTATTCATATTCTGTCTTAATTTGATCCAATATTTCAATGTAAGTAAAACATCGGCAATAAACACAATATTCAGTTTCACATCCAAAAATCTTCTTGTAAATTTTTATGAGTTCAGTCCTTGTAATGTTTAATTTGTTTTGAGATAAAAGCACTCGCTATCTATAGCACCTTTTATTTATTATTTTACAACTATTATACAGTTATTATAAACACCACCAGTAGGTAGGTGCCTAATTGGCGCTTTTATATTTTACAACCAGCCATCATAAACTCCAGTTATTGGCGAAAATCTGATTTAGCACAACTTATTAGTGCCATAAAATAAATCTTTTGTCAATAATATGTTAAAAACAAAAGAAGTTTCTACAAA
The DNA here is from genome assembly GCA_922987775.1 of Agonopterix subpropinquella. NCBI lineage: Eukaryota > Metazoa > Arthropoda > Insecta > Lepidoptera > Depressariidae > Agonopterix > Agonopterix subpropinquella. The sequence continues at coordinate 14,719,410 of OV277694.1, read as the reverse complement.
AAGGAAAGGACATACCTACATACAATGGATGATGGCAATACTAGGTAAAACATAAAATAAACTTTATAACAATTTAGATAAATAATTCATAATAGTGTATTACCAGGACCGCAGGATTGACTAACAGTAATTTTTTTTCAGCAAACACAACGACGGTGAGCTTTGGTCTCGAATTGGGATGGGTTTCGCCCATTGCAAAATTGTTGCAATCAGATTTATCGCCAACTGGTAGGCCAATATCGGACACGGAAATGTCTTGGATAGCCAGTACTCTTAACTTGGCAGCCGTGGTAGGAGTTTCTATATACGCGTGGATAGCGGATAAGTATGGCAGGAAAGTGGGCGTGATAGCGATTGCCGCGCTCCAGGTGGTAAGTTGACGCTTCGATTTTATGATGCCCTGGTATTTGGAATCTACGTTAGGTGTTCCGAAACGTTTAAAACCGTAAACGGGAAGCGTTTAACTAAATTCGGCTGCATAAACTCTGCTTAATTCTATAGAGAAAACAGTTTGTTAAGTTCATCGGAGCTATTTTATTTAACCGGTATTTAACTCACCGATACTGTAATTACGCCGAAAATACTGAAAGCTTACACATAAACCCTCGAATATTTATAATATCCTAGTACGACCGGTGCTCTCTTGCGGGTCTGTTGTAACACCGGGGCCGTTCCCAGCAGAGTGGCCGGCAAAGCATTCTTTCGTTTTATGGTGCCCTAGTACATTCAGTGCTCTATTCCCTCTACGTCGCTTCGACACCAAAGCCAAACCAAAGCGCCATTTTGCTCTCAAATTGCCATTGATATGACGTAGCGCTGCTCTGAGGACCTAATTTTTGGAAATATACAATTTAAGCTTCATGCATATGAATAGATAACTATTATTATCGTAGATAATAATCATCATGGTACAATAATATTATTATTGTACCATGATTATTATCTATTCATACGAAAAACCATGGTGCAATAATATACTGCGCCTGGTATTCTCTTCCGATCATGTGACTGACCACGTGACTGACACAAGTCTACGTCATCATACCCTTTTACCATGTTTAGCGGCCATTTTTTTGTGACGTAGGCTTGTGTCACTCTGGGAATAGAAGACCTTGTTTTTATAGACCATGCGAAAAACTTATTATACTATCGTAATAAGTTTATGATTCATACGCTTCTTGGTCCATTGGAAAAACACGTATTCCATAAAGTCTTTGGTATTCCATGAAAAAAGTTTATATACGTAATAGTACCAACTATTATCTTATGCCTTTGCCTCCTCTCTCAACGCGAAATTGCAGTCTGTGCTTATAATTATTTTGCCTTATATTTGAACCATTGAGGCGCACAGTTGTAAATTGTACGGGTGGCTTTTGATCAATCGCACTTTTTCAGATATGCTGGATTATAAAATTATCATCAGCAAACGTGACCTGCCTAATCATTGCAAGAGTATGCTCTGGGCTCGCCGCGGCCGGTTGCTTCATAATTGTTCCGATTTACGTCAAAGAAATCAGTCAAGATGATATTAGAGGCTTATTAGGATCAATAATGATTTTATGCCAAAACATAGGAATGCTGATTATGTTTGTGATGGGGGCTTACTTGGATTACTATACGGTGTTATGGATTGTTGTTTGGCTGCCGATTTTGACGATGCTCTTGATGATCAAAGCTCCCGAGTCGCCAGCCTTCCTGGTCAAGGTTGGGAAATTGAAAGTAAGTTTTACCCTGGTCTCATTTATCTTACCAATATTATGGATAAACAACCCACAGGAATCTGGAAAAGGTTTTGGTTTATTATACCCATGCACGCTAATAATGCCACAACAAATAATCTGAAACATGTCAAAAATTGTTAATTTCACTCATTGCATTCTTCATGTAGGTAAGTAACGTATATTATGTTGAGATGGTTTGGTCATATAAAGAATGGATGAAAGCAGATTGACGAGTGTTGTTTATAACGCAAGTAATATTCGTCGTACATGTAACAATGACCAAATAATAGGCAACGTGCTTGAAAAGAGCCAAGTCTAAGCTACCCGAAACCGACGAGCATAGCATGCATGAAAGGACTAATGAATGTTGAGGAGGCTAAGAGAGACAGTATAAGAAAGAGTATCTAGTACTACATGCTACAGGTGGCGTTCTGTTGTCTCTGCCTACCCCAGTGGGAGACAGGCATAAGAATTATGGTAGGTACAAGTATGTATTATAATTTATAGAACAAAGTAGATTAACCAATCCAGTAGCTACAATCCTACCCAAGTGAGATAGAGGAGCGTGACAATTATGAATTCATATGTAATTTGTATAACGAACTACTTAACCAATTCAGTGCATACAACCTAAATATAAAACGAGTTCCTTACCTTACCTACTCCAAGTAAAAATTCTTTTCAATATTTCCAAGAAAGCCGAGTCAACCATAGCATTTCTCCGAGGTCTTGATGTGGACGACACAGTAGTGGAAGACGAAATAAAGAAGGCGAAAAATGAGGACCTATACACGAAGTCGATGCCTGACATCTCCTTCAAGAGCATTTGTAAGTTTGATATAGCTTATTCAAATAAAAAGTATTTTATAGACAATTTAATACTACTACTTAAATTAAGAAAATTTCTGGTTACTATAAAGTAAGGCCAATAAAAAAATAAAAAAATAAATAAAAATAAAAATAATTTATTTCAGGAAACCAGGTCCCATACAAAGAGCATTACATAGGTAGTTTGTCAGAGAATCAAGTTATTATAGATTAAAATTAAATTACACATTACATAACATTATTACATTTATATTATAAGTCCAATTTCTCCAGGTACATACACAATGTCAATTCAAATTTGCACATAATTATCTCGTGTGAGCAAGATCACTCCACCAGTATCGCAGTCCAGTGCCTCATATTTGGATAAAAAAGATAAAACCTAGTTAAATAAAAGATTTTCTGTAAAATTAAAAATATTATATTATATTATATTATATTATATTATTTTATTATATTATTATTATTTATTATTTTTTAATCTTCTTCATTTATAATGTGGTAATTTTATCACTCACGTACACTAAAATATGGGGAAATGTTATATCCTGTGACAAAAAATGGCTATTTTCCATTTTTGGTCTGCGATAGAATTGACGCATTTGTATTCTTCCTTCCTCCTTTCATCGGCCGGGAAGATTCTAGCACACATCATTAACACTCGACTGTCTGACCTCGCTGAAACGCTTTTACCAGAAACCCAGTGTGGCTTTCGGCCATGTAGAGGAACGGTGGATGCCATCTTTGTTGTTAAACAAATCAAAGAGAAATGTCTGGAACAACATCGTCCCCTCTACATATGTTTTGTAGACCTAGAAAAGGCTTTCGATCGGGTACCAAGGGAAGCCCTCTGGATAGTATTAAGAAAGGCTGGTTGTCCTGGAAAGTTTGTTAACTTGATTCGCCAGTTTCACGAAAACATGATGGCTAGAGTCCGACATGAGAATGTCTTTATGACCAATTTCCGGTGACATGTAGTGTTAAGCAGGGCTGTGTTTTGGCTCCCACTCTATTTGCTCTGTACTTTGCTGCTGTAATGCGGGAGGCAGAAAAATCTTGTAGTGGACTTATTGAGGTGAGAACTAGATTCGATAAAAACATATACGACAACTCCCGATTCAGAGCGAAGCGAGGGGTTTCAATGTTGTCCGTACTGGTAATATTGTACGCTGACGACGTTTGTCTGATGGCGGACTCAGTAGAGCATCTCCAAGTTTATTTGGATAATCTTCACGCCTCGTGCTGTAAATTTGGCTTAGTTATAAGTGTCACTAAAACACAAATCCTCAAACAGCCTCCTAGAGGCTGTCATGCGGATGACTCCAGCGTAAAACTGGACAATAGAGCCCTGGAAGAAGTGTCGCACTTCAAGTATCTAGGCAGTCAAATTGGAAGTGACAACAGCTTGGCTTCAGAAATCTCCAGCCATTTAGCCAATGCGGCTGCGGCCTTCGGCAAGTTAATTAACCGCGTATGGAGATCACACGATCTTAAACTTGCTACCAAGATTATGGTTTACAAAGCCATAATCATACCAACTCTTCTTTATGCTGCAGAGACGTGGTGTTGCTACAAGGCAGATATAAAAAAGATTGACACCTTCCACCTACGTTGTCTGAGCTACATCCTGCGCATTAAGTGGCAAGATCGTGTACCGAATACTGAAGTTCTACGTCGCGTTGAGATGTCAGGTATAGAGGCGCTCATTATGAAGTACCAAATGAGATGGAGTGGACACGTTGTACGCATGGACGATAGCAGACTGCCGAAGGCAGTTTTCTACTCGGAACTTTCGTGTGGAAAGCGTAAGCAAGGCAGACCATACCTGCGGTACAAAGATGTGCTCAAACGCCACTTCACTGCTTGCAACATACCAAGCGAACGTTGGGAGGAGCTTGCATCACGGAGACCAGAATGGCGCTTTAAAATTAATAGAAGCGTTAAAGACTTTGAACGAATGCGTCTAGAAGAACTTGATGCAAAGCGTCAGATCCGGAAAACTCAGCCCAAGCCCTCCTACGTCTACACTTACAATGACTCCGGGCAACTCTACTGCTCTTCATGTGACCGAATATTTAAAACCAAGTTCGGTTTTGCGAGTCATACCACAATCCGAATTTAGTAGTGTAGTAATTGATATTTTATTTTATTATTTAACCTTATTTATAATATCTTGATATAATTTTGTTGTCGAAGTCGCCATAGCCGAACACGGTTAGGAGGACTATATATACACTAAAATATGGGGAATTGTTATATTGTGACAAAAAATGGTTATTTTCCATTTTTGGTCTGCGATAGAATTGACGCATTTGTATTTATGTATTTTAATTAAGTCAAACAAATGAAACTAAAAATGTTATCAATTAATTTAAGAAGTATTAGTTTCCGAGATATTAAGGTATGTTGGTGACCCGTTTTCATTGCTCTCGAGGGTTTTTTAGATTCGACAGTCAAGTTAGATGATTTTCCATCTTTCACACGATTTCGCTCCTGAATCCTGATCAACATTGAATCAAACAATTATATTTTACTGCACACGAAAATTCTAACAATGGGCTGAGCACATTGCTCGCAAAACAGATGGCCGATGGAGCCAAAGAGTTCTAGACCGCGTATCGGAAATCGTAGCGTGATTAGACCCTATACACAAGGCGGACCGACGACCTGATGAAGGTTAGCGGGTACCCGTTGGATGAGGACAGCGCAGAACCGGTAGTTCTGACGATCCTTGGGGGGGAGGTCTATGTCCAACAATGGAGGGGGTTTATCAGCTGAGGTCGTAATGATGATGATGAACTGGGAGTGAAATTCTCTAAGCGTTACATCGCTGTCAAAAACATTGACGAGCTCGCATCCTTCACATCGTTGGAAGTTTTATAAGGAGTTTGGTTTGACACATGAAATTGAAAGCTCGCCGATGTTTCAACGACGAATTTAAGGTTGTGACGATGTTTGCACTTAGTGAATTGCATTGCTGTATTTCATCATTATCATATCAGCGGATAGACGTCCACTGCTAGACATAGGCCTCCCCCAAAATGGGGGGATTTGCCATAATCGCCACGCTTGGCAGGCGGGTTGGCGATCGCAGTTGGATTGAATGTGTGTACACAGAGGATGCTGCTGCCCATCCTCCGCTAGATCCTTTTAGTCGCCTTTTACAACACCCGCGGGAGGAAATGAGGTGGTGGTATTCTTAGCCGACACCACACGGATATTTCTGTATTTATAGGCTGGTAATGATAACACCGTTATACCTTTACAGATAGCAATCAAGCGTGGCGCCGCAGTTTCTTAATAATGGGCGCCATAATGATAGTGAACCCGTGGAACGGCTCCATCTCAATAATGAACTATGCTACGACCATCCTCACGATGTCAGGCGCAACCGTGAGCCCAGAACTTCAAGCTATGAGCATCCCAGCTGTTATGCTACTCGCCTCTATTGTTTCTATGAACTGCGTTGAAAGGTTTGGAAGAAAGGTAGGTACTACGTTACGAATATGCGTAGTACTTTTTGGGTGGGGGGGGGGGGGGGGGGGGGGGCTTAATCCCACCATCCCCTGGATTGGATACGTGATTACGTGCTTCATGCTTGGTCCATCCTATCACCACAAATACATAATACATGCATTTTAATTTATTTATTTAAAGCTTTCATTTTCTTTTCGCAATAAGTAGAATTAAATTTGGTTTACTGTGTTGGGTAAAATGTTATTAATCACTAATTACATTTTATAATTGTTAACTGCAATTGCTCAATTACTTTTTTGGTTACAATTATAAATGTATGCTTTTTTAAAGTACCTAAAGAATGATTTGAATATAATGAAATATGGTTAATGCTGCTGCTGCTTTTTATAAGTAATCGAAAAAAAAAAAGATAATAATCGTAACCAAAAAAATTATTGAGTAATTGCTATTAACAATTACTAAATTTAATTGTCTTAGTTTGTAGTTGTAATTAAGAGTTAAAATAAATGTTACCTTTTAAAAAAAGGTAATTTTACAAAATGAAATTAGTAGTTAAACGTGTATTACACCACACGATATGAAGTGCCCTGCATGCAGGGTGGGCGTGTACCCTAGTTAGTACGGCGCTTATTACACTACTCTGCGAATTGGGCCCTAACTCAGTTTATACGCGAATGTCGAAAGAGTTGGACGTATTATCGTATTTATTACATCATGCCGTCGTCACTATCGAAACGTCAAAAAGTTGCTGTAGCTGTCACAACCGTGCTTCAGCTCGTGTGTTTTTATTCAAGTACTCTTTATGCTCCTTTTGCCATAAATACGGCATGTCTTTATACATGTCTAAAATGCACAATAAAACTTCCTGTTCCTTGTTGCACGCAAGGCGACAGGACGAACAAACGCTACGCAGTATACCTACACTCACGACCACTCTACGCGCTAGTCGCGTGGCAACTGAGCTCCCTAATCGCCCTAAATGTTATTACATTACCCGATCCCCAGAGCGCTTAGGTAGCTAGGCAGATCGGGACGACCCGATCGCCCCAAATCGGGAAACTTACTCCCTAAATCTTATTACACCACTCTTAGTTAGGGTAAGGGTCCCTTGAAATTGGGTAGTCTAATATACGTTTTAATTAAATTTTGCTCTAATTATGGGCGTAATGATAATTGTATCAAAATTATTTATGTCTCTTTCAAAACTAATTTAACTACAGCAAGTGTGAGAGAGACTAACAAGCAAACCTCTTTAATTTCCAGCCGCTCCTGGTAATCACAACGGCACTGATAGCGGTTACCATGGTTACAATTGGGTCGATAATTCTGATACAGCACCAGGGTGGCAGCGTTCCGGGGTGGTTGCCCGTTGTTACGCTCGTACTGTCCGTCGCTGGATTTTCAGCTGGAATATCACATTGTTATGTCCGAAATGTTTAATTTCCAGGTAAGGGATTAAAATACACTGTATTTATATTAATTTTAAATGGAAGTTAGTTCTAAGTCGAAAGTATCACCGTAGTTGTCCGATTCTCGGATTGGTTTCGTTGTAAGGCCAAACAATCACCTATCACGTTCGATCACTTTATTGAAGAATCTGTCTACAACTTACGGTAGTAATAAATTATACATAGTAACTCTGTGCTGCAACCATCTACCCTACATCAAACTTTTTGTTCTGCATGTGGGTGTCTTACGAGGCTAATAAGTTTCTTTTTGTTGTAAGGCCAACCAGTCACCTATCACGTGCCATCACCAAAGAAAATTATGCACTACCCATCACTCTATTGAAGATGAATGATGATGATACTAAAGTGTCTTTGATACTAAAAGATAATCTGCCTGCAACCAACTATTTGTTCTGTGCATGTGGGTGTCTTATGATTATGAGTCTTATGGATGACACTAAAAGACGCCCCCCCCCCCCCTCCCCCCCATTTTTCTACGACCAACTATTTCTAACTGTAGTTGTAGCTATTGTTTCTGGTCACCTCAAAATAGTTTAAGTTCTAATAATGCAAAATAGAGACTAAAATCGCATACAACTAATACAACGCTACGCTTGGTACCAGGATTCCATAACTCTGAGATGTTCAGACGCATTGAGATGCGTAGCGCAACACGTAGACACGACGCGTAGCAGCGTGTGTAGCATAAGCCGTTCGCATAAGCCTAATGGTGTCAATTAGAGACATAACACACAAGCGAATTTTAAACGTAGGCGATTTTGCAACTGCACTGCTACGAAGGCGCAATTGCACTGCCGCGATTTCGCAACTGAATCGCCACGATTACGCCGCGATACTGAATAAAAAGTATATGGTATTATGAAAGGGGGCAAAAAAGTAAATTTTGTATGGACGATGAGAAAGAATACCTAGTGAAATCCAGAAAGGGGGCAAGTGGCAAACAAACCGATTGATCTCAGAAATCTTACGGCGATAAAGCAGCGATGTTGCAGCGATATCGTTCCGTCAACGCCTACGCTCAAAAATCACAGTGTGATACTTCTCAATTGCTATCAAGTGCTACCAATATATATTTTTTTTTTCATTTTTTTTTTATTTATTTATTTTTTTTTTCATTTTTTTTTTATTTATTTTTTTATTTATTTATTTTTTTTTTTTTATTTTTTTTTTTTTTTATTTCTTTCTTTACAGATCAGAGCAAAGCTAATGGGCATTATAGTAACAAACGCGTGGTTCATGGGCTTCCTCCAACTCATAGCCTTCGCGCCGATGTCGAGTGCGTTGGGAACCTACGTCACGTTTTACTTCTTCGCTTTGGTCAACGTCTTCGGCGTTCTTGTTATCCTGGTATTCATGCCAGAAACTAAAGGGAAAAGTGTGGAGGAGATAGAAAATGAATTGACTAATAAAAAATGATGGCTGCGAACTGTTTTTGCAAAAAAACCCATAAATCTTTGACCAAATTCAGCATTCATTTACCTAATTTTAAACAGTACTTAAATTACAGTTGAGATACTTTTAAGGTAATCAGTAATCACTAATCGTACAGGTCACACCTTTTGTAAACATCCATACAAATAAAATACCTACAGAAAAGGTAAGTATTTTAAAGTTGCATCCATAATTTCTGGTTAAAACATACAAATTTAGACAAGAATTATTTTATTTGGGCGAGAACCTATAAACTTATAACTATACTTCAACAATATACATAGTAAATGAGAATTTACACAATTTAACACATTAGGTATATAACACATCAATAAAATTTGAACAATTTCAGAAAAAATCAATTCTCAATAAATTACAATACATATTAAGAATTACAGTAGAACAAAGAGCCATGGAGCGAATCATTCATGCTAGGCTTATGCTAAGTGATGCCTAGCATGGCACGACACGCTTTTAGTTCGCTTTTGCCCCCTGCAGTGGATATGAAATGATAACGATGACCATGAATCCACATTCAAAGTTTATTCGATCACTAAGCATCTGTCATTGATTCTGTGACTTCACACCTCTTATAATCAGTTCTTCTGTATAAAAACCCCCTCTCGTAGGTAGCGACTATGTCCTCGATGGGCACGCCCTTGGTCTCGTGCATGATAGAGGCGGCCACGAGCGCGGAGAGCGCGCACACCGCCGCAAAAGTCATGAAGGTGCCGTCTAGTCCCAGCGCACCCACCATGCTCTCAAACACAGCAAGTAGTATGAAGTTAGCAATGGCCATACAGGTTTGCGATATGGTCATTGAAAGGCTTTTCATCTGCAAGAAAAGGTCATGCAATAATTTTACTATTTGCTCTCGCTGGGGCTTTCTCGTTTGTGTCCATTTTGGGACAAACAAAGCAAATAGTTTCACTTTTATCAAAACAGCGTACCTTAAGAACAAAACACTCTGACAGCTGTATGAACGGCACAATAGCCACTCCTGTTTGGTAGCTACAAGCGAAGGCGAGTAGAGAGGCCGGGATCATCCACTCGGGACCCCAGGACCAGCGCAGCAGCGACGCCAGGACCATCAGCCACCAGGCGCAAAGCACGCTGGAGCCGATTATTTGTGTCTGGAAATAATTGCAGATATAGATAATCGAATAATAGACCATCCTGTAGCCCAAAATGTCATAATGTTAGGGGTCAATTCCTTTCAATTCCGATGAACCATATAACAGCCCGCTACACCACAATTACTCTACTAATAAGGTCTGCTGCAGTTGGATAAGAGGTGTATGTCTAAGATTTCTAGATTTCAAACCCTGGTAAGGAGACAGCTACCTACCTACTTCCCGATTCACTCTTTTGATTTTTGGGTATAAAAGTTCAGATCAATCAATTAACCCACCCGTCTGCCAAGAATATCGCTTAGCATCAAAGCGAGCATGCTGCCAAACAAAAACGCGAGTGCCAGGTACACGGAGCACGCATGCGCAGATATATTCGGAGCAGCCGCTTTGAACAGCGGCAATGCATACGTTTCCACAGCTAAAGTACCCGCAAAGACCAGGAGCACAAAGTGGATAGTCACAGTCAGCAGCGCTCGTTGAGTTGCTTTTGAAGACCCTGGAACAAAACGCAACTCTATTCAATATAATTCTTGGTCTATCTATAAATTCGTGATATTTGCTTGTGTCCAAGCACTGCATTTCTGCTTATGTCGAATGTGTTTTGGCTTCCTTGGATCTCCTTCTCACGGAAACAAGCTGCACTACTGGAATTCTTACTACCGGGCACCCTCCCAGAAGTCTTAAGAAACGTCAACCGGCTGATGGGCTTCTGGGAGGAGCTGGGATGGCAAGATTCGGGTCCTTCCCACCAAATGCAAAAAAGGAGCCTGAGATCATAGTATAAGAAAGAGTATCTATTACTAGATACAGTACGGACACTCCCTTCCTCCCACCATCTTTTTACCTCACCCGCTCTCTCTATCGTCCTCTGGTTACCGCACTGGTTACTCGTTACCTTCGAAGAAGACTTAAGGTTCAATTTCTTTGTTTTCACATGTGCTGACGTCATTTTGTCAATTTCAAATTTTTGTATGCAGTGTCGGGCTTGCTGAGATGTCAAGTTGAGGAAAACGATCCCTCTCAACAAATACCAACAAAATTCAATCGGACATAAGACATAAGTGAGGTAAGAGTGAAGAACTGAAAGAGACTTTACTTGGACTTACATAGAATTTTCCATGCGCTCATACCCGCGTGAAGTTCAGTCTTATCTTTATGATGTGATTCAAGTTTATCACTTTCTATGTTTACTGAATCTGAAAAAAAATATTTAATGATCGTTGAAAGGTTTGAAAAGTCGTGATGCTTTTGTGGCTTATAATCTTGCCTTTTATGCATGGAGCAGGTGGTTTAGACTCATACCAGTGAGTTTTCAGGAACGATTCGAACTACGATTTGTAACACTAATTGCTTTTAGCTGAAGGGAAACATCGCATCGATCGTGAGGAAACTTACATGAGTAACTATTTCACTTTTGAGTTGCATTGAAAGTGGCCACAGATTTGTCACTGCCTGTCACTGGATTGAATTTGACAATATGTGAGTTTTTACAACTTATGTTATTATTTTGTGTAATTATGGCTTTTGCGCAAATACTTTTCAGGATCAACGTTTAACTTACGGGCATTATTTTGAACTCTTTCCGACACAATCAGATTTTTCATATATGCCAACTCGTCAGACACAGATTGTGTCCCTCGGTAGAATATGAGAGATTTTAGCACCTCCTGTAAATGAAATGAGCACATAATAATGGGCATTATACAATTTGGTAGTCTGTAAGCTGCACTTGAAGAAAGAAGTTGATCAAAATTATTTGTCCACCTTTTCTAGGCTAACTTTTTAGTTTGAAGGGAATCGCGTTGCCCATCCAACTTATTTATCGGCCGATAACCAAGTCTTTCTAATGCGCGCATAATCTAATGTTTGCAGTCTACGAGGGGTCTAGGGATGGTTACATATCAAAAAGTCAAACGTTCATTGGTCAAATTTTAAAAGAACAAAAAACGAAATGCCAAAAGTACGAAAGGCCAAAAGTTGATACGTCAAAATTTAAAAGATCAAAAAGACGATTGGTCAAATCGTTCAAAGGCCAAATGGACGAATGGTCAAAAGGTTGAAATATCAAATTTTAAATGGTCAAAAGGTTGAAATATCAAATTTAACATGGTCTAAAGGATTATTGATCGTATCGTTTATTTAATTGTTTAAATAATAATTAGCGACCAAAGCTCAAGCCTTTCTAAACGCAATCATAATTAAATACACTATTTAAAACTCAAGAACGGCTGAACCGATTTGGCTGAAATTTGGTGGGGAGGTAGTTTAGAACAAGGAGGCGGACATAGGGTAGGTGTAGGGTAGGGTAGGTGTATGTGTAGGGTCTATGGCAGGACAACGTCTGCCGGGTCAGCTAGTTGAATATAAAAATAAACTCTTGTAGGACTCTTAGATTTTAAGGAAAACTAAATGGGAATACCTAATATTACTGTGAAAGTTATCAAAACGAAACTCAATTATATTAGCTTCGTGTTGTTATATTTGTTAATGCCAACGGGACCCTATTCGTAAGTTTATGCTGTCTGTCCGTCCGTTCATCCGTCCGTCTGCCTGTCTGTCAGTGTGTCTGTCTGTCCTACCTACTGGGTGTAAGTGGAGACAGTTGCATTACCTACTTTAATGGGTTACTGTACTCAAGATACTGAATAACTTTCCGAAAAGAACGTAAGGAAATTCACAACTAGGGTTGCCAACCTTAGTGCACGGATTTGCGGGAAATTTGCAATCATGGTGCGGGATCTGGCTCATAAAAGCGGGACCCAGCTGGTGTAAGGCGAAAAACAATGAGGCAAAGAAAAAAAAGAAAAATTGGTTGCGTTTTACTTCGTATGATTTTACAACCATAAAAGTTACTACCAAGGGGTGCAAGGAAAGAGCAGTTTGAAGAAATCTGATCGTCAGGCGCACCCTGGATAATCAGCTTCGATACTGCCATTGCTGACTGGCAAACCTTTCCAAACAGCATGTGTAATTGTCATGCGATATGGCTCATGCTGACACGGAATTAGAATTTAAAAAAGAAGAATAGGTACATGAACCTACCATGAACATCCTACACACCATGTACCTACATACCTATGAACTTTGGCATGCAAAAAAGAACGCATAAATTAGAAAAGAAACTTAATAAAGTTTTAAATCACTTCTTCTGAGTCAACTGAGCTCACAAATACTTCTGCTAGAAAGGTTAGTCAGAAAACGGGACAATAGGCGTCCCGCACACATCTATCGCGGGACGCATCCTCTAAGGGTCTAGAAACGGGACGTCCCGCCTCTCGCGGGACGGTTGGCAACCCTTGTCGCTACGCATCCCTGTCTAACACCCCTGGAGATGTCGAACTAGTCTGTGTATACCCCGTTTATCCTCCTTTGTAAGAACAGTTATACAAAGATTTCAGTGCCTGAACCAAGTTGCTATCCACCCCGTTCAGGTCAGTCGCTATTTATTGTTTAAACGATTAAATAAACGATACGGTTCATAATCCTTTTGATCATTTAAAATTTGATATATCAACCCTTTGACCATTCGTACATTTGGCCTTTGAACGATTTGGCTAATCGTCTTTTTGATATTTTAAATTTTGATGTATAAACTTTTGGCCTTTCGTACTTTTGACCAAATGACCATTTGGTCTTTTAAAATTTGGTATTTCGTTTTTTGTTCTTTTAAAATTTGACCAATGAACGTTTGACTTTTTGATATGTAACCCTAGGGATAATGAACATGAATTTTACCAGAACATGACAAAATAAGAACATGATCTCTCTATCGCAATACCTAACCTAACCTAACCTTGTTTCAGCTTAATGTTAACTTTAATCAAAAATCAACATACCTTTTCTTTTCCCCTCCGTAGCAAGAACGAAGGACTTTCTTTCAAAAAGCATACAAGCACTACAAAAACAGTACCAAGAGTTATAACGAAGTAAATAATGACGTCATAGCTAAGCATCCAACCACACAAGTAGGATACCAGGACTCCAGAATTGTAAGAGAATGTTATTAATGTTGTTGCTGTCCCTCTTATGCTTGCGTGACTTAACTCGTTTATGAATGGTAAGGAAACTACCAAATGTACTCCTCCAACAAATCCTACCATGAATCTAGCTACTAAGATTGTCGTGATGTTGGCAGCTATCGCTTTGAGTGACCAGGCCCCCTGAAAATATAACAAAGTTTTTATCAATCTATACACGATGTTTTTATTTAAAGTTATAAAGAGTCACTGTTTATATTTATTATTAATCAATACCAACGATCAACTAAAGGACCTTATATAAAAGTGAAGACGGAAAAACACTCACAAGTAAACAAATTCCATTGATTATAACAGTAAATTTCCTGCCAATCTTATCAATGATAATCCCAGCTACTAGGAAAGCAGCCGTGAACCCCAGCATGGGCAGGGAGCCGACCAGGCTTCCCTCGGAGCTGGTGATCTGTCCCACCGGAGACTGGGGACTCTTCAACAGTTCTATCGTGTAGGAAGGCCAGGCTAATCCAAAGCTACATATGAATGACCCGATTGTAACTGAAACAATGACGTTATTATTGCCAGATCAATAAAAAAATGCTTAAATAAAAGGTCGATAAACTTTTCGATTTCGATCGATTATACTAGTCCGTTTTCTATTGGGATCCGTTGTATGGAGAGGTCTACAATTTTGAGTAAAGCAATGCCACTTGGTACAGGTGTAATCCACGTCAAACTAAGCCCAAAGAGCCTGGTAGGCAGATATAACTCCGTGTCTGGTAGGGGGGAGGGGGGGTTAAAGTACTGGACTACCAGTACTCAGAACAAAAATTCTAGCGGATGTATTTGAACTCTTGGGTCAAGTTTGGTATCGTTTTCGGGTAAATCGATGATGGCCAATTCATTCCTCATACCAGTTTTTTAGGGTTCCGTAGCAAAAAATTAAGTAAGCCCTAAAATAATAAAATTTCATTACTAAAATAATGCAAATAAACCCTTATATTTTCAGATTTCATTATGAAAAGTGATATTAAAAAAAATATTTTCTGAAAGCCCATTTCATGCCAATTTTAAAAACATAACATTTGATATCAATGTATCTATTTTCAGTATAGAATTAAATATTTTATCGTACTGCGGCGTTCGGCTGCGGATGCATTGTAGCCAGTTGTGTGATTAAAATTAACAAAATACCAATCAAGTGCGAGTGGAACTTGTACTGCGAGGGTTCCGTACCACACACAATACATTTGTGTTAATGTATTTAGCAAAAAAAAAAATTTTCTTTCATTCCGTTCCGGCTCCTTAGCGCGAGTTCGACTCACACTTGACCAGTTTTTACTCATTGTTGTTTTACTTTAGAGTTAATTTTGACACTTTTGATGTATTGTCGTTTTCACGATAGAGAAAAAAAAAACGTTGTAAAAAACCCATGCCTTTTACCACCATAATAACAGGTACTTACCTATTTTGTGAAAATATCAACCAACTGTCTTTTACGATTCAAAAGATACAGCCCTTTGAACGTAGCATGGACAGACGGACGAACGGACAGCGTAGCACACACTAATATAGAGTCCCGTTCCGTACCCTTTGGGTACAGAACCCTAAAAATAAGATACTCTACATCATACTTACCAACTACTAGACGTAGGGTCTGTGCTCAAAAGTGTTCAAAAGAGAAACAAACCACATAAAGAGAAACAATTACGCACTAGCCTTCGTTAGTTTGACTGACTCCGCCCACGTTTGCATGCCGTGCTGCTATGTGCTGTAAGAATTTGTAAAAACTACACAAGCAAAATTAATTTTTTTAGCCGTTTTAGTGTTTTTAGTTGGATTTTACTAACACTTACTTTTGATTATGTAAGTTAGTCTGGGACTCTTTTTTCGAGCATTTTTTATTAGACTCGGCGCGTCCATAACTTAGTAAATCAATGCTCTATATAAAAAAGGACTTGCAGATAGATAACTTACCCTCTACATAAAACAACATACCTTAGTACGGTTTTTAAGGGCGTTCGTGTTTGGAGGTAATACGATCTATCTCTATATTATTAGTACATACATACTACCTACTTAAGTACATAATGCTCACCCCTATGTAATTCTGTGGTAGGAAGAGACAATAGATCGTCACATCTTAGATGTTGATACACATCTCACGCCTCTTCAACATCCATAAGTCTCTTCATACATAATATGCTTGTCGGTTCCGGGTACATTTTTTTGGCCCTTCTTGTACACTGTTCTTCATCGTATTTGGTCAGCGGACGTGCATCTAGCCCCTTTTAACCCTTAATTCACACATGACTTGTAAATTTCATACGTCTACTTTAGCTCTTCCTTTCCACATGGCCAAACTACCTCAACATGTCACTATATCTTCATTCAGACCACATCTTTCTCTAATCACACTATTCCGTGAGTGGTCATTCAAAGTTACAACACATCTACTACGCAGGGAGTGCCTTTCAACAGCATTTATTATAGATTCATGCTTTTTCTGCCATTAATACCCAACCATTCATTCATACATTAAAGTTGGTGCATCACATCCTCGTGATACACCAACTTTAATGTATGAATCGTCGTCGCAGAACGAGCCTTCTAAGCATAGATATATTATACCTATGCTTCTAAGACATAGTTTGACTTTTCATGAAGATGTACAAGGGCACATTAAGCATATTTCCTGCTTTAACTCTTCTCTCTATGTCTCCGTCGTACTTTACGTCTCTTGTGAACAAACAACCCAAGTACACAAACTGACAAACTGAATCGTTGACTTGCTCTAGCCTTTTATCACCTATCATAATCTTACATTCAGTCACTGCTACATCCCGCTCAATAACCATAACTTACCTATTCATTAATATATGTAACTTATTCGTTCATATCTCAAAGTATTCATTCATACGTGATACCAACTCTTGTAAGTAATTTACTGATGATGCAACTTGACACCGCTGGAGATACCAAACCAATCGTGCCTGTGTCAGGATAAACGGTTCTAACACAGCACAGATCACAAAAACTAAATGGTATCAAGTAACCCTTCACCCCATACAAGATATGGACAGAGTATCCCACCCAAAATTTATCCCTCCTCACTCTGTCATAATCATAAGCTTTCTCTAAATCTACAATGGCGTCTTTTAGGTTTTTAGCCAAATATTTTCGGAAATGCACCCCAATGCGAAAACCTGTTTGCACATCCCAGATTTGTGCTACCGTAGCGTACCAGTCAATATTCTCTCAATTAAAGCCTCAAGTAGACTGATGCCTCGTTACTCCTGCTGAAAACCTTTGCCCTATTATTACATAATATTAAAAACATAATGTATTACCAGCTTTTCTCTCTTTTCTTATTTGTAGGATTCCGTACCCAAAGGGGGCCAACGGGACTCTATTTACTAACGCTATCGCCCTACGCTGTCCGTTCGTCCGTCTATCCATGCTACGCTACGTTCAAAAGGCTGTATCTTTTGAATCGAAATAGGCAGTTGGTTGAAATTTTCACATTAAAGGTACCTGTTATTATGTTGGTAAAACTTAAGGGGCACCCCTTAGGTATACAAGAATGGTTCTTTCAACGTTTTTTTATTATGTTCTATCGTGAAAACGACAATACATAAATACGTCAAACTTGTAGTTATTATAGTTCAAACTATAAAGTAAAACAAAAATAAATAAAAACTGGTCAAGTGTGAGTTGAACTCGCGCCAAGGAGCCGGAACTGAATGAAAGAAAATATATTTTTTTTGCTAAATACATTAACACAAATATATTGTGTGTGGTACGGAACCCTCGCAGCATAAGTTCGACTCGCACTTGACTGGTTTGTTGTTAATCTTAATCACACAACTGGCTACAATGCATTTTTCAAGTATTTTTTCGTACCGCAGCCGAACGCCGCAGTACGATCAATATTTAATTCTACACTGAAAATAGATATATTGATATCAAATGTTAATGTTTTTAAAATTGGCATTAAATGGGCTTTCAGAAAATATTTTTTTAAATATCACTTTTCATAATGAAATCTGAAAATATAAGGGTTTATTTGCATTATTTTAGTACTGAAATTTTATTATTTTAGGGCTTACTTAATTTTTTGCTAGGGAACCCTAAAAAACTGGTATGAGGAATGAATTGGCCATCATCGATTTATTCGAAAACGACACCAAACTTGACCCAAGAGTTCAAATACTTCCGCTAGAATTTTTGTTCTGAGTACTGGCAGTCCAGTACTTTAACCCCCCCTCCCCTCTACCAGACACGGAGTTATATCTGCCTACCAGGCTCTTTGGGCTCAGTTTGACGTGGATTACACTTGTACCAAGTGGCATTGCTTTACGCAAAATTGTTGCACTTTTCCCAATAGAAAACGGACTATACAGAGAATTAATGTAAGAACTTTGGGACTTTCGAAAATGACAAATTTTACCGCCCGTTCAGACATCCAGCAAACATTTAGCCTATGCCAAAAAATGGCGCCTTTCTTCTTTTTTTAACGCATCCATCAATCAAACTTGAATATTATAGTTCAGAATAAAGTTTAAAAAAAAAACTTGTTATTATGAATATCTCGGAACGCAGTCCGAACTGAGATATAAAGGTTTGAAGTGCTCGTAATATTTTCAAATTCAAGCCTTTATATCTCCGTCCGGACTGAGTTTAGGGATATACATGTTATAGTACATTACTGCAGCAACAGAGGCATTGATGGATGAACGTGTAAATGTGGGCCGAAGCGAAGCCGAGGCACACATACGTAAGTCCATCAATGCCTAGTTGTGGCCAAGGCTTGTATAGTACTTTTCTCAAATAATGCGCGGAAATTAAAACAGTAAATTTTCTCAAATAATTCGAGAAAATTAAAATTCTTTTCAATATCAATGACGAACAACGAACAACAATTAGTTTTCTTTTTTTCAATAAACAGCTTTCTATTTGCAAGCCAGTTCGAAATTTAAATAAAACCTTTAATGAGTTACCTCCTTGGTCGCCATGTTTCGGAGAAAAACATCGTTCCATTTTTAAATTACACGACAGATATGAGTTTACTATGTAATTTACTTAGCCGCTAAACACGACAGATATGGATTTTCATACAACATTGCCGGCCGCTGCGCGCATGTATTTGGCCAGTACTGCAATTTCGATTTATCTCGAAGAAGGTTGTCAAAATAATGCTCACATTTCCAAACATGTTTGAGAAATAGTACATTACTGCAGCGGCCAGCAATAGAGGCATTGATGGACGAACGTGTAAATGTGGGCCGAGGCGAAGCCGAGGCACACATACGTAAGTCCATCAATGCCTAGTTGTGGCCAAGGCTTGTATAGTACTTTTCTCAAATAATGCGCGGAAATTAAAACGGTAAATTTTCTCAAATAATTCGCAGAAATTAAAACTCTTTTCAAAATCACACGAACAACGAACAACAATTTGTTTTTTTTTTTCAATAAACAGCTTTCTATTTGCAAGCCAGTTCGAAATTTAAATAAAACCTTTGATGAGTTACCTCCTTGGTCGCCATGTTTCGGAGAAAAAGATCGTTCCATTTTTAAATTACACGACAGATTATGAGTTTAGTATGTAATTTATTTGGTCGCTAAACACGACAGATACGGATTTTCATACAAACATTGCCAGCCGCTGCGCGCATGTATTTGGCCAGTACAGCAATTTCGATTTATCTCGAAGAAGGTTGTCAAAATAATGCTCACATTTCCAAGCGTGTTTGAGAAAATAAGTTTTTCTCAAACATGCTATACCAGCTATACCGGGCAATAATATTGTACTGAATTTCATTATAACCCGCTGGTCAATAATGAGATTTGAATATGGAACCGCATCCACAGATTATTTAATAGAAGTTACTACACTACGACCCTTACTTAAAATTCGTATGAAAATTTATCATGGAGACCTGCACCAAAATGAACTTAATTCTAAATTTGAACTAGCCACCACGAGTATTGAACACAAAAAAAGAAAAAAAGGCGCGAATACTGCAAATCTCTGTACCTATTGCTAGACCTATTGCTACGAACAAAGTAATAAAAAACTGTTTGTTTCTAACTGTATTGCTTTTTATTTTCTCGCGGAGGGTGTGAAAAGTAGAGTATGGTCCTCGGGGATAAACGTGTTTTCGTCTTGGGCGAGGTTGAACCCCTCGCTTCACTCAGGTTTCTAGTCTTAACTCCCTCGCTTTGCTCAGGAGCTAACTCTAAGCTCCCTCGCTACGCTCGGGATTCAATATCGCGCCCGAGATGAAAGACACTGCTTTATCCTCTTGGTACATAATCTACTATTGTTTGTTACTTTATTCTGAAATAAAATATTCAAGTTTGGTTGCTGGCCGCGCCAAAACAACGGCGAAAAATAAGGCGCCAACCTTACATACAAAACCCGCATTGTCTTTTGACGAATATAAACAAGCAAAAGCAAAACATAAGCCAGTGTTTCTCATATTCTTAAAAGCATTATTAAAATCCAATGAGGATTATGGGTTTAGTTTTGGAGGAAGAAACAGGGGAATACGAAATGCTGATTTCGTTGATTTTATGTAGATAAAATTGGTCCTAGCTGCAGTTGTTCGGACAAATACGCATACCTACAGTCGGAAAAGTGACCTCTTTCCAAATTACCATTTCAGCCCGCCTACCCAAGAGGATAGGCGGGCTGAATTTAGTAAAATTATACTACACCTATAAGTCAATGACATTATTGCCTATAAGTACTTACTTATAAAAGCCGATATTAACTGAATCACTTTGCCACTCATTATTATAATTTCTTGTTTTGTCACCTACCTACCTGCTTATTTTTTTAAACAAAAATTTGTGATTCTTTCAAGGAGTCACAACTAAAAGTAACAATTCTTGAAAACAAGTATATCGTCATAATCGTTATATAATGTGTACACAATAATTCTTTATATATTCAGCTGTGCCTTGTGTTTGTGTTATGTATTTTTCGCAGTCAGATTTTTGAAACTGTGACTATAGCTGTTATTTATATTGAAAATAGTTCATAACTATCTTATTAGAATAATCTAGTGAAATTATTGTTGAGCGAGGTTCACAGTGCGGGGAGCTCCCCTTTATAAATCAAGATCTAATTTACTAAGTCAGCCACGGATTTTACAACATTATCTCATTCAGTTGGAGCGAAGCGACGAGCATTTATATTAAGTTTCTATTTACCTTCGCGTGTTCACAGTATAAGAAAGAGTATCTAGCGTGGTTCTCCGCATAAACATTTTGGAAACAGTAGCGATTCGGTTCTGGCACTCGCCGGCTGCTGCCGCGGCACGCTCGCTTCGCTCGCTCGGCTCGTGCGCTGTGGTCAACAGAAACCTAACATACCTAACCTAACCTAACCTAACTTAGCCGATTGAATCAGATAATGTTGCAAAATCCGTGGCTGACTTAGTAAATTAGATGGTGTTGTATAAAGGGGAGCTCCCTGCAAACTGAACAACGCTCAAAAATCTGTTCACTAGATTAGTCTATTCCGGATCGGAATTCCGTATATGTGTGGCTGTGGCAGTCTAAGACTAATGATTTCTATAGTGCCAATTATAATTTTTAGAGACACACTTTACACAAAGAGTAGGAAATGTCGCAACTGCACCGGAACAACGTCGAAACTGAATCGCTGCGATTTTTGCTGAGCATTATCATACGACATTGCCGCGTTTCCGCCGCGATACTGATTAATATCAGAAATATCGCAGCGGTATCGCGACGATATCGGTAAGAAAGGCGTAGTTCATGGGTTTCCTCCAACTCATATTTTTCGTGCCGATGTCGAGTGCGTTGGGAACCTACATCACGTTTCATTTCTTCGCTTTCGTCAACGTCTTCGGCGTTATTGTTATCCTGGTATTTATGCAATCCATAATTTGTTTACTCTCTCTGTATATTTTTTGGTGTAAAATAAAGTATATTGATTGCTAATTTCTGGTTAAAAACAGATCAATTTTATTTAGACAAGTAATAATTAATTTGGGCCTTAAGGCCAAGCTAGGTTGGTAGGTAGGTTTTTAGATTTAAACCTAAAGGTTACTTACCTTACTTGGCCTTACTTGGCCTAACTTATATACTACATCGATATCAATATTAAATGAGAAATTACACAATTTTACAAATTACATAATTTTACACATTAAAAAAATTATAATACTTAAGTAATTTTACAATAAATAAATAAATAAATAACGCTCACAGGCACATACATTGTAATGATCCCAAGGTAAGCCTTAGGCTTTTTGTTATGGGAATCATACAACAACGGCACAAACATAATAACATCCATGACCGAACCGGGATTCGAACCCAATACCGGTATTAGTAATTTTTTTTACATTTTCGTACATTTAATACATTTTCTTACATTTTGTACATTTTAGCACATTTTAGTACAATTATAGTACATTTTAGTACATTTTCTTAATTTTGAACATTTTCGTACATTTTGTACATTTTTGGACATTTAGTACATTTTAGTTTTATAGTACAATTAGTACATTTTTCCATGGTTTAAAAAATAAATAACTACATAAAATTGAATGTGGGTTAATACTAAACATTTTAAAACGAATTTTGTTTGTGTAGGAAAAATTTAGTTAGCTGGGTCAGATTTCGCCCAATGACCTTTATCGAATATCGCTCATGACAAAGTTGCGTTTCTAAGTGAAAATAGACAATAATACTATAAAATGTGAATCCCTTGTTGTTTTTTATTTCCTTGATGTTTTTTTCCCTTTTGCATATTTCACTCCTTTTATGTGCATCGAAAACCGACAGATGCTTGGAAATCCGTATTTGTCATGTGTGATATTTGCAAAAATAGGCCATGTGAAGTGCAAGCGTAACACAGAGAGCCATGGAGCATACAGTTTATAAAGGATTGCAAAACGGGGAGGAGGCTTATATGTTCCGCAGTGGTCGGATACGAACTGACGATGACCATAAATCCACATTCAAAGTTTATTCGATCACTAAGCATCCGTCATTGCCTCTGTGACTTGACACCTCTTATAATCAGTTCTTCTGTATAAAAACCCCCTCTCGTAGGTAGCGACTATGTCCTCTATGGGCACGCCCTTGGTCTCGTGCATGATGGAGACGGCTACGAGCGCGGTGAGCACGCACACCGCCGCAAAAGTCATGAAGGTGCCGTCTAGTCCCAGCGCACCCACCATGCTCTCAAACACAGCCAGTAGTATGAAGTTAGCAATGGCCATACAGGTTTGCGATATGGTCATTGAAAGGCTTTTCATCTGCAAGAAAAGGTCATGAAATAATTTTACTATTTGCTCTCGCTGGGGTTTTGTTTGTGTCCATTTTGGGACAAACAAAGCAAATAGTTTCACTTTTATCAAAATAACGTACCTTAGGAACAAAACACTCTGACAGCTGTATGAATGGCACAATAGCCACTCCTGTTTGGTAGCTACAAGCGAAGGCGAGTAGAGCAGCCGGGATCATCCACTCGGGACCCCAGGACCAGCGCAGCAGTGACGCCAGCACCACCAGCCACCAGGCGCACAGCACGCTGGAGCAGATCATTTGAGTCTGAAAATAATAGCAGATATCCTAAGCTACGAGCCCCCAACTTAATATCCCATCGTCTTTTCATCTTGTAGCCCAAAACATGTTAGGGGTCAATTCCGACAAACAATACCACAGCCGGCTACACCACTATTGCTCTACTACTAAAGTCAGCTGCAGTTGGATAAGAGGTCTATGGCGTAGCTTTTTGTCTTTCTAGATTTCAAACCTTGGTAAGGAGGCAGCTACCTACTTCCCGATTCACACTTTTGATACCTATAGATATAAAAGTCCAGATCAGTCGGCTTACCCGTCTGCCACGAATATCGCTTAGCATCAAAGCGAGCATGCTGCCAAACAAAAACGCGAGTGCCAGGTACAAGGAGCACGCATGCGCAGATATATTCGGAGCAGCCGCTTTGAACAGCGGCAATGCATACGTCTCCACAGCCAAAGTACCCGCAAAGACCAGGAGCACAAAGTGGATAGTCACTGTCAGCAGCGCTCGTTGAGTTGCTTTTGAAGACCCTGGAACAAAACACAACTCTATTCAATATAATTCTTGCTCTATCTATAAATTCGTGATATTTGCTTGTGTCCAAGCACTGCATTTCTGCTTATGTCGATTTTGAGTTTTAGGTTCCTTGGATCTTCATCTCACCGAAACAGGCTGTTCTACTGGAATTCATACTACCGGGTGGAACACCTCGGATCGCGCTGGTCCTTCCCAGAAGTCTTTAGAACGGGCTGATGGGCTTCCTGTAGGAGCTGGGATGGCAAGAGTCGGGTCCTTCCCTCCCACCATATTATGCAAAAAGGAGATGTCAAGTTGAGGAAAATAATCCCTCTCAACAAATATCAATAAAATTCAACCAGAATATTCTTGCATCTGAATCAAAATGTCGTGTTTTTTCTTTATAGACGATCAAGCTATAGGTGAGGTGAGATTAAACATGCTTTTATTGGACTTACATAGAATTTTCCAAGCGCTCATTCCCGCGTGAACTTCAGCCTTTTCTTTATGATGTGATTCAAGTTTATCACGTTCTATGTTTACTGAATCTGAATTTTTTTTTTTATTTCCGCTAAATGCTTAATGGCTGCCTTTTGCGTATGACTTAATTTTGCGCAAATGTTTTTCAGGATTAACGTTTATTTGTTAACTTACGGGCAGCATTTTGAACTCTTTCCGGCGCTATCAGATTTTTCAAATATAACAACTCATCAGACACAGATTGTGTCCCTCGGTAGAATACGAGATATTTTCGCGCCTCCTGTGAATGAAGTGAGCACATAATAATGGGCGCTATATGTAGATACAATTTGGTAATCGGTAAGCTGCACTGGAATAGAGAAGTTGATCAAAACTATTGGCCCGTTCAACATATTT
The DNA here is from genome assembly GCA_922987775.1 of Agonopterix subpropinquella. Classification (NCBI taxonomy): domain Eukaryota; kingdom Metazoa; phylum Arthropoda; class Insecta; order Lepidoptera; family Depressariidae; genus Agonopterix; species Agonopterix subpropinquella. The sequence continues at coordinate 14,694,417 of OV277694.1, read as the reverse complement.
ATCCACCCTTTCTACGCTAACTTTTTAGTTTGATGGGAATCGCGTTGCCCATCCAACTTATTTATCGGCCGATAACCAAGTCTTTCTAATGTGCACATAATCAAACGTTTGCAGTCTACGAGGGGTCTAGGTATAATGAACATGACCAACCAGAACATGACAAAATAAGAACATGATCTCTCTATCGCAAAACCTATATATTTTGTTTCAACTTAATGTTAACTTTAATCAAAAATCAACATACCTTTTCTTTTCCCCTCCGTAGCAAGAACGAAGGACTTTCTTTCAAAAAGCATACAAGCACTACAAAAACAGTACCAAGAGTTATAACGAAGTAAATAATGACGTCATAGCTAAGCATCCAACCACACAAGTAGGATACCAGGACTCCAGAATTGTAAGAGAATGTTATGAATGTTGTGGTTGTCCCTCTTATGCTTGCGTGACTTAATTCGTTTAGGAACGGTAAGGCAACTACCAAATGTACTCCTCCTCCAAATCCTATCATGAACCTGGCTATTAAGATTGTCGTGATGTTGGTAGCAATCGCTTCGAGTGACCAGGACACCTGGAAATTTAACAAAGTTTTTAACAATCTATGCACGAAAGGCATTATTAAGATCATGTGGAGAAGAGAGGATTTCCTGCGAGGACCCTCTGGGCATAGAAACAAGATAGGTTTTCTGTGATCTGGGTGGCACTCGGAGGCAGGCCCAAAGAAAAAAGGTACCTAGCATTTCTGTATTCTTTGCGTCTCGTTCGGTTGGCAGGCCCAGGGATACTAGGTCACCAAGATCCGCGCGGAGCTGGAGTGCCCAACTGGACTGAGATGGCACGGAAAAGAGATGAATAGTGTGTTTTGATGCCGGAGGTTTCTTTTATGTTTACGATACTCAGGATAGGGAAATGGCATGCATTGTGATCTAGAACGACTAGATTGTCCTAAAGTATTAGGTAAAGAATCACTGTTTAAAATACGATCAACTTTCAAGGACCCTGTATAAAAGTGAAGATGGAAAAACACTCACAACTAAACAAATTCCATAGATTATGACAGTAAATTTCCTGCCAATCTTATCAATGATAATCCCAGCTACTAGGAAAGCAGCCGTGAACCCCAGCATGGGCAGGGAGCCGACCAGGCTTCCCTCGGAGCTGGTGATCTGTCCCACCGGAGACTGTGGACTCTTCAACAGTTCTATCGTGTATGACGGCCAGGCTAAACCAAAGCTAGTTGTGAATGTTCCTATTGTTACTGAAACAATGTAGGTATTATTAGCATAATCTCAAATCTACAAATAAATAAAGGATTAAAGCATGCTGTGACGCAACACTATGACGTCACACACTACACTGGCGCTATGACGTCACGCACTACACTGACACTTGTCTACTCATTGTTCAACTTTACTTTGCACTTTTCTTTTCACTTGTACTTTTCATCCTTTTGTTTCGCACTGTTCACTGTTAAACTAAGAACTGCCCTGTAGTACAAATTCCCTTTTATACCCCTTAGAATTTTCTGGATATTCGAATTTCGTTATTTTTTTGTTCTCTTCCAGATACCTCTAATCCCACCTTCCTTCTGGAAGTTTCCTGGACATGCCCTAATCCCGCCTTCCTTCTAGAAGCACGTCCATTTTTTTGTCTCTTTCCAAATATTCCTTCTCACTATCTCTTCCTTCTAGAACATTTCCACAAACATTAAATTAAAATCTAGAAATTTTTTTTTTTGGTTTTGATTGGATTCGATCCAGGCACATAGGTCCCTTATAGACGCACGCCCTTCCCCTGAGCTACGAAGCTTGTTGACAACCAGGGCCTCAATTGCGCAATTTTATACGGTTTTGGTTTGGTTTTGGTTTTGTTTTAGTTTTGGTTTAGACATGGTTTAGCTGAAGTAAAACAGCTATCGCGATATTTTTTTCTGAACGGTTAAATCGCACAATACAGAAAATTCGATCGAACGGACATCAAACGTTACGCCAACGTATCTTCCGAAATAAAGCTAAATCGTTACCGTTAATATAATTAGCGCGATACGAATTGTGCATAACGTAACGTTTTTGGTTGTGGTCAAAGATTTTTTTTGAAAATCTTTGGTTGTGGTTTTGTTTTGGTAGTATCGTTCAAACTTAGGGCGATTGATGCCCTGGCCGAATTTTTGATTACCGTCCGTGACAGTACATTTGTGTAGATTAGCCCAACATCAGCCATTGTTTTTGAAAAGTTACATACATTCATACATAAACCCACGACCGTAAACCCTATCGGGGTGGTCAGAAACATTGCAACAACTACCTAATACACCACCAAATACTTTAAAAAGTTCGTATTTATTACAATTATATACCTATCAGTAGGTACTTAATTATAAAAGCCGATATTAACTGAACCACTTTGCCACTCATTATTATAGTTTCTTGTTATTACATGAAGTACTGGAACTGGAAGTAAAAGGTACCGATATAATAAGGGACTGATACAAAAGGCAATAAAGTTGATTCAAGGGAGCAATCAAATTTAACGGAAAAAAAAATCGTATCCTCTAGTGCTGCCCTCAATCGTTTTTAATTTCTTAACAATACAACATAAACGCAAAACAAACAACAACAATAAAACAACACACAACTTCACAACACAACTAAACAACATAAATAACAACAGTTTTATTTGGAAATGTTGTTTAAAAAAAATTATGGCACAGTAATTAGTCCGTAAGTTTTCCTGAAATGATTAAAATAAAAAATACATCACATCATTGGTTACAAAACATTTCTAAAAATCAGCAAAAATCAAGATAATATCGAATAGTAGGTACCTAAATACTAGCAAAATGTGACATTCTAGGTTTCTGAAAATGCTATTTAATTCAATTAAGTATGCAAATTATATGAAAATCGATTTCAAACTTCTTCTCTTTCGAGTCAATAGAATTTTGTCATTGAGTTTGACTTGACTAGCCATCTACTAATTTGAAACTAAACAATTTAACAATAAAACACCAAACCCCTAAACATTCTGATTCTCACATAATTAGAATCCACTGTTGTTGACAGACTGTAAAAAACTGCCTATTTTTTTAAACAAAGATCTGTGATTATTTCAAGGAGTCACAACTAAAAGAGAGAAAAAGAGAGTGAGAGTGAGAGTCTCAATATGAGTTAGAAAATTAATTCTTGAAAACAAGTTTAGTATCGACATAATAGTTATACAACGTGTTAATGAATTAACGCAAAACCTCACCCAACTGATTTATAACAAAATAATTCGATTGAAACAATAATTTCATTATTTTGATAGTTAAAATTAAAAGTTATTCGCATTTTAAGTTTTGAGGCAAAAATGATTTGTTATCATTTCAGCAATGAATGAAAGCGCTAACGTACTCATGGATACATTTTAATAATCTTGTTTTGGTAGTAAGTCGGGTGAGTGTGCCTGTGCGGAGAGTTGACGTTGGGTTCAGTAAATTTTAAAGAGCTTCGAACATTTCAGTATGGAAGGTGGCATACCTACTTTCCGCCATTTTGAAAAAATCACGATTTTGCGGCCAGTCATGAAACATATGCCAATCGACAGGGAAAATTATTACAAACAGAAAATATACTTGGGTAAAATGACCTAAGTGGTATACTTTCGGAGATATAGGGGTTTGAAAAAAAAAAAAAAAAAACTTTTTTTTCCGCCCAAATTGACTTTTTTGACCAGGAATAGATCGGCGAAGCTCAGGATCGATCAGGACTTAATATAATTATATAATATTATTATTATAAATAAGTTTTATTAATTTACTAAGATAAATAAAATACCTACCTACATAGACAAGACAGCTACGAGCAAGATGGTTGTTGTAGCAGTGTTGCTAACCATTCAGAGAGTGATTTATATGTATTTACCTATGAATTAAATACTTGATCATCATCATCATCATCTCAGCCGATGGACGTCCACTGCTGGACATATGCCTCCCCAAGAATCGTCATGTGGGGACTTGCTACAGATGTCAGCACCCACAAGTTAAAGATGCCAACAGATGGCGATACCGTCGCTCTCGGAAATATTGCCCATACAAAGACAACGTTCATCGTAAATACGTAACTCGTAACGTACTACACATAAGGTTCACAATTGAATGCGAGACATAAATCAGGCAAGAGAAATAATCACAGAGATTCAATATAATTATATACAAGGTTCAACTAAGAACTGTTGGACCAGTGGACCACGGCCGGTCCCCAGGCATCACACCTAGCCTGCCGGAAGTACTTCCCTTTTTAACCTCTCGTCTGTGGAGATTCCAGACACAAAAGATTTGTTATTGTCTTAGTCACGGATCCGTGACCTACACAGACGAAGGGTTAATGGAGGAACATTCCCAGTAGCACCTCCATATTGGTGACCCTCGACAAAGAACATCGCAACCTGAACACCGCAGAGCAGCAGCACCAACACAGAGCAGCAACCAGCTTCAACTCACCCCCTCGACCAGGTCAAACAAGCAGCAGTCACGCCATCAACCCGAAGCCGCACCAGGTCCATTCCACCTGTCTTCATACCGCTTCCTGGGCCTGCAACTTGCTCAACAACAGTCAGCGTCTGCATAGAAGAATCTCCCGCAGCCCACGTGTCTGAGCTCACCTCCACGTGGCAGTTCTGCTCGCCTTCTCCACGCCTGTCACTCAACCGCATCACATCAGGACTGATCTCCCTGACAGATGCACACACACGCCGCACACCGCTCGTCAGACTCACTTGACTGGAGCCCTGCACCTACCTACATGAATACAGACTGCACACTTCGAACAACTCAACGACCACCGGTCTGAGGGGGGACTTGCTACTGTTCAGATGTCAGCACCCACAAGTTATAGCGAAGATGCTAACAGATGGCGATACCGTCGCTCTCGGAAATATGGCACATACAAAGACAACGTTCATCGTAAATACGTAACTCGTAACCTACTACACATAAGGTTCACAATCGAATGCGAGACATAAATCGCGCAAGAGAAATAATCACAGAGATTCGATATATATACCTACAAGGCCCAGCTAAGAACTGTTAGACCACGGCCGGTCCCCAGGCATCACACCTAGCCTGGCGGAAGTACTTCCCTTTTCAATGGAGGAACATTCCCAGTACCACCTCCATAGTCACAACGATCGGTCCTGCGCTGCCCTTATCCAACGGGTTCCCGCCGCCTTCACCAGGTCGTCGGTCCACCTTTTGCGGGAGGCTACCCACACTGCGCTTTCCGGTACGCGATCGCAACTCAAAAACTCTTTGGCTCCATCTACCATATCGGTTCTGCGAGCAATGTGCCCCGCTCATTACCACTTTAGTTTCGCAATTCTTTGGGCTATGCTCTGGTTCTTCTGCGGATCTCTTCATTTCTGATTCGATCTCGCAGGGAAACTCCGAACATAGCCCTCTCCATTGTCTTTTGGGTGACTTTCGTCCTTTTTATGAGGCCTTGAGTGAGCGAGACTGACGCTGATTTGCCGAGTCGGATTCGACAGGTTGACATCTTTCTCGTAATTGTACCTATCTAATTGGATAGTTTCGTCCCAGGTAAACATAATCGTCATTAACTTCAAGAGCAGAGAGGGTGAACCATAGACATTTTACATGATGTCCATGTTCATTTTCATTTTTTCCGTAGGCTAAGAATACTATCATCCCATTTCTTCCTCTGAGTGTCGTATAAGGCGACTATGGGATCCACCAAAATATGGGTAGTTGCATCCTCTGAGTACATAAATTCAATCCAACTGCGATCGCCAACCCGCCTGCCAAGTGTAGCCAGGGCCAACACAATCAAAACCAGGTTCCCATTCCCTGGCGGCCCTGCTATTCCTGGCTACGGTAGCGGCCAAGGTAACGGCGAGGCAGGGTGGCATCTCCGGCAGAGATCCGGCTACCACAATACCACAACCGACTACAGCTGCACCTGGTAATAAACATATAACACTCGTTCACAGCGGACCGACGAGTCGAGCGCTGAACTCGAGGAAAAACTGAGCAGGCCCTGTAGCCGCACTTTCGATGTTCGCTATATCGCCACTGTTTCGGTCCGCACTTCATTGGAATAGAGTTGATATTGGAGGGAAAATGTACTCGCAATTGCGAAGTTCGAATCCCGGAGTAGACCCCTGGATACGTTGTGATATCGTTGGATTATCTGAAGTCCGAAGAGAGGGAGAGACTCGATAATCCTCGAATCTGGTAGCCTACTTTATTTTCGAGAGGGCGACCAATACTCTCGGGCCCCAGAGTGCCGGGTTTATGCTGCACAAAACTCGTACAGTATTCGTTAAAGGTTTGTATACCTGGGCCCCGACATCAGATCAGAAATACGATGACGAGGTAGGGACTATGTATGGGGAGGATGTCTCTAGAGCCATGTATAGTTCCAAACACACTTCACTGAAAGTCATTGAACTTGCGTCCGAGACGGTTTGTAACGACTTTCGAAACAGCTTATACTTGTAGACATGCAGATTAAGAAGCGAAATGAGCCTTTAGGTCTTCAGCAGGACATTACTTATCGCTCTTTTTGAGGAAGGGCACCTCTAGACTTCTGTTCTATGCCTGCGGCGTTTCTCCCTCGAGTATGACGTACCTAAACGAAATACTTCTAAAGGATCGGTCTTCCACCCGCCTTCCGGAGCTCGGCCGTAATCCCGTCACCCAGCGCCTTATTTATTTATTTAACAAATGTATTACATTGTATTACAGCCTTGTTGCTCATTTGCTGTTTGGGAGCCATATTAATCTCGTACAGGCCGAAGTGCGGGATATCTTTGGTATAGTGCCGGGTCAGTCTAGATCTATGTTTGTTATGTAGATTTTTAGCGGGTCTCCGTGTTCTAGTGTATACTGTCCATAGAATTTCTCAAACTCTCTCAGAAGCTTACGCTTGGACGATACTGATCCTGCCATCTTCAGTCTTCAATTTTGCTAGCTGGCTTTGGCCAATAGACGGATTGCGTAGATTTTGGTGCTTTTGTTCCACTCTATAGCTTCCCTAATAATATAGGCTCGGTGATCACAAGTCACGGATTTCGAAATCTGCCTATTGTTCTGCCTAGTTTAAGACTTTAAAAGTGTTTAACACAGAAACATTATTGAATATTTACCTTTTCGTCGACATGATGAAGTCTATCTCATTTCTTGTTCCGTTTGGGCTCATCCAGGTTCATTTGCTGTGCTCCCGCTTCATAAAGAAGGAGTTTTCATTACATCGAGTTCCTCTTCCATGAAGCCGTCCATTAGTTGGCCCCGTTAATTCCGTCGTCCAACATCAAAATAATTGTCCCACTTGCAGCTCTTCACCGTCATTTATTACCGTCACCGTTTTTTATTTATTTATTATTTTATTTATTTGCCCAGTTTTGCGTTGAAGTCTCACATGACAACTTTACTGTGAAGTGTGTTTTGGAAATATACATGGCCCTAGAGATATCCTCCCTCATACATAATCTCTACTTCATCATCGTATTAATTTCTGATCTAATGTCGGGGCCAGGAATACCTATATAGCCTTTAACGAATAGTCGGACCGTTTGGTTATTTTGAGTGTAAGGTACACCACCTTATTCGACACGTTTACGAGAGATTTTGTGGACCATATGCCCGGCATCGTGCCGGGGCCCAGGACCTTAGGTCGCCCTCTCGGAAATAAAGCAGGCTTCCGGATTTCAGGATTATCAAGTCCTTTCCCTCTCTTCGGACTTCAGATAATCCAACGATATCCCAACGTATCCTGCTCAGTTTTTCCTCGAGTTCAGCGCTCGACTCGTCGGTCCGCTGTGAACGAGAGTTATATGTTTATTACCAGGTGCAGCTGTTGTCGGTTGTGATCTTGTGGTAGCCGGATCTCTGCCGGAGATTCTTCGCGCACCCTGCCTCGCCGTAACCTTGGCCGCTACTGTAGCCAGGAATAGCAGGGCCGCCAGGGAATGGGAACCTGGTTTTGATTGTGATGGCCCTGGCCACGCTTGGCAGGCGGGTTGGCGATCGCAGTTGGATTACATGTGTGTACTCAGAGGATGCTGCTACCCATCTTTTAGTGGATACCATAATCGCCTTATACTACATTCAGAGGAAGAAATGGGATGATGCTATTCTTAGCCTACAGACAAAATGATAATGAACATGGACGATCATGTAAAATGTCTATGGTGATAATGTTTACCTGGTACAAAACTATTCAATTAGGTAGGTACAATTTCGAGACAAAAGGTCAACCTGTCGAATCCGACTCGGCAAGGCAGCGTTGGAAAGCTACGTAGTCTCTTCAGTCTTCACGTCCCAAATACCGCAGTGTCCCAAGATGTAATACGGAAATGAGCCGTCGTCGCTCACTCAAAGCTTCATAAAAAGTTGAAAATTACCCAAAAGGCAATGGAGAGGGCTATGTAACTATGTTGGGAGTTTCCCCGCGAGATCGAATCGGAAATGAAGAGAGATCAGCGCAGCAGAATCCGCTGAAGAACCAGAGCAGCTGACATAGCCCAAAGCATAGCTAAACTAAAGTGGAAATGGGCGGGGCACATTGCTCGAAGAACCGATCTGGCCGATGGGGCCGAAGAGCTCTTGAGTGGTGATCGCGTACTGGAAAGCGCAGCGTGGGTAGCCCCCCGCAAAAAGTGGACCGACGACCTGGTGAAGGCGGCGGGAACACGTTGGATGAGGGCAGCGCAGGACCAATCGTTGTGACGATCCTTGGGGAGGCCTATGTCCAGCAGTGGACGTCCATCGGCTGAGATGGTGATGATGATGATGATGATGATGATCAAGTATTTAATACATAGGTAAATACTTATAAATCCCTCTCCGAATGGTTAGCAACACTGCTACTACAACCGTCTTCCTCATAGCTCTCTTACATGTAGATAGGTATTTTATTTATCTTAGTAAATGAATAAAACTTATTTATAAGAATAATATTATATAATTATATTAAATCCTGATCGATAACTGAGCTTTGCCGATCTATTCCTGATCAAAAAAGCCAATGTGGGCGGAAAAAAATGTTTTAATTTTTTATTATTTTCAAACCCCTATATCTCCGAAAGTATACCACTTAGGTCATTTTACCCAAGAATATTTTCTGTTTGTAATAATTTTCCCTGTCGATTGGCATATGTTTCATCAGTGGCCGCAAAATCGTGATTTTTTCAAAATGGCGGACAGTAGGTATGCCACTAAGGCAGGTTGCTCTTTAGACACAAATTAATTAATATTTTGAAAAAAATTACCTATATTGAAACCATGATAATTCGATTCTGCTCTCGATTCTAAACAAACTACTTTCTAGTTTTGCGTTAATTCATTAACACGTTGTATAAGTGTATCACCTATGTATAATATTTACACAAATAATTTAGCCCAGTAAAAATATGGGTCGAAAGGAAATAATTTATAATAAGCAATTTTTTTGCTAGATCGTTTAATGCTTTCTTTGATTTTATAATTATGTTAAGACAGAACCTCACGCTTCTAACGTTCTAAAACAAATAGGCCTTATAATTTATTTAATTTTTTTTACTTATTGACGAATCCAACTAAAGAAATTAGGCGAATTCGGACCCAGCCATTTTTACGAAAACTAAAAGCCCTTCAGGACAACGGTCATAATTATTACAAACAGAAAAAATTTAAGGCATTCTTAAAAAAAACTTCCACATCTCCAGAAGTCCAGATTCAAAAGTAGAAATTACTAGTAAAATAGACAAATCATCCAAAAAACAGTAGCAAAACGCAACCACGACAGCTATTTTCATCTAATATTATCATTGAGGTATTTTTTGGACGTTAGGGAACATATTTGGCTTGGTTGAACTGATAGTGTGTGTGATTTCGTTTTCTTCCATTATCATAATATTGTACGGTTATCGTGAATATTGATTAAAATAAACACAAGGAATGCGTAGAAAATTGAGTGGACTATCTAATAAGAATGATTATGAGTTTCACATACTTGAAAAAGGTATCATAAGGAGAAATACCTTTCCCCCAACTTCTACAGGTTACAACCAATTTACTTTTTTGTTAGTTTAGTTTATTCTACACATATTACTAAGCTTCATTCATGTTCGGGACCTCTAAGTCTGAGTCTCAAATTACATGGCCGTCCGCCAAACTTCTTTCGTATTTTCTGTTTTTAGTACTAAAATTTTTTATTTATAGTATCAGATTTCCTTTTTTATTTTTTGTTTTAGGTTATGAATGATGAATGAGTCACATAACTCTGTGTTTTTATACTAAAATTGAGTATTTCTGAAAATAGTTCGTAATTTCTACATAGTCAAAAACAAAGGTCCCGTGGGATTTCTTTCGATTTACTTCTCATAATAAAAGAATAGAAAGTGTAGAATACACATTTCTACTAAGGGTTGGTTGAGGTTGATGTATATAATGAAACACAGATATAGTCTTCACTAGTAATGTGACTAGCGCACGTCCGCACAGCACGGCGGTCGGTGCACGAATACCGAGCGAATGAACGATAGATATTGACCACAGACCGCACCAGCCGATAGATGGCGCTACCGGCGCTTTCCGCATTAACTACTCTTTATTGCTGTACACTACATCCCTTTCTTGTTTTAATTTATTTTTTACGTTTACTCGAATCTACCACCGCTTCGGAAGGTATAGCCCGTGGAGAAGAAGCGGCGCAAGAAACTCCACAGTTTAGCTAATCTCTTAAATCTTATTTACAATACAGTGTTGACTGTTATCAGTGCTATTACATTAAACAAATTACGAATAAGTTATTGAGACTAATTTGTTTACAGAAAATAGATATTTATCAAATATTGATCTGAAATTGTCAAACACCAAATTCAACGATAAACAATGTTTATGGAAATTACAATCTCATTATATTAACACATTTCAGTTATTGTTACTTCTGTTCTATACTATCCCTTCCCTGTAAAAATATTTTTCTATTGATAGGTGTAAGTAAACCTACAAAAATAACGTTCCATAGATCTTTATTATCTCTTATTTATTTATTTTGGCTAACTACTAGTCAAAGTCACTGCTTCAAGATCGTATCCATTTCCGTTTTGTCAAATTAAGGAGGTAAGGACAAAAGAGTGAATCTGTGATAAGCACATACACTTATGCACTCAAAATATTCTGGCGGGTGCCAGCCATTGCAATTAAGCGCTCACAGCTATTTTATTTGCATGACCCTTTAGCTTTTGCTAACAAGTTGATAGTTGCATGGCTCTGTAACCCATATCATTTTATTGTTGCATGATATTTTAGCTTTCGCTAACAACTTCATAGTTGCATGTCCTATAACCCATATAATTTTACAGTTTCATGAATGCTGATATAACACTGACTGACAACAATATTAAGTAAGGTACACTAGGTCGCTTTCGTTACCAGCTATGTACAGTAGTTACCTTTAGGTAGTCGACTAGACTAGTTTTGAGAAATCAGCAGTTTCAATTTAATGGACCCGTTTAATAAATAGATACTATTTTACTCAACCTATACAGATAAAATGCTGATACCTAAATAAAATAATAATCGTAATAATTTAATTAAATGTTCTTTGACCCACTTTAATGCTGATCTTTGACGGTGTTGCAATTACTCAAAAAATTCGCAATTTAATACGCAGTCACAATTTAATGTTACGGGCAAGTAAAAAATCAGAGTCCACACATTACTGTCGCTCTCATTTAGGGCTCTATGCCACGAGCACAATTTCAGCCAACGCCCTGTCTTATTCATCTATTTCCCCTTTTGTCTGTAAAAAGTTCTACCCCATTAGGTATGCTATGCTTCGATTGTTCCTAATATTGGAATAAATTTTTGTGGTTGAAAAGCTTGTCATTCTCTCACCATTTGGTAAGTCATTCCGTCCAAACCAAAAATAAAAAGAAGTCTAGCCTACTACAACAGTATGCTAGACTAGAAACTTGAGATTTGATTCCGCTATCTTGGTACTCACGAATATTGTTTTAGCAAAGGGTCTGATGGTGGTCTACCCTATGAGTTATTTTGTCTGCTATACATAAGTATTCAGTCACTAAAGCAGTATTCCAAATAAATTTTATAAATTGGCATAGTATTTCCTGCCGTTCAACCGTGAATAAGTTATTATAATTAATTTCCCTTATACATACATACATTTCTATAACAATAACAATAAAATAAACTATAACCAATTTAGCAATTAGTTGTTAGTTACATGTAACGTCATGAAACTCATGAAAATATTGTCTAATGTAAGGTATACTTAGGTATGTATCTGAAACATTAGTTACTTACTTATTATTTAAACACTAATAATGTTTTCCTTTTACGAAACATACAGTTATATCATTTGGTAGGCTTTAAAAAAAATAATGCTATTTTTAATTACAATGTACATGAATTAAGTGCAACTGTTGTTTCAACTTAATTGCGTGGCGTAATATTATTACAGAACTGCAAATCATTTTGTTTTTTGACTTGCTTGCACTGAAATTATATTCTTTATTTAAAATATTATGAATTTATAACTAACCGATTTGGTTCAAGTACAGTGTAGTATACTTTAACACATACAAATGAATAAATTAACAGTGCAGTGCCTGCAGTGATTAGGTAAGATACAGATTTTATCTATGCAAAGAAGAAAGAGCAATAAGTCATTAATTCCTTATATTAATGTCAATGGAATGACCAACTACAAGCTGCTGATAGTAAATTTGATAGCATTTGATGCCCAGCTAAAAGTTGCAAATGTCAATTGAATGACCAGCTACAAGTTGCTAATGTCAATTAAATGAACAGCTGAAGGTTGCTAATGTCAATTGAATGACCAGCTACAAGTCGCTAATGTCAATTAAATGACCAGGTGAAAGATGCTAGTGTCAATTAAATGACCAGCTGAAAGATGCTAATGTCAATTGAATGACCAGCTACAAGTTTCTAATGTCAATTGAATAACCAGCTAAAAGCGGCCTATGTCAATTGAATGACTGAATAACCAGCTACAAGTTGCTAATGTCAATTAAATGACCAGCTGAAAGATGCTAATGTCAATTGAATTACCAGCTAAAAGTTTCTAATGTCAATTGAATGATCAGCTAAAAGCTGCCTATGTCAATTGAATGACCAGCTGAAAGATGCTAATGTCAATTGAATGACCTGCTACAAGTTTCTAATGTCAATTGAATGACCAGCTAAAAGCTGCCAATGTCAATTGAATGACCAACTGTACTGTTTGTAACTGTTTGTTGTACATGGCAAAGCACTAACCATTAACCAGCTACAAGCTGACAATATGAGAGTAATCACCCTGACCATTTCAAACCTCTTAGCTATTAATTGGAGACATTTTCTCTTTATTAAGCACTAAAGCAAGGAGGTATGGTTCAATCGGCGCCTTAGCAGTCGTCCTGTTGAAGGCTGGTTTTTCTGTGACATCTAGGAACATACAATCTGCGAACAAAATTGTTAACCAGTATTATCGGTTTGGTCATGAATGTTATGATGCTTGAATATGATATAGTTATTAATCTTCTCTTAACTGAGATGAATTGTTTCTTGTTAAAATGTGAGTAGGTATTTCCAGAAATACTAAATTTAATAAGAAATCACCTAATCATTTTCTAATACTTTTTGTAAATAATTGTCTGAATTTACATTCTTCTTCTTATCGTGTGGGCAGAGCCCTGGTGTCAGAGTTTACATTGAATTACATTGAATACACACACACACACACACACATACATACACACATTACATTACATTTATTTTATTGCATTGAATTTACATTGATCCTTAAAATATAAAATTCCTTGCTCAAATAGCCAAAGAAACTAATTAGTTTCACCTGGAGTAATTATATCCATAATTATGACATTAACAACAATGTTGCAAAGATAAGATCAACGTAAGGTTACTGAATTGAAGTTCTATAAAGTATAGAATACGTCAAACAAGTTCCGGTAACAAATCGGATGATGATGATGATCGGAAATTATGTTGGTACTATTGATGTTTGAATTGAAATATTTTCATGAACTAGTACCACCAAATAAGCTCCGAAAGTGTTGTATATTATTATTGTTCTCGCATACCTACACTGAGAATGTCCAATAAGTAAAACGTTCAAAACGTAAAACTTTGGATTACAACTTAAATTTTTGTGACATCAGAATGTTCGTTACGCCAAATGTTCGTTACGCCGAATGTTCGTTAAGTCGAATGTACGTTACTCAGAACGTTCGTTACGTCAAATGTTCGTGACGCCGAATGTTCGTTACGCCGAATTTTCGTTACACCGAATGTTCGTTACGCCGAAAGTTCGTTTGCCGAATGTTCGTGGCGTCGAATGTTCGTTACGCCGAACATCGGTTACGCCGAATGTTCTATACGTAGAATGTTCGGTACGCATAATGGTAATAAGTAACTTTTATTAGAGACCATCACAACTACGAAGTAAGACAATTACTTAAAAATGACAATGTGTCAATATAAGTATAAAAAACCATTGGAATAAACTCACTTGGCATATCTTGGTTACCTAATCCTGTTTGTCTCGAATCAAGACACTATTCTTAACCTTTGGTATGCAGGAACGCGCATCAGCATGATGAAAACCATTTATTTCTATTGTGTCTGGCTTTTCCGGCATACGAGAGGTTAATGCGCGTATTTTGGATACCCATTAGGGCATAATGACGGACTACAAGCATGCATTAGTATATGCTCACGAGTACACTCCCCGAGGAGCAGTCAGAGACTCAGAAACCCCAGAACACCCTTGCCCCACCAGCACCGGAACTCTGTCCAGTCACGTGTGACGGGCAGTGAGCCTGGAGCGAAGTGAACAGTGAACTTGAATAAATTCTTTCAATCGTTTAAAGTAATAAGGAATGATTACGTGACCTTAAAGATTGATGTCCACAGCTGGCGCTGGCGTACATTTGTTCATCCTAGGCGCCGCGCCGTCCCGTGTTGTCCCACACCTTCCTCCTGTCTGGTCTCTCCTCTTTCCTCCAGCATTCGATGGTCGACATGTGGGAAAAGAAATACAGTATGTAGATAATTCCAAATAAACGATTTAAAATCGGGACAAAACTATTTTTACTTTTCTTTTGAAATATATTTTAACACTGTGTAACTTTTTAGGCAACAAATAAAGCAACGCCAGTAGAAACCGTCTTCGATTGTGTTTAAATAACTCGCTTAGCTTCCTTAACTGGGTGTCCTTAACTGGTGGATTTTATTTCGTTGGCACCGTTTGTATTTTTTAATTTTCAACCCTCAACAAACTGATAAACACTTTACTCACGTGAATTTCGAATCCCGTCGTCGCCAATGTAGAATACACATTTCTACTAAGGGTTGGTTGAGGTTGATGTATATAATGAAACACAGATATAGTCTTCACTAGTAATGTGACTAGCGCACGTCCGCACAGCACGGCGGTCGGTGCACGAATACCGAGCGAATGAACGATAGATATTGACCACAGACCGCACCAGCCGATAGATGGCGCTACCGGCGCTTTCCGCATTAACTACTCTTTATTGCTGTACACTACAGAAAGTATTTAAAAAAAATTGTTTATACTATTTTTTTCGAATTTTAAATATGGTTTTTTACTTTGTTTAATTATTTTTATAAAGTATTTAATTCCATAAAAATACAAAGTGCGTATCCACGGCAGGCTTCATTAAAGAAAATTAACCACTCAGATCCACAACCATTGTGGAACATTGTATTTCTATAATGTATAAGAACATTTTAAGTTGGATTTTCAATCTAAATGATAACTAGAATTACAATCTTAAGTATTAATAAAAAAAATGGCTGTTGTAAATTATTTACTTTCATCATACTACAAGCGCAACGTAACTTTACTGGGCTATTTCTTTATATATTCAGCTGTACCCTGTGCTTGTGTTATCTATACGTAGGTACCTAGCTCATAAATTCACTTGCCACGGTGAATGGCATCGAGCAGCGTGGTATAAGTAGGTATAAGTGGTAAGCTATGACAACTTATAGGTTAGGTACTAAGTAGGAGAGACTTCTTCTTCTTCTAATCGTGTGGGCAGAGCCCTGGTGTCAGAGTTTTTTCAGACCGCCTTACGGCCTCTGACGTGGTTTTTATGTAACGACTACTACCACCAGAGATAGTAGCCGGGACCAACGGCTTAACGTGCCATCCGAAGCACGGAACCATTTTTCTTTTCAGGCTGTCCTAACCAACTAGGGGTAGGGGAGACTGAAATTTATGTACATTTTTAGAATTTTTCATTAGTGTGTTTGTTGCCTAATAAAAAGATAAAAAATTCACAGATTTCGTGTCTCACACGACTATCGAGCACATTGGAAATGAATGTACGGAATTCGAAAAAATATTTTCTCAAAAAGGTTAGGCTACAGGGCAACACCGAGCTGATTCCATAAGTGTTCCGTTTTGCCAATTTTGGTACGGAACACTAAAATATAGAAAAAAAAAGTTTTTTTTACTATTTCGGCCATATGTTTACACAGGGGTCAATTCAACGCCGCCAACTTGCCTAGAAAAATCTTGCCGCAAGAACCTTTTCCATTATGATTATTGGCATAACTTTTTCCACCTGTCTGCTGGGAAGTAAATGAGGTGCCATCGGAAGGAGACTGATCTAAATTACTGAAAAAACTAGGGTTGCCACTTCTCAATTTGCCGCAACTAAAGGGTTGCCAGGTTCAAAGAAGTCATTTTTTAACCTGGCAACCCTATAGTTGCGGCATTTACTTCCCTAACAGGCAGGTGGAAAAAGTTATGCCAAAAATCATAATGGAAGCAAGATTTTTCTAGGCAACTTGGCGGCGCGTTGAATTTTATTAATCCCTGTGTTAATACACTAGAATCACGTTTCGTTCGCCTATGAAATAGGTGCATAATTTTACGGTCGGATCTCGGTCTATCTATACCTAAAGATGTGTGTTGCTTTGATTATTAACCGACGAAAAAACAAAAGACGGAGGAGGTTCTTAAGTCGACGCGTATATTTGTTTTCTTTTTTGTTTTATGTATGAACACGCATAACTTTGTACAGAGTAGTCCGATTTTGATAATTTTTTTTTTGTTTAGTAGGTCATACTTCAGAGGAGGTCCCATTTTAATTTGGTGATGATCTGGTAAAGGGCTTCGGAGATAGACAATAAAACTCCGCAAAAAATCTATGGCATATCATCGACGATTGAAATAAATGATCCGATAACTTCTTACAGAGTAGTCCGATTCCGATAATTTTTTTTTTGTATGGTAGGTCGTACTTCAGAGGTGGTCCCATTTCAATTTGGTAAAGATCTGGTAAAGGGATTCGGAGATAGACAATAGAACTCCCCTAAGATCTATAGCATATCATCGACTATGGAAATAAATGATTCGTGTTCATGTTCCCTTTTAGGTCATACTTCAGAGGTGGTCCCATTTTAATTTGGTGAAGATCTGGAAAAGGGCTTCGGAGATAGACAATAGAACTCCTCATTTGACACTGTCAGTAGGGAGGGTCTGTATGTTGCGCTTGTAAAGATTGGACGTCCGCCTAAATTACTGAAGCTGATAAAGTGCTCTTTGCTGATGACGCTGCCTTTGTTGCAAAAACCCCTCAAGAGCTGCAGGTTCAGCTGGATAAATTCTCTCGGGCATGTTCCTTGTTCTCCATGTCGATCAATGCGAAAAAGACCGTAGTATTACCGCAAGGGTTTGACCATATACCGACTATCTTGTTGGACGGTGCGCCTTTGGAAGTTGTGGACAAGTTTTGCTATTTAGGATCGACAGTGACGAGCAATCTCGGTCTCAGCGACGAGATTAGCATTCGCATCGGCAAAGCGGCTACGATGTTTGGGAAGCTAAGTACAAGAGTGTGGGATAACAAATATCTAACAGTCAGGACAAAGATGCTTGTTTACCAAGCATGCGTATGAACACAAATCGTTTGCCCAGGAGAGTCAAGCTGAGCCAAGTAGCCTTCGCTAAACGTAATGTCGGAAGACCCATGTTACGTTTTAAGGACTGTGCTAAGCGCGATATGGTGTCTCTTAAAATTGACCACTCGAAGTGGGAATGCCTTGCAAGCGACAGGGACGAGTGGAGGAAGGAAATAGCAGACGATCGAACAGCCCACGATGAAGTCTGGTTCGAATCTCTGGCCGTAAAGCGAGCAAAAAGGCACAGGAATGAACAAGCTCCTGCACCAACCGACACACAGCACAAATGCCGTAAATGCGGTAGGCATTGCCGCTCCCGAATCGGCTTATATAGCCGCGAACGTCGGTGTCTTAAGCAAACAGACGCTGTTTGAAACATCTATTTAGATGAAACAAGGCCCATGATGATTTTAAATTCGCATCTATCAGAACATTAATTTGTTTTTTGGATTCGGTGTCAAGCTAGCCCAAAAAATAAAACAATATCTTACTGTAATATTTAAAGAAAAAACATATTTTTTACGAAATTTTATTGTTTTATTTGGTAGGTAGAGGTAGGCTACCAAATTTTACACGTAAATTACAGATTTTTTTTAATTTGCTAATAAGTTACATTAATACATTTTGTTCTTACAAGTTAACAAAACAACTTCCTCAGCCGTGGATACATCTGCCGGAGTGCTACGTGGTCGCCCCCATGGAGGTGTGGCGTTATTATGGCGAAAGAATGCGTTTCCGAATGTGTCCGTTATTACCTGCAGTAGTGTGCGTCTCGCTGCGATTAGGATAGTGCTAAGCGATAGGCCGGTTCTTGTGTTTTCTATTTATATGCCTACTGATTCGAATGACAACCTAGTCGAATTTACGGAGTGTTTGTGTGAGATAAATGCTATTATTGAAAGTCAAAATATTGAAAGTGTATTTATGCTGGGAGACTTCAATGCCCATCCAGGTGAGCTATTTGCTATTGAACTTTTGAACTTTTGCTCAGAACAGACATGGTCATGCGTTGATATAGAACATTTACCTACGGACTCCTTTACATTTGTGAGCGAGGCACATGGCTGTCGGCGTTGACTGGACCACTGTGTAGTGACGAATGCAGCCAAACGGGCGGTTGTTAATGTTTCAGTTCTATACGACATCTACTGGTCAGATCATTACCCTATTCAGATTGTGTGTAATATTAATTTGCTAAGACCTAAGATTACACTACCAAATTTAAATTGTAATAAGATAATTTGGGGCGAACGCGATTTAAGTCAGATTGAAATGTATTATAGTTTTTGTAATTCCAAATTAGAGGAACTCCACCTTGATAGTAATTTTCATGAATGTTATAATAATGTATGTAATGATATAAGCCACAAAGAATTACTGGATAATATGTATGATAACATTGTTTGTATTTTGTCTAAGGCAGCTGAAGACAGTTTTGCTAATAGAAAGAAGGGGAGGGGTAAATATATAACAGGGTGGAATAAATATGTAAGTGGGGCTCATAGTAACGCTCGGCTATGTTACCAAGTTTGGCTATTAAATGGCAAACCCCTGTGTGGTCCTATTTATGACGACATGTCAATCTCAAGGCGTAATTTCAAAAATAAATTGAAATGGTGTCAGCTCAATGAGCAGAAAATTAAAATGGACATCATAGCTCAACACCATACTAGTAAAAACTTTTCGAAATTTTGGAAATCTACGAATAAATTAAATCAAAAGGCTAGCGTTCCTGTGAGTGTCGCCGGGGTAAGTGAGCCCGACAAAATAGCGAATATTTTTCGTGAACACTTTAAAGTCATGTCACCTTTGAAACCCGTCCCTCGGGTGTACGAGGCTGAGGACTCATGCCCGGAGCGCAGTATTACCTTCTCAACCGAGGATGTGGCACGCGTCATTAAAAGTATGGTGAAAGGTAAATCTCCAGGGCATGATCACCTCAGTATCGAGCACCTGTACATCTACCATGAGTTGCTATCGAAAAATAACATTATGTTACCAGAGTCGATAGCGTACAAACGAGCTTCGCATGGTATTCGATTAAACTGGCACCATGAGTCACATAAACATTTTCTATACTCGCTAGTGTTAGCTCGATTGTTTATGTTTTGTCTAGCGAGTTTCCGAGTCGTCAAGTTGGTATACACGTAGTGGTGTCTAACTTCACAACTAATGAAGCTGCCTCTTTCTAAATATACTCAAAAGACAGAGTAAGATAGCTACTCCCAATTTTTTTTGCATCCTAGCCTAATATCGTAGAAGCACTTAAAACTTTGAAATAACCCTGTCAATTAAAAGCGTCATAGAGCACCTTCATAGAGTTCGTCGCATAATGATTTTTTAATTTATATTGGTTACCTATTAGATTCAAAGTTATATTTTGTCAATGTAAGACGTGCTTTGTGCTGTGTTGTGTTTGTTACTAGGTTAAATTTTAATCCGTAAATTGATATCGGTTTTAAAGAGTTTCAACGCATTTAACGCAAATTAAATAAAATTCATCCATACAAAACTGCAAACCTACTCGAGCAAAATGTATGGGACAGCTGTTTTTTTTTGCTATTTCGATTTTGGTGTCATAGTGAAAGTTGTTCAGTTTGATGGTCTGATCATCACCTTAAAAAAGTGTCAGCATATTAAGAAGGACCCTGCATACAGTGTTATAAAGTAAATAAATGTAAGTATAGTTAGTAGAAGTGGAAGTGGTGGTTTAGTAAGTAAATGTGAGCACTGCTACAGCTAAAATTTATTTCGTTGTAAATATTATAACTAAATTGTACTTTAAACAATTTGTCAAATTGAGAGGTGCTGTTTGACTTTGAACGATTGTAAGCCAGTTTTTTTGGAGAAATATTTCGTTTTAAGTGGTTAGGTGGAGTAGTGGAGGAATGCAGTTAAGAGTGATCTTTCCTTAGAGTTGTTGTTTTTTTAAATAGAAATGGCGACCTAAGCATGCCCACAGACGGACCACGTGGAAATCCGACATTATTTTAACGAAGAATACTCTAAATCAATAAACAAATTGTAAATAGAAATCCTTTCACTACGCATTCACGCTTAAATATGCTAGTGAATGACTTCACCACTATCGTGACGGTATTTCTCGAGAACGTATGTCAAATTCATAACTCATGGTACCGAATTTCAAAAAACGTTAAGGCGTAATGAGTTTATAAACTCGTAAAAAATCGCTTTTTCGATTACGTTTTTTCCATTCAAAATGTAATAATTTTGATTTGAATGAAATATATATTATAGTTGGGGATATTTCCTAGGCAGGAAGGTTATTCAGTACACGATTGGAACAATTTGGCTAGATAGAAAAACATCCCGAAGTTACCCCTCTTTTTTACTTTTAATATCATTTTATATCTAGAAGAAACTGTATTTACGCAAATAAAATATACTATTATCTTGGCCATAACATAAGCTTGGCAGCTAGGTATATTTGGTTTACTTTACTTTATATACTTCAACACAATTCCAAAATATCTACGAAATTTCGAGCGTCTCGCCATTTTGCCGATGCGATACGCCATTTTAGATGCGCGTCAGCGCTTGTAGAGGTAAGACCTATGTCAAACTTTTCTTCAAATTTCACGTCTTATTTTACAACATTTCCGGCTTTTTTCTGTATTAATATCTATATAAATATTTCTAATATTGCTCAAATTGTAAAGAATAGCTGTGATTATTGTAGATATAACTAATTTGTAAAATTTTTTTTGAATTGTAAATTATGTAGGCAAAATGACAGTTCCATCATAGTGCCACAGTTCACGAATATAGCTTTCAGTAGGACAACACCAAAATGACTCGTGGTGCTACGAATTGCTAAACTGATGTAGGTAAAGTTGTTTTTGTAGCGCATAGCGAGGCATCCTAAGAGGTAAGCGGTTCCCAAAGTGTATCTTAGGGTTTCGTGGAAAACAGTAGGGTTCCTTGAATCCAAGAGCGGATACTTACATTTTCTGAAAAGGGATCGTCTTGCGAGTTTAGCTTAGGTATTTTCTCATTTTACACTTTTATTTCCCACTGTACAAAGAAAGTACACTACAATTTAAAAAAATACTGTAATAAAAATTGCTTTAATATTTACAATTTAGACTATTTTATTTAAAATATACCAACAGATTTTGTACTGAATAAAAATTTTTTAACAAAAAATTAAAACCGACTTCGAATTTCAAAAAGTACCTAAAAATAATAAATATTGCAGCCGATGAATTTTACGTTATAAGAATATCATTTTGTTTTATCGAAGTCGCTGTCAAGCCTGTACGATTCGAGACTGAGCTTGCAATAATTTTTTGGCTAGGCTTGACACCGACTACAATAAAACAAAATGATATTCTTAATAGATGCTAACGTAAAATTCATCGGCTGTAATATTTATTATTTTTAACTTTTTGAGTTTTGAAGTCGGTATTCATACTTTGTTAAAAAAAAAAAAATTTTTTTAATTTTCAGCGTTGGCGTTATATTGGGTTAACATATTCGTTGGACATGTAAAGGGAACACGAATCATTTATTTCAATCGTCGATGATAGGCTATAGATCTTTGAGGAGTTCTATTGTCTATCTCCGAAACCCTTTACCAGATCTTCACCAAATTAAAATGGAACCACCTCTGAAGTATGACCTACTAAATAAAAAAATAAATAAAAATCAGATTACTCCGTAAAAAGTTATGCGTACATACATAAAAAAAATATATATATATATATATATATACAGGGTGTAACAAAACACCCTAGTAATACTTAAGAGGGTGCTTCAGACCATCAAACTGAACAACTTTCACTATGGAGCCAACATCAAGAAAAAAAAATATCTGCTGTCCCATACATTTTAGTCGAGTCGGTGCTGCACTTTTGTATGGGATAACAGATTTTTTTAATTTTTTCTCGATGTTGCCCCCATAGTGAAAGTTGTTCAGTTTGATGGTCTGAAGCACCCCCTTAAGTATTACTAGGGTGTTTTGTTACACCCTGTATAATTATATATATATTTTTTTTTATGTATGTACGCATAACTTTTTACGTTGGTGGTGTTTTGTTACACCCTGTATACGCGTCGACTTGAAAACCTCCACCGTTTTTTGTTTTGTTTTCATCGGTTAAAAAAAGCGAATAATTTTGGGCGGTGCCACAAATGGCAAAACAATCAAGATTGTTGATTTACAGGGGGTCTACTCCGGGACTCGAACTTCGTAATTACGAACACATTTTCGTTGTATTTGGTACTCTAATCGAGATTGCACCGAACTATCGAACGCCCGACATTAGTTTGACACCTCGGTCGATCGAACGGTACTCTAGTGCACGCTGTCAGTGCTCGATGAATTGAATTTGACAGCTGTCAAACTGCTATAACTTCGATAAAGTCAACGACAAGTCAAGAGGTATCTTTTTGATTATCGTAACTAATTTTCGTGAATGAATTAAATGTTTTCAGTGGTTTTCAGTTATGTTTCTGTATGAGAATTGTAAGATCTGCAATCTGGCTGAGATGACATGTACATAAAAGGTATTTCTAATCAAGGCTACTGAATCAAAAGTAGTTCTTGGTTGGTGAAGTAAACCAGAGTCCAGATTCTCCAGATAAGTAGGTACACAATATTTATAAGTTGGTCTAAATCTAGATAGGCGACTGAAGATGATGGGTAAGGTACCTACCTATCTTATCTTATCTTGTTGTGGGGGCTGGCAAGCCAGCAACACTTCGACCCAGTGGGATCTTTTGTGTTAGCCCCAATACTTTTTGCTTACTTCACCCTTCAAATACATGGTCAATGAAGGAGGCAATACCATTGAGGGGAAGAAGCCTTAGATCTCCCGGTTTTGGGTATCCATCACCGAGGAGGCACATGCGCTTTGCCGCCAAGACATCACAGTCACACAGGATATGCTCCATGGTCTCCTCATCCTCTCCGCACGCTCGGCAGCTGGGATCCAGGGTGAGTTTCATCTTGTGCATCATCGTGCCTGTGGCGTAGTGACCAGTGAGGGCTCCGACGATGGCACGAGCCTTGCTCCTGCTGTTGTTCAGTATGAACTTTGAGACACGAGCTGTCGCATTGCTGATAAATTTCTTGGAGTGTTGTAGTGTAAGGTACCTACCTAGTTACGAGGAGTAGTTATGGGTATCAAAAGTCATAAAGTGGATTAAATGGAACCAAGTACCAATACCTAGTTACCTATATTGTTAATGTTGAAGTCGTGCTTGATCGCGATTTCAAATTGGAACCACTCACACTTCTCTACACTTCTTGAACTCACATCACAAACAAGTATCAAAACCAGGTGACAGTAAACGCTCTATAAGAAATATCTGAGAGCGGGCCCCTTTTCTCCTAGTAGCTACATCTCACTGAAAACATACTATATAAGTATAAGGCTTTTAGGCTTCAATCCGGTTAAAATACAGGAGTGCGATTTTTGAGTCTCATTCGCTGAGTTCAGCAGTTGGAAATGTCAAAATTACTCTGGAGATATGCATCTTTCTACTGCTGATTTGACTTTCAAAAATCATACTTCAGGAGTGCGATTTTTGAAAGTCAAATCAGCCGTAGAAAGATGCGTATCTCCATAGTAATTTTGACATGTTCAACTGCTGAACTCACTAAATGAGATTCAAAAATCGCACTCCTGGTTGTAAGAAAACACCGAAGTAATATTTGAAGGCATGGTTTTGAATCTGTCATTTACTCGACTGAAATGTATAGGACATCTGATTCTTCTTTTTTCAGACTTCGTCTCCATGGTGAAAGTGGTTCAGTTCAGTTGAATGGTCTAACTAAACCACCGCTTCAAATATTACTAGTGTTATGTTACACTGTATAGGTATGGGTATATGACTCATGAATCTCATGATGGACCAATGCAGCCTGCAGAAAAATTCATGGCACGGCCGTGAAAGAACTAGGTACTAACATTTTCAAAATACCTGAGGATATAATGGATGTACCTATAGAGTTGGAATAGGTTACCTACATATTCTAAGTAGAAACATAATGCTAGTTTTAAACAATATTTACTGTTTCAGATTAAGAAGAGAAAAACAGCCAAAAACTAATTTTTTATAAATCAAGGCAAAAAAGCATATAATCCATGTACCAGCATTATATATTGTTTACGTGACCTTATCTTGGTACTTAAGTAAAAACTACCTACTTTAGTCCCTGGATATGAGAAATTAATTATTATCTAGTTAAATTAAAGTATAAATAAAAGCCAGTTACAATGAAAATATTTTGATGTATTTATTTACTTGAAAACATCACAACACAAAATAGGAAAGGATACCGTTTTATTTGTCGTATTATATTATAATCATACATATTCACACGGCTGTCTCCCATTGGGGTAGGCAGAGACAACACTGACTGATGATCCTGAGATGAAATTATAATTCTACAAATAATCTTGATACTTACAGGTTTTTACAGAAAGGTGTGGTTATACAGTGTAAATTTTAGGAAAGTTGTTCAGTTTGATTAGTAGAACACATGCTGAAGTTATCCGCAGTGATATAAAATTAACCCTGTATCTTAGGGGATATTTTAGATATGACCACACCCCTGTATGACCTATAATATTAGAAGATTAGATTAGAATAGCCTTAATTGCTAAAGAGTTACATACATTAAAATTATGTTTACACATTACATATTACATGACCTATAACTAGGTGATTTTATAAACACTTCTTTGTTGATTGTTTTTTTATTTTTGTTGGTCTGAACTCTGAACCACCCCTGAAAATCAGGGAAATGTTTAAAAAATCTCCCAGTACCTATAAAATTAATTATAATAAATAGGTAGGTATTTTCACATTCGTAGGTTAACTATTATTAACAATAATAACAAAAAAGCTTTTGACCAAAAGGCTCATAGATTATTTAAAATGAAAAATATATGGGGTCCTTCCTAAATGCTGACACTTTTTAAGGGGATGATTAGACTGTCGAACTGAACAACTTTCTCTATGAAAGCTCGTTCATACAAAACTGCAAACCTACTCTAGCCAAATGTATGGGACAGCAGAATTTTTTTCCGCGATTTCGATGTAGGTCCCATAAAGAAAGTTGTTCAGTTTGATGGTCTGATCATCCCCTTAAAAAAGTGTCAGCACTAAGAAGGACCCTGTATATGCTGACAAATGCTAACATCACATTAAGCCAACTACTAAAATCATAATTGAATGACAAATTTTTCAGAAAGTAAATTAAATTAATTATTATTATTTCATAACACTGATAACAATAAAGTCACTCACAAACTAACAAAAATCAAAAACCAATAACGAAAATTACAAACCAATAATAACGGGTTCTTAAATTTTTTCTTATTATTTGCGTTCCCATTTCCGAATATGAACCCCTTATATTTGCCATGAATACAGGGTAAAATTGAAATCATTGGCATCCTTTTAAACTATGACTCTACTCATCAAACTGAACAACTTTTAGTATGGGAGCTAAACTGTAATGCCTACTTGACTCAAAGGTATGAAATAGCAGATTTCATTTTTGCTACGATCAGTTTGCTCCCATGGTAAAGTTGTTCAGTTTGATGGGAAGACTCTTAGTTTAAAAGGATGCCATTAATTTCAATTTCACCCTATAACCCTCCCCTGTGCCCTACTCCCCGGTGGGATGTATAATAGGCTGATGATGTCATATTTAAACTGGATTTGAAACTAAAACAGAAACTGTGTAAGTATGTTCTGAGTTTTCAGAATATCTCTGACTACCCCCTCGGGGAATATAGTCGTGAGCGTAAATTTAAAAACTAAGAACCCGTTAAAATGTTTAATTTTTGTTGAATAAAATAATAATCAGAGTGCAGCGCAGCGGTCAATGTGGTGATCATGTGGGGAGGCCTATGCCCAGCAGTGGACATCTATCGGCTGATATGATGATGAAACAATAACCACGTTACCACAACTATGCTGACAAATACAAAGTAAAAGTAAAGTTAGATTAGAACAGCACTGGTTGGTTTGATACTTGAGCAATTAATGGGGCTCGGGACGAGGTTTGAGATGATTGCGTTTGACATGACATCAACTGACTGACAGGGCTGGGAGTGCTGGGTAGAACGTGCTGGTATGACATCAGATCCCTCTTGATATCCTGTAAAAAAGAAAAGATATTTATAGAATCTGTTTTTTAAACACTCGTCCCGCTGGGGACCTACATGCACACATTTGTGTCAAGTGGTTTATGGTGGGTATCTTTTCGACCGCAGTAACACTGCGTAAGAAAACTATAACCTAATCACCTTCTATGTATAACAACCACAGGAAAAAATGGGGTGGCCCATTTTAAGCCAGAACGATAAGAACGTTGGCACACAAGCAGTTGTTCGGAGCTTCCCAAAACCACCTCCCATAATATCAATTTATCTCAGCTCCCAGAAGGCCCATATATCCTTAATCGCAGTCCCTCACTATTTTATTGGCCTAGCCATCTTTTTGGTTTGATGTTTTCGGTCTGAACACATAAGGAACATACTACCCGGGCGAATTAACTTAGCACCTGGCTCGCACGTGGCTGGGAATTCGACACCCCTCCTGCGACCCCCCGCGGGACCCCGCCGTCGCTGTGCGAGGCCAGTAGCATAGCATCTCAGTTACCGTTGCACGTATCCCTGCACTTTAGCATTTTCGAGTTATTCTTTCAGTTTTCCTAGTTTTTTATTCCGATCCACGTGCGAGACAGGTGTCAAGTTAATTCGCCCGAGTTGTAAGTTTATCAGTTCATGTTAATAATTGAAAAATAAAGTTCCTAAGGTAAATAAATGGTGTACCTTCTTCCCGCTACGGATTGGTTGTGCCCCAACGCAACGGAGTAAAATTTTAACTGCTTTCTCCCAAAGGCTTTTGGACTTCTCCCTTCCATCAGCACCTCGTCGTAGATGATCAACCACTGGCAAGGTATCTGTCAAGCTGGCTTGACTATGGCTCATAATTATTCTGTAACATTTTCAAATAAAACGTGTTGATTTCGACAGCTTAGATTAGATTTACTAATATATTTGGTCAGAATGTCATCTTAGGGGCGGTTATATTATATTATATAGGTATAAAATTGTACTTACTCTGTTTGTTTTTAATTCAATTCAATGTTTCTCGATTTATTAAAGCTGTTTACTTTTTGAATTTTCTTTTGACTTCATGACACCACAATAAACACTCGTTTTTTTTTCCGGTTTAGTAAGGCAAAGGGGAAATTAGCCCATACAGCCAATTTGTAATGTGTAAATGACATATTTTTCCTACAAATCAAAGGATTCCTTAATTCCATGTTAGTATAGAAGTCGCTAAGTGTCCCTAAAGTATCAAAATGTTAATCGTTTTTGCAAAAAGAGATCCAAATAATTATAATCAACTTTTCTTCAAAATCCGGTAATAATAAAACCGTGCACTAAAAAAGACCTAAAAAGTCTATATTTGTTCGATATTTGTCTATGGTGATCGCGTGTTCGATGAATCCTTGTAGCTTCGAACTTTGCGCTAGAGTACCGATCTTCGCACAAGTCGAACGACTGTCGAGGCGAACCGTCGAATCGGTGATCGAAACCCCGGGTGAGGGCCCAGGTGCGTACCGACTTCGCGTGGCAAACCGTCGAGCATTATCTCGCGCGGCAGCCGCGCACTATCCCTTTACACCCGAGACGTATCGATCGTGCGAGTAACATTTGAAAAATTCGGATGACCGCGCAAATTAATTTTAGCGTACGCAACCGGCACTGATCGCTCGTGCGAGTGCTACTCCCGCCTTTCAAAGCGCCCTGCATTAGTTTTGATGCTTCAATAGCCGGTGATTAGACTGAAAAGGTGACTGCGTTTTTTGACCCTAGAAGGCGCTC
This sequence comes from Agonopterix subpropinquella, assembly GCA_922987775.1. Classification (NCBI taxonomy): domain Eukaryota; kingdom Metazoa; phylum Arthropoda; class Insecta; order Lepidoptera; family Depressariidae; genus Agonopterix; species Agonopterix subpropinquella. Next base: position 14,665,578 of record OV277694.1, on the reverse strand, counting down.
ACGTAAATATTAATTTTTCTCAAACATGCTTGGAAATGTGAGCATTATTTTGACAACCTTCTTCGAGATAAATCGAAATTGCTGTACTGGCCAAATACATGCGTGCAGCGGCCGGCAATGTTGTATGAAAATCCATATCTGTCGTGTTTTGCGGCCAAATAAATTACATAGTAAACTCATATCTGTAACTACCGCCCTATCGCCATTACTTCCATTCTCTGTAAAGTCATGGAAAGAGTTGTATATGTAAGTTGCTGTCATACCTAGAAGACAATGATCTACTCAGTGATCGCCAATATGGCTTCCGCCGGGGGCGATCGACTGGGGATCTTCTTGTGTATGTCACGCACTGCTGGGGCGAGGCCATCGAGAAGCACGGTGAAGCACTGGCTGTATCACTTGACATCTCGAAGGCCTTTGACAGGATATGGCACGCTAGTTTGCTGAACAAGCTTCCCGCTTATGGCATCCCCGCTGATCTTTGCAGCTGGATATCTGATTTCTTGAGAGAACGGTCGATTAGAGTTGTCATTGACAGCTGCTCTTCTGACCTTATGGCAATTGATGCTGGAGTTCCTCAAGGGTCTGTTCTCTCCGCGACACTTTTCCTGCTGCACATCAATGACCTCCTTGTGTCAGGTATTGTTGGGTATGCAGATGACAGTACTGTCATGGAGAGATATGTATCTGGCGCAGGGGCCAGCGGGGATAAAATACGCTCGCAGAGGGAGGCCATGGTTGAGCGGACAAACTTGACTTTAAGTCTTGTCTCCCAGTGGGGTGACAATAATTTAGTCAACTTCAACGCCACCAAAACACAGGCTTGTCTGTTCACCGCAAAAAGGAGTCCGTTTAATCGGACTCCTACTTTCCGGGGTACATCTGTCCCTGTTTCCGGCAGTCTTGGGCTTCTGGGTATAAGCTTGACCACGAAACTCAACTTCGGCGCTGACATGGAGTCTAAGGCTCAAACTGCGGCCAAAAAGCTGGGCATCTTAAACAAGGTGAAGCGGTACTTCACTCCTGGACAGCTCTTAGTATTGTATAAAGCTCAGGTCCGATCATGTATGGAGTACTGCTGCCACCTGTGGAATGGCTCAGCCAAGTATCAACTTGCCGCACTCGACTCGGTTGAACGCAGAGCCAGGAGGCTCATTGGCGATAGTAAGCTGGTGGAGGTCAAGCTTCATAGCCTAGCCCACCGCCGCAGAGTGGCCTGCTTGTCGGTCTTCTACAGATTGTACTTCGGTGAGTGTGCCCTTGAGCTGCATGAGCTCATCCCACCTTCCACTTTCTACTATCGGACTTCCAGACGCACCGCGGGATATCACCCCTTCTTGGTTGACATCCCACATATCCGCACCAAGCGCCTTTCTGAATCTTTTATAATGCGCACAGCCAAGGAGTGGAATGCCTTACCTGCGTCAGTATTTCTGAGTACTTACAACCCGAATTCCTTTAAAGTACGAGTGAATAGGCATCTTCTGGGTAAGCTCGCTACATCTACGACCCCATCTTCGTCCTGAGGACTGGATTGAGGTCAAGAGCAAACCCATAGTTAATAAAAAAAAAAGATGTCTTCCCGTATAATTTTATGAATATGCACCATAGCTGCGTAGTAAAAATTTAGGACGTGTATTATTGAAGGCTGTAGATTCCAAACATGGAATAAAAGTGAAAAGGGTGTTATGGCACTTTACACCTTTATTCGTTCGGGGGTGCGTTATATCCATTAAAGACTCTGCAGGTGCATGTGATTCTGATGACAATACAATAATATGGTATTATCCAGCTGATCTGGTGATGGAGCTGGAAGGTGGCTAGTGGAACTTTTGGATGGCTAATAGTATACTCATCCAATTTCAGCTCGTTAAAATCATCTCGATGAGTGCTTTTCTTTACAGTTTTGTAACAAGTACCTATTTAATGATGGAGCTGAATAACTGTTACAAAAACTGCTCACTGGTATTTTCAATTTGTGTTTCTCAACCGATTGCTTCCAAAATCAATATCTAAGGGTCCGCGTGGACCCTGAACACGAATCCGATGTCAGATTGAAGAAAAGTGTCCACTTTAGAGTCAGACGACTCATCCTAAGCGTCTGTAAAGCGTAGTTGTGGCAAGGCATGCCTTTTTTTGCCGAGTCCAGCGCAGCACCAGTTGGTCGAGTGGTCTCGGTACTCGCCTCCAGAGCAGAGCGGCGGTTTGGTGCGGTTGGCGCGAGTTCGATTCCGGTCGCTAGCAAGGTGGCAAGGAGCTCGTAGCGAATCTTCCTAGGAGTTCGTTGGGACTTTATTATTTAATATACATATTTTTTTTGTTTTTTATTTTTTGCTGGCGAATTGTCACCTAACCCCAACTATTAACCATCTTTTGAAGCGTGTAGTTTTAGCAAGGCTCACTTATAGCATATAATTGATGATTTCAAACAACTTATTCAATTGCCAATGATTTGTTTTCAACTATTGAGGAGTTCCATTTACCTGTTTCCAAAGCCATTCATCAGATCTTCATCAAAGAATTACTTATGCCAATAGCCTACAATAATACCTATAAATAACTTTAGCTTTGTTATTGGTGTTGTTCAACTGGTATCAATTATATGACATGTTGGTATACTGTGGCATCTTGAAGAATTATTGAACACTCTAATATTTAAATTCAAAATTCGAACGAATTGCTCGCGATCTCCCCTCAGACCCCGCACCTCACCCCCTTTATCGGAGCTTAGCCCTGCCTTCACGTTGCCTTAATCGCAAGCCATTCGCTAGCGATAAGATTTCGATACGTTTTTTACGTGTTGACTCATACTACCGATTTTAGTTCTTTCAGTGACAGCTAGGAGGCGCTGTTCAATTTGCCATAGAAATCTGATTTGCCCTCGCTAGCGAGTTCACTCACTGTAAACTCATGGTAAAGGTACAGAAGTACGCTGGCGTTCACCTGCCCCGTGTGCTATCAATGTTCTACACCTTGTGCCTCAGCCACTTCTATCTGCCTGATAAACTCATGCAAACAGTAGTTGTACCCGTAGTCAAAAACAAAACTGGTGACTCGGCTGATCTGTCAAACTATAGGCCAATCTCCTTAGAAACTACTTTGGCTAAGGTACTGGACAGTCTGCTTGATAAATGCTTAGATAAACATCTTCATTTAAATGATGCACAATTTGGCTTTAGGCCAGGTAGAGCATGGACACCGGTTTTCGATACTACCGAAAAACCGGGATACCGGACCAAATATGCGATATTGAAAAATTCGGTATTGGAGCGACAAATACCAGTTTTTCGATATTTAAGGAAATTAAATTAAAATGTCAAATATTATTGATTTTAAACATGTTACAGCCATGTTGTGCTATTTCGAATCAAATAAAGATTGAAAAATTAAGTCTCTTGAAACCGGACTCTTCCCCTCACGTCCCTGAAAACGCAATAGATTGAAAAAATTCGCACCCGGTTCGATTTTGCGTTTCTATTGGATTATAATATGGCTTTATATGCATTTAGTCCAAAATTATTTCTGACATAAATGGCTCCGCATGCATGTATTATTAATTTTTTTAGATGTATTGATAAATTTTAATTATGCAAGTGCCTAGATATTGGTTGCTTCTCTTAGTTGAAATGACATTTAGCTATTATCGACGAAGTACTTAACGATTCTCCTATGCTGAAAACATAATTACGGACATAGTACTGTAACCATAGGCATAGAATAACTAAATTGCAAAGATCTTGTCAATATTTCTAACATCTTAATAAAATATTTACATTTCAATGTATTATAATTAAAGTTTATATGTAAATAATATTTTATACAGGGTGTACAATAAAATGGGACAGTTACTTAAAGGGGTGCTTCAGACCATCAAACTGAACAACTTTCTCTATGGGACCAATATCGAAATAACGAAAAAAAAATCCGCTCTCCCATACAAAACTGCAAAAATAACTCGACTGATTTTCAGTTTTTTCGGCGGTTGAATTTTTTTGTTAAAAAGCTTTTTTTTGGTACTTGTTTTCGTACCATCATGATACCTAACGTTGTACCTGCTTAATGATTTGACTGTACTTAATAGTTAGGTATCTAGTTAAGCTAATTAATGTATTAAATAGGTACTTACCTATTATGTTATCTCCACAGATAATGTTTAGAATGTTAAAGTGTTAACCATGGTTGTAAACTTTATTACGAGTTTATTGGACTTTATTAGTAGGTAAAGACCTCAGAGGAAGGATCTATTTATGTAAAGACTTGCCAGAAATATAAAAAAACCTGGTTTGGGGGCGCTGCAATCATCTTTAACCTTTAGGCTCTAGACAGACGGACCGCAAGTCAACTGCAATCCAACCGCAAATTGCAGTTCAAGTGCAGTTTCAATGCAGTTGACATGACTGCAATAGAACTGCAAACCAAACGCGCAGTCCAATTGCAGTTTGATTGCACTCGTGTCAACTGCACACCGACTGCATTCAAACTGCATCCGAACTGCACCATACCCACCCACCCGCCCGCACGCTCCGCCCTCCCGCGCATGGTGCAGTTCGGATGCAGTTTTAATGCAGTGGGTGTGCAGTTCACACGACTGCACGCCGACTGCAATTAAACTGCAATCGGACTGCGCGTTTGGTTTGCAGTTCTATTGCAATCGTGTCAACTGCATTGAAACTGCACTTGAACTGCAATTTGCGGTTGGATTGCAGTTGAAATGTGGTCCGTCTGTCTAGAGCCTTTGTCAGTGTTCTAAGTAAGTACAAAAATTTGTTCCAATGATTTTCCGCAACATGGCGGGTTTTTTTTATTTTTCTGGTCGGGCTTTAACTACATAAAGAGCTTCGAACATTTCAGTATGGAAGGTGGCATACCTACTTTCCGCCATTTTGAAAAAATCACGATTTTGCGGCCAGTCATGAAACATACGCCAATCGACAGGGAAAATTATTACAAATAGAAAATATACTTGGGTAAAATGACCTAAGTGGTATACTTTCGGAGACACAGGGGTTTGAAAAAAAAAAAAAAAAAAATTTCCGCCCAAATTGACTTTTTTGACCAGGAATAGTTCGGCGAAGCTCAGGATCGATCAGGACTTAATATAATTATATAATATTATTATTATAAATAAGTTTTATTCATTTACTAAGTTAAATAAAATACCTACCTACATAGACAAGACAGCTACGAGCAAGATGGTTGTTGTAGCAGTGTTGCTAACCATTCCGAGAGGGATTTATATGTATTTACCTATGAATTAAATACTTGATCATCATCATCATCATCATCTCAGCCGATGGACGTCCACTGCTGGACATAGGCCTCCCCAAGAATCGTCATGTGGGGACTTGCTACAGATGTCAGCACCCACAAGTTATAGCAAAGATGCCAACAGATGGCGATACCGTCGCTCTCGGAAATATTGCCCATACAAAGACAACGTTCATCGTAAATACGTAACTCGTAACCTACTACACATAAGGTTCACAATCGAATGCGAGACATAAATAGCGCAAGAGAAATAATCACAGAGATTAAATAGAATTATAATAAATAATAAATAAAATAAATAAAAATCTTTGATTTCAGACAACATAATAGTCCATACAAAAAAATGTTAGTACGTACTGGAGAACTTATAAACTATGTTAGTAGATTACAACATCAATAAATAAATAAAACATCAAGCAGAGGTGGCTACTACTTCCCTACCTGGCAGATCTACCGCATGCCAAACACATGTAATTCAGTAAATCTACCAAGCAGACGGGAGTCCATTCTGTCAGCAATCATTTTCAGCACTCTGTTCGAGCTCGCACGAACACGGTGTACCGCTGATGCAAGTTTCTTTCGCATAATTGCGTAAAAGTCATCTGTACTTGCATCAGCAAACATTCCGGAGGCACTACAATAGCGAGGGAGCCCGAACAGAGCCCTGAAGTTGTTATTGTATTGAATACGCAAGGCACTGTAGGCTTTTTGGGTAAAATCAGTCCAAAGGGCGCTTGAGTAGAAAGATTGACAGTATGCTTTGAAAAGCGTTAGTTTGACTGTTGCTGTACAACCAGCAAACCTTTGAACTAGCATATTACCCCTCACCGACAATGCCCTGCGCTCCCTATTTACATCCAGATCATCCTTCAGATCTTCTGTTACAATATGCCCAAGATATTTGAATTGCTTCACATGGGTCAAGAGTACACCGTTTAAGGTTACTGGTGGTATAGTACTGGGGCATTTAATTTACCCAAAAAAATCATGAACTCAGATTTCTTAACGTTCTACCTTAACCCATGCTCTGCAGCATATGTTTCGCATACACTTAGCAGTTGCCTCAGCCCAGCAATCGAAGGGCTCAACAGAACCATGTCATCGGCATAGCTCAGGTTATTTACACACACATCATCCACATGGCATCCCACATGCATGCTGCTGAGCCCCTCGATCAACTGATTCATATATAAATTAAAAAGAGTAGGTGAGGTCAGTCCCCCTTGCCTAACTCCACACTCCAATGTATACTCGTCAGAGAAAGTGTTACCCCACCTGACCACATTTGTTTGGTTAGAATACCAATAAGAGAAAATGTCTGCAATATCAGTAGGGACACCCACATCACGAAGCTTTGACCACAACTTATTGTACGACACCAAGTTGAATGCTTTTGACAAATCTAAGAAAACTGCGTAAACAGGTGTTTTTCTCTCGACATAATAATTTACCGTGTGCTTAAGTGACAGTATGGCACTATCGGTGGAAAGCCCTCCACGGAAACCGAACTGTGTGTCTTGCAATTGAATGCCACTATTAAGTAGTGTATTGAGACGCCCGTCAAACAATTATATACAAGGTTCAACTAAGAACTGTTGGACAGGGGACCACGGCCGGTCCCCAGACATCACACCTAGCCTGGCGGAAGTACTTCCCTTTTTAACCTCTCGTCTGTGGAGATTCCAGACACAAAAGATTTGTTATTGTCTTAGTCACGGATCCGTGACCTGCACAGACGAAGGGTTAATGGAGGAACATTCCCAGTAGCACCTCCATATTGGTGACCCTCGACAAAGAACATCGCAACCTGAACACCGCAGAGCAGCAGCACCAACGCAGCAGCAACCAGCTTCAACCAACCCTTCACCCCCTCCACCAGGTCAAACAAGCAGCAGTCACGCCATCAACCCGAAGCCGCTCCAGGTCCATTGCAGCTGTCTTCACACCGCTTTCTGGGCCTGCAGCTTGCTCAACGACAGTCAGCGTCTGCATAGAAGAATCTCCCGCAGCCCACGTGTCTGAGCTCACCTCCACGTGGCAGTTCTGCTCGCCTTCTCCACGCCTGTCACTCGCCCGCATCACATCAGGACTGATCTCCCTGACAGATGCACACACACGCCGCACATCGCTCGTCAGACTCACTTGACTGGAGCCCTGCATCTACCTACATGAGTACAGACTGCACACTTCGAACAACTCAACGACCACCGGTCTGAGGGGGGAGTCCTGCGGGGACTTGCTACTGTACAGATGTCAGCACCCACAAGTTATAGCAAAGATGCCAACAGATGGCGATACCGTCGCTCTCGGAAATATGGCCCATACGAAGACAACGTTCAGCGTAAATACGTAACTTGTAACCTACTACACATAAGGTTCACAATCGAATGCGAGACATAAATCGCGCAAGAGAAATAATCACAGAGAATCGATATATATACCTACAAGGCCCAACTAAGAACTGTTAGACCACGGCCGGTCCCCAGGCATCACACCTAACCTGGCGGAAGTACTTCCCTTTTCAATGGAGGAACATTCCCAGTAGCACCTCCATAGTCACAACGATCGCTCCTGCGCTGCCCTTATCCAACGGGTTCCCGCCGCTTTCACCAGGTCATCGGTCCACCTTTTGCGGGAGGCTACCCACACTGCGCTTTCCGGTACGCGATCGCAACTCAAAAACTCTTTGGCTCCATCTACCATATCGGTTCTGCGAGCAATGTGCCCCGCTCATTGCCACTTTAGTTTCGCAATTCTTTGGGCTATGTTGGCTGCTCTGGTTCTTCTGCGGATCTCTTCATTTCTGATTCGATCTCGCAGGGGAACTCCGAACATTGCCCTCTCCATTGTCTTTTGGGTGACTTTCATCCTTTTTATGAGGCCTTGAGTGAGCGAGACGTCGTCTCAGTTCCGTATTTCATCACTGGCGATACACACTGGTCAAAGGCTTTCGTCTTCAGACACTACGGTATTTGGGACGTGAAGAGACTACGTAGCTTTTGCAACGCTGCCTTGCCGAGTCGGATTCGACAGGTTGACCTCTTTCTCGAAATTGTACCTATCTAGTTGGATAGTTTTGTCCCAGGTAAACATAATCGTCATTAACTTCAAGCGCAGAGAGGGTAAACCATAGACATTTTACATGATTTCCATGTTCATTTTCATTTTGTCCGTAGGCTAAAAATACTATCATCCCATTTCTTCCTCTGAGTGTCGTATAAGGTGACTATGGGATCCACCAAAATATGGGTAGTAGCATCCTCTGAGTACAAACATTCAATCCAACTGCGATCGCCAACCCGCCTGCCAAGTGTAGCTAGGGCCAACACAACCAAAACCAGGTTCCCATTCCCTGGCGGCCCTGCTATTCCTGGCTACGGTAGCGGCCAAGGTAACGGCGAGGCAGGGTGGCATCTCCGGCAGAGATGCGGCTACCACAAGACATCAACCGACTACAGCTGCACCTGGTAATATACATATAACACTCGTTCACAGCGGACCGACGAGTCGAGCGCTGAACTCGAGGAAAAACTGAGCAGGCCCTGTACCCGCACTTTCGATGTTCGCTATATCGCCACTGTTTCGGTCCGCACTTCATTGGAATACAGTTGATATTGGAGCGAAAATGTACTAGCAATTGCGAAGTTCGAATTCCGAAGTAGACCCCCTGGATACGTTGTGATATCGTTGGATTATCTGAAGTCCGAAGAAAGGGAGAGACTCGATAATCCTCGAATCCGGTAGCCTACTTTATTTCCGAGAGGGCGACCAAAACTCTCGGGCCCCAGAGTGCCGGGTTTATGTTGCACAAAACTCGTACAGTATTCGTTAAAGGTTTTACAGGTATACCTGGGCCCCGACATCAGATCAGAAATACGATGACGAGGTAGGGACTATGTATGGGGAGGATGTCTCTAGAGCCATGTATAGTTCCAAACACACTTCACTGAAAGTCATTGAACTTGCGTCCGAGACGGTTTGTAACGACTGTCGAAACAGCTTATACTTGTAGATGTAGACATGCAGATTAAGAAGCGAAATGAGCCTTTAGGTCTTCAGCAGGACATTACTTATCGCTCTTTTTGAGGAAGGGCACCTCTAGACTTCTGTTCCATGCCTGCGGCGTTTCTCCCTCGAGTATGACGTACCTAAACGAAATACTTCTAAAGGATCGGATTTCCACCCGCCTTCCGGAGCTCGACCGTAATCCCGTCACCCAGCGCCTTATTTATTTAACAAATGTATTACATTGTATTACAGCCTTGTTGCTCATTTGCTGTTTGGGAGCCATATTAATCTCGTACAGGCCGACGTGCGGGATATCCTTGGTATAGTCCCGGGTCAGTCTAGATCTATGTTTGTTATGTAGATTTTTAGCGGGTCTCCGTGTTCTAGTGTATACTGTCCATAGAATTTCTCAACCTCTCTCAGAAGCTTACGCTTGGACGATACTGATCCTGCCATCTTCGGTCTTCAATTTTGCTAGCTGGCTTTGGCCAATAGACGGATTGCGTAGATTTTGGAGCTTTTGTTCCACTCTATAGCCTCCCTAATAATATAGGCTCGGTGATCACAAGTCACGGATTTCGAAATCTGCCTATTGTTCTGCCTAGCTTCCGACTTTAAAAGCGTTTAACACAGAAACATTATTGAATATTTACCTCTTCGTCGACATGATGAATATATCTCATTTCTTGTTCCGTTTGGGCTCATCCAGGTTCATAAAGAAAGAGTTTTCATTACATCGAGTTCCTCCTCCATGAAGCCGTCCATTAGTTGGCCCCGTTAATTCCGTCGTCCAACATCAAAATAATTGTCCCACTTGCAGCTCTTCACCGTCATTTACCCAGTTTTGCATTGAAGTCTCACATGACAACTTTACTGTGAAGTGTGTTTTGGAAATATACATGGCCCTAGAGATATCCTCCCTCATACATATCCCTACTTCATCATCGTATTAATTTCTGATCTAATGTCGGGGCCAGGAATACCTGTATAGCCTTTAACGAATAGTCGGACCGTTTGGTTATTTTGAGTGTAAGGTACACCACCTTATTCGACACGTTTACGATCCCCTCAAGTTATTCACAAGAGATTTTGTGGACCATATGCCCGGCATCGTGCCGGGGCCCAGGACTTTAGGTCGCCCTCTCGGAACTAAAGCAGGCTTCCGGATTTCAGGATTATCAAGTCCTTTCCCTCTCTTCGGACTTCAGATAATCCAACGATATCCCAACGTATCCTGCTCAGTTTTTCCTCGAGTTCAGCGCGCTACTCGTCGGTCCGCTGTGAACGAGTGTTATATGTTTATTACCAGGTGCAGCTATTGTCGGTTGTGATCTTGTGGTCCGGATCTCTGCCGGAGATTCTTCGCGCACCCTGCCTCGCCGTAACCTTGGCTGCTACTGTAGCCAGGAATAGCAGGGCCGCCAGGGAATGGGAACCTGGTTTTGATTGTGATGGCCCTGGCCACGCTTGGCAGGCGGGTTGGCGATCGCAGTTGGATTACATGTGTGTACTCAGAAGAAGCTGCTACCCATCTTTTAGTGGATACCATAATCGCCTTATACTACATTCAGAGGAAGAAATGGGATGATGCTATTCTTAGCCTATAGACAAAATGATAATGAACATGGACGATCATGTAAAATGTCTATGGTGTACCCTCTCTGCGCTTGAAGTTGTTGACGATAATGTTTACCTGGTACAAAACTATTCAATTAGGTAGGTACAATTTCGAGAAAAAGGTCAACCTGTCGAATCCGACTCGGCAAGGCAGCGTTGGAAAGCTACGTAGTCTCTTCAGTCTTCACGTCCCAAATACCTCAGTGTCCCAAGATCTAATACGGAAATGAGCCGTCGTCGCTCACTCAAAGCTTCATAAAAAGGTTGAAAATTACCCAAAAGGCAATGGAGAGGGCTATGTAACTATGTTCGGAGTTTCCCTGCGAGATCGAATCGGAAATGACGAGATATCAGCGCAGCAGAATCCGCTAAAGAACCAGAGCAGCTGACATAGCCCAAAGAATAGCTAAACTAAAGTGGAAATGGGCGGGGCACATTGCTCGAAGAACCGATATGGCCGATGGGGCCGAAGAGCTCTTGAGTGGCGATCGCGTACTGGAAAGCGCAGCGTGGGTAGCCCCCCGCAAAACGTGGACCGATGACCGGTGAAGGCGGCGGGAACACGTTGGATAAGGGCAGCGCAGGACCGATCGTTGTGACGATCCTTGGGGAGGCATATGTCCAGCATTGGACGTCCATCGGCTGAGATGGTTATGATGACGATGATGATCAAGTATTTAATACATAGGTAAATACATATAAATCCCTCTCGGAATGGTTAGCAACACTGCTACTACAACCGTCTTGCTCATAGCTCTCGTACATGTAGATAGGTATTTTATTTATCTTAGTAAATGAATAAAACTTATTTATAAGAATAATATTATATAATTATATTAAATTCTGATCGATCCTGAGCTTTGCCGATCTATTCCTGATCAAAAAAGCCAATTTGGGCGGAAAAAAATGTTTTAATTTTTTATTATTTTCAAACCCCTATATCTCCGAAAGTATACCACTTAGGTCATTTTACCCAAGTATATTTTCTGTTTGTAATAATTTTCCCTGTCGATTGGCATATGTTTCATCAGTGGCCGCAAAATCGTGATTTTTTCAAAATGGCGGACAGTAGGTATGCCACTAAGGCAGGTTGGCCTCGATTCGGAGTGTACCACGACTAAACTAAACTAAATGTATTCCTGTCACTTTCTAAAATAAGATTAAGAAAGGAGACAGAAAACCAACAGCTGACTTTAGTGCTGTCAAAGTGACGTTAAATGCGCAAAATAAGATGCCATCATAATGTACGCCATCTTATTTAAGTCGTTTTTGGGCGTTTAACGTCACTTTGACAGCACTAAAGTCAGCTGTTGGTTTTCTGTCTCTTTTCTTAATCTTATTTTAGAAAGTGACAGGAATACATTTAGTTTAGTTTAGTCGTGGTACACTCCGAATCGAGGCCAATGTATCATTTCGTTTCTTTTTCGTCTGTGGAGGATGTTGTGGCATAGAAGCTTACCTTAAACGCTACTTGTGCGTGTAGTAGCGGATTGTCGTAGCAGGTGACTCATGAACGTCGTATAAGCGACGGCCAACACGACAATTTTCATAAAAAAACGGTTTTATAATTGCGATTTTCAAGACATTCGCTGGATCCGGCTAGCGCTGGTACCGGATCCGGTAGACCGTCAAATGGTGCTGTATTTGCTGGATTACCGAATCCGGAAAACCGGATTGCAATCCCTAGTTGGACACTACAGCTTACGTCAAACCAAAATATGTTTCTGTGCTATTATTTATTCAGATGGTATTCGATATTTTATGGATTACTTATACAATTATTATACCTACATCTTTCGTAAACCATTATTTATTATTTTTGCGCGAAATATGATTGTGAGTGCATATAATTTTGGAAATTTTATTCAAGTATTTAGCATCTGAATATTAATAATATATAATTAAATGGACTCTTGCTTGTGCGTTAGCACAGCATTTCCGCCAGTGTCAAGTATTTTATGGGAGAATCTATCCCAATCTCAGGGATTGTTTTTGGACAAGAACAAGAAGAGACTGAGGATTGCGGAGCCTCGTGGCAGGCAAAAACGCGACGCGCGAAACCACGCGAGACGTGTGCTCGGGTCAGTCCCTGCAACGGCTTGAATACACTTCGATAAAAACATCCAAGACTCTGGTTCATTATTCATACCTACTCATCCTTCAAATTTTAATATTTTCCCCTTGCAGGATTCGAACCCGCGACCCTCGGGTCAGCAAGCAGGTTCCTTCCAACTTAGCTATCTGGCCTCAGAGAAACATAATGATATTTATGTCGCGTCATAGTCATCAATCTAAACTATTATAAAACTGTAACAAAAGTGTGTCTGTACATTAAAGATATTTACAAAAAAAAGATTACGATATGATTTTTATATGTCCCTGATTCCAAATCACAAATTTTTGGACTTTTTGTCTGTCTGTTTGTTTGTTTGTTTGTTCGTTTGTTTGTTTGTTTGTTTGTTTGTTTGTTTGTTTGGGTGTTTGTTTGTATCACGCAAAAACTACTGAACCGATTTTGATGAAACTTTTTTTGTTTGATAGCTTATCATCTGACTTAAAATCTGGTATATAATTTATGCGGACGAAGTCGCGGGTAAAAGCTCGTTATTATTAAAATTACATATTTACTTTTCAGATGTTTTCTGTGATAGGAAGAAAGCGCAATTATGAGAGGAAAAGTGATTCAGCTATTTGCAGCTTTTGCTAGTAAGTACCTACCTATCTTTTAATTATTCAATGAGACTTTTTGGCAATCCAAAATCAAGAAAGTTTGGATCAGCCTCACCATCCAGAGGGGGGATGCTGTTAGCCTGTTGGGCACCATGTCTTGCGGCGACGCTGTGGAGTGTGTGTATTATCTGTAATTTTTAGGTTGTGTGTTCATCTGCTTTTATGTTTTGTGATAAGTTGTTGTTATTTAGAAATTATTTCATATTTACCACGATAATTATATAAGCGGAATCTAAGAGAGTTTTAAATCCAAGTAATTTGCATTACGCGTGATTGAATTATTGAAAGTATCGCGATATCTCGGCCTGGAGTGCGATTTTTGAATCTCATTCGCTGAGTTCAGGAGTTGAAAATGTCAAAATTACTATAATATGCATCTTTCTACTGCTGATTTGACTTTCAAAAATCGTACTCCAGGAGTGCGATTTTTGAAAGTCAAATCAGCAGTAGAAAGATGCGTATCTCCACAGTAATTTTGACATTTTCAACTGCTGAACTCACCGAATGAGATTCAAAAATCGCACTCCAGGAGAGCGATTTTTAAAAGTCAAATCAGCAGTAGAAAGAATATCTCCAAAGTAATGTTGACATTTTCAACTGCTGAGTTCAACGTGTGAGTTTCAAAAAACGCACTCCTAATCAAAATCTCACAAGATTGCATTCCCTAGTGACCCTAGTATGAAGTACCTATAATAAATGGAGAAATGTTAATCTTGACCTATCCTTGATTTTAACTAACTAAAATTATGAACATTATGCAAAGACATATACAACGTGTTAATGAATTAACGTAAAACTAGAAAGTAGTTTGTTTAGAATCGAGAGCAGAATTCAATTATAATGGTTTCAAGATAGGTCATTTTTTTCAAAATATTAAATAATTTGTTTGCAAAATTTAAAATTTTCTGAACGCGATGTCAACCCATCGCACGGGCACACTCACCCTACTTACTACCAAAACAAGATTATAAAAATGTATCCATGAGAACGTTAGAGCTTTTATTTCGTGCTGAAATGATAACAAATCATTTTTGCCTCAAAACTTAAAATGCGAATAACTTTAAATTTTAACTATCAAAATAATGAAATTATTGTTTCACTCTAATTATTTTGTTATAAATCAGTTGGGGTGTATGAGGTTTTGCGCTAATTCATTAACACGTTGTATTGTAATATATGTATAAATCTATGACATTATGTAATTTTCTTTTTGTTTTTATTTTATATTTACTTACCTCTACTCTTTCATTGGAAAATAAAGAAACACAATGAAAACACATTCTGACAAGAAAAAATAACCATTTTTAGATTTAGGGATCCGTTAGCGAAATATTAAGGTTTAAAGCGAAAAATGTTGTTAGAGTCAAGACAGTGTCCCCCCCACCCCTCTCCCAGTTAAACGGTTGTGGTTGGGGACGTGAAAAATTTCACGGCAATAGCATATATAATAATTATGTAAGTAAAACGAATATAAAAGGAAAACTATCACATGACCGAACCGGGATTCAAACCCAGGACCCTGGTTTGGCAGTCTGGCGTGGTAACCATTACACCAACCGGGTCGTTGCTAAGTAGGTTTTACAAGTTTTATTCGATCAACTTAAAAAATGTACTTGGAGACGGTGGAGACGAAGCACCCTTCTAACTCCATGATATATTGTGACGGGCATCTGCAGAACCCTACACTGCGCGTGGCCCGACACGCACTTGGCCGGTTTTTTTAAATACATAAACTGACGTGTTGCCGTTTAAGTTTCAATTTGCAGTAGGTATACTAAATCTTCTAACTCCAAAATATTATATTGTGACGGGCATCTGCAGAACCCTACACTGCGCGTGGCCCGACACGCACTTGGCCGGTTTTTTTAAATACATAAACTGACGTGTTGCCGTTTCAGTTTCAATTTGCAGTATACTAAATGGCTTCAGCTTAGTATGGCCATCATACACGCTAGAACTGTTGAAGAGTCCTCAGTCTCCAGTCGGCAGCATCACCAGCACTGAAGGCAGCATGGTGGCATCACTGCCCATGTTGGGTTCCCTCACTGCTGTATTAATAGCCGGAAACCTTTCGGATAAGATTGGCAGGAAACATACCAGTATCGTTAGTGGACTTAGTTTACTTGTAAGTGTTTGTCATCTTTTATTTATCATCTACTCTTCGCACGGGTGCAATGCTTCTTCTTCTTATCGTGTGGGCAGAGCCCTGGTGTCAGAGTTTTTTCAGACCGCCTTTCAGCCTCTGACGTGGTTTTTATGTAACGACTACTAACCACCAGAGATAGTAGCCGGGACCAACGGCTTAACGTGCCATCCGAAGCACGGAATCATTTTCCTTTTCAGACAATCAGGTGTTTCAGCCTGCAATGTCCTAACCAGCTGGGGAAAAACGCACAAAGTGACATATCACTAGGTGTCCCCCGTGGGAATCGAACCCACGACCTCCGTGTCGAGAGCCCAATGCTCTTAACCATTAGACCACGGAGGCAGTTCAATGCTGATATAAACCTTCCTCTTGAATCACTCTATCTATTAAAAAAAACCGCCTCAAAATACATTCATCATCATCAGCCTATAAACATCCCACTGCAGGGCACAGGCCTACCCTCAGGGAGGGTGTATGTAGTCCACCACGCGTGCCCAATGCGGATTGGTAGACTTCACATACACATCAGAATTTCTTCAGTGTATGCAGGTTTCCTCACGATGTTTTCCTTCACCGTTTGAGAGCAGTCGGTATTACGTACATAAGTTAGAAAAACTCATGGTACATGGCATGATTTCCGTGCGGATTTGTACCCGGACCTCCATAACTGGGTGTCCATATCTCTCCGCAACGCGCCACCGATGCTCTTAAAATACATTGCGTAGTATTAAAGATCTAATAGTCCGAGATCCGACCGTAAAATTATGCACCTATTTTATTGGCGAACGAAATGTGATTGTGGTGTATGTTATATATAGGGGTTAATTCAAAGCCGCCAAGTTGCCTAGAAACATCATGCCGCAGGTACCCTTTCCATTAAAATATTTGGTATAACTTTTTCCACGTGTCTTGTTTTTCTAATACTTTATATCAGTCTACTTCCGATGGCACCTCATTCACTTCCCTAACAGACACGTGGAAAAATTTATACCAAAAAATTTTTATGGGAAAGGTACTTGGGGCAACTTTTTTCTTGGCAACTTGGCGGCGTTGAATTAACCCCTGTGTAAACCTACACTAGATCTAGAATCACATTTCGTTCGCCTATGAAATAGGTGTATAATTTTACGGTCGGATCTCGGACTATAAGCATACATGTAGGGACAGCGGGAAGTGACTTTGTTTTAATACTATATAGTTATCATAGTAACTTTTTGAGGCACTATGGGCTCCAGAGCTCCAGACATACCATTCACAGAGCCTAATCTTTATATTTTCACCCGACTGCGCGACGCAAAGGAAGCGTATTGTGTTTATTACGAGTTCAGCCCCCATCTGTGTTTCGTAGATAGTAGCTTCATCTAGCTATCTGGGGATTATGGGTTTTAGATTCCTCTTTTTTGGGTTTTCAGAAGATTTTAACACATAAAACTTACATAAATAAATAACGCTCACGCTCACGCTCACGCTCACGCTCACGCTCATACATTGTAATGATCCCAAACAAGCACTATAGGCTTTTTAGTATGGAAACCATACAACAACGGCACAAACATATAAAAATCCATGACCGAACCGGGATTCGAACCCACGAGCCTGGTTTGGCAGTCCGGCGTGTGGTAACCATTGCACTAAACGGGTCTTCAAACATTCAACGGCAACAGCTTTTTAGACGCTGGGCAAAGGTCTCCCCCAAACCCTTCCACGTCTCTCTGTTCTGTGCTACGTCCCGCTACTCATTCCAGTAGGCATCCAGCTCGTCTCGCCACCTTTTCCGGGGTCTGCCTCGACCTCGGCCCCGTCGTGAGGCACATTGATGGCCCAGGGCCACCGCTCAGTGTGCATTTTGCAAACATGCCCAGCCCAGTTCCACATTAGATTTGCAGAAGTATTTAAATAATGATTGTTATTATTTCAGGTAGCCTGGACCTTGAAAGCGACTTCTATAAGTATAACGACAATATTCATTGCTAGATTCATGGTAGGATTTGCTTTTGGGGTGTATACAATTTCTGCTCTCCCGTTCATCAACGAGCTAAGTCAAGTCAGCATAAGAGGGACAACAACAACAATTATATTATTCTCTTATAATTTTGGTGCACTGGTATCGTACTTGTGTGGTTGGATGCTTAGCTATGACATGATCACTTATTTTGCTATCACACTTGCCAGTACTTATGTTGTGATTTTATGTTTTCTACACGAAAGTCCTATGTTTTTGTTGCAAAAAGGGAAGGAAAAGGTACTTTTTTTATTCTGATTTTTATTTTATTTTAATTGGAGCTTTTAACCCTGAGGTTATGTCAGCCTACGTTTATTTTCTGTCTACTAATTCGTAACCATTCATAAAGTATACTATCAGTTTAAAATAACAATGTGCATGACCTTGAAGGGCCGTTGGATAACTTCACTCGGTTGACAAAGGAATGTAGACTCTATGCAAAGGAAACAATCATTTTGAATGACTCGTCGAGTGAAGTTCGTGTAATTGAGTGACGTCACATTTGCGAGCGAGGTCATGCACATTATTATTATAAGTTATTCGAATACATGCAGCATTGATTGAAGAAGCATCCATAGATTCTACCTTAAATTTGGCTAAATAAACGAACTTACCATCAACTCTCTATACTTTCCTCTATATCTGTCTCTTTCACTCTGCTAGATTGGCGCCTCGAATCTGACAAGGCGCGCTCATTTGACGTTTACTTCATAGCGTTTATAGATTTTGCCGCCGAAGCTTGCAAAATTTTTTCTTCTAGGTGAAGCACATTTGAATCAGACACATCGGATGTGGTCTGGGGTGCTCACTTCAGGTACAAATATGTATCAAATCTTGTTCTGGTACTTTTTGCCCCCAACCTCGGAGGTCATAGACAGAACGTGGGGTTCATGCATGGCATTACCGACTGATTATCTAACGCAGTGCTTTTGCGCCCGTCAACGCCCACGACCTCGGAGGTCGAATATAGATCATAGGGCATATACAATAGCTTTACTGACTGTCCATCTAGCACCCAGTGCCGGAATGGCACTCGTCGCACCTGGCCGCGGAGGTCGTACATAACATGGTGCATGTGCAATGGCATTACCATTATCATTACCGACCAGTTATCTAGGATGCAGTGCCTGAAGGGTGCTCGTCGCTGCCCTCGACCGCGGAGGTCGAATATAGAATTACTATATGTGGATGCTTGTAAATGGCAAATGACATGTTATTGAATACATTATTTTGTAAAAGAGGCTGTTAGCATCCCGAATATTATAAAATAAAATAAAATAAAAAATAAAATAGATAATAGGGCATATACAATACTTGGCATTACCAACCTCTTATATAGAACCCAGTGCCGGAATGGCACTCGTCGCCCCCGGCCTCGGAGGTCGCATTCAGTACATGGGGCATACCCAGTGGCATTACCAACCTCTTATTTAGAACCCAGTGCTGGAATAGCACTTGTCGCCCCCGGCCTCGGAGGTCGCATTCAGTACATGGGGCATACCCAGTGGCATTACCAACCTCTTATCTATAACCCAGTGCCGGAATGGCACTCGTCGCCCCCGGCCTCGGAGGTCGTATTCAGTACATGGGGCATACCCAGTGGCATTACCAACCTCTTATCTAGAACCCAGTGCTGGAATAGCACTTGTCGCCCCCGGCCTCGGAGGTCGCATTCAGTACATGGGGCATACCCAGTGGCATTACCAACCTCTTATCTATAACCCAGTGCCGGAATGGCACTCGTCGCCCCCGGCCTCGGAGGTCGTATTCAGTACATGGGGCATACCCAGTGGCATTACCAACCTCTTATCTAGAACCCAGTGCTGGAATAGCACTTGTCGCCCCCGGCCTCGGAGGTCGCATTCAGTACATGGGGCATACCCAGTGGCATTACCAACCTCTTATCTAGAACCCAGTGCTGGAATAGCACTTGTCGCCCCCGGCCTCGGAGGTCGCATTCAGTACATGGGGCATACCCAGTGGCATTACCAACCTCTTATCTATAACCCAGTGCCGGAATGGCACTCGTCGCCCCCGGCCTCGGAGGTCGCATTTAGTACATGGGGCATACCCAGTGGCATTAACGACCTCTTATCTAGAACCCAGTGCTGGAATAGCACTTGTCGCCCCCGGCCTCGGAGGTCGCATTCAGAACATGGGGCATATGGAGTAGCATTACCGACCTCTTATCTAGGATGCAGGGCCGGAATGGCACTCGTCGCCGCCCCCGGCCACGGAGGTCGAACATAGATCAGGGGCATATACATATCAGCATTGCTGACTGCCTTAGTAATACCAACCGATTATCTAGAATCCATTACTGGATGGGATTGAACATCATTGCTCATCAGTTCATCACCCCCCCCGGTCACGTAGACCGTTGACTTTGATTTAGTTGATTTGTTCACTTCTAGGAAAAGACAATCATAGATAGTTGTGAAGGTTGGGATTTCAGAGATGGTCCAACAATCTATTGCGAATATTGCGAGGCATTCATTTCACATTGGATCTTCGGGTTGGCATGGGCACTCTCTCCCACCACTCAATATAGATCCACAATAACTGTACCACCTTCACTTCACATGGCACAATACATTTTGATAGTACCACAACTTGGACACACAAGTGTTGCCAACTGACAATTTACATTCTGTTCAGTTCTTGGGGTAAGGACTTGAGCAGGAGCCCACCACGGTTGGAGAAACTAAAACCCTTAGCGCTAAAAAAGGAGGGGGGGAGGCTAATCAGGCAGTGCACTGACTGGTCATTAAACGAAAGGAACTCCTACTAAAGAGAATCGGTCTTAACAACCTGCGATAAGACATCGACCAGACACTACATTATAAAATAGGGTCTGAGTAACTGAGTAACTTCGTTTGGTTTAGATTCTAGAGCTCCATATGGGATATGTGGGCAGAATTTTATGGACATCTCAGACAATACTCTGCCATAGGTCAGTAGGTTTTACCTGCCGTGCAGCTGGACCATTATAAAATTACAAAATATCCTGTTAGCTAAATACCAGGAGAGAAGGATGCCAATATGTGACACTAGTTTAGTATTTGATTGGCTAGAAAATTAACCCAATGCAGATATTGATAGATCCGAGAGTACCAGGTAGAGTAGTGTAGTGGTGAGATAAACCTAATAATTATAAATAAATATAATAACCCAACTTCAGCTCCAGACACAGAAAATGTTAAAAATCCAGCTGACTAGCTAATGAGCAACAACATACTGTGGAGTCCTTATGCTCAGTACAACATGTAATGAAGCTTGGGTCAAAGAGAAGAGTTGTTTTGAGAATGATGTAATTAATCTTTTTCTTATCTTATATCTAATAATATCTTATGTTATTAGACCAGCTATCAGAACTCAAAACGGTCCATGGAGAGAATCATGAAAAAAGCTTACTGGTAAATTTTATTTCGGAAATTGTATTGTTCTCAGATAAACAGTACCGTATAATACTGTTAAGAATGAGGACCTACTATTAAATAATTTTTCATACATCTACCTAATAAGTTCAGTGGTTTGAATTAACTGTAATGCTTGCTTGCCTATCGTGTCCACTTCAAATGTAATGTAACTGTAATGATCTCTGAGGATTGTTTCTGTATGATGGTTAAAATTATGCCTCAACAGGTGTAGAAATTTAATCTTAAATTGTTTTTCTCTTTCAACAGCAATCTGTTCATTTTAAATACCTAGTTACATTGAGTGAGATAACATTTAGTCATTATCAAGACTATTATGTTCTATTACTATTATGAAAGTTATTTTATGGTGTATTTTTCCTTTTTATACAGGACTTGTGTTAATGTACCCATTGTTGATGATTATGGCTTTATGACATACACATTTTCATTTATTTTCACATAGCGTTTGTACTCTTTCACCAGCAGATAGCAAACAGGTCTTCAATCAATGCTGCATGTATTCGAATAACTTATAATATAACTGTTTTGCATTACAACAAAACAGATATTATGAGTGAGAGAATACATGCAGCATTGCAGCAAGGTGCTTGCTGGTGATTGATGAAGACTATGAAGTAAACGTCAAATGAGCGCGCCTTGTCAGATTCGAGGCGCCAATCTAGCAGAGTGAAAGAGACAGATATAGAGGAAAGTATAGAGAGTTGATGGTAAGTTCGTTTATTTAGCCAAATTTAAGGTAGAATCTATGGATGCTTCTTCAATCAATGCTGCATGTATTCTCTCACTCATAATATCTGTTTTGTTGTAATGCAAAACAGTTATATTTTAAACTGATAGTATTTTACGTTGATCTTGCTCCAATATTTGAAGAAGTATCTAGGTAGTAGGTTTCCTTGGACAAAAGCCCCGCTTTGAAATAGTAGACCCCAGTAACTGTCATGAGTTTGGATTCAAGGTCTCTTCTAGATCTGGAGTGCGATTGTTGAAACTCACACGTTGAACTCAGTAGTTGAAAATGTCAAAATTACTATGGAGATTATGCATCTTTCTACTGCTGATTTGACTTTCAAAAATCTCACTCCAGTAGTATGATTTTTTAATGTCTAATTGGCATTAGAAAGATGCACGTCTCCATAGTAGGTAATATTGACATTTTCAACTGCTGAGTTCAAAGAATGAATTTCAAAAATCGCACTTCTGGGCATACTTATCAATTATTCTTTTGGCCCTGGAGTGCGATTTTTGAATCTCATTCGCTGAGTTCAGCAGTTGTAAATGTCAAAATAACTTTGGAGATATGCATCTTTCTAATTCTGATTTGACTTTCAAAAATCATACGTCAGGAGTGCGATTTTTTAAAGTCAAATCAGAAATAGAAAGATGCGTGTCTCCATTGTTATTTTGACATTTACAACGGCTGGACTCACCGAATGAGTTTCAAAAATCGCACTCCTGGTGTCTTTTATTGTGCTAGTGTGCTTTACCAACTGTTTTAGCTAAAACACTAACATCATTAACTGTTCACAGAAGGCGCTAAAATCTCTAAAATTTTATCGTGGATCTAAATCAGTCTCAGACGAGTTTGAATATTTAAAGAATCAGGTACAGACAGAAATAATTGAAGATACTTCTGGTAAGTTTTCTAACTAGTTGTGAAGCCTCTGTGACAAAAAAAATGTTTAGAAAATTTAATATTAATAATTTAGTTCTATTAAAACAAAATTTCCTTAAAGAAGAATTTCATTTCAATAAATAAATACGAAAATGTCCTGATCCTTGGACGTTGGGAAGGTCTCTGGTATGGGACGCAACTTGTGTGGACACATTAGCGGCGTCCCATATTAGTCGGACGTCGTCGGGCGCGGGTGCTGCTGCGGCATCGGCTGAGTCATCGATGCGCCAGAAGTATGTGGATATTGGAGAGGGGTACATGTTTGTACCTTTTTGGGAGTTGAGACCCTAGGACCATGGGGACCCGATGCAAAACCGCTTGTAAGAGACATATCTGCGCGCCTTACAGAGTCCACTGGTGATAAGAGGGCTGGCAGTTACCTTCGTCAGCGTATAAGCTTGGATGCTGCCAACGTTCTAGGAACCGTCCCGCAGGAAGAGGCTTTGGAGGAGGTTATTAGATTGTAGTTATAGAAACTGACGAAGCCTGTTTGCAGATATATGTGATGTATTTATTGACGAAGCCTGTTGTGGATGTGAATGTTATACCTATTGCCTTTGACGAAGCCTGTCGTGGATACGCACTTTGTACCTTTCGTTTTTATAAATATTTGTGTTTTCTTCAATACGAAAATCTCATAAATATCTTGGTTGTCATTTTGCATTATTCACTTGCAGATATTCCATTTTTATTATAAAAATTATAATTTATAAAATATAAGTATATACGGTCGAATTGAGTAACCTCCTACTTTTTTGAAGTCGGTTAAAAAAATAGTCAACAACACAACCAAAACAATTGTTTAACTAACTTACATTTCACTTTCTAGTTTCAGTTAACATCGAAAGTGATTCACTTCAATTACGTCACAAAAACAACAGAGAAACTGACGCGGTAATGAGCGCTTGGAAATTTCTATGTAAGTCTACTTTTAGCATCTTTATTTTGTTGTTACTTGTCCTTATAGTGTCGTTCTAGGTGCCTACCAATAAAATTTTTATGAAAAAGTATATCATACACAACAAAGTAAAATTAGCCAGCTTTTTTTCATGGTCTTTTTCAAGGAATTTGAAACTATTTTCCTAGTTGTTAACCAAAGCCGTCTCACTCGTATCGTAGCATTCCTTGACGCGGACTATTAAGAGGAAAGGCGGTCTTCAGAAAATTTTAAGAATAGGTATTTGGGCCATTATTTTATTCAGGGTACAATTTGGATAAAATGTTATTTACTTTTCTTGTAAAGATTCTATAAGTCTTTTTTTACTGTTTTATGCAGATTTTTGTTCATCATTGTTTATAGTAATAATTAAAGACATTTGCAGCGATGTTTTCTTGCTACTTCTTACATTTATTGATGTTTTTTCAGCAAAATAACCACTGCGTTACCGTCCCTCAAAATTATATTGCATTTCATACCGCAAACAACTGAGTTACCGGAATTGGCAAAAAAGTATAGTATTTTACTTTAAGTCCTACGTTTTTCTAAGACTGGTTTCTTATTCGGTAGCTACTGATAATAGTTTTATTTTGGAATTTACCTTTTTCACTAACAAAATCGCCCTTGTTCCGTTGCCTTTGAAGGGGACAGTATTATGGTACCCTGAATAAAATAATGACCCATTTAACAAATCTATTGATGTCGCGCTGTTCCCGAGCAGCCTTGCTATGATTGCGAAAGTGACTACTGCAGCTGGAACTAATTTTACCTGGGTACATAACATGGACGAAATTACGATTTCGTATTCCCTGTTTTCTCCAAAACTAATTTTAATAATTCTTTCAAGAATGATAATGAGAGAGACTTTGGCTATTTCTGTATGCTTTCCTTTTATTGTTGTTTTATTGTTTACATTCGTCAAATTTGCTTGCTGAATATCTGAATATAGTAAAGAATTTATGAAAAAAAAAAACAGAGACATTGCAGAGGTAACATAGATTGTAAGTTAAATATTTGCTGTGGTGTCATTATCCAGTGAGGAATACGTTCGTATGGACTAAACGGAACCCGCGTTTCCTCATAAAATAACCCTATTGGATCTTTTTCGAGTCTTCACCATATTTAGTAATATAATTGGTTGTTAATCATTTCTTCCAGTGAAATCAAAAGCCACGCAACGAGCTCTAATATCAGTGACCATCCAGATAATCCTCCTGGTGTTCGGGGGTACTATGGCGGTGGAGGCGTATGCAGCTCCGCTGTTCAAAGCGGCTGCGCCGAACATGTCCGCGCATGCGTGCTCCGTGTGCCTCGCGATGGCCTTCTTGTTTGGCAGCATGCTCGCTTTGATTCTGAGCGATATTATCGGCAGACGGGTGAGTACTAGTACTGGGTTAAATGACAAATAATATACCAATGAATACCGATTGCTCTCAAACGGTGAAGGAAACCATCTTGAGGAAGCCTGCAAATGATGAAGAAGAAATTCCGATGCGTATGTGAAGTCTACCAATCCGCATTGGGCAGTGGGCACGCGTAGTGGACTAACGCCCAAACACTCTCCCTGACGGTAGGCCTGTGTCCTGCAGTGGGACGTAAGTATGTAGGCTGTGATGATGATGAAATAATTATCGATCCCATACGGATCACTTATTAAGATCACCAGAAAATCTCATGAGACATAAAAGGTTCTCCCCTTAAGACATGTGAATTCTCTGAGGTTGTGCATTGAGACATAAAACAAAATACCTAGTAGATTACACACCGAGGGCAGGAAAGTAAGAAAGGTCTCAGATCTTCATGTAATCTGAGGTTTTCTTACTTACTGCCCGTGCTTAGTATACTATTTTTGAAAGCGGCAATTTCGTTTGGCGCAGCAGCGGGACGATAGTTGACGCTTTCGGCCCGGAGGGAGGAGGGGAGAAAAAGATATTTTGTGACCTCTTTTTTTCTCATCGGTGACCTAGATTTGTACAATTTTAATGCAGAATATTGAACTTACTTTGGTCATTGTTCTTAGACACAAATGATCTCCTCCAACATGATGTGCGCCTGGTGGCTGGTGGTCCTGGCGTCACTGCTGCGCTGGTCCTGGGGTCCCGAGTGGATGATTCCGGGTGCTCTACTCGCCTTCGCTGTTAGCTTCCAAGCTGGATTTGGTATTGTGCCTTTGATACAGCTGTCGGAATGTTTTGTTTCCAAGGTAAGCTATTTTGTAACTCCACAGGCATTTTGGTCAAGGAAGACATAGTAAGGAAACCGTCATGCTTGAACTTCGCTCGGTGACTGGTTTACTAGTAGTAAATTGATAGGTAGGTAGTAAATTTCTACCTATCATACTGTACCTATAAAGTATGTGCACTTATCTTAGATTAAAAACTTTTCGTTAGGTACTATATCTATGGCACTTATAGTGAACTGTACCTGACTAGCCAAAGATATAATATAAGGGTAGATAAATAATATAAAGCAAGACATAGAAACGCTACTTGACATCCATTCACACTTATGACAACCGCCCATTGTAGTCTTATTGCGCCCATTGAAATAAGTGAAATGTCAACAGTAAACGGAACCGTCTTCAATCATTTTGTCACCAGACCTCCAGCTGGAAGACTCAGCTATTTCCTTACGTTAAGAACGAATTTTGCTTGAATTTGCTTAAAAAGCGGTGACATTTGTTTAACAGACGTAACAGATTAACGTCTAATCTAGCTCCGTCACTCTTATGGCAATCTGGTACGGAATGACTATACATGTTTTTGTACAGTTTGATATTAGTCGACCTGTGACTAGCACTAGCGTCTTGGGGAATAGAGTTATGAGCATTTTTTTTTCATACGATGACATTGAATCCAGAAAAAGTAGGTATAGCACTTCATTGGTCTCACTAAATATCGATCCAATATTGACCGTGATCGGTGCCTCTTACTTTCCTGCACCAGGACACAGGGCTAATATATTAAGATTTTTGATCGATATTAGATCGATATGTGTTTGTATTGTAGTTATTCTGGGTGTCAAGAACTATCAAAAACCAAAATGTTGATCTGATATCTTCCGATCATCAATAGCTTTTATGATCATTTCATTAATATTGCTTCCAGATGAAAAGTCTATCAATGACCATATCCTTTGTCTTCATGTGCTTGAGTAACTTCGTACTGCTGATGGTGTTCGATGGTATGGTGGGTGCGCTGGGGCTGGACGGCACCTTCGTCACGTTCGCGGTGGTGTGCGCGCTCACCGCGTTCATCGCTGCCGTCATCATGCACGAGACCAAGGGCGTGCCCATCGAGGACATCGTCGCTACCTACGAGAGGGGGTTTTTATACAGAAGAAGAGAGAAAAATATAAGTTTTCGAGAAGGAGTCACAGAGCCTATAATATTATCTACGCCATTAGCAAATAATAAAGGTAATGGATTATAATTGAAGTGTGTTATTATTGCCAATAACAATTTTAGTAATCTACTGTGTCATACCAAATATGATTATATTCTTTGGTCATACTCATATTTCCTACTTATGACAAGTAAAGCAGTGTTGTTTATTATGCCTGGAATTAATGGAAGGTCCTTCCCGAGTGACGTACGTCCAGCGCGCCTTGTGGAATCTCTTTATCAAACATGATAGAGATTCCACAAGGTGCGCTGGACGTTATTTGCTATTCATGAACACATGATAGCAAATCTAGCTTAATGACATTATGCTATCGACTAGACAGAAGATGAAGATATTTCTTCTATAATATTTTATTTTATGTTGTCATACATTATGAATACATCATTAATACACGAGCTTTTATACTTGATGATACCAGATTATAGTTTTAAGTCAAATCATAAGTTTTCAAACAATAAAATTCAATCAAAATCGATTCAGTAGTTTTTGCGTGATGCTCGAACAAACAAACAAACACGGGACAAACGTAAATTCGGAAACATCGACGACGAACACGTACGAAAAAGAGGAACGAACATTACCGACCGCCATGGTCACTTTTCGTGTTTCAATGCTTGTAAGGGGATTTTCATCCGTTGGCTAAGAACCAATTTCTTTAAAACCATACTGGAAAGGAAGACAGAAGGGAGGAGAGGCAGAGGAAGACCAAGACAGAGTATTCAGTTTAAGGGATTGGACTTCAGTAAAAGAGTTTCCTTTGACAAATATTACAGGATATTATAGGATCACTGGACTCAGTTGAGCGTCGAGCTTAGACAATTTATATAAGGATTCGCCTTGTAGTAGCATTTCCCCTCTGCCACGGTATAAGAACAATATTGATCTTGTGCATATACACCCAATTTTATACCTTATCACTAAACGAGACAGCCTTTAACAGCGAAACAATAATTTTGAACTTAGAACGTTTGGGGTTCACACGAGACTACTTTTCATGATTTACAAAATTAGAATCTAAACTTATGGGGAATAAAATCCAAAGTTGCGGATTTCATGTTACCTCGCCCCCCGCAAAAAGTGGCAGAAATGTTTCTTAGTAGAATGACACGCGTAACTCGTCCCTATATAAATTGTCTAAGGCGTCGAGCCAAGAGATTCATCGACGACGATGCACTCGTCGAGTATAAGTTACATAGTCTGGAGCACCGACAATTGGTCGCTTGTCTGTCGGTATTCTATCGGCTACACTTCGGCGAATGTGCCCAGGAGTTACATGATTCCACCATCCCTGTTCCACCATCGCACGACAAGACGCAGTGCGAGACTCCATCCATACGTTGTAGATATTGCAACAATCCGCACAAATAGGTTCGCATCCTCTTTTATAATTAGAACCGGTAAGGTTTGGAACTCTCTCCCTGCGTCTGTTTTCCCAAGCAAATATAATCAGGATATTTTTAAAAGAAGAGTAAATAGGCTTTTTCTGGGCGAGCGCGCTACATCCTTCACGGGGCTTCATCTACACTTTCCATCAGGTGTGCTGAAGCCAAGCGCAAACCCATTACGAATAAAATAAAACAAAAAAGTATAGGTAATTCCCATTGATGTAGAAAACGTAATTTCTTTATTTCTATAGGATCCTCTTTTGTCTCACAATCAGATCATAAATTATAATCAAGAAGCTTAAAATACCTATAATGTTTCTTGACTAGATCACACGCGGCATCGCTCATTATTGACTGATGAATGTGAATCAGCATCATGTACTCTATGATCAGCATCAGGAACGAACGACGACTTGGCGTGCGTTAGCGGCTCATTAACTCCTTCTAGACAACTTGTACTTTTCTCTTTTCTTCTGTATAAAAACCCCCTCTCGTAGTTAGCGAGGATGTCCTCGATGGGCACGCCCTTGGTCTCGTGCATGATGACGGCAGCGACGAGCGCCGTGAGCGCGCACACCGCCGCGAACGTGACGAAGGTGCCGTCCAGCCCCAGCGCGACCACCATGCCATCGAACACCATCAGTAGTACGAAGTTACTCATGCACATGAAGACGAAGGATATGGCCATTATTAAGCTTTTCATCTGGAAAAAATTATCATAAAAGCTATTGATGACACTGGCGGACTAAGGGGGGGGGGGGAGGGGGGGGGGGGGGGAGGGGCGGTCCGCCCCGGGCCCCCAGTCTTGGGGGGCCTCCGAATCTCGAGAAGAGAATCCCTTTTTAATCAAAACCAAAATAATGACGTTTATATAGCAATTAAAGACACAGTTTAGAGTTGGAGGCCCGGGCCTCAGGAGGCCAGAAGCAGAACAGGTTCTGAGACTGCAGTTTGAAGTTGGAGGCCCCCGTACGTTAGTTATTGAAAGTCAAGAAAAGAAATAGAGTCAAAAATACTGCGAATTTGCGAGCTCGCTTCGCTCGCGAAATCTTTTTCAAGTTGTTATGCAGTTAGCATAATTATGAGTTCGCTTCGCTCGCTCCGGAGGCCCTGGCCTCCGGTACTGGGACTGCAGTTTGAAGTTGGAGGCCCCGTAAGTTTGTTATTGAAAGTCAAAGAAGGAAATAGAGTCCAAAATATTGCGAATTTGCCAGCTCGCTTTGCTCGCTCAATCTTTTACAAGTTCGCTTCTTGAAAGGTCAATGTGGTTGGAATTAGAATGTGTTTCGAAAATGTGAGCTTGCTTCGCTCGCTTGGTTTTTTTTATAGCTTTATGTGCTTTGAGACTGAGTTCATGCTACAACCCAGTCATAATTATAGAATCGTTCGCTCCGGTTTTAATTTTATACGCCAATATACTCACCTACTCTATTACAAGATGAGCTCTACAATCGAGTTATTATAAGCATTATATTATAAGCTCATTTCAGTTATTTGTTTAATACATCAATCGCTTCGATTTCGGCATGAAGCTGAAAAAGTCGAGTTATAATGAAGCAAAATCTCGAGCTCGCTTCGCTCGCTCCTGGCTAGACAAATTGCACTAAAATCTTAAGCTCACTTTGCTTGCTCCAGAATTCAGTGAAGTCTTGGATGAAGGTTTTGGATGGTACCTATGTTTTTTCATAGTATACAGTTGCAGTTGCAGTTGCACTGTTGGTGTGCAGTTAAATCTTGAGCTTACTTTGTTCGTTCCAGATTTTAAGTCGTAAAAAAACTCGAGCTCGCTTCGCTTGCTCAATGATTTAAATCTTATTCCACTGATCTCATTATATTGCAGTAAAATTTCACTTAGCTTTGCCCGCTCCAGAATTCAGTGAAATCTCGAGCTCGCTTCGCTCGCTCTAGGTTTTACATTGTACGAATGTCAGGCTCGCTTCGCTCGCTCCGTGTTGTAGGACCTGGATCTCCCTGGGACAATACAATACTTGCTACCTATGCCTATGGAAGGAAGGGGCTCCGATGTTAAGTTTTTGCCACGGCTCGAAAGAATTGTAGATATCAATTTCTGGAAAGACCGGGGGCCTCATTTAGTTTTGCCGCCCCGGGCCTCCGGTGGGCTTAGTCCGCCGCTGATTGATGATCGAAAGATATCGAATCAATATTTGTTTTTGACAGTTCTTGATTTTACTGGTCAATTTCAGACAAAGAAGAATAAGAAACACAATAGAAATGGATCATGGTACCTACATGGATCGGTCACGGCCGATATTGGATCAATATTTTGTGAGTTCAATGAAGTGCTGTAGTTTTTTTCGGTCCCCCTATTCCTGATTATCATCGTAACAATTGCCATACCAGAATTATCAACAAAATATCCAGCATAGTAAGCAGACTATGACTATGACTATGCTCACGACTATGTTCCCCGTGTAGTCAGAGATATTCTGAAACCTCAGAATATCCACGTTTCACTAGTAGTACCGAAACTCTGTCCAGTGTGACGGGGATTGAGCCCGTCGACACAAATCCAGCATAGTAGATAATAATAATTATGTTCACCACTAGGTTCCTCAAGGCATACAGGGCAGGCAGCACAGGACCGTTTGTTGTGACGATCCTTGGGGAAGGCCTATGTCCAGCAGTGAACGTCTATCGGCTGAGATGATGATGATGTGCCACAAGTAATCAGTATTACACAACGAGAGCCCAAATTCTTCCAGTGTGAGAAGTAGTGAGTTGGTCACTGAGAAGAAGATGTTTTCCTTCACCGAAAAGCCAGTGTGGTGTTACAAAATAGCCTACCTTGGTAACAAAGCATTCCGACATCTGTATAACAGGCACAATACTTATTCCAGCCTGGAAGCTAACAGAAAAGGCGAGTAGAACTGCTGGGATCATCCACTCTGGACCCCAGGACCAGCGCAGCAGTGATGCCAGCACCACCAGCCACCAGGAGCACAGCACGCTGGAGGAGATCATTAGTTTCTGGAAACAAAGATACCGAAGTAATTTCTTGGCTTCTAGGCCTGAAGTTTTGATATTCAGCATTACATCCAGCAAATCTTCAGCAAATCTAGGTCACCAATACCGATTTACGACTCGTATTGAATACATGTGTTTATAATTTATTCGCTGGTCTGCCTTATGTGGGTGGACTAAACAGAACGCCCAAGTTCGGCAATAATAAATATTGCCTTGAAGAAAATTCGCTAATGAGAGAACTCACGTTACCTGGAAGAGGATGAAGTGAGAGAAAGGCATGTTGATATGGTTTGGTCAACGGGAGAGGAAAGATGGTAAAAGACGGCCTTAACCTGCGACGACGACTGATTTACATTCTAAGAACATGGATGAAGTGGCTGATGAATGTGGAGGAAGCGAAATAAGTCTGTCAAGATCGTAGCAGGTGGCGTAAATTTTTCCCTGCCTAATCCAATACAATTGGAGACAAGCTTGATTATACAGGGTCCTTCTTAATATGCTGACACCACAGATTACCCTCAATAGATACCGCATGATGAAAATTTTGTACAGGCCCGAAGTCACAATTTTTGGCGGTAGGTGCGGGTAGCGGGGCACGAAATGATGCAACGTGATTGGCCAACTCAAGGTCGCACTATTTCGAGCTCGCTCACTAGCGTTGCTTATATCAGTGCAAAATTATAGATGTGTGGCGCGCGTCGGTGGCCTGGTGCATTGCGGTATCTATTGGGGGTAATCTGTGGCTGACACTTTTTAAAGGGGATGATCAGACCGTCAAACTGAACAACTTTTTCTATGCCACCAACATCGAAATCGCGAAAAAAAAAATCAGCTGTCCCATACATTTGGCGAGTAGGTTTGCAGTTTTGTATGGAACGGCTGGTTTTTTGATAGAGAAAGTTGTTCAGTTTGACGGTCTGATCATCCCCTTAAAAAAGTGTCAGCATATTAAGAAGGACCCTGTATAGGGCCCTTCTTAATATGCTGTCATGTCACTTTTTTTGTCAGCATATTAAGAAGGACCCTGTATAGGGCCCTTCTTAATATGCTGTCATGTCACTTTTTTAAGGAGATGATCAGACCGTCAAACTGAACAACTTTCTCTATGGAATCATCATCGAAATCGCGAAAAAATAACAGTTTCCGATACGTTTGGCTCCGAGTAGGTTTGCAGTTTTGTATGGAAGTGATGATTTTTTTTTCGCGATTTCGATGTTGGTCCCATAGAGGAAGTTGTTCAGTTTGACGGTCTGATCATCCCCTTAAAAAAGTGTCAGCATATTAAGAAGGACCCTATATGTATGTCTGAATAACATTACCAAAGAAAACATAAAATTGTTCGAAAAAAAGCGGTGGAAGACTAATTTAATGTTCTCAGAGTATTTTCAAGCTCTTGGCTTAACTTCTTCTTTTTTGTCAGCATGAGCTAAGTCGCATGACAATCACTCATGCTGTAGTGGAAAGATCAGCAAGACAGCAATGTATCGAGGCTAACTGCCCAGGGTGCGCTATAGACGTCACAAGGACTGTCGTCTCTTTCAGTTTGCCGATAATATCACTCAGAAATTCAGAATCAAAATATGCTTCCAAATAAGAAGGCCAGAGCGAGGCATATGAGTATAGGCGTCATAGGTAGAACTATATAGGTACTATTACCTATTCTGTGGTCATAGCAAAAAAATAAATAAAATAAATAGTCGGGGGCAAATAACATAAGGAAGTTTGGTAATTGGTTTGGTGATTTATGCGGACGGTCATGTAATTTGAGACCCAGACTTAGAGGTCCCGTACATGAATGAAACTTAGTTAACAAAAAAGTAAATTGGTTGTAACCTGTAGAAGTTGGGGGAAAGGTATTTCTCCTTATGATACCTTTTGTATCAAGTATGTGAAACTTATAATCATTCTTATTGATAGTCCACTCAATCTTCTACGCATTCATTATGTTTATTTTAATGAAAATTCACGATAACCGTACAATATTATGATAATGGAAGAAAACGAAATCATACAGTCACACTATCAGTTCAACGAAGCCAAATACGTTCCGTAATGTCCAAAAAATACCTCAATGATAATATTAGATGAAAATAGCTGTCGTGGTTGCGTTTTGTTACTGCTTTTTGGATGATTTGTCTATTTTACTAGTAATTTCTACTTTTGAATCCGGACTTATGAAGATGTGGAAGTTTTTTTAAAAAATGCCTTAATTATTTATGTTTATTATAATTATGCAGTCCTGAAGGGCTTTTAGTTTTCGTAAAAATGACTGGGTCCAAATTCGCCAAACTTCTTTCCGCCGAGAAACTCGACGACGTAATTGTAGAGCGGAGAGGGCTTCTTTGTCTCCGTATCTCGCCACGCAGCCGCCTAAGGCCACCGTCTTTGTGAGACTATAGTTACTCACCCGTCTGCCTACAATATCGCTCAGAATCAAAGCGAGCATGCTGCCAAACAAGAAGGCCAGAGCAAGGCACACGGAGCACGCATGCGCAGACATGTTCGGCGCCGCCGCTCTGAACAGCGGTGCTGCATACGCCTCCACTGCGATAGTACCCCCAAACACAAGGAGAACATAGTGGATGGTCACTGATATTAGCGCTCGCTGCGTGGATTTTGATTTCACTGGAAGAATTAATAAACAGCATTGATACTCTCAACTAAAACCGTATGTACTTTTCGGGGTTATTCATTCATCATATATTCATGGAATTCAAAGCCCCGAAGTCTGTAGGTAGTGGGGCCTGAGCGAGTCACCGATGTGCGACTGCGGAGCACCTGACCAAGCCCTCACCCATGTGGTAAATTAGTGTACTCTGGGCCGTTTCCCCGGTGGAATTGAGGAACTCAATAGGTTTACCCCGGCAGCGGAAGATTGGCTAAAACATCTTGATCTCTAAATTTAGACCTCCCCGGTCCCAAGCAGGAAGACAAAAAATTCCATACGATATGATGATGATGATGTAGGTATATAACTGTTTTTAATTGGTTCAAAAAAGATCCATCTACATTGCAATTTTATAATTAGTCTAAGAGTGCGACTGACCGACACATTGCTCTGTCACACCACGAATTTTTTTCTTGACTGTCACACCGTTGGAGGGATGGTGTGACCATAGAGAATTCACACGCTCCGGTGTGACAGTCAAGAAATTTTGTTCCTCACCGTCACACTAGGGTTACGGATAGGAAGTCGCATTCTTAACCATCACACCACAGACTATAACTAGGTACTTGAACAACGCGGTCGACTCGGTCAAGAGCGACACACAAGAAAAATAAAGATGCTGAAAGTAGACTTACATAGAAATTTCCAAGCGCTCATTTCCGCGTCAATTTCTTTGTCGTTTTTGAAACGTAATTGAAGTGAATCACTTTCGATGTTAACTGAATCTAGAAAGTGGAATGTGAGTCAGTTTAAAAATAAGCTTACTGAGTCCTCGACAATATTTTTTTTTTTTTATAAATATACTTTTGTAATAGGCATGGGAGTTCTTCCCACTCAGAACAATGCAAAATGACAAATTACTTCGGTGTTTATGAGATTTTCATAATTAATTTACTAAAAATCATTGGGACGCGGACGTTCTTCTTTGACATACTTACCGACACTCAGTTTATGTGCTGTTTTGATGTGCAATAAAGTATAATTTAATTGAATTTATTGACATATTAGGTACTTAATTTAGAACCATTTAACTTTTTGGCTATTATTTTTGACAAAACATAGATATAATTATTATGAAAGAACAAGATGCTAGACAATATCATATAAAAAAATCTTGATTGGCAAAAATGACAACTGCGTGCAAAACTTACCACCTGTATCTTGAATTCTTTCTGTCTGTACCTGATTCTTTAAATATTCAAACTCGTCTGAGACATATTTCGTTCCACGATAAAACTTGAGAGATTTTAGCGCCTTCTGTAAACAGTAATAATTATGTTAGTATCTATGATGTACTCCGATGAAAATTCAAAGCTGACCAGGACAAAGAGAATAATTATTAATATACACAGGCCCAAGAGAGACCATGAATCCAATTTCATGTCAGTGCCTTGCCTACTATCCTAAAGCAAATTAAGCTTTTGTCCAAAAAGCAGAGCAAGCAAGATCAAGATCATTGGAGCAAGATCTCGACCAGACTAGACTGTTAAATAAACATACCATTTCCTTCCCTTTTTGCAACAAAAACAAAGGACTTTCATGTAGACAACATAAAATTACAACATAAGTACTGGCAAGTGTGATAGCAAAATAAATTATGACGTCATAACTAAGCATCCAACCACACAAGTAAGATACCAGTGCACCAATATTGTAACAGAATAGTGAGAATGTTGCTGTTGCCCCTCTTATGCTTGCTTGACTTATCTCGTTGACGAACGGCATAGCAGCAATTGTATGCATCCCTGAAGAAAATCCTAGTATAATTCTTGCTACGAAAATGGTCGTCTTACTTGTAGATGTTGCTTTTAGTGTCCAAGCTATCTGAAAGAGAAATTTAAAATCCATGATCACAAGATGAAGCAACTATACGGAACCTTAGACCAAAGTAAAATGAATGGACAGGCCTTACGCAAACATTTCAAACCAGAAACATGAGGCAAAACAATTGACAGTTTTACTTCGAATTTGTACCGAGATGACAGACCAAGTACCCTAGTTTGTATTGAAGTGCCCTAGTTTTGCGTGCTTCAACTTAAAGCGCTTTGGGCCTATCCATTCATTTTACTTTGATCTAAGTACGGAACGCAGATGGTGACTGGACTCCCAAGATAAAGTGTACCTATAGGCTATATCCAGCTATATCAGTGCTGACTGATGACTGAGACTGAAGACTTAAGAGCAAGGAGACCATAGACTATGGATTCCAGACATATTATGTAGTATAGACTACTATATACAATGTTCTTGAGGGTAGATGAATGATATAAAGCGAGACATAACTACTTGACATCCATTCACACTTATGACAACCGTCTATTAGAATAAGCGAGATGTCAATAGTAAACAGATGTCATCTTGAAATATTTTGTCACCACGAATCCAAATGGAGGTAAACGTCTTTTGTTTAACATTGAAATTACGGCACTGATCATAGAGTCATAGAGGCACATAAAAGAGTTGATAATGGATGACAAATAAAAGATGACAAAAACACTCACAAAAAAAGTAGTTCCACTGATGATACTGGTGCGTTTCCTGCCAATCTTATCGGAAATGATTCCAGCTATTAAGACAGCAGTGAGGGAACCCAACATGGGCAGTGATGCCACCATGCTGCCTTCAGTGCTGGTGATCATACCGATGGGAGACTGAGGACTCTTCAACAGTTCTAGCGTGTATGATGGCCATACTAAGCTGAAGCCACTTATCAAACTGCCAATTGAAACTGAAATAACACGTCAGTTAATGGATCAAAATAATATTATGCTCCATACTCGCTTATGCCCGAATCTGACTTTAACGGAATAATTGCCCATATTCCCCCAATCGTCAGAGAGAGAGATAAATCCCATCCCATGAAAAAACCGTCAGCACATTAAGAAAGAACCTGCATACATTACAAGGTGAAATTGATATCATTAGCATCCTTTTAAACTAATAGTCTACCCATCAAACTGAACAACTTTTACTAAGGGAGCAATACAATAGGAGGTAGAATAGGAGCAAATAAAAAATCAGCTGTTGCATACATTTTAGCCGCGCGGTAGAAAGAGATATGTGTGGATATGTCTGACCAATTTTCAATCAGGATTAGGGTGACGTCACGGTCCTGACGCGAGTTTTTACCCATCCCAAAAAGTGCACAACGCCGCTAAAGAAGTTTTCACTTCAAAAATATAATTATAAGTGTGTGGGCGAGCTAAACACTCATCCTTTCCTTCTACGTGGTATTGTACTTTATAAAACGTTAACTTACTTGAAAAAGCTGAAAATAGCTGAATCACTTTTCCTCTCATAATTGTGTTGTCTTTATAATTTACAGGAAATAACTAAAATGTAAATACATAATTAAATTACTAATTGATGCCTACTAAGAAATCATGACATTATAATAGATAGGTATTATAATAAATATCATTCAATTTAGAAACCTCTAGCAATAATGCTAAATTGAGGCTGCTTTTGTAATTTATCTGTTGAGCACTTTTTTAATTTAGGCTTTCTTTATTGAAAAATCTTTTTTATTATGACGAGGGCGCCACTGAGCTTGTAATAGCCCTCTTAAGTTGCAAATTACTTACATAACGTTTACAAAATTATTATTCAACCACAATTTTATTATACTTAAATTTCACAGGCACGCAAAGAACACATTCTACGAACAGAATACACAAACATCGAATACAATACTTACTTGATTAAATAAAGCCACAGAAATATTTTTAGGATTCCATTTAGCCAAATAGCAAGGAATGGAACCCATATAATTTCGACCTGTTATTTTAAAGGGTCTCTTGGTAAAGGGGATGCTGTTGAACTGATGATGGTTCACAAGGATCCCCTGGGGATAGGGATAGGCCAACCTGGTGGCCGAATCCCCTTTAGATAGGTCTTCAAAAGTGCTATCTACAGGGTAAATTTTTAGGGTTCCTTACCCAAAGTTTGTCAGCTCCTCCAGCACCTCGGGGTCTACCTACACTGTCCGTCATTATCTTTTGAACCATAATTATGAAATTAAATCATTTATTTATCAGATAATAGGTACCTAGCGAGATGAAATTATCAAATAATAAATAAAAGAAAAAGTACAAAATTGAGGTACTGGGACCCCATACAAGAAATATTTTGTGTTCAAGGTTTTTTTTTTGTTTTTGCTCTATCATAACAACGGCAATACATAAAAGCTTCAAACTTGTGTGATTACACTGATTATAGAGCATACTCTAAAATAAAACAACAAATAATAAAAACTGGCCAATATCGTGTGTCGGGCTCGCACTAAGGACACCGAAGAAATGCACAATAACGAAATTTTTATTTTTTATATATGTTAGTACGGAACCCTCAGTACGCGAGTCCGACTTGCACTTGGCCGGTTTTTATTCTTTAACCATGCATTTTAATCATCACAACTATATATTTTCCAAATAACTCCATGGTATTTCATATCCTTTATGATCCTCTTCCATATCGCAATTAGATCACAGCGCGTCATCGTTTATCTCTGACGCATGTAAATCTAACTACTAATCGTTAGCGGCTCTGTGACTCCTTCCAGAGAACTTATATTTTTCTCTTTTCTTCTGTATAAAAACCCCCTCTCGTAGGTAGCGACTATATCCTCGATGGGCACGCCCTTGGTCTCGTGCATGATGGTGGCGGCCACGAGCGCGGTGAGCGCGCACACCGCCGCGAACGTGACGAAGGTGCCGTCCAGCCCCAGCGCACCCACCATACCATCGAACACAGCCAGCACTATGAAGTTACTAATGCATATGAAGCTTAGCGCTATGGTTATTGATAGGCTTTTCACCTGTAAGAAAATTTTATGAAATTATCAAATTCCGCATTCGTAATTCGCAATTTTTCTACAAGTATTTCCCATATTCGTACAAGTGATTTGAAGTTTGTTCTAAAAATCTATCATTTGTAGAATAATAAATTTATTGAATCTGGCATTTGTAGAATCTGACATTTATAGAATCTGGAATTTATAGAATCTGACATTTATTGAATCTGACATTTCCAGAATCTGTCCTTTATAGAATCTGACATTTCCAAAATCTGTCCTTCCTATACCATCCTCGGTTGCCTACAGCACAACCGCCGCGTTGGACTACTCTACAGTACAATGCCCAAAATTAAAAATTCGAATACCCTAAAGAAACCATGGTCAGTGACGTCCACATTTTGCCGACATCGTAGTCATAACGTCACCAGTAACCACTGACTGACTGCAAATTGGCGTAATTGCTCATGGCATTGGAAATACGCGAGTTCATTTGAATAATATTGAAACTGGAAGATGATTTATCAATAGGTATCTTATTTATCAGTTCCTTATGACCCTGGTTCTAAAAAAACACCGGAATAACATATTGATCGATCGATAATCGACAAGTGCGCTGCAAAAACCGGTCAAGGTCGATATTGGATCGACATTTTATAAGTCAAATGAAGTCATTGACAACTTAAAGATTAGGTACCATAACCATCTAGAACACCGAAATAGCCTACCTTGGGAACAAAACATTCGGATAGCTGTATAAAAGGTACGATAGCAATTCCAGATTGGAAGCTACAAGCGAAGGCGAGTAGAGCACCCGGGATCATCCACTCAGGACCCCAGGACCAGCGCAGCAGCGACGCCAGTACCACCAGCCACCAGGCGCACAGCACACTGGAGGAGATGATTTGTGTCTGTAAACAATGGCAAATTAATAACTTCTTGGCTGCTAAGCTAAGTACAACTTGACCAAGAAATCTGCAACAGCAAGAACTAAAATAAAGGACCGTCAAGCGAGATTATGCGTGAAACGTGGGTTCTTCATATCGTCTCAACAGCAAGCCCTGGTTTTGGGTGAGCAGTGGGTTGATTTGACTAAGAGAATCAAATAAAGTAATAAGCTCTAGATCCCAGAACTATTCAAAACACAAACATGCGTCCAATATTAAGTAATTAATTAATTAATTAATTGGCATGCTGCAAGAAAGTTCCAAGATTAGTTATAATAGGTTATCAAAGAAATCGCGAAAAAAAAAATATCATTAAAAATACAAGCTGGAAAAACTTTAGGAGCGTAAAACATGAGTATGAGGCGGTCTACGTCAGAAAGCCAAGCTGTCAGAGTATACTCAAGTCGCTAATAACTTAGCTTAAACTGTTACCTAACCATAGTACTCACCCTTCTGCCAACGATATCGCTCAGAACCAAAGCGAGCATGCTGCCAAACAAGAAGGCCATCGCGAGGCACACGGAGCACGCATGCGCGGACATGTTCGGCGCCGCCTCTTTGAACAGCGGCGCTGCATACGTCTCCACAGCGATCGTACCCCCGAACACCAGGAGTATAAAGTGAATAGTCACTGTTATTAGCGC
The DNA here is from genome assembly GCA_922987775.1 of Agonopterix subpropinquella. NCBI lineage: Eukaryota > Metazoa > Arthropoda > Insecta > Lepidoptera > Depressariidae > Agonopterix > Agonopterix subpropinquella. The sequence continues at coordinate 14,624,933 of OV277694.1, read as the reverse complement.
TCGTTGTGTTGCTTTTGATGTTCCTGGAAGAGGGACATAATAAATCGAATCATATGACCCCCTATAAGTATTGATTTCCGTGTAATTACTAATTCTATACACTGTTTCCTATGATTCATAAATTCATGCTTATAAAACCACAGAGTAAAATAAAATATAAAACTCATGTCTAACAGCATCGATGGTGCGTTGTGGAGAGGTATGGGAGAGGTATACTAGGACCCGGGACTATAGGACTTGAATCCGCACGGACGGACGGCATGCCATGTACCAATTCGTTTTTCTAACATATGTACGAAATAACACGTATTACCGACTGCTCTCAAACGGTGAAAGATATCATTGCGAGGAAACCTCCATAGGAAAAAATTCGGTTGCGTATGTGAAGTCTATTAAGCCCAGCATGGTAGCATGACAACCCGCGATAGCCGTGATACGGCTTTATCACGTCTTTTATCTCTTTCGTTTGCGCGCGAACGAACGAGATAAGAGACGTGATAAAGTTTGCAGCATGCAGGTTGACTTATAATAGGAAAAGAGGCATCGACTGCATAACCACCTGTTACAATCTCAAGCAACAAGTAAACAGCTGGGATTGTACTAGGACAGCATGAAAATATTAGAGAAGATACAATAGTCGGTCGGCGGTCGTTGAACGATAAACATTTTGTACAAATGACATCTATGTTCTGCATGTGGCGAACAATTTTGCAAGGGGAAGAAAAGCAAAGAGACTAGGATAACAGGAAAGTAAAGATACTAAAACTAGACTTACGTAGAATTTTCCAAGCGCTCGTTCCCGCGTGAAATTCGTTTTCTTTGTGACGTAATTGCAGTGTATCACATTCGATGTTAACTGAAACTAAAGGTTATAAACAAGATCAGCTTTCTAGGAATAAATACACTCTAACCCTTTTGATTTCCTATTCAATTCCTGTGTCACCACCAAGTAAGACGGAACGAGGTAACCGTGTGCTTTGTGGTCATCGATTCGGGGCTCGGGGATCTATGAAGATTTCTCAAGGGACCAGGAGAATGGGCATTATGTCTTCCAAGTAGTTGCGAGCGGACTTACCAGCTATTTCTTGTACTCTCTCTGCGTGTAATTGATTCTTTAAATATTCAATCTCATCTAAGACAGATTTCGTTCCACGATAAAATTTTAGAGATTTTAACGCCTGCTGTAAACAAATAAATATTTTGGATAAATTCAAAGCAAAGGTAGCCGAGGTAAACAGGAAAGGCCTTCAACCCAAACTTTGTGTGGAGGGAGGGACATCAAAAGCGGGGCTTTTGTCACAGGATAGGTAATAGTCAGTCACGTAATAAGTAGTATATAGTTCTACATACTTTTGTCTAAAGATAAAAAGAAAAAAGTAAAGAAAGTAAAGCTTGTTTAGAAAGTTTGTTTAGAATGTAAATCGTCTTCAAATAAAAAGGGAGCAGAGCGCTACGAAAAATACAAGATTACAAACAACATACCTTTTCCTTTCCTTTTTGCAACAGAAACGAAGGAGTTTCTTGTAAAATACATAAAAGCACTACAAAAATAGTAGAAAGTGTGATAGCCAAATAAATAGTAACGTCATAGCTAAGCATCCAACCACACAAGTATGATACCAGGACACCAGTATTGTAGGAGAACGTTATTAGTGTTGTTGTTGTCCCTCTTATGCTCGATTGACTTAGTTCGTTAATGAAAGGGATACAAACAATAACATGCATCCCTAAAGCGAATCCTACTATGAATCTAGCTATTAATATTGTTGTTATGTTGGTGGCATTCGCTTTTAATAACCAGGAGAGCTGAAATAATAACAATTATTATTTTAACAATAGAAAGGAAATGTGTAATTCATAATCACAGCATGAAGCGACTGTTATAAAGGCAAAGTGATTAAAATATTTTGCTAGGTCCCAAAACAAGAAAGCATCGTACCTACATAAGTAGGTAAATAAAATAGAGGTACCTAACCTAGAGAGGTACCTTCGAAAGTCTCTGCCTTCGAACGCTATTAAAATAAAATTTATCAACTGCGCAGGCAGGTATACATCGGTAAGACTTATGCATACCTAAACCTGGTAACTGTAGGTACCTACCTAAATAATTAGGAGGGATCAGGTCAGTTACGACCTTTTCCCCGAATGTCCACTTCCCGGTTTCGTCCATTTCCCCGAAGGCGAGTAGGTAGGTACTTATTTTATTTTCAGGCAAGCTGATAAAGCCAAGTACTTATTATAAACAAGCCAAGTAATTTATGAATGAATATCAATAAAACATTAACTGAAATACTCACAACAAAACCAATTCCACAGATTATATCAGTATACTTTCTGCCAAACTTATCAAAAATTAATCCAGTTACTAGGAGAGCAGCGAAGTACCCTAGCATGGGCAGTGATCCCACCATGCTACCTTCTTTGCTGGTGATACTGCCGATGGGAGACTGGTCACTCTTCAACAGTTCTAGCGTGTACGATGGCCATACTATACTGAAGCTTGTTAAAAAATTTCCAATGGAAACTGAAACAAGAATCATCTGCTGGACATAGGCCTTCCCCAAGGATCGCTACAACGACTAACCTTCATCAGGTCTTCGGTCCACCTTGTGGAGGGCCTATTTATCTACGCTGTGAAACAATAATAATGTCAAATATCAGGAGTGCGATTTTTGTACGTCACTTGTTCAAATCATCAGAAAAAATGTCAACATTACATATAGGGTCCTTCTTAATATGCTGACACTTTTTTAAGGGGATGATCAGATCATCAAACTGAACAGCTTTCTCTATGGCACCAACATCGAAATCACGAAAAAAATCGGCTCTTGCATACAAAACTGCAAACCTACTCAAGGCAAATGTATGGGACAGACAGACGATTTTTTTTTCGAGATTTCGTTGTTGGTGCCATAGAGAAAGTTGTTCAGTTTGATGGTCTGATCATCCCTTTAAAAAAGTGTCAGCATATTAAGAAGGACCCAGAATAATAATAAAAAAACTTAACTTACTGACTCCAGCTGAAAATAGCTGAATCACTTTGCCTCTCATAATAATTGCACTTTCTTTATAAGCAGGAAGGTATTGCAGGATATACCTAAAAGCAAATAAGAAATTAGATTAGCTACCATACTACCACTTACGTACTTTAGGATAGGAAAAAATACCGCTGCTGGACATAGGATTCTACCAACGATTGCCACTACAACGACCGTTTCTTCCGCCTTCACTAGGTCTTCGATCCACCTTCGGGGAGCCTACACATCGCAGCGCTTTCCCGTACGCGGTCGCCTCTCAAAACTCTTCGGCCCCATTAGCCATCGGGGCTGCGAGCAATGTGCCACTTTATCAATTCCTTGGGCTACTATTTCGGCTACTCTAATTCTATTGCAAATTCTTCATTTCTGAGTCGATTATATCGATTCATATCTAAGTTGATATCTTGCAAGAAAACTCCGAGCTATAGCCCTCTCCAAATCCCTTTGGGTGACTTTCAGCCTTTTTATGAGGCCTTGAGAGAGTAACCACGTCCCAGTTCCGTATGTCCTCCTCATCACTGGCAGTATACACACTGATACCCATGATTTATGGTATTTTACCTATAAAACAAAACTTCACCAACGCACTTTGTTCAGAGGTTTTTTTCTGACGCTGATTGCGCTTTTAATTTTTCCTTTATTTATATAATGCTCGCTCACGACTATAGTTCACATCATAGTAAAGCAGTGTTCTTTATTCGAGTCACGTCTAAAACATGCACAGTCTTTTACATAAACCGCAATAGCTAGCTCCATCATCCGTAGGTAAACATTTAAACAGCTGTGACCATTGAACCAGCTTGTGAACCATGAATGCATAACGAACTTACAACACGTAATACTGAACGACCTCAGAACCTCTACTAAACTACGTCATTTTAGTAGGTACTTATACCTATTTTTGACTGGCTTGTCCTTCATTATGTCACTGTGGTGTTCTAATCCAATGAAACCATATTCGAAAATCATAAGAATTCGCTCCAAATTTAAAAATTAATAGTTAATTTTTTCTTAAATTTTGTTTATTTCGCAATTTTCAGTAGATAGTGAAATACATTATTTTGACTCAGATATCAGTTATACACGCAAAGGGTACATTGATACGAAGCAAATGTTTCAATCGCGCCAATGATGTGCTGCTAACTTTTGAGGAGTTCTATTGGTAGCTCCAAATCGCGTCATCAGATCTTCACCAAATTAAAATGGAATCATCTCGGGGGTAAATCTTTCTGAACTAAAAAAGAATCACGTATCGAATTGATAACCTGCTTTTTTGTAAGTCGGTTAAAAAAACAATAAGAAAAAGACTTACGACTTACTAAAGACTTTGCTGATCTCAAATAAAGGGGTTAGGGGTAAGTAAAAGCTGATAACCTTCGATTGTCTCAAAAATCCTATTTGCTGATTAATTTTCTTCGCTCACCACCTCGCCGAGTTCCAGTAGTGGGTAGGCATGGATGCGGGAAAGTACCTTTGACGGTCAACGCGTGTAAGTAAACCAAAATGTTGGTCTGCTATCGATTCGATTCTCAGTTTTCAGGTCTTGTGTTAATTCGTTGACACCTTATTATCTACTAATTTACATTATTTAGAATTTAAAAGCGGCATTTCATTTGATATCTGCATGGCATGGCAGTGAAAACTTGTCAGGGACATTTTGTTGGTTGTTCATGAAATACGCGTTGCGTACTTGCGTACCTACACCTGGAGTGCGATTTTTGAATCTCATACGTTGAACTCAGCAGTTGAAAATGTATGGAGATAGGGCATCTTTCTACTGCTGATTTGACTTTCAAAAATCGCACTCCTAGAGTAATTCCATAGTAATTTTGACATTTTCAACTGCTGAACCGCATTGGGCACGCGTAGTGGACGCCCATACATACACCCACTCTCCCTGGTCCCTGAGGGTAGGCCTGTGCCCTGCAGTGGAACGTAGATGTAGGGCCGATTATGATGAACTGATCATGTATCAGTAGAGTAGGAAACTCTACCGTACCTACACTTTGTTAGAATACCTGCATAAAAGAGTAAACAATAATTGAGGGCGCCACATCGTGAGAACGTCAAAATGGTGCATAACCTGGCAAGGCCGACCCAGATTTATAAAATACTTAGGAATTTAGTTCCTGCTGTAATCGCTTTCTCTACATTTTTTTGCCAAAAGGTAGGTAGGTACTACCCGTTCACGACCAGTTGGCCGTCGATGACCGTTACAAAATTTCCTCACAGGCACATTAATTGGTCCCGTCGACAAAAAATAATATAAAAGGCAAATAAAAATTTAAAATTAAAAGCGATATTAGTGACCGGGACGGATGTGCCGTACGTGGTTGCGTTGCTAAAGGTTATAAAATTGCGTTTATTAGGGTCTCTTAAGGGTGCGGTGCGGGGAAGCGGGAAGGGAGGTAACGGCCAACTCGAAGTGAATGACTAGTAGGTGTACCTACCTACCTATACCTACAGGATGTAAGGAATCGCATTCCGGCTTTAATAGCAATTGATAAATAATAATGGGTGGATGAACGATATCGCGACCGCGGGTGTTGAAGCGTTAAACCATACCATAGCGTAAATACAATAAAGTGGGTGCGCTTACTGGCCGCGTTGGGTCTATGCTTGCGCGGAGTGCGGGGGGGCTTCCGCGGTGTGCGGAGGGGTGAGGCGCCGGCCGTTGGGGTACAGCGCGCAGGTGAATAGCCGGGTCCACACCTGACGATCCATCGCGCTCCGATCGCGCGCGGCAGGAGATTTTGCAGGCGTTTGGATGTGCCGCGCGCGATCGGAGCGCGATGGATCGTTAGGTGTGGACCCGGCTAATCGGTACTGGGACCGCGCCCCCCGCCACACGCACCCCCCGCACGATAGGCTTGTCGCGACCCGAGAGCGCCCGAGACTATTATTATATTCACTTTGACCATACTCTACCCATCAAACTGAACAACTTTGACTATGGGAGCGATCCAGTCCAAGGAATATAACTACTGATCCAGTCAAAGCAAAAATATGTTCCATACCTACATGACTCAATGTATGAGAATGCTGATTTTGTTGTTGTTCAGACAGGTTTGCTCCCATAGAAAATGTTGTTCAGTTTGATGGCTAGAGTAGGTACCTTACCTATGTGGTTTGAAGGTCAATGATAGGTACTTTTATTTACACCCTGTAGGAATATGAGGCAACTTGTTATGTGATTATGCAGGATGAAAATATGGGGCTTTGGCCTATTCCGGCCGTGGCGGGTCGTTCATTCGGATCTATGCCACAAACACCAGGCAAATTTTATGGGAGGGTTTCCAAGCTTATTTTTACATCTTGTCAAAAAAAAACGAGTATTACTAACTACGATATGTAACGTGTTTGATGGGCAGCCCTTAATTCTAATAAAATTATATTTATCTTTCGTTCTAAACAATAAATTGACGTTATTTTCCGGTACTTCGCAAAGCAAATGTACTTATACCTATGAAGGTCATATCAGGAGTGCGATTTTTGAATCTCATTCTTTGAACTCAGCAGTTGAAAATGTCAAAATTATTGTGGAGATATGCATCTTTCTACTGCTGATTTGCCTTTCAAAAATCATACTTCAGGAGTGCGATTTTCGAAAGTCAAATCAGCCGTAGAAAGATGCGTATCTCCACAGTAGTTTTGACATTTTCAACTGCTAAACTCAGCGAATGAGTTTCAAAAATCGCACTCCAGAGCGTCTAGCATGATTTCTCTACACGCGCGCGACTCTGCTTTTTTCCATACTACAAGTCGCGGCAAGCGCGGCTCGCGCTCTCCGAAAAGCGCGCGAACAGGTTATTTTGTATGCAGCGAAGCCGAGTCGCGCACGTGTAGAGAAATCATACTAGACATGCTGGTCGTATTCGTATTACCACTGTTTATTTTTAAGGTTTGATTTATTCATAATTTATTATTGTAAGTGGCTTCCGCGTAGGATTCGTTGCCTCTGCCTTTAAACTAAACTGGGGCTAATTTCATACATTCCAATAAGCTTTAAATATGTAGGTCCTACACGGAAAAAATTAATATACTATTAAACAGGGTCCTTCTTAATATGCTGACACTTTTTAAGGGGATGATTAGACCATCAAACTGAACAACTTACGAAAAAAAAAAAAACAATTTGCGGTAACTACATATGGCTCGAGTAGGTTTGCAGTTTTGTATGGAAGACCTGATTTTTTTTCGCGATTTCATTGTTGGTGCCATAGAGGAAGTTGTTCGGTTTGACGGTCTGATCATCCCATTAAAAAAGTGTAAGCATATTAAGAAATACCCTACCTATATAATGTAATGTATTGTATTATAATGTATTAAGTATATAAGAGGAAAAAATGTATTACTTATATCCTATTCAAGCCATTGCAATGCGGAGCGGGATGGTTGGCACTTGTGTTTAATGAGAAACCCAGTTGACAATAATAATGATTTTAATATATATAACTTAAAAATACGTAGTATATTATACAATACTAATTAACAGCTAAGAAAACATGTAGGTTTATTATAATATCTCATTCCAACAAGATCGTGTTTACCACTCTTCGATAAATAAACTAAAATTCATAATTCGACTATCAAGTTTGACGTTCATAATTAATTTTTAGGGTTCCGGTACTTTGGGTACAAAGGGTGAAAACGGGACCCTATTACTAAGCCTACGTTGTCCGTCCGTCCGTCCGTCCGTCCCTCCGTCCGTCTGTCCGTACGTCCGTCCGTCCCTCCGTCCGTCTGTCCGTACGTCCGTCCGTCTGTCCTACCTATTTAGGGCAGGGCTGTAACTTTTGAACCGTAATAGCTAGATAGTTGAAATTTTCTCAGATTATGCGTTATTACGGCGGATTTGTTAACAAATAATAAAAATGGCAAAAAGTTAAAAACTAAGGGGGGTTTTCAACAAGAAACTAGTTTTTATCAACGTTTTTTCTTCACGCTCTATAGTAAAAACGGTAATACACACAAGCGTCAAACTTAGTGTGATTATAGAGCAAACTCTACAGAATAACAACAAATACTAAAAACCGGCCAAGTGTGAGTCGGTCTCGCGCTAAAGGTCCCGAACAAAAAAATTTTTTTTTTTTAAGTTAATAATGTTGTGTTCTGTGGTGGTGTGTGTACGTGTGTGTGTGTACGAGTGTACGGAACCCTCGGTGCGCGAGTAGCCCGACTCGCACTTGACCGGTTTTATTTTTTTTCTGTATGACCCATCTCGATTACTCGCTCATTTCTACAGCAATTGAATCGAAAGGATAGTGGGCAGAAGTGGTCCAAGAGCACCCGGATAAATGGCATACTACGTTTGAAAGGGGGTTTAATATAGAACATTTTTTTTATGCGGCACCAATATCTTTATGAGAGAAAAAAAGATACAGGCCGTTTTGTTTAGCGGTTTTTCATACTAATGTTAGCATTTAGCCGCTATTTACATCTGCTACTTGAATTCCTTGTGTCATGTGGATAGAATTATTGTTTTTGATTACCTATTATTAATGCAAAATAATCTTTAGCCCTCAAAACACACAACACTTAAAACGAGAAGAAAATTGTTATCTCATCGTGGAATTGCCGGTATAGTAAACGTGAGCCTTATTAGTTTTGATCACCCCGAAAGACATTACACCTTTCAGGGCCATAATATCAAAACGTCTTCCCCCTAAAACGACTTCGTCAAAATAAAACACTCTGTATCTTTTTTTTCCTCGAAACGAACCTGTATCATAGTGGACCAGTGGCCATACATTTTTGCCCAGTGTCCTTTGGCATGGGACATATAACAGTAACCCAAAAACAGAAATGAGGTAGCTGGTAGAAAGAAAATATTTCTTTTTTCTTCTTTTTTTTTTTTTAATACAATGTCAAAAAACTGTCTACAATGAAAAGGGGGTAGGAAAAGATTTTTTTTAATATATCGAGTGAGGTGTCGTTAGATAATATCTAGCGACACCTCACTCGAATTATTGCGCAAATATTATTTGCGCTCAAGGTCAAAAATAGGTCATACCCCCTCTAACTTCTAAAATGCTGGAGTAAAAAATCTAAAAGTATTTAACAATGTAGATCCCCATAATTACTTTCATTGAAAATTATAACGAACGCTGTATCATAAGCAGTGTCGGAGAAATAAAATAAAAACGTGCAACATAAATATTAACAGTCGAAATTAAATCGCACTATTGTTTGCATTGAAAATTTCTTAAGTTATTTAACCTATATCATGATAATGATAAGCTTTTAATGTAATGACTACGGAACCTTATCTTAGGCGAGTCCGACACGCTCTTGACCAGTTTTTTTTAATGAAAACGCCTCATTTGTTTGTCCAAGGAAAAACAACCCAAATTAGATTGCGCTGTCCTGCCCCGTCCCCTTTTGGCGATTTTATTTTCGTACAGAAGTCGACGAAAGTTATGTCTTTAGTTTATGGGTCAAAAAATAAACTCGAATTAAGTAAGGTCGATTCATAGTCCTTCAAAACGTGTTGTATTCGGTGTAGTCGATTTAAAATCTTGACAATAATTTAATCCATCCAATACCTTAGCATTTAAACATAAACTAGAATAACCTAATAGACATCCAACATAGAATATCAGTATCTAAAGGTAGAGTTGGAATTGAACAGCACGGAAAGTCCCGTTGACGTTTTTGAAGTGAAACTGTGCTGCTTGTAGAGTAGGTGCAAGGATTTTAGAATCATAAAGGATGACACTACTCTTTACAAGCGTGGAAACAAGAAAACTTACCATGGCGGTCGGTAATGTTCGACCTTCTTTCGTACGTCTCCGTCGTGGATATTTCCAACGCTTTTGTGTCCCTTTCTATCAGAAAAAAAATTAAATAAAACCTTTTATTTTCGTCGTTGGATTAGAAAAGGACAAAGTAACGTCGAAAACAAAGACGGGAATTTACGAAAGAAGAACGATCATTACCGACCACCAAGGAGTATTATCATGTTTCACCGCTTGTTAGGCAGTCTGTACTCCAAGGTATAGACAATACCTATGCCAGCTTCCTGAGTAGGTGTCTTTTAGGTTATATTTGTCTATGTTGCTAGAACAGTTAATACTATAACAGAATTGTATATACATCTAACTCTTTGCTTCTTCTTTCCTCTTCTCAGTTTGTTCAGCTCGTCGACCGAGGAGGTCGCGTTTTGTGCAGCATTTGTCACTCTGGAAAATAATATTATATTAGTGAATTTGAGTATTTATGATCATGCGTTGCGGAGAGGCGTGAACTTTTGGCTACAAAGGTCCGGGTTAGAACACGGATGTACGACCTGCGACGGTCGGCTGCAGATAATAAGTATCATCATCATCTCAGCCGATGGACGTCCATTGCTTTTTTTTTTTGTTTTGTTTTAATTTATGATGACCACTGGCATCCCTAACATTATATAAATAATAATTTGTAAGCCGTAAGGTAAGACATGTAGGACTTAATAATTATTGTAACAACTGCCTGTAACTACTCATGTCTGACAAATAAATGCATCTTTATCTTTTATCTTTTATCTGCTGGACATAGGCCTCCCCCAAGGATCGCCACAACGACCGGTCCTGCGCTGCCCTCATACAACGGGTTCCCGCCGCACACACCAGATCTTCGGTCCACCTTAAGCAGGGCTCACTGTCTTCCCACGCTGCGCTTTCCGGTACGCCACTCGAGAACTCTTCGGCCCCATCGGTCATCGGTTCTGCGAGCAATGTACCCCGCCCATTGCCACTTTAGTTTAGCAATTCTTTGGGCTATGTCCGTTTGTCAGTTACTCTGGTTCTTCTGCGGATCTCTTCATTTCTGATTCGATCTCGCAGGGACACTCCAAGCATAGCCCTGTCCATTGCCCTTTGGGTGACTTTCAGCCTTTTTATGAGGCCTTGAGTGAGCGACCACGTCTCAATTCCGTATGCCATCACTGGCAATACACACTGGTCAAGTACTTTCGTCTCGAGACACTGCAGTATTTGGGAAGAGAAGATAGTACATAGTTTCCCGAACGCTGCGCAGACGAGTTGGATTCGACAGTTGACCTCTTTCTCGAAGATATACCTATCTAACTGGATGGTTTGTCCCGGGTAAACATAATCGTGAAAATTACTTGAAATCGGCGCAATAATTATGTCGTCTTCCTTCATTCATCTCTTTTAGCCGTCATTTCAGGGCACACTCCCTTTTCACACATATAATTTTTCACAATCCATCCATCTTTTCGTTGGTCGCCCTAATAAGTATACAGGCATTTAGTACAAAGAGTCATCATCATCATCATCAGCCTATCATCGTCCACTGCTGAACATAGGCCTCTCCCAAGGCGCGCCACAAAACTCTATCCTCGGCCTTCCTCATCCAGTCGCTCTCCGCTACTTTTTTTAGGTCGTCTCTCCAGCGGGCAGCAGGGCGTCCGACACTACGCCTACCAGTTCGCGGTCTCCACTCTAGAACTCTGACACCCCACCGGTTGTCAGAGGTTACAAAGAGTGTTTTGAGTAAACTAGACTAACACAGTCCTCGTCGCTCGAGTCCCCGGTATCACTGGAGGAGTCCGTGCCGTAGTGGCCCAGCCCGGGCAGCACTCCCACGCACTGCATCGCTCCCACTGCATCCTCCGAGGGTACTAACTGTTGTGTGCTGAAAGAGAAACAAAAATAAACTTGACACCCCTGTGTTCAGACTCAGTAGGGTCAATACATCATTTATGGGCTACTAAATACGTTTTTACAATAAAATTCCTGACGATATATTAAATTTATCTGAAAGAAAGTTTAAATCACATATTAGGAAGTCTTTATCTGGCAAGGCATATTATAAAATAATTACTATATTGAAGACACAAATGCGTGGGATTCCAGTTTGACATCATTTGTATAGCAAAATCTGTGACTTTTTAGATTGTGACGTTCGAAAAGAGGTACATTGTATCCTATTTTGAATAAATATATTTTGTTTGAGTTTTGAGTTTGAGAGAACATTTATTTATTTACTTAATGAGGTTTTGAGCCGCGACTTCGTCCACGTGGGATTATCCCTATAGGGTCGATTTTCGAAAAATCCTTTTTTAGTGCACCCACAATATACAGGTTGTAACAAAACACCCTAGTAATACTTAAGGGGGTGCTTCAGACCATCAAACTAAACAACTTTCACAATTGGGCCAACATCGAAATCGCCAAAAAAAATCTGCTCTTTCATAAAAAGCTGCAGTACCGTCTCGACTCAAATGTATGGGACGGCAGATTTTTTTTATTTTTTCTCGACATTGGCTCCATAGTGAAAGTTGTTCAGATTGATGGTCTGAAGCACCCCCTTAAGTATTACTAGGGTGGTTTGTTACACCCTGTACATTCCAAATGTCATGTTCCTATCTTCAGCGGTTTAGGCCGTGTTGTCTGTCAGTCAGATAGTCACGGAACTCTTTTATACGTTTATATTTATTAAGTGTGTCCAGCATGCGTTGAATGCTCCTTTTTTTTCCTCTACCCTATAGGTACTTGGCCATTTTAGGGTTCCGTAGTCAAACAAGGAATCCTTATACTTTCGTCCATTCTGTCTGTATGTCTGTCTGTGTGCCCCACCTCAATGAAGACAGAAACTGTTACCCAAAAACAGAAATGTTGTAGTTATGAGGAAAACAAATTATTTATACACTCTTCCCATGCAACTAAAAAGATTGAAAAAAAAAATACACTTGTTAATAAATCGAGTGAGGTCGTTGGATAGGTCTTGTCTAATGGAACAAAACTCCCATAGAAACTAAATCGTTATAATGCTTTTGTCTCGAGATATCTGCGCTCAAAGTAAAGAATAGGGCGTCACGTTCTTGGCCTCGGTATAGTAATAGTATCCAAGCTCAAAAATGACTGAAAATGTGAGTTTAACGTTTTTTAGGGTTCCGTACCCAAAGGGTGAAAACCCTATTACTAAGCCTACGTTGTCCGTCCGTCCGTCCGTCCGTCCGTCCGTCCGTCCGTCTGTCCGTCTGTCCGTCCGTCCGTCCGTCTGTCCTACCTATTTGTAACTTTTGAACCGTAATAGCTAGATAGTTGAAATTTCGGCGGATTCGTTTACAAATAATAAAAATGGCAAAAAGTTAAAAATTAAGGGGGGTTCTCAACAAGAAACTAGTTTTTAGCTACGTTTTTTCTTCACGCTCTATCGTAAAAACGGTAATACATACAAGCGTCAATCTTAGTGTGATTATAGAGCAAACTCTACATAATAACAACAAATACTAAAACCGGCCAAGTGTGAGTCGGTCTTGCGCTAAAGGTCCCGGACAAAAAAGTTTTTTTTTCTAAGTTAATAATGTTGTGTTCTGTGGTGGTGTGGTACGGAACCCTCGGTGCGCGAGTGGCCCGACTCGCACTTGACCGGTTTTATAATTTATTCAGAAAGAAAAATTTAATATTTCATTAAATACCCTGTAACTCTAAAAAACCGTATTGCTCTTAACTTACTTGACGTTGACAATTCCATTGATTTTCTTCTCCGGGACACCTTTATCTTTGTTCTCGTCTAATTCACTGGCTTTTCGCTTTCTCACTACCACCTGCAATATGTAGAAGTTGCTGAGATTATTTTTAACCTTAACATTATTATGGTTCTTTACACTTTTAAATTTTAGTGGTTTTAGTTTGGTGGGGAGATGATTTATGATAAATAGCCTATTATGCACCCTGTGCGAGCTTCTACAGCGTGAAATTGATATCATTAGCTTAGCATTATTTGTTTGAGTCGAGTAGGCATAGCAGTTTAGTTAGGAACAGCAGATTTTTTTGCTCCGATCGGTTTTCTCCCATAGTAAAAGTTGTTCAGTTTGATGGTCTGGTCCTTAAAATAGTTTCAGCTAATATTGTTAGACTGTGATGATCATGAAAGGCACGTCACGCACGAGTAAAGAAATCTACTAGAGGGCTGGATACATGCTTGATTTTCCGATTGATTTAGTGACGGCAATCAGTACACTTACCCCCTGCAGTTTGTTCTTCAGCGAGGCGGGAGGGGGTTGGGGGCGCGCGGGCGCGATCTGCGCGCGGAGACGCTGCATCTCCTCGGTCTCTGCCAGGGTCGACACGCGCTCTCTGTGTTATACGTCTTATAAGTAGTCTGTAGGTTTATAATTCCAAGAAAAGAGGTGAACTTTATAAATATGTTTAGGGTCCTTCTTAATACTGACGGTTTTTCAAGGTGATGATTAAACCATCAAACTAAACAACTTTCTCTATGGAACCAATACATTTCGGTCGAGTCGGTTTTCGATGTTGGTCCCATAGAGAAAGATGTTCAGTTTGATGGTCTATGTAGATTGGTCGGTTGTGAAACGCGTACGAAGGCGCGGGGCGTGGGCACAGCTAGTGATAAATAAGCTAGAAACTAACCTGAACTCTTGCATCTCTTTCTGTTCCTCAATAAAGATCTGTTGTGCTGCTTTAGCCTTTGTACTCTCTACCAGGTCCAAGAAGCCCACTTCATCGTCATCCAGACCTCGGATCATGTTCTCTGTGGAAAGCTGTTACATAACAAACTAAAGTACTACTCAGATTTAATGGTTGATAGTTTCAATCTAACTTATCATATCTTGTTGTTGGGGCTGGCAAGCCAGCAACCTTCGACCCAGTGGGATCTTTTATGTTAACCCCAATACTTCACTCTTCAAATACATGGTCAATGAAGGAGACGATACCATTGAGGGGAAGAAACCTAAGATCTCCCGGTTTTGGATATCCATCTCCGAGGAGGCTCATGTGTTTTGCCGCCAATACATCTCCACCACCAGTTGCGTGCGGAGAGGAAGAAACCATGGAACATATTATCCTATGCGACTGATGTATTAATGTGGCTAAATGACTGTGCTGCTTGGGCTAGAAACTAAATCGTCCTTGTGCTTGGGAGATGGATATCCAAAACCGGGAGATTACAGGTTCCTTCCCCGGAATGGTATCACCATGTTTTTGAGGGGTGAAGAAAATAAATGTTTAGGGGTCAACACAAAAGAACCCATTGGGGCAATAAAATAGACTAATTTCGATATTTTGTTCAGAGTAACAGAATTTTTTTTTTTTAGTTTTGCACTACTAATAATTTAAAAGGGTGCTTCAGACTATCAAACTGAACAAGTTTCACAATCTTTAAAAATCCGAAAAAAAAGTTGTTCCACAGAAAATGTACGTCTTTAGGACCGTCTTTTCGAGAATTGCTTCTTTTGCATATAAATAAGCTGTATTTTAATTGTACTTTGTACATTTTGTTTTGTTTAAAAGATGTGTGTTGTAGTTGTAGAGTTTCTGGCCCCATCTTCTCTCAACGGAACACCTTCCGACGCAGTGGTAGAGTCTAAAAATGACGTCAAAAAACTATCTATATGATATTATTTTAAATAAAAAATTTTGAATTTTGCTGGTTTTTAAGACTAAAATTAAATGAAGAGAGAAAACCAATAATCTAAATAAAATATCTCACTCAGTTTATGAGCCTCTTCGTATTCCGCCTCTTTCTTCATCCTCTGCTCTTCAAGACGCTGGAACAATGGTCGGTTATCATACTGCTCCTCTGGTGCCTCTGCAAATTATTTCAAGTCTCATCTTAAATCACACTTTTTTAGGTTACACATAGGGTTGCCAGCTCCCATTTAATGTTTTAATTGATTTAAATATATAATTATTATCCTACTAATATTATAAACGCGAAAGTTTGTAAGTATGGATGGATGTTAGTTCCGCTTTCACGCAAAAACACCTGAACGGATTTTGATTAAATCTGGCATGTAGATAGACCATGGCTTGGATTAACACATAGAGTACTATTTATCCGGGTAACACAGACGAAGTCACGGGCAACAGCTATACTCCATTCAAGAATTCGAGCGACAAAATGTAAACAACGGTGATACCAGTGTAGAAAATACCATCTCTAGACGGAAGAAAACTTATCTCCGGAATGAATAACAGTAAATTATCTATTCTATTCGCAAAGGATTACGACAAATGATATGTTAATTTTGTATGGAAAATAAATTTAAAAAACGCAAGTAATAATTTATTATAGATTAAAAGAAAGCGTGACTGTAAATATTTTATTTCGTGGTCTGGCAACAATCAGATATTTTAGACCTTTGGTTCGTTTTAACAAAGTGCTTAATATTATTATAATGAAAAACATTTTTTATTGTAAACAATAACGTAAACGCGTCTATTGATTGTTTAATACCTTCGTCTGAGTCCGTACGCTATGCGCGGATGCTACGCATAGCACAAAAAGCCCACACAGACAGAGTAAAGGGCTACATATAACATAATTTAAAAATTTCATTCATATTGTCACGATTGTTTTTATTATTTATAGATAGACAATACAATTTTAATGTGAACGCAATTTATTATATGCCGTGCCGACATAATTTTATTCTTAAAAAATGCACCAAAGGTTTCTGACCACGTAATGTCACTTTGACAGTGACGTTTCTTTGTTTACATTTTGTCGCTCTAATTCCTGAACGGAGTATAGTTTTGAATAATTATATCAAACTTATTTATTTCGGTTTTTGGTCCACATATTCGTACTCAAGAAAAAATCCTTTCCAGCATCGTGCTCGAGTAAACAGTCAGATCTATGATTTCGAAGCGAGTAGGCGTTCACAACTGGATGCCAAACGTTATGAACTGAAAGTCCGACCACCAGCGGCTATTCAGTATCACTGTGAAAACGACGTGGTCAAGTGCCCGCTATGTGCGAGGATCTTCTCCAAGAAGATTGGCTATGTAAGCCACATGAGAGCTCATCAACGCCAACAACGGAGTTGAAGCAGTCGCCGTGGCCGAAATCGGTTAGGAGCAATCATCATCATCATCATGTATTTTTCTTTTTATGTTTTTTTTGGCAATAAACTGATTTGATTTGATTTGACTGCTCTCAAATGGTGAAGGAAAATATCGTGAGGAAACCTGCATACACTGAAGAAATTGAAGAGATAATGTGAAGTTTACCAATCTGCATTGGGCACGTGTGGTAGCCCAAACACCCTCCATGAGGGTGTTTGGGCCTGTCCCCTGCAGTTGGGTATTGATTATTTGTGGTTGGGCAATTGCAAGCAAGGGGTCATTGTAACACTGAGACCAGCGCTGGTCCTTTGTTTTCGCCCCAAGCTCACCCATATGTTAGGCATACCCAGGCGCGTGCATAGAAGGTAGGCAGAAAGACAGTGAAGCCCTAATAATTTCTAAACTAAGAGCATTTTGTTTACTCAATGACTTTTAATAGGTTTAATTACCTGTATTTAAACAAATCAAAGTCACTTAGTGAATTAAATGCTTTTATTTTAGAAATTATTAGGCTTTCACTGTGTTTTACCTGCCTGCAGTGCAGAAACCAAATAATTTCTAAACTAAAAGCATTTTGTTTACCAAATGACTTTGATTTGTTTACATAAAGGTAAAGTAAAGTAGAAAAAAAAGTAAATTATAAAGTATAATGGCCTCAATTCGGAGTGTACCACGACTAAACTAAACTAAATGTATTCCTGTCACTTTCTGAAATAAGATTAAGAAAAGAGACAGAAAACCAACAGCTGACTTTAGTGCTGTCAAAGTGACATTAAACGCCCAAAAACGACTTAAATAAGATGGCGTACATTATGATGGCAACTTATCTTGCGCATTTAACGTCACTTTGACAGCACTAAAGTCAGCTGTTGGTTTTCTGTCTCTTTTCTTAATCTTATTTTAGAAAGTGACAGGAATATGTTTAGTTTAGTCGTGGTACACTCCGAATCGAGGCCATTGATTGATTGATTGAAAGGTAATTAAACCAATTAAAAGTCATTGAGTAAACAAAATGCTTTTAATTAAGAAATTATTAAGGTTTCACTGTTCTTTGCCAACCTTCTATGCACGCGCCTGCGCATACCTCCAAACTTATGGTATTTTCTTTTCATTCTCGGCAATGCAGGTTTCCTCACAATGTTTTCCTTCACCGCCAAGCTAGTAAATGATAAATACAACGGTAAATTCCGAACAACTTAATGGTACAAGCCAGAGGCCAGGAATCAAACTGTGGCCTAACGATTGAGCTCTCTTCCGGATGGGCTGTCATCGCTCTGCAGTGGGGTGATTATGAATGAAAGAGTTCATGAAAGGTATTTTCTCAAACATGCTTGGAAATGTGAGCATTATTTTGACAACCTTCTTCGAGATAAATCGAAATTGCTGTACTGGCCAAATACATGCGCGCAGCGGCCAGCAATGTTAGTATGAAAATCCATATCTGTCGTGTTTAGCGGCCAAATAAATTACATACTAAACTCATATCTGTCGTGTAATTTAAAAATGGAACGATCTTTTACTCCGAAACATGGCGACCAAGAAGGTAACTCATCAAAGGTTTTATTTAAATTTCGAACTGACTTGCAAATAGAAAGCTGTTTATTGAAAAAAAAAAACAAATTGTTGTTCGTTGTTCGTCATTGATTTTGAAGAGTTAAAATTTCCGCGAATTATTTGAGAAAATTTATTGTTTTCATTTCCGCACATTATTTGAGAAAAGTACTATACAAGCCTTGGCCACAACTAGGTATTGATGGACTTACGTAGGTATGTGTGCCTCGGCTTCGCCTCGGCCCACATTTACACGTTCGTCCATCAATACCTCTGTTGCTGGCCGCTGCAGTAATGTACTATTTTTTAATCTTAGATAGACTACAAATAAGAACGTAGATAGACTTATACAATAATAAACCAAATATGAAAAATGCTTTTGGTTATGAAATACCAGGGGTACAGAAATCGACGAAAAAATACACTAAAAGACATGATAATACTTTGATAAACGATCAGGAGCTAAATGTAGGCAAAAATACAGTATAATGTTTAGATAACGATTGAAAAATGTCGAATAATAATGCATTACCTTGCGGTTGATCTTCTGTGCGTACTTTGTCCCATTCTTCTTGGCGACGCCGTCGGGCTTCCAGTATCTCGGATTCTGATATAAATCCTGAACTCATTTTCTACGTTGATTCGGTTTTTTGATAAAATTGAAATCTTTCTTTGATTTCGTTCCGCTTCGTTCGATGTGGTTTTTCCGATTTGACATTGACTCATTGACAATTTGACAGTAAAATATTTTTGACAGTATCGACAACATAGAACATTCTAAGTGGAATGCCGAAATACAGCTTCCGCCATCTATCGGTTATGTTTCGAAGTACTAAGTGTTGAACTAAATGGTTCGTATCCTGATTCTTGAAGCGATAGCGCACTACACCTAACCGGCACACCGCTGCGCTGTACTAGTGAGAGATTTCGCCCGTATGAATCACTGTCTTGTTGGTCTAGTGGTCTCGATAACCGGCTCACGATTCGGGAGCCCACTGGCGGACTAAGGGGGGGCGGAGGGGCGGTCCGCCCCGGGCCCCCAGTCCTGGGGGGCCTCCGAATCTCGAGAAGAGAATCCCTTTTTAAACAAAACCAAAATAATGACGTTTATATAGCAAGTAAAGACACAGTTTAGAGTTGGAGGCCCGGGCCTCAGGAGGCCAGAAGCAGAACAGGTTCTGAGACTGCAGTTTGAAGTTGGAGGCCCCGTACGTTAGTCATTGAAAGTCAAGAAAAGAAATAGAGTCAAAAATACTGCGAATTTGCGAGCTCGCTTCGCTCGCTAAATCTTTTTCAAGTTGTTACGCAGTTAGCATAATTATGAGTTCGCTTCGCTCGCTCCGGAGGCCCTGGCCTCCGGTACTGGGACTGCAGTTTGAAGTTGGAGGCCCCGTAAGTTAGTCATTGAAAGTCAAAGAAGGAAATAGAGTCCAAAATATTGCGAATTTGCGAGCTCGCTTTGCTCGCTCAATCTTTTTCAAGTTGTTATGCAGTTAGCATAATTATGAGCTCGCTTCTTGAAAGGTCAATGTGGTTGGAATTAGAATGTGATTCGAAAATTTGTCATAATTATAGAATCGTTCGCTCCGGTTTTAATTTCATACGCCAATATACTCACCTACTCTATTTCAAGATGAGCTCTACAATCGAGTTATTATAAGCATTATATTATAACCTCAGGGTTAAAAGCTCCAATTAAAAAAAATAAAAAAAAGAATAAAAAAAAAAAAAACTGCACTAAAATCTTGAGCTCACTTTGCTTGCTCCAGAATTCAGTGTAGTCTCGAGCTCGCTTCGCTCGCTCTTGGTTTTGGATGGTACCTATGTCTTTTCATAGTATACAGTTGCAGTTGCACTGTTGGTGTGCAGTTAAATCTTGAGCTTACTTTGTTCGTTCCAGATCTTAAGTCGTAAAAAAATTCGAGCTCGCTTCGCTTGCTCAATGATTTAAATCTTATTCCACTGATCTCATTATATTGCAGTAAAATTTCACTTAGCTTTGCCCGCTCCAGAATTCAGTGAAATCTCGAGCTCGCTTCGCTCGCTCTAGGTTTTACATTGTACGAATGTCAGGCTCGCTTCACTCGCTCCGTGTTGTAGGACCTGAATCTCCCTGGGACAAAATACTTGCTACCTATGCCTATGGAAGGAAGGGGCTCCAATGTTAAGTTTTTGCCACGGCTCTAAAGAATTGTAGATATCAATTTCTGGAAGACCGGGGGCCTCATTTAGTTTTGCCGCCCCGGGCTTAGTCCGCTGCTGCGGGAGCCATGGTTCGAGCCTCGTGTCGGCCGGCCGTCTTTTTCAATTTTATTTCACTATTGTCACAGCCATGACACTGCGTGTACGTGAAAGATTCCGCTTCGGTGACCTTGGGCCGGCGCGAGTATGCGATAGGGTCGATACCTTCCGACAACGTAAATTACATATGTATCTACCTACCTATACTCCATTCAGGAATTAGAGAGACTTTGACAGTGACGTTTCTTTGTTTACATTTTGTCTCTCTAATTACTGAATGGAGATTAGCTGATATTTTATTCACGTAAAATAAATTATATGTATTATCATTGCAGTTAGTATTGTAGTGTCAATTTCATGTCATGCTCGATACCCATAATGTAGGTAGGTAGTTAGCAAATGTAACAATCAATTATTATAATCCAAATCAGGTACCTAGGTCGTGGATTTTTAAAAATCGAGGTTGTAGGTGGTAGGTGGGTATTATCGGGAAAAAAGTACCTAGGGGGCGTGATCAATCATCAAAATTAAAATACCTACATTTTGAATTAACTGTTTTAAAGGACGTTAAGTATGAATAGGCAGGTAGGAAACACAACAATCAACTCGACATGACATGTTTCCGCACGTGACAATAAAGTCGCGTACGTACTACGTACCTACTCGCGTCGTCCACTGAGTCGAGCGAGCGAGAACATCCTTGGGATTCGGCCGTCATTGACATGACGTCCCACCCGCTCGCAACCCGCGTTCCTACCCGCGCTCGCCCCCGACCCGCACACATAGCCACGAGCACTTTTACGATCACACATGCATGAGTGTCGCTTCTTTTCGCGTAGTGTATATTTTCTTTGCTATTGTGGCTCCCCCAGTGCTAATATGGGACAACACAAATAATTAGGACGTCCTAAAATTCAAGGCGACTTACCTATCTATAGCCAATATACATATTAATCTATGATCGACAAAAACGTTTTGTTCAGTATTAGTGAAGATTTTTGTCGAGGAAGTAAAAGCTTTGAAAATTCGCATTTAAAATAATACATAACATTTTCAAAGCCTATGAAAAAGAACTATTTATTTCGAATCAAATTAAAGATTGAAAAATTAAGTCTCGGGCGGGACTTGAACCCGCACCCTTCCAAACCGGGGAAGTGCGTATCCAATTTCGATTTTGATTTGAAATAGCACAACATGGCTGTAACATGTTTACAAATCCATAATATTTGAAACTATTTATTTTTAATAGTAAATATTATTAATTTTCTTCACCTTTTTTTACAAACCCTTGGATTTCGCGTTGAAAAACAACATATTTTTTTGCTGAAAACTAAACGCAATGTAAACGTAAGACATTACTATTCTGTTTATACAGATTGCTACATATTCTGAAATCCAAAAGAGCTTAGTGGTAAAAAAAATTTTTTTACTGTCTCCTTGTAAAAGATAGTAATTCAGAGCCTTTTTCCAAAACTTTATTGAGTGAACAGATAGCATTTCACGTATTTTAGTAAAGCTTTTGGCCCGTTTTTAAAGTGAAATTTATTCAACCAAATTCAAACGAGCTTTGTAAAAGCAACTTTAATCAAAATTGATGAAAATTTTTGAAAAAACTGTGCCGGTCCACGAATTTTTGCATTTGATTATAATTCCAGTGAAGTTTCTTCCCACCTTGGAACTGGAATATTAAATTAATAACCGCTACAACATGTCTGAAACAGAAAATAAAGAATTGACCCAAGAAGACGGTCCTAAAGACTATGTGGAAGATGGAAAAAACAAATTGGTGGTAAAATGTAAATTTTGTGGTTCTAAGATTTTAGACAAGAAATCTGGTAAATACGTCGTACAAGAGGTAAATATTTTAATTAACTTATCATATACCACGTCAGTATTATAATTTCTAGTTTCACGTAAAAATAACCTAAACATGTACTTAGTTTCTTAGGTCTAGGTTTTTTTTATACATGGTGTAAATTTTAATGAGTATCGCGGCTCAACTGTACAATGCGTGCCGTCGAGTTCAGGGTTCATATTTTTTGTTCATAAATTTCCGCAAGTTGAAATTTCGTATATAGCTTAGTTATAAGAAGACCTATTTGGAAAAAAAATATGAACCCTGAACTCGACGGCACGCATTGTACAGTCGTTCCAGTATCGCTACAAGTTAGTTATACATACTTTCGACTTACAAGTGCTTCAGGTTAGTGACACTGAAAAAAATTTGCTATGGGACCACCATTAAAATCGCGAATAAAATCTGCTATTTCATACAAAAGAGCGAGCCCGTTTGGGTTGAGTGGCGCCTGAAATACACTGTTTTCAAACAAAAACATAACTATAGTATGACCAGGAAAATAATATGGCTCGTCAATCTTCGTTTGCGCAGCGCAGAGTCCCTGTCAAAACCCGAAGTCATTTAGTAATCAAAGGGTGCAAAGTTGGATAGCAGCGTAAAGGGTGCAAAAACAATTAGCCAATAGCGCAAGGGATTTAAGGTGGCCACCCTGGTCAGTATAATTTCATGCGCTAATAAAATTTATTAACTGTGCAGGTACACCGGTAAGACTTATAAACCTGGTTTCCCACTGAAAAACAATACAATCAATTCAAACCAAACCAAACCAATCCATCACACCAACCAATCCATACCTCAAACAAAAACAATCAATACATACCTTCTTTAATTTATGTTTTTTATTCCAGAAAGAGCTACCGCTAATGCAACAAGATGCCAACAGAAAGGAAGGAGAATTCCAAAATGAGACGGTCAAAGAATTTTATCATGTCGAAAATATGTATACGTTTGAAAATATTGGCTTTACGCACACAGTGGCGAATCATAAATACTTGAGTTGTGCTGATTGCGATGCAGGTCCCGTTGGTTACTACGATTTGGATACTAAACATAGCTACATAGCCTTATCTAGGATTGTACATTCTTAGGTATAGATTAAAGGCATATTTAGTGCTTTGGATGGTCAGTACAGACTTTATTTATCCATAGAAATTGTGTTTATAAAATTTCATTGACTTTAGTAATTGGTTAATATTGATAATCTTCGTTTACTGTATGCAGCACGCTCGGACGTGCCGGCCGGGTCCACATTTGTAACATTTTGGTTCACCTATTTGGGTGTGTGACGTGTATTGTGGCATTTCAATATTAAATATAATTTTGATTTATGAATCAAGAAAACCTCAATTAAAAACGTGCTAGGTACTCCAACTTACTACAAAAGCATTATAGCATGCAGTATTTATATGTATCCGTACATAGTTGATATTCCAACAATCCGCACAAAAAAGGTTCACAGTTCACATCCTGAGAACTGAGAGAAGAGAGATTTTATAATCAAAAAAGAAAAAAAAAACAGCCATTTCTACAATTATTATGATATTTTTAAAACTTTAATGTTTATCACTACATAATATAAAACAAAGTCGCTTCCCTCTGTCTGTCCCTATGTATGCTTAGATCTTTAAAAGTATGCAACGGATGTTGATGCGTTTTTTTTAATAGTTAGAGTGATTCAAGAGGAAGGTTTATATGTATATAGTATCAGCATTTCACCCGTGCGAAGCCGGGGCGGGTCGCTAGTAAAACTATAAATGTATTTAAAAAAATAGCTTTTAGGCTTATGTAGTACCTAAGTGGAGGTAGCACATTTTATTTTTAGTCTTTCATTATTAAGAATAATGGTAAAAACGGTAAAAGGACTCTTAATATGTGCCGTGACATCAGAAGAAGCACTAAATATGTCATGAAAATAATGAATAAAATATGGAATTGAAAATGTAACTATATCAAATATAATTATTATTTTAACTTTTTTCATTACATAGTTTCATTGCCATTCCATCATAAATAATTGTTTTAATCATAATATGTATTTTAAATAGCTGCATTATGTTACATAATTAATTAATTATACATTTTGTAATGATGCATTAAGATTTGAGCTTAAGTTTAATGAAGTGAATGCTTGTAAACTTTTTGTATAAGATTTTTATTGTAAAATATAATTTTACTTTACTCTCATGGTTTTTTAAGCATTAATTTAATACCGTCAGCCTATACAGGGTGGAAAGTTAAGATGGGGCACAAAGGGCAGCTACCAGAAGCATTATAGCTACAAGAAAACGTTCTTAGGAGACTAACCCTAACTTTTGGAGCATTTAACTTCCGCATTCGCAAAATTCGAAAAAAATGTAGGTACCTTTTTTTATCCCATTCAATCCTCTTACTGATAAAGAACATAAGTCTCTATGGGGTCAACCGAGGTCGAGGTATTAGAACTCTCAGAAAACGCAAAATTAATTTCCCATACATTTAGTAGGGAAATATCAAAATCACCCTAGTTGTGATTTTGTAAACACTTTCCAAATTTTTAGGGGCGGTTGAGACTATCAAACTGAACAACTTTTACTATGGGAGCAAACATGAAATAGCAAAAAAAATCTGTTCTTCATACTAAACTGCAAGGCCTACCTTGAGTCTAGCTCTAGGGTCTAGCTAGACTCAAATGTATCAAACAGCCGAATTTTATTTTGCTATTTCAGGTTCGTTGGCCAAAACCTGTAACTACCAACTATACAGGGTGTAAGTGACAGCCTAGCAAATACTGAAACGGTGAACTTAGACCATCAAACTGAACAGCAGTTTTGTACGGGACAGTTGATTTTTTTTTCACGTTTCCTGAGGTAGGCTCCATAGTGAAAGTTGTTCAGTTTGATGGTCTGAGTTTACAGCTTCAGTATTTGCTAGGCTGTCACTAACACCCTGTATACTATTACCTATTCTGTGCCTATTGGTGTAATAAAAAAAAATATATATCTAAATATTCATTTCAAAACATTGTTGGATGATTGTATAGCAATATTTCGAACCACTTCTCATCGGTTTCCGTGGTGTAGCGGTTATCACATCTGCCTAACACGCAGAAGGCCCCCGGTTCGATCCCGGGCGGAAACATACGTTTTTTGTTTTTGTCAGCTCATTTCCAATACTTTTGTAACCTTTTTTGAGTTATCTATTCTTGTCTGCTACAATCCTTATTGATTTTGGAGTTTTTTCATTACACCTACATTGCTTCCAGTTCAGTTTTAGCAACCATATTTCATACCCAATCAAAACTTTGCTCTAATAAAACTCGCAGGCGTTTCACACAGGTTTTCGAAATACATTGTACCGATAATTCGAAATAACTACTTTACTGAATATCTCTGACTACCCCCTCGGGGAATGTAGTCGTATACTATGCTATAACTACGTAGTTCTTTGAACTACCTACCTACGCACAATGTATTTGGCAAGTTAAAATGCCACAATCATCGTGATATTGCGTTGGTTTTGTCACAATATGATTTTGTTTGTCGGCCATGAAATGTGAGGTTCACTACCTGCGCAATAACCAAGAAGGCAATAATACTTAAACAATAATAATCTGTTGAGACCAATCGTGATAAATAAATCTCCATTGAACGATTCTGACACATTCGTCGAATGGTTCAAAGTAAAGTAAGTTTCGTTAGCGAGTGTTTCGACGACATAATCTCGCGCCTGTGAACGATTCGCAGACAGAACGTTTGTGTGAACCACAACATAGATAGATACTTTTTCTCTATGTCACAACTAGGCCACAACTTAACACATTGGTTCGGTATCGCGCTAATCATTTGATAGCCTTTAGAGCCACACAGATTGCTCAGATCAGTAAGTCTAGTAAAGTTTAGCGCGATACGGAATTCAGCACAGTTGAATATTAGATAATTGGATTGCAATGTGATTAGAACTGAAGTGTGATTTTTGAATCTCATTCGCTGAGTTCAGCAGTTGAAAATGTCAAAATTACTGTGGAGATATGCATCTTTCTACTGCTGATTTGACTTTCAAAAATCATACTTCAGGAGTGCGATTTTTGGAAGTCAAATCAGCGGTAGAAAGATGCGTATATCTCCATAGTAATTTTGACATTCTCAACTGCTGAACTCAGCGAATGAGATTCAAAAATCGCACTCCTGTTCTATAACTACTCGGCATCCCGCTGACCTCCTAGCCCGACGTCTAAAAGCTTTCTCTATCCGACACGCGTGTATTACGCTACGCACTTTTCATCACCAATTTATTATGTGACAGTGACACACAATATTTATTGCCTTGTGTTATGCCTAGGCAACTAAGTAATAGCCAGTATAAAATGGTCAATAGCAATATAAACAGCGAATTCTTCAACTAGAATGTACCTACATGACATGACAATCTAAGATTACCATTACATAAGGCACATCATTACATTTCATACAGAATTAGGTACCTACTTTACACTGAAGAAAATGACTTGCTTCTTTCTCTAAGTCTAAGCGATAAAAATCGAAAATGTTTTTACCCAATGCCTCTAGTTATCTAAGTACGTTTTTTTTTACTTAGGTACACTATGCGTATACTGAAATGATCATTATGCATATACAGGGTCCTTCTTAATATGCTGACACTTTTTTAAGGGGATGATCAGACCGTCAAACTGAACAACTTTCTCTATGGGACCAACATCGAAACCGCGATAAAAAATCAGCTCTTTCATACAAAACTGCAAACCTACTCGAGCCAAATGTATGGAAGAGCTGATATTTTTTTCGCGAATTTTATTTTGGTCCAATAGAGAAAATTGTTCAGTTTGATGGTCTGATCATCCCCTTAAAAAAGTGTCAGCATAATTATTAAGAAAGGACCCTGTGTATAAAGCTATCATGAAATTTGAATAAATCTAAGAGAGCTACAAATCGGGGAAAGGTGGACGAGATGATCCCCATATAAAGGGTTAAAATACGAGCATTCTGCTCGTAGTTTAAACGATATTCAAGTAAATGCAGATTTTAAAGCGTTTAATGATAGTAAATTTTTTTTATCAGTCTACTTGTCAAAATGTTTAATTTGTTTATCTTTCATTATTACATTAAACTTTGTTTAAACCCTTTTTTTAAATCCCTTTTTGGGAAAGAGCAAGATGATTTTAACCTTAATTTGGGAAAGTTTTGGGTTTTGGTCATATAAAAAAAGTGTTTTGGTATGAAATGAACAACTCTTATTAAAGATAAAAATGCCTTAACTTATGGAGGTTTAAAAAAAATTGTGTTAAGTATTAAACTTTACCTAGCTGAAACTGAGGTTTACCTGAGCTTTTCCGCAGGTCACAACATTTTTGTTTTTTAACATAATTTAGGTACTCGTCTCTCACACCGCCATCAAAAATTGTCTGATGCGAGGGGTTATCGAGGGCTGTGTTTTAGCAAAGAAAACCACTAGGTAGTGTTAATATATTTAGCTGCAATTTCAAAGGATCATTTACCTCAAGGGATCATCTCGCACACCTTTCCCCTATCTATAAGTTAATGTTATGGACATGAAGAAGTTTTCGCTTTTTGTGTAGAGATGAATCGTAGCGTGTGGCGGGCTGTACTCTCTACCTACCCCCGTGGGATGGTGGCGTGAGTATTGTTTAGTATGTATAGAGATTAGTAGCCTCGCAATCTTCTTAACATTAACATTAATAATTGATGTAAAATACCTCTTAACTTGTGATTAAATGCTATTTGAATGTTTTGTTGCATCTTAATTATTGTCTTGGTACGTAATGCTAATGAGTTTGAAGGTATGTAATAGTATGTAATATATTATGGAGATTTGATACGTCTTTTTTTCAAGACATTCTAGTCATAAATTTTTAGTAGTTAGTTATGTAACTACTACAGGGTGAAATTGATATCATTGGCATCCTTTTAAACTACGAGTCTACCCATCAAACTGAACAACTTTTACTATGGGAGCAAACCGATCGGAGCAAAAAAAAATATCTGCTGTTGCATACATTTGAGTCGAGTAGGCATTGCAGTTTAGTATGGGACAGCTGATTTTTTAGTTGCTCCGACCGGTTTGCTCCCATAGTGAAAGTTGTTCAGTTTGATGGGTAGACTCTTAGTGTAAAAGGATGCCAATGATATCAATTTCACCCTGTATAGGTAACCTAGTATACAGGGTGTAACAAAACACCCTAGTAATACTTAAGCGGGTGCTTCAGACAATCAAACTGAACAACTTTCACTATGGAGCCAACAACAAAATCGCGAAAGAAAAATCCGCTCTTTCATACAAAACTGCAGTACCGTCTCGACTCGAATGTATGGGACGCAAATTTTTAGGGTTCCGTACCCAAAGGGTGAAAACGGGACCCTATTACTAGCCTACGTTGTCCGTCCGTCCGTCCGTCCGTCCGTCCGTCTGTCCGTCTGTCCGTCTGTCCTACCTATTTGTAACTTTTGAACCGTAATAGCTAGATAGTTGAAATTTTCTCAGATTATGCGTTATTGCGGCGGATTTGTTAACAAATAATAAATATGGCAGAAAGTTAAAAATTAAGGGGGGTTTTCAACAAGAAACTAGTTTTTATCAACGTTTTTTCTTCACGCTCTATAGTAAAAACGGTAATACATACAAGCGTCAAACTTAGTGTGATTATAGAGCAAACTCTACAGAATAACAACAAATACTAAAAACCGGCCAAGTGTAAGTCGGTCTCGCGCTAAAGGTCCCGGACAAAAAAAGTTTTTTTTCTACGTTAATAATGTTGTGTTTTGTGGTGGTGTGGTACGGAACCCTCGGTGCGCGAGTAGCCCGACTCGCACTTGACCGGTTTTATTTATCTTTTCCCGACGTTGGCTCCATAGTGAAAGTTGTTCAGATTGATGGTCTGAAGCACCCCCTTAAGTATTACTAGGGTGTTTTGTTACACCCTGTATAAGGTCTAACAAAATTTAGCTAGTAAGTAACTATTTAAAGGGGATGATCGGACCATAAAACTGAACAACTTTCTCTATGGGACCAATATCGAAATCGCGAAAAAGAAATCAGCTGTCCCATACAAAACTGCACGTATAAGTCGATTCAAATATATTGGACAACGGATTTTTTTTTCGCGATTTCGATGTTGGTCCCATATAGAAAGTTGTTCAGTTTGACGGTCTGATTAATCTGATTTTTAAAAAAGTGTCAGCATATTAAGAAGGAATTTTTTTTTTTAGATTGCTGACTTTGAACCTACCAGGACCGGCCAGGAAAAAAACCAGAAAACATCTTTTTATTTAGATTACTTAATTTAAAATTCAGTGCACTTAAAATCCAATCAGACTGTTTTTTTTAGTCAAAGAATACAGTTAAAATTAGTATCGATGAATTATTGGCAAGTTACATATTTAAAACACACAACACAATAACAGACAACAACAGACAACAACAACAGATTGAAAATTTCGTTTTCTGGCTAGTGGACTCAGTAGCGAAATTGGATAACGCACTTCTCCGGTTTGGAAGGGTGCGGGTTCAAGTCCCGCCCGAGACGTAATTTTTCAATCTTTAATTTGATTCGAAATAGCACAACATGGCTGTAACATGTTTAAAAATCCATAATATTTGAAGTTACATATTATTGGCATAACAAAGACATCTTTTGATATCCTTTAGATAAAAAAACCTTTGTCTCCAATCCAATAGATGTGATGATGAAACTATATAGGCTGTTAAATTATCAATCAAAATAGGTAACCTTTAAATAAAAATCGATAGCAATTTCGCAAAATAAAATAACGCCAATACGTCTTTTAGACAAAAGACTTCTCTCGCCATACAAAATGTCGCAATGTTGCTGGTATCCACCATTTTGGCTAATAAATGGAAGACAGTGTGCCAAGGTCAAAACCTTCGTCCAAAGTTTTGCGACCTTAGAACTTAGAATTGTACAGTTGTGAGCAAAAGCGTAAGGGCAAGTTCCGTTAGCAAAATATAAAAAAGAACAAAAACATAATAGTTATCATCAGATAAAATTTTTTATTTTTTTATTTATTTGATTCAGGCAACAGTACAATATAAAATTATCACGGGCCCATATTATACCTTACCATACCATATTTACCTAAAATACATAAAAATATGACTTAATAATATTACCAGACAAGAACTGCCTGAGTGGTCTAATGGTTAAGAGCATCGACTCTCGATACGGAGGTCGTGGGTTCGATTCCCACGGGGGACTAGGTGTAGTGATATGCCACTTTGTGTGTTTTTTCCCAGTTGGTTAGGACATTGCAGGCTTAATCACCTGATTGTCTGGAAATAAAGATGATTCGTGCTTCGGATGGTACGTTGAGCCGAGCACACGATAAGAAGAAGACCAGACAAGACACGATCATACAACTGTAACAGAAGTTGTCTGTAGCAATGATGCCTGTCTGCCTGACTGTACATTGAAGACAAGAACATTTTGGATTAAAGATAATTAAATAAAAATAAATAAGCATCACCCAAAAACTACTGGACCGACTTCGATGAAATTTTTTTTATCCGACAAAATATGATAAGACCTGGAAAATGGTATATATTTTTATATCACTACGATAATGCGAGCCGGTGCGGACGAAGTCGCGTATTATAGCTAGTATTTTTTAAATTATCTGTACAAATCGTTTTTTACGTTTAGTTTTTGTAACATCATTTAATAGGTAAGTATTATTTTTTCAGCACTTTGCACGACCATAAAATACTCAGAGATCAAAATGTCAATGTTGATTAGAACATTAGAACATAAAATTTTTATTTGATTGCATGATTGCATAGACAAAGAGCCTTCTCTCTATACGTTTAATTGTAAACAAAACTGAACTTTTGAGTAGAAATAGGTTTATTATTTACATAAAATCTTAATGATCTTTACGAGCTAAAGGCCATTGGCATTGATAGTAGGTGAAGGAAAGTATTGCGAAAAAATAACAAAAATGTTATAATACGAGGTGTACATGAAATGAAACGCGTTACATATAGGGTCCTTCTTAATACGCTAACGGCTTTTTAAGAGGATGATCAGACCGTCAGACTGAACAATTTTCTCTATGGCACCAGCATCGAATACATTTGGATCGGAGCGGGTTTGTAGTTTTTCTTTCGATGTTAGTTCCGTAGAGAAAATATCCCCCCCGAAACAAAAATCTGGATACGTGCTTGCAGAAGCAGTGAATTTTTTTATTTATTGATCAGGATCTAGAACGATCCTGCATGGTAGGTAGACATGTAAACCAAGTAAATACTTGATTGAATATTATTATAGATTCATTAATTCCTGATTATAATTGTGGCTCTATTTAACTTGGAACTTCGTTGATTAGACAAAGCTTGAAAGTGAGTTGCAATGTTACTGTAGTCCTAGGGAGTGTTGTTCTATTCTCTAACAACAACAAAAAAACCAACTGTTTTCGTTTGTCCACAAATGTCTGTGTGTTGTCTAATCTCTACCACTCAAGTTAGAGGCGTCACCTATTGGTCGTTAATAAGTATTAATTTAAACAAACACTTTTCTTCCAGAATGTACGTTGAAAGTTGACAACCACAGAATTTTTGTCATTAGACCACAGTTTAACAAAAATGTGTTATGTTTGAGTTTTGACTTATACGTGTTTATTATCAAATATGTTAGTCGAATCACGATTTTGAGTTTACATAGCTTATCTGAGAATTTTTTTAAGGTTTAAAGTGTATATTTAAGAGCTTTAAAACCATTAGAATAATAATTTCATGGTTAAAACGTCCAATTTATCTGGAGTGCGATTTTTGAAACTAATTCTTTCAACTTGGCAGTTGAAAATGTCAGTTTTATTATGGAGACGTGTATCTTCCTACTGCTGATTTGACTTTAAAAAATCATACTAAAGGAGTGCGATTTTTGAAAGTCAAATCAGCAGTAGAAAGATGCATATCTCCACAGTCATTTTGACATTTTCTACTGCTTATTTGAACATGTGACTTTCAAAAATACGTGATCCGATATTCTTATTATATTCCTATGCTTATTAAATAGATAATAAATACCGAATTAAAAACGAAAAGCTAGCATTCGATTAGACTTTCAACAGATTATATTTAATTAAGACCTAAATTACACGTAGAGGTACCTACAAAATCGCGAGCTAAAACTAATATTTACATATTGTATGGATAAAGATCATATCAAAGTAACCAAACAACTTGATAACATTAAAAATTTATGCAAATGACAACTGATTTGAATACAAAGAAATGTATGAAACGAAAAAGTGACAACAATGTACCTATGAATGTATCTATGGAATAGAATCAACTGTTTTTAGGGTTCCGTTAAATACATTTCCGAGACTAATTATTTTTTACAAAGCATTCATAAACTTGCGACCATGAGTGCGATTTTCGAATCTCATTCGCTGAGTTCAGCAGTTGAAAATGTCAAAATTACTGTAGAGATATGCATCTTTCTACTGCTGATTTGACTTTCAAAAATCATACTTTAGGAGTGTGATTTTTGAAAGTCAAATCAGCAGTAGAAAAATGCGTATCTCCATAGTAATTTTGACATTTAAAACTGCTGAACTCAGCGAATGAGATTCAAAAATAAAAAAAACACTATTTAAAAATTTTTGCTCTGTTACAATTTTACAATAGTGTAGATAAAATATTGACTTGGAATAAAGATCAATAAACTAAAGGTGCGGAACCTTATAAGTGCATATAAGACTAACACTTGTCCGGTTATTTTAAAGAGGAGAAAGTATGAAATGAGCTTGCACGGTTAAACTTATGTAATTATTATATCTAATTGGTAATCGATACCTTGGAATGTATGGAAAATTATTTACTAAACGTTGAAACGAAAATGTTGCTGAGAATTTTGGAAATAAGAATTTTATACACGATTGGTGGAATAGTGCGTAACTTGTGTTAAACTCACGGCTATCATCCCTCCAGGGGTAGTCAGACACTTTGCTCTAACTGCCCACTATCGTTAAATAAGTGTAGTATGGAAAAAAAACCGAGTCGCGCGCAAGTAGAGAAATCATACTAAAGGGTCTGGAGTGCGATTTTTGAATCTCATTCGCTGAGTTCAGCAGTTTTAAATGTCAAAATTACTATGGAGATATGCAACTTTCTACTGCTGATTTGACTTTAAAAATCGCACTCCTGAAGTATGATTTTTGAAAGTCAAATCAGCAGTAGAAAGATGCATATCTCCACAGTAATTTTGACATTTTCAACTGCTGAACTCAGCGAATGAGATTCAAAAATCGCACTCCTGGGCGTATGTTAAACAGTAGAAAAGACATCAACGAGACCATCAATCTAGAATTTTATTGGCATGACAATGATACAATTTTTTATACAACTAATTATAAATGGTCCTTTTTAATATGCTGACGGTTTTCTATGGAGATTCTCAGACTATCAAACTGTACAACATTCTACAGGGTGAAATTGATATCATTAGCATCCTTTTAAACTAAGAGTCTATTCATCAAACTGAACAACTTTTACTACCTATGGGAGCAAACCATTGCCTACGCGACACAAATGTATGCATACATTTGTATCGCGTACAGCTGATTTCTTTTTTGCTCCGATCGGTTTGCTCCCATAGTAAAAGTTGTTCAGTTTGATGGGTAGACTCTTAGTATAAAAGGATGCTAATAATATCAATTTCACCCTGTATATGGGACCCAAGTCGAAATAGCAATGAACAATAATGGTGTTAAACCAAGCAAAGACGATGGCGAGGCGTTTTTGCGCTTTCGACTTTGCTTGGTCCCAAAAGGAAAATTGTTCAGTTTGATGGTCTGGTCATACCTTTAAAAATTGTCAGCAGAATCTCAAGCAGTGTCATGATCATAACATTGCTAGATTAGTGATAATTACTAAAATGTACGCCTATAACAATAATGACATCCGGTTTTTGTCTTTTATTAAGTGATTATAAAATTTGCTTCCTATGCCATCTTGTATCACTAATTGACAATGGAGTAGGAAGAATAACTAGTTACCTAATAAAAAATCGGCTAAGTGCGAATCGAACTTGCCCATGTAGGGCTCCTGTACCATCAGTCCATCATAAGTTTTTTCCGAGACCCTTAGCGCGAGCCCGACACACACTTGGCCCGTTTTTATTATTTGTTGTTCTACCCTTGACTAGAGAATGCACTATAATCACACAAAGTTTCACGCTTGTATACAGGGTGCAATTGATATCATTAGCATCCTTTTAAACTATGAGCACAGCCCGGACACTGCATACAAAAAAATGAAATTGACAAGATGACGTCAGCATATGCGAAGTTAAACGGGTTTAGGGCTGCCACAACTTAAGTTGCGTGCGGTACAACTTGTGACGGGCAGATGGTATTGACACCCGTCTATTCAAAAAAGAGTTTTTATCCTTCACCTATACCTATGCTCTTTGTTTCGAAAACATAAATTCTAGATGGTGACAATCTAGGCTACAGGTAACTGCCGAGGGCGATAGAGGGGGTGAGGTAAAAAGTTGGTGGGAGGAAGGGAGTGTCCGTACTGTATCTAGTAATAGATACTCTTTCTTATACTGTGCTATGAGTCTACCATGAGTCTACCCATCAAACTGAAGAACTTTTACTATGGGAGCAAAACGATCGGAGCAACAAAAAAATCAGCCGTTGCATACATTTGAGTTGAGTAGGCATTGCAGTTTAATATGGAACAGCTGATTATTTTTTTGCTTCGATCGGTTTGCTCCCATAGTGAAAGTTGTTCAGTGTGATGGGTAGACTCTTAGTTTAAAAGGATGCTAAAGATATCTATTTCACCCTGTATATTGCCGTTTTCACGATCAATCAAAAACAAAAATCCTTGAAAAAAACAAATTTCTTGTGCCTTAATGTTTTAGTTTTTTTTTTTTTTAAATCCGATACTAATTAACACATATTCTGCGAAAATTTCATATCTCTAAAGCAAGGACGGACGGACGGACGGATGGACAGCTTAGGCTTAAGAATAGGGCCCCATTGACACGCTTTGGGTACGGAGCCCTAAAAAGGCTTATAAGAAGTTTTATTACCGAACTAACACAAAAAAGAAGGTGACTAATGGAGGCCTATACCAGAAGCGGGGTAATACAAAAAAGTCGTCATTCCATGGATCTATGAAACCTTTAATAAGCTAAAAGTGAGCCTTGCTACAACTACACGTTCCAAAAGATGGTTGGTAGTTGTATCGTAGCACGCCGGTTTCTAACTACCCCCGCAAGGGATTATAGGCGTGGGCTTATGGTTATGAATGAATGAATGAATGAAATATACTTTATTTACACCAAATACAAAGGGGTAAGGGTTTATGTATGTACAAAAATGAGAAGATAATGAATCTGGTAAACGTTTATTCCATTTCGTAAACAAGGTAATCTCGGACAATAGTATATACCACAAACATAGGTATTACAGTAGGTATATAACTATTTTTTTTCAGACTTGGCCAGAAACGTAAATAAGAATCGAAATATCTTTTCCTCCATATGTGTTACGAAGTATAGTCAATTTATTTATCCAAAAACAGTATACTTACATTTTCTATGTGAACTTCCAATAATTATGTAAGTAACTAAGTTCTTGTATAACTCGTAGAAACAATGACTTTCTACCTAACACATCAAATTGTGCTAACTAATTCAAATTGTAGACAATATTACAGAGTTTCCAATCCGTTTCAGTATTATTACATAAACTATATAGGCTCCCGTTAGAGAATTATTTTCTTGTACATTTACTGTACAGGAGTGCGATTTTTCAATCTCATTCGCTGAGTTCAGCATTAGAAAATGTAAAAATTACTATGGAGATACGCATTTCTCCTGCTGATTTGACTTAAATCTGATTCCTGAAGAATGATTTTTCAAAGTCAAATTAGTAGTAGAAAGATGCATAATATCTTCACAGTAATTTTGACATTTTCAACTGCTGAACTCAGTGAATGAGATTCAAAAATCGCACTCCTGGGTGTGTACAAGGGAATTGCTTCCGAAAACTCAAAAGGGGTGAAAGTACCCATCAATATAAACAACAACAACTTTTACACTATGGGACCATGCATGCATGCATGCATATGCTCACGACTATATTTCCCGAGGGGGTAGTCAGAGATATTTTGAAACTTCAGAACATCCACGTTGGGACCAACTACGAAAAATAAAAAATAAAAAGTCTGCTCCTCCCAAGCACGTATCCAGACTTTGATTTCGGGGGGACATTCATTTTCGGAGGGGGGGGGGGGATTTTCATTGAAAAAAGATGAAAACAAACGTTACACCTCAAGGCACTTGGGAGTTGTTTTGAAAAATCATTAGTGCACCCAGGAAACGCGAAAATTTTGAGGGCTGTCCCTTACATAGTCACAGTATAGTCACAGTATAAGAAAGAGTATCTATTACTAGATACAGTACGGACACTCCCTTCCTCCCAACAACTTTTTACCTCACCCCCTCTATCGCCCTCTGGTT
Source organism: Agonopterix subpropinquella (assembly GCA_922987775.1). NCBI lineage: Eukaryota > Metazoa > Arthropoda > Insecta > Lepidoptera > Depressariidae > Agonopterix > Agonopterix subpropinquella. Next base: position 14,587,913 of record OV277694.1, on the reverse strand, counting down.
ACCGCGCACTGGTTACTTGTTACCTACGAAGAGGACATAACAATTAAACAATTTAAAATTTTTGTATGCACTGTCCGGGCTGTGGTATAAGAACAAGTATGAATTACATATTGCATGTACCTAATATTTATTGTTTAGGTCCGATTAGCACACTTGGACTTAAAAGTCCACTTCGTGATATTTGTCTAGACTCTAGACACAAAAGCAAAGATTGTGCAATTATTAGTGCATCCGAGTGGACACAAGGCCGTTCTTTTATGTAAATCAACAAACCGACTAATACAATGTCTTCTAATGCATTATTCTTATTCTATTCTTCTCGTAATATGTATAATAAACCGGCCAAGTGCGAGTCGGGCTACTCGCGCATCGAGGGTTCCGTACCACACCACCACACAAAATATGAACTAAAAAAGATAATTTTTTTCTCCGGTACCTTTAGCATGAGATCGACTCAAACTTGGCTGGTTTTTATTATTTTGTTGTTATAACGTAGAGATTGCTCTATAATCACACCAAGTTTGACGCTTGTATCTATTACCGTTTTAGCCATAGAGCGTTAAGCAAAAACGTTGATAAAAACTATTTTCTTGTATGAGGACCCCCCCTTAATTTTTAACTTTAATTGATTTTTTTATTATTTCTTAACAACTATAATAACGCACATTCTGTGAATATTTCAACTATCTAGCTCTTACAGTTCAAAAGTTACAGCCCTAAATAAGTAGGAGAGACGGACGGACGGACAACGTAGGCTTAGTAATAGCACAGCCCGGACACTGCATACAAAAAAATTAAATTGACAAGATGGCGTCAGCACATGCGAAACCAAAGAAATGGTAACGAGTAACCAGTGCGAAGTAACCAGAGGGCGAAAGAGGGGGTGAGAAGGGGGTGAGGTAAAAAGTTGGTGGGAGGAAGGGTTCAGTTCAGTTCTTTATTGCCTTAAAATGCATGTATACATAAGATGGAATGATGAAATGTTACAATGGAATCAATGCAATTTTTACCCAAGGGTGTAGCAAACATATATAAGTAAAATTATATTTTTGAATTTTAAGGGAGTGTCTGTAGGTACTGTATCTAGTAATAGATACTCTTTCTTAAACTATGGTAATAGGGTCCCGTTTTCACCCTTTGGGTATGGAACCCTAAAAATTGATGCTGATAGTTAGATAATTCTGTCTGAAGTTAATATTAGACTTCGACATCGTTTGACTGTTTTCGATGAAACTTTGGTGGGTTGTAGTGCGCATGCCCAGGAAATGTTATGACAAGAAAAACGGTCAAGTGTGTGTCGAGAAAGAAATAAGCGTGCATTGAGAAGTACCTCAGCAGCGTCTATCAGTTGTAGTCAGTAGTATCTAATTAGGGGGATAATGTGATATAATTGTCTAATGCATTTAAGATCTTTATCCGAACTTTTATCTGACTTCAAATATTACTGATTATAAACATGCTACAGCCAGCTATTTAAAATCAAACTAAAGATTGAAAAATTAAGTCTCGGGCTGGGACTTGAACCCGCTCTTCAAACCGGGGAATTGGGTACCTATTCCAATTTAGCCACCAAGCCCACAACCAACGCAATAAATTGAAAATTTCGTTCTCTGGGTTCTCGGCGGCGAAATTGTAAAACACAATTCCCCGGTTTGGAAGAGTGCGGGTTCAAGTCCCGCCCGAGACTTAACCTTTGGTATGCCGGAACGCGGATCCGCGTGACGAAAACATTGATTTCTATTGTGTCTGGTTTTTCCCGGCATACGAGAGGTTAATTTTTATATCTTTAATTTGATTTTGTTTGATGGTAATTTGGTATGTTTGAGCGCGCGCTTCAATCAAAACTACTGAACCAATTCCGATAATAATAGATTGTGCTGTAGTTATTTGCAATTGCAAACTGGGTATTGTCATGTCGTTATATCAGAATGATTGTTCGATAAACAGGGTGGGGCATAATTTAAATAAACAGGGTGACAGGTCTGTCTGTGTGTCAATATTACCATCTAGGGTACACATAATAATCGAAATATTATAATTGTCTTACAAAACAGGTGAGCGGAAGTGTTGGGAGAGGCCGTCCGAAGAAAACATACTCGTACCACGATCAAATCAACGATCTTTTCCGAAAAGGACAAGTGCGTAACACCCTCAATCGACGGAAGTGCATGAAAAGGCTAGAGAAGTGTGTCAGAGTTGTAGCGTGTGGCGGTCCGTGGTCTCTGCCTACCCCCTTGGGACAATGGCGTGAGCTTATGTATGTATGTATGTATGTATAATTGTCTTACTCAATGCATGAAAGTAGAACCTGGAAATCAATAACGTACCTATTAAGAAACTGGCCAAGTGCGTGTCGTGCCACGCGCAGGGTAGGGTTCCGTGGTTGCCCATCACAATATACCATAGATGAATTAAAGTAGGCAAGATTGCTCACGTCAAACAAAGAACAAAGCTCTCGTAAAACTTATTATTGTCGCCGGTACCTCGTAGTTCGACTTATTATATTAGATGGCGTTACTATACTAGCTGAAGTCGCGCCTATAAGTGGAATACCTAGTACCATCTATCGAAAAATTTGATGAATCTCAACTTCGATGCAGGTGTGCGTAGACCTAAGATGACATAGGAGTGTGTGTGTCTTTTAGCTTCTCGAGTTGAAAGAAAGATTACATTCGCAATTTTATAAAGTAGGTAGGTAAAAGGTACCTTATGAGTACACCTTGGCTTAGTGGTTAAAGTGTCTGCTTGATAATTCTTAATACAGCAGGGGTTTGTTTTTATGAATCACCACGACTTACCATGTTTTATCTACATACAAAAATGTACTCTGCTGCTGTTCACCGTTGAGGGTACTCCTCAACGGTAAACAGCATTGGCTTGATATTTTTCTGTTCACGTTCAGTTTTGATAGCAAAACAAATATTTAATCAGGATCTGGTGCAGAAGCAAGGAATGACTCCATACGAGGGTACTCCTCAACGGTAAACAGCATTGACTCGCAATTTTCTTGTACACGTTCAATTTTGATAGCAAAACACATATTGAACCAGGATCTGATGCTGAAGCCAGTAATGTCTCCGTACGAGGGTACTCCTCAACGGTAAACAGCATTGGCTTGCACTTTTTTTTTCACGTTCAGTTTTGATAGCAAAACACATATTGAACCAGGATCTGGTGCTGAAGCCAGTAATGTCTCCGTACGAGGGTACTCCTCAACGGTAAACAGCATTGGCTTGCACTTTTTTTGTTCACGTTCAGTTTTGATAGCAAAACACATATTGAACCAGGATCTGGTGCTGAAGCCAGGGATGTCTCCGTACGAGGGTACTCCTCAACGGTAAACAGCATTGGCTTGATTTTTATCTCTTTCTGTTTAGTTTTGAAAGCAAAACACATATTTAACCAGGATCTGGTACTGAAGCCAGGAATGTCTCCGTACGAGGGCACTCCACAACGGTAAACAGCGTTGGCTTGATTTTTTTTTGTTCGCGTTCAGTTTTGATAGCAAAACACATATTCAACCAGGATCTGGTGCTGAAGCCAGGGATGTCTTCGTACGAGGGTACTCCTCAACGGTAAACAGCATTGGCTTGATTTTTTTTTGTTCGCGTTCAGTTTTGATAGCAAAACACATATACAACCAGGATCTGGTACTGAAGCCAGGGATGTCTTCGTACGAGGGTACTCCTCAACGGTAAACAGCATTGGCTTGATTTTTATCTCTTCCTGTTTAGTTTTGAAAGCAAAACACATATTTAACCAGGATCTGGTGCTGAAGCCAGGAATGTCTCCGTACGAGGGTACTCCTCAACGGTGAACAGGATTGTCTTGAAATTTTTTTGTTCACGTTCAGTTTTGATAACAAAACACATATTGAACCAGGATCTGGTGCTGAAGCCAGTAATGTCTCCGTACGAGGGTACTCCTCAACGGTAAACAGCATTGGCTTGCACTTTTTTTGTTCACGTTCAGTTTTGATAGCAAAACACATATTGAACCAGGATCTGATGCTGAAGCCAGGGATGTCTTCGTACGAGGGTACTCCTCAACGGTAAACAGCATTGGCTTGATTTTTTTTTGTTCGTGTTCAGTTTTGATAGCAAAACACATATTCAACCAGGATCTGGTACTGAAGCCAGGGATGTCTTCGTACGAGGGTACTCCTCAACGGTAAACAGCATTGGCTTGATTTTTATCTCTTCCTGTTTAGTTTTGAAAGCAAAACACATATTTAACCAGGATCTGGTGCTGAAGCCAGGAATGTCTCCGTACGAGGGTACTCCTCAACGGTGAACAGGATTGTCTTGAAATTTTTTTGTTCACGTTCAGTTTTGATAGCAAAACACATATTGAACCAGGATCTGGTGCTGAAGCCAGGGATGTCTTCGTACGAGGTTACTCCTCAACGGTAAACAGCATTTGCTTGTTTTTTTTTTGTTCGCGTTCAGTTTTGATAGCAAAGCACATATTCAACCAGGATCTGGTACTGAAGCCAGGGATGTCTTCGTACGAGGGTACTCCTCAACGGTAAACAGCATTGGCTTGATTTTTATCTCTTCCTGTTTAGTTTTGAAAGCAAAACACATATTTAACCAGGATCTGGTGCTGAAGCCAGGAATGTCTCCGTACGAGGGTACTCCTCAACGGTGAACAGGATTGTCTTGAAATTTTTTTGTTCACGTTCAGTTTTGATAACAAAACACATATTGAACCAGGATCTGATGCTGAAGCCAGTAATGTCTCCGTACGAGGGTACTCCTCAACGGTAAACAGCATTGGCTTGCACTTTTTTTGTTCACGTTCAGTTTTGATAGCAAAACACATATTGAACCAGGATCTGGTGCTGAAGCCACGGATGTCTTCGTACGAGGGTACTCCTCAACGGTAAACAGCATTGGCTTGATTTTTATTTCTTCCTGTTTAGTTTTGAAAGCAAAACACATATATTTAACCAGGATCTGGTACTGAAGTCAGGAATGTCTCCGTACGAGGGTACTCCTCAACGGTAAACAGCATTGGCTTGATTTTTTTTTTGTTCGCTTTCAGTTTTGATAGCAAAACACATATTCAACCAGGATCTTGTGCTGAAGCCAGGGATGTTTTCGTACGAGGGTACTCCTCAACGGTAAACAGCATTGGCTTGATTTTTTTTTTGTTCGCTTTCAGTTTTGATAGCAAAACACATATTCAACCAGGATCTTGTGCTGAAGCCAGGGATGTTTTTGTACGAGGGTACTCCTCAACGGTAAACAGCATTGGCTTGATTTTTATCTCTTCCTGTTTAGTTTTGAAAGCAAAACACATATATTTAACCAGGATCTGGTACTGAAGTCAGGAATGTCTCCGTACGAGGGTACTCCTCAACGGTAAACAGCATTGACTTGATTTTTTTTTTTTCGCGTTCAGTTTTGATAGCAAAACACATATTCAACCAGGATCTGGTGCTGAAGCCAGGGATGTCTTCGTACGAGAGTACTCCTCAACGGTGAACAGGATTGCCTTGAAATTTTTTGTTCACGTTCAGTTTTGATAGCAAAACACATATTGAGCCAGGATCTGGTGCTTAAGCCAGGGATGTCTTCGTACGGGGGTACTCATTAGTACGAGGGTAAACAGCATTGGCTTGATTTTTATCTCTTCCTGTTTAGTTTTGACAGCAAAACACACATTTAACCAGGATCTGGTGCTGAAACCAGGAATGGTCCGTACGGAGGCACTCCTCAACTGTAAACGGTATATGCAAGTCAATGCTGTTTACCGTTGAGGAGTACCCTTGTACGAAAACATTCCTGGCTTCGGCATCAGATCTTGGTTAAATTTGTATTTTGCTATCAAAACTGAACGCGAATAAACAAAATTCAAGCCAACGCTGTTTACCGTTGAGGAGTACCCTCGTACGAAGCCATCTCTGGCTTCGGCATCAGCTCTTGGTTAAATATGTGTTTTGCTATCAAAACTGAACGCGAACAAACAAAATTCAAGCCAACGCTGTTTACCGTTGAGGAGTACCCTCGTACGGAGACATGTCTGGCTTCAGCATCAGATCCTGGTTAAATATGTGTTTTGCTATCAAAACTTAACGCGAACAAACAAAATTCAAGCCAACGCTGTTTACCGTTGAGGAGTACCCTCGTACGAAGACATCTCTGGCTTCGGCATCAGATCCTGGTTAAATATGTATTTTACTATCAAAACTGAACGCGAACAAACAAAATTCAAGCCAACGCTGTTTACCGTTGAGGAGTACCCTCGTACGAAGACATCTCTGGCTTCGGCATCAGATCCTGGTTAAATATGTGTTTTGCTATCAAAACTGAACGCGAACAAACAAAATTCAAGCCAACGCTGTTTACCGTTGAGGAGTACCCTCGTACGAAGACATCTCTGGCTTCGGCATCAGATCCTGGTTAAATATGTGTTTTGCTATTAAAACTGAACGCGAACAAACAAAATTCAAGCCAATGCTATTTACCGTTGAGGAGTACCCTCGTACGAAGACATCTCTGGCTTCGGCATCAGATCCTGGTTAAATATGTGTTTTGCTATTAAAACTGAACGCGAAAAAAAAACAAAATTCAAGCCAATGCTATTTACCGTTGAGGAGTACCCTCGTACGAAGACATCTCTGGCTTCAGCATCAGATCCTGGTTAAATATGTGTTTTGCTATTAAAACTGAACGCGAACAAACAAAATTCAAGCCAATGCTATTTACCGTTGAGGAGTACCCTCGTACGAAGACATCTCTGGCTTCGGCATCAGATCCTGGTTAAATATGTGTTTTGCTATTAAAACTGAACGCGAACAAACAAAATTCAAGCCAATGCTATTTACCGTTGAGGAGTACCCTCGTACGAAGACATCTCTGGCTTCGGCATCAGATCCTGGTTAAATATGTGTTTTGCTATTAAAACTGAACGCGAACAAACAAAATACAAGCCAATGCTATTTACCGTTGAGGAGTACCCTCGTACGGAGACATTCTTGGCTTCAGCACCAGTTCCCGATTAAATAATGTATTTTTCTTTCAAAACTGAACAAGAATAAAAAAAATCAAGCCCACGCTCTTTACCGTTGAGGAGTACCATCGTACGGAGACATTCCTGTCTTCAGCACCAGATCCTGGTTAAATATGTTTTGCTATCAAAACTGAACGTGTAGGGAACAGGGCGGGTGGGGCGTTAGTCCACCACGCGTTAAAATATTTTATTCATTGATATTTTCTTTTTTAAATGTGTGAGTATATACGCAAGCTTAACAATTTCAAATTTAGTTTTTTTTTCAATAGCCTGGAGTATGATTTTTGAATCTCATTCGGTGAGTTCAGCAGTTGAAAATGTCAAAATTACTATGGAGATAAGTATCTTTCTACTGCTGATTTGACTTTCAAAAATCGCACTCCTGGAGTATGATTTTTTAATGTCAAATCAGCAGTAGAAAGATGCACGTCTCCATAGTAATTTTGACATTTTCAACTGCTGAACTCAGCAAATGAGATTCAAAAATCGCTCTCCTAGCAATCTTGTTTAGTATGAATTTTGAAATGTGCGCCATCTACCGGAATTCTCTATAACTGCATGCTACTCCCGCTTAGTATTATATCGTATTGTAGATCAATGAAAAAAATGTAAAAAAACCTGCTTATGAAATTGTTATTTTCAATGTGATGTTATGAAAATAATATATTTTGTTGCTCAAAATAAATAAATATGATGAACCATAACAGTAAAATGCGATATTTCGTCGATTTCAGACAAATTTTACTTCTAGCGGACCAAGTAATGCCATCTAGTGACATTTTAAAAATTATTGTGAGTTATACAAGGAAATAGCGTTCTATGCTTTTCCATCTTCTTTGCAATATACTTACGCACTTAGAAAGAGCCTTGCTGCTGATGGTTGCAAAAAGTACATTTATCTCTCGGAATATATAGAGTCCTCAGACATCAGTGATTAACGCAGAACAGTTTTTAAAAACCTGTCAAATACCCTATTATATCCAGTGAACGCATATATACTATATCAATTTACCCTGTAGTATAGAATAGTTTCTTACTCTAGTATTTTAAAAGTTAGAGTGTGCACGACGACTCTCTGACATGACAGCGAGTTGACCACCTCCACCAATCGGCTCCGGGCCCCCTCGTGGCCGTATGGACCCTTCCTCTTACCATTATGCGTGAGAGGAGGCTTTTGCCCTACAGTGGGATCCTACAACCTAACTTAACTTACAGAAGATAGATGAAAACGCAATGATTAAGTAAACTTAACTCATCTCAAAACAAAACAATGTTGAAAAGTCGGTCAGTTTGTTCAGTTATGGTAAATTTGGTACCTAGTTGCCGTATAATTTGCTTTGTTTTCACTTTTTAAGTCAAAATTTGCGTATGGGGTCGTAAAATTATAATTTATGGTTGTTTTATTATGTGATAAAATATCTTGTAATGAATGAATTCGCCACCTGGAGTGCGATTTTTGAATCTCATTCGCTGTGTTCAGCAGTTGTAAATGTGAAAATTACTGTGGAGATATGCATCTTTCTACTGCTGATTTGTACTGATCATAAGTAGAAAGATGCATATCTCCATAGTAATTTTGACATTTACAACTGCTGAACTCAGCATATATTTTTGAATCTCATTCGCTGAGTTCAGCAGTTGTAAATGTGAAAATTACTGTGGAGATATGCATCTTTCTACTGCTGATTTGTACTGATCATAAGTAGAAAGATGCATATCTCCATAGTAATTTTGACATTTACAACTGCTGAACTCAGCATATATTTTTGAATCTCATTCGCTGAGTTCAGCAGTTGAAAATGTCAAAATTACTATGGAGATACGCATCTTTTTACTGCTGATTTGACATTCAAAAATCATACTTCAGGAGTGCGATTTTTGAAAGTCAAATCAGCAGTAAAAAGATTCAGTATACAAACTTATAGTCCCTACATCTAAAAGTTCGGCGCAGGATGGCGATTTTCACAAAGTTTCAAAAAATCTCAAAGAAGTTTGGTGGAAGGCCATATAATGTGAGACCTAGACATATAGGTCCCATACATGAATGAAACTTAGTAATACGTGTAGAGTGAAACAAAACTAACAAAAAGGGAAATTAGTTGTAATCTGTAGAAGTTGGGGGAAAGGTATTTCTCGTTATGATACCTTTTGTATCAAGTGTGTGAAACTCATAATCTTTCTTATTAGATAGCCCACTCAATCTTCTACGCATTCATTGTGTTTGTTTTAATGAACGTAACGTCCAAAAACTACCTTAGTGATAATATTAGATGAAAATAGCTGTCATGGTTGCGTTTTGCTACTGCTTTTTGGATGATTTGTCTATTTTACTAGTAATTTCTACTTTTGAATCCGGACTTCTGGAGATATGATAGTTTTCTTTTTAAAAATGCCTTATTTTATTCCGTTTATAATAATTATGACCACCGTCCTGAATGGCTTTTAGTTTTCCTAAACAATGGCTGGGTCCAAATCTACCATTCTTCTTCCGAACTAAAATTTTTTTTTTGTATGTTTTTAGTTATAAACTTGCCTATCGGCACTGAATCTTTAGAGTCAAAGTCAAGAGCACTAATACGCAAAAAACTCATACGTATCAAATTGAAAACACGCTTAGAACATGCAAACCGAATAAATTGACCGACAAGATTGAATGAAAGTGAATATTGAATACAAACATTTTATAAAGCGATGTAATAAAAACCAGAATATCATCATTGTCAGCTCTTGCGATGCTTCCTTAGTAAATGCTGTAATTGTCATTTCGAAAAAATTCAAATAAAATTTCAATAAAATAATAAAAGGTAGTGTCCAAAAAGGCACGACTTGCTATACACAGTGGTGTGTTGGTGCCTACACTTATGTATGGCAGTGAGTGCTGGGTATGGCAGAAGAAGCATGCAAGTAAAATTAATGCTGTTGAAATGCGTTCCTTGCGAAGTATGTGTGGTGTCACGATGAGAGATAGAGTGAGAAATTGTGTAATAAGAGATCGATGTAAATTGAAAGAAGATGTTGTGACAAGAATAGAGAAAGGTATGCTTCGTTGGTTTGGTCATGTGGAAAGGATGAGTGACAGCAGATGTACGAAAGAGATATATGTTGCTAATGTGAGTGGAAGTGTCGGCAGAGGGCGCCCTCGTAGGACGTATGCTGATCAAATCAGTTGCGTCCTACAAAAAGGGGAGGTGCGGAGTACTCGAAACCGACGGGCATGTATGAAGAGATGTATGGATGTGCATGAGGCAAAAGAGGTATGTAAAGATCGTAGTAAGTGGCGCGCCCTGGTCTCTGCCTACCCCACTGGGAAAGAGGCGTGACGTTATAGATAGATAGATAGATAGATAGATAAAATAATAAAAATCATTCAACTAAATTAAAGTTTAGAAGTGTGAAATTTTTTCGTTTTTAATATGGAGACTGCGAGCTTCACAGTCCCCTCAATAAACTTTCGTTGCCGACTGTACTAATATGTAAAGAAGTCGCTTGATGAAAGAATTATACAAGGTGACGACTTGATGAGTGTAATCATAGTCAATCGCAGATTTCGTGCCTCATACGACTATCGAGCACATTGGAAATGAATATACGGAATTGGAAAAAATATTGTCTCAAAAAGGTTAGGCTACAGGGCTAACCCTTAACCCGATCGTCTTTGTTTTAGGCACATATTGTAGCTGACAAAATTATCCTGAGAATTTTTCTCAAATTTTTGATTATCATTCTTCGTTTCGAAAATATCGAGCGCCAAAATAAAAAATTCGGATATAAATGATTTTTTTTTACTATTTCGGCCATAACTTTTTTCGTTTTTGACTTTTTCAAATAATTCTTTTTGCACCTTACAGCTCTCGTAAATACGCGTCTTTTGAATCTTTTCTGAATATCATATCTTCACAACTCTCTGAGATATAAGGGGATCGCACTCTTTTGTGAAATCGGAGCCTATACTGGATAGAAAGAACGAAAAGACATTTCCTATGCCAAAAAGGTCAACTGACGCCTACACATCTTTGAGTGTACTCTAAGGTCTGATGATGGTTCAAAATTGGGAATCACGCACACGCTTTATCTGAGTACCTAATAGGTACTTACAGTATGACTTATGACATTCTATGATTAGTGAACGAGGTCGATCATTCACTAATTCCATGATAAACTTTTCCTAGTTTTTGTAATGACAAATTATTTAGTTACAAAATGTTAGTGTTGTCAATAAAAAAACATTTCGTCATTACGGATACGGAAATGTCTCTTATCCGTCCTATATCTAAACTTGGTCCAAATCTAATTTAAAAAAAATACAAAATAAAAATTCTCACTCTACGATCCTGATAAACTCCTCTCACTTCTAACACATTCCTCAGCTGTTATCTTCCCCATCATTTTCGGGTACATCAGACTTGAGCTTTTTAAGTACTTCATCAATTTTTATATCAAATTTCACTAATTTAAAAAGAAACAATATTTAAGTTATACATTTATTATTTCTTTTTATTTTTTTTAAGTATCGATTATTAATATTTTTCTGATAGTCTCTCTATTCTTTTATACAGGTAAAAGGTAAGGTTCCGGTTTCTTTTGTAACAAAACACCCTAGTAATACTTAAGGGGGTGCTTCAGACCATCAAACGGAACAACTTTCAGTATGGAGCCAACACCGAAAAAAAAAAATTGCTTTCCCATACATTTCATTCCAGCCGGTAGTGCAGTTTTGTTTCTCGTTTTTGGCTCCATAATGAAAGTTGTTCAGTTTGATGGTCTGAACCACCCCCTTAAGTATTACTAGAGTGTTTTGTTACACCCTGTATACACAAATAAAATAAACTCACGATATTAATTTCCTTTCGAGGGTTAGTCTAATAGATTTTTTGTTATCAAATCATCTTAGAAGGTCATGATTATATTCATTAACTTTTAGCATTTTGATGGTTTCTGTATTTTTCTTTGGATTATTTCAAAGGTTGTAGTATCAAGGGGCTATTCCAAGGGCCACTTGGTTTTACTTCAACAAATTATTTCACAGTGTAACGAATCGACACCGTGTCGTATGCGATAATGAACAATGTACGCACGAATTTTCGATTCAATTTACGGACAAAGTATCTTTTAACAAGGGTTCCGTTTTTCTCATGTGACTGTCAGTTCGGTGGTAGGTATACCATTGAGTTTGACTTGATATCGTCTTGAAAAGATTTATGAATATATTAGTCAAATTAGGATGGAACTTCACTTATTTACTAGGTGACATCACGAACTGGTGGTAAAGTCTAAGCAATCTGTCGAAACGGCTCTAACAGCTGTCAAATGAATAGTGCAATACCGAATATGTTAAAAGTTGTGGTTCGCACGCGGTCCAATCATGGTTCAGTTGATATTTATTTAGCGCGATTGCTCTTCAGGTTCGTAGTTTGCGCAGAGTGCGAGGGGATTCTGGGATTCCATTACATCAATCCGGTAAGCTTTCTTCGTGTATCCGCTAGATGAATCAGAATATAGTTCGGATACTTATCCGTACCCCAAATTGTTCCCATCTCTATAGGTACCAATTGCTACTTGTTTTGTTACATGCGTATGCAATAAATTAATTGTAATGCTTTATAATAAGTAAGTTCATGGCATTTAACAGCCATAAAGGTAACAAGACATAACTAAATGGGTAACTATTTCGTAACGTATGTTTACGACATGTTTTAACAGAAATTATGAGTTCGATGGCATACGAGCTATCTAACCCATCTTCTTAATTTGTGTCAGCATGATCTACAGGGTGTAACACAACACCCTAGTAATACTTAAGGGGGTGCTGCAGACCATCAAACTGAACAACTTTCACTATGGAGCCAACATCGAAATCGATAAAAAAAATCCGCTCTTTCATACAAAACTGCAGTACCGTCTCGACTCAAATGTATGGGACGGCAGATTTTTTTTAATTTTTCTCGACGTTGGCTCCATAGTGAAAGTTGTTCAGATTGATGGTCTGAAGCACCCCCTTACGTATTACTAGTGTGTTTTGTTACACCCTGTATGTATACACCCTGTAGGGTTTAACACCCTGTATACAGGGTATAACACCCTGTATACAGGGTGTAACAAAATATCCTAGTTACTTACACTAATAGGACTTACTAGGACCACAGATTATTTAATAGTTACCTAGGACTAAGAACGAAATCGCAAAAAGCAAAATCAGTTGTTCCATCGAAAACGTCAATGCTTTTGCGACCATAATATTTATGAAACAGCAGATTTTTTTTTTCGCCATTTCTATATGTTAGACATACCTAGTGAAAGTGTTAAGTTTGATGGCCTAAATCTAAAGCACCCCTTTAAATAATTAAATGCATTTAAGTTTATGCACCCTGTATAACAAACATGACGAACCAATTAATCCCATAAATTTTTTGCTGGGGATCGCTAGATAGTACTCGATCTCGACTAGCGATCTCTTCAGTGATTCAGACGAACCGAACCTTATTATACAGGGTGAAATTGATATCATTAGCATCCTTTTAAACTAAGAGTCTACCCATCAAACTGAACAACTTTTACTATGGGAGCAAACCGATCGGAGCAACTAAAAATCTGCTGTTCCACACTAAACTGCAGTGCCTACTCGACTTAAATGTATGCAACAGCTAATTTTTTAGTTGCTCCGATCGGTTTCCTGCCATAGTAAAAGTTGTTCAGTTTGATGGGTAGACTCTTAGTTTAAAAGGATGCTAATGATATCAATTTCACCATGTATAGTGTGTAAACTCAAATGACATGTTAGTTGTTGTAATACCGACTGCTCTCAAACGGTGAAGGAAAACATAATAAGGAAACCTGCATACACTGAAGAAGAAATTATGATGCGTATGTGAAGTCTACCAAACCGCATTGGGCACGCGTGGTGGACTAATGCCCATAAACCCTCCCTGAGGGTAGGCCTGTGCCCTGCAGTGGGACGTTTATAGGCTGATGATGATGATGATGAAACTTAAATGCGTTACATGTTTAGGTAAAGCAGTGGTTCTCTAATATCCCTACAGTGGGACACAAACAGAAATATTTTCAAGGTCGTTACAATAGGTCTTTTTTTTTAAATCTGATCAAACCAGGCTACATAAAAATCTTAGACAATTTATATAGGGACTCGCCTTGCGGTAGCATTTCCCCTCTGCCACGGTAACGGACAATTGATCTTGTGCATTTACACCCAATTTTATACCTTATCACTAAACGAGACAGCGAAACAATAATTTTGAACTTAGAACGTTTGGGGTTCACACGAGACTACTTTTCATGATTTTTAACATTCAAAATTAGAATCTAAACTTATGGGGAATAAAATCCAAAGTTGCGGATTTATTACCTCGCCCCCCGCAAAAAGTGGCAGAAATGTTTCTTAGTAGAATGACACGCGTAACTCGTCCCTATATAAATTGTTTAAGATAAAAATATAACGAGTTTTTTTTTTATTTTACGACATGCAATTCTACTTATCGGGCAGACAAAAGGTTACCTTTGACCTGCTAATTTTGACAATAAATACTAACCTATCTAACTGAACTAGCCTTCGATATATCCATTGTCTCAATTTACGCAAGTAAAGCTTTAAGAAATGCAATGTATTTAATTCTAATTGCCGCATCTTCATTAATTGATGTCAGAAGCTAACCCCCGATTCGCGCCAAATCTTAACCACTGTAACTTGAACCGTGCTTTAACTAGTTCAGTTTAGAAATAGAGGTAATTTTAGAACGGTGGTTTTAACTCTGAAGACGTTATAAACGTGGCCTATGTTTTGCACGCGTGCATTTACCGTTCGTACGTTGTCCAATCACAGCGCATTCCATATTTGAAAAGTTATTTTTTCGGAGTGAATGTGAGTTCTAATTTTTTAAGGATTTTCCTGCCAGTGTTCAGTGTTGTGATTTTATTTTTTTTTATTTGCAGTTTTTTTCTCCTGAAGGAGTTTTTTTGTTAGGAACGAAAAGCTGAAAAGGTGAGTCCGTTATTTTTAAATATAATAAAATAATAATAAAACTTTATTTATTCTTCTTCCTCACAAGAAAAACAATTTAGTAAGTAATTTAAATATGTTTTATAATAAGAATTTTAATTTTTAAATTTTAATAATGAATTATGTAAATTAAAATTTTATAAAATCCTATTGATTCATTGCTATTTTTCCGAAAGTAAAAAGTTTTTATACTAGAAAATATTTTTAATGGGCTGCTAAAAATAAAATAATACTTTTATTTAATTATTAAAAAAGTATGTTGCATTAATTTTGTCTATTAACTGATTTAAGAAAAACAATTACGTTTTATTTAATTAATTTCTCAACGTAATTTTGGATTTTTTTTAAACTTTTAAATCTTTTAATACATTTACCTTGATAACGAAATCTCCGATTAAGTAGTATGAAAAAGTTCAGGTATTTTTATTTATTTTCAATGTCGTTCAACCTACACCGACAAAAAACATTTTTGCAATATTTAATTTATCATAAAAGCACTTTTTCCGAAATAAAAAATATAGTCCTGTTTTTTTCAAAACAATTCGCTTTAATTCGTAATCCAAATGATCTGCAATAGCAAAGATTGTCAGATAATAACAATAATGATATTGCGACACATAAAAGTCATGAGAAGTGATGGTATCGGGGGCAGGCAGTAAATACATAACAACATCTACATAAGAAAGGCAATTAAACTTAAGGCCTATGCGCATTCCTAGAAGTATTTACCTTAAGGGGCCATAGGTTCAGAGGAATATTTTCTCTGAGAAATGCTATAAATGTATTTTCGATTGAAAAGAGTTAAGTAATTTTTATAGAATTTTTTTTATAATTTCACTAGATAAACTAATGGTGAATATGTGAGCGTAAATACCAAAAATAGGAAACTATTTTAAGTTCGTCTAACACAAGAAGAATGTTTAAAAATACAAGAAAATACGTCATCTTTGTGACGATTTTCTATCGAGTGAAGTAATTCCAATCGTGTATTCAATTGATGATTTCACTAGATAAACTATCCAAAAATACTGAGATATGACTTTGGTTTCGGTAAATTGTATAAATCTAGTCGAAACATGAAAAATAAAAGATGCCTCCAAGGTGTTTCGTCCTACCATAGGGCCTTATAAGATCTAGGAATAGAACCATTTAAACCAAGAATCGAGTACTTAAGTATGAGATAGTAATTTTTTTCGGGTTTTCTCTCTTGGTCTCCTGGATAAAGCTGTTCAGTTTGATAGTCTGATCGTCCCCTTAAAAACTGTTAGCATAATTATTAAGAGTGTACCGAGCCTATTGTGCTGCCTTCAATCGTATTTTTTTTATTTCTAAACAATTAAACAACTATTTCCAAAAAAACAAGAATGTCTCATTGTAGTCCTGGAGTGAGATTTTTGAATCTCATAATGTCGAACTCAGCAGTTGAAAATGTCAAATTTACTATGAAGATAAGCATCTTTCTACTGCTGATTTGACTTTCAAAAATCGCACTCCTGAAGTATGATTTTTGAAAGTCTAATCAGCAGCAGAAGATGCATATCTCCACAGTAATTTTAACGTTTTCAACTGCTGAACTCAGCGAATGAGATTCAAAAATCGCACTCCTGATTGGCTTTCAATTTATCGAAACATTACGGATTATTATATTTTATGCTTGTAGCTATTATCGTTTTAAATATAATAAAGCTACAAACATTATAAAAACAAATTCGCAGTGACCCGATAAATAGAAAATCAATTATTTTTTCGGAAATATTGTTATTGTTAAAAAATAAAAAAATACGATTGGGGGCAGCACAATAGGCTCGGTGCAGCCTTAAGAAGGACCCTATACAAGGTGTTAGTATACACAATTGCATTACTAAACAACTTAAAAAAATATATATATGTATAAATTCCCAAAAAACCATTGAAGTTTTCATACAAACGTTAGATCAGGTGATTGCATTTAGTATGGAATGTTCAGTTTTTTTTGGTTTCTTAGGGAAAGTTGATCAGTATCATAGGTTACAATAAATAACTATTTATCCGAACACGCTATATAGGCTGATAGCCTATCCTACAGGGTGTTAGGCTCATGATGATGATGATGCACAAGCACGCAAATGCAACAATTTTCATAATAATTTATAAGGTAATAGATTATAATGCATCCTAATCATTTATTTAGCAAATCTAATGTGCATTTACTATTTTGCGGTTTGCGGTGATTTTGGCTTATTTATGATGTCCATCTACAAGAAATAAATGACCTCACTATAAGTACAAATCACAAAAGCCTTATTAAAAGCATATAAGAATGAAAATACCTTGATTTACGAGCCTTAGATTAGTGAAACTAACTTTAATGGATATAGGCACTGTGCTCCGAACATCATTAGATGCTTCTGTGCATTTGTATTCAAAAATAAACTTTATTTTCTAAGTAATAAAGATTTTTTGTGCATTTTTAGCACTTTATAAAGCATTTGAGAAGTCACAATCTAAAATAAGCTTTATTATGTAGAGGATAAAGATGTTTTGTAATTTCAAAGGTCAATGGACCCCATCCTTCGAATATACAATGTGATCATTATTGCACTCAATTTATATCATAACAAATTATTGTAAAAACTAACTTAAAGTTTAACCTTAAGGTTCAAATTAGTTTTTTTTTGTATTTGAAAGGACATAGTGATGGGTAATGGACGCAGATTATTATGAAATAATAGCTTGTTTATTGATAATAATAACTTGCAAGGTTATTTGTCAATTTAATACGAAATGTTAGGAAGAACGCATTATTGCTGCATTATTATTATTATCATCATCTCTATTTAGTATAAGGTGTTAAAATAAATGCAAAACTTGAATACTATTTGTAGAGAATCGATAACTAAAGCTACACTATTATAAAACTGTAACAGAACTGTGTCTGTACATTAAAGCTATTTTTTACAAGAAACTTTACTATATGGTATCTAGGTAATCCCTGACTCCAAATCATAGATTCTTGGATTTTTTGTCTGTCTGTTTGTTTGTTCGAGCATCACGCTAAATCTACTGGACCTATTTCGATGAAAATTTTTGTATTTAAAAGCTATTGATTAGACTTAAAAACTGGTATACAGGATGTAAGGAATAAGGAAAAGTATCCTTAACTCTACCCATCAAAATGAAAAACATTTACTTTGGGAGCAAACCTGTCAGATCAAAAAAATTCAAAATATAGTACCTAAACCATAAGATAATGCCTAAACTTATAAACGATAGTCTATGTGTTTGAATTTATGGAATCTATTATTTCTGTCTATCCCTTAGTATAAAGCCTTGATTATAACTGAATGTGAGTTACAACTCTATCCCAAACAGGTGCCCTAGGCACAAGTCACGAAACCCAAGATCATTATTTACGACCTAATATTTATCTAAATTATACTTACGCTACATAGAGTATTCGCTATGTCACCACTGAATACGCGTATGACTTTTGACACCAATTTTGAAACCTTAATAATAGTAGAGATGTTATGAATACATGATTTCGGATATGGATACAAAAGTAGATAAAGTGTAGTTACAAAAATTTTGTATCTGTCCAACAATAACATTGTAAAAATAGCAGCAGGAATGTTGTAATTTTTACAGAAACTACTACTACAAAATTTTTAAAGCTACTTAAGATCCAAATTTGTTTAGTCCACTATCCATTTAATTGAGCGACGAACTAACTAGGTACTTACCCATTACCTAGCACACTGGGCAGAAGGAACTGTTAGTAAAATGTGTAAATTCCGAAAATGGTAAATTTGGATGATCTCATTTAATTTGTTCCATTTTATTATAATAAAGATAAAAATGAAGAGTACGTTCTGACGGCATTCTCGATGTACAGTCGTGAACGTATGTATTTATGCTCATAACATATACGGTAAGATCCTAAACGTAAAAGCGATTTAGCATTGGGTATCCGAAATAATATTTCAAACTTTACTTTGGTTACAATAACATTTATTTTCAGATATACGACGGGTATAGATACTGAAGTATAATCATATACGTTATTAAAATGGTGGCAATGGTTAGCATTGGGTACCCGAAATAAAAAAGTATACAAACCATTTTACTTCGGTTACCTACAACTTGTCAACTATATCATTTAATTTTCTTCAAATACTTGTATGGACGGATATGGATATTTACTGGACTAAAATATAACATCACTACCTAACATTTTACTAATGCACCTCTCAATATCATAATTATTTTATTTTAACGTTCTAAAATGACTGTTAAAGTGTTTGATGTATTGCTATTTTTTTGTAAAGCTAAATGTTTTCTTAGTAAAGAGAATGCAGATTAGCAAATATTTTTTTTGTTTGTTTAGAAGTTTTAGAACGGAAGTAGCAATTAGCGTGAATTAGCGAAGGGTAAACCCAATTTCGGTATTGAATATTAGCCTATGTATGTAAGTTTGTTCCTTTGTGGCACTCTAGAGACCAAACTCGTTGGATAATTTTGATGATTCATCGATTTGAGAGTGTCACTAAAGACAAAAAAGAAAAAAAAATAAAGTTAATTAAGGATTTCGGTAACAACTCGTCACACCATAATTTAAAAGTTGTAACTGGTCATAACCATAAAGCTTTATGTTGAGTGGGGTATCATTGAATAGGTATTTAAAAATCATCTAAGTAAGTTTCTTTTATCATTTTTCATTTGAAATGACCATTTTTGATCTCTAAGGATTTAAAGTTGAAAAAACTAAAAAATATAAAATAAAATAATAATAAAAAAAATAAAAAACCTGTCTGCGTAAAAAGTGAACTTTAAATAAAAACAGAAATAAAAGTTCACGACTTGTTTTTTCTTTTCAGTTTTTATTTAAAGTTCACTTTCTGCTCAGACGGGTTTTTAGATTTTTAAAATTATTTTTTTATTTACGCGATATTAATGTTGGTTCCATTCCTTAGTAAAAGCAGATTACTTGTATAAGTTGTCTGATTTGACGGCCTTAAACCACTCTCTTAAACATGAAACCCATCTAAGTTAACACCCTATAGAGTAAGATATTCCAAACGTGGTGAAATCGAAAGTCATAGGGACGTCTGCGCAGGCGCAGGTCGTGCGATGTCGTGGGGTCAGGGAAAGTCTAGGTCTCGGGTTAGACTCGCTAGACTGGTCCAGTCTTCCTGGCATTTACCTTGAGAATCTTATTGATTACATGATTCACTTCCGTATGAACCGCGAAGGTTACGCGAAAGTGAAAATTATGGAGATGGTTCATCTTTGTTGCTAATATTATGAAGATATTATGTCAATGCATGAGGGCTTGTCAGAATTTCGTGGCTCAGAAATGGCGTATTTTTAGTGTTCCCTACCCAAAGGGTAAAAACGGGGCCCTATTTAGTAATATGAGCCTACGTTGTCCGTCCGTCTATCTGTCCTACGTATAAAGGGTTGTATCTTTTGAACTATAATAGCGGGTTTGCTGGAAAAAATCTCTCTAGAGATAAGCTCACCCTTTGTACATGTCTACTTTAATTGTTTTTTCTAATTATGTGTAGGTACATGTGTGTGTAGCTGTGTTTTTTTACCAATCAGGAGCTCGGGCGAGGCGCGGCCGAACTCGCCCGTGCTCCTGATTGGTTAAAAAAACACAGCTACACAGCTCGCACAGCTCGCACAGCTTCAATGGACAGGCACCCTTAAGCCATTATTTACTCTTATTAGTAAGACCGATTCGCGGATTCATAACTTGAAATCAACGAGCTTTGCAATTGGTACTATAATATTTACCCAAACGATTACGTAACATAAACAAATGAACGTAAGTCCTAATTGCATTAGCATATCTTCAACAGAAGTACATCACTTTCAAAACGTCATGTCATCCAAGCCTAGGGGTAATCATACAGTTTCCTCATTGGCTAATCGACAGCTCAACGCACGATTGGTAGATTCCCACCAATTACGTGCCGTTATTTTGAATTTAGAATAATGGACGGTTTGAAGAAGAAAACGAGACGTAATGGTATGACACGAGTTCTTTACTAATATTATACTTCCGATAGTGTGTTTGTCTGTTACGTCTTCTCATTATAATCATCATCTCAGCCGATGACGTCCACTACTGGACATAGGCCTCCCTCAAGGATCATCCAATGGGTTCCCGCCGCCTTCACCAGGTCTGTGTCCACCTTGTGGGGGGCCTACCCAGTACCCACGTTGCGCTTTCCGGTACGCGGTCGTCACTCGAGAACTTTTCGGTCCCATCGGGCATCGGTTACGTCTTCCAGTATTAAAGTACATAACTTAAGTTTCAACTAAGGGGTAGAGATTCCTTCAATTTCATTTTCTAGGTACTTACATACATTTCAGTAATGTTAATAATTTGAAACGCCTGCAAGTTTATTGACCTTTGTAAATAAAAAAACCAGTATTGACAATAAAGATCAATTTATCATAACAAAGACCTTCAAACCGTATGAGATCTCACCATTTATGACCTTTCGCAACATTCTGTTGCATCAGGTTTACGTATTATGTCAGATTATTTTCAATTGTTGCAGTGATATTGCATATGATAGATAGATAGAACCTATATGAATTACGTATGTATGTGGGTACGTTTTATTTTTGGACTAAAATACGCCCTCATCTACGGCGTCCCATCGTGCTTTATTTATACAGGGTGAAATTGATATCATTAGCATCCTTTTAAACTAAGAGTCTACCCATCAAACTGAACAACTTTTACTATGGGAGCAAACTGACAGGGAAAAAACGGTTGTTTCATACTAAACTACAATGCCTACTCGACTCAAATACAATATGCAACAGCCAATTTTTTTTGCTCTGATAATTTGACTTAGCAAAATCTTAGATTGGGATGACTATAATACGTATTATAATAGGTGAAATAAAAGGTTAATCACATACGTTTGGGGTGGAAATAAAAGGTACACAAAAAATAAAAATTCTGATGCTCCATACAAAACTGTAAATATTTTGGGTCGAGGACCCAAATATGTGGGACGGCAGATATTTTTTCGCGATTTCAATGTTATTGAGAAAGTTTTGTAGTTTGGATTGTCTAATAGTGCTCTTAAAAACCGTCGGCATACATCTACACTAATATTATAAAGAGGAAAGATTTGTACCTATTTTTGTATGTTTGTATGTTTGTAATGAATAGGCTCAAAAAGTACTGGGCCGATTTCAATAATTCTTTCACCATTAGAAAGCTACATTCACCCTGAGTAACATAGGCTATATTTATTGCTAGAAAAGATTAGACGTCCACCCGTGCGAAGCCGGGATGGGCCGCTAGTATATTATATTAAGAATAGGATACTCTATATCCACGTATTTTTTCGCAAATTGACAATTTAAAAAAATGTTTCCTAATCACACGTTCTATTCAAAACCAACTTATCTCTCCATCAATTAATTTGCCAGCGACTTCATGAAACTAGGTGTTACAATAGTTCTAGATTAGACCTAGGTAACATTAATAATTTTGCATAACTCGCTCACAATAAAGCGCAGCGTGAGACGCGGGCGCATTTCAATTGTTATTTCACGCCAAATAGATCATAAAACTAGTTCCTTCACTGATTTGCATCTTAATTTCCTTTTTTTGTTTTCCGAATAACCACATTATATGCCATTGTATTGCGAACTGGTTGACAGAAATCTGATATTAAAAAAGTTATTTGGTGAATCGTTCGTACTGATGGCAGGAGACCTGACGACGGGGTGACGCTCAGCCCTTGGCAATAGGGTGTCTTATCTTATCTTATTATGGGGGCTGGCAAGCTAGCAACACTTCGACCCAATGGGATCTTTTGTATTGGCCAAAAGCGCGGTAAATGAGGGAGGCAATTCTGCTTAGGGGAAGACACCTGTAATCTCCCGGTTTTGGATATCGATCTCCCAGGAGGCACATGCGTTTAGCCGCCAAGAAATCGCGGTCACAAAGGATATATTCCATGGTTTCATCCTCATCTCCGCATGCTCTGCAGCTGGGATCCGGGGTAAGCTTCATCTTGTACATCATCGTGCCTGTGGCATAATGCCCAGTGAGGGCTCAAATGATGGCACGAGCTTTGCTCCTGCTGTTGTTCAGTATGAACTTTTGGCAACAGGGTAGGTGCTTATGGTACGGGATAGGTATATAACCTGCGTCTCTTAAATATTCCATGCCTGCGTAGATTCATTCTCATCTCACTGGGCGCTGAGATTTCCAAGGTGCGGAAGTATGAAGGAATCTCCGGATGCTTCATTTTTACACCAATTGGCTTGGAAGCGATAGATTATTGAAATATTGACAGCCCGGTAGCACAGTCGGTAGTGAACCTGCCTGCTGTGCCGAGGGTCGCGGGTTCGAATCCCGTAAGGGACAAATATTTGTATGATGAATATGAATATTTGTTCCCGAGTCATGGATGTTTGTATTTATATATGTATTCTATATCGTTGTCTAGTCATCATAATACAAGTCCAGGCTAGATTCTGGTACTTACTTTAAATGTGACTAGATAATTTGTGTGACATTGTCCAAGATATTTATAATTATAATTTATAGATTCCTCTAACAACAAACTCTACAGTATAACAACAAATAATAATAAACGGCCAAGTATAAGTCG
Source organism: Agonopterix subpropinquella (assembly GCA_922987775.1). Classification (NCBI taxonomy): domain Eukaryota; kingdom Metazoa; phylum Arthropoda; class Insecta; order Lepidoptera; family Depressariidae; genus Agonopterix; species Agonopterix subpropinquella. The sequence continues at coordinate 14,564,252 of OV277694.1, read as the reverse complement.
GTCTTTCACTAAAGGTCCCGGAGAAAATAAAACTTTTTAACCGACTTCAAAAAAGAAGGAGGTTTCTCAGTTCGACAGTATATACATATTTTTTTTTATGTGTGTTCGCGGATAACTTCGTCGTTTATGAACCGATTTTAATGATTCTTTTTTTGTTGGAAAGGAGATGTCCCGAGAGTGGTACCATGATAAGGAAACCAGGATCTGATGATGGCATCCCAGAGAAATCGATTAGAACCTTCGAAAATCGTAGTGCCGACTAGTGCGTTTGTTAATTTAAAGCACTCCTATTAAATCGAACTAATGAATTCACCACTGAAAATTGTGAAATAAACAAAATTTTAACAAAAAATTAAACCGCCTTCAAAAAAACTAAAAAGTTAAAAAATAATATTGCAGCCTATGACTTTTTCGTTCGCATCATAAGAACATTAATTTTTATTATAGAAATCGGTGTCAACCCAAGCCAAAAAATGCAAGCCCTGTCGCGAATCGTACCGGCTTGACAGCGACTTCAATAAAACAAATTAATGTTCTTATGATGCGAACGAAAAAGTCATAGGCTGCAAGATTATTTTTTAACTTTTTAGTTTTTTTGAAGGCGGTTTTAATTTTTTGTTGTAAGTTAGTAATTATATGCGCGATATGTATATGCGCGAGTATCCCGACTCCCACTTGTTTGGTCAGTTTTATCATACCTGTACCTCGGTGTACCTACTGTTTTGTGTTGAATACGATACGATTAAATCTATTTGTTGAAATAGGCATTCATATAATAAATTGATGACGGATTTCTACTCGATTTCGACTAAGGTGATTGGTAATCTATATTATTGGAAAAGCAGGATATAAGTACGCAACGTAGGTGTTAGTTCTTATTCTAATACTATGCCTAAACACATAAACAATACTATAATAACAATATAGCACCTATAGATCCAGTCACAGCTAATCAATTGTATCATTACAACGGGCGTGAGAGACCAACGTTTTTGTAAGTAGATCATATCGCATAAGTCATTGTTTCATTGTAAACCAGGCAATGTACAATTATTTGGAGCAAACTTCGCTTTCAAATTAATCTTTGATTAATGTTGCTTTAAAAATTAATGGGTTTGGGTAATGGTGGGAATTTAGGGCTTTATCAATGATTGATTGAAACCTATACCAGATACTCTTTCTTATACTGTGCCTATACAATATACATCGATCATTCATGTGCTGTGTCCACAGTCCATTGAAAGTGGCTAAAGTTTATATAGTAACTTATTATTAATCTGTGCTTCAGTCTTTACTTGTCACACTGGACAGAAATATGGATATTTTGGAATATCTCTGACTATAATCTCAGGCAATAATTTATAGTCGTGAAGATGCTGAATTTACAAATATACAGTGTGCAATTACGTCTCGAAATTGTACCGTGTATGTTTCCTATTATGGTGTTTCCGTCACGAAAAACCATTAGATGTATAATTGTGACCATAAAGATATTATACCTTACGGAATAGAGTAAGTGACATGAGTTGTCAAATGAAACCGTTTTTGGACGTTTTTTGGAGTCCTCGGCAGGGTAAAAATTCGATTTCTGTGTATTAATTCTCAATCTAACGTGAAATGGTGAATAATTTAATGAAACAGTGTTAGTATATTTTACAAAATTATCTACGATTTCACTTTAGGTTCACGATTATTGACAGAAACTGAATTTTTACCAGGACTCCAAATCCCCAAAAACGGTTCTATTGCCTCGCGTCACGTATCTCTTTCTATTATACAGGCATGCCGCTAGGTACATCTCGCTCTCTCAGCTGTCACCGTCTCTCTTACGTACTATAATACATTTATGATTGTGACATACCTACTGTCACCCACTGGAGTAGGCAGAGACAATGGAACGCCACCTGCTACGATCCTAACAGACCTCTTTCGCTTCCGCCACATTAATTTAGTCTCTTCATGCATGCTCTTCGGATTCGGGAAGACCTGAACTGGCCCCTTTTAAGCGCATCGCCAATTTGGTGCATTTCCCGTAGTGCTTGATATTTTCAAGCAAACATTTGGGATTAATTAACAACAACTTTGCTACCGTTACCCACCACCTTTTTACCCGACTACATACGCCAGAAGTAGTGCTATGTTTTCTAAACGCTATTACAGACGAGCGACACTTTGCGGTCGTAGAGGGTCGCGCGACGGTTGCGCGTCTCACGGCGACAGTAAATTCTATGAGCGCGACTCTATGCGACCCACAGCGATCGCAAGCATAGGCTACTCCTCCCATCTGCAAGGCTCTCTTTCTTACAAGCAAACTTTTGCAATTAGCCATCCCGCTTCAATTGCGCGGCTCCGGTCAGAATTTTCCGTTTTCTTTGAAAACCTGTATGATTTTTTATGAATTTTCAAAAAATAAGAAAACCACTTCATTTTATATTGTATTGTGAAGAATATTGTAAATTTTCTTATTGTTTTGATCAACAATGTAAGAGTAAAACGGTTACAATTGGAAAAAAAGAGGTGACTTTGGAGTAGTTTTTCTTCAGTTTTATTAATTAAAATAGATTTCGAGAAAAACCACATCACTTCTCATATCCTGTAGATTGTTCAGTTTTATTTTCTGCTTAAAAAGTGCCATATTTAATGTATAAAATGGTTACAAAGTTACTCAAAACCGGGCGGACGCCCCTTAAGAGCGCTAAGCGCAGTATTTCACTTTGGTACATAGGTTTCGTTTGCTAAACTTAAGTGGCAGTAGGCGGGGCACATTGCTCGCAGAACCGATGGCCGGTGGGGCCGAAAAGTTCTCGAGTGGCGACCGCGTACCGGAAAGCGCAGCGTGGGTAGGCCCCTCACACGGTGGACCGACGACCTGGTGAAGGCGGTGGGAACCCGTTGGATAGGGCAGCGCAGGACCGGTCGTTGTGGCGATCCTTGGGGGAGACCTATGTCCAGCAGTCGACGTCCATCGGCTGAGATGATAAATAAATAAATAACGCTCACAGGCACAAACATTGTAATGATCCCAAGAAAGCACTATTTATTGGCTGTTTTTGATGATGATGATGACATAGGTTTCGAATGGTGGCTAGCTGTAGCCTACAAGAAACATTTCATAAGATCCAATCATAATGGGGCAAATCCATCAAAATGGAAAGCATGAAACATCCCACTGCACGTTTATCACGCTTAGCTTTGAGCATGTAGAGAATGTATTCAGATCAATGCATGTTACATAATTATATTGTATTTCAAAAAGAAAGTCTAAAAATGTATAACCTCAAAACAGTGCCAGTGGTAAGTCTTCATTTTAGATTTTACTCGCTGACGCCATGTTGTTAGAATGGAGAACACAAATTCTTCATGGGTATCGAAAGACGATTAAAGGGATATCGTAGGTCACGTGATATGTGTAGTAAAAAGCGTCTAGAGAGAGACTTGAGACATTTTTAGGGTTCGGTAATCAAACAACGAACCCTTATACTTTCGTCCATTCTGTCTGTCTATCTGTATGTATGCCTCAATAACTGGTTCATTTTTGCACCTATTGAATCGAAATTTGACTTGAGGACACATAACAGTAACCCAAAAACAGAAACTTTACTAACTTATTAGTCATTAGTGAAGAAACTATTTTTTTTCATGGGCGAGTCCGACACGCTCCTGGCCGGTTTTTAAGTCTTAGTTCGAGTTTCCAAAACCCATAACTTTTCAACCCTACTTAGACTAATGCTCCATGCTCTTATTTCTCCATGCCCTTCGGTCCCCAATCCTATTACACTTGCAACACGCACGAACAGAATCATATATCACGATAAATAGCTACCTGCATCAAGAAGCCATCATGTTTAATGTCATATTACGTAATAAATAACACAAACACTTCACTTCGCAGATGACTTGTGAATGTTTGAATGCGTTTTGAGGTCAATTAGAAGTACAAATAATGATGTGTAGGTATGACTTAGCAGGTAGAGGACTCATAATTTTATACTAGTAATTTTGTACTATACTCAAGATATACTAATAAATACTCATAATTTATTATTTATGAGTATATCTTGATTGGGACGAATAAGATCTCATAAAGACTTTCGCGATCGGAACAGCTATACTGTGTATGTAATTTAATTAATAGTAAGTAAATGTAGCATTAGTCTAAGTAAACTTGTTAATCTGTTTGTTTCAGTGCATGCTGTATTTCCCTATAATTAGTTGTACATTTAGCTTAAATGGTTCTGGAGATATATTATATTGTTGTGTTTGTATTAGTGTAACAACTGTTGGGAAATCAATAAAGAAAATATAAAAAAAAAAATAATCATCATCGTCGATAGCCTGAATCTACCCACTGCTGGGTATAGGCCTGCATTTGTTAATGCCACCTTTCTCTGTCCTGATCATCTCGCATCCACGTAGCTCCCGCGACTCTCTTTATATCGTCAACAGCAGGAGCAAGGCTCATGCCGTCGTCAGAATCCTCACCGGGACTACGCCACCAGCACGATGATGCACAAGATGAAACTCACCCTAGATGCCAGCTGCCGAGCATGCGGAGAGGAGGAGAAGAACATGAAACATTTATCCTTTGTGACTGCAATGTCTTGGTGGCTGAACGCATGAGCCTCTTCGGAGATGGATATCCAAAACCGGGAGATCTTAGGTTTCTTCCCCTAAATGGTATTGCCTCGTTCATCGGCCATGTGAAGGGTAAAGAAAATGAAAAGTACCCACGATCCCACTGAGATCCCACTGAGTCGAAGTGTTGCTGGCTTGCCAGCCATCACAACAAAATAAGGTTAGGTATAACCAACCCATCGTTCCCGGACGACCCACAATTAGCTTCCCTTCCCTCGGACAATGCTTTGCTCCACCGTCACCTCACCTTGCCAAATATTCCTGCCCATTTCCATTTAATCTCCATGTCTCTCTTACCGACATCTTGGACCTCTTAAGTTGTAGAGGGGACTGAAGTGGTTTTTTGTCCTACTGTACAACCCGGACACATTATCTCTGCGCCTCGCCGAAATGTGATGCCGCTATTGCTTCCCCCTTCCAATACGATCTTAATAATCGCATCAGTACCTACGGTTAGCATGTTTATTGCCGATACGCGTCTCGAGAATTTTATACCCAGGGGGAGCGTGTGAATTCTCTATGTTTTGTACATACCGGTGTTTACCACCAGCTTTTCGGTGAAAGAAAATCATTGAATAAAAAAAAGGGAATTATGTACTCTAGTGTTTGAGGATTGATGCTCTCGTTGATGTCTTTTATACGGTCGTAGCACTGCGTAGTAGCATAGCGTAATATAATTATAATATACTTTGGTAGTAGCTTTCATTTTAATTTGAACGGCAAATTAAATAAAATATAAAAATATAGTCTTTAACCCTATCTATATACCTTAAATATAGTCGCTTATGTAAAAAAAAGTTTAAAAAATATATTTTGTAGGTATTCTGAAATATTCGATATGATGAAGATTCGCTAGTAATCCCATTCTTGATTAGTATTTATGTATTATTTACATTCTATGTCACAATATAACCCATCAAACGTTATCTAATGTTTAAAGTCATTGCAGGTTATATAATATTTGATTATAAAGCACATACGCACCAGTGCGTTTAAGTTATTAAGTTATGACTTATAATTACCTATGGTACATTAACTTATGTACTTCTGAGAGAAGCCAAAAAGTTTATCATCATCAGCCTGTACAGGGTGTAAGGAAAAGTATCATTTACCTTAAACCAGGTACTCTAGCCATCAAACTGAACAACTTTTACTACAGGAGTAAACCTGTCAAAACAAAAAAAAATCTGCTGCCTCATGCATTTGAATTGAGTAGGCGCTGCAGCTTAGTATGGAACAGCAGATTTTTTATTTGCGGTTGACAGGTTTTAATCCGTGAGCCGGTAGCATGATTACCTACGTGATATGACATCACAATGAAATGCATCTTGTAGTAAAAGTTATTCAGTTTACATGGTTTAAGGTCAATTATACTTTTCCTTACACCTGTATAGACTGATGATGATAAATTTTTTGGCTTCTTGAGAGAAGCCAAAAACATGGCATGCCATGTACTTCTGAGGAAGTACATAACTTAATGTACCATATACTACTAACTTAATAACTTAAACGCACTGGTGCGTATGTGCTTTATAATCGAATAACTCGTATACTTGTAAAGCCTACTTAGCGGTGATAGTTTTCCTGCTGTGAATTTTTTCATATATCCAGAAACAACCGTTTAGTTAGCAGGGACACACACACTTAACTCGAACGAAAAATTGCACTTTAAAGCTTAATACCTCGCTAACAGATCCCTTAATCGAAAAATGGTTTTCCCAAACCCACAATGGAATTGAATTGTTGACTTTGGAACCCTAAAAACGTGACACGATCACTAAACTCCTTAATTGAAAATAACAAACAACAAACTTAACCTTTAAGAATAATGAATCGCAAACTCAATGAATGTTTAATTGAATAATACATTATATTACATAACATTATATAACTCACGCAGTATAAGCCCTCGGAAGAAGGTTCCCAGCTGTGGGAACTGTGACGAATCTCAAATTGTTCCTCTTACACTAGTGTCATCGAGTTACTTTCTCATCGCTTTATTTGTCTGATAAGAGTTCGTTGGTCACACTTTGTTATTTTAGCTAAAAAATGGGTTGGCATATTAGTATCTAATGTATTTCAGTTGAGTGTCGAATGAGGCGACTAATGGATAAGGTTTAATGTGCAGTGTTTCTGTTAGCAAAAGGCTAGCTACATATGAAGGAAAACATAGTGCGAGCTTTTAGTGATGACTTTGAGAACTGATGTCAAACATACGAATTGTGCACCGTACCTACATTCGTCTACTAATACAGTGTCAATAGTAGGCCTACCATGACATGAGCTGACCCAACTCTTGGTAGGAATTAGGATACTAATATTTATGTAGATAGATAGATAGATAAACAATTTATTTGCAAAAGTACACACACATAATATTACAGTTCACAACAATTTTACAAACAAGAATACAACGAGACATAGAATAGAACAACATGTAATTTATTGTATGCTACAGCAGCAAATAGGTCCCAGCTCAACATAGACCTTGCCCGAGAGCAGGGTGTTGGTTTTCAGATGAAACCTTTTTAGTAGTAGTCAGACGCAGCAACCAAAGAAGTGAGTGATAATAAATAATTAAATAATTAAAATGTAAGTTTAAATGAAATACAGTTACGGAAGATAGTGTAAAAAAGTGTAAAAAAAGAATCTGAAAAATATTATTGCATTTTTTTTTCGTAGGTAATTAATTTTAGGCAATGGATAATCATGAGCACAGAAACAAAACATTACTTTAAAAAGTGCTTAATACAGTCATAATAATACGTTATTAATCTTGTAAACGATATAATCGTAAACTTACACAAGCCTACGGTCCAATACCTGTTATACTGAGGTCTAGGTAACAGGTAAGTGGACAAAGTAAGGTACTATTAATATAATATGGAGAATCAGAACGATTAATTACTGTATTTTGTAATAACAGTCAAAACAAATAAGCACATTGAAAGTCTCATTTTCGTAAATTTATTGACGCATGTAATAGCAAAGAACAAACTTACAATAGGTACTACATTAATGTCGTAAATTACTGTAGAGAGAAGTTACAAAACCGTGTCATTAGAGTAAAGGTAACCGATAGTTTAGAAACAATGGACTTCAATTAGGTTTTCGGTGAAAACTAACGGGACATTTAAATACCTATAGGCAAGACTCACAAATTGTTGACAGTGATTGAAATACAGTTAGCACAGCGGGTCTTTTAGTGTACTGCTTCGCATAGACACCAATCTAGATGGGTGTCGAGGTACTATTTATTTTATTTATATTATTTTATACCTTTAGGCACCATCAATCATCATGGATAAATGTTATTATGGGCCCTACATAGGATGTTAGGGTAAACAGTTGCATTACCTTAAGGGGTGATTTTACCCGTGATGAGATACTGAACTACTTTCCCAAAGAAACATATTATTATGAAATTACCAAAAAAACTTTTGGGCTTTCCTTACGCAAATGCAATCAGGTGATCGAACGCTTGTATAAAAAGTAAACATTTTCTTTTCAAATGTCTTACAGGTTTCATAATAGAAAGTTGTTCAATATCAAGGGTACATCCACCCTTAACGTAATGCAACTGTTTACCCTAACATCCTGTATAAATCATTGACAATAATTAAAAAATTCTACAAAGGGTGAAGGGGAGAATTTAATATTTTATACTAAGTCGATATTATTCTCCGAGCTATTAATAGTATCGATTTAAAATGTTCGATGTTCTTGTTAAGGGGTCTGTTTTCGATAGACTATTTGATCGGCAACACTAGGAAGCAACACTAATTAATAAAATATAATAAAGTTTTGCTATACAGAGTGTAATGAAAAGTATAATTAACCCTTAAACCACCATACTCTACCCATCAAACTGAGTAAATTTTACTATGGGAGCAAACCTGTCAGAACAAAAATAAAACTGCTTGTTATGCCATATGCTTGAGTCGAGTAGGCATTGCAGTGTAGTATGGAGCAGCAGATTTTTTTTGCACATACCGATTTGCTCCCATAGTAATAGTTGTTTCGTTTTATGGGTAAAGTATGTGGTTTAAAGGTTAATAATACTTTTCTTTATAACCTGGAGTGCAATTCACTAAGCGCCACATCGCTGTAAAAACATCGACGAGCTCACAATTATCCTTCTTGCATCCTTCAGATCGTCGAAGTTTTTATATGAGTTTGACACTTGACATAACCATAGTGAATACTGAATTGTCAACTCGCCGATGTTTTAACGACGAATTTAAGATTCGATGTTTTACGTACTTTTTTTCTGTTATCGATTATACAAATAGTTTTGAGATTTTACGTCCATTTGTTACGAGATACACCAACAGCAACATGAGGTGCAATATTCCTAAACAGCTAGGTAATGCTGACATAACACAAACATAACAGCAATAAATAGGAGAGTACATAGAGGTCACAAACTTCCGCGTAAATATGAAAGTTGCGTTTTCAAACGGTTAAGCTTAGCTCCGAGCGTTCTTCGGTCAGAGGTCAGCCGTCAGCATAGATGCTACTTGCTTTGTGATCACTTTTACATACATACATACCTACATACAAAGTTTAAAGGATGTGTCGAAAAATGGGCCTTATATTACAGAGTTAAATGCAATGTAAAAAAATTTGGTCTTTACACATATTACACCACGATCTGTGTGGACTACCCTGTAAATATGTATGAAATAAAGTCGTTGCAGTTTGAAGTTTGAATCGACCAAGTGATTTTTTTCATTGGAGCCTTTTGGACACTGTAAAAATGCCTGGTTAATTTTTTTCAATAAATATTATCTTCCCGTCCGTCAGTACAAAAACATGTGAAATCACATTTGAGACCCAAAAAGCCCATGTGATATAGAACATTTGGGCAATTCACACCGTAATTACTTACCCATTAGGGGGAAATGGTCGTAAAAAAAAATATAAAAAATGATTCTAAATATTGTCGGACTGTGGTGTTCTTCTTTTCGTGTCAATGGTTCTATGATGGTGTTTCTAAACGTTTTAGGAACCCTAAATAAAAACCGGTCAAGTACGAGTCGGGCTACTCTCGTACCGAGGGTTCCGTACCACACCACCACACAAATAAACTTATAAAAAATATTTTTGCTCCGGTATCTTTAGTATCCGTTCTCTCCATGCGTCCCGGTTTTGCGCTTCGATAGGCCAGGCCCTGTACCCGGACTTTCGATGTTCGATATATCGCAACTGTTTCGGTCCGCACTTCATTGTAATAGAGTTGACATTAGAACGAAAACGTTCACGAAATTGCGAAGTTCGAATGTGCGGGTAGAGGCCCAGCCCCCTTACCCGCACTTTCGATCTTCACTATATCGCCACTGTTTCGGTCCGCACTTCATTGTAATAGAGTTGAAATTGGAACGAAAACATTCACGCAAAAGTTCGAATCGAATGTGCGGGTAGACCCTCTGTTCTTTAGGAAACTATCGATGTTGTCTCGCCGGAGGGAAGCCTTTGCCCAACAATGGGACAACGACGGCTGATATAAAAATAATAATAATAATCTTTAGCATGAGACCGACTCACACTTGGCCGGTTTTTATTATTTATTGTTATACTATAGGGTTTGCTCTATAATCACACCAAAACGCTTGTATATATCACTGTTTTAACGATAGAGCGAGAAGAAAAAACGATGAAAAAAACTAGTTTCTTGTATGAGAACCCTTAATTTTATACTTTTAGAAATTTTTATTATTTGTTAGCAAATAGGTAAGACAGATGGACGGACGGACGGAAGGACAACGTAGGCTTAGTAATAGGGTCCAGTTTTCAACCTTTGGGTACGGAACCCTAAAATATTAAAAGATAAATGAGAAAGTTACATTTTTTTACTAAAGTGTGGGAAAATCTATGATTTGTATAGTACTATCAGTTTAAAATAACAATGTGCATGACCTCGCCTGCAAATGTGACGTCACTCAATCACACGAACTTCACTCGAGTCATTCAAATGATTATTTCCTTTACATAGAGTCTATATTCCTTTGCAACTGAGTGAAGTTATCGAACGGCCCTTCAAGGTCATGCACATTGTTATTTTAAACTAATATAAGAATATTTTATAGTAGAGTAAGAAATAGAAATATGATGTGTAGAAACAAAATTATGTTTTATCGGTTTTATGTGTTTGATATGGCTATCTTTTCATTCACAAATCGGAGTCATTAAATTTAACAGGTTTTTAACAGTCTATTTTTACGTTTTACAAACGATAATAATCATTTTACTCTACTATACTTCAATACACAAAACAATCAGTACGAACACTAAACCTGGTTTGTCATTTTCTTTAACTTCATAAGAATTTTTCATTTTGGGGTCACACATGTTATAGGGACCTTATTAATATGCTGAAAGCTTTTTAAGGTGTTGATCATACCATGAAACTGTTTAAAACTATCGTTTTAACTTTCTCTATGAAACCAAATAATATCGAAATCGAGAAAAAAATCTGCTGTTACATACAAAACTGCAAACCTTCTGGATCCAAATTCGATAAATATGTAGAAAAAATTTAAATAATATCAAAGTTCTTTGGTAAAAACATAGTCTAAAAAAACAAGGTCTTCTATTCCCAGAGTGACACAAGCCTACGTCACAAAAATATGGCCGCTAAACATGGTAAAAAGGTACGATGACGTAGCTTGTGTCAGTCACGTGGTCAGTCACGTGGTCAGTCACGTGATCGGAAGAGAATACCAGGCGCAGTATATTATTGTACCATGGGTAAAAAGATATAGTTGGTAACTAGTTTAAAATAAGATTTGACGTTTAATGCTCATGCTCCTATATTGAATAAATTATTTTGAGTTTCGAGTTCTTACAAAATCTAATCAAGTCTTTTGTTTGTCTTTACTTATAATACCTACTTAATTATTAATCTTAATTATGTCAATGTTTTCAATTTCCACTATTGGTTAACTATCCACATTAAATTAAATGCTTTATCGCTACTGCTACTATAACTGCATTGTTGTAACGATGCGATTTTATGAATGAAAAATAGTAATCAAATTATAACGTGTTTATAAAGCTTTGTGAAACAAAAAAACGTATAATTATACCCAAGACTTTCAAATAGTTATTTTGTGTAACGTCTCGGTAGCTTAAATGCACAGAGTACTATAATTACTTAAGTAACTAAATTGAACGAAAGCACAGGCCCAGTTTGGCAGATTGCGGATCCAAACCCCGTAAGAAACAAAAATTTTTAACCTCTAATTTGATTTAACAAGGCTTATAACAATTTTCTTCATTATATTCCGAGATCCGACCATAAAATTATGCACCTATTTCTTTTTGAACAAAATGTAATTCTAGTGAATGTTTATACAGGGGTTAATTTAACGTTCCGCAAAGTTGCCTAGGAAAATTTTCCATTATGATTTTTGGTATAACTTTTTCCACCTATCTGTTTGGGAAGTAAATGAGGTGCCATCATCGGAAGGAGACTGATCTAAAGTACTGGAAAGTAGGGTTGCCACCCCTCAGTCTACCGCAACTCTAGGGTTGCCAGGTTCAAAAATTTACTTTGTTTAACTAGAACAAGACTTTTCTAGGCAACTTGGCGGCGTTAAATTAACCCCTGTGTAAACATACACTAGACTCACGTTTCGTTCAAAAAAGAAATAGGGGCATAATTTTACGGTTGGATCTCTGTCTATCAAGACGCATAGCAGTTTACGCAAACCAGCATAAACACATAAACAGTTAAACAACATAATGTCATATTACAGCTATATTACAGACTAGCTTGCAAACCATCTCAATTTACGTCTCGTCGACGCAATGGTTCGATTTATCGAGCGATTCATCTCCTGATCGATCTATTGTCGACCAATGTCGTAATCGCGGTCGACCATCTAATTTCAGATGCGATAAGGAAATAATGGGTTATGAAAGCCTTAAGATGGATTGTATTTGGATGGTTTGCACAATCCTTGTTGTAATAGTTCGTACGTCTTCTTTTCGTGTCAATAATGAATACATTGTTGGTAACACAATTTTATTAACAATGGATGTAATGTTAAAACAGTTTTATTATAATCTTCATGGTGTAACAAAACACCCTAGGTGGTTTATTAGACTACAAGCACAGTATAAGAGAGGGTATCTATTACTAGATACAGTACAGACACTCCCTTCCTCCCACTATTCCGAGAGATAAGTGTACTTTTTGCAACCATCAGCAGCAAGGCTGATTCAGTATTTATGGGGTAAAGAGCTTCTCTGTGATGGGGATGGACCAGGTCTGCCTGCATAACTCCAGTCGGTTTAGGAGTTACTGGTGATTAAAGGTCTGTAAAAAATTTACGATCAGCTGCAAGGCCGATCGTATGTTATTGTTGTAGTATGCACTGTAGCTATGTGAACAGTACAAAAACTGACATGGTTCATCAGTCGGTTTAGGAGATACAGCCGTTCAAAGGTCGGAACTTTGACTAGCTGTATCTCCTAAACCGACTGACAGAACTTGACAGTTTTTGTACTGTTCACATAGCTACAGTCCATACTACAATAATATCATACGATGCCGTGCAGTAAAATGCATGCATAGTAAAAGTTGTTCAGTTTAGTGGGTAGACTCTTAGTTTAAAAGAATGCTACTGATGTCAATTTCATCATGTAGAAATCAAGAAAAAAACATCAGCTGTCCCGTCATTTGGGTCGAGTAGGTTTGCAGTTTCGTACTCTAGTACCCAATGATCCTATATTTTCCCTTGGAAGTAACACAATTTCCACTCTAATTCCTAGCATCAATTTTCTTAAATGCATAAAACAGCGATATTCAAATAATACGTATGTAGTAAAATTAAGTAAAATATTCTACCATTATATACCTTTCTCTTTCAATTACAGTAATTAAATCGAATAACCAAATAATTACGGCACGTATAAAAAGATTTCTATGAATTAAATATTAAGAATTATGCATAGTTATTAATGGGTTTTAAACTTTATTGCTCTTTTAATGCAAGTGAATGTTTGTATACGGTTTCACTTTTGAACTGTATATTTTATTTATACAGGGTGCAAACTTAAATGCGTTACACGCCCTTATTTTTAAATTACTTACAAAATTTTGTTGGTGCATTCAGATAATGAAACTAAAAAAGTCTCCCTAAGGAACATGGGTCGAAAAAGGAGAAATATTTCTGGACCTCCAATAGAAAATCGATCGGCTTATCCATTCTTTTATGTGGAATAAAAAGAACCACAAATTTATCTCGTTTTCGACCTATGTTCCTTAGGGTATGTTGTTTAATATAATTATCTGATTAGATTTATAAGAGATGTTGTTGGTGATTCAAAAATAGGGATGCTCCAGACCTTACTGAACAACTTTCACTATGGAGCAATTTTCATTATAAAACAATTGAGTTTATTCAATTGAAAAAGTTAATTTCTCGGTTCAACCCAAAATACCTACTTAGTTTTTTATGCGATTTCAATGTTGGTTGAACTTTGAACATTATTTAGTTCTTAAATAAGATTATGGTTGAGAGTTTATGTATGTTTAATTATCATCTTAGCCGATAGACGTCCACTGCTGGACATAAGCCTCCCCCTAGGATCGCCTGCCCCCATCTAACGGGTTCCCACCACCTTCACCAGGTCGTCGGTCCACCTTGTCGGCCTACACTTTCCGCCACTCGAGAACTCTACATCTCATATGATTGTGATTAATATTCTACACACTCATTACTTCCTCTATAGATTGATCATAGAGTCTAAATGACATTAAAATTAATATAAATATATCAACGCTTCCTTATCTTGCATGCCTTTGACTTCCTTCCTACTTTCATGTGTTCATGATTTAAGATAAAGTCTACCGTGAAATATGCCTAGTTAGGGCATCCGAGGATACCTAGATAGGTATCCTAGGTCTCCCACGCGGGTTTAGACACTAACAAGATTTCGTGACTTATAAGGTTAGGGCAGAGAAAGTTACATTTCGAATACTACAGTGCTGATTCAAAACCTTAGATGAAATCGAAAGAGGAAGACGCCGTGTTGACTTTCCTCATGACTTTCCTATAGGACTGCGATTGCTTAACGGATTCTATGTACATATAATCTCACGACTGCATTCCTAATCCAGGACAACTGACGATTTATCACTACATAGTATAAAACAAAGTCGCTTCCCGCTGTCTGTTTGTCCCTATGTATGCTTAGATCTTTAAAACTACGCAACGGATTTTGATGCGGTTTTTTTAATAGATAGAGTGATTCAAGAGGAAGGTTTATATGTATATGATACATGCATAGCATTGCACCCGTGCGAAGCCAGGGCGGGTCGCTAGTAAAACATATTCCAGTTGACTTATTATTTTCTTCTAGCTTTTTACTTCAGTGTTTTACACAATTAATTTAAGTTTCGATATCATTTGCATATCGTTTGGCAACTTTATCTGCTTTCTTGGATCTGGGTAGGGTTATTTTCACAGAAAATTATAAGAGGGGTTAGAAATGCAAAGTAGCGCTTTTGCTTTGGAGACAGCTGCCACTTGTCTTCCCGCTCACGCTGCTACAACTACTTATGATGCATGCCCTCTCGCTCGCACTACGCCGGGCGCCTTATGGTGTTATGCAAATCATTGCATGACCGTGTGGTACGCGTTCCATGCCTACTTTGCAATTCTAACTCCCCTTATAGTGTTCTGTGGTTAATATGATATTAAGGGGTTTAAAGAAATCCATAGGTTAACCCCGGCAGCAGAAGACCGCCATGTTCCTCTTATTTGTTTTATCTAAGTTGTAATGCAAGGTCGTGAGATTTTCAAGTTTAATGATGCCTTCAATTGATTTTATGGTTATTATGTACGGGTAAAGTGTTAATAAATACACTCAAACCTGTCTTCTTAATGTTATTCGTAAAGTTATTTTTGGAGCGAAAGTTATTTGTTTACCTACTCATGTTTTTAAACGCTTTTTAGTTTTAAGTTTACATAACTATGCCTTAGAGTGAAGAACTCGTAAGTGCAAAAGAGAAAAATTTTCAGGAGGAAGAAAAAACTGCGTCCTATAACTTTTTTGTAAGTTCAGGAGTACTTGTGAGGTTCTTATTACACGCTGTAGATGGCATTACGAGTATCCGATAATTTTTTGTGTGAAATCTGGACACTGTTTCTGAGATTTTCTTTCGAGAAACGTACAAAAAAAATACAAAAATTTTATTCCCGAGGTCTTCACTCTAAGGCGACGATAATGGTTCTGTAATTTTTGACTTAGAACAGATGTTTTACACCAAAAACATAGGAAAGCCAAAATACGGAGCCCAGCAGAAACATGTCAAAGTAGACTAGAAGGTTTACAACAAAAGTTAGTTTGCTTCGTAACCTATTTAAATTTGATTATTTGAAACGAACAAGAGAGAAAAATATAGGTACTTACTGTATTTTTTCACGATATAATAATAAATAACGGTCACAGACATAATTATTATTATAATCCGAAAATTGGCTATGTGTGAAGTGGGTGTTGGGAACTGTCAAGTCGATCGCAGCGCACGCTGTGGCAGAAATTTGTACTTTTCCCGGCGAAGCTGTGTCAGATTTACTTGAATCTATGCAAATCCACACACTCATTCAATTCTCAAATATCTAAACCAGCAAATACTATTACTTAAAATTTGGCAGGGATGTTTTTATTGCCATCTAGGTGTTCACAAAAAAAATATTTTTCGCAATTCAACCCCCAAAGGTGTGAAAACGGGGGTGAAAGTTTGTATGAGAATTTCGTAACAAAGAATGGGGATTTCAGCCAATTAGGTATAATAATATTTTTAATATCGACAATATTGCTCATTTATTTAGTTTTTACTTTATTTTAATATAAAATAACAAACTTTATCCTAACATTTTATGTGCAAATAATTCACGGGGCCGTGCTACGCTAGATGGTTCTAGTGTCGTGCACATAGCCAATACTAGCTACTAGGCTTTTTATTATGGAAATCATACAACAACGGAACAAACAAACAAACATTAACATCCACGTCTGAATCGGGATTCCAACTTCTGGGGTGCGATTTTTGAATCTCACTCGCTGAGTTCAGCAGTTCAAAATGTCAAAATTACTATGGAGACACGCATCTTTCTTGTGCTGATTTGACTTTCAAAAATTATACTTCAGGAGTGCAATTTTTGAAAGTCAAGTCAGCAGTAGAAAGATGCTTATCTTCATAGTTATTTTGACATTTTTAACTGCTGGGTTCGACGTATGAGATTCAAAAATAGCACTCCTGG
This sequence comes from Agonopterix subpropinquella, assembly GCA_922987775.1. Taxonomy (NCBI): domain Eukaryota; kingdom Metazoa; phylum Arthropoda; class Insecta; order Lepidoptera; family Depressariidae; genus Agonopterix; species Agonopterix subpropinquella. Next base: position 14,547,339 of record OV277694.1, on the reverse strand, counting down.
TTTGGCAGTCCAGCGTGGTAACCATTACACCAACCGTATCATCAAATACAATAAAGTATTTTATATACGCAGGCAAAGCCTCAGGCAAAAGCTAGTATACAACAGTTAGGACACTATAGTTAGCACGACACGATTGCAACTGTTTGTCACTTTCGGTTTCGAATTTTGTGTAACGTTTACACAAACAACTCAAGTGTTATATTCTCTACAAATATTTCATTTTGTTTTATGTGTACAGCGTACCATAAGTAATAATAACTTTAGTTTTACATAATGTGTGTGTATTGCTTCTGACCGATTTCGGCCACGGCGACTGCTTCAACTCCGTTATTGGAGTTAATGAGATCTCGAGTGGAAAACGTCACTGAAAACTAAATAAAAATCAATGACTTTTCGGTGAAGGAAAAACATCGTGAGGAAACCTGTATGCTTCAATTTCGAGGCATTTATTGTACCTACTGTCCATTACAAGTGGCGACAGGCACACTCCCCGTCACACTGGACAGAGTTTTGGTAGTACTAGTGAAACGTGGATGTTCGGAAGTTTCAGAATATCTCTGACTACCCCCTCGGGGAATATAGTCATGTGCATATGCTATGCTATGCTATGCCGATGGCTTTTAATTCACTACGTTTGACATCAAGCTGTGATCGGCTTCTCATTTCAAAATCCTTTACATAAATAAAGAATCATCTTATCTTATCCTCCACACTGACGTTTAATATGTGTGAAATTGTAACGATACCTAGGTAGGTATCCAAGCCTACAGAACAAAACTATATCAAACCCTACCTAACTAACCTTAAATCAAACCTTAGTTACCTAGCTTTATTTTTTGGTAAAACCTAAATCTATTCTGTAACTAAACAAATCTTATCTATCCTATAAATTTTGAATCTAAAACTAAACTAAAACCTAGCTTTGGCCTGAAGATGTGACCGTCTAGAATCCTACATTGTGAAGTAATAACTCAGGGAATTTTAGAAGGACTTAGAAATCTAGAACCTGACAGTAATAAAGCTCCTATATTGAATAAATTATGTTGACTTTGACTTTGACTGAAATATTTAATTGCTTTCTGAAAACTATGGTTGGTTTTCGATTGAAAATGAAGATAGGTCATGAAACTTATGTATGCATAATACTAGTACAGACTGCAAAACTATAAAAACCATACTATTTCAGACTAATCTGTGATCATTGCTCAATAAATTATGTAATAACAAATTTTATTAAAAAGATGTGCAATAGCATAGGTATCTCGGATGTCAATAAACATTCGCATTCCATCCCTACCACGTGTAGTATACCATTCGTATCGCGATTGTATAAAGTTTTTCTCTCTGTGGCATATTTACTCATGTGGTCCAACATAAACAACAATAGGAACCTAATAAACCAGACAAGCTAATTTTAGCTAAAGTATTAAATTTACTAAAGACTACTAAAATTAGCAACGTATTGCGTAAACCGTCTCACGCGTACTGTTAATTGTTCATTGTAGGTTCGATTCCCAGGTTTGATTTAACATCTTGCGCTTACAATAGAGATTTATCTTAAACCTTGACATAGTTGTCGATTTAGAACTTTGTAGTAAACAAGTCAATTTAGAGATTAGCAAGAACTCAACACGGAGGTCGTATTCGATTCCCTCGGGGGACACCTTAGTGATATGTCACTTTACGCATTTTTCCCCAGTTGGATAGAACATTGCGGGCTGAATCACCTGATTGTTTGAAAAGAAAAATGATTCCGTGCTTCGGATAGCACGTTAAGCCGTTGGCTATCTATTTCTGGTGGTAGTAGTCGTTAGGTACATAAAAACCACATCAGAGGGCACAAGGGACACAAGGGCTCTGCCCACACGATAAGAAGTATGGGCTGGTCATATCTGCCGAAGAACTGACAACCGATTGGGAGTCAGAGTTCTAGAATGTAGATGACAAACTGTAAGGCGTAGTGTAGAACACTCCGGAGTTGAACTAACGACCTGAGACAGGTAGTGAAGAGCAAACTCAAAATAATCTATACTTATAATAGGAGCTTGAAGCCCACTTATTAAATGTTGAATCTTTTTGTGAACCACCGCGTTGAAACGTGTTGTCGCTGTAGACAAGATGCGGCCAAAAACTGTGAAAGGAAGACCGAGGATAGAGTTTTGTAGCACTTTGGGAGAGGCCTATATTCACTAGTGGACGATGATACGCTGATGATGACGGAAATAAGAGATTGCCATCATTTGCCTCAGCAATTATTGTATTCCTGTGAGGGTTCAGATTTTAAACCACCGAACCATTACCTACTAACTTGTAAACATGTAAATACACAATCAAAAATCAAAGTAAAACGATTCCTCGTTTTATTACATGTATTACAAGCATAAGCTCACGACTTGGTATAACTGGAAGAGTCAGAGATATTCTAAATACTAAATATTCTGATCTACATTTCACTAGCAGTACCCAAACTCTGTCAAAGTTCCTTCACCATAAAGCCAACGGTGCGGTGTTGAAGTTCCTAAAACTTATTGGTACGAGTTAACCAGCGGCACAGAACCAGCGGCGGGGATAAAAAAGTCATCGTCACGTCCTACACGGAAGACCATATGATTTCTCTACATCATATTGTTTTACGTTCGCAATTTAGAGGGGTAAACCGTCTCACAGGGAGAGGCTTTGGAATTGACGAAGCATATGGATGTGATTCTGAGTGGTTTATTTTCTTTGACGAAGCCTTTTGTGGATGTGAGTGATGTTTTACGTATAAAGTACCTACGTACGAAGAATGTGCAATCTCCATTTTGTAAAATTTAGAAGTGTCTAATTACCAGATTATTATTACAATGTCTGGACCCCATTAATTACCGGTGGACGACTTTATTTTATCGTGGGAATGAGAACTTTATTATACAATTGATATTTTGGTAATTATAGCAGCGTCGAGATAAAAATACGATAATGTAATCTAAACTATTATAAAACTGTAACAAAAGTGTGTCTGTACATTGAAGATATTTACAAAAAAAGATTATAATATAGTTTTTAGATGTCCCTGATTCCAAATCACAAATTTTTAGATTTTTTGTCTGTCTGTTTGTTTGTTTGTTTGTTTGTTTGTTTGTTTGTTTGGGTGTTTGTTTGTTCGAGTATCACGCAAAAACTACTGAACCGATTTTGATGAAACTTTTTTTGTTTGATAGCTTATGATCTGACTTAAAATCTGGTATATAATTTATGCGGACAAAGTCGCGGGTAAAAGCTCGTAATTACTATATTATTGTAACCAAAGTAAAACGAATCCTCGTTTTATTACATATTTCATTATACGTGGTTTATTATTAGATAGCCGTGGTGGTCCAGTATCTAGTAACTTTGACTGCCGTTCAGGAGGTGATGGTTCGGTCCCCGTCCATGTCGAATTGTCGACGGTAGTAATTATAGTACTCTGATGTGCTCGTACCATTAATTTTTTAGTAATTTATGTACGATTTGTAACACCACTGGCTTTTCAGTGAAGGGAAACATCGGAGGAAACCTGAATGCTTTTTTGAGGTATGTATTGAACCTACTGTCCATTGAAAGTGGCGACGGGCTCACTCCCCGTCACACTGGACAGAAGAGTTTCGGTACTACTAGTGAAACGTGGGTGTTCTGAGTTTTCAGAATATCTCTGACTCCTCGGGGAATGTAGTCGTGAGCATATGCTTATGCTTAGTATACGTACACAAGTAATAGCCGATGAGATGCCAGGGGCTAAATTATATCAAAGTGTAGTCCAGTGAAGAATTTTCCCAATTATTATTTTGGGTTTGGTAGCCTTCTTGACAGGCTTTCACACACGTGTGCCACTGGGACCAGGGCTGGTCTTTTGTGAACGCCCCCTTTTATCATGATTTCAGCTTATTTATTTATGTCCACTGCTGGGCACAGGCCTCCTTGCTCCTTGCTTCCTCCGGCTTGGCAGGTTAGCGTTTGCAGTTGGGTGTTAATGTACTCGGAGAACGCTGCTGCCCATCCTCCGGTTAATCCCTTTACGACACCCACGGGATGGGCTGGGGTGGTGCAATTTTCTTGGCCGGCACCACACGGCCCTTTTTATAGTTCAGTACCTACCTGCAGTCATTTTTTATTTTTCTTCCTCAAACTGTCATATTAAAACAAAATGTTTGTTAATTTCAGATGGTGCGGTGGTCTGTAGCCATAGCGATGTGCGCAGTGGTGGCCTGCGCAGCCGCAGCAGACTCTACTCGACTTCGTAAGTAATTTGTGCCTTATTGGTATAGCATTTAGGCTCAGATTAGAATATAACTATTGATTAATTAGAGTCACCTAATAAATAAAGAAGGACGTACTGATTGGATTAAAAGTTTAGGAAAGTTTTGTAACATTTACTTCTATTCATCGAAAGGAAAAAGGCCCAATCCCGTTTCGCCTCAAAACTGGTAAATTTGAATTGGAATTTTATAAGAAATGCCACGATAGAAAAGGATAATTTCCATTCCTTTGAGAAACACGATATTTCTCCTATCCTGTGTATAATTTCAGCTATCGTACGATTTGTATGTGTTCTTTGATCAAACACATTCGTCAGCTGCGAAACAACCCGAAACGAATAGACTTCGTCACGTGAGCAATGTCTTTTTCTGCATTTTTTTCCATTCAGTACCCTCATATTAATTATTTATGATTTCTCAATTAATAAAAGTGCTACTGTAATATACTACAAAAGCCTTAAAGCTGTTCTTATACAATACTTTTATAGCTTTTTTATAGGTATAATCAATGAGGTATAAGAAAAAAAACGGCGACTTTTACATATTAGGTACCTACCTACTTTGATGTTCTTAAAAGTACCTAGATATTTTTTTATAGTTTCGGATCTATAGTACTCTACTCTACTCTACTCTACTATAAAAGTGTTCTATAAAATTAGCTTTTAGGCTTACAAAACTAGATAGAATAAATTTTTTCATTTCAAAAGAGTTTAAATCACATGAACTATTTTTACAGAAACACGCAAAAAATCTAGGAACGGTACGTACACAAGACAAGTGTTAAAAATACCTTCACAGTTGCCTTTATACCCACTTTATCCATTTCCATACACACTGCCAACACAATGCCGTAGTAAACAATACCTACTAACTTTTACTATAGGGTGTTAGGGTAAACAGTTGCATTACTTTAAGGACTGATTGTACCCATGATACTGAACAACTTTCCCTAAAAAACCTATAGGAAATTAGCAAAACAAACGTGTGTCTTAGATAAAGTGTATGTCTAGATGGAGCCTCACGTTTCTACCGTATCAACAACCGTGGTGTTCCGTGGTCAACTTTCTTAGGTCTGTGTGCGTAAGACGCCATACAACTTATCTCTGTGTGCGTGTATACAGACACAGATTAACAACTAAGAGTTCACTGATATTTTTCAATCTTGACACATAACTTATCAAAGATGTGTGTCTTTCCATACTAAATACAATCAGCTGATCGAATGTTTGTATAAAAAGTTTACGTTTTTTGTTGCGAATTTTCCTTTGTTCCAATGGGAAAGTTGTTCAGTATCATGAGTACAATCACCCATCAAAGCAATGCAACTGCGGACCCTGTATATGCAATACCATATCAAAGAAAACTAACTTGCTATTTTTGTCCTAAGTAGAATTCTAATTGAGAGCCTTACTTGACTAATTCTTCACGACCTCTTTAATAGTCAATTTAACCACAAATTCTGCTTAAACCTTCAAGTAAAAGCAAGCTTTTAAAAATGATTACCGATCGATTAAAATAAAGCGTCGCACTAGCAAATGTTCATGTAAGACAACTTGCGACGTCACATTGGTAACCCGTTAGCACACACAAGGTTCACAACGTATACAAGACATGTATCGCGCAAGAAAAATAATCACAAAGATTCGATATATACAGGGAGAAATTGATATCATTAGCATCCTTTTCAACTAAGAGTCTACCCATCAAACTGAACAACTTTTACTATGGACGAAAAAAAAAATCTGATGTTGCATACATTTGTGTCCCGTAGGCGTTGCAGTTTAGTATCGAACAGCTGATTTTCTTTTTTCTCCGATCTGTTTGCCCCCATAGTAAAAGTTGTTCAGTTTGATGGATACACTCTTAGTTTAAAAGGATGCTAATGATATCAATTTCGCCTTGTATACAGGGTCCTTCTTAATATGCTGACACTTTTTTAAGGCGATGACCAGACTATGAAACAGAACAACTTTCTCTATGGAATCAACATCGAAATCGCGAAAAAAAAAACAGTTTTCCCATACGTTTCTCTCCGAGTAGGTTTGCAGTTTTGTATGGAAGTGATGATTTTTTTTTTTCGCGATTTCGATGTTGGTCCCATAGAGGAAGTTGTTCAGTTTGACGGTCTGATCATCCCCTTAAAAAAGTGTCAGCATATTAAGAAGGACCCTATATAAGGTCCAACTAAGATCAGTTGGACCCCGGCCGGTCCCCAGGCTTCACACATAGCCTGGCGGAAGATCTTCCCTTTTTAATGGAGGAACAATTCCAGTAGCACCTCCATAGTACGATATGTAATGAATTCGCCATACAAAAACTATAAGAAAAATAACTCCCATGGCGTGCAATTGCGCTGGTCTTATCACACTATTATTTTTAGAATCTTATATGGTTATGCAAAACACATGAATGAGCCAAGAACATTATCTTTCTTATTATCTTTTAGGAACAATCGTGTTTAAGAAAAACACTTAAAAACGTGAATAGTTTTCAATGGCAGTTTGAAGGATATTTTTCGTTAGCTTCTATTTATAAGAATATCATTTTGTTTTATTGTAATCGGTGTCAAGCCTAGCCAAAATAAAAGCGGTCAAGTGCGAGTCGGGCTACTCGCGCACCGAGGGTTCCGTACCACAGCACTACAAAACACATCATTATTAACTTAGAAAAAAAAACTTTTTTTGTCCGGGACCTTTAGCGCGAGACCGACTCACACTTGGTCGGTTTTTAGTATTTGTTGTTATTCTGTAGAGTATGCTCTATAATCACACTAAGTTTGACGCTTGTATGTATTACCGTTTTTACGATACAGCGTGAAGAAAAAACGTTGATAAAAACTAGTTTCTTGTTGAGAACCCCCCTTAATTTTTAACTTTTTGACATTTTTATTTAAAATTTCAACTATCTAGCTATAACGGTTCAAAAGTTACAGCCCTAAATAGGTAGGACAGACGGACGGACGGACGGACAACGTAGGGTCCCGTTTTTACCCTTTGGGTACGGAACCCTAAAAATTACTGCAAGCTCAGTCTCGAATCGTACATTTGACAGCGACTTCTATCGAACGACGATCGATCGACGATCCACGTTTATCAACCAAAATGATATTCTTATAGAAGCAAACGTAAAATTCGTCGGCTGCAATATTTATTATTTTTTACTTTTTGAGTTTTGAAGTCGGTTTTCATTTTTTGTTAAAAAATTGTTTAAGGGGATGTTCGGACTGTCAAACTGAACAACTTTCTCTATAGCTCCAACATCGAAATCGCGAAAAAAATCGGCTGTTCCGTGTTCCGTGCAAAACTGTAAACCAAAGATTTTGTTTGGTCAAAAAAAATCTTTGCTGTAAACCTACTCGAGCCAAATGTATGGGACAGCAGACTTTTTTTCGCGATTTCGACCATGGTCCCATTGAGGAAGTTGTTCAGTTTGACGGTCTGATCATCCCCTTAAAAAAGTGTCAGCATGTTAAGAAAGACCCTGTTTGCGTTACGCTCACTACTAAATGCGAGGGTTATCAGAGATATTCGGAAAATTCAAAACATCAACGATTCACTAGTAGTACCGAAACTGTATCCAGTATGACGGGAAGTGAGCCCATCGTAATGGTCAGTGGGTGCAAGACATGCGTTGAAATTGAAGCATGCAGGTTTTCTCGCGATGTTTTCCTTCACTGAAAAGCCAGTGGTGTCACAAATCGTACATAAATTCCGAAATACTCATAAGTACTAGTCAACCTGCAATGGGACCGAACCATATCGCCTCCTGCGCAGCAGGCAATGCTGCTCGCCACTGGACCACCACGGCTTTTTAGATAGAAAAAAGTTATTAATAACTTTGACATTGCCACAGAATAAATACTAGTACATTGCCTCATAGAGCAATTCGAGGTGCAAGAAGTTCAGCCAGACGTCTTGTAAAATTATGATTAATGGGCAACGATTTAAAATACATAGTATTAGTACAATAGTACTAATATTCATATTAACGACTTCGTCCGCACAAATTATATACCAGATTTTAAGTAAGATCATAAGCTATCAAACAAAAAAAGTTTCATCAAAATCGGTTCAGTAGTTTTTGCGTGATGCTCGAACAAACACACAAAGGAAAAAAAAATCTTTTTTTAAGTTTACAGTTTTATAATAGTACGAGCTTTATCCCGCGACTTCGTCCGCATAAATTATATACCAGATTTTAAGTCAGATAATAAGCTATAAAACAAAAAAGTTTCATTAAAATCGGTTCCGTAGTTTTTGCGTGATACTCGAACAAACAAACACCCAAACAAACAGACAGACAAAAAATTCAAAAATTGGTGATTTGGAATCAGGAACAGGTAAAAACCATGTCGTAATTTTTTTTGTAAATATCTTCAATGTACAGACACACTTCTGTTGCAGTTTTATTTTATAAAATAGTTTAGATAGATTTAAAAATCCTCTTAGCTTCGTCGTCTCATCAAACAACCACAGAAAATTGAGGTAGTAGTCTCTGAGTATACTAAAAATTACCTTGCTACAACATACGAGTAAGGTGGAGTCTTGTAAATGCAACTATATCCTCTAAGTGTAATTGTAACTATGGAGCAATTACACTTATAAGAATCAAGATTCTGTCCTTCTCTATCAATAGACACATAATTAATCTAGTCATCTAGAAGGCAGGTGTTGGTATAAAGAGAAGAACGGAATCGTGATGCTGTTAAGTGCAATTGCTCCATAGTTACAATTACCAGATTGTTGCATTTACAAGACTCCACCTTAGCCAAAAGCTCGAAGTTTAGTAGCAAAGAAATACAGTTTCTAAAATTAACAATATTCTTCTTTTATCATATCAGAAGCTTTCTCAGCAATCATAATGACAGGACCATTTGTATTTGCACTAGTTATAGTTGGCATCACACTAGCATCTACGACCCGAAGTTTTTTTACTCCGAACACACGTAGTCTCTCATCTACTACTGCTCCCATGGGACAAGTACCACAGTAATGCCATTGAGATATCATTAGATTCAACGAATAACATTTCCAGTATTCTCTGCTAAATTTCTGATATTTATCACATTCTGGCAAATCAAAATTCACAAATTCTGCTCCTGTTTCTTTGAAGTAACTCGTTTTCGATATTCTAATAAAATCTTCTAGATATTTTGCCTGGTTTTCCAAATCTCTGTCATTAGAATAGTAGCCTGTGTAAATCAAAGGTGGGTCTTTTGGGTCAGAACTGTGTAGAAGAACTTGCCCACGAGATTCTGGATGCAGAACGGAAATTAGAGTAGACATGATCTTTCTGTCATCAATATCTGCTAATGTTTGACAGATATCGTCTCTGAAACCAACTATAAATGAGCAGTATTCAACAACACCTTTAGAATTGTCTGCGACGTGAACAGTAGTTTGATAATCTGGATTATTTTGGTCTTTATCTAATGCTGTGTATCCTACGATAGTGGCTGAAGAGAATTCACGAGGATTAGATGGTTTTGCAGGACCTTTAGTTTTCTCCATTTTAAAATAGACCATGACTGGTACGTGATCTTGGAAATTTTGCCCCACAGGTAGATCAGCAATGACTTTTATATTCAAAGAATCTAAGTCCTGTTTAGGACCTATCCCTGATAACATTAGCAATTGAGGTGTGTTGAAAGCTCCTGCTGATAAAATCACTTCGTTTTTAGCTTTGAATGTCAGAGTTTCATCATTTTCCATGCAAACTTCTACACCTACTACGTTATTATCATCATCAAACAAAATTTTTGTTACTAAAGTATTTTTCAAAACGTGTAAATTTCTCCGGTGTCTAACAGGTCTCAAAAATGAATACGCAGTACTCTGCCTTACCCCTTCAGCTATTGTAAAAGTTCCAAGACCAAATCCTAGAGTATAACCACTGCCATCTAGAACAACATCGTTGCCAAGTTCTTTAAAAGCTTCTAGATATTTATCCACACCTTCTCGAGGTCCAACAGTGACTCCTAAATAGCCTTCTGTTCCATGATACTTTTCAAAAGTAGAATTTAGTATTTCTTCGTCTTCCAGTCGTTCACTCTTGATAGAGTATGGAAGAACGTTGTTCCAATTCCAAGAGGTGTCGTTAACTATAGAAGCCCAGGTGTTAAAATCATGAGGATTTCCTTTGGCATAAGCCAGGAAGTTTGCAGAGCTGCTGCCTCCTAACATTTTGCCTCGAATGAGACGAACGTTACGGTGTTTGTGACTTTGACTGGAATATCCATCATTTTCTGACGTATAATTCCAATCTACTCTTGAATTTGGAGCGTAATAAAGTAGTCCAGGCAGCTGAAAAGAAATTTAGTCATCAATCAAAGAGCTTGTACAGCTGAAGGCAAGATTATGATCATATTTGATTTAGAGAAATAAGAACAGAAAAGATAATTGACATTGGATTTTAAATAACTTTATGATGCTCATATTACCGTAGTTTCCAAGGGAGGGTCACCACCAGCTTCTATAAGAAGGACCTTGAAGTCTGTGACTTCTGTCAGTCTATTGGCAATGACACAGCCTGCAGACCCTGCCCCAACTATGATGAAGTCATAAGAGGCACCATCTGTGAATGTTGATATAGAGTTTCTAAACTGAATTTAAGGAAGGTATTTCGTTGTGTACTATCCTAGCTTCAAGACTGACTCTTTGCGCAAGTATAAGGAGGAGCCTTTTAAAGGTAAGGAATGGACTGGATGCAAGAAGCACACGACTGGATGAGGTTCCATGTGTTGAGAGACGCCTATGTTGAGTAGACTGGTATTTGAAGGTGATGACGATGAATGAAGGGGAAATCACATGGTGTCTGCCTTAGATTACCAACTCAAAAGGGGTTCATTTCTCCAGACATCATCAATCATTCTGATGCCCACAAAGCCGATACAAATTAAAAAAAATATGGCCAAGACAGAGAGCAACAATGCTATGCTTGTTCTGCACTTTCGTTATGCACTTGAATACTATGTAACTGGCAAATTTTGTAACTATGCAATTATCATCATTATCAGCCTACCATCGTCTATTGCTAAACAGAACCTACAAAACTCTATCCTCGACTTTTTTCAGCCAGTAGGCCCCCGCTACCTTTCTTAGGTCGTCGGTCTAGCTAAGCAATCGCTGTAGTCGAAGTAGGCTCTGAGTTTATACATATATTTAAGTCATGACTCATGATCTAAATAGGTTACTAACCTTCTACGATGGCCTGTTGGGGCCACAGGTGTCCCGTCAGCTGTAGTGCTGTCAATACATGTAATGCTCCTTGTACCCTCGTCAAGTTGTTCACTACTTCGCTCACATTCATTTTGTATTCACCACTAACCCCTGAGAACCTCTCGTGAGTTTCAAAGAAGGTTGCAGTTTCAAAACTAAAAATTTGAAAATAATAATACAGTCATCGTCTTTCTTTGTTATTTTTAGGCTCGGCTTGACAGTAAATCCGATAAAAGTTAAAGTTTTACAATAAATGCGAAAGAAAAAGGCGCAGGTTTTTTTTTTTTATTAGTTTTGAAGTCAGTTTTATTCTTTTTAATTGAAAACCAGCAATGACAACAATGTGAAATTCTTGCTTTTTGAAAAAGGTTGGTCCAATTGAAGATTGAAGGCAATACTGGAGACTCGGAAATCTCTTTAGGATGAGGGTTTATGAGCTGGTTTTATTACAATAAAATTGTGAATATACACTACCACACCTACGCAAAACTTTGTATAAAGTGGCAGAGGAGGTAATTTTTACAAGAAATATTACAAATAGAACAATATTATAAACCTACTGTGACCGTATTTTGTATGAAACTTCATGCCTTATTTATTTATTATTTACATTCATGGTCATTAACATTATAGGTACCTACCTGCGTAGTTTTTTTGTTTCTAAAACACATACAAAAAGACAATCAGGCTTATTTGGTTATGAAGATATCCTATTGTGTACAGGAGTTACGAAATAAGACATACCGATGGCCCGATAGCTCAGTTGGTAGTGTACCTGCCAGCTGTGCTGAGGGTCGCGGGTTAGAATCGCTAAATGGCCACATGTTTGTATGATGATTAATAAATATTTTGTACCCGATTCATGAATTTTATGTGTTACATGGTGCAAGGAAAAGTATCATTAACCTTTAAACCACATACTCTACCCATGAAACTGAACAACTTTTACTATGGGAGGAATCCTGTCAGTGCAAAAAAAATCATCTGTCCCATACTAAATTGCAATGCCTACTCTGCCGTTGCCTCTCGAACTTCAAACGTATGAAACAGCAGATTTTTGTTTTGTTCTGACAGGTTTACTCCCATAGTAAAAGTTGTTCAGTTTGATGTTTAGAGTATGTGGTTTAAGTAGATACTATTCCTTACACCCTGTATGTCATGTATTCTATATATCGTTGTCTAGCCATTATAATACAAGTCCAGGCAACATACATACGAGGACACGTCCAGGCAACATACGACGATAACATACGAGGTCTGCACTCAAATCTCGATCCGGTCCACCACCACCTCGAGACCGAGAAGCCACACCTATTCTTTTTAACGGAGACGCAGATAGCAACCCCGTCTGATACGGCGTACCTCAACTACCCAGGATACTCGTTGGAACATAAGTTCAAGAGGCGAGCTGGGGTCTGTGTGTATGTTCGCGACGACATTTGCTGTCGGCGTCTCCGTTGCTTTGAGGTTTCCGGGTTCTCCGTATTATGGCTTTTTGTAGACACCGGAATGGAGAAATCTCTCTACGTCGGTGTCTATCGATCGCACGACGGTGACCAGGAGACAACCAGGCTCATGGAGTATCTCACTGAGACGGCAGAGACAGCCCAACGAAGGTATCCAACGGCGGAGCTTGTTTTTCTGGGGGACTTCAATGCCCACCATAGCGAGTGGCTGTTCCCGTTCCAGTTAACTGACCATGCTGGGAGAGAGGCGCGCAAGTTTGCATTATCGCTAGATCTCACCCAGCTGGTGAATCAAGCAACGCGGGTACCGGATGTTGATGGTCATACGCCCAATTGTTTGGACCTTCTGCTGACTTCAGATCCAGACAGGCACTCAGTATCGGTCTCTGTCCCGCTGGGAACGTCCGATCACTGTCTGGTGAAATCGATCTGCTCTCCTCCCGATGACAGCCCTAAGGGCACGAGGCGAGTCTGGCGATACGGGTCGGCAGATTGGGATGAGATGCGGCATTTCTTTGCGTCTTACCCGTGGCGGCAAGTGTGTTTTTCTTCGAGTGACCCTGCTAGTTCGGCTGATGCGGTTGCGGACGTGATACGACAGGGAATGGAATATTATATTCCTTTCTCCGACATCTCACTCGGTCACAAAGCCCAACCTTGGTACAATGCGGATTGTGCTCGCGCTGAGGCTAAAAAAGAAGCCGCCTACCAAGCATGGGTCCAAGCTCGCGACCGCAAAGTTAGAGCTCGTAGGGTTCGCGCGAAGAAGAGGGCCTTTAATTCTGCCGCCAAGTCCTGCAAACGGGTGATCCGGAGGGCTCGATTCGACCATGTCAGCCGCATTGGAGCCAAACTGGCATCCTACCCTTCTGGTAGTAAACAGTTCTGGTCCCTTTCAAAATCGGTCGAATCCAACTTCTGCCGTCCCACTTTGCCTCCCATGCAGAAGCCTGATGGGTCGCTGGCTCACTCCGCAACTGAGAAAGCTAATTTATTTGCTTCTCTGTTTGCGAGCAATTCACGTCTGGACGCTGGTGCCAAACAGCCGCCAACCATCCCTCGTTGTGATTCTTCGATGCCGGAGGTCACAATACATACAAAAGAGGTCCGCAGAGCATTGCGTAGTCTGGATGTGAATAAGGCCAGTGGTCCTGATGGTATACCTGCAAGAGTGTTGAGATATTGTGCGCCTGAGTTGTCTCCTGTTCCAACACGCCTGTATCGCCTCTCTCTCAGAACAAGAACGGTGCCTAAATCCTGGAAGCTTGCGAATGTGCAACCGGTACCCAAGAAGGGCAGTCGTGCCGACCCCTGCAACTACCGCCCTATCGCCATTACTTCCATTCTCTGTAAAGTCATGGAAAGAGTACTTAACAGTAAGTTGCTGTCATACCTAGAAGACAATGATCTACTCAGTGATCGCCAATATGGCTTCCGCCGGGGGCGATCGACTGGGGATCTTCTTGTGTATGTGACGCACTGCTGGGGCGAGGCCATCGAGAAGCACGGTGAAGCACTGGCTGTATCACTTGACATCTCGAAGGCCTTTGACAGGGTATGGCACGCTAGTTTGCTGAGCAAGCTTCCCGCTTATGGCATCCCCGCTGATCTTTGCAGCTGGATATCTGATTTCTTGAGAGAACGGTCGATTAGAGTTGTCATTGACAGCTGCTCTTCTGACCTTATGGCAATTGATGCTGGAGTTCCTCAAGGGTCTGTTCTCTCCGCGACACTTTTCCTGCTGCACATCAATGACCTCCTTGTGTCAGGTATTGTTGGGTATGCAGATGACAGTACTGTCATGGAGAGATATGTATCTGGCGCAGGGGCCAGCGGGGATAAAATACGCTCGCAGAGGGAGGCCATGGTTGAGCGGACAAACTTGACTTTAAGTGTTGTCTCCCAGTGGGGTGACAATAATTTAGTCAACTTCAACGCCACCAAAACACAGGCTTGTCTGTTCACCGCAAAAAGGAGTCCGTTTAATCTGAGTCCTACTTTCCGGGGTACATCTGTCCCTGTTTCCGACAGTCTTGGGCTTCTGGGTATAAGCTTGACCACAAAACTCAACTTCGGCGCTGACATCGAGTTTAAGGCTCAAACTGCGGCCAAAAAGCTGGGCATCTTAAACAAGGTGAAGCGGTACTTCACTCCTGGACAGCTCTTAGTATTGTATAAAGCTCAGGTCCGATCATGTATGGAGTACTGCTGCCACCTGTGGGATGGCTCAGCTAAGTATCAACTTGCCGCACTCGACTCGGTTGAACGCAGAGCCAGGAGGCTCATTGGCGATAGTAAGCTGGTGGAGGCCAAGCTTCATAGCCTAGCCCACCGCCGCAGAGTGGCCTGCTTGTCGGTCTTCTACAGATTGTACTTCGGTGAGTGTGCCCTAGAGCTGCATGAGCTCATCCCACCTTCCCCTTTCTACTATCGGACTTCCAGACGCACCGCGGGATATCACCCCTTCTTGGTTGACATCCCACATATCCGCACCAAGCGCCTTTCTGAATCTTTTATAATGCGCACAGCCAAGGAGTGGAATGCCTTACCTGCGTCAGTATTTCCGAGTACTTACAACCCGAATTCCTTTAAAGTACGAGTGAATAGGCATCTTCTGGGTAAGCTCGCTACATCTACGACCCCATCTTCGTCCTGAGGACTGGATTGAGGTCAAGAGCAAACCCATAGTTAATAAAAAAAAAAAAAAAAAAAAAAAAAAAAGGCAAGATTCTGGTACTTTTTGACAATATAATTTGTGTGACAATGTCCAAGATATTAGCTTTTTTTCATTTGAATTTGAGCAAAAGAATAATGAACTATGTTCTTTGATCTACAATGTCTACAATTTATTGATTCCAGCTACGGTTATAAAGAAAACAACGGAACATACAAAGCCTCAATCTCGATGTAGAGCGCAAAGACACGTCGACCAAACTATTAGTAAGAAACAAACAAACTTACACTATACTTTGTAACACTACTGTACAGGAGTGCAATCTCTAAGCATCACATCGCTGTCAAAAACATCGACGAGCTCACAAATGTACCATCCTTCTTGCATCCTTCAGGTCGTCGAAGTTTTTATATGAGTTAGACACAATAGGACACACATAACTTTAGCGAATATCGAATTGACAGCTCGCCGATGTTTCAACGACGAATTTTAGGTTGTGACGATGTTTGGATACGAGTTTATTGATTTTGTCAAAGTATCGAATGTATTTAAGTTTATAATCCACGCATATCGAATGTGTTAAATGAAAATGTCTTTCAAAGTGGCCATTATTGTTTGCTGGCAGATAACGTAGAATAAGTAATACTATTTATTATTGTAGTAAAAATTATTCTAAAGGTAGAACATCAATCTGCTAAAGTATGAGAAATCGAGAAAAGTGACGTTCACTTGTTTCGGAGGCCAACACCGTAAGAATAACATAAATAACCGGGAGTTTCGCTCATAGTATACTATTTATTCTCGTACCAAGACGTGGCCAAGTCGCAGAGCCTACTTAGTTGGTTAGTTAGGTAGGTAGTTAATTAGGATTACTTAAATAAAGATGGCCGATGGCCGTTGGGGCCGAAAAGTTCTCGAGTGGCGACCGCGTACCGGAAAGCGCAGCGTGGGTAGGCCCCTCACACGGTGGACCGACGACCTGGTGAAGGCGGCGGGAAAACGTTGGATGAGGGCAGCGCAGGACCGGTCGTTATGGCGATCCTTGGGGGAGGCCTATGTCCAGCAGTGGACGTCCATCGGCTGAGATGATGATGATGATGATGAAATAAAGATATGTTTTGACGCTGTCAAGCTTATCTAGGGCTAATAAAATATAGACACAGCATAGTGGAGCTACTGACACGAAAAGAAGAAGTTAACAGGATGATTTGCTTGGAGACAAAGCTATCATCAATACTCCAGGTAACTAGCCTTCCATCCAAGTGCTGTTCGTTTTTCACATATCATTTCATCACTACCAGTTTCACTAGAGTTTAATTATTATTACGATTATGATTTATTAAAATATCTCAGAGTTCTCTAACTTCCCCCAGGGAATATAATTGAGCATAACGGAAAAAGGTTGCTCAGAAGTTGTTTATTTTGTAATTTGCATTCGGTACGATGACGACAATGAACTCGTGCCACAGTATAAGAAAGACTATCCTCGTGCTTGCAGTAAAAAGGCAGCTTCTGTCTTCACGATGTACAAAGCAGACGAAATAAAACACACAAACCAATGACCAATCCAAAGACTTATTTTTCTGAGCACAAACACGCCAAGCACTCAGCACGCAAATCATGCATTCACCTTTAAATATTTCACATTATTACGCAAAATGTTCACGACATTGATTAAAATTGAGTAATTTTAAGTATGAAAATACCTACAATATCTGTTATTCTTTACATTCAGGTTGCAAACTCAATATTGATATTTTTATAGACTCTGTTATTTTATACAGTAAAAAGTACAATATTTAGCATTTTTATTTAAAGATATTCAAGGTATCATAGACTACTAATTTATAATAAACAATAATTTTTCTTGATTTTGAGTTAAACCGTATCGCGCATATACTACTTACGAATTAGTAGACGAAATAATTAAATACATTGTTTTTTTTTTATCTCTGCCATTTTAAATAATTTCAATTTCTTCGAAAGTCAAGGAAGTCTTATTATTAATTTCTTTAAAAACATTCGTTGCAGCAGCTTTATTAGATAAAACTTGTTTAATCCTATTGCATTTATGCTATTTGTAATAATTAATCTTTGTCATTGCTTTTCCAGTTCAATTGTTATGTAAATAATTGTAAATTATTGTATGAACCTACTAATTTTCTTTATCTTTCACTATTCCTTTTGATAAATTCACTGTAAATAAAAATTATCTTTATTTTCAACGATGGTACCTACTATGTCTACATCGTAGTATTAGTATTAATGAAACCAATGGAATACATATTTTGTATAGTGACTATTTTTCTATTGGTTTACTTTGGGTTCTGTTTTAATACCATTGTTTTCGTTGTGTCCTAATTCTTCTTGTTTAAAATGCATGTTTTGTTTCTGAAGTCTTCTTTCTGCCAGAATTTGTACAGTTTTTTTTTTATTTTCATTTTTTCGTCGTCTTCGTTATTCTTTGTGATTAACAAAAGCTTCTTCTTTTGGCAAATTCGTGACTATAGAATGTCAACTTTCAGCTTCTATATACACGGTTTAAATTAGTAGGTATAACTCTTGGAAATTAATAGTTTTAGTCAGATTTCTGCAATGTCCAAACATACTATACAACATTTCAAGACGTGTATATACGAGCTAAAGTTAATATTCGTATCTATATCACTAATAATGCCTTAATTAAAAATCTGAATCATCTTCGTCTTGACCCAATTGCTTTTGTTAATAGTTTTAGATTGTTTTATTGTTCTTTAACAATGTTATCTTCTGCATTTGTATTTTTTCACTCTTTTATTAAATAATCATCACACCTAGTAAATGTGTTTTTACCTCAATATCCTGAATTTCTTAACAATTTTGTTCTTAATTAAATCTTGATCAAAACTGGTCTCTAACTATATTAATACCCAATTCTTTCCCAATAGCCTCTTTTCAATTTGAATCTTTATATTCTTGAGTCTTCTACTAATTCCTTACCTTGGTTGGTGAAGGCAATTTCTTCCATCGTTACCGATGATAATCCTGATGATGACGTGGTTTCCAGCTGATCTTCAGCCCGCTCAGCAAGCAGAAGTTGACGAAATGGTCCAAAACCTACTACATTGGATACAAGGGATATATCAACAGAAGAATAGGAAAGGTTCGCTTCTGATAGTCTTTTGTTTTAGATTAAGGAAGGAGCTGGCAAATTTACGATAGCGAGTTGGAGACCATTTGAAAACGTCATTAGATAATTTTGCTGCTGGTGAGGACGTGGCCGATATATTTAGTAACAGATTAAAAATTCGAGGTGGACCCTTTTTCAAAAAAAAAAATCCTCTGAATATGAACACTACAAATTATAGAGGTGGAAAAACCTCGAAAAACTATAATGATATAAATACAGAGGGCCAACCCAAAATAATCTGAGAACTGGGAGGAACGGTGAATGAAGATGTGCTTTTTTCTCCTGCCTTGGGATTCCTAAGAGTTATGGGGCCTAAAGAAAGTGGCTCGTTTTAACTCCATGGATATCAATAATATAATAATCAAGCACAGGATTTACGCATGTTTACTTTAAAAAAAGTATACGCTATCTGGTTGTCTTTTTATTATACTTACGTATTTTATGCTGCCATGTAGGTAATCCTAACCTAATAGCAGCAATGATTAATACATTAATTTAATGTATTTCTTTCTCAAATTCCAGCTCGTCAGTACTTCGGAGGAAAGCCCGACAGACCGAGGCCTTTTGAACCCGCATCCTACCTGCCACCTACGGGCTACCCACCAGCTGGATCTCGTCCGTCCCCCTCGTATACTGAAGGCCCTAGACCATCCATCTCACCATTCCCGCCCAGCATACCTTCCCAGCCAGAACCAGAGCCTGAGCAACCAGGTTACCAACCTAGTCAGCCAACGTATCAACCTAGTTACCAGCCCAGTCAGCCAACCCAGCCAGCTTATCAGCCTAGTCAGCCCAGTCCTCAGCCATCATACCAGCCTAGCCAGCCAACCCAACCTTCATATCAGCCAGGTCAACCAGGCCAACCTGGTTCATCATCTTATCAGCCAGGTCAACCAGGCCAACCTGGTTCATCATCTTATCAGCCAGGTCAACCCGGCCAACCTGGTTCACCATCTTATCAACCAAGTCAACCACCATATCAGCCAACCAAACCCGTTGAAACTACCCTGCCACCTTATGAACCACAACCTTCACAGGATTCTGGTAGCGTCGGTATAATCTCACAGCCTGGAAACCTACCGGTCCCTGATGATGATGACCGCCACCCTCCTCATATCCACGCTATAACAGTCGACTGTGGCAAAGAAATGATGACCATTAACATCGAATTCAATAAGGTTTACAACGGCATCATTTACTCCCAAGATCACTTCAATGAACCGGACTGCGTTTACGTCAGAGAAAACTCAAACCAAGTGAAATACTCCTTCACAGTAAGCTTGAACACTTGCGGCACAAGATTCTACAGTGATTTCGAAAACGAAGGCCAGGCGTATCTGGAAAATGTACTTGTACTGCAAAATGAACCTGGTATTCAGGAGGTTTGGGATCACATTAGAAGAGTGAGATGTTTATGGGAAGGTAATCTTACTAAACAGCTTGTTTCCTCAGTGAGCGTTGGCATGTTGAATCAGATTACAAGTAACTTCAGTGGAGATACGGCTATGGCTCGTTTGGACATTCAAATAGGACGAGGACCTTTCGCTCCAGAAGCAAATGGTTTAATCAAGATCGGAGAAATTATGACCTTAGTTGTATCAGTAACTGGTGATCCAGGATTTGATATCATTGTACGAGAATGCGTTGCCCGTGATTCTGAAAGCCGTCATGTTGTACCACTGACCGATAACAACGGCTGCGTCTTGAAGCCTAAATTGTTTGGCTCGTTCCAGAAGACCAGGGAAACAGGAAATACTGGTGCGTCTATCATAGCCTATGCGTTCTTCAACGCCTTCAAATTCCCCGACGAAATGGACCTGGTCATTCAATGTGATGTCGAACTTTGCAAGACTGATTGCGACGTATGCCCCAACCCTGGCAGTATAGAGCCTAGAAGGAAGCGACGTGATGTTATCCACGTTGGGAACAGAACTATTGAGCCTATGACCACTATTGGTAAGGGAATAAGAGTGGTTTTCGCTGAAGACCTGCCTGTAGCTACTGGTCTTTGCATGTCTCAAGCAGCTGCTTTATGGGGAGGAATGTTGGTACTTCTTGGGTCTTTGATGAGCAGTGTGATTGTATCGTACTGTTGGCAGAGATCCCGTGGATCTGTCAAGTTTACATAATCGAATTATACAGTTTTTCTGATGTTAGTATACTGCCATCTACTTTCTTCTGTTAAGTCAAGAGTATAGTTTCTTATTTCTATAATTATTATAGATTTATGAAATTGTATAAAAAATAAAAATATTAAATTATTTACTATACTTTTTTATCATTATAAGTTCAAACAGTTTAATACTTTGGTCTTCCACGCTGGTTCTTTGGCTGAAGTTTATTAGAATTGTCACAAAAATATTCTTTAGTTCTGCTGCTCCCTTAGTACAAATGCACGCTAAGATCGTCTTTCTAACTGTATTTTTTTTTAGTCTGGTCTATAAGTTTGAATGAGCTATCCAGTTAAGTATGTTATGGGGTACGGCCAAAGCTGTGTGGTTTTATTACCCATAAGACATTATTTTCAAAAGTATCTCTAGAATGTGAAAAAAAAACTAATAACTATGATTATTAGCATCATCTTTTGATGATGCTAATTAGCCTTAGATTATGTAAACCATACATAATGGTCAAACACCTGAAATTTTATGTTTAGCATAGAAGGAAACATGATGAATCTATAAGAAATTTAATCGTCTGCAATTACAAGAAAACATTACTTTGTATCACAAGGGAGTGTATTAGGACAGCTTCTATTCTTAATATTTTTATTTTAAGTACTAAAATTTTCATAACTGTAAAGAAGAAGTAGAAAACCATGTGATTTTTTGTAGATATTACTAAAGTATTGTAAGTAACATAACACTGCCAACCTACATTTATATTATTATTAGAAAACGAGATTTATATCATTCATTATCGTAAACTCAAACCGATTTTTAATATTGTTATTTAGGTATTTTCAATAACAATTTTTACCATTATTATTAGTTCAAAGTACAGTATCTGTGAGAAACTTCGGGTAATTGTATCTATGAGAAAAAATAGCCCTTACGAGGCGATAATATCATCTCGTATATAACAATTTCGACCCAGCAGTTCCCAACATAGAGTAAGAAGAGATGGCATATCGGCTTGTTTCTATAGAAAATGTTGTCGCCAACAAAGGGGGTGAAAAACGGGTGAGGGGAGGGGTTAACATTTAAATACGCTACTTCCCGCCAGATGTGTATGATATGACGTCAGGCCCAGTTGAGTATCTGTGCACAGTTTGATACAACATCTCTACCCCAGGGGAGCGCGTTATTTTCTCTATGGTTCCCAATATCTACATGGCTATACATGCTGTTATAAAGATTACCCATTGAACTATACTACTACGCACTAGAGATTATACGACAAACAAACGTCAGAACTCATGAGCCACATGCGGGCAGGAGAAGTGGCCGGGTGAAAGAGAAACTATACAGGTTGAAATTGATATCATTGGCATCCTTTTAAACTAAGAGTCTACCAATCAAACTGAACAACTTTTACTATGGGAGCAAACGATCGGAGCAAAAAAAAAAAAATCTGCTGTTGCATACATTTGAGTCGAGTAGGCATTGGAGTTTAGTATGGGACAGCTGATTTTTTTTTGCTCCGATCGTTTTGCTCCCATAGTAAAAGTTGTTCAGTTTGATGGATAGACTCTTAGTTTAAAAGGATGCTAATGATATCAATTTCACCCTGTAATTTACTGAGTGACGTCCAACGACACCGCCGCACATGAAGTGTCTCCTTCTAGTACGTAATACATTATACCTCAATGAGATTATCTTGTTTTGACTTCACTTGTTTGATGCAATTGCCCCACAGACACAATAGCCCGAAGTGTCCTTATCGCGAGCCTAGGTAAATAATATTTAACGATAATAATAAGTTGCAAATTCCTTACCATTAATAAGGTAAAAAACAACTCTTTGTATTGATTTTAAATTATAAAAATCTGTAAATATTAGAATAGATTTTTTACTGTACAAAAATAAATCAACAACGCAAATAATTTGTGTTTCATTTCAAAACCTCCTGTAGGAATATTGATACACAGTCAAAAATTTGCTCTCCTATATCTCCTAGGAGTTAATTTTCACTTTACTACTAAATAGGATACATACTTACCAGGTGATTTTAAAACACTTTCCATATTTTCAGCAGTGGTTCAGACCATCAAATTGTGAGAGAAAATACCTGAAAATCAGTTTTGAAACGTGAAAAGAACCCGATAAAATGATTACTTTTAGCTTATAGGTACTTACCTGAAACCGTATTATAAAAAAATTGTTGTTTCATATATTCGAGTCGAGTAGGCATTGCAGTTTAGTATGGAACAGCACTTTTTTGCGATATCCGGTTTGCTCCCATTTGGAAAGTGTTTGCCTGCTGAGCCGAGGGTCGCGGTTTCGAATCCCGTAAATGTATGATGAATTATTATTTGTACTCGAGTCATGGATGTTTGTATTTAGGGTACGTAAGAAAAAGTATCATTAACCTTTAAACCATATACTCTACCCATCAAACTGAACAACTTTTACTATGTGAGTAAACATATCATCGGAGCAAAAAAAAAACAGCTGTTGCAAACATTTTAGTCGAGTAGGTAGGTATCACAGTTTAGTATGGAACAGCAGATTTTTAATTTGCTCCGATAGGTTTGGTCCCATAGTAAAAGTTGTTTAATTTGATTGGTAGAGTATGTGGTTTAAAGGTTAATGATACTTTTCCTTACACCCTGAATACAGGGTCCTTCTTAATATGTTGACACTTCTTTAAGTGGATGATCAGATCGTCAAACTGAACAACTTTCAACTTTCTCTATGGCACCAACATCGAAATCGCAAAAAAAAAAACAGCTGTCCCATATACAAAACTGCTAACCCACTCGAACCAAATGTATACAGGGTGTACAATAAAATAGGACAGCTACTTAAAGAGGTGCTTCAGACCATCAAACTGAACAACATTCTCTATGGGACCAATATCGAAATCACGAAAAAAAAATCTGCTGTCCCATACATTTCAGTCGAGTTATGTTTGCAGTTTTGTATGGGAGAGCGGATTTTTTTTTCGCGATTTCGATATTGGTCCCATAGAGAAAGTTGTTCAGTTTGATGGTCTGAAGCACCCCTTTAAGTAGCTGTCCCATTTTATTTTACACCCTGTAGAACAGCAGATTTTTTTTTCGCGATTTCGGTGTTGGTTCCATAGAGAAAGTTGTTCAGTTTGATGGTCTGATCATCCCCTTAAAAAAGTGTCAGCATATTAAGAAGGACCCTGTATTATTCGATGATTTTGATGCAGTCTTGAATTCTTGCTCTTAAGCTAAGCACACACCGCCAACATAATCGGCTGCCAAATATATTAAGTACACTTATTAATTATGTTTGTGCAGACTGATGTAACCGTCTTCCACGTTGGCAGAGATTGCGTGGCCGCTGATCTTACAGTTGTAGAGAAAAATTATAAAACGACATTGTTTTATTTTTCCGCGCAGCAGCTCAACCACGTTTAGGTTTTGTTATCTATCTATGTACGTCACGCCTCTTTCTCAGTGGGGTAGGCAGAGACCAGGTCTCGCACTCTACTACCGATACTTACAAACCTACCTCTTTAGCCTCGCATTCACATACATACATCTCTTCATACATGCCTGTCGGTTTCGAGTATTCAGCACCTCACTTTTTTGTAAGAAGTGACCGTACGTGCTAGGAGGGCGCCCTCTACCGACACTTTCATTCACATTAGCACTATTGTTATAAATTATCTTTCGTACATGTGCTGTCATTCATCCTCTCCACAAAAACCAACAAAGTATATCATTATCTTTGGTACTGGTATTGGTTGAGCGAGCTCATTTTCCGCAATTCGACGACTCAGGTGCTTATTTAATTTTGTATTAGGTGGGAATGACTACTCTTTTCACCCCAGCTCCTCCAGGAAGCCCACCAGTTTGTTAATGCTGCCGAAGACTTCTGGAAGGGACCCCGGTGCTCCGAGGTGTTGTGCCCGATAGTGTAGCCCGTTGCATTCCAACAGCACGTGCGCTGTCGTTTCTTCAACCCCCATGCACATCCTTTAGTAACACCAATATTTAAAAAAAATTTGATCTCTACTGCAAGCGTCTCTTTTAACAAGCAAACTTTTGCAATTAGCCATCCCGCTTCAATTGTAAAAATCGCATTTTTCAGCAATATCTTTTGTCTTGGGTGTTTGGGGTAAAATCCGTCGGGTAGAATCACTGCAGTAATTAATTACCTTTCAAATGATGGTATATTCAGAAGAAATATTTGTACAACTGGTTATAAATCTGAAATCTTTTCTATCGAGAAAATTTAATAGAATCGTGTTTTCAACGGTTAGATTCATTGCAGAACGAACGTATCTACACTGTTATTTGGACTTTATAATTATATTAAATTTAATAATTTGGTTATCAAAAATTAAAACTGCCTTCAAAAAAACTAAAAAGTTAAAAAATAATATTGCAGTAAAATCTATGATTGCAGCCGATGACTTTTTCGTTCGCATCATAGGAACATTAATTTGTTTTATCGAATTCGCTGTCAAGCCGGTACGATTCGCGACAGAGCTTGCATTAGTTTTTTGGCTTGGCTTGACACCGACTTCTATAAAACAAATTAATATTCTTATGATGCGAACGAAAAAATCATCGGCAGCAATATTATTTTTAAAATTTTTAGTTTGTTTGAAGCATGTACAGTACATTGATATCGTTGGTTTGAAGGCGGTTTTAATTTTTTTTGTAAAAATTTTGTTTATTTCACAATTTTCAGTGGTAAATTCATTAGTTCGATTTAATATTAGTGCTTTAAATTAACAAACGCACTAGTCGGCACTATAATTTTCGAAAGTTCCCCTCGATTTCTATGGGATCCATCATCAGATCCTGGTTTCCTTATCATGGGACCTCACTTGGGATATCTTTTTTCCAACAAAAAAAGAATCATCAAAATCGGTTCATAAACGACGAAGTTATCCGCGAACACACGTAACAAATATATATATATATATATATGGTCGAATTGAGAAACCTCCTCCTTTTTTTTTTAAGTCGGTTAAAAACCGGTTCAAAAACAAACGAAATAGGTATCACCCCTTAAAAGGACCATGACCAGTCAGGGCTGCAGTAACAAAGCGTAGTTGAGCTCTCCTGAGACGCAAGAGGCTCCTGGTGAGGCGAGGGTTAACCCTTCCTCGCCTGTTCGCATGGTCGTTCATAACTAAGTTCGAGAGCAGCGGGGTTCATTATCTATTCTTGTCGCAACATTCTCTTTCAATTATGCATCGATCTCTTACAGTTAATCACACAGTTGTGTTGATTTGAGAAGTTTCTCACTCTATTTCTCAGCGTAACACCACACATACTTTGCAAGGAACGCATTTCGATATTTATTATTCATAAATTTTGAGCCAAATAAGAAAGATTTTCGACTTTAGGTTATATTTTCACTGAATGAAGTAATTTTTCTAAATACATCTTATGAGAAAGCGTCAAATATATTGGAAATGGTCGAATAAGGAAAGCATCCGAACGAATCCGAAATTTCCGAAGCTTGAACCTTTCTGTTTTTCATCATATCAGCCGATAGACGTCCACTGCTGAACATAAGCCTTCCCCAAAATGGGGGGGATTTGCCATAATCGCCATGCTTGGCAGTCGGGTTGGCGATCGCAGTTGTATTGAATGTGTGTACTCAGAGGATGCTGCTGTCCATCCTCCGCTAGATCCCTTAGTCGCCTTTCATGACACCCACGGGAGGAAATGGGATGATGCTATTCTTAGCCGATACCACATGGACTATTTTCTGTACTTACTTACTTATTCATAAGTCAAGCCAGAAGCCTTTTCAGGCAGCTTTGAAATACCCTGAAACTTGCATCCGGGCTTTTTGTTCATGACTGTATAATTCTTATATTCATCACAACTACACTTTATCTTGCAACTGTTCGCAATGATAATAATATTATTATGTTTGTATGAATTATTTGTTCACGCAAAATGCTCGAGTAGTTGATAGGGTGAGTGTGATAATATTGTACCATGATACTAGATGAAATAAAACAGTTGAAGTTGTTTATGCGGTTGCTGAACTTTTATATTATTCTGTAGCAAAAACTGTTCATCAGAATGACATGTAAATAAATTGAACTATCTAAAAAAACGTATCAAACAATTAGCCCATATCAACCCACAGCTGGGCATACTTATTATGCCTTTATTGCGCCACTCCTCACAGTCAAACTTAAATAATAGATAGATACGATAGATGCGACCGCTTTGGAACGTGTGCCGTAATGCCGTTGTCGAAAATATGCAGCCAGAAACTCTACCTCGGTCCTGTACTAATCTAATCCAATGCAAACCCGTGACCCTTACAATGTCATCGGATTGCACTGGTGGTTTGCCTACTAACCACCGTCTTTAAATAAAAATAGTTAATACGAGCTTTTACCCGCGACTTCGTCCGCATAAATTATATACCAGATTTTAAGTCAGATGATAAGCTATCAAACAAAAAAAGTTTCATCAAAATCGGTTCAGTGGTTTTTGCGTGATACTCGAACAAACAAACACCCAAACAAACAAACAAACAAACGAACAATCAAACAAACAGACAGACAAAAAATCCAAAAATTGGTGATTTGGAATCAGGGACATCTAAAAATCATATCATAATCTTTTTTTTGTAAATATCTTCAATGTACAGACACACTTCTGTTACAGTTTTATAATAGTTTAGATGGTACAGAAAAAAATCGGTTATTACTTCAATTAAATCACGGATCTTACGTCGTACGTCATCTCAACAAATATTGCAAATCTTGAAAGTTAGTGTGTTTATTTAAAAAAATCGCAACTGACAACTATTATTATCTCATAGCCAACCCCAACAACTAGACCAGAACAATTTCCTATTTATCGATTAATTTTATCACCTAGAATAAACAAGCGTCAATTGTCAGCCCACAACAACCCATTATACCTTATCATTTTGAATTATGATCCCCGGTAATAAACGATCTCAATGAATTTATTATACGAGACATTATACAGGAATAGCATTAAAATGTAGTAATGAACAACACGTCAAAATAATAAGTGAGGTGGTAAGAAGAGGAAAATGGAGTGCGAAAAAGTTAAAATTTCAGCATTCTTGAAGCAGGGAGTGGCTACGTTATCGAGTAAGTATGGTTACTTAATTTGTTTACTTTGGGAGTGGTTTGAATAAAAAATATGCTATGCTATATTGGCTACAGTGGAGAAAATGCTTCGAGGGTTTGGACATAAAAACATTTAAACATAAACATTTATTTTCCAAAACACATGCATTTACAGAGTAAGTAGATCAGCAGTCTGTACTGGAGTTTTCTGCCTCACAGACTGCTATATCGAAAGGATCAATGAACAAGTTTTAGTATTAAAGTTAAATTAAGAAAGGCAAACGTGGAGGAAATGTTGGTAACCTAGGCGGATGTAGACCTGTATTTTAGAGCGTGAAACAAAATATTGGTAAGGGCAAACCAAGACCGACGTTATCTTGACCAGAGATTGGGGGAATCATTAAAAATGCCTAGTCAAAAGTAGCCAAATTCAACGAAAATGTATGTGACAAGATAAAGATTAAAACGTACGGAAGCGAGGGAAATTGTCAGGATCGTCCAAAGAGGAGATCCAATAGTCTACGAAAAAAAACTGCAACGTATATTAGTAAATATTTACCTAAGACCCACTTATTTTTTGCAGTTGCATCCCTCACAAGTCTAACAGGATTCGTATATGGATGGCCATCATTTACTCTAGCTAACTTCGTATCAAATGAGACTCTGTTGTCCCATCCTATGTCATCGACTGAAATATCAATATTAGGAAGTATAACAAACATCGGAGCTTTAATAGCTACACCATTCTGTGGATATGCTGTCAATACGTATGGGAGGAGATATGCCGCTATGCTTTTTGGTTTGCCTTTTGTGGTAAGTCCTTACATACTAATAACCCTAAGTATACTTTTTACCTTTTGGTAGTCGGTGGCGCGTTGCGTAGGTTCGAATCTGCACAGACAACTTGCCATGTACCAATGAGGTGTTCTAACATAGGTACGTAAAATAGACTGCTCTCAAACGAAGGAAAACATCGAGAGTCTGCAGGTTGCACACGAAGAAGAAATTCGGGTGTTTACCAATCCAAGGGTGTAGTCACAGTCCTTGAAGCCTCTAATCTGCATTAAGACGAAAATAGGTTGATCAGGATTCATGATGATTTCCTTTTTTGTGGTCAAAAATCCTTCCTGAAACCCTAAACACTGCACTGCACGTTTAAAATAGTGATTAGTAGTTTTAGTCAAGCTTTCTTTTCGTGTTGGTATCCTGGCTTGGAGCTTGGAAGTAGTGGTGGCAAATTGCTAATACATTTAAGCCAGGCGCTTGAGGTGCAATTTTGCGGCACGGATCTTGCTGCTCCAATCAATATTGTGATCTATGTGCCGTGTCCTTAGGCCGTGCTTACTAAATAATATTTATCTGGTTATAATCATTCTTATGAGGTTCTACTAAATTCCAATTTTGGGTTTAACTTTGTGTATGGATTTTATTGCATGATTTTTATATTTGTTCCATCGAAAAATGCAGCAAATAAAAAAGGACCATATGTACAGGTTTCAAACAAATAAAATTTCTTTTTCAGCTAGCATGGATGATAATAATACTGACAACCAATGTTACCCTGGTAATAGCATCAATCGGCCTAGCAGGCTTTGGAGCCGCAGGACAAGTAGTCTCCTCAGTCTACATATCAGAAATAGCCCAAGACTCGATCCGAGGTGGTCTTGCGTCTACGTCAGTATCTGGATACTTCCTCGGACTCCTGATCTCCTATGTCTTAGGAGGTTACTTGTCGTATTACCAAGTTCTCTACGTTTATTTGACGGTATCAGTGCTTTATGTAGCTTCGCTGATGCTGCTTAAGGAATCTCCTGTATTTTTATTGCAGATGGGAAAAGAGGAGGTGAGGAATTTATTTCTTTTTTTACTTATTCCATAAATTAATTATTGGTCTTCGTTGCACCACCCATTAATCAAAAATTACATCAAATATTGTACTGGTAGTTCTACTTTTCCGATGCGTATGTGAAGTCTACCAATCTGCATTGGGTACACGTGGTGAACTGACGCCAATAGATTCTCCCTGAGTGTAGGCCTGTGCCCTGCAGTGGGACGTATATGCTGATGATGATGATGATTTCTTGTTTTGTCGAATCGATGGCATGTTATCGAGTTTAAATTTTCATCGTGGTAAAGAGATTTGCCAACCAGCTTTAGAGGTTTGTTCTTTGCGCGCTGGGCGTATTTAATCAGTGCCGACATCATAGATGAATAAATGAATGAATGAAATATACTTAGATGATGATGCTAGATGATAGATGTCATTCACCAATAACAAAATCCCAAATAACCTTATTTACAGGAAGCAGCGAGGTCAATAGCCTTCTACAGACATGTGGACGTCACATCTAAAGAAGTAGAAATAGAGATGAGCAAAATAAAACTTCAATTAGATCCAAGAATAGAAAAGATACTACAGTGTGAGAACGGTGCGTTTCCACTCCTTTATCTAAAATATTTATAGAGCCAATGTACTGCAAATAGTATAATTTTATCTTAGACAGATATGACTTTAATGCTAATATGACCGTGTATGTATATTCATTTTGTTTGTATATTAATGCATTACGCAGACAAAGGACGACACGTTTAAGAACGCTACTTTAAAGTCCCAAGTCCTGGTACAATTTCATTTATATCCTTATGACTTAGATCCTCTGCGATTCGGAGCTAAAATATAGCCACGATACGACGATTCCTGAACGAATGCTCTTTGTAATTTCTTAAGTCCTAGTAAAATGGAACTTACATCCCTCTGACTTATACAGGGTCATTCATAATATGCTGAGGGGTTTTTAGAAAGAAGAAGATGATTACACAACTTTCTCTATAGGACCAACGTCGGAAACGCAAAAACAAAACAGCTGTCCCATTATTACCCAGCTATCGAGTATGTTCAGTTAAGTATTTGTAAATTCGCTGCTGGCCAAAATATAGAAAATGGTTGTTGTTCATGGTCTGATCATCCCATAAAGAAACAGTCAGCATAATTAAGTTGGACCCTGTATTACTCTGCCTGTAGTCAATTTATCGTGGCTGATGATGATGACTTCAAAGACGGTATTTAAATAATAGGTATATGTTATTCTTTCAATAATATTATAAATAAATATAACAACATCAAACGAATCTTTTCAGATCAAGAAGCGGCAAAGGATTTGCTAAAAACTAATCCCGTGATAGACGAGCAACCAGAATCGTCATGGAAATTTTTTAGTACGTATTAAATATTAATTTAAACGCTACTTTATATTAAATATTATTTCATAAGACATTTGTTGTACCTACGTAACCAACACGCTTTTCAAAATTTTTGGGGCTTGTATTGCATCCAAAAGTGCTGACTGGATCATTATCTTAGAGAATTGACACTGATAATTTCCTTGTCAAAGACATACAGTTCAAATAAATACATTTCATGATGAAAAAGGTATTAAGAGTTTCTCCACTATATTTTTCCAGAACAATCAGAATCATCCAAGAAAGCTCTGACCATAGTAGTAACTCTGATGGTCTCCAACATCCTCATGGGAGCCATAGTTCTTCAAGTGTACGCTGAGCCACTGTTCAAGGACGCTGTACCCTCTATGCCTTCGAATCTCTGCGCTATACTCCTGGCTGTCGACCTGGGGGTAGCTAGTTTGATCTGCGCTGGATTGGTAGACAAGTTTGGGAGAAGGGTAAGTAAGGAAGTAAATAGTTTACTTGTAGTATCTTTTAGGGTGTAAGTAAAAGCACTGTGGACCCTTAAGGAGGTTGAAGGAGGTGCTGGTTAAACTGAACGAATTTTCCCAAGGAACATGGATCTGCCCGCTCCGGGATGATAATAGACAAAAAAAATTGAGAGAGAGGCGCTAGTCCATTTGAGTGTAATAATAGATTACTTATAAACCTCTTCAGGTTAACTGATAATATTTTTGTTCCAGTTCCTCATGATCTCATCATCAGCCATCTCCGGTATCTTCACACTTGCGTTGGCCTGCCAGCTTCACCTAAAATTTGCGCCTCATTGGTTCACGGCTTTCCTTATATACGCTTACTGCTTCGTATACAATCTGGGAGCTGCAACCGTTCCTTTTATATTAACTGCTGAATTCTTCTTGCCTGAGGTAAGGGCCCGTTTGAAAGTAATTATCTTAGTTTAATTTTGGTCACAAAATTATGTTTGAATGTAGAGTACATTTAACTACTAAGTATCAGTGAAGGAAAACATTGGTGTTGTGTCGTGCAGGGAAATTAAATCAGAATACTTTTCATGAGAGGGTGATTTGATTACTCCATCTACAAAAACAATAATAAGAGACTATGAAAATAGAGTGCGTTATATTCGATCGCTAACATTTTGATAACCTTTGAGAACATTTGAAACTTCACTCTTGTAAATGTAGTTAAAGATCTACTATGATAACCATAAAGGTATTATATAGAGGAACTGACAGCTGAGAGACGTGACGCGAGGCAATAGAACCGTTTTTTGGGAATTTGTCGGCACAATCGACAGGGTAAATATTCGTGCTCTGTGAATAATTAGTGAATCTAAAGTGAAATCGTATATTATTTTGTGAAATACACTAACACTATTTCATTAAATTACCTACAATTTCACGTTAGATTCGTAATTATACACAGAACTCGAAGTTTTAGGGTGCCGATAAGTGCTGACAAATTCATAAAAAACGGTTTCATTGGACAACTCATGTCAGTTACTCTATTCCGACAGGTATAATAACTTTATGATGATAACATAGCTCGCGGTTTTACTGATAATAAAAGCAGTGATAGTATAGCCCATACAGAAGTTAGATCCCTGGTCTGTACCACTTAGTTCTACGGAATTTATGTAAGGTTGTATTTGTCATTATCACTAGTTTGGCGGGTAAGGAAAAACATTATGAAGAAACCTGCATACCCGAGAATCGAAAGAAAATACCATAAGTTCGGAGATAGGTGTGTTAAAATATGGGTGAGCTTGGGGCAAACACAATAGACTAGCTATGGTCGCAGAATTACATACGAATCTTGCTTGCAATAGCCCAGTCAACAATAATACTGATAATGATGAGCCAATTAGTGAAATCGTTAGTCGAGCAACAAACGACGATTGATGATCTAACAGCCTAGTTTGTAATGACCTGTTTGTGAACCTAAGGGATCAGGCTATAATAAACTGATAAGTACAGAAAATTCACAATGATTCCTTTAATCAAAATGACTATAGGTACACATTCAATGTTAAAAGAAGGTGACAAGCAATTAAAGAATATCGCAAAGATGTTCATCGTTTTCGAAGGAATATAATATTATGGAGTTGTTAGAAATATAGGTATTGAAATAGTATAAAGAACAAATAAACCTACTTTGCTAACAATAATAAAGTACACAAACTTAAGTTATACCACAAAATCTTCACTATTATAAAACTGTAACAGAAAGTGTCTATACATTGAAGATATTAACAAAAAAAGTTACGATTCTAAATCACCATTTTAGATTTTTTGTCTGTCGGTTTGTTTGATCGAGCATCACGCAAAAACTACTGAACCAATTTTGACGAAACATTTTTGTTTGATAGCTTAGATCGTCAGATTTGATATACCTATTATACCTTTTATTTGTTAATTTGTGCGAAAAAGTCGCAGGTTAATTCTAGTAGAATATAATAGTATAATTACCTATACAATATAGGGTCCTTCTTAATATGCTGACACTTTTTTAAGAGGATGATCAGACCACCAAACTGGACAACTTTCTCTATGAGACCAATCAACATAGAAATTGCGAAAAAAAAATTTGCTGTCCCATACATTTGGCTTGAGTAGGTTTGCAGTTTTGCATGGACTGGCAGATTTTTTTTTCGCGATTTCGATGTTGGTGCCATAGAGAAAGTTGTTCAGTTTGATGCTTAGATAATTTAATAGGGACGAGTTACGCGTGACATTCTACAAAGAAACATTTCTGCTACTTTTTGCGGGGGGCGAGGTAACATGAAATCCGCAACATTGGATTTTATTCCCCATAAGTTTAGATTCTAATTTTGAATGTTAAAAATCATGAAAAAGTAGTCTCGTGTGAACCCCAAACGTTCTAAGTTCAAAATTATTGTTTCGCTATTATAGGCTGTCTCGTTTAGTGATATGATAAGGTATAAAATTGGGTGTATTTACGCGCAAGATTAATTGATCTAATACTAGGATATTCTAAACTTACCAGACAAAAAGTTTAAGTCTCATGTTAAACAAGTCCTCTGTAAAAAAGGTTACTATAAACTCGATGATTATTTGAATGACAAAAAAGGTCTGGTCTTGACAATTTTACACTATGTAATGCAATATTGTATTTTAATTGTACTGTGTACATTTTGTTTTGTTTAAAAGATGTGTGTTGTAGAGTTTCTGGCCGCATCTTCTCTCAACGGAACACCTTCCGACGCGGTGGTAGAGTCAAAAAATGACGTCAAAAAGCTATCTATATGATATTATTTTGAATAAAAAATTTTGAATTTTGAATTTTTACCGTGGCAGAGGGGAAATGCTACCGCAAGGCGAGTCCCTATTAAATTGTCTGAGGTTTGATGGTATGATCATCCGCTTAAAAAAGTGTCAGCATATTAAGAAGGACCCTATATAGTTCTACACAGTAATACCACAGAGTAGAAAGAAGTTACTGTATTCTCATTTATTTCTTTTTCCAGGTCCGAGGCTTCTGCAACAGCATCGTAATGGCATTCATGTGGATAACTAACTTTGTTACCCTCATTATCTTCAATCCACTTGTAGACAACTTCGGTTTGGGGCCTCTATTCTACGGGTTCGCCGTGGTTTGCTTCATGACTGCTTTGTATAGCCAATTCTGTCTTCCCGAAACGAAGGGTCTATCTGCTGACGCTATACAATTGTTGTTGTTGAAAAAACGAAGCGGTAAAAGAAAAATAGGGTTTAATTTTGAATAGCATTAGAGAAAAAACAGACTGTTTTATAAACGAGGTGTTAGAAAAATTTAAGTGAATACCGCGTATTGAAAGCTAAAAAAGAACATTTTTTTTTAATACCTGAAAATAAATATTTTGTATGTACTTCAGAAGGTTGACGACTCCCTGATTAAATAATACAGGATAACCGACATTGAAATCATGAAAAGGAAAATTTTTGGTTGAACCAAAATAATGTATGAAACAGCTGATCTTTTTCTCGTGATTTCAATGTTGATTCCATAGTAAAAGTTAACATTAAAGAATTTAAGTTAACAACCTGCAGGAATAGTGTAAAAATTTTACGATAAAATTAATATCCTAAAAATAATGTTAAGTAAGTTTACTACATCGTTGTATTACTACATTTTACTACGTCGATAATTACTACATAAATGACAAAAGAACAATGTGCTGTTTTGTTTTTTTATTCCCCAGGAATTTGTAGCAATCAGGCTTGTTTCAAGACTAGAAAAACGAATAACTAGCCAAGTGCGTGTCAACCACGCGCAGAGTAGGGTTCCGTAGTTTCCCGTCACAATATTATATGGACTTAGAAGGAGGCTTTTTATTTTATATTACGTTTTAACGGCTAATAAAGTCTAAAAAGTAAAATAGTCGATTACACACCGAGGGCAGGAAAGTAGGAAAGGCCTCAGATCTCATGTAATTGTTGACCGAGGCGAGCAACAAACATTTGTGATCTTGAATTTGGTTGTTTTGTCTGGAATCCGCAATAAGGGTCTTGACACCGACTCGGGCTGGGGCTTGACGTGGCCCAGAAACTTACTTCAAGCCCAGACGTACGACTCCGATAAAACAAAGTAATGTTCTAATAGATGCGAAAGTTTTCTTTGCATTCTTGCAATGCAAAGAACCTTTCGCATTGGCTGTAATCAGCTGTAAGCTGTAATATTAATCACTATCACTACATAGTATAAAACAAAGTCGCTTCCCGCTGTCTGTCTGTCCCTATGTTAGAACTTTAAAACTACGCAACGGATTTTGATGCGTTTTTTTTTTTAAAGTTAGAGTGAGTCAAGAGGAAGGTTTACCTATATGTATACAGGATGAAATTGATAAATCATTAACATCCTTTTAAACTAAGAGTCTACCTATCAAACTGAACAACTTTTAGTATAGGAGCAAACCGATCGGAGCAAAAAAATAATCAGCTGTTCCATACTAAACTCATTGGAGTTTAGGCATTGGCCTACTCGACTAAAATGTATGCAGCAGCTGATAATTTTTTTGCTCCGATCGATTTGCTCCCATAGTAAAAGTTATTCAGTTTGATGGGTAGTTTCGTAGTTTAAAAGGATACTAATGATATCAATTTCACCCTGTATAATAAATACATGCATAGTATTAGCATTGCACCCGTGCGAAGCCGGGGCGGGTCGCTAGTGTAATATAAAATTATAATATTATAGTAAAATGGGAGAGACCTTGCCATTCAATAACGAGTGGGCGTTTTGATTTTCACGCCGCACAGTGGTTTACAATAATTAAATCAGGGACATAGGGGTATCTGAATCTAATGATTAAATCTAGGTAATCTGATTTATGAAATCTGTAGATCTGTACTGTAGTAATACAAGATAAATATATAAAAAATCCATCTTATCCGGAACATGACAAAAAAAATTGTATAAGATATTTTTGTATGGAGAAAATTACATTTTTAGGATTTTTTCATAAACTTCCCCCAACTTCACGGAGTCCATAACAGGGTTGGTAGTCATATATTCTACCCGATATTGAACGATTTTTATGTCTAATCGTACACCTTTAATTATGCACGTTTAGACGCCAAATTCTTTCAATAATTGATAGAGTCAATGCCCATCTAACTACCATATAAGGGTCAAACTCAAAATTAAGCAGCAAAACTGTAACACATGCTTTACGACTAAAATTATTACTTTATAGTAGAACTTTTTTATTTAATGTCCACTTACATATGTATTTTAACATTATATATGATAAGAAATAGGTAGAATTAAAAAGTCATATTGTTATATTATTTTTTAGAAGTGGAAACTCCACTCCGTGCACTGTCACAACTACGATTTTATAAACAAAAGATGTTTATTATTAGAGTTCCCTTAAAAACTAGCTATTTTTTTCTAATCTGAATATAGATTTAAACATATAGAATTGCTTTTACGCAATTTTCACTTTAATAATACCTACTACTGTACCTAATACTTACTGTACCTAAGTTTCGACTTTAATCTCACCGGCAAATTTTTTTACTACTCCGTGGACGTTATGTTTTCAAACATTTAAAGTCGGGAAAAAATTCCATTTTGCAATTTTTGTAAAAAATTGTATCCTTAAATTGGCCACACTGTAACTGTCAGTTTGAAAAAGTAGTGCTAGTCCATCAGCTGTGATAATTAGTGTTTTGTTTTGTTGATTTAAATAAAATTATTTGAAATTAGAAAGCATAATTTAACAACTCCGTGGGCTAATTCTAAGAATTAACCGGTAAGTATTCCTATCGATTGATAATTAAAAAGTATGCGCTAATTGGATATCTCTATGTATTTCTACTTTCTAACCTTCAAATGTAAAAGCCGGTTTTATCAGGCGGGTAAATATTCAAAAATCTCCACTCCATGGACCTCCACTCCGTGGTAACGACTTGTCCACGGAGTGGAAAGAGCGTCCATGGAATGGAAATTGTTGGTAAGAGTAGCTTGTTTATTATTTAAAGTAATTTGAAAATTTAAAGTATTTTTGTAATTGTGGGTGTCGTAAGAGGCAACTAAGGGATATGAGGATTCTTATGCAGTGTTTATGTGGACGAAAGGTCTATTACCACTTAGCCCATAATTCAATCCTTAATGGCTAAATGTGAGCATTGCTACAGCTGCTGACTTGAACAAAAAGTGAGTAGTTGTACCTATGTTTCTGACCGTTATGTTAAAAGAACGGCTGATCGATATGTAGCTCTCGGATAAGATATTGAAGATCTGAAGACCCTGTATCAAACTCTAACTGCAGTGGAAACAAAAGTTGACATATTTTTGGTAAAAGAAGAAGAAATTTGCGCTGCCGATGATCTTTTGTCTCTAGTGCCGGAACTAAAAACGGTCAAAAACACAATGCGTGTCCACCAAGTTCGCTGGAATATTTCTGAACCAAATATTATTTATTTGTGTAGACTTAACTGTCTTAATTGTGAAAAAGATTGCTGTATCGGAAAATATATAAAATATATACCAAAGAGCCTCACAACAAACACCAGAATTTCCAGCCGATGATGATCAGACGTTGCCTTTCACAGCGCAAACTGAAGAGGAATGTTCACCTGAGATCATTAACAAGCGACCTAGACGCTGAATTATGCGCTTTAGTGATAGTAGCGATTAAAAAAGGTGCAGGATTGGTTGAAGGAATTGCTCGGAAACATTATAATAATGATTTGATTGGTGGTGGTAAAAATATGGGTTTTAAGCATCTTAGACGCAAAATAATTTTTTTCTGCGACGATAGCGACAGTGAAGTTGCAGGACCGGCTATGAAGATTTCTTATGATAAAAATGTTAACATGGCATGTGATAATGTAGAAATAAATACTGAAATGCCTCAGGATGTGCCTTATCAAAAAGATCTCAATACAATTGAAAGTTCTGATGAGGATGATAAAATTTTTTAATTACTTGTTCAACAAAGTTAATACGAATCTTCAAGAGGAATTACAAAACACATGTCCCTTCAAGGGATGAATGGAAGCGTGGACTGCGTACCCCGGACGCGAACACTCTTGTTTGGTACACTGACGGTTCAAAAACCGATTCGGGTACGGGTGCAGGCATACACTCCAATGACTACAACGAGAGTATCAGTCTAGGGGAGTTTGCAACTGTTTTTCAAACTGAGACGTACGCTATCATAGCCTGCGCGCAGGAGAATATATATAGGAAGGTAACCAACAAGACTATATATATTCTTAGCGACAGCCAAGCAGCTCTCAAAGCCTTGAACTCCTATTATGTGAGCTCCAGGCTAATCCTAAACGGAGTAAAGACCCTCAACAAGCTTGGTCTACACAATACCGTGAGATTAGTCTGGGTCCCGGGGCATACCGGTGTTCGGGGTAATGAGAATGCTGACGAGCTGGCAAGGGCTGGGTCAGAACGAAAGATGGTTGGCCCAGAACCAAGTGTGGGAATCCCGGCATGCAACATAAGAATGGCCATTAGGGATTGGGCTGATAAAACACACAAGCTGGAGTGGTCTAGCCTTACAGGTCTACAGCACTCTAAGAAATTTATCAGCAATGCGACAACTCGTGTCTCAAAGTTCATACTGAACAACAGCAGGAGCAAGGCTCGTGCCATCGTCGGAGCCCTCACTGGGCACTACGCCACAGGCACGATGATGCACAAGATGAAACTAACCCTGAATCCCAGCTGCCGAGCGTGCGGAGAGGATGAGGAGACCATGGAGCACATTCTCTGTGACTGTGATGTCTTGGCGGCAAAACGCATGTGCCTCCTCGGTGATGGATATCCAAAACCGGGAGATCTTAGGCTTCTTCCCCTCAATGGTATTGCCTCCTTCATTGACCATGTATTTGAAGGGTGAAGAAAGTAAAAAGTACTGGGGCTAACACAAAAGATCCCACTGGGTCGAAGTGTTGCTGGCTTGCCAGCCCCCACAACAAGATAAGATAACAAAGTTAATCATAAGTTTTATTGTGATTTTTGAAAGAAACGTGATCTCAGTTATGTTCCTAAGTTATGTTAATGTTGTTCCTAGTGATAATAAATGATTACGTATCTGTAATTTTGGTTTTCTATTAGTTTATTTGTCAATATCTTCTGACAAAACTCCACTCCGTGGTCAAAAATCTACTCCATGCCAAGCTCCGTGGACACAGTTCCACTCCATGGGCATACATTTTCTTATTTTTCAATTTTCTTAGTACCCATGACGTTTCATGCTTGGTTTCCATTTTTTAAATATTGTTTATGGATCAATCCTAAAGATACGCAACTAAAAAGTAACACAAATTAATGTACGATTTTTTTTTTAATTCGGCTCCAACTTTTGAGATTGACCCATAAAGGATTCTGTGAAGTTTGGAGAAGTTTGTGAAAAAATCCCAAAAATGTAATTGTTTCCGTACTAAAAAATCTTATACAATTTTTTTTGTTATGTTCCTGGTAAGATGGATTTTTTTATATATTTATCTTGTGTTACTACAGTATAGATCTACAGATTTCATAAATCAGATTACCTAGATTTAAACACCAGTTTCAGATACCTCTATGTCCCTGATTTAATTATTATGAACCACTGTGCGCCGGTAGTTTTGTGAAATACAATTATTAGTTTGTATTTGTCGTTATCAAGATGACATATTAGGATCTTGAGGAAACCTGCAAACGCGGGAATGAAAAAAAAGGTAAATCTGTAATTTTAGATATATTATACAAAATGTACAATTTTATTATAGAACACTAAAGAAATGCATAGGAATTAGGTACCTACATAATGAGATCGATGATGATCATAGGCATTTAATCTAAATGTGTCTGTTCATACTAATGTGAATGTATTGCATTCAGCTGTTGGTCACCCAAAAACATTGTTATACAATAAAAACAGATTCATAATCATAAGCAATTGGAATGTCAATAAGCTTCCAGTTTACGTAATAATAATAAATCAAAGTGTTTCCTAAAAGATAAGAATAGCTACAGATATTTTGCTATCTCTCAAATAAAATATTTGTTTGGGAGTATCAAGTCTTGTTTAATTAAATTTAACATATCAAATGACGTTTCGCAAACACATTTTTGACTAAAACCTTCAGTAACATTAATGTTTCCTTGTAATTATTACATCAGTTTAGTAATTTTAATGTTTTAAATCATGGGAAAGTTTCAACAAGTATATGCTGCTGTAGCAGGTAATTTTGTTGTTTTTTTTTTGGCATTTATGTTGTACAGCTTTGTCTTTTATGTTTTGTATACACTCGCTAGGTTATCTTGTTACGTTTCCCATAAATACGAGGGTCCTTCTTAAAATGTCGTCGGTAACGGTGAATTCAGTCCATCAACCTGAACAACTTTCACTA
Source organism: Agonopterix subpropinquella (assembly GCA_922987775.1). Taxonomy (NCBI): domain Eukaryota; kingdom Metazoa; phylum Arthropoda; class Insecta; order Lepidoptera; family Depressariidae; genus Agonopterix; species Agonopterix subpropinquella. The sequence continues at coordinate 14,506,253 of OV277694.1, read as the reverse complement.
TGGAGCCTCTCTCAAGAAACGCGAAAAAAAACTGCTGCTCCATACAAAACAACTGTACCTACTCGACTTAAATGTGTGAAACGTCAGATTTTTTTTTCACATTTCCTGAGGGTGGCTCCATAGTGAAAGTTCTTCAGTTTGATGGTCTGAATTTACCGTTTCAGTATTTGCGAGGCTATCATTCATTACACCCTTTATATGCGTTTTGAGCCGCCTAACCGAGTCCAATAACATTCTTAATCTTCATTCCATGTTTACAGCATCTTTTGGTTCTCTTGTAATGGGTCTTCTAAACGTCTGGCCATCATATACCCTGGATCTGTATACGTCTCCAAACACGACAGTTTTATCAGCTCCCATGACCGCGTTTGAGACTTCCATGGTGGGAAGTCTACCATCGTTGGGAGCTATGCTGGGGACGGCATTCTTGGGAGTGTTAATTGACTGGGTGGGGAGAATGAAAGGTGGATTGCTAATATCTTTGCCATATGTGGTAAGTTCAATTTACTTTACTGTTAAAACAAATTGTCAGTCCAGAGATTTTTTTAAATACGGTTATAAACGTCGATAAGAACAAATCTGTATATTTTAAGAGATATTTCTTATCTTAAATGAATAAAAATAAAAAATAAAAAACCTTTTATAAATAAAAAACCATTTCGTTTACTGTTCGAATTGTTTTCATGTACCTAACCATAGAAAAATTGGTGGACTCCATAAGGTGGACCAACGACCTGTTGAAGGCGGCAGGATCCTGTTGGATGAGGGCAGCAGGACCGGTCGTTGTGGCGATTCTTGCGAGTGGTCTATGTCCATCAGTGGACGTTTTGCGGCTGATATGATGATAATGATAATAGAAAAACTAATCTGCGAGATTCTGTTTATGTCGTTTTCCCGTGTTTCAGTTCGCATGGGCCATTATAAGTGCTACTAAATCATCAATTCTAATTCTGGCAGCGAGGTTTCTATCTGGAGTATCAGGTGGAGCCTTCCTGGTTTATGGTCCAATCTTCATATCAGAAACCGCTGAGGATTCTATACGAGGAGCCTTAGCTTCATGTAATTTGATTGTTTATATTTACTACTAACTAACAACAGCAAACTAAATTCGTCTATAAAAGTCCTAGAACACGTCTAGTTTTCAAACCGTTTTTAAAATCATTGGAAAACAATATTACGTTTCTCTTTGTAGTTGCATTTACATTTTATGAATTTTATTTATTTGCAAAATTTAATTTGGTATATTTAGATTTCTGTTTTTGGTGTGCACATAAAGAATATTTCTGTTGAGCTAATTTGTTTTAGGATCTATAAAACGGTTGTATTATTTATTCAATCAATTATATTATATAGGTTGCCAGCTTGAAGTTGCCAGATTTCAGTCCACGAAAACATTGCATAAAACCCTTAAATTAAATCAATCAATATGTTGAAATTTAGAAAGAAAAATTATTTATTTGGATCTCCGACACACATACAATCTTACATCATGGTTACATTTTAGTAAAATTGTCAAAACATTAATTAATAAAGAGATGGTTTGTGCGCCGCAGTGGCAAAAAGGTCCCAACTCAGCAAAATGCTCGGCTCGGAAGCCGAACTCTGAATTTATGTCGGGGCCTAGCTTATGAGGTGAATCTAATGTTCTTAATCAGTTACCTACATTACTGTCATAAACTATTCCTGATTCTTGGTTTCGTAACTTTCAGTTCCAATAACGTTCTACTGCATCGGTGCTCTCAGCTCCTATCTATGTGGCTGGTTCCTGACTTACAATACCATTGTTTGGATCAACTTAACTTCAAGCGTCTTTTGTGCCTGTCTTTGTTTCATGGTGGTCGAAAGTCCAATATTCTTATTGAGACAGAATAGAGAAGAGGTAAGAATATTTAATTACTGCTCAAGGTCAGAGACATGACACGAAACTTGTCCTCAACTTAGCCTCAACTCCATTAACATCAACTCATTTCTGTGCCATCTCAGCCCCGATGGACACCTCCACTTCCTCTAAATCATTGCTGATCTAGATTATCCAGGTAAAAATAGCCGTATTTAATTTATTTACTGTAGGCTATGAAATAAAAATCAGGTTCATAAAAAACAAGACCACGTGAAAGATCACTAGTTCACCACGCATCTTGGATAGCTTGGCATGGAGAAAAGAGGAGGGAGAAGAAAGGAAGGAAGAGAGGATAGAGAAGGAGGAGGAGAGGAAAGAGTAGATGGTAAAACCGAAAGATCGACTTTACGAGATTGTGGAAATGCGTATTCTAGTATCCACGTCCAGTTCTTGTATATACAGTAACATCGTTCCTAATATGAATTCAGCTTAAGAGACTAGTGCCATAAATAACCGTTGTCAGTAGTAAAATAAAACGTATAAAGATAAAGAGACAGTATAAAGATCAGAGGTCATAGTAGGTCAAAATTCTAATAAGCAATGGTTGTCTGGAAGAAATCACTTTTAGTGATCCCTTAGCAGTTTGCACCCTTCTCATTGTTGTTATAATAATTATGTAATTGTATATTCTTGGTGTGCAAATAAAGAATATATATCTTATCTTAATTCATAATTCATAATATTTATTGCATTTTTTAGTCTCACATATACCGGATATTAGGTACTGACGGTAAGATGGATAGATAGATGGATCGATGGACGTATTGATGGATATTTATGTTATGTTAAAATTGATCTAGTAACTAAATGTTCCAGGACGCCCGGCAAGCAATAGCCAAATATAGAGGAGTTTCGCCAGCATCAAAAGTAGTTCTTGAAGAGTTATCAAGGTTAAAGGTCAAGATCAATCCTGCTGTAGAAATGGTCTCATTGAACGATGGTAAGTCTGGTCAAGGTAAATTATGCCGTAGAACAAAAGTCTCAACGATCGCTCCAGCGCAGCATTTGAGGGATTTGAGGAAAATCGTGTGTCATCATGGTATATTATAGAAGAGTATAAACTCGCACTCATAATTGGGCGACCATTTTTGACGTACCTAACTTATGAATGACTTGGTCGTCTTATTATGAATTTAAGTTTTTTACCGATGAAGCACACAAACACAACCATTAATTCCTCTGGGTTTTCAGAAGCTTTATTAGGTATACATTAATGACTAACTATATTTTGGGTAAAGTGTACCTTTAACGTACTAGCAATATTTTACCAACAAAACAAATTCCTTGGTCCAACTTTGTACAACTTCTTATGCGAAGAAATACAGCAGTTTGTTCTTAAGGACTCAGAGACCACAAAGCTATACTCAGATTTTTTGCAAAATTCCAGATACAAAAGAAAAAACAGAAGACGCCGAGAAAAACCATCTGGAACCCGAAAAAGAGAATCTGAATTCAGAAAATGAAGCGCCTGAAGTACAAAGCGAAGCGAAGATGTCTCCTTTAAAAATGTTGTGTAAGTTACAACCTCAGTACTTAATTAATATAATTACTTAATTTTATAATTAAGTAATTATATTAATTAAGTACTAGTACTAGTACTAGTATTGAACCCTTATGGGTTCCCGACGTTACTGCGAAAGTCAACACTTAGATTGTCGCTTCATCAAACACTGTTCATCGATGGTACGCTTTATCGGTGGTACACTACCTCGATGGTATAATATGTATTTAAAAAGGCGTCAGAAAACAAGAAGTATTAATAGACTTAGGTCACAAGGATAACTATCCTTGTGCTGTATCCTGCCTACCTAACTAGGTAGGCAGTAAGGATAAAGTATGAGTAAGCACAGCTTAATTGCAAGAAAATCCGCGCCATACTATTCTACATTGCACCATATGACCTGATCAATGTATTCGAGAGGATTTATTTAAGTAATACAACAACAGCTGATGTTGAAGACTTTCAAGATGAAAAAGAAGAAAGAAGGACCAGTGATACATAAGAAGAAGACTAAGTGTTAGCATTTTCACATATTACTTCGAAGTATTATAGATTTTATAAAATTATTCACAGTTCAGATTCACGAGAGAAAAAATCAAGAGACGACATAGAATTCAACTGGGTAGTAAGCTATGAGTAATGCCTTGAAAAACTAAATCGATAGAATAAATTTTACCCCAGCGGGTGTGATGTGGCTACGCCATGTCCAGGGAGACGCAGTGCGTCAGCATGGCGCGGGCGAAAAATCTATGATAAATTGACACGTGTGACAATGCTTCTGCATAAAGGCTCTCATATATTATTAGGCAGATCATGGATTCAAATCGCAGTGCATCGATTTTTTTTCCAAACGAAACAAAAGTACAATCAATTATGGTATCTATACGTGCGAATAAAATAAAAATCTTTGTTTACAGTTGCATCTCCATCATCGCGTCGTGCATTTGTCGTTGTAGCCACAACACTATGCACACAGGTATATCTGAAAGAACAGTTAGTATTTTATAACTTAATTCAACCGAATGGCGTTCATTGCTGATTGATGATTGATGAATGATGCTTGACGACCCACGGTCTGGTTTCATGGTATTACCATTATGAAATGTCTCCATCCTACTGGATGCTGGATGGATAAATGAGTGTCATCTGCGCCGTCTCCCCGGTGGAATTGAGGAAATCCATAGGTAAACCCCGGCCGCGGAAAACCGGCTAAAAAAATCTTGATCTCGAAATTTAGACCTCCCCGGATCCAAGCAGGAAGACAAAAAATGCCATACGACATGATGATGACTGGATGCAGATGACCTTTATGCGTTAGTACAGGACTGGAAGAAATGAAGAACAGGAGGCTTATACCCTGCAATAAACTGACGATGTTGATATCGTTGTCTTCCATAATTATTACTTCTAACTTTTTACAGATCTTCATGGGTATGATGGCTATCCAAGTATACGCCAAGGAACTCTTCAGTAAAGCAGCACCAAATCTTCCTTCACATTTGTGCTCAGTATTGTTGGCGTTGGTGCTAGTTGCAGCCTGTACCGTATCTGCGGTTATTACTGATAAAGCTGGTAGGAGAGTAAGTACAGCAAAACATTCATAAAATATATGTTAGCTTAAATGTATAACAACAAAAAATAAGTTATTATTATTGTATCTCTGAAGACATTTTATAATTTTATTGGTTTTAAGTAACCAGAGTCCTGCTGGCACATGGAAGTAAGCCGAGTGTTCATCAGTGTTAAAGTTGTTAGTGTCTACGTTTTGGGAAAGAGTCTCTGTGTTTGTTGTTTGCGAAAGTGCTGGTTGGTTGTGTTGATATTGTATAAACCGATTCTTAATTAGGATCACTGGCAAATGTTGGGTCTTGGCAGATAATTTGTGTAACAAGCTGGCTCAAACCAGCAGATGCCATCTGCACTTTTTAAGATTCTGGTGTTTTTAGGAAGGATAAACAATCCTAATGACATTCTTACGAACAATAATTCAAGTGTTATTGGAGCCTACAGCTGTGGCTAGAGCCTAAGCTGGTATAGAAAAAGCTACGATACTGTGGCTCCTTATGCAACTTTAGTCAATGGAAATAAACTGAAAGGCTTTATGAACCTAGATGTTGCAGATATTTTGTGATTTAGATATTTATTTAAAATAATTTTGAATCTTGATCTCCAACTTAAAAAGATGCTATCGCACTAAAGCCCTCGCCAATATATTTAGCTTTTAGTAATTTATGTTTCTCATAACCCTATATCTGGGTTTATCGACCAGGCTTTGTCTGGATGAAAAAAGTGTCAGAACACTTAATAATTAATGTTTTAATTTAATGTTTCAGATACTCATAATTAGTTCATCTACGCTAGTAGGCCTATGTCTAGCAACACTCGGATTCCTTCTACAGACCAGCGTAGCACCACCCATTATGTCAGCTGTGACGATATTCTTATTCTGCTTCTCATTCTATTTGGGATCTGGTACAATTCCTTATGTACTCTTGGCAGAGGCTTTTATTCCTGAGGTGAGATTTTGCTAAATTGAATGCCAATGACTTTGTTTGGCTTGTTCTAATAAAATTATGTAAGTTCTGAGATAAATGAATACAGATAAATGAATTCATATTTTAAGAAAGGTTTTATTGATTTCATAGATAAATGTACGAGTTCTTGTTTCTGATAACGTTATTTAAGTAAAGTCATAAGCTGCTTATTGAAGCTGGAAAATATTCTTACTACAGATTGACCATTAATTTGCCGCCACCGACTTGCACTCAGTCTGTAGTCTGCATCATGACCTCATGACATATAAAAATTGTTCACCTGTTCACACTAATTTGTTGGAGGAGGCCTTTTCTTGCAGTAGGATAACGAAGGATTTACACCGCCTTGACTTAACCCATATATACCCACTGGGTCGAAAATGGCCCAATACAACCCTTAGCTAGGGATGCGTTGAGTCGTTTTCGACCAAAATACAACCATAGATTGTATTGGGTCGTTTTCGACCAAGTGGGCATATATGGGTTAAGTTATAGGAACTACTAAGTCATCATTTTGCTTGGACCCTGAATTCTATCCCTAATCTTCGTTTCATCTTCCTCAGGTCCAAAACATAGCTTCAATGATCTGTGTGGAAATGGTGTGGCTCCTTAACTTCGTTCTCATAGCTGTCTTCCCTACCATGGCCGAACTTCTTGGGATTCACGGCGTCTTCTACATTTTCGCCGGGATTGGATTCACCAATGCTGTGATCTGTTTCTTCATTGTTCCCGAAACTAAGGGGCTTTCTAATGATCAGATACAGGAAGCTTTATTGAGGAGATAGATAGGTTTAAGCTAGGTACCAGATTATATGTATACCAGGGTCCTTCTTAATATGCTGAGACTTTTTTTAGGGGATGATCAGACCATCATACTGAACAACTTTCTCTATGGGACCGACTTCGAAATAGCGAAAAAAAAAATCTGCTGTCCTATACATTTGGCTCGAGTATGTTTGCAGTTTTGTATGGAAGAGCTGATTTTTTTTCGTGATTTCGATGTTGGTGCCACAGAGAAAGTTCTTCAGTTTGACGGTCTGATCATCCCCTTAAAAAAGTGTCAACATAATTATTAAGGAGGACTATATTTATTTGTTTTATAATAAAGTTTGTTAAATAAACAATTTTGTTGTCAATTTATATCCTGAAAAGATGCCGAAGAACGCACTCAATTACATTCGTACAGATTTGTTGCGAAGATGGTAATTATGTACTATTATTACTTCTGTACTCTGAGCAAAGCCCTATCGTCTACACATTCCTAGAATTATGAGTTACATACATGAACATGATATCAAACAAACAGCTAAACGGATATTGCCAGGCAATTAGAGGTGACCCCCCCCCCCCTCCCCTCCCTCCCAATACAAAACTTACATTAAAAATGTTTTTGTCCATCTTTGAGTCATAAGGACCAACTCAGTAAAAGGAAAATGTCTTAATCACAAAATGCCGTACAATTGATCCAATACCGGCAATATTACCCATCATCATAATTATTACGCTAAATACCTGTGAAATAAAAATAGCAAAGTAACAATATTGTAATTACAGGGAGAAGCAGAAAGGAAGTACCTATAATTTAGGTGAAAAAGGAACTTATGAGAATAAATATTGCCATAATAACTACGGGGTTGTAAACAAAAAGGAATCCATGATCGAAAGAAATAAATTTTTAATTTACCAGAGTTGACTACCAAAAAATACCAGCTTTATAAAAAACTAGCGGCCCGTCCCGGCTTCGCACGGGTGGACGTCTAATCTTTTCTAGCAATAAATATAACCTATGTTACTCAGGGTGAATGCAGCTTTCTAATGGTGAAAGAATTTTTTAAATCGGTCCAGTAATTTTTGAGCCTATTCATTACAAACATACAAAAATAGGTACAAATCTTTCCTCTTTATAATATTAGTGTAGATAAATATAGCCTATGTTACACAGGGTGAATGCAGCTTTCTAATGGTGAAAGAATTTTTTAAATCGGCCCAGTACTTTTTGAGCCTATTCATTACAAACATACAAAAATAGGTACAAATCTTTCCTCTTTATAATATTAGTGTAGATGTAGATTAGAGCACCTAAGTAGAGACAGAAATGTTATTGTCAGCTATGTGATGTTCTGACTATCAGTGGTAAATAAATATTTTGTTTTTGCTGCGCTGGCGGGATGATATTTGGATGGCAAATACCCAGAGCTTGCCAAAAACATAGAAGTTGAAGGATGGAGGAGTCTAGCAGTGGGATGATATAGACAAAAAAAAACTACCCAAGTTAGAGCTACCCTGTAAATTTTCCCGCCATCTACACGTTATTTCTGATGTTCACGATTTTTTTCAGATCTTATACGGCTATATTTTTTGAAATAGAGGTGGGGACAGCAATTTCTCGGATTTAAATTAAAATTTTGTTACAAAAAGTTTTTATAAAAAAATAGAAAAGTATATTTTTACACTCGTATTTTCATAAGCTTTCAATTGATACCCCACACCATAGGATATAATTTTTTTTATTAACCCTTTTTTACTCCCCAAATTGATCCCCAATATAAAAATTTAACTTTTTTTACTTCATTTATGATATTGGACCACCAATTGCTATATCTGTACCGAGTTTCAACTTCCTATGTCTTACGGTCTCTGAGAAAAATGCCTGTGACAGACGGACGGACGGACAGACACCGAGCTGATTCCATAAGTGTTCCGTTTTTCCAATTTTGGTACGGAACACTAAAAAGATAGAGAGCTAAAAGGCGTTAGTCCGTTTCGGTGTAACAATATGTTACTCATATTCTAGCCCTCTTTAGGTTAACTAATAATATTTTTGTTCTAATATCTTGAGGAAACCTGCATACCCGAGGATGGAAAGAAAAAACCATAAGTTCGTAGATAATAATTAATATGTATAAAAATATGGGTGAGATTGGGGCGAACACAAAAAACCAGCAATCTGGGATGAATTATTTTTCTCGCTTACCTCATTGTGTGGGGTATCGTTGAATAGGGCGTTTAAAAATATTGTGCGTGTGGGAAAACCATTTTTCGATTTAGGGATCCGTTAGCGAAATACTAAGCATAAAAGCGAAATTTTTTTGTTAGAGTCAAGGTGTCAATAAGCTTCCAGTTTAACGTAATAATATTAAATGGAAAGTGTTTCCTAAAAGATAAGAATAGCTGATATTTTGCTATCTCTTAAATTAAACATTTCAAATCACGTTTTACGTTTTACATTTTTGACAAAAACCATCAGTAACATTAATATTTCCTTGTAATAAATACATCAGTTCAGTAATTTTAAAGTTTTAAAATAATGGGAAAGTTTCAACAAATATTTGCTGCTGTAGCAGGTAATTTGGCTGTTATTTTTTTCTATTTATGTTGTACTGCTTTGTCTTTGATAATTATTTTGTATGCACTCGCTACATTACCTTGTATTGTTCCCATTGTATTTTCCCATACACGAGGGTCCTTCTTAATATACTGATGGTAACGGTGAATTCAGACCATCAAACTGAACAACTTTCACTATGGGGCCACACGAAGAAAAAACGAAAATAAAAATCTGCTGCTGTTAGGCGGCTCCAGACGCATATAAAGGGTGTAAGTGACAGCCTGGCAAATACTGAAACGGTGAATACACTTACACCCTTTATATGCGTCTGGAGCCGCCTAACCGAGTCCAATAACATCCTAAATCTTCATTTCATGTTTACAGTATCTTTTGGATCTATTGTAATTGGTCTTCTAAATGTCTGGCCATCATATACCCTGGATCTGTATACGTCCCCGAACACGACAGTTCTATCAGCACCAATGACTGCGTTTGAGGCTTCCATGGTGGGAAGTCTACCATCGTTGGGAGCTATCTTGGGGACGGCATTCTTGGGAGTGTTAATTGACTGGGTGGGGAGACCGAAAGGTGGATTGCTAATATCTTTGCCATTTGTGGTAAGTTCAGTTTATTTTATCATTAACAAGCACATATCTATATAATGGTCCTTCTTAATATGCTGACACTTTTTTTAGGGGATGATCAGACCATCATACTGAACCACTTTCTCTATAGGACTACATCAAAATCGTGAAAAAAAATCAGCTGTCCCATACATTTTGCTCGAGTGGGTTTGCAGCTAATTTTTTTTTTCGCGATTTCGATGTTGGTCCCATAGAGAAAGTTGTTCAGTATGATGGTCTGATCATCCCCTTAAAAAATTGTCAGCATATTAAGAAGGACCCTGTATAGCTGTAATCACCAGACAAATATTCGGATTTCAGAGGATAAATCCCACCTTTCCCATCCCCTGGATACGTGCTAGACCAGGGGCTTAAACTGCCTCCGTGGTCTAATGGTTAAGAGCATTGGCTCTCGACACGGAGGTCGTGGGTCTGCCACCCGTGGACCCAAGCCCACGGTGGGTTCGGATCCACGGGGGACACCTAGTGATATGTCGCTTTGTACGTTTTCCCCAGTTGGCTAGGACATTGCAGGCTGAATCACCTGATTGTCTGAAAATAAAAATCATTCCGTGCTTCAGATGGCACGTTAAGCCGTTGGTCCTGGCTATGATCTCTGGTGGTAGTAGTCGTTACATAAAAACCACGTCAGAGGCCGTAAGGCGGTCTGAAAAAACTTTGACACCAGGGCTCTGCCCACACGATAAGAAGAAGAAGAAGAAGAAGCATTACGGCTTCCGTCATCGTCAGCTGACTGACGGGAGCCGTCATGCTTTAAGACCAGGGGCGTCCAACATGAGGATGGAGGGCAAGGTTTAGTATTTTAGTAACCGTAGCGGGCCGAAAGCTGGAGAATATGTCCCTTTTCCGACTGATTAGGTATATGTCCGATCCGCCCCTCCCACACACCTCACAGACTAGAGTGCGAAAGAGACAACTGCAGCTCAAAATGATTTTATCCACATAAAATGGACGAAATCTGTATTTCGTATTCCCCTGTTTCCTCCTCTAAAACTAAACCGATTTCAATAATGCTTTCAAGAATAATATTGAGAAAGACTTTGGCAATGCCAGTATGTTTTTTTTTGTATTTTCGTCATTGAAGTTTGGCGGAAGGCCATATAATGTGAGACCCAGACATATAGGTCCCATACATGAATGAAACTTAATAATACGTTTAGAGTGAAACAAAACTAACAAAAAAGGAAATTGGTTGTAATCTGTAGAAGTTTGGGGAAAGGTATTTCTCCTTATGATACCTTTTGTATCAAGTGTGTGAAACTCATAATCTTTCTTATTAGGTAGCCCACTCAATCTTCTACGCATTCATTGTGTTTGTTTTAATGAAAATTCACGGTAACCGTACAATATTATGATAATGGAATCAAACGAAATCACACGCACTATCAGTTCAATAAAGCCAAATACGTTCCGTAACGTTCAAAACTACCTCAGTGATAATATTAGATGAAAACATGAAAATAGCTGTCATGGTTGCGTTTTGCTACTGCTTTTTGGATGATATGTCTATTTTACTAGTAATTTCTACTTTTGAACCAGGACTTCTAGAGATGAGGAAGTTTTTTTAAAAAAATGCCTTAATTTTTTTTGTTTATTATAATTATGATCGCCTTCCTGAAGGGCTTTTAGTTTTTGTAAAAATGGCTGGGTCCTAATTCGCCAAAGTTCTGTTTGCTGGATGTCTGAAAAAGGGTGGTAAAATTAAACATTTTCGAAGGTGCATAGTTCTTACAGTAATTAATTTATGCAAATAAGCAAAACATAGGAAATTAGCAGAGGTAATATAGATTGTATGGTAAAATTAGTTTTGTTCTAGTGACATTACATTACATTATTCAGGGAGGAAACAGAGGAATACGTTTGTATGGAAAAAAACGGCAGTACTAGTCTATCCTCTTAAATCGATTCGCTTAATATCTATTGATGTGTTTTATATAAAGTTTTATCTAGTTAGCGGGCCGGATACGGGCCGCATGGTGGCCCGGGGGCCGTATGTTGGACGCGCCTGTGCTAGACTGTTAAGAGAAAATGTTAGTATAGAGATTTTTTTTAAATACGGTTATAAACGTCGCGTCGATAAGAACAAATCTGTATATTTTGAGATATTATATCTTATCTTATCTCTTTTAAACAATGACTCTAATGAACAAAAAACTAATTCAATTACAATTCAAGTTTTCTTCATGCAACCATAGAAAATATTGTGGACGCCATAAGGTGGACCGACGACATGTTGAAGGTGGCGGAAACCGGTTGGATGAGGACAGCAGGAACGGTCATTGTGGCGATCCTTGGGGGAGGCCTATGTCCAGCAGTGGACGTCTTACAGCTTATATGATGAAAATGGTAGTAGAAAAAGTAATCTGCGCTGTTTAATTATTTCGTATTTCTGTATTCCAGTTATCATGGGCCATTATAAGTGCTACGAAATCATCAATTCTAGTCCTGGCAGCGAGGTTCCTAGCTGGTGTGTCAGGTGGAGCCTTCCTGGTTTATGGTCCAATCTTCATATCAGAGACAGCTGAGGATTCTATACGAGGAACCTTAGCTTCGGGTAATTTGATTGTTTATTTGCTACAATTAGCAACAGCCACCTAATAATCCTTAAAGTCAATAAACTACGTCTAGTTTCCAAAATACCATTCCTTTGTTTTTAAAATCAATTTAAAAAATAAAATAATATATGTATGTATTAGGTACGTTTCTCTTTTAAACAGTCCATGAATTTTATTTATTTGTAAAAATTTTATGAAATTTTAATATCTTTAGATTTCGGTCTTTTATGTTCACAACGTGTTAATGAATTAGCGCAAAACCTCATACACCCCAACTGATTTATAACAAAATAATTAGATTAAAATTATTATTTCATTATTTTGATAGTTAAAATTTTAAGTTATTCGCATTTTAAGTTTTGAGGCAAAAAAGATTTGTTATCATTTTAGCAATGAATGAAAGCGCTAACGTACTCATGGATACATTTTAATAATCTTGTTTTGGTAGTAAGTAGGGTGAGTATGCCCGTGCGGTGGGTTGACATCGGGTTCAGTAAATTTTAAATTTTACAAAAAAATTATTAAATATTTTGAAAAAAATTTCCTATGTTGAAACCATGATAATTCGATTCAGCTCTCGATTCTGAACAAACTACTTTCTAGTTTTGCGTTAATTCATTAACACGTTGTATATGTTGTGCTTTGTGATGTTTTAGGATGGAATAACTTATCAACCTACTGTTATTAACTAGGTATTCCCGATTCTTGTTTTCCTTATTTTCAGCACCAATAACGTTCTACTGCATCGGTGTTCTCAGCTCCTATCTATGTGGCTGGTTCCTGACTTACAATACTATTGTTTGGATCAACTTAACTTCAAGCGTCTTTTGTGCCTGTCTTTGTTTCATGGTGGTCGAAAGTCCAATATTCTTGTTGAGACAGAATAGAGAAGAGGTAAGAATATTAATTACTAATCATGGTCAGGGCAATAAAGTAGTTCTTGGCCTCCATTCACCAGACATGTCCAGTTGAGACTTGTCCAGCTCTTCAATATCCTTGGTAGCCTGTTCTATCCAGCTAAGAATAATTTACTGAGGATCATCATTCAAATTATATACTGTTTAATAAATACGACCATGCGATCACACATCTTGGATACCTATGGGGAAGAGATGATAGATGGTCTTCCCACAGACCAACTTTCCTATTTTGTGGAAATGTCTATTGTATGAAATAGTAGTTCGTCAATTTCATCATTCATCTCAGATAGCCTGACTTGGGGAAGAAATAACAGGGAGTTAGAAAGAGCAGAATAGATGGTCTTCCCAAATACCGACTTTCCGATATTATGGAAATGCCTATTGTATACAGTGACAACGTACCTAATATGACTTCAGCTTTAGATACTAGTGCCATGAATAAAGCTGTTGTCAGTAGTTAAGTAAAAAGTATAAAGATAAAGTGCACAGTATAAAGAATGAGGTCATAGTACATACGTACAGCAAAATGGATCTGATAACTAACTGAATGTTCCAGGACGCCCGGCAAGCAATAGCCAAATATAGAGGAGTTTCGCCAGCATCAAAAGTAGTTCTTGAAGAGTTATCAAGGTTAAAGGTCAAGATCAATCCTGCTGTGGAAATAATCTCATTGAACGATGGTAAGTCTGGTCAACCGTCACCGGTCACTCAAGCGCCTATAATACATGTGGGGGTTTTAGGATAATCATGTGTTATGGTGGTGATATTATAGATGAGTATAAACGCTCATTCATAATTCGGCGACCATTTTTGACGTACCTTACTTATAATGACTTGGTCATCTTATTATGAATAGAAATTTTTTTTTACCGGTAACAACTATAATTTCTCTGGGGGTTTTCAGAAGCTTTGCTAGCAAAGCTTCTGAAAACCTTGAAGCTTTGTACCTAGGTACAAATTAATTTGACTAATATGTATTTTTGTAAAACCTAGAGTGTAAATTTATTAATTAAATGTTGTTTACTAATGTCATTGATTAAATGCACAATAAAGAACAAACTTCAGATCTGCGTCAAAAAGGCAAAATGTCTGTATCTGAAATTAATAAAATTTATTTCCAACTATCTTTTGGCTAAAGGGTGCCTGTAGTAAAGTTTAAACTTTCATATTTTTTATATGCCTTGGTTGAACAAGTCACTTTGTACAACTTCCTATGGGAAGAAATACTGTAGTCTGTTCTTAAGGACTCTGGTATATAAGATTTATGCAAAATTCCAGATTCAAAAGAAAAAATAGAAGACTCCGAAAAGAACAATCTGGAACCAGAAAAAGAGAATCTAAACTCCGAAAATGAAGCGCCCGAAGTACAACAGAGGATGTCTCCTATAAAAATGTTGTGTAAGTTTTTTTGTTAGTGCTGCTAATCAGTACTTAATTAAGATATCTATGGTTGCAGCCAGTATTTAAAAAAGCGTGAGAAAACAAGAAGTTTTAATAAACGAAGGTCACTAAAATAGTTAGGTAGGTATATAGGTTATATAAGGATAAGAGTAAGCAGAGCTTAATTGCAAGAAAACCTGCGCCGAACTATTATATATTGCACCATATTATAACGTAATTTATTTGAGTAGTACAACAACAGCTGATGTTGTATGTATGCTTTCAAGATGAAAAAGAAGAAAGAAGCACCAGTGAAACATAAGAAGAGAACTAAGTGTTGGCACTTTCAAATATTACTTTGAAGCAAAATGTGTTGCTTTGAAATATTATAGATTTTATAAAATCATTCACGACACAAAAAATCAAGAGATGAGATAGATTTCAACTTATTCGAATAATGCCTTTAGACGTGTCACACACATATGGAATTCCGATCCTGAATGCCAAATCAGGATTGTGATTTTGTATAGGATTTGAAACCTCCGCAGTTCCGAACGCAGTTATGGAAGGGGAAAATCCATACGAAATCGTAATCCTGATTCGGAATTCCGCGTCTCTTCGGGAATCTTCTGCATAAACGTTCTTATTATATCAGCAAGGCATTAGACAGATAATGGATTAAAATCACAGCCCGGGCGATATTTTTTTCAAACGAAACAAAAGTGCAATTAATTACCCATATACACCTACAAATAAAAATAAAATCTTTGTTTACAGTTGCATCTCCATCATCACGTCGTGCATTTGTCGTTGTAGCCACAACAATATGCACACAGGTATATCTGAAAGAAAAGTTAGTATTTTATAACTTAATTCAACCGAAAGGCGTTCAGGTAGCCTTGGGTTCCACAACGACAGATGCTGTGTAGTTGCATCATAAGCTCGTAACCACCCATGGACATAAGACTTCCACTATTTCGCGGGGTTTTCAGTTCTTGGCGATTCTGGTTATTATTAAAATTTAATTGACTGATTAGTTTGTAGGTACCCCAGTAGATGGCGCCACGTACCTTAAGACGAAAATAGGTTGAAGAATTTTGTGCTCTGGTTAGAGGGCTTGGTAGGTAGCTAAATTGGAAAAGCAATAAGAAAACCAGGGGCTTGGAAGATTGGGGGTTCAAGTCCTGCCCAAGACTTAATTTTCAAATCTTTATTTTGATTTGAAATAGCACAACATGGCTGTTACATGTTTATAATAAAATAATATATGAAATTTATTGACAATTTCATGATAGGAGTATGGAGGTGCTACTGGGAATGTTCCTCCGTTGAAAAGGGAAGTATTTCCGCCAGGCTAGTGTGTGATGCCTGGGGACCGGCCGTGGTCCAACAGTTCTTAGTTGGACCTTCTATACAGGGTGAAATTGATATCATTGGCATCCTTTTAAACTAAGAGTCTACCCATCAAACTGAACAACTTTTACTATGGGAGCAAACCAAACGGAGCAAAAAAAAAATCTGCTGTTGCATACATTTGAATCGAGTAGGCATTGCAGTTTAGTATGGGACAGCAGATTTTTTAGTTCCTCCGATTGGTTTGCTCCCATGGTAAAAGTTGTTCAGTTTGATGGGAAGACTCTTAGTTTAAAAGGATGCCAATGATATCAATTTCACCCTGTATATATCGAATCTCTGTGACTATTTCGCTTGCGCGATTTATGTCTCGCATTCGATTGTGAACCTTATGTGTAGTAGGTTACGAGTTGCGTATTTACGATGAACGTTGTCTTTGTATGGAGCATATTTCCGTGAGCGACGGTATTGCCATCTGTTGGCTTCTTTGCTATAACTTGTGGGTGCTGGACATCTGTAGTAGTTCTCCACAGGAGTATCAATCAAAGAATTAAATCAGCCTAGACCAACCCACCGCTGGGCAAGGATTCCCTTTTATTTCGCCATTCCTCACGGTCCTGTGTGAACCTGTGATAATCTGATCCCATGCAAACCCGTCACCCTTCAACGTCATTGGTCTGGTCTGGTCTCTTCGCCACCACTTGATAGGACAAATATAAGATTATTTACCGTAATGGAATGTAATCTCCATCCTCATCCGAGCACTTACAACCCGAATTCCTTTAAAGTTCGAGTGAATAGGCATCTTCTGGGTAAGCTCGCTACATCTTCGACCCCATCTTCGTCCTGAGGACTGGCAAAAAAAAAATATACCACTGGATGCAGATGACCTGGATGCGTTATATAGGACTGGAAGGAATAGCATGAATGACTGGAGGCTTATTATTGGCTATGTGCGAAGTGGGTGTTGGGAACTGTCAAGTCGATCGCAGCGCACGCCGTGGCAGTAATTTGAACTACTGACGGTGAAGCTGTGTCAGATTTGCTTGAATCTATGCAAATCCGCGCACTAACTTAGCACGAAATCTCCAAAACTGTCAAGACTACTAACTTAAAATTTGGCATGGAAGTTTCTATTGGCATCTAGATGCTCACTTGAAAAAGGCTTGTCGCATTTTAAACCCCCAAAGGTGTTAAACTGAGGTAAAAGTTTGTTTGGGAATTCCGATACAAATTAGATTTTGTGCGGGGCTTCGTCCGCATCCGCTCCCGTCATCGTACCGGAATAAAATATAAGCTAGCTTTTAACACTAATAATAAGCTTTTAAATATAAAAAGTGTTATCAAAATCGGTCCAGTAGTTTTGGCAGAATCATCGAACAAACACAGTCCTTTACAGTACTACAACGTGTTAATGAATTAACGCAAAACTAGAAAGTAGTTTGTTTAGAATCGAGAGCAGAATCGAATTATCATGGTTTCAACATATGTAATTTTTTTCAAAATATTAAATAATTTTTTTGCAAAATTTAAAATTTACTGAACCCGATGACAACCCATCGCACGGGCACACTCACCCTACTTACTACCAAAACAAGATTATAAAAATGTATCCATGAGTACGTTAGCGGTTTGTTTCAGTGCTGAAATGAAAACAAATTATTTTTGCCTTAAAACTTAAAATGTGAATAACTTTAAATTTTAACAATCAAAATAATTACATTATTGTTTCAATCTAATTATTTTTTTATAAATCAGTTGGGGTGTATGAGGTTTTGCGCTAATTCATTAACACGTTGTATAATAGTGTAGATAATTCACGACTGGCCGACATAGTTCATGCGCTACGCCGCGCTAGTGTGGCGCTAGTGTCGTGCACATAGCCAATACCCTGCGATAAACTAATTATGTTGAAATGACTGTCTTCTTCAGAAATCATGACTTCTTTCAGAACTTCCTAGGTATGATGGCTATCCAAGTATACGCCAAGGAACTTTTCAGTAAAGCAGCACCAAATCTTCCTTCACATTTGTGCTCAGTGTTGTTGGCGTTGGTGCTAGTAGCAGCCTGTACCATATCAGCATTCATTACTGACAGAGCTGGCAGGAGAGTAAGTACAGCAGAACATTAGTAAAAAAAATTAGCTTTAATGCTAGCTTAACAAATAAAACCGGTCAAGTGCGAGTCGGGCTACTCACGCACCGAGGGTTCCGTACCACAACACCACAGAACACAACATTATTAACTTAGAAATAAAAAAAACATTTTTTGTCCGGGACCTTTAGCGCAAGACTGACTCACACTTGGCCGGTTTTTTGTATTTGTTGTTATTTTGTAGAGTATGATCTATAATCACACTAAGTTTGACGCTTGTATGTATTACCGTTTTTACGATAGAGCGTGCAGAAAAAACGTTGATAAAAACTAGTTTCTTGTTGAGAACCCCCCTTAATTTTTAATTTATTGAAATTTTTATTATTTGTTAACCAATCCGCCGCAATAACGCATAACCTGAGAAAATTTTAACTATCTAGCTATTATGGTTCAAAAGTTACAGTCATAGGTAGGACAGACGGACGGACGGACAGACGGACAGACGGACGGACGGACGGACGGACGGACAACGTAGGCTTAGTAATAGGGTCCCGTTTTCACCCTTTGGGTACGGAACCCTAAAAAATGTTAGCTTAACACATTCGCGGAGAGTGATCGGCTAGCAGTGATAACAATATTAAAAGTTCTATTGTGTCTCGTCCACTGTCCGCGAATATGTTAAATGCTTAGCTTAACAAAAAATCCTTTCTTATTTTTGTATCTCGAAAGATATTTTTCTCAGTTTTAAGAAACCGGAGTTCTGATGCCATAGGATGCCACACGGGCATTAGCCAAGAGTTCACCAGTGTTAGTTTTATTATTGACTAGCGGCCCGTCCCGGCTTCGCACGGGTGGACGTCTAATCTTTTCTAGCAATAAATATAGCCTATGTTACTCAGGGTGAATGCAGCTTTCTAATGGTGAAAGAATTTTTTAAATCGGCTCAGTACTTTTTGAGCCTATTCATTACAAACATACAAACATACAAAAATAGGTACAAATCTTTCCTCTTTATAATATTAGTGTAGATAATGCTGTCTTAGTTTTGGGGAAGAGTCTCTGTATTTGTTGTTGGAGAAAAAGGTTGTTGGTTGTGGTGTGCGTGTGTTTGTTATTATTAGTATTCTTATTTTTTCTCTAGCTATTTTGGGATTGTATAAATTGATACTGCGTGCATATTTTGGGTCTAGGCAGATACTTTGTGCTACAAGCTGCCTAAAACCAGAATTTTGGCGCAGATACCATCTGCGCTTTTTAAGATTCTGGTTTTTCTTGGACGGATAAACAATCCAAAAGGCATTCTTACGAACCATACATAGGTATAGAGTCAACTCTATACCTATGTATGGTTCGTAAGAATAAGAAAAATAAGAATACTAATAATAACAAACACACGCACACCACAACCAACAACCTTTTTCTCAAACAACAAATACAGAGACTCTTCCGCAAAACTAAGACAGCGTTATCAATAATAAAACTAACACTGGTGAACTCTTGGCTAATGCCCGTGTTGCATCAGAACTCCGGTTACTTAAAACCGAGAAAAAATTAAAATATCTTTCGAGATACAAAAATAATACAGGATTTTTTGTCAACCTAAGCATTTAACATATTCACGGACAGTGGACGAGACACAATAGAACTTTTAATATTATTGTTATCAGTGCTAGCCGATCACTGTCCGCGAATGTGTTACGCTAACATTTTTTAGGGTTCCGTACCCAAAGGGTGAAAACGGGACCCTATTACTAAGCCTACGTTGTCCGTCCGTCCGTCCGTCCGTCCGTCCGTCCGTCTGTCCGTCGAAATAGACAAAGCAATGACACTGGCCACAGAGTCATTGCTTTTGGTAAGGAGCCACACTTATTATGATGGAAGAGTCAATGAAAATATGGAGCAGGACTCTGTGAACCTAGATGTTCCAGATATTTTAAGATTCAAATATTTGCTTCGTATTATTTGAATCTTGGTCTCCAAATCAAGAAGACGCTATCGCAGTAAAATTGTGCAACCCCTCGCGACTGTATTTCGCTTTGAGTTATTTATGTTTATCATAACCCTAGGTGTATCAGGGTTTATCGACCATGCTTTATCTGGATGGATGAAGTGTCAAAACACTTAATGGTTAATGTTATAATGTTTCAGATACTGATAATTGGTTCATCTACGCTAGTAAGCCTATGTCTAGTAACTCTCGGATTCCTTCTACAGACCAGCGTAGCACCGCCTATTATGTCAGCCGTGATGATATTTTTATTCTGCTTCTCATTCTATTTGGGAGCTGGTACTATTCCTTATGTACTCCTGGCAGAGGCTTTTGTTCCTGAGGTGAGATTTTGCGAAAATTGACAATGATTTTGTTTGGCTTCTTCTTAAAAATCATCTACTAAGAATCTTTTGAACAATTCTTTTTAATACAGATATACATAATTGCATATTTTAAGAACAGTTTTATTGGTCTACTAGCTGTTTCCTGCGACTTTGTCTGCGTTACCCGGATAAAAAGTACCCTATGTGTTAATCCAGGCCATGGTCTATCTGTATGCCAAATTTCATCAAAATCCGTTCAGCAGTTTTTGCGTGAAAGCGGAACAAACATCAATACTTACAAACTTTCGCGTTTATTTGTGGGATAAGGCTGTCTTAAACCAAATACGTGTGAGGTAGCGAGGCGGTGAGCGAGAAAACAATTCGCCAATAGCGCGCTTGCATAATCACGTTATGGAAAAATTGAAGCACTCTCATTGGACGATTTTTTCATCACCCGCTACCTTGCTAACTCGCACATCTCTGGTGGAAAAGCAGCCTTAGGTCTTATCTCTGCTGTTTAAACAGAAGTGACGTGGCGCGGACGTGACGCGGGCGGGGTGCGGCAATATAAACCTTATTGGCTGTGTGCACGACACTAGCGCCATATAGTGCACTACGGCCCCGTGGATTATTTGTACATAAAATGTTAGGATAAAGTTTGTTATTTTAATTTAAAATAAAGTAAAAACTAAATAAATGAGCAATATTGACGACATTTAAAATATTATAATTCCTAACTAGCTGAGATTCCCATTCTTTGTTACAAAATTCTCATACAAACTTTCATCACCGTTTTCACACCTTTGGGGGTTGAATTGTGAAAAATCTTTTTTTGTGAACACCTATATAGATGGCAATGAAAACATCCCTGCAAAATTTTAAGTATTAGTATTAGCTCTTTTGGATATTTGAGTATTGAATGCGTGTGCGGATTTGCATAGATTCAAGCAAATCTGACACAGCTTCGCCGTCAGTAGTTCTGCCACAGCGTGCGCTGCGATCGACTTGACAGTTCCCAACACCCACTTCCACTGTCGCACATAACCACAGCATAGCGTCGTTTGGAGAATTACGCCCGCGCCTCGACAAAAACGACGCTATGCTGCGTACTATAAGGTTGAATACTATGTTACTTTGACTATCCGCCACCGCCACGCGTCTCTTCTGTATAAACAGACTCTTTAGGAACGTTATTTAAGTCCAGTCATAAGCTGCTTAGTGAAGCTTGAAAATATTCTAACCACCGACTTGCACTCAGAATGTAGCCTGCATCATGTATGAGAAATGGCAATGGTCCACCTCTTTACACTAATTTGTAGGAGGCTTTTTCCTGCAGTGGGATACTGAAGGATAGCTACAACAATATTCAAACCGAATTTACTTTACCCATATATGTCCACTGGGTCGACAATTGCCCAATACAACCCATAGCTATGGGTTGTATTGGATCGTTTTCGACCCAGTGGGCATAATATGGGTTAAGTTATACTACTAGACATCGTAGACCTCGCGTATCAGGCTTGCCTCGTTTTTGGTCTACTGTTCATTGTTATTAGTTTTAAGCAAAAGTTAAAATAAATATTTATCGTATCTTATCTTAGACATAATTTTACTAGGACCCTGAATTATATCCCTAATCTTCGTTTCATCTTCTTCCTCAGGTTCAAAGCATAGCTTCAATGATCTGTGTGGAAATGGTGTGGCTCCTTAACTTCGTTCTCATAGCAGTATTCCCTACCATGGTCGAACTTCTTGGAATCCACGGTGTCATCTACATTTTCGCCGGGGTCGGATTCACCTACGCTGTGATCTGTTACTTCATAGTTCCCGAAACTAAGGGGCTTTCTAACGATCAGATCCAGGAAGCTTTATTGAGGAGATAGATAGGTTTAATCTAACACACTTGATATTTATTTGTGTTTTAATAAAGTTTGTTTAATAAACTGCTTTTTGTTGACATTTTAATCCCGAAAAACTTTGAAGAACACACTGCATTACCCATGTACAGATTGTGACAGAGATGCTTATTATGTACTCTGTATGTATATGTAATACTTCTGTACTCTGAGGGACTCAAAATGCCACAGAATATGAGTAACATACTTGAAAATGTTACCAAAAACTAATATAGCTAACGCTATAGCTACTTATAGCAAATTTGGGGTGACCCCCTCCGCCCTCCCTATCCAAAACTTACATTAGAAATGTTGATGGCCATTGATGATCATTGAGTCGTAAGGATCAATTCAGCAAAAGGAAAAGGTGACCACATAATGCCGTATAGATGACCCAGCACCGTCAATCACGTCAATTATATACCCGCTCGGCGGGTAGACTGACCCCGGAGACCAGGTCCACCAGGTTCCAGGGGAGACGTTTCGTAGCTTTGCTCCTAGACGTAGCTCGGCCTTCGGCCTCGCACTCGGCTCGGCCTGCGGACTCGCAAATGAATACGCTAAATGCCTGTACAATAAAAATAGCAAAGTAATAAAATACATTTTCTCAAACATGCTTGGAAAAGGGAGCATTATTTTGACATCCTTCTTCGAGATAAATCGAAATTGCTGTAATGGCCAAATACATGCGCGCAGCGGCCGGCAATGTTGTATGAAAATCCATATCTGTCGTGTTTAGCAGTCTATCGCAACTGCATAGATGCGAGAAAATGTATGGGATGTGGTAGAACTTGAATGGGCGTCTATATTCGTCTCTTTTCTTGACCCTCTCTTTCATGAAATGTCACGTGACGTAATTCAGATGTTTTTCACACGTTATGAAACAGACTCTGTCTAAATTATTTAAAATGTTTTTGGGTGTTTATTATATTTAGAATTAATAAATAAACGTGAATATAAAACATAAAACACAAGTAAATTCAGTGTATTACGTGATATTGCACCATAAAAGCTTAAAATTAAGTACTAGAAATGCGAAATATGCTGTGAAAGGTCGGAAAGAAAAGATGGTAAAAAACGTAACTTCATAGCAAGATTTCCACTGGATGAAGCTCGGTAAGCATAAATTTATCCTATTTATTAGCCCAGGTTTATATTTAGGCAATCATTTTCGTAAAGAGCGGGAAGTATTTGTAAAGAAGTGAGGGATTTGGAGAAATGTCGATATCGATATAATTGTTGATACATACATGCAGACGCATACGGATACGAACGACTATGCTCCCCGAGGAGGTAGTCAGAGATATTCTGAAACATCAGAACATCCACCATACAAAAATCATCCATCATATTTTTGATGATATGATAAGATTACACTTTTGTATACATGTTTTATTTTCAGATGCAAAAAATGGGTTCAAGTTACTGGAAATGAAGATCTAGCGTACCTACATACCAATCGAAAAATGAACCAATTATTATTTGCGAGAAACATTTCCTGCCTGGAAGATTTTCATAAAAAATGACAAAATTGAAACCAACTGCCATTCCATATCCATACGGCTCACTGCATACTATCCTGTAATTAGTCCGTAAGTTTTCCTAAAATGAATAAACATTTAAAAAAAAAAACAAATGGGGTACGGCTAATATTGGCGTCTTTTTTTTTAAGCGGCCAGGTACCAAATGTTGTGGGTATTTTAGGGTGAATATTACCTTACATTGTTATGCAAAAAAAAATTTCCTGCGGTGTAACGTTTCGGAGATATTTAACTTTAAAGTTTCAAAAAATTAACTGTACAAAAGTCATTAAAAGTAACTCGTTTTGGGTCTTATACCACACATTATTTATTTTACAGCCCAGAATTATTAGTTTTAATTATTTATAATATCATAACGCACATTTTGTGCAGGAACGCACCGCAATCCTCACTCGTTTGCGGTGATGGTTTGAATGTTGAAATTTTCTATATTGTAAGATATTGTATTGATTTATATATATTTGTAGATTACTTGTGTTACTGGCCAATGCTGTGTGCGCCTGTTATGTGTGTGTGTATTAGAAATTGATTTTTAGCGTTCCTATGTTATTGTAAATGTTTAAATATGTATACTGTTGGTGTGCCATATTAAATAAAATAAAATAAAATAAAATATCTTAAATGTACATAGAGTCTTCTTTAAGAGTTTCATAACAGTTAGGATAGCCAATCTAACCTATTATTTCAATGTGGTATAATTTTATGTAAATTAATTATAATTATTAATACCTACGAATGTCTTTTCTTTATCTCAAGACAGTCCCAGACTTATTAGTAGGTGGCTAATTGTTTGTTTTATTCTAGTGATTGGATTAACATCAATCCATCACTAAAAAAATCTGCAATTTTTAAATATCAATATCATATGGCAATTTTTTTTTTTCTGCAACTATCGATATCGTTAAATATTCACAGCACATCACTACTTTGCACTGTCATTTTGTTTTCAATATTGGCAACATGTTGCTCTATGTTGGCTATGGAATGGTAGCTTCAAGTCATACAAGTTGACGTTTTTTACGATTATTTTGCTCCAAGGAGTCCCGTCTCTTAAAACGTAGTGATTATATTCTCTTTGGTGTTTAGCGGCCAAGTAAATTACATAGTAAACTCATATCTGTCGTGTAATTTAAAAATGGAACGATCTTTTTCTCCGAAACATGGCGACCAAGGAGGTAACTCATCAAAGGTTTTATTTAAATTTCGAACTGGCTTGCAAATAGAAAGCTGTTTATTGAAAAAAAAACAAATTGTTGTTCGTTGTTCATCATTGATTTTGATAAAAAGAGTTTTAATTTTCGCGAATTATTTGAGAAAATTTAGTGTTTTAATTTCCGCGCATTATTTGAAAAAAGTACTATACAAGCCTTGGCCACAACTAGGCATTGATGGACTTACGTATGTGTGCCTCGGCTTCGTCTCGGCCCACATTTACACGTTCGTCCATCAATGCCTCTGTTGCTGGCCGCTGCAGTAATGTACTATACAGGGAGCAGCAGTAGCAAAGAAGTTACCACAGCAATTGTCAGCCGACAAACTGTTGTACAGTTTGGCGTGGTAATTTTTAAGACACACATTTACCCTTTAAAGAGAATAAATAAATAAAAAAAAAAAATTAGGTGAAGAAACATTTACGGACTACGAATAAGAAATACTATGAGATTGTAAATCAAAAAGGACTTTAGGGGTATGATGATGAATTTTTTAGTGGGCCAATATGTGTTACTCCTTAGACTATGGCCCATCTCGTATCCTGCCCTTCCTGCGAATGGAGCTTATGGACGCTACCGGTAATGTTATTCGTGTGGTGAAATACTGGACTGAAAAGATTTAGAATGACAAGCCATCGACTAGGTAAAAGAAGATAGAAGAAGAAGTTTAAGTGGGCTAATTTTTAATTTGGCTTCTATCTGTGGCCGAAATAAAATCAGATTTTGTTTGCCTTTGCTGGAGTTTGAAGCTAGACCAATTTTGGAAAAAGTTTCGCCAGCACTGTCGTCCCTCTCAGTACAGCCATTATTGACATACCAAAGGTATCAGTTTAGTATATATCGCCGTGATACTGCGAAATTAGGTACCTATTTCAAAATTTTGCAAAAAACTACTATAGCAGTACAAAATTACCTATGTTTTTGCGCTATTTCGTCAGTGAAAATATCATCATCATCATCATGGGCCTTTACATCTGTTGCAGATGGTTTAAGCAGTGTTTAGTACTTAGTGTTTTTTTGTGTGCAGTGAAAATATAGCATAGCGTATAAAGCAGTGGTATAAAGTATCTTTCTGATTAGTCAATAGGACATAGGACAGCAAATTTTTTCAAACACTTCCTCTTTTAACCTTAAGAGTATAAAACAATATTTATTATTTTATTGCTTGTCGCAGTATAATGACAATATCATTATGATGAATGACAATAACCAAACAGTATATTTAACAATTTTTATTAAAAAACAAAATATGTACTTAAATATCTAGTAACTTCAAACCTATCTCCTCAAAAACGCTTCCTGGATCTGATCATTAGACAGCCCTTTAGTTTCGGGAAGCATAAAGAAACTGATTACAGCAGTAGAGAATCCAACCGTAGAGAAAATGTAGAAGGCACCATGGATCCCAAGAAGTTTGGCCACCGTGGGGAAGATTGCAATGAGCACGAAATTGAGCAACCACACCGATTCAATACAGATCATTGAAGCTATACTTTGAACCTGGAAAAATAAAGTGAGAGTCAAATCATGCATACCAAGTGGAAAATTTTGTGACTTCGTAAGGTTTAGATAATAAAAAAAAAAATGACAGGGTTCAATGCTCTGTTCAATGATCAAGCCTATGACTGTATGCCTTGAATAATAATCTAAATGTGTCTCCAAATCAAGAAAGCGAGATGAAAAATGCTATGCCTTCCATCCACGTATTTTATAAGGGTCAATTCACACCAGAAAAGCAGCGACGAGCATTTGTTCGTAGTGGTAATCTTATCACTAGTCAATAAAGGATAGATTTATTTTCACGCCGCGCTGCCCGTATCGCTCCAAAGAGATTATACCTAAAGGCATAGAGGGAGCCATACCATTGCAAGACTGTCCACTTTTTTTTACGTTTGTGTTTGAGTGTGTGGTGTCAAGTAGTATGGACAAAAGATGACCAAGTGACAACTGTTCTAATGTTTACGGTCACTTTTCACACATACTAGCACAAAAAAGTTGACATCCGCATAAACCTATATCTATAGTTCCGTCTCCTTCTACTATTAAATGTACATTGTACATCAAAAGACAAAAGAGACTAACTACAATCGTAAATTGATGCGGACTCTATGCTTTAGAATAAAGAGATCCTTCCTCTGAGTATCACTCCATGACTTTTAATCACTAGACGCTGCGAGCTAATGCTTTTCTATGCTCTTTGGGTGTGAATCGACCCATAGTGTATTTAAAAATGGTTATAAAATTGAGATGCTTGCTGCTGCTGCTTGCTAAGATGTAGAGCATATCTCCGCAAATTAATAGCTCTATTAAAGTCTCTAGCATTAATATAGCTAAAACCTTACCTCAGGAATAAACACCTCTGCCAGAAGTACATAAGGAATAGTACCAGCTCCCAAACAGAAACAGAAGCAGAATACTAATATCATGACAGCTGACATGATGGGCGGTGCTATGCTGGTCTGGAGGAGGAATCCGAGTGTCCCTTGACACAGGCCTACAAGCGTCGATGAGCCGATCAGTAGTACCTGGGAACATTCAAATAACCTTTAAAAGGGTTTTAGCCTTGTCGTTGTGGCTGAGAAAGGACCAACGTTTCTTCCCTGCATGCTTTAAAAAGTTGGTAGTCGAAGCAAAGTTTCTGATGCACCAGAATGGGGTTATCTCCTTTCCATCAAAAAGAATCAAAAATCGGTTCATAAACAACGAAGTTATTCGCGAACACACATAAAAAAAAAATATATGTATACTTATATACGGTCGAATTGAGAAACCTCCTTTTTTGAAGTTGGTTAATAAACAAGCTTAGAATCTGGAAATAATTCTGTTCAATTTGAATCTGTTTGCAGGATCATAAAATTACTTAAAAACAATAAGGATCCACCAACATTTAAAGAGATAATGAAACAATACTTACTCTCCTACCAACTTTATCAGCAATCACCGTAGGTACCATACAGCCTGCGACAAGCACCAGTGACAATAACACTGAACACAAGTGAGGTGGTAGACTCGGTGCTGCTTTACTAAAAATTTCCTTGGCATTAACTTGGACAGCCATTGTCCCCATAAAGATCTGCAAGAAGCAATATTTATGAGGTATCAATTTGTCATTGAAATTGTCATCCACTATCGTGAGCTGTGACGTGGATTGACTAGGAGAGCCGACCCCGAATGAAACGAGAGATAATAACACAGGAGAAGAAGATTGAGTGTCGTTAAAATCCCGCGAACTAGGTCTTTTTCTATGCACGTCATTTTAGAACTTGTCTTTTTCTTGTCAAGAAATTTTCTGAACAGTATGTAATTTTTTAGGTAGGTCATTACTCTCTTGGAACAAATCATTTGTATCCAGAAGGTTAGAATAAACAGTAACGATGTGGTCGATTCTTAAATAAAATCGTAGCTTTCGTCGGTTTCCCACAAAATAATAATTAAGAGCTAGAATTGCTGAGATCTGTCAAGAAACAACCTTCGACCGTGCTTTCGAGCGGTTGGTATTTGTTCCCCTACATTTTATATGTAGTCTGCCTGCTTCACCGCCTGCTGCAGAACAATGTAAAAATCTAAACTCCAACAGTGGTCGTCATTCCCCAACGCCCGTCTATAATTCAGGCCCTGTACCCGCACTTTCGATGTTCGCTATATCGAAACTGTTTCGGTCCGCACTTCATTGGAATAGAGTTGACATTGGAATGAAAATGTTCACGCAATTGCGAAGTTCGAATGTGCGGTTTAGAGGCCCTGTTGACATCGATGGGATGACATTATGATTTGATGATTGTTCTTACAAACATACCTGTGAGGATATTGTTGTGGCTACAATGAAAAATGCACGACGTGACGATGGAGACACGACTGTAAACAAAGAAAACCATAGCGAGGTATTTATATTACAGGGTCCAACTCGGCGGACTCGGAATTAGGTATCAAAAATTAGATTCGTCCGAATCGTCCGACTCTGAGTTTTTCATACTAATTTAGAATCCGGCGCCATCGGAACAGTTGTGCGTTCATCATAAGGGACTAACATAGAACCCGCCTCCTCCTATAACTGCCTCCGTGGTCTAACGGAGAGCATTGGGCTCTTGACACGGAGGTCGTGATTTCGATTCCCACGGGGGACAGGACACCTCGTGATATGTCACTTTGTGCGTTTTTCCCCAGTTGGTTAGGACATTGCAAGTTGAATCACCTGATTGTCTGAAAAAAAGATGATTCCGTGCTTCGGATGGCACGTCAAGCCGTTGGTCCCGGCTACCTACCTATCTCTAGTGGTAGTAGTCGTTACATAAAAACAACTTCAGAGGCCGTAAGGCGGTCTGAAAAAACTCTGGCACCAGGGCTCTGCCCACACGATAAGAAGAACATAGAACCATCGTTATAACATTTGAGTCGGGTACAAGTTCTTCAGTTTGATGGTCTAAAGTCTAAACAACCCGTCAGCATATTAACAAGAACCCTGTCCTGTATACTAGAACAACATCAAGGGTGTCACTATTCGGTAGGTTAGGTACCAGACTACCAGTACTAAAGTGTTTAATTCTGGTTATTATCCGTTATCTACTCTTTTTGGTCAACATGTAGCTATTTAATTAATCATGCCTCCTTTATATTTGGTATAGAAAGAGTAAACAGCGATTTGAATCCACGACCCGGTAAGCCAACTGACAATTCGCACACCACACACGATGTTCTAAAACGCCTGATGAAAAATTTATGAAAGAACTTACACAGCATTTTTATAGGAGACATCTTCCGTTCAAGTTTAAGACCAGGCGCTTCATTTTCTGAGTTTAACTTTTCTTTTTCTGGTTCTAGACTGTGTTTCTCATTATCAGCTGCTTTTTCTTTTGAATCTGGAATTTACGAAAGATTTGTGAATATTGTAAACAGGGTGTAAGTGACAGCCTAGCAAATACTAAAACGGTGAACTCAGACCATCTAATTGAACAACTTTTACTATGGAGCCAACCTCAGGAAACACGAAAACCTGCCCGAATAAAATGTATGGGAAAGCTGATTTTTTTTTCGCGTTTCCTGAGGTAGACTCCATAGCGAAAGTTGTTCCATTAGATGGTCTGAGTTCACCGTTTCAGTATTTGCTAGGCTGTCACTTACACCCTGTATTTATATTTGTCGAATTACAAGGGCTTACTAGATTTTTAGTATGCGTCTGTTGGGGCTCATGTTTGCTTTGAAAATACGAGCCTACCTGTAAGAGATGAAAGTATTATGTTTCCTCCCTACAAGTAAAGAGATGGTAGTTGCAGTAAAACATCTGACCACCCTGGATCATGTATGTTTTCTATACAGGGTGTAAGTGACAGCCTAGCAAATACTGAAACGGTGAACTCAGACCATCTAACTGAACAACTTTCACTATGGAGCCTACCTCAGGAAACGCGAAAAAAATCAGCTGTCCCATACATTTGAGTCAAGTAGGTACAGCAGTTTTGTATGGGACAGCTGATTTTTTTTTCGCGTTTCCTGAGGTAGGCTCCATAGTGAAAATTTTTCAGTTTGATGGTCTGAGTTCACCGTTTCAGTATTTGCTAGGCTGACACTTACACCCTATATAATGCGTATCTATCACCATCATGACAACAACCCTGGATATGCTCAAGGTTCAGTACTACACTATTTATCGAACTAGTTATTTTTTAGCAAAGTTTCCGACTACTACAAAAAGATAAGGTTATGATAGCGCTTGGATCTGTGAGACTTCCCAGATAACATTTACGGTCGGCGACTTAAAAATGACGTCATTTTAAGGTACTTATACAGTCAGTCCGAATAGTCCGATGTTGGTCGTAGAAGTACGTACTAGTTGGTACTAGGAACGTCATTTTACCGTCAGCCAGTATACGTCCTGTGGTGGACGCAAGTTGGACGTTATACTGACGGACGGACGGACTTGCCTCCTTTTTTCTCAGCTCAGTCGCGCCATTTTTCTATGCGCATCGGACGTGTCGCGGAGTCCTTTTTGTTGTTGAGTTAGTGTTATTCAAAGAAATTGAACCTAAAGTGTGTTAGTAATGGACGAGGACCGCCCAGCCAAGTGCGCAGTGATCCAGTTTATTGTTTGCGGTGGCGGTGCTATTTCTGTTGTGGATTCAGAGTGGCTGAAGCCACGATGGTGTGAAGTGTATTGGCCGGTCATAAAAAGGCCCAAAGCTTTTGAGCTGATCCTCAATCTCAACACGTCCCCCAGCGAAAATTTGAAACTTTATGGTGTGCAGCAAGTGTTTTACGAAACTGGTAGGTACGTATTTTATCCCTTTCCTGCATGGGTAGCATGCCACCGTGATACACCACTATCACACATTCGCTCTTTTTCTATTTGCGCACGAACGAACGAGATAAAAGACGTGATACAGCCGTATCACGTGTAGCATGCTACCATAGTGTAAATAAAATAATAGTGATGAAGCTCAGCGGTCGTGGCGGGTCTATGCCCGCGCGGCATGCGGGGTACGGGCGTACCCTAACTCAATTCGCTGTTAAGATACGCGCGCAGGCAACGTGGGTCGGGAGGCACTCCTCCCGGCCCCCGCACGCCCCGCACGATTGGCCTGCCGCGACCGCTGAGCTTCACCACTATTAGTTCTTTACACTATGATGCTACGGCTTCTGGGGCTAGTACGCCAACCGGCGATAGCGACATTTAACATATTCATCTGCCAAATTTAGTCTTTTATCTCTTTCGTTCGCGCCCCAATAGAAAGAGCGTGATAGAGCTATATGACGCTATCGTGGGTTGGCGTACTAGCCCCGCTAGTCAGTTTTCAGTTTCGGGGAACCTGGCTTCTCGGGATGCTTGTATGAATTAACTACGACGACGCTTCTATTTAATAACGCAGAGAATTATTAAAGGGTTGGATATTACAGGGTAGTGTATTAGGACCAATACTATTCATACTGTATGTCGACGAATTAGTTAGATTACCCACTAACGGGAAAAGCATCTGCTTTGCCGACGATACAGTTCTGCTTTTTACTGCTGACTCTTGGGATGATCTATATGCAAAAGCCAACAAGGGTATGGCCCGTGTCAAAACCTGGTTAGATACCAATCTGCTTACGCTTAATACGAAAAAAACTAAATACATAAGTTTTGCCATAACTGCTCGAACTGCTGACCCTCTAACTCAAGTTATTAAGGTTCATGAATGCGGAGATAGTGATAACACCAATTGTCAATGTGATGTCATAGAAAATGTTAAAGTTACCACCTACCTTGGTGTGAAAGTGGATGAGAGACTATCTTGGACTGATCATATCAAAACTCTATCTGGCAGAGTGAGGAAGTTGATGTTCTTTTTTAGAAGAGTTAGAAATATCTTAGATAGAAATCTTATGAAAACTGTGTACTATGCCCTCTGTCAGAGTATCTTAGCATATGGCATATCAGCATGGGGTGGGGCCTGCAAATCCAAACTCATAAAACTAGAGCGATCCCAAAGAATGGTTCTGAAGATAATACTGAACAAAAGTTTTCGTTACAGCACGGAGCGTCTGTTCAAAGAAGCAGGGGTTCTAACAGTGAGACAACTGTATATCTCTTCAATCCTGTGTGACCTTAACTTGATCAACTCGCAAAAGAAGCCTGCACGAAGACCACCGGCCATTCTGGCCCCTCGCATCTATACAGCATTTGCTAGAAGGCATAAGTCTTTCCTGTCAGTATCCGTGTATAACAAACTCAACAAAAATATACAATTTTACAGTTACACAAAGGTAAAAATGAAAAGTCAAATAAGCAACTACCTAAAAAGCCTGAACTATGAAGAGACGGAAAAGCTTGTGGAGGAAATAAAGTAGCTGGTTAGTATCTGGTTAGTAAATAAACCCTATTATGGTCAGAGCGGCTGACTCATAATTTATTCATAAAGAATCAACCGAACCCAAGGACGCTGACCGTAGGGCTCTGAACATAAAGCACACAAAACGCTTTTAAATCTGCACGCACGCACACACACGCACACACACACACGCACACACACACACACACACACCCACATACGAATAAACAAACAGTGTAACTTACCTATATGTACAACATAGAAATATTATTTCTTTCTTTGCACACCGAATTAAATTTATTGTACTTTCTTACTTGTTTTTTTGTTTTTAAGTATTATATAGTGTTCTTCATCGGCACACCAACATTTAAATCAAATGACAGTTAAGGTACCACTGTTAGTACTATAATATAAGAAAATTGTAAAGCAGTCTGTGAGGCAGAAAACTCCAGTACAGACTGCTGATCTACTTACTCTGTAAATGCATGTGTTTTGGAAAATAAATGTTTTATGTTTATGTTTTATGTTTAAATATAGAATTGTATAGCAGGAGGGGAGGGGTGCCGGTGATTGGGGAGGGGCCGCTGACGGGTCCACTAGTTATTTATATATTGTCTAAGAAGATAATTTTGGTTTGATTTACAAGTACCTAACTTATTTCTTTTTACAGGTGTCAGGTCGAAATGTTTCCAGTAAAGTGCCACGTACAATGAAGTCCTACATTTCCGACAAGCTAGTTGCAGAGTACAATTTCCATGGAATGAAAACTGCAACGAAAACCAAAATCGAAAAAGTTTTTTGCATTCTACGCCTCAGAGACTGCATTGTAGGTGAGTACATAAGTACCTACCGAAATTCTCCAATACTATCTCAATATTGTTTGCGTCAATCCCCCATTCAATATCTTTGCACTATTTGGAATTCAAATAATTCGTTTTAATGAATTATTATTAGGGTTCCGTACACATAGGTTGTCAATGGGACCCTATTACTAAGCCTATGCTGTCCATCCGTTTTTCAGTATATCACAGCGGTATAATCTCAACAACTGTAAACAACTCCACAACAGCACGGCTAGCATGCCATCCACGACAAAGCGTTTAAACGAGAAAAACGTCATGCGCGCTCTTTCTGGCATACGTAAATTAATAAGGATGGTGGCACATCTCGATTTTTATCGTTTTCTCGGAGGTGGTATGCAAGGCCTACTGAGGTAGCCTCATAACATATTCAGTTTGTTGTTGTGGCATCTAGGTATCTTGGCAAATAATAAAAAGATACGGAGCCCTGTGTGCGTGGGTGCTACTCCCACGACCATTTTTATACAATTAATAAATTGTATCTTTCTTGTTTCTTTATAGAAGGCGTTGTTAGCACAACTGCAACTGCAACGGCAGAGGGCGTCGAAGTTAGCATCAAAACCTGGCTACAGCATGCTCCATAAAGGATAAATAGTTAGAGGCTTTGGTTTTCCCATACGGTAAACTTAGACGGTAAACAACAGCTTCAAACTATCGCCTCTCCGAATTTAAATTGATTTCTTTATAATTATGTAGATGCAATTAAAAATGTACGAAAATGCTTGGATCTTAAAATGTTTAAACTATTTTTAGAACATCTTTTACTAAAAGTAAAATCTTTAAATGAAATTTTACATTTCGGTGTTCATTAATTTATTTATTTACAACCCTAGTTCACTCCACCGTAGTCTAGGAACGTCATTCTACGGCTGACATTCAGAAACGAAATTTGAGTATTAGTTTCTATTTTGATATGTAAAAATCAATAAAATTTTGACATATCGAAGTAGGATCTTATACTCAAATCTTGTCTCTGAATCTCAGTCTAAGGCTGCCTATCCATTGACGCGAGCTGGCTGGCGGAGCGGTGTAGCGAGGAAAATATTAACCAATCAGGAGCTCGGCCGAATCTCGGCCGAGGTTTTATGCAATCCTGATTGGTTAGTAAAACTCCGCTTCCCCACTCCGCCAGCCAGCTCGCGTCAATGGACAGGCAGCCTAAGGGTGCGTCCACATCTGGCGAACGCGCCGCAAATGCGCAACTCGCGAGCCGCTCGCGAGCTGCACATTCGCGGAGCGTTCGTCAGCTGTGGACGCACCCTAAGGTCCCTGGATCGGTCTTGATATGACGTCCTAAGTACGTCTAGTCTCGTACCTCGGTGACGTACATTTTAGACGTCTGTAGGACCGATAAAGGACGTACATTTGTCACAACCTAATGACGTCTTGATACGACGGCCTACGGACGTCTTAATACGATGGCCTACATACGTCTTGATACAACGGCCTACGGACGTCTTGATCCGACGTCATTAGGTTGTGACAAATGTACGTCCTTTATCGGACCTACAGACGTCGAAAATGTACGTCACCTAGGTCGAGCAAGACTGTAAAAAGACGTCATTAGGACGGCTAAATGTTATCTGGGTTACTGTCGTTCAATGAGACCATTTCTACAGCAGGGTTGACCTTGACCTTCAACTTTGATAATTCTTCAAGGACGACCTTTGATCCTGGCGCAGCGCCTCTGTACCGGGCTATTGCTTGTTGGGCATCCTGAAAAGGTCACTATTAGTTAATGGCCTTTTATATCTAGCACTGCATTTCTACCAGTTTCTACCAACCAATAATTATGTCGAGGACACATTTTGGGGATATTGTAATCTCACTGATTGTTTTATGAACAAAAATACATTTGAGGTAATGCGAAATGATAGAACATTGTAACCATGAAAGAATGCCCAAAATGTGCATTAAAGAGTTCAATTTTTAACTTATCTCTTTAATGCATGTTGTGGGAATTTTCAGTTTTCTACAATAATGGCACTTCCTGCGTGTATTTTTCGTGGTAATGCAATTTAACTCTGTTAATTTTTTTTTTCATTGTGAAGCAGAAACTTTACAGAATCGATGTGCCTCGCCATGGCTGCGCAAATTGTCAAAAATGATTAGCGTTGAATGGTGCGTGTTAGATTGGCATTCCATGATACGCTGCCATTTTATAGTATGAGTATGACCCACCAAAAAATTTATCCTAGCTATCTTGTTTGACATAACAAATTAACATTCATTATTCTTACCTCTTCTCTATTCTGCCGTAACAAGAATATTGGACTTTCAACCACCATGAAGCAAAGTAAGGCAGAAACGACACTGAAGGCCAAGTTCATCCAAATGATGGTATTGTAAGTAAGGAGCCAGCCGAAAATATAAGAGATCAGAGTGCCGACGCAGTAGAACATTACAGGTCCTGAAAATAAAAAAGAGAACAGCTGTGTTTTTACGGTTTTCTTTATAGCGTTTACTTGAAGTAAAAGATAGCCACGTTAACCCAAACGGTTTCATTGAGTAAATACTGTGTGATACGGCATTTCATCATAAAACCAAAATGATGCGAATGATGCAAATATTATTTTTTAATTTTTTTTTCAAAATGATGGAACTAAAGGTACGTATTTCTGCATACGAATGTAACTATTGATATAAATAATGAATTAATCAAATACGGTTAAAGAACAAAACAGTACAGCTATAGGAACAATTTAAAGATAAAAAGGTCGTCAGGTGTATTCCCACGAGATAATTATGGTCCTAAGCATGGTTGCAGAGCGTTTGAATAGTCTTGTAAATTCGTTGGCCAAGGAAGCTGCCAGCTCTACTGTCACCTGTGGTCTCGTGGAGACCAGAATAATTGAATTACCTGAAGCCAATGTTCCTCGTATAGAATCCTCAGCTGTTTCTGATATGAACATTGGACCATAAACCAGGAAGGCTCCACCAGCTATACCACCCAGAAACCTCCCAGCCAGGATTAGATGTGACGATTTCGTAGCACTTAAAATGGCCCATGATAACTGGAAAATAGAAATAAATAGTCAAAGTCGCGCAGATATGTTTTTCGATTATTATATGAAAATATTTTGAATTGGAATTTTAATAATTTTTTTTTGTTTATTTATTTGTTGGGTGTTCTCGAATTAAATTGTGTTTGCCCATGAATTTTTTTTATTTTATTTTAATTGGAGCTTTTAACCCTGAGGTTATGTCAGCCCCATCGTGCCTTAACCTTGACTCTACAAAACAAAACTCAACAATAAAATGAAAACCTAACACTTCCTACCGAAAACACAACTAAACACTAGTACTATAAATAAAAAGGTACACCATTTTAGCCTCTCCCGACGAAGGGGCAGCTAAAATGGTGACGAAAGGGCCTACATTTACAATATTTAGATTTAGACTATTATAGAGTAATCGCCTCTGCGACTGATACCGGACACATTCCACCAACAAATGCTGGACATCCTCCACAGTACCGCACACCTCGCAATTAGGTGAGGGTGCCTTTTTCATTAAAAACGCAAATTTGTTTAGTGGAACGTGTCCGGATCTCAGCCTAAAGGCTATTTTAACTAACTTCCTACTCTTTTTATATTTTTCCTTCTTTATATTTCTTATTCTTTTTTTCTTTCTAAATTATTTCAGTAGTCTGCGTATACAAAGTCGCGGATACAGCTAGTCTTATTCTAAATACTTTAGCGTACCATTCTGGGCATATCGCTTGTGAACCTTCTACCCAACGTGGAAATCCGTCGAAAAACTAACAACGATGACATTGTGAGAGCGGAGTGGAGATGTGTTGGACACTTGGCTAAAAGGGAAGACACCCGGTGGACCAAGGCAATCAATATCAGAATTATGACCAAGAGAAGGAAGGAGGTCAGTGGGCAGACCAGATTGGTGCGTTGGTCAGACGACATATTGGTTGCGACGACAGGTTGCGGGTCAGAGATGGATATGCCCAGCAGTTCGTTGATTGATTGATTGAAATACTGTAATACTGTACTTACCACAAACGGTAAAGCTATTAAAACTCCACCTTTCTGCCTTCCCGTCAAATCAATCAGCAAACCAACGAATCCCGTCCCAACCATAGCTCCCAATGCTGGCAGACTTCCCACCATTGAAACCTCAAACTCGCTCATAGGAGCAAATAAAACAGTTGTGTTCGGAGATGTATATAAATCCACGGTGTATGATGGCCAGACGTTCAGCATACCCATTACTAGGGAGCCGAATGATGCTGTAAAGATAATATCATGATAAAAGGCATATTATAGAATCGGTTGGTTAGGCGACTTCAAATGATTTAGGCAACGGTCCTTCGGAATCAGATGCATATCTCAACAATAAAATACATGGATATATTTTTTTAAATATAAAATGCAGGAACAGCAATACTTTAGGAGTCTCGATTTGTAAAAAGAAAAAAAAAATTACAATTTTGGTCTCGCATTTTTCTGATCCTCAAAACAGACAAATTTAAAAATTCTACTTTTTGACTCATTATTTATTAAAAGGGTAATGCCCTCTAGCGCTTTCTTTTCAAACAAAGTTTGGTTATTCATATTCATTTATTTCATAAAAACAATCTACTAATTACTATTATTATACTTGGATATGAGGTAATCAATAAAAGTCAATGTTTTTAACACGTTTTTTTTTTGTTTTTTTTTTTTTGTTTTTTTTTTTTTTTGTTTTTTTTGTTTTTTTGTTTTAACTCTGACACCAGGGCTCTGCCCACACGATAAGAAGAAGAATGTTTTTAAACCTGCAATGTTTCAATTTCGAGCCATGTATTTGTACCTACCATAAATGGCGACGGGCTCACTCCCCGACCCACTGGACGGAGAGTAAAAAAGTGGTAATATCACAGAATAAATACTTACCTACTATATCTCTGCCCCCTCGGGGAATATAGTCATGAGCATATGCAATGCTATACAATTTTTTTTCAAATACGATCTAGTAACTAATTTCTGCTCCTGTAGTTTGTCAGAATTTCGTTAAAATGTTTAGTTTCAAAGTAACTGGACCTCACAGATTTCCATACAAATCTTAAATTGATCCACGTTTTAAAACTGTATATATTTTAACGGAAATCTGACAAATAACAGGCACAGAGATTATTTTCTAGGTCCGTAAGTTTTATGCTTGTATGTATTTACCGTTTTAACGATAGAGCAAAAACAGAAAACCTTAAAAAACCACGTTTCTTGTTTTGTTATTATTTATTAGCAAATCCAAAATAATAACTCAATCATATTTTGTGAAAATTTCAACTCTCTACTTATAACGGTTCGAAAGATACAACCCTTTTGAGTTAGGACGAAAGGACATCGTAGGCTTAGTTATAGGGTCCCATTGGCAGGTAGTTCGCGCCCTTTGGGTACGGATCCCTAAAAAAAGATAAACATTTAAAAATTAAGTTACCTGCTACTGCAGCTAATACTTGATGAAACTTTCCCATTACTTTAAATTTAAAACTTAGATGTAAAGTTACTACTTAGAGTTACTAAAATGATGTAATAATTATAAGGATACTAATATATCACTGAAGGTTTGAATAAAAAACTTATTTGCTAAAACGTCTTAGAAGATGTTGAATTTAATTAAACAATAGTCTTGATAGGTACGCCCGCTCAAATATTGTATTTGAGAGATAACATATTTTGTTGTTTTAGTGCTATTCTTATCAATTAGGGGACACATTGATTTATTATAATTAGGGTGACGGACCCAGTTAGTACCAGCGCTTAGTTCTCTGACCAAATAAATCAAAATGTCTACATATTCTGTGTGGTTTTCAAATTGCGGTGTAGAAAAAGATGTGTACACATCGAGCTCAAAACCAAAATAAGCTGGCCGTGCGACGTTATAGTACGTTAGGCAACCTACGTTACCAGGGGGCAACAGTAATCAAACACTATATCTAATTCAAAGACAGGCAACATGATGTTTTCTTTATTCTTTTTTTTTTGGAGCTTTTAACCCTGATATTATGTCAGCCCAAGTAACATGATAAAACGATTAATTAAAAGGATCTTCAAATTTTTTACAATTTTTAGAAATTGTTCTGAAATTTTTGTAAATTTTTATTGATTTGAAAATAAATAATGGTGGTGTATTTAGAATTTATTGAAAAATTACAAACAAATCGTAATGCCCAGGTAAAATGCAGGGTGTAAAGCTAAATACCTAGCATAAAAAAGTTTGCTTCAAACTAAAGAATTTTGACTACGGTATGGACCAAAATTTAAATAGCAAAAAAAAGTTTCGATGTTGGTCCCAACCCAAAGTGACAGTTGTTCAATTTGATGGTCTGCAGCACCCTTTTAAATATGAAACGCATTTAAGTTTATTCCCTTTATATCATCATCATCTTATTAAAGAGCTACACTCTTGTCGGTGGAGTATTCGCCAATCATGTCTCTTTTCCGGCTAGTCTCTTTAGTTCTTGATACGACACGACATCAACCTTTTCCTTCACTTGGGCTAGATAACATGTCTAGGGCTTCCTCTTCCTCTCTTCTCCTCTATCTTCCCTTCCAGTATAGTTATATTATAAAGTATTATTATCAAGTGTCCGATCATTTTCCCCTGTATACAGGGAGAGGGGAAAAATCTTGTTATTATACAAGGTTATAACCTTGTATAACCCTGTATAACAGGTCTAAAATTAGATGACTTCTCTTGAGTTCTGATAATTGGGTTCGTCACCCTAAGTAAACCTGAAGCTTATTGAGATAACAGTTCTACGGCACATCGATCGTACTGTAAATTATACCGAATTAAAATAATATGTGTAAAACTAATTATAGTTTGAGTATGAGAGTCATTGTCATGAAGACTGAAAACGTGTGCAAACATGAGGACCGCTCAAGTTGAACTAGTACTTAAGTAAACGGGGTCTAGATGATTGTTTAAGAGGGTGTCGAGCCTCCAGTGCGGACTTAAATTGTATTTTTAACCGACTTCAAAAAAAGGAGTAGGTTCTCAGTTCGACCGTATATTTTTTTTTTTTTTTAATGTGTGTTCGTGGATAACTTCGTCATTTATGAACCGATTATGATGATTCTTTTTTTGTTGGAAAGGAGATATCTCAAGGGTGGTCCCATGATAAGGAAACCAGGATCTGATGATGGATCCCAGAGAAATCGAGGGGAACCTTCGAAAATCGTAGTGCCGATTAGTGCGTTTGTTAATTTGAAGTACTACTGTTAAATCGAACTAATTAATTCACCACTGAAAATTTTGAAATAAACAAAATTTTAACAAAAAATTAAAACCGCCTTCAAAAAAACTAAAAAGTTAAAAAATAATATTGCAGCCTATGACTTTTTCGTTCGCATCATAAGAACATTAATTTGTTTTATAGAAGTCGGTGTCAAACCAAGCCAAAAAACTAATGCAAGCCCTGTCGGGAATCGGCTTGACAGCGACTTCGATAAAACAAATTAATGTTCTTATGATGCGAACGAAAAAGTCATAGGCTGCAATATTATTTTTTAACTTTTTAGTTTTTTTGAAGGCGGTTTTAATTTTTAATTATTATAGTCTCATCATCATCAGCCTATACAGGGTGTAAGAGAACACCCTAGTAATACCTACTTAAGGGGGTGCTTCAGACCATCAAACTGAACAACTTTCACTATAGAGCCAACATAGAAATCGCAAAAAAAAAATCAACTCTTTCATACAAAACTGCAGTACCGTCTCAACTCAAATATATGGGACGGCTGAATTTTTATGTTTTTTCTCGACGTTGGCTCCATAGTGAAAGTTGATGGTCTGAAGCACCCCCTTAAGTATTACTAGGGTGTTTTTTTACATCCTGTAATCTGTATAGGGTGTACGTGACAGCCTATCAAATACTGAAACAGTGACCATCAAATTGAACAACTTTCACTATGGAGCCTACCTCAGGAAACGCGAAAGAAACGCCAGTGCCGAGGTCCATACCCATCAGGGATGCCCCTAATGGGTATGGACTGCTTCCGTGGTCTAATGGTTAAGAGCATTGGGCTCTCGACACGGAAGCCGTGGGTTCGATTCCCACGGGGGACACCTAGTGATATGTCACTTTGCGCGTTTTTCCCCAGTTGGTTAGGACATTGCAGATTGAATCACCTGATTGTCTGAAAAGAAAAATGATTCCGTGATTCGGATGGCATGCTAAGCCGTTGGTCCCGGCTACTATCTCTGGTGTTAGTAGTCGTTACATAAAAACCACGTCAGAGGCGGTCTGAAAAACTCGGACACCAGGGCTCTGCCCATGCCCACACGATAAGAAGAAGAAGGGAGGCCCCTTAATAGGTATGGACATCGGCACTGGTCGTTGCTGGGTCTACACGGAGAATTGGAGGGGATCAGGGAGAACAGGTTGAAGCACGCAAAACTAGGGCACTTCAATACAAATTAGGGTACTTGTTCTGTCATCTCAGTACATTTTCGAAGTAAAACTGTCAATTGTTTTGCCTCATTTTTCTGGTTTGAAATGTTCGCGTTAGGCCTGTCCAATACCTAACTATGAAAATCTTATTAAAGTTCCTAACAGCTAAATCAAAGCAATGATCGAGGTAAAAGCTAGAATACTTTTTAACGAAGCGAAGAAAAAAACAACAGGCGTTTTGTGAAATAATGATAATGATTTTGAATTGTTTTGTGTTCTATGGTAGCTACTTTATATACTTACTCTTAAATAGACGCACTTGTTATTATATCTATGAATCTAAAACGTCACGCTTCTTTTCCAGTATAGCAGGCATATTCGTTGGCAAGAAATTACAGTTTGTGGGCGTCCCCATGCAAATAAATGCAGTTGACAGCATTTTAACCCTGCTTTTTTATTGTTCCGTACATGATCATGTGACTGATCTAGATGTAGAATCTAACCTTAACTCAAAACCCGACAATACTGTAGGTACCCTTTTTGCGTAGAAACCCACATATATCTCTACATACAGATTACAAACTTACATTTTCGGTTGGAGCATCGACCGTGATGTTGTTCGATGTATGGGAGAACATTTTTTCCACTGCCTAGTTAAGTATGTCCTTCATTTTCGCGAGTGCGAGTTCGATTCACACTGGGCCGGTTTTTAATTTATAGAACACCATTTTCAATATTTCGAGTAGGTGTCTAATCAAGTTACTTATGCAAGTCGTTGAGGTAAGAACTTTTAATACCATCATGGGTTTTAAAAACTAAATTTTATTAGGTCTATCTATTGATATTTTTAAAAGGCCAAACCATTTTTTTTTTCAATAAAAAAAAATAATAATGATAATAATGAAAAAAAAAATGAAATGAATGATTTGTTTCTGTTGAAATTCTTTCTAACAAAAATACAAAAAAACGTTTGAATTGATCGGAGAGAGTGAACCGACTTATTGAGAGGACTAAAAAAACTCTACAAAGACATAATTGGCTTGGAGTTAGGTATTAAGAAGATGAGTGATGATCCGGTGAAAGATTGACGAAAACTTTAATTAACAAAATATGGTAAAGCGCGCCTTTTTGTGTGTGACGAGGATTCCGTAGGAGTTTAGAAAGTGCATGCCATGATATCTCCTCACTGATTGCACGCTTAAAAACTAACATTAAAAAAAAATACGATATGGTGTTCAGCCACAGATTACTAATTACTTCGTAACAAATGTATTACTTCCTTAGAAAACGATAAATTCTCACACTTTTATTACTTACTGCCTATCTGGCAGTGCGCGCAAAAATACAGCCTTGTAAGCGTTTCTGGCCGCAACTTCTCTACAACGGAACACCTTCCGACGCGGTGGTAGAGTCAAAAATGACATCAGAAAGCTATCCCTGTGATACTATTTTGAATAAAAAATTTTCATTTGATATTATTTGATTTGATAATGAACCTAAACAACATTCCCGAAGGAAAACAAGGAGAGGAGAACAACGGAGTCAAAAAATTGGATTTTTCGACCTCCCATAGAAAATCGACACGCACTTTTGTATGGAAGGGCCAAAAAAAAATCTTTTTCGACCTACGTTCCAAGTTGTTTAGTTCCATTTTCCTGATAATACACCCTTAAAATTTTACTAGTAATGAAAAAATGGTGGTGTCATATTATATCACAATAATAATTATTTAGTCGAAATATAGCCTACGAAAAATCATTAAACTTTTCTAACACCAGAAACTTATCACTTGTCACAGAACAATACCTAGTCCAGAAAACAAATAAAGAGGTTAGTTATTTAGCTAGTTTGCGATTAACAACGGTAAGCAAAGGGTTTTTGATTAATACCAAGGAACCCTAAAAAGCGAAAGTGTTGAATGAAGACTAACGTTTGAATTTCAGATTAGCTTTGCACTTTCTGCTAACGTGAGGTGCAAGTAATCGTACGTGATGTGGATAGAAACTAAGTATATAAGATAGTAGCTAGGTAAATTCGTTTAGAGTAGGTGACTAGGTGTAAACATGAAGAATAGGTTTATCTATTTTTTAAATAAGTAGGTACATACATAAACTCACGACCGTAACCCCTTTCGGGGTGGTCAGCAACATTGCTAAAACTAGCAACTTTCTGCTTAAGGCGGTTGCTGAGGGGTCAATTTTATACAAAACTTTGACGCACAATGTATATATGGTTTTTTTTTTTAGAAAATCTAGTTGTCACGCATCAAAAAAAATTTTTAATTTATAATATAATTACGAAGATATAAAGCTTTGAAATTTTTCATACCAAATTTTTAAAGCTTTGTATCTTCGTAATTATATTATAAATTGCAAATGTTATTTAATACGCGATATCTAGATTTTCTAAACAATTTTTCCATATATAAAATACTAGCTGTTGCCCGCGACTTCGTCTGCGTGGACATGTGATTTTTTCTCATGTCTCGTCTAAGGTCGTGAAGGTCATGGTCAGAACCAAGTCTAGGAATCCTGGCATGTAACATTAGAATGGCCATTAAGGAATGGGCTGATAAAAGACACAGGCTAGAATGCTCTGGT
Source organism: Agonopterix subpropinquella (assembly GCA_922987775.1). Classification (NCBI taxonomy): domain Eukaryota; kingdom Metazoa; phylum Arthropoda; class Insecta; order Lepidoptera; family Depressariidae; genus Agonopterix; species Agonopterix subpropinquella. The sequence continues at coordinate 14,461,430 of OV277694.1, read as the reverse complement.
CTCTCCGGTCTGCAACATTGTAGGAAATTCATCAGCAATATAACACCTTGAATCCCCCAGTTCATACTAATTCTCACACATAAACATTGTACTGAATAACAGCAGGAGCAAACTTCGTGCCATCGTCGGAGCCCTCACCGGGTACTACGCTACAGGCTTGATACAGCTCACTCTAGATCCCAGATAATTGCCGAGCGTGCAGAGAGAAGGAAATCATGGAACATTTAATACTGTGTGATAATGGTTATCCAAAACCGGAAGATTACAGGTTTCTTCCCCTGAACGCTATTGCCTCCCTACTTCTCCATATTTTTGAAGGGTGAAGAAAATAAATAGGTAAGAGTCAACATAAAAGATACCATTATTGGGTCGAAGTGTCGCTGGCTTGTCAGCCCCCATAATAAGATAAGAAGGTCATGAATTTAAGCTAAATCAAAATCAGAAAGTACGTACCTAAGTAAGTTTTTAGTTACCGGAAAAAAGTGATTCACTGATCCATTACTAGAATTTTTCTTCTGTTCGTCGTTTATTAGATTTTACCCGACTGTTAATTATGTCGAGCAGCATAATAATCATTTTACAACCCACTGCGGGTCACAGAACTCAACTCACGAATAAGCATTAGAGGATACTCTACTACGCAGGCTAGTGCACAATGCACAATAGTGGATGCAAGAGCTGGAACGACAATTTTCTAGCAAGCGTCAACTTGCCAAAAAAAAATTCAAGCCGCTTTTGTAAATCTCTAACTACTTTACTTTACTTAGCGATTATGTAATGTGTTGTTATAAGAGGTTATAAGGACCGTTTAGATAAGTGCCTACGTATCTTTTAACAAATTGAGGTAGAATGATGTTAAGCTACAGAAACCCTCAAGAAATCAAAATTAAACAAAACAAATAGAGATTTTATATATGTTTGTGCCGTTGTTGTATGGTTTCCACAATAAAAAGCCAAATGCTTGCTTGGGATAATTAAAATAATTTGTGTGCCAGTGAGCATTATTTATTTATTTGTTTAATTGTTTTTCCAATTACCTAAACAATCAAATCTGTAAGACCGAATTTCTGAGACAAATTGATGATTGAACCACAAACATACAATTAATATTTGTGTACTCCGTTTTAAATAGCAACGTTTTAAGGCTATTTTGCATTACAGAAACAGAGATTTGAAGCACTTCCTCTCACTTATTCTTAAAACGGCTTTTGTAACGTCCATAAGATATGTCGGATACTATTTCTGTCTGATAAATAAATTAAATTTGGTAATCAGAGTTAGCCAGAAAGCTAAATAGGAATCGGAAAATTTCGTCGTCTTTATTTTGAATGAAGGTAGGATGGTAGGATTAAAATTAGAAAAAAACCAAAAGAAATCGCCCTGCGCCAATATTAGATCTGATATGAACTCAAGATATTATTACAATTGAAGGTCTAATAAATGTAAAAAATATAAAAATGGATATAGTTGTTGAATGAATTTTTATAAAAAAAATAAAAAAAAACATTCTCAACCAAGAACCGAACCTCCACCTCATGCGCGAAAATCTAACCATATACCAACTACACTACACAGCTGTTATGAGAAGTATTGAATAAATCAAATACTATTTTTACCACTGCAATCTGTCAGCGTCAAGTCGGCGCTAGTGAGCATAGAGAAAAACGTGGTACGAGTTTAAAACGTGGTACGTGTTTCTCTATGCTAGTGAGCATAATTTATCCCACAGGATCCCATTACTGGGATAAAAAGTATCCTATATGTTAATCCAGAACGCATTCTATCTGCGTGCCAAATTTCATCTTAATCCGTTCAGCCGTTCATGCGTGATTGCGCCACAAACATACAACCTTACAACCTCACAAACTTTCACATTTATAATATTAGTGAGATTACTTTTTTTAATTAATTCATTTCCATCTAAGCGTATTGTGCGTCAAACGTTTGTATGGACTGAAACCACCTTAAGAATGTAGTTGTAGCAATGCTCACATTTAGCAATTTAAGTTTCAGGATGGAATGACGTGTCAAGCGGTGAGAAGTTTTTCGCCCACATAAACACTGCAGATGAAACCTTTATTAGTCGCCTCGTACGACACCCACGGGAAGAACAAGGATTCCGAAAATGGCGTGGCAGAAATACTTACTGCAGTCTTGATGAGCATGGCAAAAGGAGAGTATGTACTGTATGTAGTACCTATGTGATCTCACTAATATTATAAATGTGAAAGTTTGTGAGGTTGTAAGGTTGTATGTTTGTGGCGCAATCACGCATGAACGGCTGAACGGATTAAGATGAAATTTGGCACGCAGATAGAATGCGTTCTGGATTAACATATAGGATACTTTTTATCCCAGTAATGGGATCCTGTGGGATAAATTATGCTCACTAGCATAGAGAAACACGTACCACGTTTTAAACTCGTACCACGTTTTTCTCTATGCTCACTAGCGCCGACTTGACGCTGACAGATTGCAGTGGTAAAAATAGTATTTGATTTATTCAATACTTCTCATAACAGCTGTGTAGTGTAGTTGGTATATGGTTAGATTTTCGCGCATGAAGTGGAGGTTCGGTTCTTGGTTGAGAATGTTTTTTTTTATTTTTTTTATAAAAATTCATTCAACAACTATATCCATTTTTATATTTTTTACATTTATTAGACCTTCAATTGTAATAATATCTTGAGTTCATATCAGATCTAATATTGGCGCAGGGCGATTTCTTTTGGTTTTTTTCTAATTTTAATCCTACCATCCTACCTTCATTCAAAATAAAGACGACGAAATTTTCCGATTCCTATTTAGCTTTCTGGCTAACTCTGATTACCAAATTTAATTTATTTATCAGACAGAAATAGTATCCGACATATCTTATGGACGTTACAAAAGCCGTTTTAAGAATAAGTGAGAGGAAGTGCTTCAAATCTCTGTTTCTGTAATGCAAAATAGCCTTAAAACGTTGCTATTTAAAACGGAGTACACAAATATTAATTGTATGTTTGTGGTTCAATCATCAATTTGTCTCAGAAATTCGGTCTTACAGATTTGATTGTTTAGGTAATTGGAAAAACAATTAAACAAATAAATAAATAATGCTCACTGGCACACAAATTATTTTAATTATCCCAAGCAAGCATTTGGCTTTTTATTGTGGAAACCATACAACAACGGCACAAACATATATAAAATCTCTATTTGTTTTGTTTAATTTTGATTTCTTGAGGGTTTCTGTAGCTTAACATCATTCTACCTCAATTTGTTAAAAGATACGTAGGCACTTATCTAAATGGTCCTTATAACCTCTTATAACAACACATTACATAATCGCTAAGTAAAGTAAAGTAGTTAGAGATTTACAAAAGCGGCTTGAATTTTTTTTTGGCAAGTTGACGCTTGCTAGAAAATTGTCGTTCCAGCTCTTGCATCCACTATTGTGCATTGTGCACTAGCCTGCGTAGTAGAGTATCCTCTAATGCTTATTCGTGAGTTGAGTTCTGTGACCCGCAGTGGGTTGTAAAATGATTATTATGCTGCTCGACATAATTAACAGTCGGGTAAAATCTAATAAACGACGAACAGAAGAAAAATTCTAGTAATGGATCAGTGAATCACTTTTTTCCGGTAACTAAAAACTTACTTAGGTACGTACTTTCTGATTTTGATTTAGCTTAAATTCATGACCTTCTTATCTTATTATGGGGGCTGACAAGCCAGCGACACTTCGACCCAATAATGGTATCTTTTATGTTGACTCTTACCTATTTATTTTCTTCACCCTTCAAAAATATGGAGAAGTAGTGAGGCAATAGCGTTCAGGGGAAGAAACCTGTAATCTTCCGGTTTTGGATAACCATTATCACACAGTATTAAATGTTCCATGATTTCCTTCTCTCTGCACGCTCGGCAATTATCTGGGATCTAGAGTGAGCTGTATCAAGCCTGTAGCGTAGTACCCGGTGAGGGCTCCGACGATGGCACGAGCTTTGCTCCTGCTGTTATTCAGTACAATGTTTATGTGTGAGAATTAGTATGAACTGGGGGATTCAAGGTGTTATATTGCTGATGAATTTCCTACAATGTTGCAGACCGGAGAGACCAGAGCATTCTAGCCTGTGTCTTTTATCAGCCCATTCCTTAATGGCCATTCTAATGTTACATGCCAGGATTCCTAGACTTGGTTCTGACCATGACCTTCACGACCTTAGACGAGACATGAGAAAAAATCACATGTCCACGCAGACGAAGTCGCGGGCAACAGCTAGTATTATATAATTATATAATGTGCTCGCAGTTTGATGCCGGCCAAGAATATTACACCATGTCAGCCCATCCTGTGGGTGTCGTAAAAGGCGACTAAAGGGATCAACCGGAGGATGGGCAGCAGCGATCACCAACCATAGTTATATCTACATAGATATACATAGAATGTTCCAACACAATCGGCACTTATGTTTGTTTACCACTGACCCCTTTAGCAAACCATAAACATGGTCATGGTGTACAAAGGCAGGTAAGTGTTGCCTACTATCCTGGTTTGAAAATAATGCCTTTAGCGAGAAAGCATGAGAGAATCGTGTTTGGAAAACAACTGTTTTGGACTTACACAGACTTGGGTCTAGATAAAACTGGGCTACAATAGTTCTAGTACCTATTGGGTTTAGCATAATGTTCCACTTTCCCAAAAATGTGTTAGCACACCCAGCTCACAGTATACGCTACAGATACGCTTTTATACGCTTTTATAATAAGATACCAGAGGATATTCTAAACTTACCAGACAAAAAGTTTAAGTCCCATGTTAAACAAGTCCTCTGTAAAAAAGGTTACTATAAACTCGATGATTATTTGAATGACCAAAATGTCTGGTCTTGACAATTTTACACTATGTAATGCAATATTGTATTTTAATTGTACTTTGTACATTTTGTTTTGTTTAAAAGATGTGTGTTGTAGAGTTTCTGGCCGCATCTTCTCTCAACGGAACACCTTCCGACGCGGTGGAAGAGTCAAAAAATGACGTCAAAAAGCTATCTGTATGATATTATTTTGAATAAAAAATTTCGAATTTTGAATTTTTTGAATTTTTGTATAAGGGTAGTATTATAGTACTCTGTGGTATAAGAAAGAGTGGGTATACCTATCTACAGAGTGTTAAGGTAAACAGTTGCATTACTTTGAGGGATGATTACACCCATGCTATTGAGCCACTTTCCCTATGAAACCGACAAGAAATTCCCAAAAAAAAAATTTGACTTCCAAAATGTTTTACTAAAAAATGCTGACGGAACGTTTCTGTGAAAAGTCGAAAAAAGAAATTTCGAATTTCCTATAGGTTTCTGGGAAAGTGATTCAGTATCATGGGTACAATCACCCTTAAAGTAATGAAACTGATTACCCTAACACCCTGTAGTACCTACTCAGGTTCAAGGCTTGTAAATTATGTGACAGAATTTTTTTTAGTGTATGGCTAGGCAAAGTATAAGAAAGTGTACCTGTATGTAACTAACTGCCTCCGTAGTCTAAAATGGTTCAGAGCATTGGGCTCTTGACACGGAGTTGATTCAGATTCAGATTGAGTTCCACAACTAATTCAATGGACTAATGCCCAAAACTATGTTATGCATACACCCTCCCTTAGGGTAGGCCTGTGCCCTGCAGTGGGACTTTTATAGGAAGATGATGATGATATAATAGTAATGAATGAAAACCGGCCAAGAGCGTGTCGGACTCGCCCGTGATAGGGTTCCGCCACACTACCATACATCGAGCATAGGAGATAAGTATTTTGTATTTTACCTAAGTGTGTTTGCATATAATTATGATAGAAGTGAGTCACAACTGCATTTAAACATATATGTTTTTGGTAGTTATATCAAGGTATCTGTCCACCCCGATTTCAATGTAACACAATCACAACGACTATAAGTACAACTGTATAACATACAAAACAACAAAGGAGCAAAACATCTATCGAATGAAACTAATCGACCAAGTTTAAACTATTCAGGGTAAACTTCATCCAATCTCGGTTACCGTCGGCAGTCGGTTAAACTAAATCCAATTACAGTTTGCAAACAAAACGATACATTCGACTACCAGGCTACCAGGATTGCAGAGGAGTTTAAGAGCTTTAATGGGCAGGCATTCTTGGTTGTTCGCGGTTTTGTGCTCTAGCAACAGAACATAATATAAACAAGAATCCGTGTATGTGCCTGAATAAATAGAAGCGCAGTAAAATGCTTTGCATTACAATTACAACACAGCTACTTTAAGCGAGAAGTTGTACAAAGGTTGAATGGTATTAATATGAAAATGTTTGATTCACGCTTGGGCTCAACGGATTTGGATGAAAAGACAATGCGGGTTTTGTATGGAAGGTTGGCGCCTTATTTTTCGCCGTTGTTTTTGGCGTGGCTATAAACCAAACTTGAATTAGTTCAGAATAAAGTAACAAACAACGATACTTAATGACAATGATAATTTATTTCCAAAGCTTATTATTACATGTATATCCCTAAACTCAGTCCGAACAGAGATACAGGTGTACGATTTTTGAATCTCATTCTCTGAGTTCAGCAGTTGAAAATGTCAAAATTACTGTGGAGATATGCATCTTTCTACTGCTGATTTGACTTTCATAAATCATACTTCAGGAGTGCGATTTTTGAAAGTCAAATTTGCAGTAGAAAGATGCGTATCTCCACAGTAATTTTGACATTTTCAACAGCTGAACTGACTGACTGACTGACTAACTGACTGAAACTCATTCACTGAGGAACGAGTTTCAAAAATCGCACTCCAGAGCTTGAAGTTGATAATAATATTCATTACTATTACTTCAAGTTCCGTTTGGACTGAGTTCAGAAATAAACTTGTCATACAAATTTTGTTTGTAACTCAATTCTGAATAATATTAAAGTTTGATTGATGGCCGCCCTAAAAAATTTGCGAAAAGAAAAAAGGCGCCAGTTTTCGGCATTGGCTTTTTGAACACAGATACTGTACTACACTGTGTATGTGCCGCGTGTGTGTACTTGTGTACTGTACTGTATACTGTTCTGGATCATCATCAGCCTATATCTACATTACCGACACTTCTATTGATGTCACCAACCTACCTGGCCACTGGATGACCTACTTCTCTTTTGCCTAATCTTGGCATCCACTCTGTAAGGTGCTTCCAGGTTTTTTATTGTATCATACGCTTTTTTGCTTTCATTGAAATTGAAAGTACAAAAAGAGGTATAAAGAGGTATAACTTTTACTTACAACCAACCTGAAGTCAACGAGTATGTTTACTGTATTCTGTCTTTAGTAAGTACTTTCACTGTAAGATTGATCGAATGGCAATTTAACATCAGATGAAAGGTTTTCGAAAAAAAAAGATTATCATCTCAATATGGTCATTTTTGTCACCTTTCTTTTTATTAAAATCCGGTATAATTTTTTTTTTTGTGTTTTATTACTAATTATGAAGAATTTTAGATTTATAATTGGTTTTAAAAATCAGCAATGACTACAATGTGATCATCATCATCAGCCTATAAGCGTCCCACTGCAGGACACAGGCCTACCCTCAAGGAAGGTGTATGGGCATTAGTCCACCACGCGTGCCCAATGCGGGTTGGTAGACTTCACATACACATCAGAATTTCTTCTTCAGTATAGGCAGGTTTCCTCACGATGTTTTCCTTCACCGTTTGAGAGCAGTCGGTTTTACGTACATAAGTTAGAAAAACTCATTGGTACATGGCATGTTGTCCGTGCGGATTCGAACCCGGACCCCCATAATTGGGAGTCCATACCTCTCCGCAACGCGCTCCCGATGGTCTTACCGATGTGATATTCTTGTTTTTTGGCAATGTTGTTGAATTGTTTAGAAATTATAAAAATACGATTGAAGGCAGCATAATAGGCTCGGGACCCTCTTAACAGTGCCAGTGAAATGTGGATAATCTGGATATGGCAGGTTCCTATATTTTTAATATCTATAGGGGGAATAGGGGTACATTGATGCACGGGGCACATAGATACAGTCGTTATAAAATTTAAACTGAACGTAGCCGAAGCTCGTCGATACACACATACGTAGGGTATCAGTGCAACCAATCACACGGCAGAATGACAGCAGCTGTCAGTCAGCCGTTCGCGTTTGAGAAGTCAAGACACGTTTCGTAGAATCGGAAGTAAAATTTTTCCTCACCTTTCGAATGTGATTTAACCTATGGGGTTTCGTATAATTAGCTATATTTTACGTTAAATGGCATGTTAATATTTATCAAAATTTGGTACAGAGTGGAATTTTAGTAAATCTTGGAAATTTTCTTTGACGTAATTTTTTCTTCTTAAAATGACGTTTTGGGGCACATTTATTCAACGACTTATGGGGCACATTGATACGCATCATTTCCCTTTAAAAATCTTAAATTTGAGACTGATTGCCGGACTGAGTACCTAGAACATCTTTTTAACTCCTAGGTTAAATAAAATATAAACATTTATGAAGACTGATTTCCATTAGATTTGTTTCTAAAAATTAATTATGTAGTTTATTGTTGGAGAGTTAAATGACTATGTAGATTCGTTATAAGAATTGTTTCTTTATTTTTCTATGCCAATTATGAATAAATTCTATAAAAATATAAAAATTATTTGTTTTACATCATAATTTATGGTATTTTACATAATTATAACCGTGTATCAATGTACCCCGCGTATGGGGCAGTTTGATACGAATTCTGGTTTTGTTAAATAAGGTTATAACTTTTTTTCCTTACAATATTAAGATGAATTCATTTCTACAAAAGTAACTTAGATAAACATTGAACACATTCAAATCGTTATTTTTTTAAATACCGTTTGGTTTGACACTGTTTTTTTGCTTAAAAAGAAAATCGTATCTATCTGCCCCAACTCCCCCTACCTAACGACCCCCTGAGAGATAGTCGTGAGCATATGCTTTTACAATATAAAGTCTTTTGATACAAAAGTCAAGTGCATCCAACCGTAGTATGCACCAAAATGCGGAACTCTTTTGTTCGTCAAACGGATGTCCGTTGTCGGCCATTGCTTTTTTCAAATTGCAGTTACATACAGCGCTTCTGGCTTACCTACCTGTAATCACGTAGGTACACACGGCGACAGATCAACCTACCCATAGTTGAACTCTATGTTCATGGACATAAGGTCGAACTATGGGTAGGTTGATCTGTCGCCGTGCGTACATACGTTATACAACGTGTTAATGAATTAACGCAAAACTAGAAAGTAGTTTGTTTAGAATCGATAGCAGAATCGAATTATCATGGTTTCAACGTAGGTAATTTTTTTCAAAATTTTAATTAATTTTTTCGTAAAATTTAAAATTTACTAAACCCGATGCCAACCCACCCCATGGGCACTCTCACCTTACTTACTACCAAAACAAGATTATTAAAATGTATCCATAAGTACGTTAGCGCTTTCATTCATTACTGAAATGGTAACAAATCATTTTTGCCTTTGAACTTAAAATGCGAATAACTTTAAATTTTAACTATCAAAATAATGAAATTATTGTTTCAATCTAATTATTTCGTTATAAATCAGTTGGGGTGTATGAGGTTTTGCGCTAATTTATTAACACGTTGTATAGGGTGTAACAAAACACCCTAGTAATACTTGAAGGAGTGTTTCAGACCGACAAACTGAACAACTTTCACAATGGAGCCAACTTAGAAATCGCGATAAAAACAGCTGTTTCATACAAAACTGCAGCACCAACCCAACAGAAATGTTTGGGACAGTTGATTATTTTTTCACGATTTCGAAGTTGGCTATAGTAAAAGTTTTTCAGTTTGATGGTCTGAAGAACCCCCTTAAGTATTTCTAGGGTGATACAGGATGATGCATGATGTACACTTTTGTTTGGGGATGATTAATCAAACTACAATTTTCTCTGTGGGACTAACATAAATGTTACAATAAAAACAATAAAAAAATGCGAATGCGAATTAAAATACACGATTTTTGTATTTGTTTTTTGTTAGCTCCATATCGTAGTTAAATTAAAGATTGAAAAAGTGGGGCGGCGAGCGGGATTCGAACCCACGACCTGCCTTTCCGGGGCATGCTCCTCTCCAACAGAGCTGTCGGCGCCCAGCAGGCCACGACGAAATTTTCAATCTATATTATCGTCTTTAAGGGACGGCAGTGCCATCTACCAGAGTTCATTCGAACTACGAATATATCGAATCGAATCCCGCTCGCCGCCCTACTTTTTCAATCTTTAATTTGATTAAGCTAACATGGCATACATGTAAAATCAATAAATTCCATATTGTAGTTGTTGTTGTGTTTGTGTTGTTTGATGGTCTGAAGCACCCTAAAATAATGAAACTCCCTGTATATCGCTAAAAAAGAAAGTTGTAGCCTGTAAGATACCTACCACTGCAAAGCAAAGGCAAAGGTCTCCTCTCAAGAATAAGGGTAAGAGGGAGTGGGCCCATTGGGCCCATTGGACACTTACGACACCTGGGAAACTTGACTGTCACCACCGAACAGATAATTATATCATTCTGTGCAGTCACTTCATAAAATGGGAAAAACTGACACGAAGAGGTAAGCATGTGCGATATTGATTGAGTACGAGTGAGACAGGAATACACCATTGTCTATGCAGGGTCCTTCTTAATATGCTGACACTTTTTAAAGGAAATGATCAGACCGTCAAACTGAACAACTTTCTCTAAGGCACCAGCATCGAAATCGCGAAAAAAAAATTGTTGTTCCGTACAAAACTGGAAATACCTACTCGAGCCAAAATTAAATGTGACAGCAGATTTTTTTTAGGGCGATTGCGTTGTTGTTCCCATACCTACAGAAAGTTGTTCAGTTGTTCTTTCATAATTCCGTTTGCATTTTTACCTAATCTTTCATCCGATTACTATAATAAATTAAATTATGATTTAGAGTGTAATACCATCAATAAACGTTACCGTTTGTGGGCCTGAAATAAATTGACTCCTTTACGCAGAATGAAGCCACGACGACATTGGTTAGACCGTACCTTAAAATTAACATTTGGCTCCTCGCCACAACTTTAGCTTAACCAAACACTATTACAATCACGATCAGTCAGATACGAACGTTGTTTATTGGCCGAGGGTTCCGTAAGTATACACTAATTTATTTTGCAATTTCCGATAATGTTTGATTATTGAAAAGGGTTTCGGATCATGTTTTACCCTGAAAGCTTTTTGTTCCTATAAAATAATATTATAATCATTATACAGGGTCCTTCTTAATATGCTGATACTTTTTCGCTAAAAAACATCAATAGATGGCGCCACGTCCTTTTTTTGTTTGTTCACTTAGAATTTGGATTTTTGGGTTTTGCATATTGTTTCTAATTTGTTTCTTCCCAAAGTTCTAAAAATATCTTCATGCTCTTCAGTTTCTTGAGTGTGCCCATCAAACAACATTTTTGACATAATAATGGCGCCGGTTTTCTTACATTTTGTTTTTATAGAAGATGAATGAGGAGATAGGGAGACTTATCGATCCGATGTGAGTGGACCAGTCAGGAGAGGGCGTCCGAGGAGAACTTACCACGAAGCACGCAAGTGCGTAGCACCCTCAACCACAGGAAGTGCATGAAGAGATGTATGAAAGTGGATGAGGCGAGAGAGTTATGTCAGAATCATAGTGTGTGGCGAGCCGTAGTCTCTGCCTACCCCTGTGGGATAGTAGCGTGAGTATATGTATGTATGTTGTTAAAGTTGGTTTGAGTGCGGTATACTGCGGATCTACAAAAGTGTGGAATTTTCATTCTCTATCGGTTTTCCCAAGATACATCAGGGTATGTTCAAGAGAAAGGTAATCTTACTATCTACCTTGAATTAATTGGTATTGAGAAACTTTCGTACGCATTAATATAAATATTTGAACTATTTGTACCTAATGAATAAAATGCAATGTTTTTTAAATGTTGTTGGAAAAAAAGTATGATAGACCAAGCAGCTTATTAAATAAATTAAATACTCATTTATTTCGGACCAAAAAAGACAATCCATAATTTTGTTAGTAGGATGATTATTAACAATGTTTACTTAAAATTATGTTAGTGTATGTTAATTAAGTATCGACAATATAAATATATTTGGTAGACATTATCTTTTATTTGACTGTCCCAATCACCAGCTCCACCCAGTGCTTTTGTATGGGACAGTCAAATCTGGCAGCAATGCATTTCAGGATGCTGTTGTTACTGGTACGCAGGCGCTGCAGTAGCGAGTCCACTTTTTTGCGAATGATCGCGTGGAACCCGTCCGTTCGCGCCTCCGCGAACATGCCGGACGCACTGCAGCGCCTCGACAGTCCCAGCAGCATCCTGAAAGCATTGTTATACTGGACGCGCAGCACATTGTAGGCTCGTCGCGTATATGACACCCACAGACCACTCGAGTAAAAAGATTGACAAAAAGTCCTAAAGAGCGTCACCTTTACTGGCGTCGTACATCGAGTGAATCTGCGGGCGAGCATATTGCTTATTGCTTATGAATAAGAATTAAGATTCTGGGTCATTTAAGATCTGTGCCAAAAAAAAACAACGGGTTGCACTCCGGGAGTGTCAGCAGAAGTGAAAACTAAGTCACGTGACGTCACGGTCCTAACGCGAGTTTAACATTTTTTACCCATCCCAAAATCTTACGCCATCGTCTTACCAATTTTGTCTTACGAATTTTCAATCAGGGTGACGTCACGGTGCTGACGCGAGTTTAACATTTTTACCCATCCCAAAAAGTGCACAACGCCGCGCCGCCGCTAAAGTAGTATATTCACTTCAAAAAATTAATTCCGCTAGTGGGTAAAAGAACCATTAGTTCCACAATAGAACTAGCTGAAGACCAAGTTAATTTCTAAAACTTGTTACTTCTCATAAGTTTCAAATCTCCGTCAAAACCATTACATCCGCAAAAAGTTTTCATCGCCACCAAAGGAACCCCAAAAACCCAAATAAAGAAAGCACAAAAAACTCTGCATCACCAAAAGTACCAGGAGCGCATAACAACGTAGCAACTCTCGAAATCTGCACTCGAACACCCATAGAGCGTCAATTCGAAAACGCTTAGAAAACGGCGAACACCACCGCTGCGTCAGATTCCTCATTAACCCAGAAAACTGGCCGTCGACTCGCGGCGAACCAGTGAAAGACGATGAAAACTAGTATACATGATATATTAGCCGGAGGAGCTCTGGTCCCGCACCCAGTCTCGCCGCGATCGCTGACAAGGCCGCACGTGTGAACGGCCCTTAAATCCGTTCGTTCAAATTACGACGGTCGATAAACTTTTTTAGAACGTTCTTTATTTGAATTTTTGCTAAGTTGCCAGTGTTGTGTTTTTAGTACGAGGTGGTTTGGGAATTTATTTGAGTAAGTTTTTTATCTTTAAAAAAAATATTAAAAACTTTTGTATAAATTAATCTAGGTTAAAAACTATTGTCTATGCCAAGTTTTATCGAAAATAATCCAGCCATTTTAATGTAGTGGTGTTAGTAGCATCCCAACTTTCCCATTTCTAATTCTAGTCGAATATTAGGTATTCGAAAAAAGTTTTGACTACTTTTGAGCAAAAAAAAAAAACCGACCTTTTTTCGATTCCTAATTTGTATAATAACAATATTTTAAACATAATTACTATTTTTGAACTGACTACAATTAAAAGAAAAAAGTAAAAACACAAAAAACATAATTTTCTTCAAGTTTTTTTTTATATAATAAAGTCTGTAAAAAGCTCATTATGTCTCATTCTCTTGTTACTTCAAAACATGTTCTTAATCTATACGCATCTGGCCTCCTTACTCTGTTTTATATTCATAGATATTGAATTTATCATCTGTCCCCATCACAACAGCGAGTCCCATAAATGGTAAGTGTCGCTTGTATAATTTTATCATTGTACCGTATATATAACAACAAAATATAATTATACGCGTTTACAGAAAGTTATTGAGATAATTGGGATGCAAAATCTCCGTTATACCCTTAAGAAAAAAAAGTTAAATTACTGGCTAGCAAGGAAAAATAATTTCAAAATTGTTGAACTTTTTACAAGAGCCAGGAATTCGAAAAAAAAGAAAACAATTTCGAACACTAACGATTTAAATTACAAATATTAAAATTATTAATTGATGTTCATGCAAAATGTTAAAAATAATGACATAGTGGTGCACGTTGCACGCAATTCGCACTTTTGTCGTGATGTTTTTTTTTCCTTTTGTAACGGATTTTACTGTTACTCGAATATAATGAGTTTTACTACAATTTTCTTACCGAATATGTGTATTAAAGATTTTGGTTTAATTTATAGTACCAACAGAATTATCATGATCATTATCCACCCACTAATCTATTGCTGGACATGAGACTCTCCCAATATACGTCGTCGCTTCTATTGTCTGTGCTTTTCGCATCCAGGCCTGGAGTACAATTTTTTTCAGTTTAATTTTCTAAATAATGATCATCATCATCTCAGCCGATGGACGTCCACTGCTGGACATCACCCTCCACCAAGTATCGCCACAACGATCGGTCCTGCGCTGCACTCTAGCTGCACTCATCCAATCAATATCGAATGATGCATATAATCTCTATAGTAATTTTGACATTTTCTACTACTGATTTGAACGGGTGACTTTCAAGAAACTCACTCTAGCTCTCTTAGCCCCTTGGAGCAGATCGTCCTGTGCCAATAGACTGTCAAAACACAATCCGTCTGCTTAAACGTGGCTTCTTAGAATACCACTGGAGTGTTGAGGTGCAATAATATCTGTATATAATAAACCCAAAACTAACGCAGTGCTTTTAGTGTTACACAACAGAGTACGGTTGCGTCTGTCACAAACCTCAAAACCTAGGCCTTTCACCACTTGGGAGCCCTTTGGCTGGTCTTAAGACCATGATCCTTAAGGAGAGCTGTACAAAGGTCTACACTCACTCGAACTCGGCATTCTCTATCTCTTCGTTCCGTACTTCTCTGCAGAGTGAGGATGGCATCCAGCTTCATTATCCAGCTCATAGGAAGCGAAAAGAGCTCTGACTAGATTTTATTCAAATTTTTCGCTTTGTCTTTAAAGGAGCTTCAGAAGTCCTGCCAATATAATTTTTTTAAGCACGTTGCCAATTTGGGCAGTATACTTTCAAAAACAACAGTTGAGATCAACCGTCGAGTCCAACTCGGGCTGGGCAGCGTTTGGGAAGCTACGTAGTATCATCACGTCCCAAATACCGCAGTATGTTAAATTGTAAGTCTTCGATCAGTGTGTGTTGCCAGTGATGGATGACATATGAAACAGAGACGTGGTCGTTAACTCAAGGCCTCATAAAAAGGCCGAAATTGACCCAAAGGGCAATGGAGGCTATGCTCGGAATTTCCCTGCGAGATCGAATCAGAAATAAAGAGATCCGCGGAAGAACCAGAGTAGCTGACATAGCCCAAAGAATTGCTAAACTAAAAGTGACAGTGGGCGGGGCAAATTGCTCGCAGATCCGATGGCCGATGGGGCCGAAAAGTTCTCGAGTGGCGACCGCGTACCGGAAAGCGCAGCGTACCCACGCCCCTCATACGACCTGGTGAAGACGGCGGGAACCCGTTAGATGAGGACAACGCAGGGCCGGTCGTTATGGCGATCCTTGGGGGAGGCCTATGTCCAGCAGTAGATGTCCATCGTGTGAGATGATAATGCTGACTTTCAAAAACCTTCAGCCTATTAATTAAAAAGACCCTCGTAACACAGAGGTGTGCCTTTGGAAAGATAATACTTCCGGTCCTGCTCTGTTTTCTGTGTGGCAGGGTATGTACCCTGTTTGTATTTACAAACCTGAACATTACCACCACACTACACAATACACTACAAAACACTTCCAGAAGAATTCGTTTCCCAAAGGTCCGCCCTCTGACCGCTTTCCCGCAGTCCCGCCTCTATGTGGCCTGGCATTTAATCAGTCTAAAGACCATCAAAAATCTATCTGGTGGGCTTCACGCCAATACCTCTAAAAGCATTGAGGTGTCAGTCATCGTATCAATAAAACGCAGTCGAACCACCGCACAATCAACCAAGACAGATCCTAATTGTTTTCCGATAGAAACAACTGTTTCTTACACCGTTACTCTGATCGGAATTCAACGGATCATAACATTACTGCCGACAGATCCCCCTATTTAACCACCATCCGTCTTACTTGCACAATACAGTAATGAAAGGGATAGAGAAAGCTCAGGAGCAGATTTGGAACAGATTGCCTTTGACACAGTTCTTTTGTAAATTCAATTTATTTTTGACAGTTTTGACGCCTGCTTTGATTAAGTGATTGTTGATGAAATGGTTTTTTTGGCTGTTTTGAATGGATGATCCTTTTTTTATTGGGGTGTCAAAGGTTAGAGACGGTTTTGGAATAAATTACAATGATGCCATCATAATTAGAATTAAATTTAAAACATTGGATAAGTATTCATAAATGCGAAAGCGTATCTCTAGCTATCTGTTACGTTTTCACGGCTAAACCGCTGAACCGATTTGAAATGGTTTAATAAATTAATTATAAAAATAATAGGTGATTAAAAACATTTGTCAAGAAAGCTTGAACCTTGAGGAAGGCCGTCATCATCATCATCATCATCAGCCTATACACATCCCACTGTTAGGGCATAGGCCCACCCTCTACCACGCGTGCCGAATTCGGATTGGTTGACTTCACATACGCATTAGAATTTCTTTTTCAGCGTATAATTTATGTAGGTTTCCTTGCGATGTTTTCCTTCACCGTTTGAGAGCAGGTTTACGTACAATAAGTTAGAAAAACTCATTGGTACATGGAATGTCGTCCGAAGGAAGGACATAGAAGGGCAATGCACAAAAATTATACGCAGTTGCGGGTAACAACAAGTCTATAAAGCTATAATGGTGCCACGAGCTAGATTATATCTAGGTCATAGAACTTGACCCAGGTTGATTCAAATCCAAAAATTAAAATTCTAAATAACTTCTTAGTTAAATACCGTTACGAAATTTCACTATCCGTTCTCAAAGATAGGAAAGAATGACAAGAAAGTCTAGAGCCCCATTACAAAGCTCAAATCATTCAAAGGTCATCACAAATATACTAAATGGATGTCCAACAAAAACTAAATGCAAGTATCAATTGAATGGGTGACCTTAATCGGATTATTGTAGTGATGTTACTATCAATAGTACCGATAGGTTCTATCGATGGTCTAGAAAACTATCGACTCTTCTTGTCGAGTAATTTGTTCTGATATCAAGAGAAGCCTCGATCTGGATGCGAATGGTGCGAGAACGAATGGGATGGCAGAATGGGGAAAATGCGAATGACTGCAATGGGCTGGACATGATAACGTGGAGAGAGTGAATAACAGCAGATGTAGAAAGTAATTCTTCTTTTAAGTCTTTTGATCAGAACTAAGTAACCTACTTACCCGTAGGTTAGGATATTTTGTATTTCCATTTTCAGTTGTATTTTAAGCTAATTGATTTTCCTAAATCTGTTAATCAATACTATCGATAGTTTATAAACTTAATTCAATCTATCGATAGATACTATTAAACAGATCGGCGTAGCAACACTACATCTCTGTGATGAGAACGGGGTCATTGTACTAAGTAATTTCTCACATTGCCTTGTTAAGAATTAATTTAAATACTTATTGGCACCAATTGAAGATCGATGTAGAGCGGACAAATTGAACTATAAAGATAAAATACTCGAAAGTAAGTTTAAAGAAAAGGGAGTAAAGTCTAGTTTGAAATAAACTAGATCTAGAATTGAATTAAAGTTGTAAAAGTAGATCAAATCAATTTTTGTTGCACTTATAAAAGTGCATAGGCCAACTTATTTTTTACTACACCTTTTCCGTTGCATTTTTTTTTTACCCGATTGTGTCGAAAGGAATATAAATGATTATCGAGGGTATGTATGCATGTCCATTTCTTTGACACGGCTTGATGGATTTTAAGATGATGATGATGTATTTCTAGTCAATTTTGCTAATCTTTATAAAAAGCAGAATTCAGGATATTTTCAAGCGCATAAGTAGGTATTTGCCCAATACAGATGCACTCTTTCGTGTTTACCTTCCTATGTATAATGGAACGGGAGACCGATACGACCAGAGATGGGGTTGAGGGTGGGATGTGGGATGAAGTTGCCAGTTGTTGAAGTTGTATACCCGACAGCCACACGATTTGGGCATCGAAGATATATGAGACACCTGAGGAAATTAGTTCCCTCTTACCACACAGCAAAACATATCTATGTATACCACACACTTTTTTAACAATATTTTTGCTATAAAACAGTTATCATTTGCAATGAAAGAATTATCTTTACTATAACAAGAACTGTTATAAAGTTTATGGTAGCCATCTACTAATAAAATGCAGTTCCTACGTCAGTGTTATTGTAAAAAAGTAATTAATGGAAATGCAGGCGTAACCGGGCAACGTACGTAGACATAATGGTTATAAGCGATGCGTTACGACTTGATATTATAATGTTCAGTCGTTTGTGAATGAGTGGTAAAATACAAGGTGTAAGGAACAACCCTCCACAAATTGAAACGGTGAACTCAGACCATGTAACTGAACAACTTTCACTATGGAGCCTACCTCAGGAAACGTGAAAAAAATCTGCTGTCCCATACGTTTGAGTCGAGTAGGTACAGCAGTTTTGTATGAAATAGATAATTTTTTCGCGTTTCCTGTGGTTGTTGGTTTGCGTTCACCATTTCAGTCTGCGCAGGGCTGTCCCTTACACACTGTACCTACATATAGGGTTCTTTTTTAATATGCTGACACTTTTAAAGGTGGACTTCCGATGCCAGCGGCCGATGCGTCTAACGCGTGCGTCTGACGCGAGGGTCTGTCATATATGACAGAACCTCGCGTTAGACGCGCGCGGCCGACGACAGACCTCACTTCCGAGGTCAGCGACTGACGCGTGCCTATTGTGCAGAGTGTTATCACTTTAGGGTATTTTCCCCGAAGTTTAGGGTACGTTTTTATGTTTTGGTGTTTAAACAAAAACATAAAAACACAAACAAAACAAACCAATATAAATAATATTTGATTGATTGATAGATTGCTAGGTTTAGAGAATATATGAATGCATTTTTTTTAACAGGATTTTGATAAAATACATTTTTGGGAGTAACTAGACAGGGATGCGTTGCGTCCCCATGGCTTTTTAACCTGTACATGGATCGCTGTCTATCTAATAATTATGTAGGCAAGAAGGATTTTCCGAAAAAGAAAAACTAGTTTCAAGTAGCTCGATAGATGGTGTTATGGCTACGTTGAGCGACCTTGCAGATAATAAAATACAAATAAAATAGTAAAAATTAAGCAAATTTTCGGTAAAATTTTCGTAATATTTCTGGCATGTTCTGCGTGACGTCAGAGCATAGCCGCGCGCGGCCGCGGCCGATGCGATAGACATCGGCCGCGCGCGTCAGACGCGCGCGTCAGTCGCTGGCATCGGAAGCGGCGCCATACGTTTTCATAGTAACTAGTATAGCCGCATCGGCCGTCGGCCGCGAGCCGCGCGCGTCAGACGCGTCGGCCGCTAGCATCGGAAGTCCACCTTTAAGGGGATGATCACTGTGTCAATGTGTTATGAGTGGCTGCCGCTGTTGATCCTGGTTTACAAGAGTTACAGTGGTTCAGTGGTAGATATGTGTGGTCACCCTATTCAATTTTAATACTTGTGAAAGCTGAAGAACTAATAATAAAATAATTGAATTGAATTGAATTGAAGAGCTGTCAACCTTTGTGGAATCTATAATATAGACCAAGAACTAGTAGGCGTAGGGTGTGACTCTCCAGCGCTGGACTGAGGTCCTGAGACAGGTAGCAGGAAGCGACTGGATGAGGAAGGCCGAGTATAGAGTTTTAGGAGAGGATAGTGAACGATAATAGACTAACGATGAACATTATAACGTTTTTTTTTTATTTTCGAATTTTGTCCCTCCTCTAATGGACATATATATTTGGAATAATCTAAAAATTTGTGTCAGACTACACACCTTAGGTTTCCATAGTAATTTGACTCAATACCGCGGTTTTGCGTCATATTGAGATAATTCTCGTATTACCTATACTATTAGTAAATGATCCGATGTTATTGACTTATCGTTAAATAATTTAGTGCAAACATTTGTTGCAACCGTTATGAATAGCAAAGATTTTTATAGCGCTATATTTGTCAGTCAACTATCATTTTTAACGTTGAAATAAAATACGGTACGTTACTTATACGAAAAAACAACAATTATCTATTTTCAACTCTAAATTACAATATATTATTTAATACGTCGTATAATTAACATTTCAAAATTATTATGAGAACATAATTTTGGAATATCAATAATAGTTTAGTTCTTGGGCATTAATATCACCACTGCACCACCGTTATCCCGATATCGGCGCTTTTTATTTCTGGTAAGTTAGGTATGATATAAATGGAATCCTTGTGCAGTAGATTTCTCATTGATTATCAACTCTGTGGTGAAAAACATAGTGTGAAAACAGCAATTCTTAAAACAGCTGCAAAAAATATCACGACATAAATACGTAAATAGGACGACTCAGTAGTAAATGACCACAGAATTTACAAGCTATGGTATAAAATGTAGCCTTTCCATAATAATAAAATAGAAATAAAAGCTCAAATGGAAATCCATCTAAATCTGTATCGATACATCATTACTAACTCTCGTTGGAAACTAAAAAAAAAAGTTTATGAATAACCATTTCTGCGGTAACTGCTTAATGCTCATAACGTAGTTTATTGCTTCCTGCTACTGATGGTTACATTTAATTTTATGTCTAACACCGTTAGTTTTAAAACCTATTTTCCATTTACACATTAAAAGGTGTCTGGAGTAGTCTAGACATTTTTAATTTCATCAATTATTTTTTGATTAAATTTGTCCTACTTGCCTTCATAGTATTCATCGATTTAATGGTTCACTTTGTTTGGTTAACCACTTTTTGAAACATTTTAATAACCCTGTTCAATACGTTGACAGGTTTTATGACTTCTGACTACTAAATCAAAATTGTTTGTGCAATGGCTTCCAACCTCATCGTCTCTCCTTTGTAATACAAGACCGATACTTCTCTTTCATAAATTTCATCTTCTTTGTTAATCATATAGGATTTCAAGACAGTTTAGGCGTAAAGTAATCAATCCGATTCAATTGAGGTCAAGAGCAAACCCATCATTGATAAAAAAATACCCTTACTTTTCTGGACTTCATTCTTTGGGCTTCGTTGTTTATTCCGATTGTACAGTACAGTAGTTACAGTTACAAGTTAATGGCTGTTAAGATACCGAAAATAGAACCTTACACTTCCACTGCCTATCGTGTAATTTTCCATGAAGAAAAAGCGAAATTTTCGACACATCAAATGCGCAATTTTCATTTTGGTAAAAAAATTATATTTCAAAATAAATTTTTGGTCAATTAAGTTTCAGAGGAGATCAAAAATGCTGTCTGGTAAATCCCTCAGGGTAAATGCACACATGACACACACAAGATGGTGTGAAATGGGCTATCCTAGTCCGCGTGCTGGCTGAAGTAGAGAATTAGACAAAATGGTCATCATAGATCGGCGAAGAAAGATATCTTGTAATAAATTGAATTGATGAAGTCGTGCATGAGATTTGTAGTATTGACGGGCAAAGCTATCAGCGAGCGGATGTGAGCTTTTAGCACGCTGGGTTTCGAATCAACCTCAATTTTAAAAATAATGTTTTAATTAGCAGAGCTCGATGTAAGTAAAACCGTTATAAATATATAATACTTTTTACAAATTCCAATCGCAAGAAAAATCTTCAGAAATATATTTTTAACAAAATTGTCGAATTGTAAAGATGGAGCACAGATAGTATTATGGGCTAAATTAGCGTCCAACATCATTATTACTCGATTGCGGTAGCCCAAAAAAGGGTTATGTCTAACAGTATGTACACTTACAACAATTTAAGATCTTTTAAAAATCTTTACTGCTTTGACGATCGTAATCAGAGTTTTGAAATTGTAGACTTTTTTTGTGGAGATTTTTTTTCGTTCGTCTGTTTGAAATTCCATCAAATTGTGCATCATCTTTACAAGCAAAGTAAAGCAATAAGTACAGTATGACAAGGAAAATAATTCCGCTTGTCAATCTTCGTTTGCGCAGAGCAGACCCGAATTCAATTTTAGTAATCATAGGGTGCAAAGTCGGATAGCAGCGAAAAGGGCCCGAAAATAATTAGCCAACAGCGGCAAGGCATTGAAGGTGGCACGTACTGATTGGTCACTATAATGTCGCGCGCTATTAAAATTTGTCCACTGCGCAGGTACATCGGTAAAACTTACAAACCTGGTACAATTTTGTTTGATACGCATAGATTCGAGTCGTTGTTCATCCGCATACGTGCATTAAATGTTTGTGTTCCACCATGCCCTCGATAATAAGGGGTATTTAGCTAAATTTCATTTAAAACATCGAAGGAAACCTGCAAGTTTCAATTTCGATGCATTTATTGTACTCACTGCCCATTACCTCATAAGTAGCGATATGGGGGTCCCACTCCCCGTCACACTGGACCGAGTTTCGGTAGGTTGCACTAGTGAAACGTATGTGTTGTGTATTTTTACAAATTTGTCTGACTATCCCCTCGGGGAATATGAGTAGTCGTGAGCATGCATACATGCAATTAAATTTATTTTAATATTATAAATTTTTAAACAATTAGGTACAATGTAATTATTATTAATGTCGCAAAATAATATCACAAATTCAAACACAAATGACTACATCGCATCATTAAAAAATGCATACAGGGTGTAACAAACTGAACAACTTTCACTATGGCGCCCATCTCAGGAAACGCGAAAAAAAATCAGCTGTCCCATACAAACTGCTGTACTCTACCCGGCTAAAATGTATGGGATAACTGATTTTTTTTTCGCGTTTCCTGAGATAGGCGCTATAGTGAAAGTTGTTCAGTTTGATGGTCGGAGTTCACCGTTTCAGTATTTACTAGTAGGCTGTCACTTACACCCTATATAGATTAATAACATTTAAGTGTTGTCCAAAAGCATTCCTGTTAAAAAAAAATATATGTTCAAATTCATTTTTTTTATCAATTCTGTTAATTTGTAAAATATTCTTAGAGGCACTTATTCTTAGACACTTTTCTGTATTACTGCTGTTTTAAAAATATTTGTCCAAAAGGAATAATTTCTTGGACGACAATTAATAACAAGCGTAATATTAAAACAAGATCAATACCTTTTAACGAAGAACCAACACTAAATAGCTCGTTTGCCCACCAATAAGTCCCGCTCAATGCATACAACTCGGGTCACTGACTTCCACTGTAATTGAATTCATGCAGAAACTTATCCGACCGCTAAATCAGAACCGTAAAGTGTACTTTCCACTAGCAACAACAGTTTAAGGTATATTACATGTATTACGTTTTGCACTCTCTTTTTTGGGATTCGTAAAGTGCTGACGCGCTACTGGAAAGAGTGTGTAGGCGCTGCTTATAAACAAGAATATACATGGTCCTTCTTAATATGCTGACACTTTTTGAAGGGGATGATCAGACCGCTAAACTGAACAACTTTCTCTATGGGACCAACATTGAAATCGTGAATAACTGCCCCATACATTTGGCTTGAGTAGGTTTGCAGTTTTGTGTAGAGCAGCTGATTTTTATTTCGCGATTTCGTTGTTGGTGCCATAGAGAAACTTGTTCAGTTTGATGGTCTGATCATCCGCTTAAAAAAGTGTCAGCATATTAAGATGGACCCTATATGTATGACCTTGAAATACCACGCACTGGCTTATTCTTTGAGTACCTATTATGAGTATGATCTGCAACAAAAATTATATGATCATATACTTTTTCGTAAGATAAATAAATCAACGATAAGCACTTCAATATGTATTTATATATGATGTAGACCGTACTCTGTCAAGTGAAATTAAAGAAACCCATCACCACTTTTACTTCACAGTATATGCAAATAGTTACCTGTAAACTCTAAGTGAAACGTGGATATTCAGTAGAATATTCGATATTTAGAATGACCCTGACTACAAGCATAATACGCTTTGCATACTATTTGTAAAGATTTTTTATATTAATATTTACAATTGGCTCAACTTTGGCTACAGTCTTACAATCCAATATCAAAATTGCCAAACTGGAGACAGCAACGAGTTACATGAACAGCCCACTAATGTAAGGCTCCATACAAACAATAGAAGTGGACCTAGTATTGCGCCTTGCGGCACTCCTGTTCTGTATCCAATGAATACTAGATCTGAATCTTAAATGCTACTTCAAATTGACTTCCTATTCGAATTAGAATATATTTAGACCCCACCGGTGTATTCTCTCATAGTAAATCAAAGATAATTTTTATATGTCACTTGGTCAAAAGCTTTTGAATGAAGCTATGAGTTTATTTGAAACTTTTTTTTTATTTGTGCAAATAAAAGTATTGGAAGTAATATGTGCTATAATATGTACTGACCTAGTTTAGGTTTATACATTCAACAGTATAGAATTATAGTTAAGTAATTATAAAATATACAAATGTATATAACTTTAAGAAAAAAAGGTAAGTAGTTTGACCTATATAGTAATAGTTTTAAATTGATTAATAGCGGTGACGTTCTAATACTTGAATTGGTGAATTCCCGTACTATTCAAGGACTGCAAAGTGTATGTACTGCAAGTGTGTGTTTCCTATTATACAACATAGGGATTGTTAATCAATTCAAAAATCTGCAACGCGCTTCATTTTTCCTTGTTCAATTCATTGCTTACTCGTTCATTTTTTGACAGGCAGCCCTTACAATATCGGCACCAACGTATATTGATTCTCAAACAATAAATCCAAAAATATTCCTCTCTTATTCCGCGGCATCTTATATTAAAAGCTTTTTTATACTGAATTACCATTGAATTGTGACTTTGTATTGTTAGCTCCTTAACCGACCGGTTACTTTGGATTGCCTTTTGTGCAACTAATAAACCGATGATTTGCACAGTATTTTGTACTCATCCACTTAAGCTTAAATGCTTAAACGACATTCTTGAATATCTTTATTTTGAAATAAATTGTTCTTTGTTTATTTTTGTAGTGTAAGCAAAAACTGTGTATTTGTGCAAGTTTTATTGGCTAGCAAAATCGGTGGTAATTACATTTAAAATATCGGATATATTTATTTTGATGAGACAAGATAGGATGTCTATTTAAACATTTCATTTTTTGACCAGCAGATCTAAATCTAAACACATAATGGTCGTACACGTAATAGCACAGACCAGTTACTATAGCACGGGAAATGGAAATAATTTGCAGACGCGTAATTAATACCTGGCCCTGTACCCGGACTTTCGATGTTCGATATATCGCCACTGTTTCGGTCCGCACTTCATTGTAATAGAGTTGACATTGGAACGAAAACGTTCACGCAATTGTGAAGTTCGAATGTGCGGGTAGAGGTCCAGGTCGATCGAACTCGCTGAAAACGAGTTTTTCCAGAAATGAGACCTATTATTTAAATAGATTTTTGTCCCAATGAAGCCCTGCTCTGAAAATGTTTTCGAAATCGTTTTTTAGAACGTGGTTTTAGATATACAGGGTCCTTTTTAATATGCTGATACTTTTTAAGAGGATGATCAGGCTTTTAAACTGAACAACTTTCTCTATAGCACTAATATCGAAATCGCGAAAAAAATCTACTGTTTCATACAAAACTGCAAACCTACTTGAACCAAATGTATGGGACAGCTGTTTTTTTTGGGATTTCGGTGTTGGTCCCATAGACAAAGTTTTTTTGCTCTGAAGTGCGATTTTTGAAAATCATACGAGCGACTTGGCAGTAGAAAATGTCAAAATTACTATGGTCATCCCCTTAAAAAAGTGGTAGCTTATTTAGAAGGAATACAAACAAAATATGTGTACGAGTATTGTTAGTATTGGGGCGGTGGACGGTGTTGACCCTTACTGAAGACTTACTGTAACCAAAACGTGAAAAACATAATGCTTGAATATTTTTGTTAACAACATTTTCTTCCTCATTATTAATTAAAATTGCTAGAGTAGATGAAAAAAAAAATCTTTGTTATTTTAACAATGTGTATTGGTGATCGTGTAACTATTTAATTAATTTTGTAACTTATATGCTAACTCTTATCCAATTATAAAAAAGTGTTTGCTATTTTTGCGTGATATGTAACTATATTGACGTTGTTTATACTTTTTTTTAATACAGTTTATTGACCGTGTATGAAAAAAATGCTTCAATTTCGAGACATGAACTGTGTTCACTGTCCATTATAATTTTTCCATCTTTTTATTATTTTTATTTTTTTGTTGTTGTTATTTATTTATTTGTTTTATCTGAGAATAGATATTTTTCATATAATATATTTTGGAAACAAGAAGAGAATTACAAATGTCGAGAAAGGGAGAGTGACTAAAAAAAATCAGCTGTACCAAGTAAGAATGAAAACCTAGGTACTCGATCCTAATCAGCTGATTTTCTTCCACTATTTTGACGTTAGCCTCATAGAGAAAGTTGTTTAGTTTGATGGTCTGTTCACATATTAAATAGAAATAGTTTATTACCCTATTTGTATCTATCTTGTTGTAAATAAATATCTAATTTAAAAAAAAAAAAGATATAATCCACTTTTCTTCATAATACCATACAAACTGAACTGAATCTCATCTCTAATGTAATGTCACATAAATCTCTAACTCATTATGACTAGTCTTTATTACCAGGACAGATAGTTTATTTTTCCAATAACTCTTTCGAGTTATACAACAATGGGTCGTATTAAATAGGACTTGTCTATTTGAAGCCAGTTCTTTATGATCTTTCTCCTTTTGACATAAGAGGAAATACGAATGCGGTGCTAAGGAACCTTGCTTGAAAGTTGAGCAGATTTTGGAGACAATTTTATCTCCAACTAGATTTGCAAGCAGTTTCTTGCGGTGGTATTTTATCAACCCACAAGCGAGCAAACAGGCTTGTTTTCTTCAAATAGGACATACCTAAATTACATGAAAAAAAATACGTTTTTAAAGCTTAGGATCTTAGATTTAAAATGAAACCTTTGTCATGAAAATTGATTCATTATTAAAACGATATTTATGTTTTTCTTATATCAGATATGTCCTATTTGGAAAAAACGACACTGAAAGCGTGCTTGTGGGGTGAATCAATTTGGTTGCACGCGATAAAGTAATATAATTAATAAAATAAAATAATTAATAAAAGCAGAATTCAAAATCATAGACGAAACAAAAACCGTCTTCAAAATCATTTTTGCACTTCTAAGCACATCTTTT
The DNA here is from genome assembly GCA_922987775.1 of Agonopterix subpropinquella. Taxonomy (NCBI): domain Eukaryota; kingdom Metazoa; phylum Arthropoda; class Insecta; order Lepidoptera; family Depressariidae; genus Agonopterix; species Agonopterix subpropinquella. The sequence goes on along the minus strand of OV277694.1, from coordinate 14,433,996 downwards.
TCGTGCAATCGCATAAAATGCTATAATTTTTGTTTGGAGTCAATTTGGTAGAAAATCTCGGGGCTTGACCCGTCGCACGATAGCATATTTTATTGACCAGTTTTTGCACCAACTCTAAAAATACATTCAATTGAGAACTTTCACTTTGAGGTGATTTAAAGGATTTTCAGTTCCCTCTTCAACCCTTTCCCAGCTTCCAATCTATCAAGAGGCCTAGCATCGGTGGTCACCGATATAAATGGACGGTGGATGCCACAAGATATTGAAATACGCAGGCATTCTTGTTTGGCCGCATTGAGTGGCATGCCGCACGTCGACCGACTGCCGTCTGCGGCATAGTGGGGCAATGGGATAACTGAGAGAATTCAGTTTTTAAAAGATGAAAAAAAAAATTATCTCGAGTTTTTAAGGGGGGAAATTGGTTGAAAGACTTATGTTCCATTCGTATATAGTATACTACTATAGATCTTTCTTATGCTGTGCCTATAAATTCTATTCTTTCATCGCGTAGATCTAAGTTTTAGCAGCTCAAATGTTAATTTAAGCATTAAGAATGAGCAATCATCTTTGGGGCCCGTTTTCGATCTGACAAAAAAATTACTTAAAATCATGTCTTTTTTAGAAATGCATTTTTCTTTCTAGACTGACCATTAATTTGTTTTTCTTAAACTCAAATATAAAATATTCCGTTCTATATAATTTTGTCGAAAAAATTGTCTATGGAACAGAAACTTTGCGATTTCTGTATTCGCGCCATGGATACTGAAAGTTGTTCAGTTTGATTTAGATGAAGTGCGATTTGAAATTGTTCAGTTTAATGGTGTCTAATCGATCCTATAGCGCTTGATGGTGAAGGTTAAGGCTGGGTATTAGTAGAACAAGCCTCTCTTTCTAACAAGCAAACTTTCGCAATTAGCCATCCCGCTTCAATTGAAAGCAAGATCGCAAAAAAACGCATTTTTCATCAATATCTTTTCTCTTGGGTGTTTGGGGAAAAATCCATCGGTTAGAAGCCCTGCTATAATTATTTACCTTTCAAATGATGGTATATTCAGAAGAAATGGTGTAGTGTGATTCTTGTAAAACTGGTTATAAATCTGAAATCGAGCTTACTTTGCTCCTCTTTTCTATCGAGAAAATTTAATAGAATCGTGTTTTCAACGGTTAGATGCCCTGCAGAAAGAACGTATCTACACTGTTATGTGAACTATATATATTAAATGTAATAATTTGGTTCTCAAAAATCGGTTCGAAAACAGACAAAATAGGTATGACCCCCTCTTAAAGGGTCTCGTTTCAAATGAACGGCTTTATCGCAAAAATATTTATGTTTGAAGTTACACCACATTTCTTAGCGCCGTCTACTATTGAACAGCTCTGAAAATGAACGTACTTCACATTTCTCTTATTTTACAACTCGTTGGGAGTTAATTTCGCAATTTGCTCACATGTTTTTTATTTATTTATTTCTGATTGACGTGGCAAAGTTTTTAGTTGTTTTATATTTATTTTAGTGCTAGTATGAGTAGCTAGTAAAAAGATAATTATGAAATGAATGCAGGAGGAAAGTGCATTGTAAAATTTTATTGTGCTCTGATTTTTACTGTATCATAAAATGCCCACGAATATATTCCCGAGAGGGTAGTCAGAGATATTATTATATCATATTCAGACCATTATAAATAACGCTCACAGGCACATAAATAGTAATAATCCCAAAGGAGACCATAAAACAACGGCACAAACATGTAACATCCGTGACAGAACCGGGATTCGAACCCAAGACCCTGGTTAGGCAGTCAGAAGTCAAAAGCACTTATCAAAGGCTACAATCGCAAACTTGCGAATGGTCTCCTTGCCCTCAGCAAGGACCAAATTTGTAAAATAGCAAGGTCACTCACAGGCCACTGCAAATTAAATAAGCACATGCACACACTGAATTTAAGTGACACGACCGGCTGCAGATTTTGCAAGGAGGAGATGGAAACTCCTCTGCACCTCCTATGTGATTGTGGCCCCCTGATGTATAAACGCAGCACTCATCTGGGTAGGCAGGTGCTGACACCAGATGAGATACAAACTATCCCGATCAAGAATCTACTGCGATTTCTGGCCGCAGTGGGGATTGGTAAGGAACTATAAAAAGGGCGATCACAAAGGACCAGCGATGGTCTACGTGGCACAGGCTTAGCAAGCCTGTCAAGGCCCAAAACCACAGATAATAATAATAGGCAGTCAGGCTTGATAATCATTACACCAACCGTTGTCAACTTTTTTGATTTGCTGCCTGTCTATTGACGCGAGCTGACTGGCGTAGCGGAGAAACGGAGTTTTGTAACGGCTGAGAATCGGCCGAGATCCTGCGTGGTTAATATTTTCCTCGCTACTCCGCTCCGCCAGCCAGCTCGCGTCAATGGATAGGCAGCCTTTTCCGCAGTGAAAGAGTTATGAGTAACGTCACAGAAATAATAGCTCGGGGAAACCGACCTCCCTCAACCCCTCCCAACAATAAATTCTGGATCCACCACTGATGGTGATCACTAAAGTTTGTCAGAATGATGAAGAAATTCCGATGTGAAGTTTACCAATCCGCATTGGGCACTGGACTTACGCCCATACCTACATCTTCCCCGAGAGTAGGTCTGTGCCCTTGGCAGTAGCACGTATATAGGCTTATGCTTAGATGGCTTATGATGATAAAGTTTATCACGCTACACAGACATATTCAAGGGCATGTCTGATTACTTCATTAGGGTAGGCAGACCGCCTTATTTTGTGCCTTTTTGTATTTTTTTTCTCTGTATTTTACTCTTATGTCTTGGTGTAAAATAAAGTATATTTGTTTGTTTGTTTGTTTGTTTGTTTGTAGGCAGAGTCGATAGATCTCCACTTAGGTACTAAAACTCTGCCTCTTCAACGTCCGTAACTTGTTGCGGACGTTGAAGAGGCAGAGTTTTAAGTTACGTTGCTTCATAGTTACCATGTTGTAGTGTTTAACTGCAAAATTCAAAATTCAAAATTTTTTTATTCAAAATAATATCATATAGATAGCTTTTTGACGTCATTTTTTGACTCTTCCACCGCGTCGGAAGGTGTTCCGTTGAGAGAAGATGCGGCCAGAAACTCTACAACACACATCTTTTAAACAAAACAAAATGTACAAAGTACAATTAAAATACAATATTGCATTACATAGTGTAAAATTGTCAAGACCAGACATTTTGGTCATTCAAATAATCATCGAGTTTATAGTAACCTTTTTTACAGAGGACTTGTTTAACATGAGACTTAAACTTTTTGTCTGGTAAGTTTAGAATATCCTCTGGTATCTTATTATAAAAGCGTATACAGTGCCCCATGAAAGATGTGTTGACTTTACTGAGTCGAAAATGTGGGAATACTAATTTATTTTTATTTCTTGTATTGTAATTATGAACGTCACTGTTTTTGGGAAAGAGAGACAAATTTTTTCGAACATATAAAACATTTTCGTAAATATATTGACTGTAGAAAGTCAAAATACTGATATCTTTAAAAAGATCTCGTAGTGAGTCTCGACAACGCAGATTATAAATGGCTCGAATTGCCCGCTTTTGAAGGATAAAGATAGCCTCGACGTCTGTAGCACGGCCCCACAGCAAAATACCATAAGACATGATACTGTGGAAGTAGCTGAAGTATACAAGTCTTGCAGTAGCTATATCAGTTAGCTGTCTAATTTTTCGAACTGCATAAGCTGCCGAGCTCAGCCTACCCGCTAGGGTTTCTATATGTGGACCCCATTGCAGCCTCGAGTCAATCTTTATCCCTAAAAATACAGTATTACTTGTGAAATGCAATACATCATTATCTAAAGTTATATTATTTTCATTATTTATAACGTTTGGTAGAGTGAATTTAATACATTTAGTTTTCTTTGCATTTAAAGCAAGATTATTAACACTGAACCAATTCAGAACTTGTCGAAGAGTGTCATTTACATTGTCATTAATATCATCAACATCTTGCGCCTTTCTACTTGTTTTGAAAAAAAGAGAAGTATCATCAGCAAATAACACTATGTTCGACAAGTTCTGCACCATGTAGGGTAAATCGTTTATATAAACCAGAAAGAGAAATGGACCCAGTATAGATCCCTGTGGAACGCCCATTTTTACTAGTGAGCCAGACGAATTTGTTCCATTGATACACACCCTTTGGATTCTCTTTTCCAAGTAAGATTCTAACAGATCCAGAGCCCTGCCTTGAATACCGTAGTGGTTTAATTTGATCAACATTGTTTTATGATCAACACAGTCAAATGCTTTGGATAAGTCACAAAAGACTCCGATTGCATTTTGGTGCTCCTCCCAAGCGCTAAAGATATGCTGTATCAGCATAACTCCAGCGTCGGTTGTTGAGCGACCCTTGGTGAATCCAAACTGTTGCTCATGCAGCAGCCTCTTGATGTTAAAGTGGGAGAGCATTTGACTGAGTATAATCTTTTCAAAAACTTTGCTGAGAACTGGTAGAACAGACACAGGTCGAAAGTTACTCGGGTCGGTTTTATTACCCGTTTTGAAAAGTGGTATTACTTTGCTGTGTTTCATTAAGTCAGGGAAAGTTCCTGAGTCAATGCAGCAATTAAACAAAGATGCTAAATAAGGTGCTAAAGTTTTAATTACGGAGCTGAAGAGCTTGACTGACATACCCCACAAATCTTCAGTATTTTTTTGGTTCAATGCTTTGAAGACTTTTACTATCGTATGAGGGTCAACATGGTCAAAACTGAATTGGGAAGTGCACTCGTTTACATAATTTTTTAGCAAAACTTCGGCAAGAGCAGGAGAAGAGTTCAAGGATTCTGTAGTCTTTACAGGAATGTTGGTAAAGAAAGTTTCAAACTCCTCAGCCACTTCCGCCTCTGAGCTAACTACACCATGATCTGTTTTAATTGAGATGCCTTGTTCTCTAGGTTTTATTTTCCCAGTTTCTCGGTTAATCACGTTCCAAACAGTCTTAACCTTGTTGTCTGACCTCCTAATTTTATTACGGATATGTATAGATTTTGCTAAGATGCAAACTTTTCTAAATATTTTTGAATAGTTTTTAACGTATTCCTTAAATGTTTCACTATGAATATACTGCCTCCGTGGTCTAATGGTTTAGAGCATTGGCTCTCGACACGGAGGTCGTGGGTTCGATTCCCACGGGGGACACCTAGTGATATGTCACTTTGTGCGTTTTTCCCCAGTTGGTTAGGACATTGCAGGCTGAATCACCTGATTGTCTGAAAAGAAAAATGATTCCGTGCTTCGGATGGCACGTTAATCCGTTGGTCCCAGCTACTATCTCTGGTGGTAGTAGTCGTTACATAAAAACCACGTCAGAGGCCGTAAGGCGGTCTGAAAAAACTTTGACACCAGCGGGCTCTGCCCACACGATAAGAAGAAGAGTGTTTAAATAGGTACTTACCTACCTAATTAAATTCAAGAAGAGTTCAAAAATCTTTGAACTCTAATATGTTTTGTTAAAAACTTGATAACTTTTTTCCCACGGATACAGGTTTTCCATATATAAAAATGTTATTGTTCTTTTCGGTATAATTTGAAACAATTTACGGTCACATAAAATTGATTAGCATCAAATGTCTAAGTTAGATTTTTCACTGCCATTGTTCACTGCCAAAGCACACCTTGGACACAGATATTAGAATACCTTGGACACACCCCGTACACTGCTTACAAAAAATAGAAATTAACAAATATGACGTCAGTACATATGCGAAACTGAGCAAGGGCTGCAATAACTGCAACTGCGATAGCAGGGAAACCTAGGCTTGCAATTTAGTGTGGAACAGCAGATTTTTTTAAATGTAATTTTAGGTTTGCCTCAATAGTAAAAGTTGTTCAGTTTCATAGTCTGAACCACCCCTGAAAATTTTAAGTGTTTAGACAATCATCACAGGTGATTTTTTTATTTCCCCTAAATTAGGGGAATTTAATTTTGCATTTTCTGAGAATTCTAATACCTCGAACTCGGTTGACCCCATAGAGACTTATGTTCCTTATCAGTAATAGGATCGAATGAATTGAAGAAAACAAAAAAGATTTTTCAGTTTCTCTCGATGGCTGTACATGAACAAATGCACCATCTAAGTTGGCTGAAAATAAATGATTAGATTTATTGTTTTTTTTTTAATTAACTATGGGTTTACTCTTGACCTCATTCCAGTCCTCAGGACGAAGATGGGGTCGTAGATGTAGCGAGCTTACCCAGAAGATGCCTATTCACAAGTACTTTAAGAGAATTCTACTCGGAGCGCGCTCCATACAAACGTAGTATGGTGATATTTTCAATACTATCTAATTAAAGTCAATGTAATTTTTCAAAAACAATCAAGTAACTAATCTCTATGTCGGTATGAAGTCAGATTTTCATTAAAATATACAGTTTCAATGCTAGGATTAATTTAAGATTTGTATGGAAATATTTGTGGCACTGTAACTTTAAAACTATAAATTTTATCGAAAATCTGACTTCATACCGACATAGAAATTAGTTACTGGATTGTTTTTGAAAAATTTCATTGACTTTAATTGGATAGTATTGAAAATATCACCATACTACGTTTGTATGGAGCGCGCCAACGGTAGAATAGCCTTAAAGGAATTCGGGTTGTCTGACGCAGGTAAGGCATTCGACTCCTTGGTGCGCATTATAAAAGATTCAGAAAGGCGCTTGATTGATCAATTTCAAAATCTGTGAATGCAGAAGTAAAATGCTACAAAGTCTCCTAAGGACGATTTTTTCTGTAGCTATAACGCTTCTAGGGTGCGATTTTTGAAACTCACACATTGAACTCAGCAGTTGAAAATGTCAAAATTACTATGGACATAATGCATATTTGTACTGCTGATTTGACTTTCAAAAATCATACTCCAGGAGTGCTGAGAACATTTTCAACTGCTGAGTTCAACGAATGAGTTTCAAAAATCGCTCTCCAGGTTGCTTTGCTGCCCTTTGTGCCCCATATCAACTTTCCACCCTGTTATTAAAAATTTTAGAAAAAAAAAAAAAAAAAACGGATCCAAAACTGATGTTAAATGGTTTTAATTAACCAGTCACCAACAACAAAAAAATATCCAGATAAGATCGTAAAAAGAAGTAAAATTTTAGTCCCTATCCGTACTAACTCGTTAAAACCTTTATACAACTATTTTCCACATAAAAATAGTAAAGCCAGTGCTTTAACAATAAAACCCAGCAATTGTCGACTTAATTCACGGTCTGGTTGCACTATCATTGTCCTTACTTCCTCCCATTGTCGACCATTTTGCTTTTTTTCCCGCCCTGTCATTAAACTACGGTTCATTTTATTTAAAAATTCCTTACACTGAGCTCGTATATTCAACAATATACGTTTTAAAATCGCTTGACTTGAGTGTTTTCAAGGAACAAACAACTTTTTAACTTTTTATCTGGCGCTGTTTGTCCAGTCTATGGCTTGTCTGTGGCCAGGATTTTTTAATTACTTTTTTAAAATTGTAGTTTTGTACTCAGGAATAATCAAAGGAATAATAAACTAAGGTAAGTGTTATTAGACATATCCAGCAAGATCTTGAAATTCTTGATAGCCTGGTAGCAGATTCGATGCCTGCAACTAAAAACGTCAAAAGGTCCATAATTTCTCATGGTAATGCGACGTGTGATAATTTAATGGGTGTTAAAAATCCACGTGTGCATAAAACGTGTGCATCGCACGTGTGCATCGTTTATTTGTTATGAAGAAGACACTGTCTGCTTCAATTTTGCAGTGCCCTCACGGGGTGCATGAGCTGTACTATAATATACTTATAAGACCTATGTAACAACCTCATGTAAAGCAATAAAGATTATGATTATGATTATGAAAACAGAGAATAATTTCGCTCCAAAAATAAAAAATGCGAAAATCTGAATTAATTTGGTTCACGTAGTGTGTTCTTGAAAAACGATCTCGTATATTTGATATATTTGGTTAAAAAATACAATAAAACCCTTAAAACGTAATTAAAAAAAAAAAAATCAATCGAATAAAATTAAAACTATCGAAATCGATAACCTTCTAATTAGAGAAGTGAAAACGAAAGTTACGTTTTAATAACGTATAACGGTTAAAAATTACAAAAACGTTTCACATTAGCACTTTCACTTCCAATTGTGTGCTGTCAAAACAATCGTTAGGATAATAATAACAAAACGTTGGTATACCTAAGCTTTTTAGTTTTAAGTAGCAGGTGATTGTTCTTAATTATTATAATTGTATGTGATACATGAACGATACGTGTTTTATATTAGATTATCATTTTAGTCAGTGACACATAATTGCCATTCTATCTTTAAAATTGTGACTTCATCGTAGTGTTGATCAGTTTTGCCAATATTTTGCCATTTTTGGCAAAAGTGCTTGACATTAATAAATGGCAATCTCATGCCCTATTTTGCACAAAAACACACACCCGAAACCATCATAAAATGGTAGATCCACGTGGCCACTTAACCCGCGTGCCGCACGAAAAACGTCCACACGTGAGCCTTTTAGACACGCGACTCATAATTTTATTGCCTATTACCATGTTCTTGCTAATTATACACACACCTTGGACATTGTCAAAAAAAAGTATGGGCAAAGCGATAGAAACCATACCGCCTTGTATGACATAAATAGTTTCTGATTTTATAAACCACACTTAAATCAGTTATCATTTATTTCGTATGGTTTTTATTTTATTTATATAAAACTTAAAGGTACGGTACTTCTATTTAAAACTGAACTTGAAAAGTATTGAGCGAGAGTAAATCTTTTATGTTTTGTTGTTTTACTTATGAATTTATTTTTAAAAGAACTCGTTGCTACTTAAGTTTCTCTTTCATTTATCGACATGTTCTGGGTCACAACACTAAAGCCTTTTATTAAAAATAATAAAAGCAGTTCTTTACTTTTTACAACGATCATTGTATGCGTCAATAATTTGCATAACAGATTTATGGCACAGTTCTGTTTAGTTTTTTAGGTATATCAAACTAAAGATGGATATTTATTTACCTAAGCTTATTTCTATTATTGCATGGGAAAACAATATCATATACTTAGATCAGGCACAGTATAAGAAGAAGTATGGGCCCACAATTTTTACCACAACTCTTCGTGACCAGTGGATGGCAGAAAAAGTCACAAATCAGAAACATTTATTCGTCATCATAGGTAAAAAATACAATAGGCAAATTATACACTAGTTGGAGTGTAGTTTTATAGGACCACTATGATGTACCATGAGGCATACGAATATAAAAACAATTATTATTCTTATTTACTACGAGCTCGACCGCGACTTCGTCCGCATAAATTATATACCAGATTTTAAGTCAGATGATAAGCTATCAAACAAAAAAAGTTACATCAAAATCGGTTCAGTAGTTTTTGCGTGATACTCGAACAAACAAACACCCAAACAAACAAACATACAAACAAACAATCAAACAAACAAACAAACAGACAGACAAAAAATCCAAAAATTGGTGATTTGGAATCAGGGACAGGTAAAAACCATGTCGTAATTTTTTTTTTGTAAATATCTTCAATGTACAGACACACTTATGTTACAGTTTTATAATAGTTTAGATGATGACATAATAATAATCCCCCCTTTAGGGGGAGGCCTATGTTCACCAGTGGACGTCTATCGGCTGGTATGATGACTATGATGACATGATAATTATTATATTATAGAGTACTAGCTTTTGCCCGCGACTCCGTCTGCGTGGACATAATAATAATATGTAGCCTATGTGTTATTCTGGGCTATGTACTGAAAAATCGGTCGGAAAAATCGGTCCAGCCGTTTTAGCGTGAATGAGTAACAAACATCCATCCATCCATCCATACAAACTTTCTCGTTTATAATATTCATTATCATCATCATCATCAGCCTATAAACGTCCCACTACAGGGCAACGCCTACCCTCAGGGAGGGTATATGGGCATTAGTCCACCACGCGTGCCCAATGCGGATTGGTAGACTTTACACACACATCAGAATTTCTTCTTCAGTGTATGCAGGTTTCCTCACGATGTTTTCCTTCAGCGTTTGAGAGCAGTCGGTATTATGTACATAAGTTAGAAAAACTCATTGGTACATGGCATGTTTTCCGTGAGGATTCGAACCAGGACCTCCATAATCGGGTGTCCATATCTCTCCGCAACGCGCCACCGATGCTCATAAAATATTAGTAACGAGCTTTTACCCGCGACTTCGTCCGCATAAATTATATACCAGATTTTAAGTCAGATGATAAGCTATTAAACCAAAAAAGTTTCATCAAAATCGGTGCAGTAGTTTTTGCGTGATACTCGAACAAACAAACACCCAAACAAACAAACAAACATACAAACAAACAAACAAACAAACAGACAGACAAAAAATCCAAAAATTGGTGATTTGGAATCAGGGACAGGTAAAAACCATGTCGTAATTTTTTTTTTTGTAAATATCTTCAATGTACAGACACACTTCTGTTACAGTTTTATAATAGTTTAGATAGGATTTATTTATGATGTCAAAATTTTAGTTACAATAATGTCAATAAATTATAAATAAGAATGATAACATAATAGAATAATAAAATTGATGAATGCACAAAAATTACTGTAACAATTTATTAAAATGTCAACACATCTACTCACAAAATAAAAATAAATTTAAATAAGTAAAAGAAAAATGTTAATCCTATGCTATAAATATGTTAATTGTCATTGAAATAGTAATTTAAATTAAAGTAACATATTTATCAGTAAACTTAGCACATTCTTGAACGTTCCCTTATTATTATTTTAACGATTCTGATAGCTTATTAACTTATTATAAATTCTGGGAGCCATATATAGGATCCTTCTTAATATGCTGATACTTTTTTAAGGAGATGATCAGACCATCAAACTAAACAACTTTCTCTATGGGACCAACATCGAAATCGCGAAATAAAAATCAGCTGTCACATTTGGCTCGATTCTGTTTGCAGTTTTGTATGGAACATCCGTTTTTTTTTCGCGATTTCAAAGTTGGTCCCATAGAGAAAGTTGTTCAGTTTGATGATCTGATCATCCCCTTAAAAAAGTGTCACCATATTAAAAAGGACCCTATATTCAGTAGTCAGTATTGATGTATTTATCTCGCACTCACCCAATATTGCTCATGCTACCCTCTTACCTCTTCTTGTCACGTTTTAGGGTTCCGTACCCAAAGAGTGAAAATGAAACCCTATTACTAAGCCTACGTTGTCCGTCCGTCCGTCCACCCGTCCGTCTGTCCTACCTATTTAGGGCTGTAACTTTTGAACCGTAATAGCTAGATAGTTGAAATTTTTTCAGATTATGCGTAGGTATCATCATCATCATCATATCAGCCGACTGACGTCCACTGCTGGACATAAGCCTCCCCCAAAAATGGGGGGATTTGCCATAATCACCACGCTTGGCAGGCGGGTTGGCGATCGCAGTTGGATTGAATGTGTGTACTCAGAGGATGCTGCTACCCATCCTCCGGTAGATCCCTTAGTCGCCTTTTACGATACCCACGGGAGGAAATGGGATGGTGCTATTCTTAGCCGACACCACACGGATAATTATGCGTATATATTAATAAAAATGTCAAAAAGTTAAAAATTAAGGGGGGTTCTCAACAAGAAACTTGTTTTTATCAACGTTTATTCTTCACGCTCTATCGTAACAACGGTAATACATACAAGCGTCAAACTTAGTGTAATTATCATACTCTATAGCATAACAACAAATACTAAAAACCGGCCAAGTGTGAGTCGGTCTCGCGCTAAAGGTCCTGGACAAAAAAGTTGTTTTTAGTTAATAATGTTCTGTTCTGTAGTGGTGTGGTATGGAACCCTCGATGCGCGAGTAGCCCGACTCGCACTTGCCCGCTTTTATTCCCATTTAATATGAAGTGACGGCACAGTTTCCATGGGTGTGGTTCAGGTTTTGCGTTGTTAACATCTTTCATCCATTAAAGATATGACTTACGGCGGCGATTATCAGTGAGTCACCTAATGACACTATTAGAGAGATCTTATCGCCTCTCCAATGTTGTAGGACCCTTGACTGTACCTAGGCTTTCACTTTAAGCGTCTACTATAGTCTACACCAGGCATGTCAAACATGCGGCCCGCACACAGCACTTTCTTGCGGCCCGATCCAAATATTTAAGAACAGCTTGGTTCCTGATGCGGCCCAAAAGTGTTCAGACTTTTACAAGTTTTCTCATGTTATGTATAATACCAGTTTTAAATTATGATGTGAAAAATTTCGAGCTTGCTTCGCTCACTCACTTTTTTTATATGGTAAGCCGAGCAGAGACAAGGATCCATACCATAAGGTACCTACTATAATGCATGCATGCATATGTTCACGACTATATTCCCAGTCAGAGATATTCTGAAACCTCCGAACATCCACGTTTCACAAGTAGTACCGAAACTCTGTCCAGTGTGTTGTGTCTCTGTCGTGTCTGTCTGTGTACCTTCTACAGTCTACAGAAAAATTAATTTGGACGTTCAAATAACTGCAGCCTTTTCCTTCTGCTCTACCTTAGTCTTTATATGCCCTATATAAATTCAGTTCTTGATTTAGATGCAGTTTAGAAGTTGATTTCCGCACATAGAATTACCCCAAACCCGAAATAGCATAAGCATATGCTCACAACTATATTCCCCGACGGGGTAGTCAGAGACATTCTGAAACCTCACAATATCCACATTAAACCCGAAATAAACAACTTATAATTTACTGGGAAGAGATTATAATTTTGGTCTATTAACGATTAACAGTCCTTTTCTATGAACAATACAATTTCTCTAAGTGCGTTGCGGCCTTTGACAATTTAATAGGGACGAGTTACGCGTGTCATTCTACTAAGAAACATTTCTGCTACTTTTTGCGGGGGGCGAGGTAACATGAAATCCGTAACATTGGATTTTATTCCCCATAAGTTTAGATTCTAATTTTGAATGTTAAAAATCATGAAAAGTAGTCTCGTGTGAAGCCCAAACGTTCTAAGTTCAAAATTATTGTTTCGCTATTATAGGCTGTCTCGTTTAGTGATAAGGTATAAAATTGGGTGTAAATGCGCAAGATAATTTGATCTAATATCTATACGCAGAGGGGAAATGCTACCGCAAGGCGAGTCCCTATTAAATTGTCTAAAGTTGCGGCCCACTGATTCTATCATTATGCATTTGGCCCACCAAAGACTTTGAGTTTGACATGCCTGGTCTACACCGACCATTTACTATCTCCAATATTTCAATTTGCGTCTTCTAGACAAGTATGAGCTTTCACACGACTTTCGCAAAAAAGGTGACCTTTTTTCAAGTACGTTTACTTGTAGGTATTTACAATTCATTATCACCTTCGTTCTTCGTGATAAAGTTTAAATTAGAATGTGTCTGTGTTATTTAGGTGTCCAAATAAGCGAAATCATGCGATTGAAAAAGCGGAGTTCATTCATAAAGAAATGTGTTGTAAAAAGTTTGACAGGTTCTAATGTAATTGACTTGTTGGGTTGTAAATATTGTGTTTTTTTTAGGGTTCCGTATTAACTGCTACTAAAATCTATAAGGCTATTTCATACATTTGAGTTGAAACACTATTGACAGCTTTTTTGCGATTTAAATGTTGGTCCCATAGTGAATGTTGTTCTGTTCACTTTGATGATCTGAAGCATCCGATAAAGTATGTAGCATCATCATCAGCCTATAAACGTCCCACTGCAGGGCACAGGCCTACCTTCAGAGAGTGTGTCATTTTACGGGCATAATGGGCAAAAATATGGCACACCCCATATAATCATGATTAATAAAATTAAAATGTAACTTAGCATATTGGTGAAGAGATTTTCCGGGTTGTTGTTACGGGGTTTCCTATTTCAGTAGGTAGGTAGGTATTATTCCGAAGAGGCTCTTTAGCCCAGTCATTTTACGGTTTGAGCCGGGACTAATTAATAATTGAATTTTGTTTTCACTATAATATTGAAGAGACAATTTGAGCTTAGAAATGTAGCAAAATTAAAAAAAAATCAAGTCAGCAACTGTTCCAATTTTAAAATTTAGATATTATCTCGTTCTAAAAAAGATGATGATAAATTTTTTTTTGCACATATTTAAGGCTTTACCATTATACATACTTCAAACATGGTGTAAATATTTTTGTCTACTCAGAAGGTTTTGAATAATACATTCGTATTTTCTAATAAATACCTCTTTTTAAAATTTTTAATACCTATTTTATTGCTCAAAAATAATGTATATTGTTAAATCTAATTCAAATGAGCATGGCATGTGCATTGGTATTAATATTATTAATTTAAAAGCCTTCTGGGGGACACAATTTTGATTTCTATGTTGCGTAGCAAAATTTTTTTTTTAATTTGGCTTAGGATAGTATTTTTGTCACTAAATAGGTTACAGTTTAAAAGTCCAATTAATAATTACTCCCTACCCCGCCTAACAAAACTCCGTAAAATGACTGGCATACTTAGCGTACTTAAACATTTTCTCAAAACGAAAAAAATCTCGATTTAAAAAAAATTATTCTCTCTTTTTAGGACATCCGAATTAACAGCAATATTTCACGATACAATCTTGTTATCTACTTATTTGTCACAGATTCCGCAAATTAACGCCTGGTTAAAAAAAGTAGGTCATCCACTTTTCCGCTAATTAAGGGACAGATAAATAAAAAAGAAAAGACGCCGCGTCGAACACCGGCGGCGCAATTAAAGCACAATTGATTATCCTAATTGCATTCTGCTAAAGTAAATGCCAGTCATTAACTAGGTTACATTGAATGAGAAAAAAAATGCATTAAAAAGCTCTTTTAAAGTAAGCATTTAATGGATTTTTGTTCTTCTGTTCCTAATTATCTTTAAATTTACTTCTTAAGTCATGTAGCCGGTTTTTAAGCCTTCTGGAACAAATGTCTTTTAGATATTTAAAAGAAGCCCTGAAAATTTTAGTGGTAGCATTATGAATTTAAACACAAACGTATTTGTATTTAAGGAGATTATCAGACTATCAAATTAAATAACGTCCTATATGGGACTTATACCGAAATATCGATAAAATAATCTGCTGTTCCATACATAATTGCAAACCTACACGACCCAAATATATGGGACAGCTTGATTTATTTTTCGCGACTTCGGTTCGGACAAAATCTAGATCTTCGGTCACGGTCGATCACATCATCGGAATTTGTTGTCGCTGTAGAGAAGATGCGGCCAGAAACTCTACGACAAAACACATCTTATGAACTATGACTTTAAAAGGTTATACGTATACAGTCATATTATGTAATTAAATATCGGCAGTATACGAAACCAATTACTTTCTCAACGTGCTAATCTTTTTGTATTCTCCTTCTGTTATCTCATAATCATAATCTTCATCATTATTTTCGTAAATATTCGTAATATACTTTCGTATTATCTCCCTAAACCTTTCAACAGTAAAATCTATTTTCCAACGTCACAAGTCAACGGTACCCACCGTGATGACAAAGACTGTTTCACAATATTTAATGTGGGAATGTCTCATCAAATATGCATTACGGGGCCACCCTAGTTGCTCCTAATCCGTTCAATGGAGTGCAAGGTATCATTTCCACAATGCGATGGTTTAATAGACGGAAAAAAAGACTTTACGAATGTACGGACTGTGATGTTAGGTTTATTTATTAATGTAAAACAAATTGTTATATTAAAACATTTTCACAAGAAGATATGGCAACCTAAAATTAATTATAATTTTCTTTTTTTTTTAAATGCATTAATTGAAAAATCATGAGCATTAATTAAATTAAAGAAATAAATAAATGGTGATTATGGTAAAAAAAAAACAAAGAAAAAAAAGCAAATAAACCGAATAACCGTCTAATCCAGTCCTACTAAATAAAGTCTTAACCATAGAGAATTCACACGCTCCCCCTGGTCTTAACACAAATTATGTTTAATGTTTAGGTGACAATTAATCAAGACAACTAAATAAATTACATGCTTAAAAAACATTTTTTTGCCTTGTTTTTCACCTTTAAAATGCTAATTTTTTTATTGATTATTAACTTGACTTATTAACTTATTAACTTTAAGTCGCAGGCAAAAAAATAAACTATTTAAAATCGATTTTTTACTACAAATTGTATGGGGAAAAGTAAATGAACAAATTACAATCAATTTTTCACTCCTAAAGATATACTATTTTTTTTTTCAATTTATTTAAAGGCAACTAATAGCGAGCAAAAAAAATATTCACAAATTAGAATCAATTTATCACCTCGAAAATTGTGTTTGACACATTTTTTCTAATTAAATTGGACCGGTTTCACCTGTCATTTACAATTAATCACTAAATAGCTATCATTATTTACTTTTACACTGATGGTTATCTATAGCGTTTGATTTGACACACATTTTGACGGAGCCGCAACAAACGGACTGCGAAAAAAGTTTGCAAGAATGGTCGGTTTAAATATGGTATTGGTTCCGTACATAATATAATTTAAATGCTGGTACTGCCGACAGAACTTATGTATTTAATTGAAAAGCTCGCCCCTGTTCATACCTGGCCCGAAGGTGCTCAGGCCCAGGTGTTTAATGTCAGTTTTGTTTGTACTAGGTTTTTTACTATTTAAATGCATTGCATGCACCTTTAGGTATAACATACAATCTAATATACATTTTGGGATAATGTTAATAAATGTAAGAATGTTTGGTTTAAGATAATAATTATGATATTGGTTCCGTACTTAACAATATAATTAGTTTGTAAATGAAATGAGGGATTTACTTTTAGGGTTATAAACTCTATTTCGGTCATTTTTATAATACCTACGTATCTAATCTTAACCACTGAAAGGGTAAACATTATAAATAACTCAAAATACTTACCGGACCAACTTCGATTTTACTTTAAACATGTGGTATAGTTGTTTATTGAAAAACTACCAGACTTAAAAAAATGAAAAATCAAGGTTACAATAACAGCAAAAATTATTAAATACCGGCGCAAGCTGAGAAATTGCAAATAGACAATAATCATACAAAAAACAAAATTCAATAAAGTTAAAAACAAATAGTCAAAATTACAATATAACTATGAATATAACAGCACCAAATTCATGAATGAGGCATTAATGTTCGTATTACATGAACCAAAAACGATAAGATATCAACTGAACCCCAAAAAGATAATTTACCGATTGAATGGACATTAGCCTTATCGTAAAAAATCTCTACCAACCGTTATTTCTTAAACAAATCTTATTTGTGAGAATTACGGCGGAAATCTGACAAATTATCAGACAATAAGCTTTTTTTGACAAAACACACTGCAATTTTTACCGTTTTCAGGTCACGTCTCGCATCTGGCTTAATGGTATTATGATTGATATTTTGGTGACCATTCATTTTAAGCGAATTTGTATGGCACGAATTTTAATTTAACCTTATGTAATTTAAAAATATTTTGTGAGTAAAGCTGTCGCCGTGACTTACTAAGTGTTTCAAATGTGGGTCCGAGGTACCAGGCGTGCAGAGGCCGCGAGAAAGTCTTTGGAAGAGGTATTGTCTCCGCGAGACACTACTTTCCGTCGCAGTGTTCCGGGTCGCGGGTCATGCCCCGTGGGCCCGTGGTCTGAGTGTCAAGGCTGATCGCGCGACTTCCTTGACTTTATAATGCCCTAGTACTTTATATGTAGACAGTGTTGTTTCTGTCTGGTCTTTTGAAGAAAGTCGCCTTGTAGACTGATATGACAGAAATATGTAAGAACAAACAAACCATTTGCTACAAATAAAGTTGTTTCGTGTTACAAAATATTCAATAAATCTGCTCGAAGTAAAAATTACAAATAGCGCTATTAGCAACTTAGATCAAAGGATCGAATTTAGCAATATAAAACAATTGAGGTGGGGCATACAGACAGACAGACGGATAGACAGACAGAATGTAAGAAAGTATAACGGTTCCTTGTTTGACTACGAAACCCAAACACAATCTTTCCACTTTATAGGTGCATTTTAGATGTAAGTATGCAATTTTTTTACAATTAGGAACAAAAATATCCATCCAGGTTTAGTACGACAAAATATATCGTTGAAATAGCAAGTTTTAGTACCTAATATAAATGGTTATGCAAACTATTATTACCATAATTTTTTATCACGCCGCGCGCCGTGCATAAAATTCGGTATCTAGTACAAAAATGGCCCGATTTGAATGATATCATTTCTTTTACTAAAGCCTTTTATAGATTTCCTGCATATGTCTTGGCTGCAGCCGACATACTTAGATGCAAAAAGCGCTTGTTACTGAAAACAAAACCTAAGTATCTAACTAGGAAAATGACAATGGTGTGCTTGAGATAAAAGTGAAAAAATTTCACCTTTGTTCTCTCATTATTAAAATGGTCGTGTAAATGTATCCAATTTGTCTATACAATAGTTTCAAGGTCGAGTTAATTATAATATTAATGAACAACTTATTAAGTTCTTTGGGTTCCTCTCCATTACTGAAGGTTATCATTATCAGTCAGCTTTTCATAATCCCTGCCGCCTATCTATCGTTTGCGAGCCAAAACATTCTTGTGTTACCGATGCTTCTTTGCCGTCTGATAAAAATTCAAAAATGTTATTCAAAATGAGGGGAGTATTGTTAACATATATGTTAACATAGACATAATATTGTTAATCTAAATATACTATTAACTAAACTAAATACTATTAACTATTCAAAATAATATTTGGTGTAAATTTTTTAATTTTTTCGCCTTTACCACCGCTTCGGAAGTTATTGCGTAGTAGAGAAGATGCGGCAAGAAACTCTACAACACACATCTTTTAAACAATACAAAATAAATACAACTAGAAAATAAATACAACATTGAATTACATAACGTAACCTTGCCAAGAGCAGGCATTTTACCCATTAGGTATTATAATCTAGATCGATGACTCGTATCTCAAACTCATGACCTAGATAGGCGACTTTTCTCCTCTTAATGATATGCAAAAGCTGCCGGGACATCTTGATTCGTCGTCGATCTTTCAAATTGGTAACTTGTTAACACTTCAGTTAACACAATCGGGACGTGTTGTGTCCAGCCTCCAATAGCACCACACTAGACGGGTGTCGTAAGATCCTACTATTCTCATCAAACATCAAAATCTCTGATGCACGAGGTAACAATTAGTTGCTGCATCCGTCCCCATCTCGGATCTTGTATTCGTTCTGATTCCGATTTCTTCTGATGTATAAGCATTTGCTCACGACTGTATTCCCCAAGGGGTTGTCAGAGATACCTATTCTGAAATGAAAAAAAACCCAACATGATTATCCACGTTTCACTAGGAGTACAGAAACTCTGTCCAGTGTAATGGGGAAAACGTTGAATCCGTCGCCACTTATAATAGACAATTAACACAGGCCCAAGGTGCGATCCTTGCGGGACGCCAGAAGAGGGTACTATTTCTCAGGACGCATAACCGTTTACAAAAACTCTTTGAGTACTACGCTGTACGAGTAGATTTCCTCACAATGTTTTCCTTCACCGAAAAGCCCGTGGTGTTACAAATCGTACACGGGGATAGAACCATCGCCTCCTGCATGTTAGGCACTTCGCCACTTAGGTCACCACGACTTAATTTTGATGTACTCATTCTTAATCCTGCCTTAGTTATACCACACATCCATCTCAACAATTGCATCTATTCTCTGTACAAACCTAAATTCAATATGTCTCCGTCGAATAACCTTATCTATTTTATGCTTTTATAAGCTCAATTCAAGACATGAAGTCCTCTAAATCTAGCTTTTCTAATTCACATTATATTACCCTTAAAGCTTTATCAGAAGACGTGGTATAAGCTGCAATAACAGTATATAATTTTACAAGACAATTGTTATCATACAATCCTGATGTATGAGGTTTCACTGACCCACTTGTAAACTTTCATCTTAGATAGGTTTGTTATTGGAATTCGTTGGAAATCGAGGTTGTAAGGAATTATCGATTGGGGTATAAACGTTAACTTAAGTGTTATTGTACATCTTGAGTACGAGATTAGAGCTATGGCATCCACAATCCATCATCAATCTTTGTTACCAAGGCACCTAAGCAAAAGCTTCGAAAAAAGGAATCATTCTTCGGCATTTACTACATGGCGTTGATTTCACAAATATTTACTTATTTACTTGTCGATCACATTCAGTGAGGATTATCTATGATTTTCTAATTTTGGGGTGATGTTTTGTTATTCAATAAATACTTATTACCTACGATATTGTAACAATTTCAGAGCTATTGTAATATTGTACAATATTTTGAGAATAAATTTTTAAGAAAATTCGACAATTTGACGGTATAGTTTTCAAATGGGGACGCTACTATTAAGCTACCACCGGTACTATACCAATAGGTCCTCAAATATTTAGCACAGTATAAGAAAGAATATCTATTCTTTAATCTCTTGCGTCTTTATTGGACGTGTTCGTAAAGATACTGTACATGAAAGCAATAAATAAATTGAATTGAATTGAATTGAATAATATGTTCGTCCATACGAGCACTATACTATTAACGCTATCTATAGATTTTTTCCGTACCTATCATGCAATTGTAGCAAATCTTCTGTCTTCCACGAATAAGAAGTACCTACTTACATCTATATTTGCTTTATTATAACGATTCCGGGGCCATAACCCAATTCAATTCCATTCATTTATTTTGAATCAGATCATAGAAACAAGTAAAAAAAACAATTAAAATGTAACCTTAAACATAAGCAGTTAAAGCTCAGATTAAATCCGCGACCGAGTGACACAGACTCAGTGGGGTACTTGTACCAGTTGTCGCCATTAATCGCATTCCACTTGTGGTTTTTGTGGTTCTTCATGTTTATGGACCATTTACTTGTTAATGCCATTTAAGTAGAGTCAGCTGGTTTTATTATAGTTACTGCCGTTTCTTGATGATACTTACTTTATTTATCAGTGACATGAACCTTAGTAGTTGGTGGTGAATTGTGAACTCTTTTAATACTGTCTTCTTGATAGTAAATAAAATAAAACAGGTCAAGTGCGAGTCGGGCCACTCGCGCACCGAGAGTTCCGTACAAAACCACCACACAACATATTTACGTTTTCTCCGGGACCTTTAGCGCGAGACCAACACACACTTGTCTGGTTTTTATTAGTTCTTGTTATACTGTAGGTAGAGTTTGTTCTATTATCGCACCAAGTTTGACCCTTATATGTAATACCATTTTAACGATAGAGCGAGATGAAAATACGTAGATAGAAAACTAGTTTCTTGAATGAGGGCTTTTTTTTTTGCATTCTGTGATAATTTCAACTGTCTAGCTATTTACAGTTCAAAAGTTACAGCTCTAAATAGGTAGGACAGACAGACAGACATATGGGCGGACGGACGGACAGCATAGGCTTATGAATAGGGTCCCGTATTGTATTCACCCTTTGGTTACGGAACCCTAAAAACTTAATAATAGAACTTTGATCAACGGACATAATTAGAAAATTGACGAAAATTCAAAAAAGTTTAAGTTAATTTGTCCCTAGGCGAAACACAATTAAGATTTACATCAGCATAACAAGTGTATAGTAAACCGCTTACGATAGAAATTTTAGTACAAACATAGCTTATTATTATGGATACAAAAGGGCATTAGAAAGGAAAACCCTAGAGAAAGTCTAAGTAAGACCATCTTTGTAAATATTATTGTTCATTTCAAACAGGTTTACCTACATGAAACTAGAATTATCTACAATGTCAGTTAAAGAAAAGCAAGGCAACTAAGTAAATTAAGAAAAATTCATAACTTTTACTTAGACAAAAAATGGAAGAGATAAGTGAGCGAGGGGGAAAGGGTTGCCATCTTCAATAATCATGATTTGTCTGCTCTTAATTACCCCAAAATAGTTTATAAATGTACATAGTTTGAAAAACCAATAGGTATCAGAATACTGGAACTGTTTATAGTATTTGACGAACCGATTGTAGTATTTGACGAAACAAGAATTTGACGAAAGAAGAATTTGATTAATGTCGTGGCTACCGTTAGATTCTGGTTACAACACCAGACAAACGGGTGTCGTAAGGATATGGGCCTAACTTTTTTTTTGGTTATCCTATTTCGTCACATTGTTGGGCAAAGGTCTCCTCCAAGCTTTTCCAGCCTTCTCGCCGTGCCATCAGTTACCATTCTACTTCGTGGGCATCCAGGTCGTTGCGCCATCTCTTTCTTGGTCTGCCCCGGCCCAAGCTTCCGTCATCGGGTTCCCATTGGGTCGCGATTGTTGCCCAGTATGTATGCGACAAACATGTCCGGCCCAGTGCCCAGTCCCACTTCAGTTTGGTGACCTTAATACCTGCATCAGCTGCAAAAACTTTCTTTTTCCCTTACCTTTCCAAATCTGATGGATCTATCGTTCCTGCTACTCAGTTTGAAGATATATTTTGTGTGCTCTAACTTACGTGGTACCTACCTATTTAAACCGTTCGTTATGTCGATCCTCGGGGGAGGCCTATGTCCAGCAGTGGACGTCCATCGGCTGAGATGATGATTTCAAATTGGTGGTTGCATGTAATTGGTGTTCGATGAATGTTTTATGCTAATTTTGTTTTTGTAATTGTTACAGAATCCTGACAACATGGACGACTGAACCCAGTGAAGTGAAAAAAAATTAAATTAGTGATAATTTAAGACTGATTTAGTGACTGTTTAATAGTATACCAAAAATGGAGCTGACTTATTATTTAGCTACTGCCACATTTATTATAATTGGTGAGTGTTTTTATACTTTATTTATTTAATTATAATAATTAACATGATCAATTGACACCAATTGATCACCAGTGATCTGATATTTGGGCGCTTATTTACCGAAACTTCATAATTCGGTAGTCCCTCAGGCAATGACATTAGTAAACAAGAATGGACGGGCCTTACGCGAACATGTCAAACCAGAAAAATGAGGGAAAACAATTGACAGTTTTACTTCGAAAATGTACCGAGATGACAGACCAAGTACCCTAATTTGTATTGAAGTGCCCTAGTTTTGCGTGCGTCAACTTAAAGCGCTTTGGGCCTATCCAATTATCTAAGCCCTCAGGTACCTACCGACCAAATTGTAAAAATCGCAGTCCAAAACAAACGTCAAACTATCATTTTCTTCAATTTCGGATTTTCGCCATTGAAAGGGACAGTTGTATTTTTTAATCAATATAATTAACTCAAAACATAATAAATATTGTTTTTACTCCTTCATAAAAACAGCTCAAGCTAAGAATCCCGGACTGAATGAAAGAAAACTTTTTTTTTATATAAATACATACGAGTTGATAACACAAATATGTCGTGTGTTGTGGTGGTAAGGAAGCCTCTTGTCCAGTTTTTTGTTTAGCTACAAGTAAGCTTAATAACATCTCTAATGATATTCTACGTCTGTTAGATCAATGATCTATAGATCATGATCGATGACGCATGCGCCGCTCAGCTGTCAATAACCGTTAACGTGACACTCTCGTTTGATCGATCGGAGCTATAAGCGAGATTGTTTTTTGTATGAAAAAATTTGGGCCAAGGTCCGCCATTGATTTTTTTTATGTTACGCCTTTGTATGAGCTATAAAGAACCGAATGGATAATATATTTTAAGCTGATCATTTCATCTTGTCCGCACAAACATACAAACTTTTTTTGGGAATTGAGTCCACACGCTCAAAATGATAAATAAACAAACTTTGTGATTTTTTTAACACTTTCCATATTTTTAGAGATGGTTTAGTCTACTTTTAAGCAAACCTAAAATCGTAAAAAACAGAAGATTATGTTTTTTTGTAGTTTCATAATTCATACACAGTACCTAAGCGTTATAGTTTAGTATGGAACAGTTTCTTAGAAAAATCATTATAAGTAGTGTAAGTATCATTTAGTATAACTTGTACTCTTATATCCGTGGTATAACCTTAGGTATAACGAGAATTTTGCTATCAAAATGAGGAAAAGACACAGTATTTCGATTTTTAATTTTTTGACAAAACATTATTAGGAAAAACTAAAAAAGATGAAAAGCACCATCCCTATTAAATAATATTGTCTCTTTGACTCTAGACCCGTAGACACATTATTCAATGGGGTGGTTAACACCATCAAACTGAACAACTTTTACTATGGAGCCAAGAAAAAGGAAAAATAAAAAATCGGCTGTCCCATACATTTGAGTCTACTAGGCAGGTACTGTTTTTCAATTCCAGACATATTGAGAATTTAATTATTTTCTTCACTGACCCTTGACAATAAAACTACACATTCGGGTCAAACAAAGACCCTCCCTTTTTTGAAGTTGCTTAAAAAACAAAAGGTATCTTTAACTAAACTGTAGGTATAGTTAAGCCGCATAGCAACGCGTACTCTGTGTTACACTGAACTTGATTTTTTTTGCACGCGAATAAAACTTAGCGGTAAATCTGCAGTATATACAGGGTGCTTCTAGGTTTTATGGATTAATGCATGTTTTGAGTGACTAAAATTGTTTGAACAATGCTCCTTTATAGCTAAAATAGGTACCTACATAATATTAAAAAAGCAATCCAAATCAAGACGTTGTAATACTATATGAGATGGACATAATTATAATTATAGATGCTAAAGCAATAGTAGCGTATCGTACCAATCATCGTCACAAATAGTGCAGGCTCTTGATGAAAAAAAATATCTTGGACGTTATCACATAAAGTTGTGACTAGATAAGTTACATTTAAAGTATCAGAATTTAGCCTGGACTTGTATTATGATGACTAGACAACAATATAGAATACAACCAAATAATAATATACTTTAAAAAAAATTATGTGTACGAACATAATTTTTTTTTGCGAATATAAAATGTTATCGTTTGTAATATTATTTTATTTTCAGCATTTTATTAATTTTCAAGACGGGTATAAAGTTTTGTAAAAAAAAATTACCTATTAAAATCAGAGTCACCCTGTATACAAGCGCCAAACGCGCATAACATCGTTAAGCGCCAACCCACATAACTTGTTTTTATTCTACAATTGCACACGAGGCCGCGGTAAAGTGTACACAATCAATTTAACTCGTTTTTAACCGGTAGTACGTCTTCTCCGACGCAACTTTTGCATTTCTCCTCTTTTTTTAATATTTTACAGTTGCACTAAAGGCAGGTTGATTTTTTTTACATCGTTAATGAATAATTAGTTTTATCTTTTATTTTCTCCTATAACATTATGTCAATTTATTTAGAGGTGTACAAAATTACAATTTAGGTGACACAAATTACATTTTATTATGCGAATGGTCTGATGCTCAGCTCACCAATTATATTTCATCAATCGTTTTTACGCCAAAGCTATTGAATTAAATTGCTTTTTTAGCGATAACAACTCGATTTGTATCAATGCCTGTTTTTCTTTATTCGATTTTTTGTATAAATAGTGCGAATTAGGTCTTTCGTACATTAAATTATTCATCATCATCATCGTCAGCCTATAAACGTCCCACTGCAGGGCACATGCCTACCCTCAAGGAGGGTGTATGGGCATTAGTCCACAACGCGTGCCCAATGCGGGTTGGTAGACTTCACATACACATCAGAATTTCTTCTTCAGTGTATGCAGGTTTCCTCACGATGTTTTCCTTCACCGTTTGAGAACAGTCGGTTTTACGTTCATAAGTTAGAAAAACTCATTGGTACATGGCATGTTGTCCGTGCGGATTTGAACCCGGACCCCCATGATTGGGTGTCCATACCTCTCCGCAACGCGCCACCGACGCTCCCTAAATCACGCTCATTAAATTATTCATTCATTTAAAATCTCTCTTGATAATTCCGCATGACACTAAGTGTACAGCACATTTTTTGGAAACATTTGTGCAATTACAAATTTCTGTTTATTCAAGTGTATTGTCATTCCGTTAAACTGTTTGATTAAATACTTTTATTGTTTATTTAAGCCAATTTGTAAAAATAAAGTAAATGCGTTTACTTTTTTATTAAACACGTGTAAGTTATGACCTAGATAATGTACAAACTAGTAATTTGGACAGTGGTTTCCTTTTAAGTCATAAGTGCCCACAATTTCTCCAAATGTAGAGTAAATTTTTCTTACATAAGTACATAAGCTCACGACTATACTGCTCTTGGGATGATCAGGATCTCCTTAATTTTTTAAATTTTGTGTTTTTTAGGGTTCCGTACCCAAAGGGTGAAAACGGGACCCTATTACTAAGCCTACGTTGTCCGTCCGTCCGTCCGTCCGTCCTACCTATTTAAGGCTGTAACTTTTGAACCGTTATAGCTAGATAATTGAAATTTTCTCAGATTATGCGTTATTACGGCGGATTTATTAACAAATAATAAAAATGACAAAAAGTTAAAAATTAAGGGGGGTTTTCAACAAGAAACTAGTTTTTATCAACGTTTTTTCTTCACGCTTTATCGTAAAAACGGTAATACATACAAGTATCAAACTTAGTGTGATTGTAGGGCAAACTCTACAAAATAACAATAAATACTAAAAACCGGTCAAGTGTGAGTCTGTCTTGCTTAGTAATATGGTCCCATTTTCACCCTTTGGGTGCGGAACCATAAAAATGTGCCCTCTGATGAAAACCTTGAGTTATTATTATTATATGGGTCTCTTTCTAGCAGGTCTATCTGCCCATATCACCACTATTTTCTATTTCACCTCAAAACATCGTAAAAATGATGTATAGCAAATATAACTTACGAGAAAGTTGCATTTGAACAACTTTCTAATAACATTTTATACAGGTTGTTTCCTTATCTTGTTATGTCGTTAAATTAGGCCACCCTATTTTTCCCCATATGGGCGTAGTTTGAACTAAAATTAGGTCATTTTGCATAGTTTTTTGTGCGTTAAACTTCACCTCTTGAAGGCCTAATCATTGTAAGTAGTACCAGATTTATTAATTCCCCCGATGTACCTGCGCAGTTGACAAATTTTAATATCACGCGAAATTATATTGACCAATCAGGATGTGCCACCTTCAATACCTTGCCGCTATTGGTTAATTGTTTTCGCACCTTTTTCGCTGCTATTTTGCACCCTATTTGATTACTAAACGACTTCGGGTTTTGTCGGGGAACTCTGTGTATCGTATCTGATAGTTGATTGTTTTACCGGTTTGGTGTTGTTCAGTTTGATGTTCTAACCCACCAACTAAACCCCCCAAAAACAATGCATAGGTATTATTTTAGGCGAAACTGATCTCGTGATCAGGCCCTGTACCCGGACTTTCGATATTCGATATAGCGCCACTGTTTCGGTCCGCACTTCATTATAATAGAGTTGACATTGAAACAAAAACGTTCACGCAATTGCGAAGTTCGAATGTGCGGGTAGAGGCCCAGAGTGCACCTTTGGCGCGTGATTCGTTTCCACAAGAAACGGATCGCGTAATCAGAGTGGTCTAAGACTAATCCATCTGTTTGACTATGCTTAAAATCAACACTTTGTATAATAAATAAATTATTTACAAGCATGACAATAAAATGTAAGTGTTTCCGACAGTCTTGGGCTTCTGGGTATAAGCTTGAACACGAAACTCAACTTCGGCGCTGACATCGAGTCTAAGGCTCAAACTGCGGCCAAAAAGCTGGGCATCTTAAACAAGGTGAAGCGGTACTTCACTCCTGGACAGCTCTTAGTATTGTATAAAGCTCAGGTCCGATCATGTATGGAGTACTGCTGCCACCTGTGGGATGGCTCAGCCAAGTATCAACTTACCGCACTCGACTCGGTTGAACGCAGAGCCAGGAGGCTCATTGGCGATAGTAAGCTGGTGGAGGCCAAGCTTCATAGCCTAGCCCACCGCCGCAGAGTGGCCTGCTTGTCGGTCTTCTACAGATTGTACTTCGGTGAGTGTGCCCAAGAGCTACATGAGCTCATCCCACCTTCCCCTTTCTACTATCGGACTTCCAGACGCACCGCGGGATATCACTCCTTCTTGGTTGGCATCCCACATATCCGCACCAAGCGCCTTTCTGAATCTTTTATAATGCGCTAATGCGCACAGCCAAGGAGTGGAATGCCTTACCTGCATCAGTATTTCCGAGTACTTACAACCCGGATTCCTTTAAAGTACGAGTGAATAGGCTTCTTCTGGGTAAGCTCGCTACATCTACGACCCCATCTTCGTCCTGAGGACTGGATTGAGGTCAAGAGCAAACCCATAGTTAATAAAAAAAAAAAAAAAAAGGTAAATAAAAATCAAACACAAAATGAAACAGCTGTTTGATTTATTTATAATGTCATAAGTATTTTATTCCGGCTTCTAAAATAGCTATTTAATTACAATCTGGCATAAAATTGGTTTACTGGAGGCATTAAAAAAATTTGCAGCTTTTTAATTTAGCCAATCAGCTACCGGATATCGGGTGCTACTTTTAATTTACGAAAGCTAAAAGCTTTGGGATATAAAAGTAGCCATAAAGTTTCTCTGACATCCTGTCTAAACCTATTTATAGATTAGCGAAATCGCGATTCCCCAAATGTATTGAACAATACATAATGCATGCATTATGGATATTTTAGGGTTTTGTACCTATGGAACGTATGATTTTTTTCGAGATTTCGTTGGCTGTTGTTCCATAGTATTCCATGTTATTCCATAGTATGCTATAATGTTCCATAGAGTTCCATCGTGTGAAGTTGACTCCATAGTAAAAGTTGTTCAGTTTGATGAGTAGAATGCATGTTTTTTTTCTGCACTGACTAAAATTGTCCCTCCGTTCACTGGTCCCTGCCCTATACAACGTGTTAATGAATTAACGCAAAACTAGATAGTAGTTTGTTTAAAATCGAGAACAGAATCGAATGATCATGGTTTCAACATAGGTAATTTTTTTCAAAATATTAAATAATTTTTTTGCAAAAAATAAAATTTACTGAACCCGATGACAACCCACTGCACGGGCACACTCACCCTACTTACTACCAAAACAAGATTATAAAAATGTATCCATGAGTACGTTAGCGCTTTCTTTCAGTGCTGAAATGATAACAAATCATTTTTACCTCAAAACTTAAAATGCGAATAACTTTAAATTTTAATTATCAAAATAATGAAATTATTGTTGCAATCTAATTATTTTGTTATAAATCTGTTGGAGTGTATGAGGTTTTGCGTTAATTCATTAACACGTTGTATAAACGATACTCTGTGCCTTTAGGTTAGGTATTACCTAAATCAAATCAGCTGATCGAACGTTTTTATGAAAAGTGTTTTTTTTTATTTCCATTTGTTGCTTGCTGAAAGTTTTTTAGTCCAATCACCCATTAAAGTAACGCAACTATCTTCCCTAACACCCTGTATTAGGGGTGTAACAGTAGCACCAGATTTATAAGTTCGCCCTATGTACCTGCGCAGTTGACTTTAATTTCGCGCGAAATTATATTGGTCAATCAGGATATGCCTCCTTCAATGCCTTGCTACGATTGGCTAATTGATTTACCCGACTTTGCACCCTTTGATTACAAAATTAAAAACTTCAGGTTTTGTTGGGGACTCTGCGCAAACGAAGATTTACGAGGTTAGTTATTTTCCTGGTCGTACGTCATACACGGTCAGGGCCGGATTAAGCCATATAGAGGCCCCTAGGCAATGCTAGTCTGGGGGCCCCCGTGGGATGGAATTTGTCTCTGTGGCTCCAAAAACTAGATACAGGCTAGGTGGTCACAATTAAATAAGAACCAAATAACATACTCCCTTAAAATGTGGAGTGATCTCGTTTTTTGCAATACCTAAGTACATTTTTAATACCTTTTTTATTAACTGTAACAGACTTCTAAATAATTCCTTTAAATTTTGGGTTGGGCTTAAATCTTTGAGTTTTTACTTATTTTTCTCTGGGGGGCCCCTGGGCGTTGCTGGGCCCATAGGCAGCTGCCTACTTTGCCTCTACGGTTAATCCGGCACTGTACACGGTGTGACAGCTTAGCAAATACTGAAACGGTGAACTCAGACCATAAAACTGAACAACTTTCACTATGGAGGCTACTTCAGGAGAGACGCGAAAAAAAACAGCTATAGTTACTTACCCGACTGAAATGTATGGGACAGCAGATTTTTTTTCGCGTTTCCTGAAGTAGGCTCCATAGTGAAAGTTGTTCAGTTTGATTGTCTGAGTTCACCGTTTCAGTATTTGCTAAGCTGTCACTTACACCTTGTATAAAGATCTCTGATCACCTCTGGGAAGTTAACTGTCATCATATAACTAATCAGATCATAAACAACATTTCTAAAAGCAGCGAATCTATCATACTCGTTACCCTTATTCTGTCTCCGTATATCAGTTTTATGACCTACCGACTACAGTATCCTCAAACTAAGAAACCTCTAGACATAACTCTTATAAGTAAAGAATAAGTGTGATATTGGTATGACTAGAGGGACATCTTGGTTGGATTTTCTGTGTCTGGTCGCAATTAGTATCGACTCGGAAGAAAATGTGGATTTGATCTGATGATATAGTGACGTGGGAATATACAGGGTGAAATTGATATCATTAGCATCCTTTTAAACTAAGAGTCTATCCATCAAACTGAACAACTTTTACTATGGGAGCAAACCGATCGGAGCAACTAAAAAATCAGCTGTTCCATACTAAACTGCAATGCCTACTCAACTCAAATGTATGCAACAGCTGATTTTTTTTCGCTCCGTTCAGTTTTCTCCCACAGTAAAAGTTGTTCAGTTTGATGGGTAGACTCATAGTTTATAGGATGCCAATGATATCAATTTCACCCTATAGAGAAATTAGTACGGTATTAAGAGGACTGCGAAGCCGGCAGTTTCCATACAAAAAAGCGAAAACGTTTTTACACATCTGAACAATGTATTTCATTTATAATAGGTATGTTGTGGGCATGATAAATAAGCAGGTTTATAATAAACTACTATAATACTAGTAGGTTTTTTAAAGAATTTCATTGTAAAAAACCTACAAACATTTAAAATTTTCCCATAGTCATGTAATGTCAAAAAGTGTCAAAATCATTTATTTCACAAATATGATGTAACTTTGATCGAAACCTATAAACCTAAGGTACCAAGGTAAACCTAAGGTACAAATGTAAAAAAATAAATCTAAACTATTATAAAACTGTAACAGAAATGTAAATATTAAAAAAAATGCTACCTGTACCTGATTCCAAATCACCAATTTTTGATATTTTGTCTGTCTGTTTGTTTGTTTGTTTTTTGGGTGTTTGTTTGTTCGAGTATCACGCAAAAACCGCTACTGAACCGATTTTGATGAAACTTTTTTTGTTTGATAGTTTATCATATTATGACTTAAAATCTGGTATATAATTTATGCGGACGAAGTCGCGGGTAAAAGCTCGTGTAATATAAAGTTATACTCTATTATAGTAGGTACTTAAATATTATTTAAAGGGGTGGCTAATCTTAGACCATGGAGCCAAGCCAGCATCGAGAAAAAAGAAATTTGCTGTTTCATACAAATAGGAAATATGAATAGGAAAGCTTATTTTGTTTAATGGTGAAGGTTTTTTAGTTCTGACATATTTATTTTATTTAACTAAATAATAGTTTTTGCTTTTATTTTCGTCTGTTTTTACATTTTTCCTCAGGAATATAATATCTCATTCGAATTTTCTGATAAATCTTCAGGATAAAATACTGATGATAGTTTTTAAGCTTAAGAAGAAACGTAAGCTCATCAGAAGTAATTGACCGAGAAAGTATACGCTGACGAAGTACCATTTATAGCTTCCAGCAAAAACCTGGTCTATATCTAAAAATAGAATAAACTCGATATAAATAAAGTAACCAAGAACTTGGTTCAAATAAATACCGTACCGTAATGTGCCAGGAGCTGGTGCATTTTATCGAGATTATTTTTTAATGACTTAAATAATTAGATTCTGTGTTTGACATGCAGAATAACTTCCTTTTTGTATAATTTATCTTTTTATTATTTAACTAATCAAATGTACATTTATTTCAATGTAGATAGATATTATAAATAAAAATAAATATCGTATCGTACTGTTCCTTAATTTTTTTTTAATTTTATCTTTCGTGTAAGACGAATCAAACATTTTTTTTCGCTTGATTGCTCAGGTAAAAAGGAACTTGACTTACTGCAAACATTTGCCTTTTATTATTTTTATTTTGTAACTCTATCTAAGTATACTATATTTTGTGGTACTCGTACCTGGATAAAAGCGAGTGAGTCAAAAGGTGCCGAAAATTTAAATTATTTTGCTAAAATTCACCGGAATCATTGATTAATACGCCTCTGAGTTACATTTACGGTCTCCATAAAACATCTGTTAAAACCTTTTTAAACAGAAAGTTAACAAGCTCTTGGGCTATAAAAACGAGTTCATTAATCATTGTCTTACAAAAAGTTTAAGTACCAAATTAAAGGTTGTAATTACGTCGATTTGGCTCTTCGAAGAAAATCGAGTAGGTTCTTTTTAAAGCCTTGCAGGTAATTGTTTGGTAAATACTGATAGAGTTGAATGTACTGTTTGTTTTCATGTTTTTTAGGGTTCCGTACCTAAAGGGTTCCAACGGAACCTTATTACTAAGCCGACCATATCCGTCCTAACTCTATAGGGTGAAATTGATGTCATTGGTCTACTTTTACAATGGGTGCAAACAGATCGTAACAAAAAAAAATGCATTTGCTCCCGTAGTAAAAGTTTTTATGTTTTGTGGGTAGACTCTAAGTTTAAAAGGATTAAGGATGCCAATGGCCTCGATTCGGAGTGTACCACGACTAAACTAAACTAAATGTATTCCTGTCACTTTCTAAAATAAGATTAAGAAAAGAGACAGAAAACCAACAGCTGACTTTAGTGCTGTCAAAGTGACGTTAAATGCGCAAAATAAGTTGCCATCATAATGTACACCATCTTATTTAAGTCGTTTTTGGGCGTTTAACGTCACTTTGACAGCACTAAAGTCAGCTGTTGGTTTTCTGTCTCTTTTCTTAA
Organism: Agonopterix subpropinquella; assembly: GCA_922987775.1. Classification (NCBI taxonomy): domain Eukaryota; kingdom Metazoa; phylum Arthropoda; class Insecta; order Lepidoptera; family Depressariidae; genus Agonopterix; species Agonopterix subpropinquella. The sequence goes on along the minus strand of OV277694.1, from coordinate 14,400,885 downwards.
TCTTATTTTAGAAAGTGACAGGAATACATTTAGTTTAGTTTAGTCGTGGTACACTCCGAATCGAGGCCAATGATATCTATTTCGCCTTGTATAAATGGCTGTATCTTTTGAATCGTTATAGGTAGCAAGTCATAATTTTTACAGAATTATGCGTTTTATTGTTTTGAATTTGCAAACAAATAAAAAAAACAGCAAAATATCCTTCATAATAATATAAGAAACGTGTATTTTTTCCAAGGTTTTTTGTTTTGGCTCTATCGCAAAAACAGCAATACATGCAAGCGTAAAACTTGGTGTGATTATAGTGCATACTTTAAGGTAAAATAAAAAATAATAAAAATTTTACAAATCTGTGTCGTTTTTTGTCAAAACTAATTTTTTGGTCAAATTTATTGTGTGGTGGTAAGGAACCCTCAGTGGGCGAGTCCGACTTGCACTTGGCCGGTTTTTTTTTAAGTGTCAACTTAGGCGTTTATGCTTTATTTAGTACTTATTAAGTACTTTTTTAAATAACTGTCGATCATGATTCTATTTCGGGGTAAGTTTTATATTCACATTTAATTTTTCTCGCCTTGCTGCCTTGTAAAAATGTTCTTTACTAGAGATCTAGTGGACGGCATTGAACTAGCATTGAACTATTATTAATTATCACAGATTATTTAATAGTTACTATCGTACTATTATGTCCTGCGTAATAGAGGTGACAAGACAAACGTCGCGCTACATAAGTCTATCGATTTAATAGATGATTTTTTTTTCGCTTAAACTGGTAGACGTAATATGACGTGGCCTGCTTGTCGGTCTTCTACAGATTATACTTCGGTGAGTGTGCCCAAGAGCTGCATGAGCTCATCCCACTTTCCCCTTTCTACTATAGGACTTCCAGACACATCGCGGGATATCACTCCTTCTTGGTTGACATCCCACATATCCGCACCAAGCGCCTTTCTGAATCTTTTATAATGCGCACAGCCAAGGAGTGGAATGCCTTGCCTGCGTCAGTATTTCCGAGCACTTACAACCCGAATTCCTTTAAAGTACGAGTGAATAGGCATCTTCTGGGTAAGCTCGCTACATCTTCGGCCCCATCTTCGTCCTGAGGACTGGATTGAGGTCAAGAGCAAATCCATAAGTAATGAAAAAAAAAACAGTGTAACCGCGAATGAGATAGCGATAGTCATAAAATTCTATACAATTTATATGAAGCTTGATGACTGACTCCGGAGTCAGACAGCCGTCGTAGTACAAAAAATTGGTTAAGTCGATAAGGACAGCAATAGGTAGCGATCTCCTTTTTTAACTAGAGCGAATTAGCTATGTGCATCTCATTGAGTGAATATGACAAGACACGTGCTTCCTTCCAGTACCTTCTCTTTCTGCGATCGATTTACAATACGACTAGGAAATTAATTCCTCTCGTCAATCTTCGTTTGCGCAGAGTCCCCGACAAAACCCGAAGTCGTTTAGTAATCAAAGGGTGCAAAGTCGGATAGCAGCGAAAAGGGCGCGAAAACAATTAGCCAATCGTACCAAGGAATTGAAGGTGGCACATCCTGATTGGACAATATAATTTCGCGCGCTATTAAACTTTGTCAACTGCGCAGGTACATCGGGGGAACTTATAAATCGGGTAATACTGTACTGAGAGACGTGCGGCGATATCACCGCATTGATTGAATAGCGTTATGAAGTGCAAAGTCATCTCTAGTACATAAATATAGTATAGCTCAATGGTAGGACAATCTTTTAATTTACAGAGAGAGGCTGTGCTGCGATATCACCGCATTGAATAGCATTATGAAGTGCAATGTCATCTCTTGTAGACGGTCACTTAAAAGGATGCAGTCTGTTAGCGGTTTGGACTGCCGCCAATTTGTGCCGCAATGTGAAATCAAGTCATTTCTTTTACCCTTTCCCGTTATGTCGGTTTGTACGTAACCTGTATTTTGTACTCGCTTGTTATTGATGATTAAACTCAGTTGCTTTTGATCGCAGTGATTTGTGTTTTAATGTTTTCTCTTTTAAAATACCTGGTATTTCTTTAACGTGAACCTTCCGCCGTGTGGTTCCGGCTTAGAATGGACTACCCCAATTCTTCATGTGGGTGTCGTACGAGGCGACTAAGGGATTAAAGGTTTCTTTTGCAGCGTTTATGTTGTCCTGTCAGAACTATCTGGCAGCTGGGTGCAAAAATATTCCGTTGATTGTCTATCCGCTCATTTTTTCAGGAAATTTTTTGCAATCGGTAAATTGCGATTGGTGGGAACTACTGGGAACCCTATTTAGGATCCTTAAATTACACTGAAAAAAATGTTTTGCTAAATAAAATAATACTACTTCCGAACTGTTTTGTAGCATATGAATGTATGAATATGACAAGACACGTGCTTCCTTCGAGTACCTTCTCTTTCCACGCATAAACAAATGTTTGGTTCTGTGCTACAAAAGAGTTTGGAAGTCACAAAAGGTTGGTTATACAGGTTGTAAGGAAAAGTATAAATAACCTTTTCTCAAACATGCTTGGAAATGTGAGCATTATTTTGACAACCTTCTTCGAGATAAATCGGAATTGCTGTACTGGCCAACTACATGCGTGCAGCGGCCGGCAATGTTTGTATGAAAATCCATATCTGTCGTGTTTTGCGGCCAAATAAATTACATAGTAAACTCATATCTGTCGTGTAATTTAAAAATGGAACGATCTTTTTCTCCTAAACATGGCGACCAAAGAGGTAACTCAAAAAAGGTTTTATTTAAATTTCGAACTAACTTGCAAATAGAAAGCTGTTTTTTAAAAAAAATAAAATTGTTGTTCGTTGTTCGTCATTGATTTTGAAAAGAGTTTTAATTTCCGCGAATTATTTGAGAAAATTTATTGTTTTCATTTCCGCGCATTATTTGAGAAAAGTACTATACAAGCCTTGGCCACAACTAGGCATTGATGGACTTACGTATGTTTACACGTTCGTCCATCAATGCCTCTGTTGCTGGCCGCTGCAGTAATGTACTATTAAACCACCTACTCTACCCATCAAACTGAACAACTTTTACAATCGAAGCAAAGCAAATTGTCAGAGCACGAAGAAAATCTGCTGTTCCATAATAAACTGCAACACCTATTGGACTCGAATATATGAGATAGCTGATTTTTTTGTTCTGACAGGTTTGCTCCCAGTTGTTCAGTTTGGTGGGTAGAGTATGAGGTTTAAAGGTTAATGATGTATTTAACAAAACATATATTTTGGTTTAATCGTAGTATCATGCAAAAATACATACCAGTAACGGTATGTATTTTTGCATGATACATTATGCTTATTTATACACAAATATATGGGTGTAGAAAAAATGGAGCGGGATCTTAATCTAAATCTCAAAACCCCCAAAAAAATAAAAAAAAAAACAAAAAAAAATCTCAAAAAAAAAAAATCAACGATCGATCGTCTCTCAAAATCTCTAATCTTTATCTTAATAAGGAAATTACTCAAATGACACGCAAACATGAAAGAAAAACCACTTTGGAATATTCTTAAAGTGTCGACAATCATCAAAAAACAGTGTAACCATGTTGGAAGCGGCGAATTAAGATTAATTTGTTGATAAAATGCTAAACAGGTCATTAGTATTCTGGCGCGACCGGAATTTATGCATGTTAAACATTTGACAGTATTGTGACCATAATTTGAGGTTTAGGTATTTTTTATAAAAGATGGGTTCGTTCTTGACCTCAATATAGTCCTCAGGACAAAGATGGGATCGAAGATGTAGCGAGCTTACCCAGAAGAAGCCTATTTACACGTACTATAAAAGAATTCGGGTTGGAAGCGTTCGTTAATACTGGCTGTGCGCATTTTAAGATTCTGAAAGGCGCTTAGTGCAAATAAGTGAGATTTCAACCAAGTAAGGGGGAGTCCTGCGGTGCGCCTGGATTTCCGATAGATGTTACTTTTTTGTTAAAATCGCGATGTTATAGTACACAAGGTACATTAAGTAGGTATACACTAAACAAAACTTTTGTGACTTGCAAAGTATTTGGTAGCATCTTCATGGGTTATAAATATCAAAATGTGCAACAAAAATAGTTCGCAAGTCACTAAAGTTTTGGTTATATTTAATTAAACTTTTTTTTTCAGTGTAAAGATTTAAGTAGCACCCAGATAATGAATACCTATGGGTTGTCTTTAGAAGATTTCAGTAACCAGTACATAATTTACTATACACAGCCAGTGATTTTATGTTTGTTTATGATTTGATTAGTTTAGCACCTTTATGTCCATCAACACTGGTCAAATATGATAGAGTGTTCCTTACCCTCTTCAAAGAATACCTACAGATAGCTTTAAAAATTGTAGACTGTTTAAGAGTATTTTCTTCAAGATATCTCCAAGAGATATCTAATCTTGTATCCGAAAAAAATCACAATACATGGCCACGAATTCAACATAATTTGTATCACTTTGAAAACAAAAATTTTGCATTCATTTATTTTCGCACCTGTTAAACAGAGAACTAAGTGGGAGCGAGATGCACTATATACCGTACGCTCCACATTTCTGAATCGTTTCGTCGAAGACAATTTGAGAGTACCAGGAAAGCAGAACTGTGGTGGGTCTTAAAAGGGTTTAATGCAGTGTACTAAACACAACAACAAGTGTGTTTGTGTGTGTGTTTGTGTTACAAGTCTGTTAGGATAATGGGAAGGATGCTGACTTCCTGGTACACTTGGATCTATGAAACAAGGAATAACAGGATAAATAAAGTTCATGCATGACCGTATTCCTTTTTGGGTGGTCAGAAACTTTGCTATGAAGAACAACTAACTTCGTAAGTTGAACTTTTCAAGGCTTGAGATGAAATTAATAAGCGAATAAAATATGGGGTACTTATAGGCATGATATGAATATAAGTGAATGAAATATACATAGACTTGTAAACACATAAATATAGTACCTACAGTACCTACAGACTGATCAATCGCGATTTTTAACACGGGAGCAAACGGGAAATACGAGTAGCAAAAAATCTGCTTACATTAGAATCGAGTGGGCATTGCAGTTTAGTAGGAAACATTTGTTTTTTTTTTTAGGTTTGCTCTTATGTAATAGAAAAAGTTATTCAATTTGGTGGTCTGAACCACCCCTAAAAAATTTTCTAAACATTTCAATTAAATCCTGTAGTTTTTGTACGGAAATTTCAACCGGCTATATATTACGGTTTAAAATATTCAGTCCTTTAAATTACGTAGATGAGATTTACGTAGCGTATAGGTAAGCTTTACCCGAAATCCTAAAAAAAAAAAGCTTCAAAAGTAGCTGTTACTTTCCAGATCCTAGTTCCAACCTTCCCCAACATTTCTTCACACGACTCATCAATTTCTTAGAAACATAAACAAGTTCTAAAGTAACTGTGAGGCGGTGGAAAACAAGCAATTATGTTAGCGAGAGTGACATTGAAGGAGAAACTTAGCAATCATGGTCAGGAGTTGAAGTAAGAACGCCTTCGTTTATAATTTGAATCTCTATGACCATTGGAACAGAATATATTATTGTGGGAATGCTGGACGTTGTATAAAATGTATTTAAGTAATTAGAAGTATTAGGGATTGATTATAGCTAAATCTACCACACATATATATGACCGAGTGCCCGAAGACGATGACGTCAGTAATAGGGCAAGGTGGAGAGTACAGACGCGAAATGCTGACCCCACCACCATATTATGGGATTAATAAGCCAAGAAGAGAGAAGTGACCGAGATCTAAAGTACACCTATATACGAGTTTATTCAATCTTGAGTTGACTTCAAAAATACTCTGATAGAAAATAATTGAGAATGACCATATAATTTGCACCGACCCCAAGTAATGTCAGGGCTGACGATGAGGGATAGACAAAAGCACAGAGTTGTCAATATTATGACAAAATACCTTACCCTATCTCTGATCGTATCGATCTCCCATTCCATCAGACATAGGAAGGTTAGGATGACATCTTCTGTGTTTAGCGCATACGGTTGTTAACAGTGATATATTTATGAAGGGGCCAATCAGGTCATTTTCCATGGCAGCTGGCTTTTTAGGGGTGGGTGACGACTAGCGGCCGGCAATGTTGTATGAAAATCCATATCTGTCGTGTTTAGCTGCCAAGTAAATTACATACTAAACTCATATCTGTCGTGTAATTTAAAAATGGAACGATCTTTTTTTCCGAAACATGGCGACCAAGGAGGTAACTTATCAAAGGTTTTATTTAAATTTCGAACTGCAAATAGAAAGCTGTTTATTGAAAAAAAAACTAATTGTTGTTCGATGTTCGTCAAATGTTCGTCATTAATTTTGAAAAGAGTTTTAATTTCCGCGAATTATTTGAGAAAATTTACTGTTTTAATTTCCGCGCATTATTTGAGAAAAGTACAATACAAGCCTTGGCCACAACTAGGCATTGATGGACTTACGTATGTGTGCCTCGGCTTCGCCTCGGCCCACATTTACACGTTCGTCCATCAATGCCTCTGTTGCTGGCCGCTGCAATAATGTACTATTATTTGCACACCAAGAATATACAAATAGATAATTGGAATTGCGGTTCAGAAACAACTAAATTGCTTCTCTATCTAAAGATTAGCAGTCACTGATGTTGATCAACTAGGAATCCATAATTAATAATTACAAAAAGCCCCTTAATTTAGATTAATTAAGATTAAGAAAACTTAAAAGAAAAGCCAGTCAGTAGGTAAGGTAAGTACCACTACAAGAATTCCACAACTTTCGCCTTAACACAATTTCTCAATATACTAGTGACTCGTGAATTAAATGAAACTGCTAAATAAAGCCCTTCCTCGTTAACATGTGCTTGCTAACTTGCAACTTTTGTTTTTGAAAACCTTTCTCTCTATGAATGGTGTCTGACAAATCGAGTTTCGCTCAGGCAGCGCTATCATAAGTACGTTAAAACGATTTTTCCCATTTCCATTCCCCGAATATGCATCCTATTCTTTGCCCTCATACACAGTTCACTAAGTCCTTCTTCTTCTTCAGGTTCCTCTCCATTACTGGAGGTTGGCAGTCAGCTCTGCATATCCCTGTCTATCTCTCGCCAAACGAAACAGCTCTTCGACGCTGGCGATGTCTGTCCACTCTTTCAGGTTCGCGAGCCATGACATTCGTGGCCTACCGACGCTTCTTTTGCCCTACAAGTCCTAATATAACTAATATACTGTGTAATGCCTCTGACATAACCAAGTGAAGTGGCCCGCGGTCCATCAATCAAGGCAAAAATCGACTACATGGGTACAAAACATGTTCGTATTTGTAATACGGTTAGGATCTCTTCTCCTTGCCCCTTCAGACCTGAGGCCCCTTTCATTTTTCCAGTTTTGCCAGTCATTAGTTACTCCATTGCTTGGCACTATTTTAAAATTTAGGGAAAAGAGTGGGGCGTATCTTCCTAGATTTCATGACTCTAAAACCAGACTAAATCTTGTATGTATTGTCGCAACCGCTTGATTAATGTGGACGTCAGTAGGTATGTCTGTCACAGCGTTAATACTGTACCTTTCACCACTTAACTTGAAGCTTGGATTTATTATTGCAATTTCCTTCTCTCGTTTACTTATACCTGGTGTAATTTTGTGGAAATAACTGAGTATAATCTTTGTTGGTTGACCTCTGTCTGTCTGTCTATCTAGATGTCTGTCTGTAAGTATGTCTGTGTATACTTATAAAGTAACTGCTGCTTGCTTGCAAAGAGATTGGTCTTTAGCTATAACTTAATGTTTGGAGAATTTCTATTTACTGTCATTAATTTCATACTCCAATCCTCTCGCAAATGAGCATTGAATGGTAAAAATTTTGAGCATAGTTTCATAATGTAAGTACTCGTTTTTACTCAACATACTCACTGCGCCTGTATAATGAGAGCTTTTAGCGTCTTCTCCAGTTTTTTCTTCTCGCTTCAATTCAATTCAATTATACTTTATTGCACACCAAAACAAAACATACATGCTAGATACATATACGCTTCGTATGTTCTAGTTGAATATTATGACCATAGAAATACGAAACATAATGTTGAGGAAAAGGAAAGAATTCCCACGTGCTGACTCATCGAAATTTTAAAAGTAACAAAAGTTACCAAACATAAAAAACATAATGACGATGAAGATTATGAATTCCTAGAAGATTTTGACTATGGCGACTCCTAATCTTTATAGGAAAGTAGTCAGGTACGCGGGATATTATTTAACACGTTTGTGGGCAGTGGCGGCTACAACCGTAAAAATGGATTGTGAAAATTGGCGTAGTATAAGCCGTTCGTATTCTGGCTCCCAAAAAAAAACACTACGGTCATAACAGACTTTTCGTCATACGATTTTTGGATAGACCACGCCCACTGCCATTCTGTGTAGGCATGCTACTGCACTACTGCCAAATTTAAGCATGCGTTGTAGGGTCATATTTTTTTGGGGCCTCAAACTCACATACTGAATAGTGCACACACTGACAGTACGGGTTTTACCATTGTCTTTGTACCGACCGTACTACGGCGGCGGTAACCGTACTGTCCCAATCTTCGATGTCATTTAGGCACAGTGTTGCCAGTACTGTTATGTTATGACGGTCGTATAAATTTTGTATGGAAATTTTCAGTGACATTTCTGGATTCGCCCTGCCCACGAACGTGTTAAGTGTGTACGTGTACGCGCTAAACACAGAAGATGCACCCTCTCGTCTCTCTACAGCTAGATAACTCATTATGTCTGATGGAACGGGAGACCGATATGATCAGAGGCCTCCGTTGATCAGAGGTGAAATCAGAAGGGGTTACAGTGACAGCCACTGAATCTGAAACATAATATAGGGCTCCCACACATAACTGCGAGGTTGGATCGCATCGCAAATATCTGCCAACGCTCGATGACTTATTACGATGACATATGAATGATTATTGCACGCAGTGCATCGCAGATATTTGCTATGCGATGCGACGTCGCAGTTATGTGTGGGCACCGATAGGTACCAAAGATGCGATTTTTTAAAAGCTTTTATACTATAGCCTTTCTGAATAAACATAAAAAGTACTTAAAGGTCATTGTATATTCTACTAACAAAATTGAAAGTGCGATGGACGGTGGGCATCTTGAATAATGATGTAGGACTTGTGCAAACACTTCTATCCGATTTCACTTTTCAATTAGATGGATTGATAGTTTGATCAAATGAAAATGAAATTTTGTTGATTTAAAATGTATTTATCTCTATGAAATCTTACAGTATTAAAATTGAAAGCTCTACAAATACAAATACAAAATACAAAATAATTTTATTTCTCCACAAATTGTTACATACAAATAGACAAATACACAGAAAATACAAGCATTTTTATACAAAACAATTAGAGGGAGACTGGAGCCTAACGTAGGTAAACCAGAAGGTAAACCTGAGAATTGTAAGTCTCCAGGCACCCCCACCCGCAGCTTATTTAAGTTACAAAAGTCTGTAATATTAATCTGATTGATCCATGATACATAAAAAGTTAGGAGAAACAAAGTATAACTTGAAACATTATGTTTTAGGAACAACAGTTTGATAGTAAATTAAGACTGAGATAATAAAATATTTTCATATACTTACCATTTCATGAGACGTGTTGATTGTGGATAGACTGTGGTGTGTAGTGTGGTGAGTGAGTGTGATGTATGAATGTCGGGCTGAATTTAGTGACCAACGCTAATCCGTTGGCTGAAGAGACACATCCAATACAGCAATGTCACACCAGCCAACCGACCAACGCTGAAAACAGCCGATCCGAAAAACAAGGGAGAACAAGCGTTTGGGCACATCCAAAATAGCCCTACGACGAATCTTGGGATCGGAACAAGGTAAGTAAATACTTTTGCCACTATTTGGATGTACCCAGCCACTCGTATATTTTCTGAGTGTAGATCCGCAAATAAAGGAAACAACTAGTATACAACGGTTAGGATTTGTTCGGTTCCTTCGTAATCCAGCCTTTGCAACCATTCTTGGATATCCTTTTTACAGGAAGATTTGGCTAAAGTGTATATTTTAAGAGCTTTGTCAACTTGGTTATACAGGTAAGGGCCCAGGAATATGAAGAAGTTTTGGGCAAAGCTAGTTGAAACAGCTCGATGGGGACATAAATTGGTACGACGAGAACCAGGGAGAGAGGCATGGAAAGGTAACTCTACATGTTGTCTTAAAATAGTGGAGAGTACAAAGAGTTGTCGGACTGTGAGGACTTTACAATGTTGATACAGTAAGGAAGTAGGATATCTGAATGGGTAATAGATGAATAGTTTTTTTTGATAATAGAAATAATTGACCTGAAAATCAGTAGAACCAAAACCGAATGTATGTTCTACGATTTCGTTGGCATAGCGTATCTTTGCCAGTCTGCTCTGAATTCCGGTACCTACCTAGGTTCAATTTTACAAAACGAAGGCGATATAGATCGAGACGTGAAACGCCGAATCAACTCAGGGTGGATGAAATGGCGACAAGTTACGGGAATGCCCTGTGACTCCCTCCAAAAACTGAAGTGAAAAAAACGTCAGTAGAACTGTCGTCATGTTAGGCTCGGAATGTTGGGCCGTTAAAGTGATGAAAAATGACTGCATGCAGTAGAAATGCGAATGTTGCAGATGGATGTGTGGTGGAACGGACAGCTTTAGGAATGAGTACATTAGAGGAAGTTTGAAAGTAGCTCCCGTGATATAGTTACGCGGTATTTGATTATCGTGGTCAATATATGAATGTGGATGGTTGCATAAAGAAAAGAATGAATGAATGAATGAATGAAATATACTTTTATTTACACCAAAAAAACACAGATTAGAAAAAGAAACAAGAAAAATCGATAATGGTACAAATAAGGCGGTCTTATCGCTAAAAAGCGATTTCTTCCAGACAACCGTAGAAGAACCTTAGAAGGAAAAAGACCAAAGAAAAGATGGATGGATTGTGTATAAGATGACGTGTAAAAATGGAGTGTGCGCTGAAAAGATAGCCAAAAGATATGAATAAAGGAAGGCGACATGTACTCGTATTGCGCCGACTCCGAGTAACAGGATGAGGGTAGGAAGATGATGATAGTAGTTTCCATTTAAAAAGCGAAAACGTTTGTAAACTCCAACGTTTTCGCCTCTTGTATGATTGCATTGTCTCAATACCTCCATGATCCTCTTAAAACCTTATCACAATAACTTCCCATACAGGGATCTTCATGAAAAAAAAAACTGCAAACAGAGTAAAATGCACATAACATTATCAGAGGGGTTAGAAGTGCAAAGTAGGCGTGGAACGCGTGCCACACGGTTATGCAACGATTTGCATAACATCATAAGAGGCGCGGCGTTGTGCGGGCGAGAGGTCATGAGTAGTTGTAGCAGCGTGATTGGGAAGACAAGTGGCGACAGTCGTCTCCGATGCAAAAGCTCTACTTTGCATTTCTAACCCCTCTTGTAATGTTCTGTGGTAAAATGTTTATTTCCTCATCTGAATTCTACCAACAATGTTCATTTCCAACGAGAAATCGTAGAATGGCGTAAATTACCATTTGGCGGACAATGCAGCGGTCTTTCACCCTGCACGCGGATCACATTCAAAATGGCGGGAGATTTGAATTTAGAAGAGCCAGCGCCGGCGCATGTTTCGCCCACGGTGTGCGGTGAATGCCGATTGGACGGTGGTTAGGGCTGGCTAGAGACAGATTTAAATTTAAATGTTTCTAAGTAATATCAATTTCTACTAACAGGATGGCTCTTATAAAAAGATGTTGTCCCAATTTTTTGTAATATTACGTAATCCAGCATACATAACGTTTTGAAAAAATGCTTTGCAGTGTCATTTGCAGAAAAAAAAACCTAATGATTTATTTTAAATAAAACAAGTTTATGTAAAATTCTGCACTTTAGGGCTGCGTCACCGTCTTGTTTATAAAAACGAATTTTATTCCTTTTTATTTAGCTGGGTGCATTATTATTATTTAAATCAGTCTTTAAATTTAAAACTTTACCCTAATTATTTCAAAATATAAAAAAATAACAAAATGTTTATTGAACCAATGTGGGATACATGTTTATTCTCTGTGTTTCATAACAAAACACTACCTTTTTGTATCGTGTACTACATAATTTTTATAAAACTCCCTTGTGCCAACCCTACCCTCAGCGACACGGTCATTATTCAGCCTAGTTTATCTTTTATCTACGTCTGATATAGTTTAACTAGTCTTTGTGCCAGCTCTGAATGAATGAGCTTTGAGAAACACTACACTTTGCTGCGTCTGGGGTTCACAACTTTTGGTACGGCCAGGGGCTTAACACTTTTGGTTATTCATTATAAATTTAGGTTTATTTTTTTTGGGTGATTTCAAAGGATGCCACATGGAAATTATTATTAAGCATACGCTTTCCGTCAGACCGTCTCGTCCGTACGATTTTTTTTTTTATGGATATTAAGGATTGCCAATAAAGTATAGGTACATTATAGAACATAATTATCTAAAGCAGGGGTGCTCAGACTTATAGTGGCGACGATTTACAACAAAAATATTCAACTCATTGCTGTGCAATGGTTCATGTACTGACATTCAAACCTACTAGCAAACATAAGCTGTGTGTGTATTTGGGCTCGAAAAATCAGCCTTTTCATACATTTTTGGTGTACCCACTAATAAAACTTACAGCTACAGCTTTCATGCCATAATAATAAATGCTTAGACGGACAAGTTCTATCAGAAAAATGCATTAGTTTTTGTTATCCGTCACTTTCACATTTGGACCAAAGATGACTATGAAACGCGGATAAAATAATTCTAGATTCTTAAAAACGAAGGAACGATTCTTATTCTTTGAATATAATTATTTTATCCAATAAATTAGTGTTCCGTACCAAAATTTATAAACCGGAACACTTAACGAATCACATAGGTGTCCGCCTGTCCGTGCGTCCGGCGTAAATGAATGCGCAAGAGCACTAATGAGCTTCGAAACACATTCAGGTTAAAAACATTACCCTCTTTTTGGCTCACCGGATTTGGGTAAATACAGTACTTTGGTATTGTTCTGGAAGATAATTTGTTAAGAGGATAGACCAGTACAGTGTAGTCAATACAAACGTATTCCCCTGTGTTCTCCCTGGATAATGACACTAGATAATTTTTTTTTACCATACAATCTATGTCACCTCTGCCATGTTTTGTTTTGTTTTTTTTTTTGTCTTAATTAATTACTGTAAGAACTAGGGACCTTCGAAAATGACCAATTTTATCGCCCATTTTCAGACATCCAGTAAACAAAGATGAATATAAACAAGAAAAATATACGCCAAAGCCAAAGACTTTTTCATATTATTTTTTAAAAGAATTATTAAAATCGGTTTAGTTTTGGAGGAGGAAACAGGGGAATACGAAATGTCGATTTTGTCTATTAACATTGGTACGAGCTGCAGTTGTCTCTTTCGCACTCTAGTCGGCGGGGTGTATGGGTGGGGCGGATATGATAAATAATGTATTAGTCGGAAAAGTGGCATATTCTCCAAATTAGCATTTCAGCCCGTCTATCCTCTTAAGTCTTTCACTGAAGTTTCCAAAACACTCATGGAATCCCACGAAAGTGAATTAGAAATCACTTAGTAGGTATGTCAAGATTGTCAAGAACTGCAGGTCAAGCCAAGTGTGTTTGCTGTCTGGAATAACCGGCTACTAGTGCTGTGATATCGATGATTACAAAATGTCGATAAAATAATACAAGGTCCTTTTATAATATTGTGATGGTTTTTTTGAAGGGATGATCAGACCTTCAAACTGAACTACTTTTTCCATGGGACCAACATCGAAATCGTGAAAAAAATAAATTGTCACAAACATCTGGGTCGAGCAGGTTTGCAGTTTTCTATGGAACGTTAGATTTTTTCCCCCGCCATTGATTATTAATTGCCAAAGTGAATTATTAAAACCACAGTTTTAAAACGACAGTTTATTTACTACAGTTGTTTAAAAAGCTTACTACCTAGCACACCGTTTTTGGACACCGTAACGGACGAGTACAAATTTAAAATGCAGTGAGTCACATGCAAAGTCATAATTTCCATATAAAAGACGCGTAGTGAAAGATTTTTCTCCGTGTATTAGTACATTACTGCAGCGGCCAGCAACAGAGGCATTGATGGACGAACGTGTAAATGTGGGCCGAGGCGAAGCCGAGGCACACATACGTAAGTCCATCAATGCCTAGTTGTGGCCAAGGCTTGTATAGTACTTTTCTCAAATAATGCGCGGAAATTAAAACAGTAAATTTTCTCAAATAATTCGCGGAAATTAAAACTCTTTTCAAAATCAATGACGAACATCGAACAACAATTAGTTTTTTTTTTCAACAAACAGCTTTCTATTTGCAAGCCAGTTCGAAATTTAAATAAAACCTTTGATAAGTTACCTCCTTGGTCGCCATGTTTCGGAAAAAAAGATCGTTCCATTTTTATTAAATTACACGACAGATATGAGTTTAGTATGTAATTTATTTGGTCGCTAAACACGACAGATATGGATTTTCATACAACATTGCCGGCCGCTGCTCGCATGTATTTGGCCAGTACTGCAATTTCGATTTATCTCGAAGAAGGTTGTCAAAATAATGCTCACATTTCCAAGCATGTTTGAGAAAAATTATTTTAATTATGTTTCAACACTTATAAAAAAATGTGTACAATTTGATTACAATAGAGATAGATAATAATAATAATAACGCTCACAGGCACATACATTGTAATGATCCCAAGTAAGCCTCAGGCTTTTTGTTATAGGAATCATGCAACAACGGCACAAACATATAACATTCATGACCGAACCGGGATTCGAACCCAGGACCCTGGTATGGCAGTCCGGCGTGGTAAACATTACACCAACCGGGTCGTCATTCTTCAAGATTCAAGATAGATAACACGTTTATTCATTCAACAGAACAATATAACATAGATAACATTAGATAAATATTCTTTATTTGCACACCAAAATACACAAAAAACAACAACAATATACACGAACAAGAAGGGTACAAATGGCGGCCTTATCACTAAAAGTAATTTCTTTCAGACAACCAATTCTTATTGGTTGGAGATGAATAGAAGAAAATGTGAAACCCAAACCAAAAAGTTACCTGACATGCATGTCAAATGCCGCGTGTTACTGCGCTGATCATAAATAAAATAAGGGCAAAAGAATTATGATTTTCAATTATTCTAAATTGAGAAAATCTCTGAATATCTCCTCGGGAAACATAGTCGTTAGCATTCATAATGAGTAAGTTCATGTACAATTTACAGGCATAGAGTAAAAATATCAAACTCTTAAAACCACTAGCAGCATCAATATGAAAACGAAAGTAATTCTTTTGATTCGAATTTGTATGTTAATTTATATTTAATCCGCGGACCGGATCATTGTAATAAACGTGAGAAAGAAAAATGTAGATCGATTTTATTATTGTGTAGCGAAAGTAATAATTTATGTGGGTTAGCGTAGCATAATTTTCAGTAGGTATACAATAAATTTAATCAATTAATTAGTTTAAGTTAATCGTATTTTTAACAACTTTCTCTATGGAACCAAAAACGAAATCGCAAAAAAAAAAAATTATGAGACGAAAGATTTTTTCGGTTCCGTAGTAGTCCGAGATCCGACCGTAAAATTATGCACCTTAGGCGAACGAAATGTGATATCTTATTAATTTGCCGCAAATATAGGGTTGCCAGGTTCAAAGAAGTCACTTTTGAACCTGGCAACCCTTATTTTTAACCATAGCCATAAGTTCTTTCTTTCTTTCTTTTGTAAATATTATTATTTAGTAGGTTTAATTTTACAGTGTAGTTGTTATGTTAAGTGCATTTTACTGTCTTTCGATAATTAATTAAATAAAGCATCTCAGAATTTAAAAAAAAACCCTATAGTTACGGTAGACTGAGAGGTGGCAACTCTAGTTCTTCCAGTACTTTAGATCAGTCTCCTTCCGATGGCACCTCATTTACTTCCCAAACAGACAGGTGGAAATAGTTATACCAAAAATCATAAGGGAAAAGGTACTTGCGGAAAGATTTTTCTAGGCAACTTGGCGGCGGCGTTGTATTACATACACTAGAATCACATTTCGTTCGCCTAAGAAATAGGTGCATAATTTTGCGGTCGGGTCTCAGTCTATAGAGAAAGTTGCTCAGTTTGATGTTCTGATCATTCCCTTAAAAAAACCGTCAGCATAATAAGAAGGACCCTGTATAAGTAGTTAATATTTATGGTCAGTACTTGTAAAAGACTACTTACTTTTCTTTTTCTTTTTAAGCTTTATAATAAAGTCATTTAACACAAATAATTACACGCGGCGATACCTCTATAAAACTGATTCCACGAAGCATAAAATAAAATACAAAATTCATACGGCTCCCGGTTTTTTTATTACATTTTTATAGCTTGTAAATACCTGATCACTTTAGCCATAAAATACTTTAAAACAGTTTAGTGTCGTAATGAACCAATTTGCCGCTAGCTTAGAACGAAATGAGTTTTGTAAAAGTTATTAGGTACTTTATCAATCAATCATCAATTACTATAAAGTTATTATGGCAACAGACTAGCCGTGCCCGCGACTTCATTCTCGTGGTGTTAGACTGATTTTCGTAAGATAGAAAAACACAAAGATAAAACATTGTTTTAAAGTATGATATTTCATCTCGGATATCGATAAACTTCAGTATTCCATCTCTACAGGGTGAAATTGATATCATTGGCATCCTTTTAAACTAAGGGTCTACCCATCAAACTGAACAACTTTTACTGTGGCAGCAAACCGATCAAAGCAAAAAAAAAACAGCTGTTGCATACATTTGAGTCAAGTAGGCATTGCACTTTAGTATGGGGCAGCAGATTTAGTAGTTGCTCCAATCGGTTTGCTCCCATAGTTAAAGTTGTTCAGTTTGATGGGTAGACTCTTAGTTTAAAACGATGCTAATGATATCAATTTCACCCTGTATATGGAAATATTATTCGTGAGCCAACATAATCACTACATTATCGAATTAAGTGCATAAAAATATTTACAGTTTTTACTATTTGTATGCCAAATAATTAAAATTTTTATAATTATTATTTTGTTACATAAAATATTGACATAGTTTTGGATGTTTAAAAAAAAAGTTTTTTTGCATTTCCTTACCTTACGTGAACATTTTTCAAAACGAGAAAATAAGTCAAAACAATTTTTGCTAGCCCATAATATTGCCTTTACTTTGACGAAACGTCATTTTTAAACGACGAAAAAACAAAAAACGGAGGAGGTTATCTATTCGACGCGTATATTTTTTGTTTTATGTATGAACACGCATAACTTTCTACAGAGTAGTCCGATTTTGATAATTCTTTTTTTATTGGAAAGGGTATACTCCCAAGGTGGTCCCATTTCAATTCGGTAAATATCTGATGACGCACTTCGGAGCTACACAATAGAACTCCTCAAAAGTTGACAGCAAATCATCGGCGATTGAAAAGTTTGCTTCGTATCGATGTACCCTTTGTGTGTGCTGATATCCAGAATTCAACTAATGTATTTCACCACAAAAAAATTATGAAATAAAAATTTTTTACAAAAAAATAAAACCGACTTCAAAACTCAAAAAGTATAAAATAATATTGCAGCCGATGAATTTTACGTTAGCTATCAATTTTTTTTATTGGAGTCGGTGTCAAGCCTAGCCCCAAAAAAATACTGCAAGCTCAGTCTCGAATCGTACAGGCTTGACAGCGACTTCGATAAAACAAATTGATAGCTAACGTAAAATTCATCGGCTGCAATATTATTTTATACTTTTTGAGTTTTGAAGTCGGTTTTATTTTTTTGTAAAAAAATTTTATATACCAGGAAGCTTAGGTATGTTGTATCAAATTCTTACCCAGATGACAGACGAAGTGCACACTGGCGTCAACTTTGTGTACATGAATTAATACCCCGTATAAGTCATTTTACTTTCTTCTTCTTCTTGGTCGTCACTTCATGATGACCATCATGGGCCGCTTGTGCCACTACATCTCTCCAGGAAACTCGATCTTGGGCCCGGTGTATGCTGGCCTGTAGTGTTGTGTATCGATAATTTATTTTACCACATCGGTCCATCTCGTATACCTACATGCGTCCTCTAGCTCTGTTTCCCTCCATACGGCCTGTGATTATGATTTTTTCACACTTTTTAAAACTATCTGCTCCTGTAACATGACAGGGGTAAGAGCGACACAGATCACTTCTAGACGTCAAATTTAAGTGAGATAGTATGGAGATAACCGCCATCTCACTTAAATTTGACGTTTATAAGTGACCTGTGTCGCTCTTACCCCTGTCATGCTACAGGAGCCGATCATTTTACTTTGAGAAGCTCTAAATAGGCATTACAAGCCAATCCCAGAATAACTAATTAAAAATAAAAAATTAAACGAGATGATAGGCCATTAAAGTCCAGTAAAAGTACCAGGGCCCCATAAAACGCAGGCGTATGGACATTATGGCATGTAATCATACAAATTGAGAGCAGTTACCACTAGGGTGGCTATACGCGTATTAATATTTTTATTGCGTAGAATTATACTTTAGCAATTAGAGGATTGATGTTTAGACGTTGAATTTTTACTAAATAATAAGATTAATAAGCAATGATTGAGGGTGTAACAAAACATCCTAGTAATAGTTCAGAAGGGTGTAACAAAACACCCTAGCAATACTTCAGACCATCAAACTGAAAAACTTTCACTATGGATGGAGCCAACTTTGAAATCGCGAAAAAACACAGCTGTTTCATACAAAACTGCACTACCGACTCGACTAAAATTTATGGCATAGCAATTTTTTTTTGCAATTTTAATTTGGCTCCATAATAAACCTAATAGAGTTAAAAAGTAAATTTAAACTTGCGATGTAAGTGTACAGATCTAAGTGTATTTCATTTTGAACTACTTACTATGAAATGAATAGCATATGCTCACGACTATATTCCCCGAGGTGGAGGTACTCGTCAGATATATTCTGAAACCCCTTGAAGCCATTTCATAGTAAGGGCCCCCCCCCCTTACTATGAAATGCCTTGACATAAATAAGGTTACGCTCCTAACACGTGGTGAATGAATAGCAATTCTAATCTTACTATACAGGGTGAGATTGATATCATTAGCATCCTTTTAAACTAAGAGTCTACCCATCAAACTGAACAACTTTCACTATGAGAGAAAATCGATCGGAGCAACAAGAAAATCAGCTGTTCCATACTAAACTGCAATGCGTACGCGACACAAAATGTATGCAACAGCAGATTTTTTTTATTGCTCCGATTGGTTTGCTCCCATAATAAAAATTGTTCAGTTTGATGGGTAGACTCTTAGTTTAAAAGGATGCTAATGACATCAATTTCACCCTGTAGATCTATGTAGAGATCTAATATATGCCACGATTTTTTAGCTGTCACTTTAGAAGTGCTAGTGAAATGTTTGGGAATGGCAAAGTTTAGAATACTCTATCAGGGAATATGAAATTACAAGCTAACGTATTATATTCCCTATCCGTATTAAAATAGGTATTGTTTTACATTGTTGCCGCTGCACTAGGATGGGCATCCTTCACCCTTTCGGAATTTTAATTAGGAGATAATTAAATTTTGTACAGCCTGCACTTTTCTTACTATATCAATTACTAGCGACCCGCCCTGGCTTCGCACGGGAGCAATGCTGATATAAACCTTCTTCTTGAATCACTCTATCTATTAAAAAAACCGCATCAAAATCTGTTGCATAGTTTTAAAGATCTAAGCATACATAAGTACAGACAGCGGTAAGCGACTTTGTTTTATACTATGTAGTGATAGTGATAGTGATGATGATATTACTAAGCCATCATCATCATATCAGTCGATAGACGTCCACTGCTGGACATAGGCCTTCCTCAAGGATCGCCACATCGACCGGATTCCCGCCGCCTTCACCAGGTCGTCGGTCTACCAACGCTGCGCTTACTTTCCAGTACGCGGTTGCCTCTCGAGAACTCTTCAGCCCAATTCTTTGAGCTATATCAGTAACTTTGGTTCTTCTCATCTCATCTTTCATGACTTTGCCTGTGAGCCTTTTCCCAAAATTATGCTTCAACTTCCCAAACAACCATACTTACATGGAAAAAACCGATCAAATGCGAATCGGGCTACTCGCGCACTGAGGGTTCCGTACCACACCACCATACTAAACATATTATTAACTTAGAAAAAAAGTTTTGTTTCCTCCTGGACCTTTAATGTGACACCTACCTAACAATTCGCTGGATTTTATTATTTGTTGTTATACTGTAGACTGTAGAGTTTGCTTTATAATCACACCAAGTTTGACGCTTGTATATGTAATACTGTTTTTACGATAGAGGGAGAAGAAAAAATTTTGATAAAAACTTGTTTCTTGTATGACCCCTTAAATTTTAACTTTTTGACATTTTTATTAATACCTACGTAATACCTACTAATAACGCATATTCTGTGAAAATTTAAACTTTCTAGCTATTACGGTTCAAAAGTTACAGCCCTAAATAGGTAGGACGGACGGACGGACAACGTAGGCTTATAAGGGTAATAGGGTCGTAATAGGGTCCCGTTTTCACCCTTTGGGTACGGAACCCTAAAAACAACATGGTATTCCAAAACAACTTCGAAACTATTTTGTTTATCTATAAATCTATGATGCAACATGCATTGTATGCAGCCATTGGTGCCAAGATCATGTCAAATAAGGATATGACCCGATTATAAGCCAAGGGCAAATAGGGTGACGACTGACACTTCTTCATGTTTGTTTATCTACGTACATCACGACTATTGTTAATATTTGGGGT
Source organism: Agonopterix subpropinquella (assembly GCA_922987775.1). Classification (NCBI taxonomy): domain Eukaryota; kingdom Metazoa; phylum Arthropoda; class Insecta; order Lepidoptera; family Depressariidae; genus Agonopterix; species Agonopterix subpropinquella. The sequence goes on along the minus strand of OV277694.1, from coordinate 14,379,972 downwards.
AATCGGGTACTTCGATACAACTAGTAACTTTTCGCCATTTTGAAAAGGAAAATGGGCAGAATAGGTATTTGAGACTGACGCTCAATTTTATCTTTTTGTCTGTAGAAAATGCTCGTTGTCCTTTCGTTATTTTTCGGCCACAGTCCAAACCTACAACCCCTCTTAAAACTTTATTATGAAGGATTAAGTTTGTAGTTGAAAAAAGTTAAGTTTGTCCGTAATATTTTCAAGACCTGTATAAGATCGTTGCGACAACCTATCATCATGAATAAAGTATAGATATTTGATTCATTCATCAATGGATACGTCACCATAAACAAAAATATAGAATAATCATAGACATTTTAAACACTTTCACAATAACAATTTAATAACATTTATTTTCTTTCTTATGCTGAATATTTTTAAAGGGAATAATCAGATCATCATCAAGTTGAGAATATTTATCTTATCTTATCTTGTCTTGAAGAACATTCTTTAAGGTTATCATCTTCCTGCCCTTGTCCCATTACTTGGGGTCGGCGGCACGATATATCGTCTTCCTCCGTTCATTTCTTTTAGCCGTCAATTCAGCGCATACTCCTTTTCTACACATCATGTCATCTTCCACACAATCCATCCATCTTTTCTTTGGTCGTCCTCTCTTTATGCAGCCATCCAGATTCATATTTAACACTCGTCTTGTAATATGACACTCCTCTCTTCTCATCACATGCCCATACCACGACAATCGATTACCGCACAGTTTTTCATTTACTGTTGCTACTTTCAAACTTCCTCTAATATACTCATTCCTAATCTTATCTTAAAGGTAAGTCCACCAAAATCGTGAAAAAGTCTGTTGTTCGACAAAAAGCAAGCAATTAAGAGTTCCAGTGCATATTTCCAAATTAAAAAAGGGGTCAACATGGAGATAACATCTTCAGGAAAAAAAACATACAAATCAATCAAAAAATTCCGAAGTTTACACATATTTAAAAAATATGCAGACGAATTGAACTCCTCTTGAATTCGGTAAAAAAATACAATTTATTACAAAGAGGGAAGATTCTTACCAAGTGGAGGGTTGCAGACAAGTAACATTGTTATATTTATTACCAAGAGAGAAGGTTGATAATACAATGTAGAGTGATATACAAGCTGTTGCATTTTGTATGGAGATAGGATAACGCTGCTAATGGAGTATCCTAGTCATTGTCGCCGCCTTCGGGCGGTTGTGTTACTTAGTTTGAGGCCAGGAAATGAGAGGTGAAGTTGACATACAATACAAATACCTATACAGGGTTACAGGGAACGTCGTACAGAATATTAAAGGACGTTATTATACAGGTCATTTCTGATGGATTTGATTCTGTAATATGGTGTCCGTTATGGAGCCTATTGAATTTTTAAGATATAAAAAAAATCCTTAATATTTTGGCTTTTTTTCTTTTTTTTTGGGATAAGAACTCCTAGAGTATCTAGTTTCAGTTTTTGTCAATCATTTTTATTAATTGACATATATGCCTTCTAACTAGATACATAAAATAAAATCGGTCAAGTGCGAGTCGGGCTACTCGCGCACCGAGGGTTCCGTACCACACCATTACAGAACACAACATTATTAACTTAGAAAAAAAAACTTTTTTTGACCGGGACCTTTAGCGCAAGACCGACTCAAACCTGGCCGGTTTTTAGTAATTGTTGTTATTCTGTAGAGTTTACTCTATAATCACACTAAGTTTGACGCTTGTATGTATTACCGTTTTTACGATAGAGCGTGAAGAAAAAACGTTAATAAAAACTAGTTTCTTGTTGAGAACCCCCCTTAATTGTTAACTTTTTGACATTTTTATTATTTGTTAACAAATCCGCCGTAATAACGCACAATCTGAGAAAATTTCAACTATCTAGCTGTTACGGTTCAAAAGTTACAGCCCTAAATAGGTAGGACAGACGGACGGACGGACGGACGGACGGACAACGTAGGCTTAGTAATAGGGTCCCGTTTTCACCCTTTGGGTACGGAAGCCTAAAAACCGACTCTAGGAGTTCTAATCCCAAGAAAAAGATAAAAAGCCAAAATATTCAGGATTTTTTTTTTAATCTAAAAAATTCAATATCTCCATAACGGTTAAGTTTCGGACACTATATTACAGAATCAAATCCGTCAGAAATGACCTGAATAATATAACGTCCTTTAATATTCTGTACGACTTTCCCTGTAACCCTGTATACACGCTGTGATATAAAGGCCAGGCCAAGAGAAAAGAACCTAACATGAAAATAAACAAACATTGTCACACATAATCTAGTCCCCAAAGATTTTATGTCGTGCTCCGACCGCAGCGATGAAATCCTACTTACACTGAGAGAAAAACTTATCCAGAAATTAAAAAACCGTTTTGTTACTGGCGTAAAAACTAATTTATAGTTATGAATACTAAAGTTCTGCTGTCATTACTGGCACAAGCAGTTTTTTACAATAGTTTAGTATTATTAAAATGTAATCCCTACAAACTAGTTTTAGTAAAGTAAAATATTACATAATAAAGTAATTCTTGCATAAATAGTGTAAGTTTCACTTTACTTTAGTTATTTCCAAAATCATATTAGCTATGATTAGTAATCACAATTGTAATTTTTAATAGACAGTTTTAATAAAAGTAGAGAAACAAAAGGCATAGTTAATTCTGCAACTGCTTTGTTTTTGCTATAAATAACGTCGTGTTAATTAAAACACTCGTTTGTAATAACAAGTGTTTACCTGTTATTTCGATTAACACTTTTTTATTAATTTTGACCAACCTCCTTTGTAATTCCTAGTGTTCCCATAGTTCTTTTTATGACGCTCGTCTTTTATAACCAGCTTATGATTAGTTATATTTACTACAAACATTTCATCGTAATAACTGCACGTAATTTTGTCATTTCTAGTTTCTCCTTTCTTCTTTCAATAAGCCATTTTTGTGATTTTAAACAAACTAATTTTGAATTTAATACCAGTTTGGTAATATTTAAAACTATTTGTGATTGCTGACTTTCTGAATTGCCATATTAATTTCATTTCGTTTTCACCTCCCGGCCGGATTAGACGTATCGTTATCATCTCTAAAGTGATCATAACAGTAACAGTGAAGTGAAGTGTTTAATTTTATTAAATTAAGTGTCCTAAATTTGGAATCGTTGACTGTCTTGAACTAAATATTAAAAAATTATATAATAAGATGATGGCAACTAAAGTTTCCAGCCAGATGAATCTGGAAACGGACATGGATCAGCTCACTAGCGATTTACTGACAAACTTGGGACTAAATGTTTATGTCAGAGCTTTTTGTGGTAAGTAAAGTGTGTGTATTTATTCATTTATAGTGTGATAGGTAGGTACGTACTAATGTAACTTTATAGGCAAGATCAAGGAAGGAAAAGATCTGTTATCTCTTACTAACCATATCATTTCTGCCAAAAGTGCATAAGTAAATATAAATATTTCTATGTCCTTCATGTCATATCTATTTTCTTCTCAACCTGACATGAATGTTTAAAAAATTCACTTGACCGCCCTTTCATATTTATTAATGATTGCAGAAGGCAAGGAAGATGCTGGGATACTAAGGCTTCTATCAGATGATGAGACATCCAAGCTTATACCAGTACCTGGAGACAAGGCTAGATTTAAAGTTAACCTAGCCAATTGGAAGCAACCAATCGACAATTTAAATAACGTAGACCCCTGGACTTAACACCAAATGTGAGTTCTTTCCCATATATTCCCTAAATAGAATAGATTTTTATGATCAATGTGTTTTTAATTATCTATCTGAGATTACTAGTAAGAGCGTCAATTTTAGGCGTTACTTTGTTCGTATTGATTCTGAATACTTAGTACCTAGCTGTAGGTTGGCATACCTAAATTTTTTGGAGTTGGATGCCATCTTTGGCTATACTGATCTAGTAACTTCCAGACATCATGATCAGTATCAATATCTAGATTAAAATATAATGTATTTATTTAATCGTTATTTTTTCAGAACCCGCGGCGCCTGATGCTTTAAATAACACCAGTCTGCCACAACTACCGTACTGGACTTTCAGCGTGCCGTTAAAGGAAAAAAAGAAATCGCTGTGGCTTTTAAATTATGTAGGTACTTAGATAGTAATCTGTTGTAAAAACTGAAATGAAAATAAACTACATTAACTATTATTTTAAGTTTCATTTGAACACAATTACCTATACCTTATAATTTAGTGGAGTTGTTATAACAAATCGTTTTACTAGGTATCACAATTTTCTCCTGTATTTTTTATTCTGTATTTCTTTACAGCATATACATAATAATATGTATATACACTTTTATACGAGGTGTTTTTCAGTAGCTAGGAAAGAACGCAATAACCTGAATACTGATACGTTCTTGCTAGCAACTGAAAAAGTACTGTAGAATGACACACATTGTACATGTTATGTACAAGGTGTAACAAAACACCCTAGTAATACTTAAGGGGGTGCTTTAGACCATTAAACTGAACAACTTTCACTATGGACCCAACTTTGAAATAAAAAAAAAGTTGGCTCCTTACTAAAAGTTGTTCATTTTGATGGTCTGAAGCACCCCCTTAAGTATTACTAGGGTGTTTTGTTACACCCTGTATAATGTTGTAAAGAATACAGGGGAAAGTTGTGATATCTAGTATAACGATTTGTTGTAACAATGCTACAATCTTGTAAAAATTACTCATTGTTTAGTAATATCAAGTAGGAACTCATTAGAAATTGTAAAAGTACAAGCTAGAAATTAGACTGCATTTTCTAAAAAACACTAAATTGTTTAGTAAGAACAAGCACTATGTTTCGTAATTATAAAATGCAAACTAGTATTTACAAAATGTTCAATTCCATTTAAATAATCGTTTAGTAAAATCAAGTAAGACATCGTAGATATCGTAAAGTAGTTTCTAAAATTCAGTTTAAAGACAACTAGTAAGTGCTATCGTTTTATTTGTAGATAATGAACGACTCTATGTTTTTACAAAATGGTTTGTATATTCTGTACATCAAAATTTGGAGGATTACTGTTTCATTTTAGAAATTACAAAACACTTTGTCTTAACTGTGACATCATAATGACGTCATCGTTTTGAGGATTAGTATTGTGCGTTAAAAATTACTAAACGCTCACTACACTAATTACTAAATACAATAACTAAAAACGACTCCTTCTTATTACAAAACTTTTGTTGTCGTGGGATCTGCAAATATTTATTTAATAATTAGTGAATTTTTGTAATAACAAATGAAGTTTTCTCTCAGTGTAGGTACTTACCTTATCTTTGCTTTGTTACTTTTAGCCCGGACTTATATCAAAATGATGATGACCAAATAACGTGATTATAATGTAATCTAAACTATTATAAAACTGTAACAGAAGTGTATGAATCAAAATGTGAATCAAAGAATCGTAGTGTGTGGCGAGCCGTAGTCTCTGCCTACCCCTGTGGGATATTGGCGTGAGTATATGTATGTATACTAGCAGAAGTGTGTCTGTACATTGAAGATATTATTTACAAGAAAAAGATTACGATATGGTTTTTAGGTATCCCTGACTCCAAATCACCCTTTTTTAGAATTGGGGAGTTGACTACATACAATATATTTTAGTTTTAACTGCTCAGTAAATAAACCGTTTGAAAATAACGCTAAACTCACATTTTCAGTAATTCTGTTGCTTGAATACTATTTTTAATATCTGGATAAACTATAAAAAGTATCAAAACGACGACGAAAAACAATGACGTCACTCTCCAAATTTTAGTACAATATTTCATACAATGCACGCGTTTTGACGTTTGATAAAGAGTTGTTAATTTGACTAGTTGGAAACTCGCGGATTTTTGACTGTCTGTTTATTTGAAACTGCATCACGCAAAAACTACTAAACTCTTTTGTTTGATAGCTTATGAATTCACCAAAAAACTGGTGTATAATTTGTGCGGAGGAATTCGCGGATAAACTCTATACATTATACTTATACATAATACACCATGATATGAGGTAGCTACCTACAAAATAATATTCAAATTTATCATACAAAATAATATTTGCCCCTTGCGGGATTCGATCCTGCGACCCGCGGATCAGCAGGCAGGTTCACTACCAATTGAGCTTCATAATATCATCATATATTGAGAGTAAATCTATGATTGAGAGTCATAATATTAACGAAGGTACGGCGCAAATGGCCACAGTCACCGGTCAGCAGTTCACACGCTTTTTCATATATTTTGTAGGGACTCGCCGCACACGTGTGGTTGGTGGTCGCCACTTGCTACAGCAGTGACCACGACCGCAACAGTCACCGGTAGTGGCTTTGGGCGTTGAGTAGAATGTTTAAGGTCAAGGACAAGGTCATTGATCTTGAAGGTCACCGGAGGTGGTGTTCCCCCACCCTAATACGCCCACATCCTCCGGATCCCGAATGTTACATCTGGCGATTGCTTTTTGTTGAAAAGTCCTAATTTTGTATGGGACCCTCGGGCTAGGGTCCGTTCGGGGAAATGGCCGTTCGGGTAAATGTCCGTTCGGGGAAAAGGCCGTTTGGGGAAATGGACGAAACTGGGAACTGGACGTTTGGATCCATAGTGAACGTTCGGGGAAAAGGACGTAACTGACCTGATCCGAATAAACACTAGAAAAGGCACTGGAAAATTATTATGTGTATGTACGATTGTCTTGCTCTCTCTTCTCGCTTACCTAGCGGCCCTCCCACAAACAACGTGTGGCTTGCGAAGATTCTTATCTCCAGATAGGATATTTGCTGAAGAATTTTCCAGTTAAATCCCTATACTGTTTCTGAGACGTTTTAACACTTTCGTTTTATTTGCACCGGCCACATGGTTCAGAGTTATGTTGTAAATTAAAAGATAAAGAGTAAATAAACGAAAAGAACTTTTTTTAAATATGTTAATTTATTTGGTAGATATTATTTGTTTCTATGCACGAATAAATAATGGTCTATTTATCAAAATCGTGACGGATTCATTTATGTTCACGTGATCTGAATATATCAACCAAAGCCGAGCGGAGCGAAGATAATATGAAAAATTTTCCTTGCTTATCAAAATTATGGCATGGCATGGCCGATGCTCACGACTAAGTTCCCCGAGGGGGTAGTCAGAGATATTCTGAATCCTCAGAACATTCACATTTCACTAGTAGTACCGAAACTCTGTCCAGTGTAACGGGGAGTGAGCCCGTCGCCACTTGTAATGGACAGTAGGTACAATACATGCCTCGAAATTAAAGCATCAGAATCAAGCTATTTTATTGGTTGTTTTACATAAAGATGCCCTAATTGATGAGCGAGCATAATTATTAAGCTTTCTGTAGATATTACTGCGGTAAAGATAACATAATATACTGGGTACTCAGATCACAATACCACCAATATGGCGGTCTTGCGATGATCCACCAGTGAGCTTTACGGGCGACCCACCAAGACAGCGAGCTCGCCCGTCTATCTTCAGAAAGCCCGGACCGAGTTCTCGTGTTTCAAATACTCTCATAGCGGGATAATAAACCAAAGTACTGTAACTCTCTCTAACTATCAATTAAACCCACTACATCCAAAATTAAAGCTTATTTCTCTTTACAGCTGCATCATGGAGCGAGGGTGCACGTGACGCCACCTGTCCCAGGATATGTGGTCCGGCATTACAAGGAGAACCTGTTTGTGCCACCGATGGATACATCTACCCTTCACTCTGTGAGATGAGGAAGAAGACTTGTGGAAAAGGTTGGTTGTGGATTAGGAATAAGCTATGTTATCTTAGTACAAACTAAGTGGAACGCTCATTTTCCATAGCTTCCGACTTGTTTATAGTTCGCTGCTTCCGACATTAATCGGCACAGACCGTCTGTTGGATTCGAATCTAAACTGGTGCGATACCACGCTACAACTCGCCGCTCGCTCTGTAGTAGTAGTGAGAGATTTCGCTCCTAACATTGTCCAGATTGTCCTAACACTTAAAAAATCTTTGTTTGGAGCATTGGACTTTGTATGTTGTACTCATAAAGTTACTATACCTTACGTTGTACTACATACTAGAAATAGCACTGCACGTTACAACGCTGTCACATTCGTTGTGGCGATATTGCCACACGTTCTTAGTAAATCGCTATCTCTATCACCCGCCTGCGCTCGTTGTACTCTCATGTGGCGCATGACAAGTTTGTCGTGTTAGTTTGTTCAAAAGGCATTATATGTATTCTTCGTAAGATACACAGTAAAAATATTGCATATTCCCAAAAGACCTTACCTTAGCTTCCTTTCATAATTCCTATCTAAAATGAAATCTATCCCTCATTCCAGGAGTTCGACTAGCCCAAGACCAAGGATCATGCTCACGAGCGCAAGGCTCCAAATGCGAGCATCGCTGCACCTCTGAACGAGACCCCGTCTGCGGCACCAACGGAAGAACTTATCTGAACAGGTGTATGCTGCAAGTTGAGATTTGCAGGTGAGAATCTAATAGAATAAACTAGCTGCCATCAAGTATGACTAAAGTGGAGAAAGATTTAGATGTAGCATTCTATATCCTTGACGAAATTTCACGTTCTGTCATCCCTCATTATCAGATGGTGGTAGATTGAAAGATAGCGAAACCAATAAACCAATTTTGTCCTAATCATTATTGCAAAAGTCCTGAATCCCGAAGAAAGGTCGCCGCTGACAGAGTCGAAGAGATGGAGATAATTACGTGGATGCCTTAAATGATGGGAGATGGATCTCGCCCACAGAGAGGTGTAAGGGATGAAGAGGGATACAAATTTAGCAGGAAAATTAGGGTTTCTCATATCTTGCTGAACCACCTCACATGATTTTTATCTCTGTATCTTCCAGAGTGGGCATCGGCTTATCCCATTTGGGTGCTTGCAACAACAACAGCGCTCATCGTGAAAATTGTCCCGTGGACTGCTCCCAAGCTCCCCTTGACGGACCCATCTGTGGCTCTGACGGCAACGTTTACAAGAACACTTGCCAGATGAAGTTGTTGACTTGCGGGTAAGTTATCGACCCCTCTGGCCTCAATTGTCGTAAACGCCATAAACGACTTTTAACAGGGGAAGCAAAAAACCAAAAATAGAAAAAAGAAAAATTAATATCTTTTTTACTTTTTTAGCTATATTGATGATACTTACATAAAATTACTCGTACTCAAATGTTTCAAAAACTCATAAGTATTGCACTGAAGTAGAATGCAGATTTAAGAAGTTAGCATGGAGATACGCCCTAAAATAAAACTGTCGAATGGTGTTTACTACCCAAAAATAGTATAAAAATGTATTGCTGATTAATAATAAAGTAGTAAAAGCATTTTTATAAACAAACAGGCAGTGATTAAGCAGTAAAAGGCTATTTTAATGAACTAATTTTTATGTTTTATTTATTGTGGGCTAAGGTAATTATGTGTTAAGGTAATCTACACTAATATTATAAAGAGGAAAGATTTGTACCTATTTTTGTATGTTTGTAATGAATAGGCTCAAAAAGTACGGGGCCGATTTAAAAAATTCTTTCACCATTAGAAAGCTGCATTCACCCTGAGTAACATAGGCTATATTTATTGCTAGAAAAGATTAGACGTCCACCCGTGCGAAGCCGGGACGGGCCGCTAGTGTGTTATATTCAGATACTTAGCAAAAACAATTATACCCTATTTCCATTAAAAAATGTTCAAGAATAGGTGGGTATTAATTAATTTTAGGTAAAGGGTGAATAGCTCATCGTTTATTGTGTATTTAATAAAAAATATTTTATAATCTTTGAATCATTTATTTTCATAATTAAATTGTAGGCACATGTTTCATGTTCATACATCACATTTACATTTTTTAACCTTCATAGGATAAGAAAAAGAAAAAATCACGCATAAAATTAAAAAAGGAACTTATGGTAATTATTAATTTACACGACATTAAAATAATAGCTGCATTTTCATCCTCTTCGTCACATTCTATCAGGACGTCCAAGACTTGAGCCTCATTTGGAAGTAGTAAATATTTGTTATGGTAATGTTTAAATTCTTTAAATTTATGGATAATTTATTGTTAAGAGGATGGATCAACCAAATGTATATAAGCTTTCTTGCGTATCGTCTTTGAGCTTGGCCGGCGGCGTTAACGTTTTTTTCCCCTTTGAAAACAACGCATTTTGATAATTTTTGGCTCATTAATCCAAAGATAGAAAACTATGTTTATTAATCCGTTTGTACGTTTTGATATTTTTGATGTACTTTTATGTATGTATATTAAATAAAATATAAGCGATTTTAGATTTTCATACATAACATTAAATTTTTGCTTACAATTTCGCTGCTATATCAAATATTGAAAAAATCAAAACGTACGAACCTAGTTTTTGGTCTCAAATTTTGAGACATATCATCAAGTGTACCAAAAATCATTACAATATGTTATGTTTTAGGGATTGGGAATGGTTTTTTTTAACCGACGAAAACAAAACAAAAAACGAGGTGGTTTTCAAGTCTCAATACCTTATGGAACATGCTAATACAAAATACATACATACTACACAGTACAACGGTTTTCCTATATCCTGTTACTTTGTTTTGTAAATTAACTTTAGCTTTAACTTTTTTTATAAATGTACTTCTTACTCCTGGCGAGAGAAGACCTGGTGACTTGAAGTACAGGTATGTGTACGCAAGTACACATACTTACCAAGCAACAGTCTCCACCCACAAACTCTTGTACTTCATTTAATATTTTTATTGCTCTTATTAATTTTGTGTTTGTGGTGAGAAAAAATAAAAAAAATTGTATTATATTTGTATTTGTAAGTCGACGCGTATATTTTTTTTTTTTTTTTAATGTTTGAACACGCATAACTTTTTACAGAGTATCTAATCCGATTTTGATAATTTTTGTTTTATTTAGTAGGTCATAGGTACTTCAGAGGTGGTCCCATTTTAATAAGGTGAAGATCTGGTAAAGGGCTTTCGGAGATAGACAATAGAACTCTCTAAAAATCTATAGCATATCATCGACGATTCAAATAAATGATTCGATAACTTCTTACAGAGTAGTCCTATTTTGATAATTTTTTTTTGTTTGGTAGGTCGTACTTCAGAGGTGGTCCCATTTTAATTTGGTGAAGATCTAGTAAGAACTTCGGAGATAGACAAAAGAACTCTTCAAAGATCATAGCATATCATCGACGATTGAAATAAATGATTCGTGTTCATGTTTACATGTACAACGGATGTGTCGTTAACGACATTTTAAGTTAACAATTTGTACGTTTAGGGACGTAAATGACACGATTCAACGTCTGTTCAGGTGACACCGGGTCGTAAACGACATTTTAAGTTAACAATTTGTTCGTTTTGGGACGTAAATGACACGATTCAACGTCTGTTCAGGTGACACCGGGTCGTAAAGGACATTTTAAGTTAACAATTTGTTCGTTTTGGGACGTAAATGACACAATATAACGTTCCTTTCTTTGCGCATTTGTTAGATAATTGACAGACCAAAATATTTCAAATTCCATTAAATTATGCTTATTAATAAAAAGGTAACTGTTTGACTTGAAATCGACAACGAACGACGACGAAGGGTGGTAGTCTCTCAAAGGTATGCCATACTAATAATTGTACTTGTTGTACTACTTGTAATACTTGTTTACTAACTAAATGTGGATTAACATGGTTAGTAATTCTGAAAGGTAAGCCGATAAGAGTCGGTATGTAGGTACGGCCACTGCAGAGATTTTGTATAGAAATACAAAATCTCTGGGCCACTGGCATTTACGTCACTACATCGTAGAGCGTATTTTGATAAATCATTTTTTTTGCTTTTACGACACATATTATGAAATTGTGATTATGGTTTGATTGGGTCGTAAACGACATATTTTGTAATCTTCGAATGAAAATGTCTTTTATGTCTTTTCGATTGGTGTTTACGTCACAGGATCAAATATTTTGTAAATGAAATGTCTTTTACGTTGAATTTTATTTATTTTATTAGTTTTAGACAAGAAAAACAATGGTAGTAAACGACATTTTTTTGGGATTAGAAGAAGTTTAAATACACCGATCGAAAGAGCGAAAAAAAATAAACAAAACTGCATTTTTAACTCATTTTGGCCAAAAGTGGCGTTTACGACAATTGAGGCCAGAGGGGTCGTTATGATGTTCTGGTACTTTTGATAAACGAAGATGAGAACTGCCTCGTAAAAACCTCGTAGATCAATCATGTTTGCCAGATCGATTATCAAATGGAGGTCTATTAGAATGGCAAAATTCTATCCTAGTATCTACGTTAGCCTTGAAAGTTATTAATTATCTATTCTTACAGGCAAGGTGTAGTGCGAACAAGTAAGAAGCACTGTCAAACAACTCGTCACTGCCGTGAGTCTTGCTGGCGGGTTGCAAGACCTACCTGTGGATCCGACGGGAAACTGTACGCTAATGCCTGCAGAATGAAGGCCACTAACTGCGGGTAAGATCTTCTTGGAGTTTATGACAATATAAAAAACTACTATGATGTGAGTTTCACTCGAATTGAAACAAATTATGGCGTGCAAAAGTAGAATTTCTTGGATTTGGAAATCCGTACAATATTTATATGACTATCTCACTATTCACGAGCGGAAGTGCCGCTAAGATGCTTTTATAGATGGAAAGGCCAATTATGATGATGATGATGATGATGATGATGATGATGATGATGATGATGATCTCACTATTCAGGACTGTACTCCATTGGATCTGTATAGCTCAGTGATAGCAAACCTCTGGTAGGAGATGGCACCATAAGAGTTCTAGAAGCTGTATTTAGAATTTCTCAGACTAACTCCCTTGGAGAATAATAGTCTTCTTCTTATCGTGTGGGCAGTAAGCCCTGGTGTCAAAGTTTTCAGACCGCTTTACGGCCTCTGACGTGGTTTTTATGTAACAACTACTACCACCAGAGATAGTAGCCGGGATCAACGGACCAAAATACCGGGACCAAAATAATAGTCTTGAGCATAATGATTTGCTACACACTACACGCTGTTTGGGAAACACTTCATTTAGATTTCAGATTCAGAGCAATTTTAGTTTCTTTTCTTCTTTATTCTAGATTTTTATAATTTTTCATATCTGGGGGATATAAAAACCATCTGCAATTAGTAAATAATTTGCGTTTTTATCTTGGTTCAAGCTACATTTGGTCATTTTAAAACTTTTCAGTAAGCACGTCTTCGAAGTGCCTATGGCGTTCTGCGTGTCACAAGAGAGGACGTCTGGCGGCGAATCCTGTGCAACCGATTGCCAAGGACAGAAGGAGAAGCTGGTATGCGGGTCAGATGAGAACATTTATAGGAACGAGTGTGAGATGAAGATGTTGAATTGCGGGTAAGTTGTCTGTGTATAATTATTGTTTCACCCGACTTAAACAAAATAAGTTCTTAAGCCAGCCAGGGATTGGGCAATAATGCTTTAACAGCTTAGTACCCTGCTAAAGGAGACACAAGACATAACAATAGGTGATTACTAGAGATCGGATATTTGGATGCATATTTACCTAAACTTCATTTTTGGCTACAAAATTATGTAAGCGGCTTCTTAAAATTATCTTTTTTTAAATATTTTTCGGGATGCCAGGAAAATGTGGGAATGCATAACTGATCGGATGCGTTGTATGGAAGCAACTTCTTAAAATTATTTAATTTAAAAATTATGATATTTTTTTTCGTTCAAATAAATCCCGGGATATCAGGTAATGCATAACTAATCGAATGCATAGTATGAAAGCGACTTCTTAAAATTATAAAATTAAACAAAAAACATTTTTTTTTCTTACAAAAGTGCACTCCGTAATGGCCAACACCTCAACTTGAGGTAAATATGCATCCAATTATCCGATCTCTAGTGATTACCAAAAGGTTAATGTATCTATACACGAAAATTATTTTGAAAGGTTCATTAAATAAATGCCGCCCAAGTTTTCTCCATAAAACTTTAGGCACACATGGTCATTTCGGAAATAAAAATTTACGAATGTTTGCTTCTGATCCCAATATGTTAATATTTTGTTATTATTACATTGGTGATGATCTTTGGTGATCATTTACCAAGGTACATGATGTGAAGTGTTATTCTACGCCTCTCTTTCTTTGTGTACCACCAAGATCGCATCAATTTATTAAAGAGATTTTGTCAGAGTGTTCTAGTAGTAGTAGTAGTACTACTAGTGAATCGTGGATGTTCTTAGGTTTCAGAATATCTCTGACTCTGAACCCCTCGGGGAAAATAGTCATAAGCATATGCTTATTTATTAAAGTATAATTATTAATAAGACTTTATTTAAAACTTTTCCAGTGTAAGCAACAGGAAGATAGTGAAGAAGGTCGACATGGACAAGTGTCGAGTCAAGATGAACAAATGCCTGAAAGTGAAATGCCCCAGCGAGTACGACCCTGTGTGCGGTACCGACGCCACTGACTACACTAACTCCTGCCATCTGAAGGTTGCCACCTGCCTGTAAGTGTTTTTGTGGATCAGACCAGTCAACCCAACCTACCGTAAGGTTGAGCCTCATCTGGCAGCACGGAATCGCATTTTTGACGCTCCATCCTTTTCTGTCGCCAAGGAAAGTCATTTGCTAAAGCGAGAAAGACAGCGGCAATGCGACAGCATGCGGCCGCATCGGCAATGCTGCGACCTTTCTCGCTCTAGCCAATGAAATTCCTGAGTGGCAGAAAAGGAAAGAGCGTGAATAAATTCGATTCTGTGCTGCCAGATGAGGCTCAACCCACTATACTTGGACTTAAGAGCATCTTGAAGAATATTTCGTGATCAATGCAGCAAGGGTTTCTGGGTGCTTTGAGTGGGTGTTTTTGGTAACGCGCATGAATCGTACGTCGTCATATTCATTAAATGAAATTAAATTACATTAAAATTTTTCTCTCAGGTCTATGACCCATAAAATGCCTCGGGTTGTGGCACCAAATAAATAAACTTCTTTTCTACTCTCTCCCTACTCAGGGAATATTGTCGTGAGCATTATACTGATGCTTCTTCTCTATTATTATGATAAGTCTCTTCAGAAGGTATATTTACAAAATTTATTCAATAAAATAGCATTACCATTTCAATGGAGTAATTAATAAAAAAATAGAAAATAGAAAACTGACTATAAAAGCCTTGGAACTACAAAATAATATAGTAGAATTTGCAGAAAATAATGAGAGTCCAGGTTATGAAAATTATGCCTAAATTACTAGATTTTCATATCATCATCATTATCATCTCAGCCGATGGACGTCCACTGCTGGACATAGGCCTCCCCCAAGGATCGCCACAGCGACCGGTCCTGCGATGCCCTCATCCAACGGGTTCCCCCGGCCTTCACCCGGTCGTCGGTCCACCTTGGGCCTATACCCGCTGCGTTTTCCGGTACGCGGTCGCCACTCGAGAACTTTTCGGCCCCAGATTTTTATAGAATGTTTCTCAATGTTACAGTAAAGGAGTACAACTGGCGCACTTTGGAAACTGCACACTTCTGCCACAACCTGAGATCGACTGCCCAGACAACTGCGACAACTCAGTCGAGCAACCAGTCTGTGGATCTGATGGAAATGTTTACAAGTAAGTTAAGTTCATCTATCTTTACCTATGAGAACTTACGACGATAATGTCATCGACAAAAATCTAATCTTGATCTAGTATATCGGACTAAGCGGTGGTGAAAGAAAATATTGTGACGAAACATGGAGAAAACCTACAAGCTTAGCTTACTTTCGATTTATAATTTCGTGTTGTGTCGACATAACAAGCGCCCCGAAATTGGAACTTACTTTGAATAAATATGAGTATTTCGTATATAATGGTTTATTTAGAACAATCTCTGACTAACCCCACAGGGTATTATAATCAATCAATCAATCAATTATACTTTATTTCACACCAAAAAGAAAAAAACATAGTATACAGAGAGCAAACAATCAGGGAATAATCGTCATTATATAATTTGAAAACTAATGATTTTTTTTCTATCTACACGCTACCTGTTGACATTGGCGAGGGCGTGACGTAATCTTGTTGTCCTTGTTGTACACTCCATATTTTTTTATTCTGTTTTTTATTTTATTTTAATTGGAGCTTTTAACCCTGAGGTTATGTCAGCCCCATCGTGCCTTAACCTTGACTCTACAAAACAAAACTCAACAATAAAATGAAAACCTAACACTTCCTACCGAAAACACAACTAAACACTAGTACTATAAATAAAAAGGTACACCATTTTAGCCTCTCCCGACGAAGGGGCAGCTAAAATGGTGACGAAAGGGCCTACATTTACAATATTTAGATTTAGACTATTATAGAGTAATCGCCTCTGCGACTGATACCGGACACATTCCACCAACAAAGTTTCTTTATAGGATATTCACTCATGTGATTTGACAGAATTTTTACTATTGATCACATTTATCCTCAGATCGGAATGCGAGCTCCGTCGCCTCACATGCGGTCAACACGTCGTCCCAGTATCAGCGTCCCACTGCCGAACAACAGCTCTTTGCCACGAGTCCTGCCCTGACACTCCTGCTTTTGTCTGTGGTTCCGACAACCGGTTCTATAAAAACGAGTGTTTGATGAAGAAGGAAAATTGCGGGTAAGTGGGATCTCCTAACTTATATACTGGAAATAGAGATTTCATGTAACCTAAGATCCATGAAGCTCACTGAACGGCACAGGCGAAAAGAAGAAAGTTATTGTTAATTTAGCATGAAAGCCAATGCAGATTAGTGGAGACAAGTCTGATCCGCCTCACTAGGCCAATAGGCAATATAGTTAGGGAGGCGAGGTAGCTAAATGGCGTAATTCAACGGCGCCGTCGAGACCTATCAAAATTGAAAGATAAAATAATTTCGAATAGAAAAGCTCGTATGGTAAAAACCATTTTAGCGGTGGGTTTGGCGTGTACGGTTTTTCAAAAATGTTAAAAAAAAACAGTTACTTGGGCATTCTCGAGCGCGTCAGATATTCATACTACGTATGCTCCAAGTGCCTCTGATAACAACGGTATACTAATCTGCCGGTTTGCGTGGTGGGGGTAGGCATATAAAGTAGTCAAAAATGCAAAAAAAAAAAAAATTTACTCGGGCGCGTCAGATTTTCGGAAGGGGTGTTAAGTAGGCCCCAAGGAAGCTCCCTTTAAAAAAACAGACGATTTCGGCGTGACGATAAGTTACGAAAATTTTTTGAAAATGCAAAAAAAAAAGTATTTTTGAAATACTCGAGCGCGTCAGATTTTCATAGGGGAGGTTTATCTCGGTATCCTGAAAGCATATTTTCTTAATCTGACAAAAATGTTGGTGGGTTCTCTTAATCTGACCGAAAAAGGTTTTTTGGTTTCTTTTTTTTCCTTAACTTTGGATAAAAATGTAAGGAGACCTTTTTTGTGTAAAATAAAATTACCTTTTTTGTTTATTTAACCTTTTTTTTTGTAAAATGTATCGTTCGCGACTTATATGCCGCAACGCGTTGTTCGGAAGACGAAATGGCTCCTCCACACTTCCGGTCATGCGGAAACCGGCAGATTTTGTATTTTTAGTAAGTTTTAGATTATATTCTTCAAATTAAAAAAAAAAAATCGCGCTCGAGAATGCCGGATTAACGTTTTTTTCGTCCAACAACACTTTATTCCACAGCAAGCACGTGTTCGTCGTACCTCTGAAGCGATGTCTCTCACGCTTCCAATACTCCGGCTGTGCCCGTGTCTGTCCTCCAGAATACGACCCAGTCTGCGGCACTGATGATAAGACGTACTCCAACAAGTGCTTCCTGGAGATGGAGAACTGCCGGTCTAGGTAAGTTGTTGTTGTTTATGCTTGCCTGGTAACCCAGTGCAAAGTGCCATTAAGCATCATGCATGGCTCGCAGAGGATACAAAATCTTACATAATTTTAGTGGATTGACGTCCTCTGTTGCTTTTTCGTAGAACCTGCTCAAGGTTAACTAGGCTTTCTCAAGTTTATTTAACTAGTAAATGAGAAATTAGTTGAACACGTAAGTTGTGAATCACATAGGTAGATAAATCTTTTAAAAATTCTTATCTTGACAGAGCGTTGTTGTATAAACCCATTATGGAACAATAATAATTGAATTGACACAAATTATCTTTTTCTCCCTTTATTTGTTATTTTGTTTAGTCTATATAGTTACCTATAACTTAGTTTTTAGTTTTAGGATATTTTAGTATTATCATTATTTTGGTTTATAACTGTTGGAAGCTAGAGGAATGGAGAAGGAAGACAAGAGATGGTCGGAGTACTCATGAAGAAGCCTGGTTCGCACACCTGGCAGAGAAACGTGACAAAAGGCATAATGCTGTCACAATCCCACCTTTATCCACCGACGGAGTACGGTTCTGTTGCTGTATGCCGCTCTCGTATAGGACTGTACATTCATGATCATCAGACTTACTAAAGTAACTATTAAATAATCTGTGCTAATGCTTCTCGAAAAACACTGTTTAAACCATCTGCAACAGATTTAAAGGCCTGATGACGATGAATGATGATAACTGTTTTATAATAAATAATACCACCTTTTACTATAAGTAAAATATGTCCCGCCGTAGGGCACAACCAAAGTGAGAAGGGTCATAATTATGTTTTCTTGAAAGGAGGCTTGACCTGGCCAACTGCCCATACCTACTCCACCAGGCCTAGTGCAAATTGGTAGAATATCAATAACAACAACAGAAACATTTTTTTTTTATTTATATACAATGTTTACTTTACTTATTACTGAAATTTTTGTTTACAGAAGTCTTGTTCAACTCAAATATCTCGGAACATGTACGGAACCCATTGCCGAAGAGCCGAAGAATTATCTCTATCGATAAACTAATCGATTAATTAACTATCAAACCAGTCATATCGACATATTTCGCTTTCATTCCATATCGTATAAGTCCCACTCTAAAATATAGTGCCAACTTTCTTTGTATAAGTATAAAATTGTATAAAAATAATTATACTAGTAATAGACCAATATTTAAACGTTTGTCTTCCATTAATCGTTCTATAAATTTAAGAATTTTGTATCAAATAAAACAAAATCAGTACAAAAAAATCAAAATGGCGTCCCAAGGTGGCGTGTACTAACAAAAATGGCTGACATTTTTATTCTTTTACTAATTATAAAAATAAGATAAGGATTTAAGTGATTTTAGCGTAAAAAACTAAGTTTTTGACTGTTTATTTATTCTATTTATTGCCAGAACGTATTTTAAGTGATGTAAATAATTAGTGAATTTTTTTATATGAAAACTTATTTATTTCTTTCTTTTTTAGATTAGCATGGACGACGCACTAACATAAGTATAAGCCATGTCATTAAAAATGAATTAGCTAATTATAGGTATGATCTTGCTTGATATTTAGAGAGAGTCGATCATAATAACTATTGTTATTCCTGGTTGTAGCATATTACATTTTTTAATGACGTGGCTTAACACTTAATGCGTTGTATAAAACATAAATAAATTACAGTCTGTCTATTAAGTCGTGACATGAATGTTTGAGGAACTAATCATTTTAGTATGGTGGTGTTGCCAGGTTATGCTTGATTTTGACGTTCTTGCGTGGAGGCACGACTTTATATACAGACTATAATGTTCTACACTACTGCATGTCATTAAATTTCAAATAGGTATCGTATAGTGTTTTTGGAAAACGATTATATTGTTCTAAAGGAATTATCTATAATTAAAGTCGTTGATCGCATGCATTTATTGTAAAAGACTTATTTCTAATCTTGTAATTTTTATGAAGTTGTAATTTATTCATTAGCGAATAATTTTGTATGAATTAAGTAATAATTGTTTCATCAATTGAACAAACAATAAAGGTCGACTTGCACTACAATATATTTAAACTTAAACTAAATTTTACGTTTTATATATATACAGATCATACATTATTTTAAAGCTTATCATCATACATTATTTTAAAGCTTATCTTAAAGCTTTAAAATAATGTATGTACTTATGTACTTATTTTAAAGCTTATCATCATATAGGGTCCTTCTTAATATGCTGACACTTTTTTAAGGGTATGATCAGACCATCAAACTGAACGACTTTCTCTATGGGACCAACATTGAAATCGCGAAAAAAAAATCTGCTGGCCCATACAAAACTGCAAACCACAGGACAGCTGATTTTTATTTCGCGATTTCGATGTTGGTTCCTAGAGAAAGTTGTTCAGTTTGATGGTCTGATCATCCCCTTAAAAAAGTGTCAGCATATTAAAGAAGGACCCTGTATATTTCATTTTATATAGGGTCAGCGCAATATATCATCATCTTCCATTCATCTCTCTTAGTCGTCACTTCAGCACTCACTCCTTTCACACATATCATCCTTCACACAATCCATCCATCTTTTCATCGACTTTCTTCTCCTACCACCTAGATCCTCTAAATCTACCACATTCATCCTTAACACTCGTCTTGTAATATGACACTCGTCTCTCCGCATCACATGCCCATACAACCATAATCTACCCTGCAATTTTTCAGTCATATGCAACGATATTTGTTACAATAGGTGCTACTTTCAAATTTCCTCTAATTATACTCATTTCCTGTCCATTATAGTAACACCACACATCCATCTCAACATTCGCATCTCGGCTGCATGCAGTCGTAGGGCTGTTTAAACAGAAGTGACGTGGCGCGGACATTTCGCGGGCGGGTGCGGCAATATAAACCTTATAGTACGTAGCATAGAGTCGTTCGGAGAATTTACACCCGCGCCTCCAGGCGACGTCGCCTGGTGGCGGGGGCGCGATTTTTCTTTACGTCAAAAAACGACGCTATGCTACTTAATATAAGGTCTTATATTGGTGTTACTTTGACTACCCGCCGCCACCGCCACTCGTCTCTTCTGTATAAACCCTACCGAGTTCAAATATATCGTAGTGTTAGTTAACCGAAAAGTATAGGTATATGGTCAGTCGATCATAGGCAGTATACCTCGATCAGTGCACTTTAGAAAATCATGATAATGTTAAACTGTATTTGATACTAAACAGAAATAAGTATGAAATGTGACCAAACAGGGGTAAAATGCACTGTTCTAGACGCTGTCAAAATTTAATCTTAATATAAGAGAAATAATGCTCAAAGTCAGACAGTTCTATCGAAGAAGTAAATTTTTTCTGCATTTTCATAATAATTTAGTATAAACGCTTAACTTCGTAATACTCTACGTGTACCGACGATTTTTAACAAACCAATAAAATTTTAAAACAATTTTATGACTTTGTTTTTTATTTATACATATATGCTAAGTTCAAGATCTATACGAAGACCAAAAAAATCTTTGCATACAGCATCCAAATTGGAAAAAAAAATCGGCTGTTCCAAACACATAAGGCCGGCATTTATTTTAGGTTTGCAGTTTAGAATGGAATATAATAAATACCGATAAAGTAAACATATTCGTTACGTAATCAAGCTATTATATTTATTAGACAAGACATTGACAGGTATCAAAATCATCAAGCATGGAGATGGCTGTATAGAGTTAACTAAGAAGTTTCCTATACACCACAATTCTCCCCTCCTAGCTGCTGCGGATTAAGGGTGCAGCTAAGAGCTGGTCGAGGTGTCTGCGCCAGACAGCGCCGCTATCGGTGCGGAGCTCGTAGTGCAGTTTGCCCAGTCGTTTCGTGATAGTGCCAAATTGCCAGCGCTGTGCGGTACTGCGGTAGTCACGAGCTTGCACATGATCACCAGGATTGAACTGCTTGATGTTGATGGGGTGCCTTAGAAAAGTCTCTTTGCCTGCATTTCTCAAAAGCATAGCATGCAATGCTGTGCGTATTTCTCTGCCAAACATGAGTTGGTACGGCGTATGGCCATCCGCGTTTGGCGTTCTTCGGAGACGAGTTTTCACAATTACCAGGTTCTCGTGTAGGTTACCTCCTTCCCCCTCTAAACTTCGCAAAACTCTCTTGACTGTCTGCACAAACCGTTCTGCTTGTCCATTCGTTGCAGGGTGGTATGGAGCGGAGGTCCGGTGTCGAACCATACTGTCTCTAAGGAAACTTTCGAACTCTTCTGAGACAAACTGGCGTCCGTTGTCCGAGACTAAAACTTGAGGTATCCCAAAGGTGCAAAATAATTCCTTCAGTTTCTGAATACACCAGGAGCTTGTGGTTGACTTAGTGGGTATAATCTCCGTCCATTTTGAGAATGCATGCACAATAATAAACAGTTGGTGCCCGTAAACAGGGCCCGCGAAATCAATGTGAAGTCTTTGCCATGGGCCATCAGGATGTTCCCAGTGGTGTACTGGTGCTTTCTCTGGTTCGTTTTGTTGCATTCTGCAGGCTCTGCAAGATTTTACCTTCGTTTCAATGTCGTTATCAATCCCTTTCCAATAGACGAAACTGCGGGCTAGAAGCTTCATCTTCACAATTCCTGGATGACCTAGATGCAATTCATTGAGTACGCGTTCGTGAAGTGTTCTGGGAATAAGAACTCGCATTCCTCTCATTATACATCCGTCGTGTAAGGTAAATTCGTTATCCTTATACCCGAGCGTTCTCAATGATGCTCCGGATTTTAATGCTTGTAGTAAGGTTGTATGATCGGGGTCATTCTTCGTCTCAGCCGCTATTGTGTCAGGATTAATATTAATAGTATATATTTGCTGCATTTGAAAGTTGTAATTCTGGTCAATTCTGTTAGTTTTAGTGTTTTCAATAGGGAATCTGGACAAATAATCAGCGTTAGAGTTGTTTCCTGAGGTTCTATATTCAATCGTGTAGTTGAATCCCGATAAGAAGTGAGCATAGTGGAATAGTCTCATCGTGCTCATCGCTGGTAGGGTTTTGTGTGGATGGAAAATGGATGTCAGCGGTTTATGATCCGTGACGAGTATAAACTTTCGGCCGTAGATAAAGTGGAAGAACTTTTTCAACCCCCAGTATATTGCCGTAGCCTCCTTGTCTATTTGACTGTATTTTTTCTCACTGTCCGATAACGTTCTCGAAGCAAACGCTATCGGTCTCTCTGATCCATCGAGGAGTCTATGTGATAGCACCGCACCAAGTCCCAGTGGTGATGCGTCTGTAGCTAATACTAAAGGTTTTGTGGGATCAAAATGTATCAGTACTCTTTCGCTCAAAATTTCCTTCTTTATTTGAATGAAAGCTTGGTCGCATTCTGTAGACCAACGAAAGCTTGATTCTTTCTTTAGTAGGTTATTCAGCGGGTTTGTGATTGATGCTAGGTTAGGTATAAATTTGTTGTAAAAGTTTGCCATACCCAAAAATGTCCTCAGTTCTGCGGTGTTTGCTGGGCGTTCAGATTTGATTATAGCGTTTATCTTGTCTCTGTTTTTGTGTAGTCCTTCTTTGTCGATCGTATGTCCGAGGTAATTTATGCTAGTTTTGAAAAAGTGACACTTGTCTTTATTTACTCGAAGGTTATTCTCTTTCAGTTTGTCTAGAACCAACTTCAGTCTCTGTAGTAGTTGCTCTTTTGTTGCTCCTTGTATGATAATGTCGTCAAAGAAGCATTTAACTCCTTCTAGCCCTTGTAAAAGTTTATCCATAAACTTCTGCCATAAACTCGGTGCGACCTTTACTCCGAACATGAGCCTATTTACTTTATAAGTACCTTTATGTGTGCTGAGTGTTTGTAGCATTGCGCTTTCCTCATCCATCACCATGTTGAGGTACGCTTGCGTAATGTCGAGTGTACAGAATAACTTTCCTCCGTTCATTTCTGCAAAAATATCTTCTATCATAGGTATTGGGTATTGTTCGTCTTGAATCACTTGGTTCAGGGTGACTTTGTAATCGGCGCATAATCTGATAGAGCCGTTGGGTTTGACAACTGGTACCACTGGGGTACCCCACTCGGAATGGTCAACTTTTGTAATGACACCTTGTTTGCATAGCCGTTCTATCTCTTCATCTACTCTGGTTTTTAAAGCGTAAGGTATTCTTCGTGGTTTAATAAAAATTGGCTGCGTGTTTTCTTTCAGGTTAAGATGTCCTTTGTAATTAGGTATTTCGCCAAGGTCTGACATGAAGACTGAGGTCTTATAAAGCTCTAACAGTTGATCTAATTCTAAGTTTTCAGTGTGTTGTACCGTTTTTATGTCTGCTAGGTTCAGTGTCTCGAGTTCCTTCATCCAACTGCGTCCGAAGATAGGGTCTACGTTGTCGTTAATAATATACAGTTTCCCGTGGAATTCCTTTTCTTGATATTTGCATTGGACGTATGTGACTCCCGCTGGTTTGATTATTTCTCCAGTATATGTTCTAAGTTTGATATCTGTCTTGAATAGCCTTTTTTTAATATTTAGGTTTCTGTAGTCTCGCATTGACATTGACGATAGTGTAGCTCCAGTATCAAATTCCATCTTTAGTGTAGTGTTTTCAATTTGTACGGTTATGATGAACTTTTCAGATGCTTCTCCGACTATCACATTAATATCGTTCCAGTCATCGTTATCGCTTACAGCTGGTTCTTCTAATTGATGTGTGTTCAGTCTGGTTGTGTTGAAGTTCGCGTCGGACTGGTGTTGCAGGCAAACACGGGCAAGATGACCAACCTTATTGCATTTTCGGCAGGTTACGTTGATGGCAGTACACGTGTTGGATTCATGAGTAGATCCACAGCGGAAACATTTCCCTTTTAGATCTCTGAATGTGATTTGCTTTGGGCTTGGAATCTTCGATCGGTAAGTATTCTTGTTTGTAGATATTTTGTTGATGTGTTCTTGACTGGTGCTTGGTTGTTCATTAGTGATCATTGTTGCGTTTTCTGCCTTACCCATTTCGATGGATGTTGCGATCTGTGTTAGTTATTTGAATGTACATACTGTTGGATCTTGTAGGATTCTCGTTCGTGCGTCACTATCTTTCAATCCTCTTATAAATTGTAGGCACAGAAAGCTTTCTGATGTATTTTGTTGACAATGTTGGCATTTGAATTCACAGTTGGTTGTAAGTTTCTTTAATTCTGCTGCATATTGAGCTGCTGTTTCATCGAACTTTTGTGTTCTCGTTATAAATTTGTGTTGTTGTGCCCATTTGCTAGGTTTAGGGTCTAAATAGTCGTCAAGTGTTTCGGTAATAAGATCAAATGTCATATTCATTGGCTCTTCTGGACATACCAGATCGCAGAGTTTCTCATGGAGTTCTGGTGATAAGGTGGAAAGTAGGATGTTGGTCTTCATCTGTGTTTCGGTGATTTCATTCAATCTGAAGTACACTTCCAGTCTCTTTCTAAAATTATTAAATTTTTCTGAGTCTTGCAGTGGTTGGAAATTGATTTTTGGTGAGTTCTTACGGTCGTATTGTTGTTGCCGCTGATCTTGTTGTTGGTGTTGTTGTTGTTGTTGGTTTTGTTTCTGTTTCATCAAAAGTTTCATTGTAATTGTAGTATATAGTTCTTCAAACTCGTATCTGTATTCCTGTTCTTGTGCGTAGGAGGTTTCGTCGTTAGCTTCGATAGTCTGGTCCTCAATGTTCTTTTGTATTCCCCGCAGTGACTGAATCGTCTCTTTCAGCCCTTGGGAGCGGGCGGTGATGTCCTCGTCAGACATCGTCGTCCTCTGTTCGATGTAGTTGTCGAGTCGTGTGAGCAACCCGCGTAGGGTGCCCCGATGTTTCCTTACTTTATCCATATTCTGTAGTGTTTTTAGGATGTTTTTATGGGTTCAGAATCGTCGCCAGTAATAAATACCGATAAAGTAAACATATTCGTTACGTAATCAAGCTATTATATTTATTAGACAAGACATTGACAGGTATCAAAATCATCAAGCATGGAGATGGCTGTATAGAGTTAACTAAGAAGTTTCCTATACACCACAGAATACTTACTAAATTTTTTGCAATTTCTTTGTTAGTCCCAAAGTGAAAGTTATTCAGTATGACGATTTGATCATCCCCTTAAAAAAACCTCAGGTGTAGGTATCTTATCGAATTTATTGATTTTACATGTATGCCATGTTAGCTTTATCAAATTAAAGATTGAAAAAGTCGGGCGGCGAGCGGGATTCGAACCCACGAAATGCCTTTCCGGGGCATGCTCCTCTCCAACAGAGCTGTCGGCGCCCCGCAGGCCACGACGAAATTTTCAATCTATATTATCGTCTCTAAGGGACGGCAGTGCCATCTACCAGAGTTCATTCGAACTACTGACTCACAAGTCTAATGTTGCAATTAGAATTCATGCGATATAGATGTCACACCTTATTCCAATCGAATTTATTGATTTTACATGTATGCCATGTTAGCTTAATCAAATTAAAGATTGAAAAAGTCGGGCGGCGAGCGGGATTCAATAAATTCGATTGGAATAAGGTGTGACATCTATATCGCATGAATTCTAATTGCAACATTAGACTTGTGAGTCAGTAGTTCGAATGAACTCTGGTAGATGGCACTGCCGTCCCTTAGAGACGATAATATAGATTGAAAATTTCGTCGTGGCCTGCGGGGCGCCGACAGCTCTGTTGGAGACGAGCATGCCCCGGAAAGGCATTTCGTAGGTATCTTAGATCAAAGTATTAATATTACGTTGATCTGAGATAGGTATAGTATAAAATAAGAGTTCTTTTCAAATATCTCTTATAATATTATAGTTGTATTCTTGCCCCGGTAAATAAAACTACATTATAATATTTAACTTCGTAAAAATGTGTATATTTTAAGTATCATAAGTTATAATCACATTCATAAACCTAGCATTGTTTTTGTAACAAATATAATCACATTGATTATTTATAAACTAGATGGCGCAATTTAAAACCTCTTCATTACTTTTCCTGATATTCATGTCCTCAGCCTTTTCTTTTTTCGTTTTCAAATCATAGTAGATATCATCCAAACTCCTGCCTTTAGTCTCTGGAACTACCAGGAGAACATAAAGAGCAGCGGCTAGACAGGTAAAACCGAAGAAGTAGAAAGCTACGTGAACTCCAATACCGCTGACTAGAGGCTTGAAGAAAAGCATTTGGAGGAAGGCAGAAAACGACGCTACTGCCATTGCTGTAGCCATCACAGTTCCCCGGTACTGTAATAATAAGAAAAATGCCAATATAGTTCAACCTAGATGCAAAAGTTGTTTGAAAAGACTCTTTGGATTGCTTATTGATATTGATAGATTGATAATTTGTGTACCTTGAAAGAGAACATTTCTCCACAAACAACAACAGAGACCGGCAGTAGACCTGATGAATCACAGAAGATGCACACACACAGGCTTGCGATGGGGATCCAGTCTGGAGCCCAAATGTCGTTCGCTCGTACTAAGAACCAGGAGGCTAATGCTGTCATGCTGAGCCCTGATATCAGTGAGGTTGAGAAGAGGAGTGGCTGTAAAAAAGATTCGGAATATGGCATATATTATAAAAGCATATTTTCACGCCTATATGGTTTAGTAAGAGGTAATAGGTACTCCATATTCAAAGTACTCACAATCCACTAGAAATGTCCAATCCCATCATCATAATACGCGAGTACAATCCTTCTGGACCCAAATGTATGGGACAGTCAGCTGTTTTTTTATTTGTATTTCAATGTTAATCTCATATACCTAGAAAGTTGTTTGTTTCATGGTCTGATCATCCCCTTAAAAAACCGTCAGCTTATTAAGTTGGACCCTGTATTTAAATAAAGAAAGCTACCGAAAATTCTTTCATAACAAAAACAAAAAGAGGCGGAACCTTAGTCAATAGTGTAGTAATGAGTATGGCAAAACTATATCCGGAAATTATTTACTGTTGCAATATGATTAAATGGATTTTTATCCGGTATCATCTGCGGGTTGGTATACCATATTTAAACACAACCTTACCTTTCTCCCAACCATCTCCACGATGCTGGATCCCACTGTTGACCCAGCAACCTGCACAGCACCCAACATCATAGCTTGCTGATTGGGACTTAGTACCAGGCCATTACCCTCAGAAGCTTGCGCGAAGATATCACCAGCAAAGTTTGTGACTGGAATAGCTCCACATACTACTCGTGCTACGGATATAGTGATTGCGATGCGGAACGCCCGGAATATTATTTTGTCTGATACTGCAAGAACAGAAAAGAGTTGAAAATCTAATAATGCTACAGAAACATTTTCTATCTCCACCTGGAAAATAATGAAAGAAAAAATTTGAAGAGTGGAAAAAACTGAATTCCATCATTGACAGCGGAGGTAGGAAATGCTCCAGTAGCCTGGATTTTAATCCAACATACAAAGTAAATGGCAGGGTTGATGCTATTTGAGGATATTTTCCAAAAACCACAAACTTAGTAAAAACAAAAAGAGATAACTAAACAATACGTATGGGCCCCCGCCCATTTTTCATGCATTAGCGCAGCAGTAGTGTCATGCTCAAGATGTTTGTCGGCTATCATTATGTTTATCTCGTTTATTTAAAGTTTTGTTTATTCGTTTTATCTTCTTGTTAATACACAATCAAGCTCATTGAGGTAGGCAACCAAAACAGATTTTATCATTTTTTAATGAATCCTACATAATTATTTTACTATTGTTTTTCTTCTTGTGTTTTTGTTCTTGTGTTATAATATTATCATTATCATAACAACCAAAATTAAACACAACATAACAATCACCAATAAAACTTCAATGATTGTTTGTAGTAGTTAAATTAGGTATGAATGTTGTCATAGATCATTCACAAATATTAAACTTATCATTTGTATTACTACGTTAACTTATCATCAACAAGATTTATGAGGTTTTCAAAAGTCAATATTGAAATAGAAATGAAATAGTTGTCATTGGTTTAATATTTATAATTGCGTTAAATTATAAATGTTACGTAGATCTTCTAAAACACGTGCTTGGAAAACCACCGCACTTTATGGCTGACATGCATAATGTCAAATTTTTTTAGAAAGAAAAGTAAATCATTTCCACAAAGAAATTGACCATGAGTTGATTGTGGCTTTTATGAATAGCGACGAGACGAGACGAGCGACGAGAGACTAACCATTACAACGCAGATCAATTGATAGTTGACCTTTTTGATTATTGTTCAAAGCACATTTTAGTAGGCTGTCTGAAAAAAACACTGACACCTGGGCTCTGTCCACACTGTTAGAAAGAGAAGAAGTAGAATAAAAAAGTTTATATCTAGCTACGAATAGTCGCGTGTCCTAACTGGGTGCAGGGAGCGATGATAGATAGGAAGAGAGTTAGCGCCTCAATCATGAGGCGGCGGTTCGATTCCTGGCCTGTACCACTAAGTTCTACGGAATTCATGTACGGTTGTGTTTATCATTTCCTAGCTCGGCAGTGAAGGAAATAATCGTGACTGCAAAGAATAATTGTAACTGAAAAGAAAATACCATAAGTTTGGAGGTATGCGTAAAATATGGATGAGCTTGGGGTGAACACAAGGGACCAGCGAATGGTCTCTGTGTTACATAACGACCCTTGCTTGCAACTGGATGCAGAGGGGACAGAACAGAACATCATGGAGAAATATGGAGGAGGCCTATTACTGAAGATGGACTCCTTAAGGGCTGTGATGATGATGAAGAAAAGAAAAGGATATATTACTTACAGATCGCTTTGAACACAAATTTGCTGCTCTCCTCATCACTCTTCTGCTCCTTCTTGATCAATTCTATTTCTCTCTGAATTATGTCGTCGTCTTCACTTCGGCATCTTAGCCAAGCGAGTGCTCTTGCTGCTTCCTACAAAATAATTGAAGTAAATTAACAAAAAGCAATCGGCACAGCAACCTGAACTCGTCTCCATCATTCTACACTCAGCATGGTGGATGATTATCATCTACATCTCACTCTAATTCGTGAAATTCTTTACCCTGCAGTGGGATGCATAGAAGCTGCTGGTGATTATGACTATGTCAAATCTATTTTATACACCTCTTTAAACTTTGGATGTCTATCTGTACATCGAAGATGAAGGATTCGTGATATTATTATGACGGGCTCACTCCCCGTATCACACTTGACAGAGTTTCAGTACTACTAGTGAAACGTGGATATTCTGAGTTTTCAGAATATCTCTGACTACCCCCTCGTTTACAGTACAGGTACTACAGTTTTTCGTTTTTACTGTAGTCTTCGTTCGAGGGGGTAGACAGAGATATTTTTAAAACTCGGAATATCCACGTTTCACTAGTAGTACTGAAACTCTGTCCAGTGTGATGGGGAGTGAGCCCGTCGCCACTAGGAATGGACAGTGGGTACAATAATTGCCTCGAAATTGAAGCATGTAGGTTTCCTCAAGATGTTTTACGGAAAGCCAGTGGTGTTACAAATCGTACTTAAATTCCCAAAAACTCATTGTACTCGTTGGCCTAGACGAGGATCGAACCATCGCCTCGTGCAGTGCAATTCACTAAGCGAAAACATCGTCACAATCACAACCTTAAATTAGTTGTTGAAATAACGGCGCGCTTTCAAATTCATTTGTCAAACTCATATAAAACCTCCGACGATCTGAAGGATGCAGGCTCGTCGATGTTTTTGACAGCAATGTGACGCTTAGTGAATTGCACTCTTGCATGGCACTGGACCACGGCATACGTATTACAATAATATGTGGCAATACACATGTAAACCACGAACCCTATTTAGATGAAATTAAGTTGAGCGTGTCCTTGAAGACTAAAGAAGAGCGTTTTTTTTTTTTTTTTTTTTTTTTTTTGGACAGTGTCACACAAGTTATCTAGTCACATTTAAAGTACCAGAATCTAGCCTGGACTTGTATTATGATGACTAGACAACGGTATAGAATACATATATAGATAGAAACATCCATGACTCGGGTACAAATATTCATATTCATCATACAAATATTTGTCCCTTACGGGATTCGAACCCGCGACCCTCGGCACAGCAGGCAGGTTCACTACCGACTGTGCTACCGGGCCGTCTAGCGTTAGCGTTAAAACAATACTTATTCCACGCACGCATTGCCTCTAGAGAGTTTACATTGCTTGCAACGGGAACTTACATCAAGTCTTCCTGTCTTGACCAGAAACGATGGAGATTCCGGCATCATCATGAACAGCACCAGATGAATGGTAGGTATAGACAGGCACACCCACAGGATTGCGCGGTAACTCAATATGTCTCCTATTATGTAGAGAAAAAGGTTTCCAGTCGTATGGAAGAGTATTACCTGAAAATTACAAAAGGTTAAACAGATCAATCAAGCAGGGCATGCTGGGTGAAGAGCGACATTATATTATTATTATTGTATGTCTTACGTTCCGTAATCACGGGCAATTAAGTCCCGGACCTTTGGAAGGCGTGCATGGGGCCGAAGCCAACATGTAGAGGCCCGTTCAAAAGACAAGTTAATCTAAAGTTAATCTAATCTATTATTATTATAATATATAGCGAATAGATTAAGGTTATCCGCCATATTACCAATTCGTCGGCACATCATCCCGACTTCTTAGCAGATTCTTAACTGAAGGCGCGTTGGCATCAATTTAAACTAAGACGCTATTATCAAGTTGATAATTTTTACCACGGACACAAACCTGAAATTGCAATGATTTATTTTCACGATTTCGATGTTCGTCCCATCGAAAATGTTGTTCAGTTTACCCCTGTACTTTTCAACCAAATGGAAATATATAAATTACTTGATGAGCATATCAAAAGAAACAGCCTTTTCCAAAATTTCAAGTTTGTAGTCTTTATAGTTCCAAAGTTTTTCAAACTTACCAAAGTTCCCAGAACTCCTCTGATAGAGTCCTCACTAATATCCTTTGTATAAAGTGGACAAGTAACATAGCTTCCTGCCATTAGGAACCCGACTGATGCCCTGGCTACAACGAATGCCCACGTCTCGAAAGACGATAATTTTGTTATCCAGCATATCTGGAAAAAGATTTCAGTTAGATATATTGACAATCAAAAAACTTTCGCTTCAATTGACGATTTATTGGGAAACAAACGGCAGGTAGAGAGGACTATACGACAATTAACCGTCTTCCACCTCCCATACTCCACTGAGAGGGGTTGGAGTCAAAATTAGCGGGGGCAAGGAATGTACTAGGTAATATATGTCGATAACTCTTTCATATACTGACTGAATATGACTTGCCTCTACCAATCTGCAAATAGCCTGCGTGGTGAACTATTATGTCCCTATTCCTCTCACCCTTATTCGTGAAAGGTTTCTGCCCTGCAATAGGATCCTACAGACTATAACTTACTTAACTTAGCTGTAAATTTAATAAATTTTGTTTTTCTTAGGTACCTAGACAGTAGTATTGCCCATTCATCAGCGAAATAAGATTGAATAAATGAATGAATGAAATATACTTTATTTACACCAAACACATAAATACAGTACAAATCAGGATACAAAAATGATTATGGTACAAATAAGGCGGTCTTATCGCTAGAAAGCGATTTGTTCCAGACAACCTTGGGGTAGAGGAAATATTAACTTAGAATACGGGTCGGTGTAACAAAGAAAAATTAAAAGAAAAATAATGATTTAAAAACAAAATACCTAATAAAAATAAATAAAATAAACATGTACTTAATCACCTAATAATTAAATATTTGTTATC
The DNA here is from genome assembly GCA_922987775.1 of Agonopterix subpropinquella. NCBI lineage: Eukaryota > Metazoa > Arthropoda > Insecta > Lepidoptera > Depressariidae > Agonopterix > Agonopterix subpropinquella. Next base: position 14,347,346 of record OV277694.1, on the reverse strand, counting down.
ATAACATTCATTCATTGTGTTTTGTTTGTTATACCTACGTATAATAAATATAAATATAAGATTGTTCCAGACTTACGGCAGCAGATGCCGATGTCAGAAGAAGTGTATTCTTCCTTCCTAGTCTATCACTCAGGAATGCCATCAAGAAATTGGCTGGTATACACACTAGATACGCTGATGATCCCATCCATGATACCTGGAATGGAAAATCTGATTAATATCGATATAACTAACTACGATAGCTCAACGAGCGCTCTACCCAAAGTGGATATTTGCCTTTGGAACGAGAGAGTGCTACACTGGACGCTGTCAGGCTCGCCGAATATAATATATTCGCCATATTATGGCTAATAAAATATAGAAACAGTAGTAGAACTATTGAAACGAAAAGAAGAATTAGTGCCACTTTTTCCGATTTTCACAAGGCAAAGTACGCAACGTCTCGTCTCATCTTGTCTTTGGGTCAGCCTTCACTTCGTCGTTCCGGCGATATCTGGGTGACCCACTGTACATCGGTCAGTAGCCAGATAATGTTCTCCTGATATGCCGATTATATCCGATCCTCACCTATTCTTGGCGGAGTGAGGCAGTATAGATTTATAAAAATAAATAGATAGGTATCTTTAGCACTATTTCTTTTCTACTCCTTCCAGGAATTGATGGAGTAAACTGAATTTACAAGACACTGGTGTGATTCAGGCTTAGAATAGGGCACCTCATTTCTTCAAGAGGGTAAATTAGGTGACTATATAAGTAATAAGGTTTACGACGCAAGGTGAAAGGATAACGACCTGTCACGCAGGTCAGGTAGGTAGTTGTTTCTTGTAGCATCATCATTATCTTGCCTAGTTGTTGCATCATTAATTCAACAGCATAATTCTCTTGCCCATTTCCCATTATTTGGGACAATATGTCATCCTTTTCCAATAATCTCTCTTAGCCGTCATTTCAGCACTCACTCCTTTCTTAAGGTTAGTCCACTCTGATCACGTGATCCGTTGCCGGTGGAAACGGATCACGCAATTTTCTATGATCAGCGCTAAAGGTGCACTCTGATCATGAGATCAGTTTCGTCTAAAATAAAATGCATGGTTTTTTAGAATCCTATTCATCATCATCATCATCGTCATCTCAGCCGATGGACATCCACTGCTGGACATAGGCCTCCCCCAAGGATCGCCACAACGACCGGTCCTGCGCCGTCCTCATCCAACGTTTTCCCACCGCCTTCACCAGGTCGTCGGTCCACCATGTGAGGGGCCTACCCACGCGGCGCTTTCCGGTACGCGGTCGCCACTCAAGAACTTTTCGGCCCCACCGGCCATCGTTTCCGCGAGCAATATGCCCCGATGCATGATAGAATCCTATTGTAAGTTTCCAAAGATTCCAAAAAAATTATGATTTGGATTGGACATATTATGGATTATGGTTGTATTTTACCACTACATGTTTGTATGTAGACCTACCTCAGAGTCAGTAAGTGGTGTTCCTCTTGGTGAATTCTCTGACTGCAGCAGCAGCGTCATTGGAGACATCCATCCTATGGCCGCTCCGTAAGCGAAGACCGGCAGATTTACTAGATACATATTTTAGCTTTTAATTACAAGCTCATCATTCATTATTATTATATTAAGATACATCATGATTTATGTATGTTCAAAGATTTTACGAAAACCTATGCTTTGGCAACGATAAAAAATCTTGAGAATACCTTAAGGTAGATCGCGAGCTAAATTTCTTTTCTCCACTCTTAGTCGGTAGTGAAACACTTGCTGTGCCGGTCGCGGGTTCGAATCCCGTAAGGGACAAATAATTGTACGATAAATATGAATATTTGAACCCGAGTCATGGATGTTTGTATGTACAGGGTGTAACAAAACACCCTAGTAATACTTAAGAGGTAATGTAATGCTTCAAACCATCAAACTGAACAACTTTCACTACCTATGGGGCCAACATCGAGAAAAAAAAACAGATGTCCCATACAAAACTGCAGAACTGACTCGACTAAAATGTATGGGACAGCAGATTTTTTTATTTTTTCTGGACGTTGGCTCCATAGTGAAAGTTGTTCAGTTTGATGGTCTGAAGCACCCCCTTAAGTATTACTATGGTGTTTTGTTACACCCTGTATAAATTATATATTCTATATCGTTGTCTAGTCATCATAATACAAGTCCAGGTTAGATATTTATTTATAAACTATCTGCCGTGCCGGTTGCGGATTCGAATCCCGTAAGGGACAAAATAAAATGTTTGTATCTATGAATGCCCAATGGGGCAATGGCGTGAGCTTATGTGTACTTACATGTATATTAATAAAAAAATACTCACTCAAAACTGCACATACAATTTGATTAATCTTACTCCCCTCACCGAAACAAAAATAATATTTTTGCAGTTTCATTGTTTTATTAAGTCCTAATTAGTAAAGTTTTTATATTAAAAGACTAGAACACACACATTTTTTGATATTTTATCCACCTACAGAATAGGTTTCGGTCTATTAAAAGACGTCCTACTTGGATCGTATTTTTTCGTAAACTGAATTACTGCGAGCTTTACTACGATACTTCTATTATTAACCAGAACATAAGTAAATAACTAAATAGTCACAGATAAAAAGCTGCGAAGGAGCTTCTAAAATTAGATTTTTGTTTATGTATTTATTCAAATGTCGTATTTTTTAATTTAATCCTCGCAAATATTTATTTTTTGTAACATTTTTCGACCGATAGTATTATTGATATAATTATGAAGATAACCTTCATAATAAAACAAAGTTGTACTCGTAAATCTTCTCGCACTGTATCGTCATCATCATCAGCCTACACTTAGGTCCAACTTTTAGGCCTTTTTAGTACATCACGCTTGCCCAATGCGAATTAGTAGACTTCTCATAAGGTACGCATCGGAATTTTTTCAAGAAAGAAAGAACATTTTTTATTTGCGTAGACAACAAAACACACTGATTGTATTATAGAAAAATACAACACATAATTTAAAAATTTCATAATTAAGAGCAGTGTGTGTCGCAGCAGCAAACAAGGTTATGAATCAGCATTATGCTGGGCTTAACGAGCTCAGCGCTAATTTTCTGTCGCGCCCAAATGAAACTCACCTCCAAAATCGTGACCGAATGATGCATAACCTCCATAGTAATTATTATTAATAATAATAAATAATAATAAAAATCATTTATTTTAGGAAACCAGGTCCCATACAAAGAGCATTATTGTATGTCTTACGTTCCGTAATCACGGGCAATTAAGTCCCGGACCTTTGGAAGACGTGCATGGGGCCGAAGCCAACATGTAGAGGCCCGTTTAAAAGACAAGTTAATCTAAATGTAAGGGATACACAAATGGCGGATACCATCTCCGAGCGTACAACATGATACACACGGGGATGGTCCCCGCCATTTGTGTAAAGACTATTGGAGTACGGCGCTATGGCCGCGATGGAAAAATAAGGTCTTGGGCTATGGAGGTGAAAGTTGGATGGATGGATACTGGGCTATGGGAGGAGACTAACGGACGCCTGCCATGACAACTAGTCTCAAAATTGTAAATAGGGCAGGCGCTGACTCGCCGACTCGTCGAGTGGGCCCCATAAAATGGCCGCACGCACAAAGTGCGACAATGGGGCAACATCTCATTGAGCGGCTGAAGGTTGTCGAGAGGTGCGGCTCCGGTTTCACCATCGCGGGGTTTATATTATTATAACACTTTATTGTACACACATACAATAGAAAAGACATCTACAAAGGGCGAGCTTATCTCTTAATTAAACAAATCTCTAGTAATTTTGACATTTTCCACTGCTGATAACGTGTGACTCTAAAAAAATGTAACATTTATTATTTTTACAAGTCTTTCTTTGTGTAGGTACCATTTTTTTTTTAATAAAATACACACCGATTGTACTTCTGGTCCGGCAATAATATAAACAATTTTATGATTTAGTTTTTTATTGAAATATCATCAAATTTTTCAGACATCAAGATGTTTATATTTATAATAATAAAAGTTCATAGATCAACAGTTGCTTCGATAGGTACGTTTATCAATATCAAAATTGTAAAACCTCGAATCAATTTCAGGGGTAACTCCAAAAGTAAATTAACATAAAACCACCAGGTCTTATCAGGAATGTTTTGGAATAAACTTGTCTTCATTTATTTATTGCTCAGCTGTTATGTTACCACTTTGTTTTGTTTATGTTCTCGAGACTTCACGATCGTACCTTAAACCAATAAAATAGATATAATAAACAAATTATTGAAACTTTACAAACTAGGGCAAGGCGGCAAGGAATAAAATATAGATACACCCCTTTAATTTTGTAGATTTTTTTAGAAAATTTGATGTTATAAATCTAAATCTGTTATATTTAACTAAAATCTACAACAGCAAATATTGTAGTAGTCTATTCTTCTTTTTTTATTTATTTATAATTATGGACTATTGCTTGTGCGTTAGCACTGCATTTCCGCCAGTGTCAAGTAGTTTATTGGGAGAATCTATCCCAATCTCAGGGGTTGTTTTGGACAAGAACAAGAAGAGGTTGAGGAATGCGGAGCCTCGTGGCAAGCAAAAACGCGACGCGCGAAACCACGCGAGACGTGTGCTCGGGTCAGTTCCTGCAACGCAACGTGACACATTCTTCTTCTTATCGTGTGGGCAGAGCCCTGGTGTCAGAGTTTTTTCAGACCGCCTTACGGCCTCTGACGTAGTTTTTATGTAACGACTATCAGAGATCGTAGCCGGGACCAATGGCTTAACGTGCCATCCGAAACACGCAATCATTTTTCTTTTCAGACAACCAGGTGATTCAGCCTGCAATGTCCTAGCCAACTGCAAAAAAACGCACAAAGTGACATTTATCACGAGGTGTCCCCCGTAGGAATCGAACTCATGACCTCAACTCATGACTATTAAAAAAAAATTCCGTCAAGTTTTGTAAAACGAGATAAATTTTATTTGGGGATGGTGCTGACGTGATTATTTTTGAATTTCGGTATATTTCTCGCCAAAAATTGGCTCTTAAATGATATACCAAAAAAAAAACGATTTAGTCCCAGCTCAGACCGTAAAATGACTGGGCTAGTGTGTCTATTTGTTCAGTAATTTTAGAAGCCTATTATGGCAGCTTTAAAGTTAGTAGAATTTAAATAAGAAAACCTTTATCCTCCTAAGGTTTCCTCTTAAGTTGTAATCTATCTACTTGTAAAACAGTTCTGTGACGGACTGACTGAGACACTAAGAAATAATTTTTCGAAAATTGGAAATCCACTAATATTAGCATTAAGGTACAAGTTGGTAGCCGACCGCACGCAGCAGAAGCAGACGACGTGTCGCTACGACACTACTGGTTTGAATGTATTTCTATGAAATACCCTGCGTAGCTAGCGACACTGCGGTCGACGACACTGATGTGCGGTCCGACTTCACTGTCGCTCGATCGCAGACCAGTAGTCGCATTAGCTCTTTGAGTATATACTCAAAGCATTTTAGCTCTATTCACATTACGACGGGTGGCGGGCGCGGAGGGTGCAATGTAAAATAATACCTATTTCAGTACCGCTAAAGTTGACAGTGGAATACGGCGCTGCAATCTCTGCTGCGGTTTGCAGTCGGGTTTGAAATCATGACTGCAGCGACATGACGCAACGACGCGACGTGTCGTGCACGACACGTCGTCTGCTGCTGTTGCATGCGGTCGGCTACGAATTTGTACCTTAAGTCTAGAATTTTCACACACACCGAATAAACTACCATTCATATAATTTTCTGTAATCTTTCCATACAGAACCTGGAGACCAGCTCGATGGGGAAGCCGCAGGGTTCGAAGTACACTGCCAGCTCATCTACAAGGTCCCTAAATTTCATCGTGAACTCGTTCAGTGTGCCGATGTTGAAGGCATCATTCCACATCAGAATGAAAACTGAAACAAATTTTGAAAAGAAAATTAGTTGTCATCTTGGACTCGCAATATTGTAAGCAATCAAGGGAGGCGGGCGCGGGTGCTCCCCCAAAATACAATACGATATTTATTATCGTGTCATAAGACTAAAATTACAAACAATGCATTTTTAGGCCGCGGGGCGAGCGCGGGTCTCTTGATGGCGGGCGATGTCACCGCCCCCTAGCCTGTGTACTTACGCTATCATGCGCAGATATCAAAGAAATTCAAATATACTACTAGCTAACGTTAAATCTCTTTGGCAGATATGCAAGGCAACTTCTACACTTTCTTAAAGATCTCGTGATGCAACCCCCGCCGCCCGCTTCCCCGCAAGGCCCCCTCCATTGCTCTGCGCAAGTACATCCGTTGCCGTACTGTAAGGACTTCATAGTTTTGCTGTGCCTATACTCACCAAGAATAGCGATATATGATAACATGTATTTCCAAGCCACTTCAAGCACCATCATTTTTCTTTGATCGATGCTGAAATTTAAAAGGTATGTTGTCACAAATTATGTTCTCAACACGATGGGAGAAAATAAAGCCTAGTCATCATCACAATCCTGATTCCGTAATATGTGTGGCACGTCTAAGGCATTATCCTAATAGAACGCGAATGCGCGATCATCGCGCGAGTTTATTTTTTTTTTATTTTTTTTATTTATTAACATTTCAGTATACATTGTCTTATATTAACATTATTGTGATGATACCAAAAAACCCTATTTGGGTTTGTCTTGGCACCTTTTAAATTTTTATCAAAGTTGTAGGTAAGTACACAAAGGTTTTATACACCACTAAACAAATGCCGAGACCAGCGCAGCGCGCGTCCAACATAGCGTGAGTGATGCTCACTTACGTTCTCTCGAACGCGCACTGTCCATCGACAACAGCGATGCGACCATCGCGTGTTCGTGCAATGGCAAAAACTGGCTGTCCTATCATCGCGCGAATTGACGACGCGAGCGAGCGAGCTTGGTGCCTCGCCGACGCAATTATTACGCGAATTTCAATTAGGACACCTATTTGAATTCAATATTATGTTTGATCGCGCGTTCGTACGAATTAAGTTCAAGCGAATAGCTTTACAAACATTTGAGTTACGCGACCGCGTTGTGCGGTTGTCAGTTAGAAGACACCTATTCGAGTTCAATTCATATCGCGCGTTCGTACGAGTAAAATTTGCGCGAACCTACGATGATCGCGCATTCGCGTTCTATTAAGACGATGCCTAAGGCGCTGTCCTATTGCCATCGCTCGCGCAATCACTCGTGCGTCCGACGAAAATGATTGTGCGACCGTGCGTTTAAACATACTCATATCTGCAGAATGTCCTATTGAAGGTCGTGCGATCATGTGATGCGATCGAATTGTTCTATTTCTATTCAGGTATAAGTATGTTTAAGCGCACGGTCGCACAATCATTTTCGTCGGACGCACGAAAGATCGCGCGTGTGATGGCAATAGGACAGCGCCTGAGATTGATAAAAATGAACATACATCAATTGATTCTCGTTTCTTCTCTGTTCCGCTTGGTCCATGTTTTGATGTTTCAGTTATTCATTTTGTCATCAGGCGTCGCGTTTAATTTGGATTTATAAACTCATTTTATTTCGAATTATGCTTTTGATGTGAAATACGTGAAATAAACAGTAATGTTGTGACGTATAATTAAACTGTCGTCTTGTGACTTTGATGACAAACACAATATCTATGGTCTGGCTAGACCATGCAAACTTCTTGGATGACAAAAAATTGGTATCACGACATCTCGACCCCGAAACAACTCGACCCCGACAATTCAACCCGGACTACTCGACCCGGACAACTCAACCCCGACAATTCGACCCCGACAACTCGACCCCTGACAACTCAACCCCGAGACAACTCGACCCCGACAACTCAACCCCGACAACTCGACCCGGACAATTCAACCCCGACAGCTCAACCCCGGACAACTCAACCCCGACAACTCAACCCCGACAACTCAACCCCGGACAACTCAACCCCGACAACTCAACCCCGGACAACTCAACCCCGGACAACTCAACCCCGACAACTCAACCCCGGACAACTCAACCCCGACAACTCAACCCCGATAACTCAACCCCGGACAACTCAACCCCGAAAACTCAACCCCAGACAACTCGACCGCGGATTTATTAAAAACATCTATCTATCTATAACGTCACGCCTCGTTCCCAGTGGGGTAGGCAGAGACCAGGGCGCGCAATTTACTACCATCCTTACATACCTCTTTTGCCTCATGCACATCCATACATCTCTTCATACATGCCCATTGGTTTCGAGTACTCTGAGTTTTCATCACAATCCATACTTTATCATTCTTATTTAGGCCCGCCTAGCTGGGTTATCGTTATTAACTCAGAATTAGACGATACTTTGGAGTGCAGTTATTCTTACCTATGTCTTGCACCACCTAAAGTTAAGGGCTAAACTTGTGTTACATTTAAACATAGACTTAGCTAGAGATTTATGTATTTGTTTTATCGATAACTTTGCTTCCTTTGTTAGATACATCACTAGCTGTACCTTCAACTGTACCTATTATTCAGTGCTGTAAAAGGTCTAACGGCCTCCTAAATATTTTCTTTAATTTTGCGACATTTTGACATCGGAATTTCGGGCGAAGCCAAAATAAGACAGAATAATTATTGTTCAGCAATACTAAGATCCAAGATTCATTTGAAAATGTGTGTATTTCATAGAAAAATATGCATTTGAAGTATCTGGTTCCATGAAAGGTCGATAGGCCCCGAACCGCATCGGTAAAATGTTACATCGAAGGCGTAAAGGCCTCTCAATTTTACACAATTACGTGCATACATGTTACATTCATCATTCGATATTTCATATTTCGTTGCATTACATAAAATTCTATGGTCATTTGGAAAGTTTCGAGCGTAAAGTAGAGAACTGTCAGTTTTGTTAATTCTGACTTCGTTTCCATTGGCGGAAGACCGTTTTCGTAACACTTTAGGACAGTAGTAATGCTACTAAGCACGGTGCTATAAAATTTAACCCACCATAAAAACCAGAAATTATAAAAGCGAAAAATCAAAAAATATTAAAAATACAAAAAGGAAACAAACAACATTATTTTATCAAATAATATCAATCAATCAATCAATCAAATATACTTATACAACGTGTTAATGAATTAACGCAAAACTAGAAAGTAGTTTGTTTAGAATCGAGAGCAGAATCGAATTATCATGGTTTCAACATAGGTAATTTTTTTCAAAATATTAAATAATTTTTTTGCAAAACATAAAATTTACTGAATCTGATGAAAACCCTCTGCACGGGCACACTCACCCTACTTACTACCAAAACAAGATTATAAAAATGTATCCATGAGTACGTTAGCGCTTTATTTCAGTGCTGAAATGATAACAAATCATTTTTGCCTCAAAACTTAAAATGCGAATAACTTTAAATTTTAATTATAAAAATAATGAAATTATTGTTGCAATCTAATTATTTTGTTATAAATCAGTTGGGGTGTATGAGGTTTTGCGCTAATTCATTAACACGTTGTATAATAATAAAAAATAATAAAAGGGATATAATATTAAATCTATCTATCTAAACTATTATAAAACTGTAACCGAAATGTGTCTGTACATTGAAGATATTTACTAAAAAAAATTACGACATGGTTTTTACCTGTCCCTGATTCCAAATCACCAATTTTTGGATTTTTTGTCTGTCTGTTTGTTTGTTTGGGTGTTTGTTTGTTCGAGTATCATGCAAAAACTACTGAGCCGATTTTGATAAAACTTTTTTTTGTTTGAAAGCTTTATGATCAGCCTTAAAATTTAGTTTATAATGTATGTATTGTATGTATGTATTTCATAATTTCGTTTGAAAACTATAATAAAATGCAAGAAAATTCAAACCAATCCTAAAAAAGAAAAGTTAGGAACAAAAACTGGTGAGCATGCCATTCTTCCCCGTCCGTGGTCTCACTGGCAATTCTTTATGGAAAGTAATGGCGGTATATTTATATAAGTAGGAGTAAAACTTACAACTTAGTCAAGGAGTTAAATTGTCGGGTTTGAGTTGTCGGGGTTGAGTTGTCCGGGTTGAGTTGTCCGGGTCGAACAGTCGGGGTTGAGTTGTCGGGGTTGAGTTGTCCGGGTTGAGTTGTCCGGGTCGAATAGTCGGGGTTGAGTTGTCCGGGTTGAATTGTCGGGGTTGAGTTGTCCGGGTCGAGTTGTCCGGGTTGAATAGTCGGGGTTGAGTTGTCCGGGTTGAAGTGTCCGGGTCGAATTGTCGGGGTTGAGTTGTCCCGGGGTCGAGTTGCCGTAGACTCCAAAAAATTTGATCATAGATCATAGCTGTTTTCAAAATTGAAATAAACTTTGATTACAAACTTTTACACTCAGTTGCAGAAACGCTCATTAGAGTTAATTCTCCATTAAATCTCTTGCTAGCTTTTACTACGTCAACAGGACAAAAAGTGACAGCAAGATATTTAATGGAGGATTAACTTTAATAAGCGTTTTTGCAACTGGCAGTTATCTATATTATTCCTCACACACATTCTTCGCACCCATCCGTCGCACAAATTCCTCACACACATACCTCGCACACATCGCTCGCACACATTCTTCACACACATTCCTCGCACGCATCCCTCGCACACATTCTTCACACACATTCCTCGCACGCATTCCCTCGCACACATTCCTCGCTCGCATTCTTTGGAATTGATTATGACTTCTCTACTAGAGATTAGAAAGGAAAGCTGTCTGCTGTCAGCTTTTGATTCTGTATCAGCAAAACTCAGCAAGTGGCAGTTATAGCATGTCTGGTCAGTTCCATACATTTTAGATTTATAGCTGATGGCATTTAGTATGGGAAGTCCACGAATTTTTTTACCGAATTTCTTGTAGTTTCCTTAGGGAAAGTTGTTCAGTATCATGGGTACTGTCTGTCTGTCCTGTCTAACCTAACACCCTGTATACTTTAGGGAGTATTTCAGACAGCGAACTAGTTTATAGTTCGCTGATTTCAGACCATCAAACTAAACAATTTTTTACTGAGGTACCTACCTACCAAATAGAAATTACAAAAAAGAAATCTGTTGTTCCATCCTCATCATCAGCCTATATACGTCCCAATGCAGGGTACAGGTATAGCGTAAATACAATAAATAAATAAATAAAAAAATAAAATAATTTTTATTTCGGATTACTTGATCCATATTACATTTTACACTTTACATTTAAGTACAATAAAAATTACACATTTCATAATAATAAAATACAATACAATTACAATTTTACAATTCATAAAATTCATTTAATTTAATTTAAGTTTGTTAGTAACGACGCAACACTTAAATAACTACGTTAGTACAGACACTTAAATGCAGAGTGGCCCAGTGCTTGATAAAGCGACTGTCCCACCAACTCGCTGCTACAGACTGAGGGTCTACCCGCACATTCGATTCGAACTTTTGCGTGAATGTTTTCGTTCCAATTTCAACTCTATTACAATGAAGTGCGGACCGAAACAGTGGCGATATAGTGAAGATCGAAAGTGCGGGTAAGGGGGCAGAATACTGTTGGTGCTGTCGCGCACTCTGCGGAGCGTCGCGGCGCCTCGCTTCCGTAGTATCGCTTGGAAGCCGTCTACGTGCGCATCCGCGAACATGCCCGACGCGCTACAGGCGCGCGACTGCCGCAACAGCACTCTGAACGCGTTATTATACTGAGTGCGCAGGGCCCTAAACGATTTTTGCGTATAATTAGTCCACAGACTGCAGGTATATAAGGATGTACAGTATGTTTTAAATAATGTTATTTTAACCTGCGCTGTACATCGACTGAATCTGTGTGCTATCATGTTCGCTCTGACCGCTAGCGCCCTGCGCTCTCTCTCCAAATCAAGATCGTCACTGAGGTCCTCGGTTACCAGGTGACCCAGATATTTAAAACAAGACACCCTATTCATAGGCGTTCCATCAAGCGTTACAGGGGGTACATAAGAGGGACATTTTGTGCCTGCTTTAAAAACCATAAGCTCACTTTTAGTGGCATTCCATGGTTTATCGCATAACCCTCGCAAACACTCACTAACTTTCTAAGTCCACTGATTGACGGACTGAGCAGCACCATATCGTCCGCGTAACTTATATTATTAACACAAGTACGGTCTATATGACATCCAACATGCATGCTGCTGAGTTCGACAATCAGTGCGTTCATGTATAGATTAAACAATTTGGGAGAGCTTAATCCCTCCTGTCTCACTCCACACTCCAATCCGTAGACATCGGATCGTACTATTCGGAACTCGGAACAATAAAGTGGGTGCGCTTAGTAGCCGCGTTGGGTCTATACTTGCGCGGAGTGCGGGGGGGCTCGCGCGGTGTGCGGAGGGGTGAGGCACCGGCCGTTGGGGTACAGCGCGCAGGTGAATCGGTACTGGGACCGCGCCCCCCGCCACCCGCACCCCCTGCACGATACGCCTGTCGCGACCCGAGAGCGCCCTCATTATTAGTATATTCACTTTGGTACAGGCGTACAGGCATATCCGTATGGATGTTAGTCCACCAAAAATTGGATGCCCAATGCGGATTGGTACACTTCATATATGGATCAGAATTTCTTCTTCAGCGTATGCAGGTGTTCACGATGTTTTCCTTCTGCGGATAACAATAAATATTGACATTTTCTGTGAAAAGTATCATTTTTATCGCGATTTCAATATTTTGTCCCACAATAGGTTGTAAAAGTTTGATGGTCTGAAGTACGCGCATTTATCAAAAATTCTGTTTAAATGTATATTCGTATTTGATATCTAAATATCTACAAAATAAACAGACACATTCAGTGATCCCATCACATATAGCTTCCGCTTTAAAGTCAACAAAGTCGCAAATTATATTTGTTCAACTAACTACATTTCAAACAATATGTTAATACCACACGTTTTAGTAATTTCCACTCTGATACATTGAAGTCAGAAGTAACATCGTTTTGATGCTCGCCATAATTCAGTTTCTGAACAAAGATGGTCCAGATAGGACGTCTTTAAACCAACCTTTAGTTCTTAGGTTAAAAATAACAAAAAATGTGTGCATACTAGTCGTGTAAAATCAAAAAATCACTTCAAAATATTCCATTCCGTAATAGAGTAAAAAAAACTAAAAAAAATGAAAAAATATTATTTTTTATTCGGTGAGGGGAGTAAGATTAATCAAATTATATGTGCAGTTTTAAGTAAGTAATTTCTTATTTATTTTTATCAAATTTTTACTAACTTTAACTTATACACACACTCTTGCAATGTAAGACTAATTCCATGTCGGTTGTCGGTGGAGTATTCAATCAGTCTCTTCTGCAAATGCCTTGTATGCAATGGAAAGTTCGGGAATGCATAACTAATCGGATGTATAGTATGAAAGCTAATTCTTAAAAAGTTTACCAAAAAAAAAATTTTTCGTTGCGAAAGTGCACTCCATAATAACCAACACCTGAACTTTAGGTAAATATGCATCCGATTATCCGACCTCTACCTATGTACACACGGCGACAGATCAACCTACCCATAGTTGAACTCTATGTTCATGGACATAAGGTCGAACTATGGGTAGGTTGATCTGTCGCCGTGTGTACATTATGTACGAAACATTTGCTGCTCTCAAACGGTGAAGGACAGTGTGGAAACCATACGCAAAATAATTAATTATGATGTAAGTATTCTGTGGAATCTACGAATCCGGCAAACGTGGTGGACTCAACCCTATATATCCTCACCAAAAAGAAGCAATGTTGTGTCTTAGAAGCAAGAAAAATAGAGGCGAATGCTGATGATCTGCGATGTTTTATTTTTCTAGTAAATCTACCGGTCTTCGCTTACGGAGCGGCTATAGGATGGATGTCTCCAATGACGCTGCTGCTGCAGTCAGAGAATTCACCGAGAGGGACACCACTTACTGACTCTGAGGTAGGTCTTTTACATTTATACAAAAATGACGAAATAAAAAATAACTGGCCAAGTGCGTGTCAGACCACGCGCAGGGTAGGGTTCCGTGGTTGCCCGTCACAATACACGGACTTAGAAAGGGGCTTCTTGTTTTATACCACGGTTTAATGGCTAATAAAGTCTAAAAAATTAATGTTTTAAGTCGGTCGACTATTACCCGTAAACTTGTAAAGCCTACTTAGCCGTAATAGCTTTCCTTTTAATTTCGTTAATTATATACTATTGCCGTGAATTTTTTCACATCTCCAACCACAACCGTTTAGCTGGGAGAGGGGGGGACACTTGACTCTAACAAAATTTTTCGCTTGTAAGCCTAATATTTCGCTAAAGGATCCCTAAATAAAAAATGGTTTTCCCACACCCACAATACTTTTAAAAAACCTATCAAACGATACACAACACGGGATAGAAGAGAAAAAAAATTTCATCCCCACTTCACGTGTAAGGGAAGTAACATAAAAAAATATATATTTCAAAATTTTATTTTACCACTTTGTCGACGTGGTTAATATGTATATCCGTGCCAAATTACAGCTTTCCAGTACTAAGCGTCTCTGAGCTAAGCCGCGGACAGACGGACGGACAGACGGACGGACAGACAGACGGACAGACGGACGGACAGACGGACGGACATGGCGAAACTATAAGGGTTCCTTGTTGACTTCGGAACCCTAAAAAACCATGACCCTCAACCCTTTCTGAATGATCAAACACTTTGCTATACCAACTTCATTTATTTAAAAATTGGTTTTGGGATGGAATGATTGTCAAGTAGGTAAGGAAACACTGCGTGTAAACCTCATCCCTTAGTCACCTCGCACGATACTCTCTTGAAGATACGGGTTGGACCTTAGAATATTCATTGCGTGAGGTAGCGCAGGATCGGGAAAGCGTTTTATGGTTTCGAAGGCCAAGATCAACTTTGGATCGCTGAACCAGTGGTGTTTATTTTTTATTCAATCGCCACCTCTAAAATTTCTTCTATCGTGTCATCATGAGCTATATCGCATAACAATTTATGCATGCTATAGTAGAAAAATTAGCCAGTCAGCACATCAGAAACTGGCTGTTAGATGTATCCAGAATTTAAAAGCTTCAATTTGTTAATAATTATTATGGACCAAATCTTCAGGTATCATGGATGGGATCATCAGCATATCTAGTTTGTATACCAGCAGATTTCTTGATGGCATTCCTGAGTGACAGACTAGGAAGGAAGTATACACTTATTCTGACATCAGCATCAGCTGCCGTAAGTTTTTCAAACTATCTTATTTCGATGATGAATGGGCAATACTTACCATCTTTCTTGTAAATTTACCTCTAAGTAAGGTTTTATTATTATTATCATTAGGCTCTACATGACCCTTTTGCTGGGCAGAGGTCTTTTATCATGGTAAGGGTATATAGGATTTCCATCTAGACGAATGACCATAGAATGAGTTTACCGTCAAGTTTAATCCGTTTGATATTGGGTTATCCCCCTACTATTTACCGTCTTTGATAAAATTTATCGTAGGTTTCAAGAGAGACATTCCCGAGCTCACTGGAAATCAATGACTAATTGTTATGTAGTGTTCGACGCTGTTGATTCTGATTTATAGTTGAGGGAGTGAGCGATGGAAGCATGCCCTCATAAAAAAAGCTGACTCATTTTGTTTCAAAATAAATAGCCAAACGAATAAAAAAAAATTACGCTCAGAGGCACATACATTGTAATGATCCCAAGTAAGCCTCAGGCTTTTTGTTATGGGAATCATACAACAACGGCACTAACATATAAAATCCATGACCGAACCGGGATTCGAACCTAGGGGTTTGGCAGTCCGGCGTGGTAACCATTACACCAACCGGGTCGTCGAATGTTCTTGGACAGTGCATAAAACTGAAAAATCTTTTTCTAGATATGCTGGATAATAAAATTATCGTCTTTCGAGACGTGGGCGTTCGTTGTAGCCAGGGCATCAGTCGGATTCCTAATGGCGGGAAGCTACGTTACTTGTCCACTTTATACAAAGGATATTAGTGAGGACTCCATTAGAGGAGTACTGGGAACTTTGGTAAGTTTAAAAAACATTAAATCCTTAACAGAAGACTAAAAAGATTGCAAGATTCTTTCCCTTGAGTTGCTCGATGAATAAAGATTTTCTAAATACAAATACCTGGTGGAGAACTATAATTACGCAGTACGCATGAATTTGAACCTGGACTTTAAGATTGAACTCTCCGCAATGCGCCACCGATACTCGCTGTAACCCCAACATAAAACCCTTTACATTGACTTCATCCAGCCTCTCTCACTCTGCCTAATAGATAAGTATGTCACGCCGGATTCCATGAATGTGATAACCTTTTAAAATTTTCAGGTAATACTCTTCCATACGACTGGAAACCTTTTTCTCTACGTAATAGGAGACATATTGAGTTACCGCGCAATCCTGTGGGTGTGCCTATCTATACCTACCATTCATCTGGTGCTGTTCATGATGATGCCAGAATCTCCATCGTTTTTGGTGAAGACGGGAAGAGTTGATGTAAGTTTTCCTTTGTAGTTTCTAAACCATTTTTCGAGACAGGGATACGCATTTGCTTGACTGGTAACCACGAAGTAACCCTAGTACTAGTGTTTAGTTGTGTTTTCGGTAGGAAGTGTTAGGTTTTCATTTTATTGTTTTGTAGAGTCAAGGTTAAGACACGATGGGGCTGACATAACCTCAGGGTTAAAAGCTCCAATTAAAATAAAATAAAAAACAGAATAAAAAAAATAAAAATAAAAACCAGAGGGGTTGAGGTAGAAAGTCGGTGGGAGGCAGGCAGTGTCCGTACTGTAATAGTGTGTAGTACTAGATATACTCTTTCTTGTACTGCAGTTTGATGAAAGCGATTTACTGGCTAGTTTTCTGTAGTTACTCTGCACATTGCTTTTTGTTAATTTACTATCAAATTTTGTAGCAAGCAGCAAGAGCACTCGCTTGGCTAAGATGCCGAAGTGTTGATGACAACGTAATTCAGAGAGAAATTGAAATGATGAAGAAAGAACAGAAAAGTGACGAGGAGAGCAGCAAATTTGTGTTCAAGGCTATCTGTAAGTTTATTTTTAAGAACTAAATATTTTTTTTTGCGGTGGCTATTATAAAAAGTATACAACTTCGGTGAACGAAAACATCGTGAGAAAACCTGTGTGCTTTGATTTCGTGGCATGTTATTTTATTGTAAGTGGCAACGGGCTCACTCCTCATCCCACTGGACAGAGTTTCGTTACTACTGGTGAAACGTGAATGTTCTGAGTTCTGAGGTTTCAGAATATCTCTAACTACCCTTGGGGAATATAGTCGTAAGCATAAGGTAACGCACTCTAATGCTTATGCTTACCAAGACTAAACAACACGAATTTAGACAAAACCAAGAGACTGCGCAAGGCCAACTACCAATTGATCTGCGTGGCGATTGTTGTCAATTGTCACATAATTCATAGACATTACACGGCTTGCCCAAGGCCAATTTCTTTATTGAGCTTATTTCTTTCTGTCATAAAAAGATTGAAAATTATACACTAGTAAATCTGACTGGCGATCCTTGGGGGAGGTCTATGTCTTGCAGTGGACGTCCAGTGGCTGAGGTAATGATAATATTTGAGTCAAAACACAAATACAGACTCGGTGATCGTTAGTTAACATTTGGAAGAGATGAAACTGGAAGTAAAACGCAAGCTCACCTAATGGATAGGTTAATTGTCAATAAATTCAATTGGAACAAGGTGTGACATCTATATCGCATGAACTCTAATTGTAACATTAGACTTGTGAGTCAGTAGTTCGAATGAACTCTGGTAGATGGCACTGCCGTCCCTTAAAGACGATAATATAGATTGAAAATTCCGTCGTGGCCTGCGGGGCGCCGACAGCTCTGTTGGAGAGGAGCATGCCCCGGAAAGGCAAATCGTGGGTTCGAATCCCGCTCGCCGCCCGACTTTTTCAATCTTTAATTTGATTAAGCTAACATGGCATACATGTAAAATCTATAAATTCGATTGGAACAAGGTGTGACATCTATATCGCATGAACTCTAATTGTAACATTAGACTTGTGAGTCAGTAGTTCGAATGAACTCTGGTAGATGGCACTGCCGTCCCTTAAAGACGATAATATAGATTGAAAATTTCGTCGTGGCCTGCGGGGCGCCGACAGCTCTGTTGGAGAGGAGCATGCCCCGGAAAGGCAAATCGTGGGTTCGAATCCCGCTCGCCGCCCGACTTTTTCAATCTTTAATTAGGTTAATGTTATCTTCCATCACAATGGGGCGTTTTCATTAAAACAAAAGAATAGTTCAGTGAGACCGGGTGGCGGTGGGTGGCGTTCAAATCTAAAAAAAAATTTGCTCTTCGGCACGTATAGTATGATTTCTCTACATATGCGTGCGTCGCGCTTTCGCTGCATATAAAATATCCTGTACTACGCGCTTTTTGGAGAGCGAAAGCCGCGCTTGCCTCAACATGTATAGTATGGAAAAAAGCCGAGTCGCGCACAAGTAGAGAAATCAAGCTAGAGCTCAACTTCCCCAAATAGATGAGCGTGAGTGTGGGAGCATGGAAAATTATAAAAAGAATGTAGTGAGATATTTTTGTCGATTCTCAACGATTCTCTTATCTTTTTACAGTTAAAGACAAAATAATCTTCCGGGCTTTCCGGATAGCCATCATAATTGCCCTAGCCCGGGAAGTATGCGGTGCTATTCCAGTCACAAACTTTGCTGGTGATATCTTCGCGCAAGCTTCCCAGGGCGGCGGACTGGTTCTGAGTCCCAATCAGCAAGCTATGATGCTGGGAGCCGTACAAGTAGCTGGCTCGACATTGGGTTCAAGTGTCGTGGAAAAAGCTGGTAGAAAGGTATATATACTGATGTTTATGGTTGCCTGGTACCCGCAGATGATAACAAATACTATATTTTTGTCGTACACCAAAAACTAGCTTACACTTGAATAGAAATGGCGTGGAATGACGTGCCAAATGGTGATAAGTGGCCAGCCTACAACATAATTACTATAGGTACAAATAAGGTGGTCTTATCGCTAAAAGGCGATCTTACATACACACGACCATAATCCCTTGTGGTGGTCAAGAAACCTTTCTACATAACTATTTAAGTATCAACGTTTTGAGCGTGCAAATATTTAACATTTTGAGAGTTTCAGGACGAAATGATGAAAGAAAGCCTTTCTTGCTAGCCTAGCTTTAAGCTAGCCTTTCGCTAAATACTTGGGATTATTTGTTTTTGCATGCTTATGGGTTCCTAATTGGACTAGTTAGACCACTTGGCTTATAAGTGAAGGAAAACTTAGCTAGGGCCACTACATAATATACATGCTTTAATTTTGAAGTGTGTTCATTAAAAAAAAGCACAGGGGCACTGCGAGTGAAATGAGGATAGTCTAGAAAAGCCATTTACAATATTCTGACAACCCTTGGAGAAAATTTGTAAGCATACATCATCTAATTTAAAAGTTACACTCATGTCGATGGGTTCATCAATCCTGTCTCTTTTTCGCCAGCTCTTTAAGTTCTTGACACGACATCAACCTTTTCTTCCTGTGCTAGACCTGGTGTTATACTTATTACTGATTCTTCTTTCCGTGGAGTTGCTATCATAGTGAAGAGAATATCCAATCAGCATTAGCTTGTCCAGGGTACATCGGACGTATCAGGGAGTCAAAATTATTAATTAAATTTTATCTTTTTTTACAGCCACTCCTCTTCATAACCTCACTGATATCAGGGCTAAGCATGACAGTATTAGCCTCCTGGTTCTTAGTACGAGCGAACGACATTTGGGCTCCAGACTGGATCCCTATCACTAGCTTGTGCGTGTGCATCTTCTGTGATTCTTCAGGTCTACAGCCGGTCTCTGTTGTTATTACTGGAGAAATGTTCTCTTTTAAGGTATACAGAAATTACTTATTAATAAACCAAATAATCAATTAAACAATCGATCAATCAACATCAATAAGTCAGAAACATTGGTACAACAAACTGCCTTTTATCATGCAGTTGCTTTAATATTCAATTAAATTTTTGTCCACAACTTTACTTATGAAATTTGTTGCCCATCTTTCAGGGTATACAGTGTACACAATTATTTAGTATTATAAGACTATATTAGTTTCGCAAAACAAATTGATCGGTTTGTCTGTAGGAGCTAAAATCAGCACGCGCAAGCTACCACTTTAACTTCATCATCATCATCAGCCTATAAACGTCCCACTGCAGGGCACTGAATGAATTAATGATCATATAATTATATGCATCTGTGTTTAACTAATTATAATTTATCTTTTCAGTACCGGGGAACTGTGATGGCCTCAGCAATGGCATCAGCATCGCTTGCCGCCTTCCTCCAAATGCTTTTCTTTAAGCCTATTGTCAGCGGTATTGGGGTTCACGTAGCTTTTTACTTCTTCGGTTTTACTTGTCTAGCCGCTGCTCTTTATGTTCTCCTGGTAGTTCCAGAGACTAAGGTCAGGCCATTGGAAGATATCTATTACGATTTGAAAACAAAAAAAGAAAAGGCTCAGGATATGAAAACCAAGAAAAGCATTGCTGTTTGAAATTAAGCCGCCTTTCTGTGTTAAGAAACAAAAATCAAAAAGATTTTAGTTGTTGAAAATTAATCACTGGATGTTTTTGGGGGTGATTGTTACACGATTGATATTATTAAAACACATTTTACGGAATTAACTGTGGTTTTATTTTACGTGGCGACGACCTATTTAGTACTTATTCTGAAGACACATTAAACATGAAAAGAACATTGCTAAAACTTGCTATTACCTAATAGTACTCTGTGCTGTTAATAACTATAAAAAAGCAAACTGCAATAGCACAATTATGTTAGAAGTCAAAATGCCAGCTAACTTGATGGGTAATGCTGCATCCACGTAGTAGACTCCATATACAGTCATCTTTTGAAATATAACATTCATGCGGTGAATATTCTTGCACGCCCTTTTTGCTTCAACTGTAAATAAATACAATGTTCTACACTGAATAATGTGATGACAATTTTAAAAAAATATTAGGAAAATATTGTGAAGGGATGTGGAAAGTCCACCAATCAGCTTTAGACTCGCGTGGTAGATTTACACGATTTCCAAAACCTACGCGTGTAGTCAAACACGAGTACATACCAGCCAAATATTGGGGAATATAATATACACACAGAGAATTTACGTATTACGTATATTATGTAAATTATCTGTGTCTATATTATCAATCAAACTTCGATATTATAGGTTCAGAATAAAGTTACAAACAATGTACAGCAAGCATATCTCTAAACTTTTCTAAGCTTGTAGTGAACGTAATGAATATTTTATCAACTTCAAGCCTTTTTATATCTCTATTCAGACTGATTTCAGGGATATACATGTAATAACAAGTTTTGTTTGTTACTTTATTCTGAACTAAAATATTTAAGTTTGGTCGATGGCCACGCCAAAAACAACGGCGAAAAATAAGGCGCCAACCTTCCATACAAAACCCATAGTCTTTTAAGAAAATATTACCATTAATATGTCAGGTTGTTCAAAAATGTAACTAAAACTTTTAGAAGCAATTTTAGCAAGGCTAAGCATTCAGTATAATAAGTATTTTGTGGGCTTGACTTGTGCAGATGGAACTGAATTTTCCCGTAGACTGTCAAGCAATCCTTCTTGCTCTAGCTAACATTGTTTCTAACCTAAGTTTCTGACCGACAAAAAGGGACCATCTATGGAGATGCAGACAAGCCAGCCAACCAAACCCTAAGCAAAACATATCGACTATTTTAATAGTCTTTTAGCTGCTTACCAGATTGATTCCTCTTTAGCGTAATAGCCACTGCAGTTTCTGCATCATTGACAGCTGAATAAAATGTGTGGCATTGCGAGCTTACGACACGGAGCAGCACGTAGTTCTTCAATATCCATATCGCTACTGCCAGACCCTGGAAAAGCATATAGTACATGATGAGCATACTGTATTCCTCGACACGATAGTAATAAATACTCTAAATATCCATATTCAGCAGTCACGCTGGCATGTTTGACAGGTAGTGAGGATTGGACACATTAAACGACCCGAAATCGAATCATGGGTTTCTTCACCATGTTTTTCTTAACCAAAAAACCTATAGTGCTATAAACCGTACATATAAAATTTCCAGAAAACTCAGTGGACTGTAGTAATTTACTTTGAAAATATGGGTACACAGGCAATTAAGGAGATGTTGTAACAAAAGCTCTTCTTTGGCATATTTAAGGTTTTAGGCATGCTGAGTGTTGATAAGCTAGCCCTTTCTTCGACAAAAATACTCTATGAGAAACCTAACATCTAAGTAGCCTCTCCCGGTATCCACAGCAAAGAATCCTAGAAGAAGACCAAAGTAATCCCACGGGAAGACGGGAACCATAATGCCATAATCTTTGGCATGTTATACTGGGTGGTACTGACGTGTAATCGTTTTATAATCATTAATCATACTATTGGTTACAGACATACTACTTTAACTACCAAAATAATAATTTTTAATCTGCCAACCCTAATGCGCCATGCGCGCGCGTTTCTGCCGTCCACCCGCCGGCGACGACGCAAGCGAAATAACGTTAGGGTTGAACATTGTAACTATTTACTTCAAACTTTGATAAGCCTGTAACTTTAAAACGGCTGAAAATGTTTACCTAGTTCCTTGGAGCCGAATTGTATACAAGAATTAGAATGTGAAATTTTCGGAAAATTCCCTCGTTCAGTGCCACCCAGTATAAGAGATCAACGCTTCAAATAGATAATTAATTTATAATTATAACTTACCGCCTGGACAACAAACGCTTCAAATTTGCTCAAAAATATGAAAACTTGAGCATAAAGTAGCGAATGAATAAACGTGTCAAAAACTACGAAGCAAATCTGTAAAAAAATCTAGAAATGTGACTGCTGATTTTAGTGTTGTTGTCCTACATTATTGAAAGACAACTTCGAAGGTAAATAAATGCCTCATCCTGAATACTGAAGAGTAGTTTTTTTTATGACACCCATTATGTTTAATAAAATGTGGTACCTAGGTATAATGGTAGCTTCAAAAAAAGAATTAATATCTAATAAGTGAGCTTCAAGTATCTAATTATACAAAAAATCTAACCATCCCTGGCCCATATATTTGGGCAATTTGTAAAGTTTGTTATCCCGACAAAGACCTAAGTCTCCTGTAGCTATTTTATGACAATTCAGTATTTATATTGTATAAAGTTATTTTGACTTTGATATACTTACTGAAAATTGGAATAATTTCTTAAATATATCAAATGCTTGCAATATGTTCAGATATGCATGGCATATACTATCCCATTCCCATTCATTTATCAATAATTTCAATTCATAATTCAGAAAATCAATTATTCTAGCGCCATACGTTAAACATATGTCAAATAATGCAAAAGAAATTAAATACGTAAATTCAAAAATGCCAAAATCCTCCACGATTATAAAATAATAAGAAGAAAATGCAATACTAATTAAAGCATAAAATACGAAAATAATCCAGTTGTAAATAGCAAATTTTGCTAAATTTTTCTCTTGAAGCTTTATAATTCTGTATGCTTGTTGCATTTTTAATATCAATTCAACATTTTCTAAACTGTGAAGGACGTTAAATGTAAAATAAGCTATTATACCAGTACAGTAAATAATCAGATTTCCAGCCATAAATACACACACAAAAATCAAACTTGAGCAATAATATAATAATTGAACCGAATGGTATATGTGTGAAACTACGAATATTAACATAGTAACAAATGATACACTATAATAAATTCTACTTTTTGGAGTTAAGAAATTGTTAATTGTATTATATTTTGATAAACAAGTTAAAGATTGCATCAAATTTAAAGGAAAAAGCATTTTTTGAAAATCTTCGTCTACAATGTTATTTAAAAGGTATTCGTTTGGTACTCTATACATAATTTAGTTTTCAAAATTGGTTTTCAAAATTGGTTACGTATCTTTTTTTTTTGTATTTGTTTTCAGTTTTACAAAAATCTGGGTGATTAAGTAATTTATTTGTATCAGAATAATATTCTGATTTTATTTGATAGTTTCTTTTTTAATAATGTCTTGTTAACGAGTCAGGATTATAATAGTTATGTATGATCAAAATTAGTGTTGCCGCTAGATAGTCGTACATCAATTTGTCGAGGGATTTCAAAAAGGTATCGATAAGACTATCATTAACATTGTTTCTCATAGTATGCGTTATAATTAGAGATCGAATAATCTGATGCATATTATTTACCTAAAGTTGATGTGTTGGGTGCACTTTTGTAACGAAAATGTGTTTTTTGTTTAATTTTAAGAAGTCGCTTTCCTACTATGCATCCGAATAGTTATGCATTCCAAGACTTCCTGACATCCCGGGATTTATTGTACCGAAAAAGTTTTTTTTTCTTTTTTATATTAAATAGTTTTAAGAAGTTGCCTTCATATTATGCATCCGATCAGTTATGCATTCCCGTATTCTCCTTGAATCCCGAAAAATAATTAAAAAAGTAAATTTTAAGAAGCCGCTTCCATAATTTTATAGCAAAAAATGAAGTTAAATTGGTAAATATGCATCCGAATATCCGGTCTCCAGTTATAATATATTCAACGTAGTAATTCAAAGACTTCAAACCATCAAACTGAACAACTTTCATTGTGGGTTCAACATTGAAATCGCGAATAAATAATTAGCTGTTCCATAAAAAACGTCAACGAGTACTTGACCCAAATGTATAAATAAAAAAGCGGATTTTTCTTTCGCGATTTCACTCAATGTTGGTTCCGTAATATAAGTTGTTCAGTTTTATGTTCTGAAGCACCCCCTAAGATATGTAAGCGAGTGTAATTTATAATATCGATAATATTAATAGTATTGGTTCTTTTTAAACATCGACAGTATCGATAAATTGAACCACGCTTATCCAAAGGGGTTGATGCAAAGCCTTCAACAAAAACAAACTTGTCGATAATTTATAGTGAAGTGGAATAAATATTTTTATTTCATAAAACACTAATGGTAATGTAATGAACTTTAAGTGAATTGATGTAGACTGCTTAACGAAATGCGCAATAACTTATTTAATAATGAATAAGGTTCAGCATTAATTGAGTTTCAATAATTAATCAAAAGTAAGTAATTACAAAATATGTTTCTAGAAAATGTAAACAGATGAGATGGAGATGTTAACACAAACTATGTTAATTTTAGCTTTTAGATGCTCACTAAAAAGGATTTTTTTACATTCAACTTGACTAGGTACTTAGACGATTTAGCTTATAAGTATTCAGGTAATTTCCTCATAAATGCTGACAGTTTTTTTAAAGGGATGATCAGACTATAAAATGAACAACTTTCTCTATGGCACCAACATCAAAAAGTGTATAAAACTCATAATATTTCTTATTAGCTAAGTCCACTCAATTTCCTACGGATTCACTATGTTTATTTTAATGCAAATTCACGATAGTATAATGATAATGGAAGAAAACGAAATCATGAACTATCAGTTGAACCAAGCCAAATACATTCCGTAACGACCAAAAAATGCTTCAGTGATAATGTTCGATGAAAATAGCTGTCGTGGTTGCGTTTTGCTACTGCTTTTTGGAAGATTTGTCTATTTTACTAGTAATTTCTACTTTTGAACCCGGACTTCTGGAGATGTGGAAGTTTTTAAAAAAATGCCTAATTTTTTTCTGTTTATAATAATTATGACCGCCAAGCGATAGAGCTTTTATTTTAGTTTTCGTAAAAATAGCTGGGTCCAAATTCGCCAAAATTCTTTGGTTCGAGTTTGATTGCGATTTTTTATGTGTAAAGTGTATTTTGCGTATAACTCCCACGTCGAAAGTTGTTTAGTTAGATGACTTACTCATTTATTTGACTGTCATCACAAGGTCATCGCCATAAAAACCGTCAGCATATTAAGAAGAAACCTATGGATACGTGCCTATACGTACATTGCATACGTGTATAATTGACAACACTTCATTTTAAAAAAGTAACCAAAATTAGAAAACCATTTTAGATCCAGAGCCACCAACGGTCTAGGGCTTAAACGTATAGGAAGGCTGGATTCAGTCTAGCTCGAAAATAGACGCCAAAGTACATCATTTAGCCTCGGTCTTATGACTCAAAGCGGTCACTGAAATTTTTTACAGCGGTCAGACAATCGCGAAAAAATGGGGTCTGGGCCTAAACATATAGGAAACGAAGTGGATGCATTTTAAGAAAGAGCCCTCTTAGGAGAATACCACAGCATATTTAGTTTTTCTCAAATCGGTCACTGTTCAAAATCAGACCGGGGTTGAAAATCTAAAAAAATGGGTCTTGGGCCTAAACATATAGGAAATGTGAAACCAACTTGGATCGAGAGAACACACTTTACCCATCACGAAAAACCCGATCTTACATGGCGGATCGGTCACCTTTCCAGAATCAGACCACTTTTATAAGATACCAAAAATGACAGATATCTCGACAATGGTAAATGATAGAAAAAAAATTGTGATAAACTAAATTATTGGAAATTTAATGTTCTTCAAATTTGTGATAGCTAATTATATGCATAGGAGACGAGATATTTGTAAAAACTGAATAATTAAAATAGTAATAGACAGATATCTCGACAACGGTTGATGATAGGAAAAGTTTGTTCAGGACACAATTGTAGATAATATTATGTTCTACATGTTTTGTTATAACTTTATTCACGATTTGATGCATACGAAACGAGTTATTTGCAAAAACGATTATATAAAATAGTAATTGAAGGATATCTTGAAAGTTATTATTGATAGGAAAAGTTTGATTAGCATACAATTGTAGATAATGTTATTTTCTACAAGTTTTGTAATAACTTTGTTTACAATTTGAAGCATACGAAACGAGATATTTGCAAAAAATAATTAATTAAAATAGTAATAGACAGATATCTCGACAACGGTTGATGATAGAAAAGGTTTGTCCAGGACACAGTTGTAGACAATGTTATGTTCTACAAGTTTTGTAATAACTATGTTCACGATTTGATGCACAGGAAACGAGATATTTGTAACTCTCGACAACGGTTGATGACAGAAAAAGTTTGTGTAGTAAAATTGTAGATAATAAAAACTAATAAAACTAATGACTAAAACTAATTATTAAAAATAAAAACAAACAGATATCCCGACAGCGGTATAAAAAAATTGGTCAGAATAAAATTGTAGATAGTTGTTTGTTCTACAAGTTTTGTATTAACTTTTTAAATTGTATGCATAAGAAACGAGATATTTGCAAAAAACTGACTTATACGACCTTTTTAGGACACCAAATTGTTTTTTTTTTTTCAACAAAATTATTTAGTTTGTCTAATACATTTGCTTGTTGTGTAGTATTAAGAGTTTCTGTTTTTACCGGTACCAATGCAAATAAAATTTTTTATTCCGTTCCTATGTATGAAATTGTGAACAAAGTTATTACAAAACTTGTAGAACATACAGTTTCCTACAATTAATTTAGTACAAATTTCTTATATCAATAACCTTTGTCGAGATATATTTTTTAATATTTTAATTAATTAGTTTTTGGAAACATCTCGTTTTGTATGCATCAAATTATAAACAAAGTTATAAAAAAACTTGTAGAACATACAATTATCTAAAAAAAATCTTGACCAATTTTTTCTATCATCAACCGTTGTCGGGATATCTGTTTGTTATAATTTTTAATAATTAGTTTTTGCGCAGATCTCGTTATCTACAAACAGAATTGTAAACAAAGTTATAACGAAATTTGCAAAAGAGCATTATCTACAATTTTGTTACACAAATTTTTTCTGTCATCAACCGTTGACGAGATATCTGTCTATTACTATTTTATTTATTTAGTTTTACAAATATCTCGTTTCCTTTGCATCAAATCGCGAACAAAGTTATTACAAAACTTGTAGAACATAACATTGTCTACAATTGTATCTTGGACAAACCTTTTCTATCATCAACCGTTGTCGAGATATCTGTCTATTATTATTACTATTTTAATTAATTATTTTTTGCAAATATCTCATTTCGTATGCTTCAAATTGTGAACAAAGTTATTACAAAACTTGTAGAAAATAACATTATCTACAATTGTATGCTAAGCAAACTTTTCCTATCAACAATAATTTCCGAGATATCTGTCTATTACTATTTTAATTAATTCGTTTTTGCAAATAACTCGTTTCGTATGCATCAAATTGTGAACAAAGTTATAACAAAACTTGTATAACATAATATTATCTACAATTCTGTCCTGAACAAACTTTTCCTATCATCAACCGTTGTCGAGATATCTGTCTATTACTATTTTAATTATTCAGTTTTTACAAATATCTCGTCTCCTATGCATATAATTGTAAACACGGCTATCACAAACTTGAAGAACATTAAATTTTCAATAATTTTGTTTATTGCAATTTTTTTTCTATCACTTACCATTGTCGAGATATCTGTCATTTTTGGTATCTTATAAAAGTGGTCTGATTCTGGAAAGGTGACTGATTCGCCATGTAAGACCAGGTTTTTCGTGATGGGTAAAGTGTGTTCTCTCGATCCAAGTTGGTTTCACATTTCCTATATGTTTAGGCCCAAGACCCATTTTTTTAGATTTTCAACCCCGGTCTGATTTTGAACAGTGACCGATTTGAGAAAAACTAAATATGCTGTGGTATTCTCCTAAGAGGGCTCTTTCTTAAAATGCATCCATTTCGTTTCCTATATGTTTAGGCCCAGACCCCATTTTTTCGCGATTGTCTGACCGCTGTAAAAAATTTCAGTGATCGCTTTGAGTCATAAGACCGAGGCTAAATTATGTACTTTGGCTTCTATTTTCAAGCTAGACTGAATCCAGCTTTCCTATACGTTTAGGCCCTAGACCGTTGGTGGCTCTGGATCTATTTGGAGATTATGAAAGCTTATATCAAAATTATCAGATTTTTCCTATTATTTGTCGAGTAATTTGAAAAATATTGAAAAATAAAATAATGGTTGAATGAAATTTTATTTCTTTGCCTGCTTGGCTTTTCTATTGTATTTGACAGTTTTTATTTCAATTTTATTGCGGCCATAAATCCTATACGTTTTTCAGAAAATTCAAAAATACATTTAAATCAGAAAAATACGTATCTCTTATTTTTTAACCTTTTTTTATATTTTTTATTAATAACAGGTGGTTAAAAAAATTAAATGTTGTCAATTATGTGAAATATGTTTGTGTTGAACATATATGATACGTCCACGGTATTAACATAAACTTCATATCATCAGCCTATAATAGCCCTATTATGTTCCAGTGTATGGCGCCGTCATCATCATAGTTGGGTATATTAATAAACTCGTACATCTCTAATAAGTTATTTATTACTGTTTTTACAGAATCAAAGCAAATTGCAATAACCCTATTGTATAAGAAGTCAAAATGCCCGCTAATTTTGTCGTTAAAGATGCGTCTACTTGAAACAATCCATAGACTATCAATTTTTGAAATATCGAGTTCATTCGATGAATATTCTTGCACGCCTTTTTCGCTACCACTGTGAAAAATAATAAATTGTTTAAATCATTTTCTATTGCAATACATTTTTGGAAGCCTAGGAAAATAATGACTGTGAATGTTGTATTACCTGTAGGATCCCACTGCAGGGCAAAGACCTTTTCTCCCTTATATGATCATAACTAAATAACTTACTCCTCCCAGGAGGAGGAGTAAGTTATGCTCCTCCTCCTGGGCCCAGAGCGGAACGGGAAACTGTCTATCAGGCAACGAAACCGTGTGGGCATCAGAGATCTGTACTACTCCACTATGTTAAAGTGTAAGCTTTTTCTTCTTTCGTGCCAGCTTGAGCTATATCGCATAACAGTCACTCATGCTCTGCCTCCGTGGTCTAATGGTTAAGAGTATTGTGCTCTTGACATGGAGTTCGTGGGTTCGATTGGGGAGCACCTAGTGAAATGTTACTTTGTGCATTTTTCCCCAGTTGGTTAGGACATTGCAGGCTGAACCACCAGATTTTCTGAAAAAAGATTATTTCGTGCTTCGGATGGCATGGTAGGCCATTGGTCCCGGCTAGTATCTCTGGTGGTAGGTAGTAGTCGTCTCATAAAAACCACCACTTCAGAGACCGTAAAGCGGTAAGAAGAAGAACGAAGTTATACAACGATAGGTCCAGGCAGTCTTTGGATGGGTGCTTGTTTCACTGGTATTTCTTACAGTTCCGTCAGATGGCGGTGTACAAATTCGTAAAGCTATGTCAGAGGGAGATTAGGTCCATTGAAACTTTCTCAGATCACAAATTTACCACTGTGTGTCTCTCACCCATGAGTGGAGAATGTGGAGTCCCATTCTCACTTATTCATAAGAGAAGCCTTTGACCTGGGATGCTACAGGCTATTACTAATAACTAACCTGATCTATTCTTCCTCAAAGAGATAGCCACAGTTCCATCAGCATCAATGACAGCTGAATAAAACTTATGACATTCCAACCCCACGGTGTAGAGCAATATAAAATTCTTTCCTATCCATGCCGTTAACAAAATTCCTACTTGCAAACCGACTGTCAACTGAAAGATATAAAAATTAGGTTTAAACATACACCATAATATACAAACTCTCGACCATAATTCATTTCGGGGTGATCAGCTTTAGACTAACTTACCTTTTTTAAGCGTGCAGTTTTAGCAAGATCAACTTTTGTCATATAATAAAAGTTTCTTGATGGAAATGAAATGAAATGATATTTAATATTTGTTTTGAATGATAATAATTATTATTTAATGTTAAGAGGCGATAGGTGAGTTTCACTCATAAAATAACGTTTTACAGAACCGAATAGAACATAACCTATAGAAGAGAAAAAAGAATAAATTATCTTCATTAAATTTTGCAGCTTGAACTTACCGTAGTTCTTGAAAATATTCCTGCTTTAACCAATACTATAAAAGATTGAAGATAGAGCAACGTATGAATGAAAGTGTCGACGACTAAAAAGAAAATCTGGAAACAACAAAAATATAATTATAGAATTAACAGTCAAAAGTAGCCCAGTATAATGAACTTATAGTCCCTTTCAGGGTGGTGAGATATAATTCTACTTATTCAAACTATCTTTCGAGCGTGTCTGACAATTTTGTGGGCGATTGTCCCGCGGGGCACAGACGTTGGAAGAGGCGAGGAACTTTAGATGTTTGCGGAGGGTGGATGGTTTAGCGGGGAAAGGAAGCGCGCGCTGCTCGAAGATATATCGCCTCTATCAATGTCTGTGCCACTTGGGATGGATGCATTTGGTTGGTAAGACAGCAACGTTAGCATTAGCATAGCATACCTACAACAAGTTTTGAGAAAGAACGACAAAAATAAAGATGGCTAAAGTTCACGTCGTTTTTGTGCTTACGTGACTACTGATGGAGTAGTAAAATTTAGTTAAGGATACTATTGGAAACAAACTTACTATGGGGCACATATACAGGCCGTGAGAAAAAGTATCATTAATCTTTAAACCACATACTCCACCCACCAAACTGAACAACTTTTATGATGGGAGCAAACGTGACAGAACGAAATTATAAAACAGCTATTCCATATAAAACTGCAATACCTTCGACGCAGAATTTTTTGTTTGTTCCGACAGGTAAAAGTAAAAGTTGTAAGTTGTTCAGTTTGATGAGTAGAGTATGTTGTTTAAAGGTTAATTATACTTTTCCTGTATAGCTAAGTAATTCATCTTCTCTCAACGGAACACCTTCCGACGCGGTGGTAGAGTCAAAAAATTTCGTCAAAAAGCTATGTGATATTATTTTGAAAAAAAAAAAATGAATTTTATTAATTTTATCAGGGCCGCGATATAAAGGGTTGATTGTTTTTGGAAGCGAGAAAGAGAGCGGAAGCGTGATAGCGCTATATAACGCTATCGTAGGTTGGCATACCAGCCCCGATGTATACCCATTATTATCGTAATTAAAACTTTATTCCATTAATTTTATTGAAATTCACTTACTGGGAATTGAAATATTGTTTCATATAAATAGAATGCTTGTAATATATTACAATAAGCTCGACAAATATCATTCCAATGAGTCTCTAGTTGTATATTATTTGCGCATAAATCAGATTCTGTGTGCTTCCAACAATGTTCGGAAAAGGATTCAATTTCCAATATTATAAGTTTCATTTCATAATTCATTAATTTTATTATTCGGATACCATAAACCATACTGATATCAAACATCACTATTAAAAACAAAAACGCTATGTCGAAGAAATCAATTGCAGATACAAGAAGAAAATAAAATAAACTAGAAATGATAAAAAACAAAAGAAATTGAACTAAAAAAAACCAATTCCAAATAATGAATTTAAGAATATTTTTTTCTTGAAACTTAATAATTCTATGAGCTTCTTGTATCTTTAATATCAAATCAATATTTTCTAAACTGTAAATGACATTAAAAATAAAATTTGATAGCAAACCTGCACCATAAATTAAAATGTTGGTTGCATTCAAAACACAAAAGTAAAAAAAATATAAACATCCAACATCTCTAATCCCAAAAACTATATGAATAAATATAAATAATAATGTAATAAGAAATGATACAAAAAAATATTTTCGGCTTTTTGGAGTTATGAAGTTATGCAAAATATTATATCTAGATAAAAACATTAACGAATTCATTATGTCTAAAGGCAGAAGCATTTTTTGAAAATCCTTGTCCACTATGTTGTTCATTAGATATTCATTTGATGTTCTATACATTTAGGTTTATTATAAATTTATCTTCATTAAAATATTAAAGTAATGTAAGAGAATGCAGTAGCAGTCGAGTATTAATGTTTCAATGGAAATGTGAAGTATATTTTTTTGTTGCGAGACTCTAAAAACATTTGTGCATCAAACGTAATAACTTAAATACAGTTGACGAGCTTCAAGAAAGACGTGACATTTCATTTATTGATGGAATTGGTCGTTACTTTGTCCATACCTTAATTGTCATAGTACTCGTACGTAATTGCCATATATTATACAACGTGTTAATAAATTAGCGCAAAACCTCATACACCCCAACTGATTTATAACAAAATAATTAGATTGAAACAATAATTTCATTTTTTTGATAGTTAAAATTTAAAGTTATTCGCATTTTAAGTTTTGAGGCAAAAATTATTTGTTATCATTTCAGCACGAAAAAAAAGCGCTAACGTACTCAAGGATACATTTTTATAATCTTGTTTTGGTAGTAAGTAGGGTGAGTGTGCCCGTGCGGTGGGTTGACATCGGGTTCAGAAAATTAAATATTTAAAAAAAAGTGAGTAAAAACTTTTTATTATAAAGAAAATGTCACAATAAATCTAAAACATCCTAAAACTAAAATATCCTAAAACTAAAACATCCTAAAACTAAAATATACTAAAACTAAAATATCCTAAAACTAAAATATAACTAGATAAAAAGAAAAAGATTATGTTTGAGGGTCGCTTCTGGACATACCTGGACCAAAAGTGCCCATTATGCTGGCGGCGTTTCCCCGTTGCACCGCTAAGGACACTTGTTGGACCAGGTATGAACCAGAGCGGGGGTCGCACCCTTTCTCTCTTAGGCGACGTCCCAGGTCCCTAAAGAAAACTTTGGCTTCAGATCCCCATGGCCCTGCTGTCTCTACGGCGACAGGCACGAACAGGTAGCTCTGCTCCAGCACCGAATATCTGTCGTGTTTCAGTCTTGCCGCTGCTCCGGCTGCTGACCCGGCCACGCGCATTGTGCCGTTTAAATGCGACACCACGAATGTACAGACACAGGTTGCGTCCCACAGTAAGCAGCGACCCTTTTGCCATGGCACCAAAGTTAATCCATCCGGCCTCTTTCCATCTGTTCTACTCAGACCTAATGGTTCCTTAATACAGGGTACGTTTGCAGAGACTAATGCACGACGGATAATTTCGTTGAGTTCGTGGTGTCGTGGATTCCTTCCAGCGCTTTTCACGCAACTCAATCCGTGATGTCCGTTTGCCTCCACCCAAGCACCGCAAGCACAAAGGTGTGGATTACATACGTTGCAGCCGAGCCTGAGAGCAACTCCCATCCTCAGGGAGTCGTTGTCCAAGAGGGTCCCTAGGTGAGGTGAAGGTAGCGCGTGCAACCATGCTCCCGATTCTGGTGTAGATGCAGCCTTCAAACGGGCCAAATCGGGACCTGAGGCACTGCTCAGGAGTTCATGCAGGACCACGCTACAATGGATGTCATCCCACTCCCTTTGGACTATGGACTCAACTGGCGCCGTTTGATTGGGGCATAATCTTGACCAAGCCTCCAACGCCTCAGCCGCAAATGGAATAACTACGCTGGTACCGTTAATAGGGAGTATCCGAGTTACCAGGTTTGTCACGCCATTTACAGATGCCAAAAAAGCTGACAGACTCAAATCTTGCATTTTGCGCACCCCGATACCCCCGTGACGGATGGGGAGTGTCGCCTGACGCCAATTGCTATCATTTAAAGTGACGTTTAAGAGGCTCTCCAAAATTGCTTTCAGAGAATCATCGAGGCGGCTGACTTCACTTGGATAGCGCCAGGTTGGGGTCGTCCTTAATGTGTATGTCCATCTTGGCATGGCAAAACAATTCCTAAGCAAGACCAGTGCTACATGGGCTGATAACTGCTTCAAATGAACCTGTAGAGACGTAAGGGTTTCGTTCTTTGCCCTTAAAACTGATGTTTTATCTTTCTGATAAATAAATCATATTCGCTAATCAGAATTGGCCAGAAAGCTAAATAGGAATGGGAAAATCTTTTTAAATGGGAAAATATATTTAATATTTTGAAAAAAAATTACCTATGTTGAAACTATGATAATTCGATTCTGCTCTCGATTCTAAACAAACTACTTTCTAGTTTTGCGTTAATTCATTAACACGTTGTATATAGGGATATACCTACACGATGTTAACAAATAATGCCGAACTTAGAAACCGTTTTTCGAGAAACGAAAAACACCAAGACGAAAGAGATTGCCAAATATCGTGGTTTTACAAATATGTATAATTGACTAAAAGCATGCTCATCTGCTAGTAAATTTTTAAATCTTTAATCGAATTTGGAATTGGTGTTTGACTATAGTTTAAATCGTAAAACTAAATTCCATTCCAACGAAAACAACGAAATTTTAAGGCTGTTTTGAAATAGGCTACTTGACAACTAGTCAAATCAGCTACTCTTTATTGGACGTCAAAACGTGCGCTTTGTATGAAGAATTGTACTAAATAATGAGTTGTGAGGTCATCAACATTTCATCACTCCCCCCCCCTCCTCTCCTTTCTTTCTATTTCTCTTTTTTCTCTCTCTTTCTTCTTTTTTTTTCTTTGTTCTTTTTTTTCATTACTTTTAAAGTTTATCTTGGTATTAAAAATAGTATTCAAGCTTTACAGAAACAGAGATTTGAAACACTTCCTCTCACAACTTATTCTTGGATCAGCTTTATTAAAGTCCAAGATATATCCGATAGTTTATCTTTCTGATAAATAAATCATATTCGCTAATCAGAATTGGCCAGAAACCTAAATAGGAATGGGAAAATCTTTTCGTCCTTATATGTAATGAATTATAGGTGCTGAAATTACATTAAATGTTCTTAAACCGCTTAGTGAGGATGAAGCCTATGACACTAATGATGATGACCTGAAGTGAATTGAAGTCACTAAGGTGCAATGCAAATAAAAGCATTTTCTTAATTAATGGAAGAGGTTAGTTAACATCGTTAAAACGGTGCATGTTCTGATGTTAAATTTTAAGACACGCCCTAATTTTTAACTTTGAGCGCAAATATCTCAAGATGAAAGCATTTTTAAAGCACTTAAATTTATTACAAACACTTGCACTAGGTTAAAAATACAATTTGAAAAGTATTTTGCCCATTTTATATTTGATGGCCTACCAATCCAACGACACCTCATTCAATGGGGTAGGATAAATCAATTTTTGCAAACCCAACATTCGTTGCATGCATGTGTTATACTTATCAATGGTTGTATGTCAAATCAAAACAAAATTATTACTCCAACTTCTGCAGGTGGAGTAACAAATTTAATTTTTTGTTAGTTTTATTATAGGTTAATAAACAAACAAACGAACACACAAACAAACAAACAAAACAAACAAACAAAACAAACAAACAAAACAAACAAACAAAACAAACAAACAAAACAAACAAACAAAACAAACAAACAAAACAAACAAACTAACAAACTGGTGGATTCTAACTTAACAATACGTACGTTACGTATCTCTATACGGTATAAGGTAGGAAAGGTAGGAATAAGGTACTTTTAAGACTAGGTCCGAAATAACAATCATGTTTGCCATTCTTCTTTCTTAGCCCAGTCATTTTACGGTTTGAGCTGGAACTAATTAATAATAGATTTTTTTTTTCGCTATAATATTGAAGAGCCAATTTGAGCTTCAAAATGTACCAAAATAAAAATAAAATCACGTCAGCAACAGTTCCAATTTTAAAATTTAGATATTATCTCGTTCTAAAAAACCTGATGATACAATATTTTTTTTACACATATTATTTTATGGATTTACCATTATACATACTTAAAACGGTGTAAATATTTTTGTCTACTTAGAAGGTTTTGAACAATACATTCGTATTTTCTAATAAACACCTCATTTTTAAATTTTAATGCCTCATTTATTGCTCAATAATAATGTATATTGTTAAATCTAATTTAAATGTTTGATTTCTATGTTGCGTAGCATTTTTTTTTATATGGTTTAGGATAGTATTTTTGTCACTAAATGGTGCCGGTTACAGTTTAAAAGTCCAATTAATAATTACTCCCTACCGCGCCTAACAAAACTCCGTAAAATGACTGGCCTATTCTGGTTTAGCATCCATTTATGAACACCTTTGTACAGTTACGTTATAAAACACTGTGAAATTGATTGCTTTCCATTATTTAAGTCAATTAGGTACGATAAAATTGTTTCACATCCATACATTTTTTCGCATTTAACTTCAATAGAAAATCATTATTCTATCTTTCGCTGCTTTAATCATTTCAATTGTATTGAGTCTGTGAATATGAATATTGCTAAGAACAGAGTATACTGTTTTTGTATAGCGTTGGTTTATACATATTATATTAACTTTCTAAATACTTTTACATAACCATAATCATCATTGTCAAAAGAAACAAGTGAAGCAATACGCTTATTTGTGGGGGCCAAAACTCAATTTTAATCAATAACATGATACTAAGTAATCTAACCATGTTGAATAAACATTTTCAAGAAATATTGAAACCGTTACATTTTCGTAATTAGAAAACTCTTTAGCAATTATTAATTTTTCAGTAACAACTAAGAAATTTGCAAAGAACGTCCAACTGATGCATCGATCTAACTCACCCTCACCCACGTGGTAAATGAGTGTCATCTGCGCCGTTTCCCCGGTGGAATTGAGGAACTCCATAGGCTAACCCCGGCAGCGGAAGACTGGCTGAAGAATCTTGATCTCGAAATTTAGACTTCCCCGGATCCAAGCAGGAAGACAAAAAATTCCATACGACATGATGATGATCGATCTAACTTCCACAAAATCAGCGCATGCGGCGCCTTCACGATAGATGCTGCTTTGCCTCTGCATTTGATTGGATTGATCACTACATACACTGTCGTACTATTACAGTTTCCTTTCATATATTATAAGTTTTAAAGCAACATGGCTGCATAACCATTATAATTATAAGTTATAAGTAATTTAATTAAAATATTGTTAAAATATATTGTGGGGATTTTGGTGGGGATGTATTATTTTATTACTATAAAACAACAAAAATGTATAAAAATTAGATCTTATAGATAAAATAGGTAGCCGGGTGCATCCCCGCGAGACATGGTGCCAAGCATGCTGGCAGCGTTCCCCCTTTGAACAGTCAAGCTGAGTTGTTGACCAGGGAAGCTGCCAGCTCTACGGTCACCGGTGGTCTCGCGAAGACGCATCGACAACTCTTTAATATTATTAAATAGGATTATCTACTAGAATAAAAGTACTAGAATCAAGTCTATAGAATTATGATGATTGGATTTCGATATAAAATGCGTATTTAACAAACATCCATATTAACATGGATGCAAATATTCGTAATATTACAAAACAGCTTTGCAGGTAAATTCATTACAAATCACTACAAACTGATGTACATAATTACGAGTAGGTTAAATTTTTACGTTTTTTTAGTGCATTAATAAGCGTGTTTTTTAGTTTTTTAAACTATAATATTTTATTTTTTAATGAATATTTTCAAGACTCACTCATTAAATACAGATTGACACCATATTGACACACACTAATTTTAACTTTTAATGTAATTAACAATTA
This sequence comes from Agonopterix subpropinquella, assembly GCA_922987775.1. Lineage (NCBI taxonomy): Eukaryota > Metazoa > Arthropoda > Insecta > Lepidoptera > Depressariidae > Agonopterix > Agonopterix subpropinquella. Next base: position 14,308,887 of record OV277694.1, on the reverse strand, counting down.
TGTTTTAGTGTAATAATAACATTATCCTATCAAATGAAAAGTATTAATCAAATAGAAATGTTATTTGTTGAAGTGTTCAATTTTACTGACAAGATACAAATTGATATATTATAATTATAAGTAATATTGATAACGTGACAAAGTATAATAAAATTCGTCACTGTCCATCGTGTTGAGTTTTGAATAAGCAGCTACAATAATTTTCTTTAAGCATTCTTACAACAAATTAATACTGAAATTTAACATGAAAAATATCAAAGTAAACCCACGGAAAGCAATATCCAATGAAATTTTACTGGATAATATTGTTGACAAAGAAATACAGTCAATGCTGAGACCACTGAATTTGATGAGCTCTATCACATTTCTCCAAAAATATAAGATTCGTGACAATTTTATTACTTCCAACGGCAACTATTCAAACTTCTTATCTTTATGTGCTACTATAATTTTAATAATACTGCATACCTGGCAAATTATGAACGAAATGTTTGCCACGATAATGTTTCGAACAGATTTTGCATATTTTTTCTTTGCTTTCCACTCGTGCATAACCATCATCGGTTTCACAATTAATTTGATAACCAACATTCGGCACAGTAACACGAATGTTGATCTTGTATTACAAATACAAGAAGTCTACAGATTAATTAGAACGTTCAAAAATGACAGTAAGAATATCAAGTTTTGGAATTGGGTTTGGGTTATTGGAATTTTCCTTCAAAATTTTGGATATATTATCTTTTATAAGGTCATGCTAAAGTATTGGAATTTCCATTCTTTTATTATATTTTTTTACGATGCAAATATTATATACGCATCCAGAATGATATATATAATAAGAAACGAATTAGAAATATGGACAACTCAAATGCAAAATTCATGTGAATGTTTTATCAATGAAAACACTAAAGATGGAGAGCATTGTAAAAGTCTGTACAAAGCATACTTTACCATTTTGAATTGCTTCAATAAATTTAAACAAATATATCAAGGAATGGTTAGTATTATTAATTATATCTTTTTATTTTCATTAATTTTAATTAAAATAGATATTTTGTTAGAAGTGGTTATGATGCAGTTTATTTGAAGAAACTGACTTTTTTTTAAGCTACTTTATAATTATAATGAATTAAATTGAAAAACCATTTTTCAGATAGTATTTCACATTGTTTGCACATTTTTTTACACGCTGATTAACGTAGAAGTTTTGATCAATATTATACAAAATGGAAACTTGAAACAGGTAAGAACCAAATACGGATATTCATATAAAAATGTGTTTGTTCTAAAACATAATTATATGTATAAAATCATAGCAAAGTAAGTGTTACAATTCAAGGGGCGATTGTACCTATGATACTGAATAATTTTCCCTAAGAAATCGAACGTTTGTATGAAAAGACAAACATATTTTTGCGAGTTCCCTATGTAGGTTTCTCAGGGAAAGCTGTTCAGTGTCATCGGTATAATTACGCCACTTTTTATCCCGTCTTTTTATTACGTCACTACTAAAAACTCATTTTTAGGGTTCCGTACCCAAAGGGTAAAAACGGGACCCTATTACTAAGCCTACGTTGTCCGTCCGTCCGTCCGTCCGTCCGTCCGTCCGTCTGTCCGTCCGTCCGTCCGTCTGTCCTACCTATTTAGGGCTGTAACTTTTGAACCGTAATAGCTAGATAGTTGAAATTTTCTCAGATTATTCGTTATTACGGCGGATTTGTTAACAAATAATAAAAATGTCAAAAAGTTAAAAATTAAGGGGGGTTCTCAACAAGAAACTAGTTTTTATCAACGTTTTTTCTTCACGCTCTATCGTAAAAACGGTAATACATACAAGCGTCAAACTTAGTGTGATTATAGAACATACTCTACAAAATAACAACAAATACTGAAAACCGGCTAAGTGTGAGTTGGTCTCGTACTAAAGGTCCCGGACAAAAATGTTTTTTTTTCTAAGTTAATAATGTTGTGTTTTGTAGTGGTGTGGTACGGAACCCTCGGTGCGCGAGTAGCCCGACTCGCACTTGACCGCTTTTATTTATATTGTCAATGAAAATGTGCAAGTCTCCGACCCAGTATTACCACCATGACAAATAACTATTTTATAAAAATACCCATTCATTTTTAGGGTTCCGTACCCAAAGGGTAAAAACGGGACCCTATTACTAAGCCTACGTTGTCCGTCCGTCCGTCCGTCCGTCCGTCTGTCCGACCTATTTAGGGCTGTAACTTTTGAACCGAAAGAGCTAGATAGTTGAAATTTTCACAGAATGTGCGTTGTTACGGCGGATTTGCTAACAAATAATAAAAATGACAAAAAATTAAAAATTAAGGGGGGTTCTCAACAAGAAACTAGTTTTTATCAACGTTTTTTCTTCTCGCTCTATGGTAAAAACGTTAATACATACAAGCGTCAAACTTTGTGTGATTATAGAGCAAAGTCTACAGAATAACAATAAATAATAAAAACCGGCTAAGTGTGAGTCGGTCTTGCGCTAAAGGTCCCGGACAAAAAAAGTTTTTTTTTTCTAAGTTAATAATGTTGTGTTCTGGGTGGTGTGGTACGGAACCCTCGGTGCGCGAGTAGCCCGACTCGCACTTGACCGGTTTTTTAAAAACTGTTTGTTAAGAAAAAGTCAAATGTTATGATTTTATGGAGTATTATAATATTCAACAAATATTTGCCCCTTATGGGATTCGAACCCGCGATGGCAGGTTCACTACTAACTGAGCTACCGGGCCGTATGTTCTTCACTTCAATTTATGTTACTATACAGGGTGAAATTTATATATTTATTATATATATATTTTTTTTTTTATCATTGGCATCCTTTTAATCTAAGAGTCTACCCATCAAACTGAACAACTTTTAGTAATGGAGCGAACCGATCGGAGCAAAAACAAATCAACTGTTGCATACATTTGAGTCGAGTAGGCATTGCAGTTTAGTATGGGACAGCAGATTTTTTAGTTGCTCAGATCGGTTTGCTCCCATAGTAAAAGTTGTTCAGTTTGATGGGAAGACTCTTAGTTTAAAAGGATGCTAATGATATCAATTTCACCTGTATATTTATTATTGTATTGGATATTAGACTTTCATATTTTACTAGTTTTGTCCTGAAAACTATATAGCCTCAAACGAGCAACGTTTCGGATGAAGCTAATATGTAAAAACTTGTCTATTTTCAGTATCTAAGTTCAATTATAACTATTCTATTAACATTGATTCTTAAGAGTGCTATATTGCAATCTTTGATAGCAGTTCAATGCGAAAAGTTTTATATGGCTGTAGAGGATTCACAAAATGCTTGTACTATCATTACAAAGAATGAAACGCTTTCAGGTAAGTGAACATTATAACGTAAAAAGGGTGCAAGGAAAAGTATCATTAACCTTTAAACCACATACTCTACCCATCAAACTGAACAACTTTTACTATGGGAGCAAAACCGATCGTAGCAAAAAAAATCAGTATTGGGGATTTGAGTTTAGTATGAACAGCGGATTTTTTTTTTGCTCGAACAGATTTGCTCCTTCAGTAAACGTTGTTCAGTTTAATGCTAGAGTATGTGGTCTAAAGGTTAATTACACTTTTCCTTAGTATACAGGGTGAAATTGATATCATTGGCATCCTTTTAAACTAAGAGTCTACCCATCAAACTGAACAACTTTTACTATGGGAGCAAACCGATCGGAGCAAAAAAAATCAGCTGCTGCATACATTTGAGTCGAGTAGGCATTCCAGTTTAGTATAGGACAGCAGATTTTTTAGTTGCTCCGATCGGTTTGCCCCCATACTAAAAGTTGTTCAATTTGATGAGTAGACTCTTAGTTTAAAAGGATGCTAATGATATCAATGTCACCCTGTAGTAGTAGGTATAATTAAGATGTACATGATAAGCAAACATATTTTCCTCGGCCTTCGTCACATTTTGTCCTCAACCTAATCCCAATGCCTGGAAAAGACAGTGTCCACCTCTGCGAGGTGTTCTGCTGCCAGTAATGAACTATGGTGCAGAAACTTGGATTCTGACGATAGGGCTAGTTCATCATTTCATAGTTTCTCAGCGACCTATAAGCAACGATATTAATCAATCAATCAATCATATATTTATTTCTAGTAACAAGACTCATAATTTACCCTTTAAATTAAAAAAAAAATCTTCTAATTTCTCCCTTTACATTTTATTTTTTTATTTACCTACATACCAGAGTCATTGACCTGAAATACTAGACTCACAATCTCATTTAAAATCTTAGCTTATTATAATATGATTACACCACCTATTTCATACCATTGTGAAACGCAATAAAGTATTGAGTATTGAAATGAGATGATACGTCAGAGAACTGTAGTAGGTTGTTGTTCTAGCTCATAATATTTGCTAAACTTGTCTTAGATTCTTTATTGTACACAAAAAACAACATAGTTATGAAATATTACAATAAGTCATGAAGTCATGATGTACAAAGGCGAGCTTAACTCTTAAAGAGTTTTCTTCCAGCAAACCGTTGAATGAGAGGAAAACTGATGTGTTTGGGTAAAATCAGTGTGTACACAAAATAAAGAAGAAAAAAAGAATGAATAAGAAATACGAAGATAGAGATATAGATATATATAGATATATAGATTATGATTATGATTATACTTGTCCATTCTAAGACGAAGGTAATGGTTTTGGAACGTGAAGACGATGTTACAGAATGTAACATTGTTATGGAAGGAGACAGAGTGGAACAGGTGAATGAATTTGTATATCTGGGAAGTTTGTTTAAGAGAGATGGAAAGTGTGACGGGGATGTGGAGCGAAGAGTGACTGCGGGAAATAAGGTAAATGGGGCCCTGCACGCCGTGGTGAGTAGCCGGTCTGTATCAAAAAGGGCACGTCTGGCTATTCACAACGGTGTGTTGGTGCCTACGCTAATGTATGGGAGTGAATGTTGGGTATGGAATAAAAGGAATGAAAGTCGAGTGAATGCAGTTGAAATGCGCTCCTTACGAAGTATGTGTGGTATTACTTTGCACGCCGTAGTGAGTAGCCGGTCTGTATCAAAAAGGGCACGTCTGGCTATTCACAACGGTGTGTTGGTGCCTACGCTAATGTATGGGAGTGAATGTTGGGTATGGAATAAAAGGAATGAAAGTCGAGTGAATGCAGTTGAAATGCGCTCCTTACGAAGTATGTGTGGTATTACTTTGGTTGATCGAATCAAGAACAGTGTGATAAGGGATTGGTGTAAGTTGAAGGATGATATAGTAACAAGGATTGAGAGGGGTATGCTTAGATGGTTTGGTCACGTAGAGAGAATGAATGAAAGAAGACTTACGAATGAAATTTATCGAGCACAGATGAGTGGAAGTGTTGGGAGAGGCCGTCCGAGGAAAACATACCACGATCAAATCAATGATCTTTTCCGAAAAGGACAAGTGCGTAGCACCCTCAATCGACGGAAGTGCATGAAAAGATGTATGAATGTCAATGAGGCTAGAGAAGTGTGTCAGAGTCGTAGCGTGTGGCGATCTTTGGTCTCTGCCTACCCCCTTGGGACAATGGCGTGAGCTTATGTATGTATGTATGTATTGTCCATTCTATTTGCAGATGAAAAGAAGAAACTGTGTAAGAACATACGACGCGCATACAACTCCGGTTTCACCAAGATGAATGGATATGGCTTGTTCATGATAGACGCTTGGCTGCCGCTTCAAATGCTGCTCACTCTTACTACATACACTGTTGTTCTGTTACAGTTTGCTTTTCAATAATTATAAATTATCATCACTGGTTTGTGATTTAATCCGGGTCTCGTAATAGTTATTTTCAGCATGTAAGCTTAGATCAAAGTAAAATGATAGTAATTTTACTTTGATCTAAGCTTACATGCTATGCATATATTAATGCATGGTATGTTTGAATATATTAATTTGGTTTATCATCAATTTCATTTACCCTGTACCTACGTACATGTAATGTTGATGAACATTATGAAAATTGCTTTCCATTAAAATTTTATTCACTTACGATAATTGTTTCACATCGATCCATGTTATTCGTCTGTAGATTCATCAAGAAATAATTTCTAGCTCCTTCTTTAATGTCAATTGCTTCTTAGACTTTGTGGAAAATAATCATTAGGTATTGCTTAGAACAACGTGTACTGTTTTATGCAGCAGTGGTTTAAACATCTTATATAAAATTTCTAAAAACTTTTAAGTATCATCGTCATTAGAAGCAACAAGCTTATGGCTAAAATCTCTTGGTTATCTTAAAATATGACAGGATATTAAGTGAATCAATTATGTTGAACAAAAATTTCCAAGAAATATTAAAACCCTTACACTTTTTGAACTCAATATTTTGTGCTAGAAAATATTGTTTCAGTAAAAATAGCATAACCACTGTAAAGAAAAAAGATATATTTATATCGATATCAGCTAATGCTGTAATAATTTCATTATGGTATTTGATAGTAAAACAATTTATGAACGTATTCGAACCATTCGTTTTATTTGTGTACATCATTATATATTCACAATATGTTATCAACTTTGCTACTTTAACATTGAATAATATTATGCAAAGCAAAGAAAATGTGACTCTAATTTTGAAGCTACATGAAATACATATTTTTTTTTGCGCCAACACTAATTACAAAAGATTGAAACACGTATCTTTAATCTCATGTATATCCATTTCATTTACATATATGTTTTTAATAACCATGAAGATAACATTAGATCCACTCTGGACTGTAGCACGAGCATCATTTATAGCTTCAACACTCATAGTTGACTTAGAGATAATATATGCAGCTTTTGTAGTATACCACTTATCTCTAATAACAAAGAAATGGATAGAAGCAGTGAGAAAGGAAGAAGGAGATGACGAAACTAATACTAAACTGCTTGAGATTTATCAGACTATAATGCAAGCTGCTCGTCTGATTCAGAGCATTTTTAAATGTACGGTAAGACATCGCAATATTATTATACATAGGTACCTATATTATTACATAAATTGTGGTTTTAGAACACGACATGATCTGCCTTTATAGTTATGTTTTAGGCATCTATGCATGTAAAGTATGGGATTTTATTATATATATTATATTCATATTTCAGATATTATTCCACTTCGTGACAACTTTTTCTCAAATTCTAATGTATGTTGAAATTCTGATACTATGGATCAAATCTCTACCGGTAATCATAACATTTTTTAATTTATATGTATATTATGAGTACACATTGGCGGCACAAAATTATTCAAAATTATTAATTATAATTCATTATCATCATCTCAGCCGATGGACGTCCACTGCTGGATATGTGCCCAAAGATCGCAATACAGGTTCTGCGCTGCGCGTAATTATAATTAATTTAGTTTATTTTTATTTGAATTACTAATAAGCAGCTACAATACGCTAAAAAGATCATTAAGTGGATTATATCAAGTGAAGCATAATATTAGCATCAGCTACATACATACATACCCTAAAGTATCAGCATAAAATCAATAGATATTGTTGTTATGCTTTATACCTAGCTTTTGTATCGAAAAGTGGAGTCCTAGATAATAATAGTTATTCTTCTAATCGTATCGAGGTGTGGTTCTTCTTTTTGGTTTTTCAAATTGGTACTTTTCCAGCAGGATCCTCAAACCTGCTCTAGACAATCCCTGCAGTTGCTTTGCTATAGCCTTGCTTTTATTCCTTCTAGCCAGGATCAATAGTAATAAAAAGTCATACATTGGGTGTAGTTCTATGGACATTCAAAGGACTGTTTGTGGAGATAATGCTGTGTATATGCTGTGAAATATTGTACAAGCGCTTGGAAAATGCCAAGTTTATAACCATTTCAAAATCATGCGGGGAGCACTCTCGTAAGTTCAATACCGTACTTATGATTTTTCAACTGTACTATTAATATTGTCATTTTTATTAATTTTAATGGTATACTTACAAAATAGTATAATAAAGGACATCATCGGATTTAGTCCAAAATGTAAAAGTGCCGGCCAACAAAAAATAATACGATATTCTGTTAGGACTTGTCCGTCTAAACATTTATTATTATAGCACCAAAACTGTAGGTCCATTGTCCTTGGTTTTATTTGGGTTCGAAAATTTGCCTTTTCATACACATTTTCGATGAAATTCGCTAAGGCTATATTCTGCTAGAACTAGTCCGTCGCAGCACTTTTTAGTACAGCACCAAAGCTGTAGGGCCATTTTCCTTGGTTTTATTAAGGTTTGAAAAATCGTATTTTCATACATTTTAAAACTTACAGCTACAGCTTTCGTGCCATAATAATAAATGCTTAGACGGACAAGTTTTAGCAGAATATAGCATTAGTTTTTGTTGGCCGGCACTTTCACATTTGGACCAAAAATGTATGAAATGCCGATGATGTCCTTTGAGGATAGGCCTGCGCTGCGGCCTACAGTGGAACATATACACTGCTAGTTTTTAGGGTTCCGTACCCAAAGGGTGAAAACGGGACCCTGTACTAAGCCTACGTTGTCCGTCTGCCCGTCCGTCCGTCCGTCTGTCTGTCTGTCCGTCCGTCCGTCTATCTGTCCTACCTATTTAGGGCTGTAACTTTTGGACCGTAATAGCTAGATAGTTGAAATTTTCTCAGATTACGTGTTATTGCGGCGGATTTGTTAACAAATAATAAAAATGTCAAAAAGTTAAAAATTAAGGGGAGTTCTCAACAAGAAACTAGTTTTTATCAACGTTTTTTTCTTCAAGCTCTATCGTAAAAACGGTAATACATAAAAGCGTCAAACTTAGTGTGATTATAGAGCATACTCTACAGAATAACAAAAAATACTAAAAATCGGCCAAGTGTGAGTCGGTCTCGCGCTAAAGCTCCCGGTCAAAAAAGTTTTTTTTTCTAAGTTAATAATGGTGTGTTCTGTAGTGGTGTGGTACAGAACCCTCGGTGCGCGAGTAGCCCGACTCGCACTTGACCACTTTTATTAATTACTAACATAAATTTAAGGGAGTATTCATACTATGAATCTAAACAACTTTCCCTAAGGAACATGGATCGAAAAACGAGATTTTTTTTTGACCTTTTATAGAATCGGCCGATCTGCACTTTTGTATGGAAGGTCCAAACACATGACTCGTTTTTCGACCCTTGAAAGAAGATTAGATTCATGGTCTAAATAAGCCCTTAAAATTATGTTAGCAATTAAAAACTAGAGGCTGATTATGATGGTTATAGTAATGAGATTGATTTGAATTTATCTTAAATGGAAATGAATATCCTACCACATTTTAGCAAGCACTAGTGCACAGCATTATCGTCAAGAAGATCGTAATCACGAGTGAGAGTGACACAGAAAGATGGCTAAGAATGATGCACAGACTGCCTCAGTTTCCAAACTAATAATGAGACCAAGAGATTCGAACAACACAAATTATTCACGAAGTCTAGTTTCTGGCCGCATCTTCTCTGCATTGACAACACGTTCCGACGATGCGGTGGTAGCCTCAAACTATATTTGACGTGTGATAAGTGGGCTTCAAGCTCCTATATTGAATAAATTATTTTACTTTGAACCACTGAGCCAAGCCTTGCTCTACATAGATAAAGAGCACGGTAGACGGTCTGTTCATCAAGCCAGATATCCTGCACACCGCCATTTTAATCCAGCAATTCGACCGTTTCTTTTATTTGTATAAATTTTTCAGCGACAACTAAGAGATTTGCAAAGAACGTTCAAAGGATACATCGATCTAACTTCCACAAGATCAGCGCATGCGGTGTCTTTACGATAGATGCTGCTTTGCCTCTGCGTTTGATTGGATTAGTCACTTCATACACTGTCGTACTATTACAGTTTGCATTCTTATAAGTTATAAGTAGATAATTAATTAATAGTCAAACCATTATGGTTTTACAACACCTCTGATAAAATTCGCATCTAGAATTGGCAATGTACCCTCAAACTGTTTTCTGAGCATTTATTTTTGTTTTCTTTTGTTGATTCTTTTTTTATTCCCTCATTAATTGTTAAAGTGTATTATTGTAGTGTTACTTTTGTAAAATGTTTTCTGTGCATGAGGTGTTCATCTCTAAGTGGTTGTGCATTAAGTTAAGTACTCGATGTAATTGTAAATTGTACCCATGTATCATTGTAACAGCTGTTGATGAACCTGATAAAATAAAATAAAATAAAATAAAAATAAATAAAATAGTATATGAAATAAGTCTCAATTTACTTTCAATCTCTGTTGTTTTTAATTAAAGTTAATTATAACTTATTACACTTTGTTTCTCCCAACTCCTTATGTATCATGGATCACTCAGATCAATATTACAAGCTTTCGTTACTTAAATAAGCTGCAGGTAGGGATGCCCAGAGACTTAAAATTATTCTCAGGTTTTTTACCTTCTGGTTTACCTACGTTAGGCTCCAGTCTCTCTCAAATTGTTGTTTGTATAAAAATTTGTGTATTTTCTGTGTAACTGTGTGTATTTGTATCTAACAATTTGTGGAGAAAATAAATTATTTTTAGTATTTATTATTATTATTATAGTAATGTAATTCATAATTTTAATTTAGTGTAACAATAACATTATCGTATCAAATAAAAAGTATTCATTGAACATAGAAATGTTATTTGCTTTGATTTGTTTAATAGTTATATATACCATTCTTATGTAAATATTACTGTAAATAAAATTCCAATTTGCTCTAAGTGTTCATTGTAGATACAAATGAATTATAATATAATTTTTTTGATTAAGTGATGAATTAAAATAAAACTGTCACTACTCATCGTGTTTTATTTCGAATTATGCAGTAAATCATTTTCTTCAAGCATCGTTACAACCAAATTAATAATGTCAATTGAGATCGGTCCATGCTCTATCACACTTTTCCAAAAATATAAAATTCGTGACTATTTTATCACATTCAACAAATTATTTAAACCTATTTATCCTATCCTATTATCTAAACCTATTATATCTCTTTGAAATTTTAATAATACTGTATACGAGGCATGTTATATGTATATGAAATGTTTACCTTGATCCTAATTTCCTACAGGTTTTGTATATTTTTTCTTCACTTTCGACTCATGCTTTTTCATCATCAGTTTTAATAATTCATTTGAAAATACAAGAAGTCCACAGATTAATGAAAAATTCAAAAATAATAGTAAGAATATAACTTTTTGGAATTGGGTTTTGGTTATTGTAATTTTCCTTCAAAAAATCACTTCAACTAACTATTAATAACCGGTAATTATTAATAATTCCCAATTTATAACACTAACCGTAACATAATCACTAGCTTCTACCTATACGACAGTGGGTATAAGAAAGTTTATCTAGTACTATTTACTTACCGATACGTTAGCTGCTGGGGCACAAAATAATGTTGAACGATAATGTCATTAGTAAGTATTCTTTTGTTGGGTTCGGTTTTTGATAATTATTCTGGAAGTACACATTTATGTTGGGTTCTTGGGGCCCAGAAGCAAAAAAAAATCATTAAAGAGTTGTCGATGCTTCTCCGCGAGACCACCGGTGACCGTAGAGCTGGCAGCTTCCTTGGTCAACGACTCAGCTTGAGCATTCAAAGGGGAACGCTGCCAGCATGCTTGGCACCATGTCTCGCGGGGATGCATCCAACGACCTTTTTTATTTCTAAGATCAAATTTTTATACCTTTTTGTTGTTTTCATTTTTATAACTTGAAATATTATAAAATCACCTTCTTAAGATGAGAATAAACATTCTTCTCATTCTCATCTACATTCCTGATATAAAGAACTACATAATCATAATTATTTCTTTTTACTCTTCTATAAGTCATGTTCATTAATCATGTAATTTCAGCGTTATACTTACTAATGGATTTTATTATGAGCTTATAACATTAATATTAGATTAGCTTTTAGATAAGAACATTGTTGCATTCATAAAAAAAATGCATGCATATTAAAAATAATGCTCAACACTATAGATAAATAAGTCTTGAATACGCTTAGGTATTCAAGATTTATCTACATTTTCATCACAGCCCCTAAACTCTGTCCAGTTAACTATGTAGGCTTATAAAATGAACAGTGAATAAAATAGACGCTCATAATAGATGTAAAAGTTAGATGACTTGACAAACCGCATTGTTAATAAATAGCATCACACTAGAATAATAAATTATAATAGCTAACTATTGATTATTATAGAAAACAATGAAATACACTTTGTATCTCCATAATAAATAATTTATGTGATTGAAATCGAATAGAATAAATTATTATGTTTGAGTTATTAAATAATTATAATCAATACATAATTTCCATCAAATATCTAGACACTAATGAGTAAAAACTACGATTAAAAATGGTTATTACTTAGTGAAAAGTAAACTGGGGAAGTTGTTGCTAACACGATTATTTATCGATTTAATAAATAAGTATATAAAATTTATTAAAACAGTTATATAAGGATTATCCTAATCGCTTCTAGCCGTACCTGGATCAAAAGTGCCCATTATGCAAGCGGCATTTCCCCGCTGCAGAGCTAAAAGTATATAAAAGAACTATCTTCTTCCGTCGATTCTATAATAGCATGTCAATGAGTTTGACTAGCCACCATGGTGAAGAGATTTGCCAATCACGGTTAAAAACTTTCTGATTATCTACGGCACAACGTACGCATCGGTGGTTCTGCATTGTTCACTCTTGGAGGCTGTTTTCACACAATTCGTGCAAAAGGAACTATGAGAAATATTAATGTAAACCCACGAAACAATTCAAATGAATTTCTATTAAATAACAATGTTGATGAAGATGTGCAAGCGATGCTTCGACCAATAAACTTCTTGATGTCAATTAATTTCCTTCAAAAATACAGAATACGTGATAATTTTATTACATCAAATTCTTTCTTTACCAATTCTTTATCTTTATGCGTAACATTAATTTTAATGTTATTACATATCAGACAAGCTATTGTAAATATGTTGGAAGTTTTATCAAGTGCAACTATACCAAACAAATTTCAATACTTTTTCATTATTTTTGACACGAGTTTTTTCTCTATTGGTTTTATTATGAACTTCATTATCAACGTCCGCTCAAACGAAAACAATATAGACATTGTTTTATACATGCAAGAAGTACACACATTGACTAAAACTTACAAAAATAATTCAAAGGAACAGTCTTTTTGGAGTTGGTGCTATATTGTAGCTTATATTTCATATCATGCCAGTGGAACTTTATATCATCGTATATGTTTAAATTACTGGACTTTTAGTTCATTTATAACATTTTTTTATAACGCAAATGTTATTTATGCTTTTTGTTTGATAAAATTAATTAGATGTGAACTAGCAATATACGTAAAACTGTTGGAACGTGAATACGAAAGCTGTAATATAGAAATAGATGAACAAGATACTATATATGGAGAACATTATTGTAAAAGGTTGTATAAAGCATTTTTTAACATTTTGCGGGCTTTTGACATCTACAAAGAGGTATATAAAGGAATGGTAAGTTTTGAGTATTGCGAAACAAAAATGTTTTAACGTTAGACTTAAGGTTAGACTTATGAACAAAGTTTGTCATTGTCTTAAAAGTAATGTTAATAGATTGATTTATTTAAAACTTTATTGTACACACGAAAATATAAATAAAAACAGCATAATAGACAATAATTACAAAGGGCGAGCTTATCTCTAAAGAGATTTCTTCAAACAAACCAGTGACAGAGGGAGAGTATACAAAGTGAGGCATGCATAGTATGTATAATTATTTAACTAATAAAATAGTCACACTAAGTAGTAAGTATTTAACACTAATAAATATAAATAAAAACGAATATAAATTAAATCAAATAATTAAAGATTTTAAACATGTTACAGCCATGTTGTGCTACTTCGAATCAAATTAAAGATTGAAAAATTCAGTCTTGGGCGGGACTTGAACCCGCACCCTTCCAAACCGGGGAAGGGCGTTATCCAATTTCGCTACCGAGTCCACGTATGTCCATTTCGTTCACGTCCCCTCAAGACGCAACAGATTGAAAATTTCGTTCTCTGGCTAGTGGAGTCGGTAGCGAAATTGGATAATGCACTTCCCCGGTTTGGAAGGGTGCGGGTTTAAGTCCCGCCCGAGACTGAATTTTTCAATCTTTAATTTGATTCAAATAATTATAGTTCATGGAGCTAACAGCTGAAGAATACGGTGGAACCATTGTTCATGAACCATCTTAAGGCTAATAATATATTTTATTGCTATTCCAGGTATCATTTCAAGTTATAGGAACATTCCTTTATTCGATAGTTTTCATGGAAGTTGGAATCGAATTAATAAAAATTGGATCCAAAATGGAAGTAAGAACGATTTTTATACTTATAGTCAAAATAATGAATAAATTTTCCGCTAAAATACTTCGAGAGGCATGTTAAGGAGATAGGTTTGGTGATTGATTGCAAATAAATAAATTAGGCTAAAATTGAACACAAGCAGCCAAAGTAGGTAGCTAGCTACGAATCGCATTTTGTAATTAGTTCTCAAAGTAACCACAAGATGCGCTAATTTTGAAACAAAAAAGGAGTAAAACTAACGGTCGTCACAGACACGCGCTATAATATGTTGCTGTACTCTTCTTACGCACGCCAAATTACATAAGCGCGTCTCTTTCCTACGTGTGAGTGAGAGGAACCGATATCAATTTGCGTGCGTTAGAAGAGTACAGCAACATATTATAGCGGCCGTGTGTGTTGACCTTCACTTCTGTGGTAACGGTCGTCACAGACACGCGCTATAATATGTTGCTGTACTCTTCTTACGCACGCCAAATTACATAAGCGCGTCTCTTTCCTACGTGTGAGTGAGAGGAACCGATATCAATTTGCGTGCGTTAGAAGAGTACAGCAACATATTATAGCGGCCGTGTGTGTTGACCTTCACTTCTGTGGTAACGGTCGTCACAGACACGCGCTATAATATGTTGCTGTACTCTTCTTACGCACGCCAAATTACATAAGCGCGTCTCTTTCCTACGTGTGAGTGAGAGGAACCGATATCAATTTGCGTGCGTTAGAAGAGTACAGCAACATATTATAGCGGCCGTGTGTGTTGACCTTCAAGGTCGTAACAGACGGACGCTATAATATACAGCGCAGTATAGCGCTATACTGCGCTCTAGAGTACGTTATAGCGCAGTATAGCGCTATACTGCGCTATAGAGCGCAGTATAGCGCGATACCGCCGAGGTTGAACTCTTCTAACACACGAAACATTACATGGGCACGTCTCATTCTTGTGTGAGTGAGAGGAGGCTATTGCCATCTGAAAGATACCTGGCAGTATAGCGCAGTATAGCGCTATACTGCGCTATACTGCTTGTTATATTACGTCGCATAGATACAGGATGTTCTACAACCGTCCTGATTTATTTAATTAATCAACTTATTTATTGAATAGGCGGACTAATATTACTTAACAGTTTATTATTATAATTTTAAGCAACAAAGGTTTATATGAGTTATTAGTGTCTCAACAACCAAATGAAGTAAAAAAAAATCGGCTGTCTCATATATTTGAGTCTAGGAGGCTTTGCAGTTTAGTATGGAACAGCCGATTTTTTCTTTGCGATTGCAAGTTTGATCCCAAAAGAAAAGTTGTTCAGTTTGATGGTCTGAACCACCCCTTAAAGTTTCGGAACGGTAAAAAAATCTTCCGGTATATTTTTTTTATTTTTGTCTTTATTGGGAAATCAAATCAAACAAGGGGGGTCTACTTTTTCATTGTAAATTTTTAAGATAGGTAGACCTTTCACTCGAACCAGGTTTAGCGGCGGGTACCTTCGCTTTCATTGGCGGCATACGATCAGATAAAAGGAATCAAACCTCCTGGTTTGATTTTCATCCCAACCCATGAACCCATATAACGCATTTAAGTGAACAGCCTGAATAAATCACGCACACAGACACAAACGGCAAAATTATCGATCTTGATACTTGTAATTTTTTTTGTAAGTATTTTGTTTGGCAAAGTAAATTGTTTATTATTTGCTACCTTTGTATTGGTACATAGTACACGTTATACAATTAACCAATGTTCACTATGGAACCAAAATAGTGAAAGTTGTTCAGTTTGATGGTCTGAAGTACTCTGTTTGACAAATGTAAATCATTTAAATTTACACCCTGCATAATATTGGTCCAGTTGTTTTCGCGTGACGCTCGAGCAAAAACAACAGACTTCAATAAAATCATTGATTTACGAATTAAAATAATATCATAACCCAGTAAAATTAGATAAATCAGAAGAAATAATTTCCGTAGTTTTGGAACTTTTTTTAAACGTTCCTTTGGTTCGCAATATTGAAGAAAAAAAAAAGTCCTGGTGAGGGGGGGGGGGGGTGAGCTCGAGGAAGGGGGGGGGGGGGGGCTCTAAAGGTGACTTTTTTCATTTTTTCGCTTATTTCTTGAAATCTAAAAATCGTATCGAAATACTTTGTACAGACAAATTATACCTAACAAAATTTCCTACAAAACAAGTGGTATGCATTTTTGTCATAGGACTTAACCTTTAAGGGCTACGGGGTCGAGAAAGTAACGGCATTTCAAAAATTATGAAATTTGTATGGCGACCCTCATGAAAGTTGAAGATAAAAACAAAATGATTTCATATTCTTAATCAGCAGCCCCGAAAACCCCCAGATACAAATTTTCAGTCGGTTCGGGGAACCCTTAAAAGCTGCATTGGCGTTTGAAATTTCCATGGTAGCCATCTTGGATATCGCAATTTTGGATTTTTTTCACCGCCAACCAAATCTGACCAAGGTCCTCTATGACATTTGTTCGAGGTCCATAACCCTATCTGTCACAGTTTCCGCGGGCCGTTGACCTCATCCATCAGGAGTCGACCTTCCGAGGAAGTCAAAGTTTTCCCTGTATCAAAAAGGCATCCATATGATGATCCCCAAATGTCATCCTTGTACCGTAAGGGGAACCCGGAGATAAATTGGAGGTATCTGGTTGACCCCCCCTCCCCCCCCCCCCCACCACATAGATATTAGATATATACCCGTATAATTGTTCACCGGGTTTCCCCCATTCAACGTATAGTAAAATGATCTTAGGGATCATCATAAGGATGCCCTGGCGATAAAAATAATATTTTGACTTCCTCAGAAGGTCGACTCCTGACGGATGAGGTCAACGGCCCGCGGAAACTATGACAGATAGGGTTATGGACCTTGAACAATTGTCATAGAGGACCTTGGTCAGATTTGGTAAACGGTGAAAAAAATCCAAAATTGCGATATCCAAGATGGCTGCTATGGAAATTTCAAAAGCCAATGCAGCTCTTAAGTGTTCTCCGAACCGACAGAAAATTTGTATCTGGGGGTTTTCGGGGTTGCTGATTAAGAATATGAAATCATTTTGTTTTTATCTTCAACTTTCATGAGGGTCGCCATACAAATTTCATAATTTTTGAAATGCTGTTACTTTCTCGGCCCCGTAGCCCTCAAAGGTTAAGTCCTATGGCAAAAATGCATACAACTTGTTTTGTTGGAAATTTTGTCAGGTTTAATTTTTCAATACAAAACATTTCGATAGAACTTGCAGATTTCGAGAAATAAGCGAAAAACTGAAAAAAAGTCACCTTTAGAGCCCCCCCCCTTCCTCGAGCTCACCCCCCCGTTACCAGGACTATTTTTTTTCTTCAATATTACGTACCAAAGGAACGTTTAAAAAAAGTTTTAGAAATCCGGAAATTACTTCTCCTGATTGGTATATTTCAGCTTAATTTTACTAGGTTATCAATTATGTTTTAAATGTTTATTTAAGTTAAATTTTAATACCTATCTAAAATGATAAATAAACTACGTTGCTAAACAAAGTACTTGCTTTTGCTCTAGATTTTTTTTTTTAAAGTATCAAGAAGTGGTCTTGCATGTGGAGTTGACTCTACGGTGGCGTGTGTGCGTGCGGCGTGGCGTGGCCGAGCCCCTTGTGCTCGCCGCCGGGCTCGCCGACATCGTAGTACTAGTGATGTGCCGAGATGACTATTTTAGTAATCGGATATTAATATTAATTTATTCGATAAAAATTTTCTTATTTCTTTGGTAGGTACTAATTGAAAGAAGAAGCAAATTGGTACCTAGTACCCGAGTCACGAACTCGAATTGATTTGGTACCTACTCGTATTCGAGTCCATTCTGAGCAACCATCAAATTGAGCAACATTCTCTATGGAGCCAACAAAAAAATTGCGAAAAACAGCAAATGTCATTCATAGAAAATGCCAATAGCTACTGGAACAAAATGTAGGATTATTTTTTTCGCGATTTCAAAGTTAGTACCATAGTAAAAGTTGTACAGTTTTATGATCTGAAGCACCCCATAAATGATGTAGGTAACCCATTGAACCATACAGCGACTCTTACTTAATATAGTAGTTTTTCGACAAGAGATGAGAAATTAAAGAGGTATTTTATGTAGGTAAGTGCTAACTGTAAGTACTCGAATCAGAGTATTGTGAATCCGAATACTATATTTCGCATTTTCGAGTGAGCGAGTACTTAGGTACAGTGCTATCAACTTAAGCTGAGAATTGCATTTGTGTGAGTGATCGCCAAAAGCAAGGTGAAGTGAAGTATGTGGGCGGCAGGGAAGCGACGCGCCGCGCCTCATTGGCGCGCCGATTGCCACTCTACACTATCGGTGTGCGCACTCACACAAATGCAATTCTCAGCTTAAGTTGATAGCACTGTATGGTATAAGGTATTCGAATCCGCACTCGAGTCCAACCTGTATCGGCACATCACTAGGGCGTAGTAGGCTAATCAGTTCATTGAATAGATTGTGAGCATCAAGACGGCGGGATAGTCTTCGATTCAAAATGTATTTCTTTTATCAGTAACATAGTATGTTAGGTAGTTCAGGTACCAGTGTTGGGCAAAATATAATTAACTAATAATTAATTTATTAGATTTTTTTTTCTAATTTACCTTTCTTAAGATGATGACTTATTAGCTTTTATTTTTCTTAATTGAAGTTTATTATCAATTAACTTTCGGTGTGTCAATTTGGTCTGTATTTTATAGGTCTGACATAGAAAATATTGTTATTAATTAAATTAAACAGTATTTATTTGTCTCTTATCAATTGTTGAGACAATTATCTCGACTTAGTTTTCGATTTAGCCCTCCAAAAAAAACATGACACACCAAATTGTTGAAATTACAATTGTAATTTTTGTTAATTGCAATTACTCAAAAACTTTTTTGGTTATGATTATAATGGATATAATTATGTTGAAAGTGAAGAATGATTGCGTTAGTCATTAGATGTTTGGTGGTGGATGTTGGGTTGTATGTGGAGTATATTTGTCAATGTGGTGGGTGAAGGGTGGATGTTTGGTACCTAATGGATTTTGGTAACAATCTGTCCAAAAACGGTAAAGTTCAAAATGGCGGATGGTTTTCTCAAATCTGACATCGGATTCAATCCACGCGGACCTACAGACGGTGGACACTTGGACACCTACCCCATTCCAGGTTTCCGCGTCAGTATGTATTATCTGTGACCCTTGTAAAAGTAATTGTGTAAAAATTACCAAATTAATGTAATTGAATTAACAATAAATAAAATAAAATAAAATAAATAACGCTCACAGGCACATACATTGTAATTAATAATTGCATTGCAATTAATTTAGTAATTTAATAGAATTACGCCCAACACTAGCAGACGGATTTTAAGGGGTTTATTGGACCATCGAACTGGCAAACTTTATGCGAGACCAAAATCGAAATTACAAATATAAACTGTTGTTCCATACAAAACTGCTGTTCTAACTACTCGACCTAAATGTATGAGACAGGTGCCCACCGTTATACCAAATTTTCAATCGATGATTTTGATCCTGCCATCTTGATGCACACGCGTTATAGCGCTATACTGCGCTCTATAGCGCAGTACTGCGCTTTACCGCGCTATACCGTACTCTATAGCGCAGTATAGCGCTATACTGCGCTGTATTGCGCTGTATATTATAGCGTCCGTCTGTTACGACCTTAAAGGTCAACACACACGGCCGCTATAATATGTTGCTGTACTCTTCTAACGCACGCAAATTGATATCGGTTCCTCTCACTCACACGTAGGAAAGAGACGCGCTTATGTAATTTGGCGTGCGTAAGAAGAGTACAGCAACATATTATAGCGCGTGTCTGTGACGACCGTAATAGGTATGTAGAACTATATACTATTACCTACCTATTATAATTCTGTGGTATACCTACAGGGTGTTACAAAAATACGAATAAACATTTTAAAGGGGTGGTTAAGACCATCAAACTGAACAACTTTCACTATGGGACCAATATTGAAATTGCGAAAAAAAAAATCATCATCATCATCATACCAGTCGATAGACGTCCACTGCTCGACATTGGCCTCCCCCAAAATGAGGAGATTTGCCATAATCGTCATGATGCGATGCGTTTGCGATGTTCCATACTAAACTACAGATCTACTCGAGCTAAATGTATGGGACAAAAAGATTTTTTTTTCGCGATTTCGATGTTGGTCCCATAGTGAAAGTTGTTCAGATTGATGGTCGAACCACCCCTTAAAAGTTTTCAATTTTTATTTTTACTTCTGTTACACCCTGTATGTACTACGCTGTTCACTCCAGGAGCCTACATGATTTAAGTATAGAGATCCACTTGTGACTGAAGCAAATAAGATTACGAAATTAAAAGTTAAAGTAAATATGGGATTATTTCTTTCAGATAATACTGTCAAAATTGAGCCTGACTCTGTACTGGACTACGATATGTTTATATTTACATTTTATATTAGCAGTTGAATTAGATAAATTCTATCTGAAAATGGAAGAATCGAAAGCTGTCTGCACCTTGATAATAAGTAATGGAATCATTTCAGGTGATCAATGCTCAATCATCATACCCTAGCGTTAAGAGGGCTATTCGAGCTCAGTGGCGCCCTCGTCACAATAATAAAAATTTCTCAATAAAGAAAGCCTAAATTTAAAAAGTTCCTAACAGATAAACTACAAAAGCCTTCAAGTCATTGTTATACAATACTTATATAGGTTCTAAACATTCCACTTTTAGATAATTTCGAATAAAAACAAAAGCGGCCGTTTTTTTCCTTTTTCAAAATTTGTATGTTTAGACCTTTAAAAAACCTATAAAAGTATTCTGTGAAAATAGCTTGAAGGATAGTTCGCTGCTTGAAGGCTTTTGTAGTTTATCTGTAGGGCGCTTTTTTAATTTAGGCTTTCTTTATTGAGAAAACTTTATTATTGTGAAGAGGGCGCCATGAGCTCGAATAGCCCTCTTAATTTGTAGTCGTTGCATAATGTCATCTCACTTTAATTGTCTCTGTTAGCTTTGCGGCTTTGCTAATTTAAACGTGTCATACTTAATACCAGCCAATACCTTTTGGCTTCCTGAGAGAAGGCAAAGGTAAAACAGAAACGCATCAGCCTATTTTAACAGATGAAACTTTTTTTAAATAAGAACAGAATTCCTTTTTATTGCAGATAAAAAGAAGAAACTGTACAAGAACATACTCCGTGCATATAATGCAGGTTTTTCTAAAATGACCGCTTATGGACTATTTACAATAGACGCGAAGCTACCAGTTCAGCTAATATTCGGTATCACTACATACACTGTAGTGATTCTTCAGTTTGCGTTTCAATAAAAAATAATTGTTTTAAAATGTATCATAATTTTACCTAATAAACCTTAGATCCAGGGACCGAAACCGGTATCGATAATAAGGGTTTTTTTTTGTTACAACCTTTATTTTTTTACAGGTATTTATAGAGGTAACCTTAATATCATTCTACTAACGGTCCGCGTACACAGAGATATGTTTAAATAAAAAATTGTTTCTTCATAAATATAGTAAATATTCAATTTTTAAGTAAGTACCTCGTTAGTCGTTACTAAATACAAATTAAATCAATTATAATAACAAACTGAAACTCAAACGTGAACATAAACTTAAACCATTCTATGCTTTTGGGTTCAATAAAATGTAAATAATCATCTCCTTTATTATCTCGACCTGTCCAATGCTGTAGCAACACTGAAAATAGTGCGCACGTCGCTCGTCGGGTGCTCCAAAATTTTCATCACCCGCTACAACAACGACGTTGTTCAATCAATTTTGTACTTTTGATTAGTAGAAATTAAAGTTCATTTGTAAGTGTTATTAATAAAAAACACGCGCGGTTTTTGTCGCTCCGTCTACACTGACCCTTACCCGCACTCACTCACTTTCTATTGAAGGTCATATTTAGGTTACCGGTATTAAAATAGGTTGGTACCTGGATAAAGGTAACATTTAAGTAAAGGTAATTCGGTCCCTGCTTAGATCAAAGTAAAATTTCGGCGAGCTGACAATTCTGTATTCACTTTGGTTAGGTATGTCATGTGTCAAACTCATATAAAAACTTCGACGATCTGAAGGATGCAAGAAGGATGTTACATTTGTGAGCTCGTCGATATTTTTGACAGTGATGTGACGCTTAGTGAGTTTCACTCCTGTTACCAAGATACTCCAAAAGTATATCGTATAGTGGCGTCGACTTGTGGCAACTACACTAAACTTGTTCCAACCGATAAAACATGGTACTTACAGAGCTGGTAGGTGGCATAGGTAATTTGGTTTTAATATATCCATAGTACAGAGAAATAATAGAGAGAGAGAGAAAGATAGAGCAATGATTACTTTTTAAGTTATTTAATTGTTATAGATTAATTTTCTAAAGTAATAGTATGAAAAGCATGAATGTATAAAAATATAAACTATTCAGAGAATCCGCCGCGGTTCGTTTCTGGCCTAAACGAGCCTATGACGCTTGCGGCGTAACCCCGTTGGATGGCTAAGGCAATGTGTTGGACCAGGAACGAACCAGGCTGTGGATCGCAGCCCCTATCCCGCATCCGGCGACCCAACTCTCGGGCCAGGTTCTTTGTCTCAGCGCTCCAGGGACCATCCGTCTCATCTGCGAACGGCAGGAATAACCATCAGTCTTTCTCTTCAATAAATATATAGCCCATTTTCTAAAACTAATCTGTATTTCCATCGTTTGAAATTAATGTTTTTACTGCTTAAAATGTAACTTCTATGATCATTGAATTCGTAGTAGGTTACTTACCTATAATTAAATAAAAAACATCTATGTTACTGTGAAAATGTTCTTTTATTTGCATTGTTTAAGCTAATTTGATATTGCCCGCATGTATAAGATTATTTTCGTTTGAAATAACATTATAAAGATAACTGGAAAAAGGCACGTTCGGCCTTCTCACGTGATGACGTGGTGAGAAGGCAGAATAAGTAATGCGACGATGGTCGTTATTCTGTT
Source organism: Agonopterix subpropinquella (assembly GCA_922987775.1). Lineage (NCBI taxonomy): Eukaryota > Metazoa > Arthropoda > Insecta > Lepidoptera > Depressariidae > Agonopterix > Agonopterix subpropinquella. The sequence goes on along the minus strand of OV277694.1, from coordinate 14,285,482 downwards.
CTTATTCTGTCATAATACTGATCATTATTATAACATGTATTACCGACTCGAAAGGAACATCTATAAAATTCTTAAAATAAATAATGTCTTATAGTACTAGTTTTACTGTACACTAGACATATTCACAAGATATTTTCAAAGATTTACCTACGTTACCTAAGGCGATAAGTATACAATTTATATCATCCATTGATATTATCAAACTTTCGAATTATACCTACATTATTTATTCATGATCGAAGTACTCATTACAATTGAACGTTCATCGTTTTCTTCAAGACAGTGTTGTAATAAATATTATTACGTTATATTTAATAATTATGCTTTATATTTATTATTTGCCCAAAAACCACTACATCCATTGTATGCCTCAATTCACGCAAAGGATTGAAGTCGTTTTGAAGGCACTGTCTTGCAGCTTGTGTTAGGCCCCGGTTTTTCGCCGGGGCTACACACGGTTTAACGGTGCCTGTCCATTGAAGCTGTGCGAGCTGTGCGAGCTGTGTAGCTGTGTTTTTTTAACCAATCAGGAGCTCGGGCGATATCGGCCGCGCCTCGCCCGAGCTCCTGATTGGTTAAAAAAACACAGCTACACAGCTCGTACAGCTCGCACAGCTTCAATGGACAGGCAGCCTTAAACCGGACCTACGTCCGGTCGTCAGTTTTGTACCTATGGGACACTATGAAGGTTTGTTAACGATGTCCTTAGTCCTACTAATTTACCCAATTTATGAAGGCAAGTTAAATCTCTTTTTTCGTAATATTTTACTTCCCTCCAAGGACATACTTCACGGCGACGTCTATCGGCATCGTCCACTGGCATAGTCACCGGTCATTATCCATTATATCTAAAGCTAGTTTAGTATTAGATCACTGCTGTAAATAACATTCAATCCACTTCACTTTTCACTAGGTCTTTCAACACAACTCAAGATCTTAAAGTCTCGTCCAAACATTTCTCCATCACCAAGGGTCTGCGGCAGGGGCTGGTTTAAAGTTTCAGGTAGGAAAAGAGAAGTGACACCGCCCATTACACTGAGAATGCCCATGATAGTCAGCGGCAGAGCTCTGGCGTAGACAGCCTGGAAAATAAAATAATTGGCACTTTAAAAGTCAACCCTAGCGTCTTCACCTGCTGATCTTCCCTTTTTTAAATTCTCTTTCTATTGAACATTAGGAGTACTAAAAGAAACGAAGTTTCCTATTAAGCCTCGAAAATAAAAGGATCTGCCTTAACAAATCTTGAATTTAGACTCTTAGAGGTAAACCAGGGTAAACCTAATGAGGTGAGCCTAATTTGAATATAAAAATTTCCTATGCTCTTTTATATAAAAAAAAAACGATGCCCTGCCGAGCGTCCGAATGTTAGTCATGAATTTCTGTAAAGTAACGCCTGATTCAATTAATTATCCTATTAATCACATTGTAACACCAAGATCTTAAAAACTCACCAAATGTACAATATATGGACACGCCAGCAGCCCCAATCCTGATATGACAGATGCTGCCCCGATTGCCTGAGCCCTCACCACCGTTGGAAGAAGTTCACCGATCCACACGTAGAATACTGCGAAAGATGCTGCTGCACAGAGTCGCCCGAGCATAGCTAGGGACACTGTTATCCACGGCCATTCTGTAAAAAATGCAAGTGCCTGTAGCTTTCAAATATGGTCAGAGACGTTTACTATAATTAAATTCCTAGACAATTTTCACAGAATAATAATTGATAGTACTAACTATTTTTAAATAGTGGTGTCTGGACACTCAATATAAGAAAAGCTGACCCCGTATAATGGGAAAGGCGAGGAAGAAGAAGACCTACTATTTTTAGATCATACTACATAAGATTTTTTTAGAAAGCACTATTGAACTAGCAGAAAAATGTTCCCCAGCTCTTTCAAAATTTCTGGCCACTTGTAATCAAAACCATGCATATCAACCCGCCAGTACTTTGCGCTGTCTCCAGTGTTCTAATAGTTCTTATGATACCACAAAAAGAAGCTCTTCCTAACATCCCCAATAACAACAAAATAAACTTCACTAAGATAATAAATATAAATTCCACTGCTATATCCCGGTCCCGGCTACTAACTCTGGTGGTAGTAGTCATTACATAAAAACCACGTCAGAGGAGGTAAGGCTGTTTGAAAAAACTCTGACACCAGGGCTTGCTGCCCTGAGACTGCTATGTCTGATCATTTAAATCTATAACATTAAAATAAGAACAGAAATTTACCTTCTGGTACCAAAAGGCAGCTAAGACAAGCAAGGCCACCTATGCACATGAAAACGCAAAGCACCCAGCGGCGACCAAAACGTTCTATGCACCGCCATGCAACGATACATGATGGCAGTTCTACTACACCACCTGGAAATCATACAATTATTTATTATAAATATTGTCACAGGTAACTTATAACTAGGAGAAGAAGAACTAAGAACATTTTTGGTGGACAAAAAGATGATAATCCCTAATATTATAAATGTGAATGTAAGTTTGTTGGTTAGGCTTTCACGCGAAAACTACTTAACCAATCATCATGAAACTTTGTACACATATTGTTGGAGGTATAAGAAGTAACATAGGATACTTCGAGTTTTCCAAATTCCACGCAGACGAAGTCGCGGACAAAAGCTAGTAATCTATAAATGAAAAAATACGTATTCAGTCATTATTAATACACAAGGCTTTTAGCCTGTGCTTTAGCTTTCCATCATCATTTTTCAAATTAATAAATAAATAAATTTTTGTATCTAACAGGACTTGAACTTTTATATAAATTACCTATGATTAATAATTGAAACAAATTCTAATGATTTTTGCATGATGACGAGTATGAACAAATTTTTGGCATGGCCGCACCGCTCCGGGTAAGACAGCTAGCTCTTGTTTTTCTATACAAAACAAGACAAACTTGACCTGGAGTTGTTTGCTAGCCCAGGAATACACTCGTTAATAATCCGGGGCAGTTTTTTCCATTTAATCAACCTACTGAAAAGAACAATAAAATTGATGTTTTGAATTAAAATAGCACAACATAGCTATAAACTGTTAATTACCTTAACAATCTTAATTTGAGTTAAAAAAAAATATTATGTACCTGCCTATTTAAAAATAATATATAAGTTTTACCTCTTTGCTTACCTATAAAAAAGGCTAAGTAGTCATCAACTCCTAAATTAGGCGTATTGTAACTTAAACTATTGTAGACGACTCCTAAAGCCACCCAATCGAAAGTTAAAATTAAGAACTTCTTTCTTATATTCGGATATCGAAAAACATCCAGTGGCGTCGCTTTACAATCTCCCTCCGAATTCTCATCATCCATCCTTTTATTGTCAACAACATCTCCATTTTCATCTTCTTTCATAAATATTCTTGTAACCAGCTGCAATGACTTCCTCCTTAAAGTATTTACAGGTGATTTGGAATAAGGATCAGTTTGCGTTGACTTCTGCTGTGATTCCGAATTCAAGTGAGATTCTTCGCCAACTTCATTCACCTCATCTTCTTTCACACTTTCTCTTTTCAATCGTGATTTCTTATTTACTATCTCAGCTACTTCTAGAGCAATAATCTTTTCCAAGCTTTCTGATTTTCTGTCTTCTATTTCTGGTATCTTAGTTAAGTCAGGTTTGAAAGTAAGCATGTTACTTATTCTTCTATCCATATATTCATCTTTGTCAGTTTGTTCTGCTAAACCGGGTACACGTCCATTGATGTTTGATAGCATTGTGATCTCTGCTTCGACACCTTCTTTATCTTTAATTTTTTTCTGTAAACATACAATAATGTTTTCGTTTAGTTTTGTTGCTATAGATACCATATCGAATTTAAGTTTTTGTAATCACAGTTGTTATTAATTTAAACGTCAGTTCAATAAGGTCAGAAAAATACACTAATTAGCGATGTTATTTTGATGTGCGTCAATATTTATACTTTAAAATAATAACAACTTTAAGATTATGATTTTTTGTAACGTAGGTACCTACTTGATTAGCACAATTTATAAAACAGTTCAAACTCCAACCTATTGAAAAGAAAAACAAAGATTCAAACGCGTAATTAAGGCTCGGTCAACTGCGAGTCAGTTTAGTCGAGATTAGTGTTCCGTAGACAGTTTTTTTTTACGTCGTCATCGTACGGACATCGGTATAAGGAAGATAAGTGTTCATAGGTATTTATGTAGGTAATCTAAAATATTTGATAAAGCGATCCACAATTCTAATTCATTTAGGTACATACTCAGTACCTCTTATAATGCAGACTTGAAACTAAGACTTAAAAACAAAAATACTTTTTTTTGAACGCACGGCGACACATAAAACTATACAAAACCAAAATAAGCTGGCCGCGCGTAGGTCGAGTAACGTATAACGTCGCGCGACCAGCTACATGTTGGTTTTGTATAGCTTGATGTGTCGCCGCGTGTACTTCCAAGTAACTAAATATCTTTTGACCAAACTTACATGCAACTCTAAAAGAAAACCACGTGGCAGTTCTATCCCGTTCTTCCTCGCCAAATCCCTCAGTACCTTCTCTGCTTCAGCTATTCTTCCTCTACCGACCAGCCATCTGGGAGACTCCGGAATTAGCCAGTAATATCTGTTTAGTCATAATCATTATTACTATCAGCCTGATATGGCCCATTGCTGGGCACAGACCTACTCGCAAGGAGGGTATCTGAATTCTATCAATGCATATACAATTATACAGGGTGAAATTGATTTCATTAGCATCCTTTTAAACTAAGAGTCTACTCATAAAACTGAACAACTTTTCAGCAAACCGTTCAGAACAAAAAAAAAATCTGCTGTTGCATACATTTGAGTCGCGAACTCACGCGTCGACACTGCAGTTTAGTATGGAACAACAGATTTTTTTTTTGCTCCGATCGCTTTGCTCCCATAGTAAAAAATGTTCAGTTTGATGGGTAGATTCTTAGTTTAAAATTATATCAATTTCACCCTGTATAGGTCGCGAGATTAGTAAGTTTAAGTTGACAATTAACGTTTTCAATCAGCATGTAGTGCCAATAGCGGGCGGCACCAATTTAGTACAGTCAAGTCAGAGGCTTGTTGGGGGTATTGGGGTGCCCAAATACAGGGTCCATCTTTATATGATTTCTTGAAGAGGATGATCAGACCATCAAACTGAACTACCTTTTCTATGGGACCAACATCGAAATCGCAGAAAAAAAACTGCTGTCTCGACGTCATTGTGTCTCGTACATTTGGCTCCAGTAGGTTTACAGTTTTGTACCTATAGAACAGCTGAATTTTTATTCGCGATTTAAATGTTGGTGCCATACTGAAAGTTATTTAGTTTAACGGTCTGATTATTCCCTTAAAAAAGTGTCAGAATATTAATAAGGTTCTTTTATAATTATTCTGTACAAACAGATTACATTTTTTAAGTATCTCAACTGCATCAACCCTTAATTATTGGTCAGCATGCTGAAATGTGACCTTCATATTTAGTTTGAGACACCTTTGCTCTGCAGTAGTATCTACAGGGTGAAATTGATATCATTAGCATCCTTTTAAACTAAGAGTCTACCCATCAAAATGAACAAATTTCACTATGGGAGCAAACCGATCAGAGCAAAAAAATAATCAGCTGTTCCATACTTAACTGCAATGCCTACTCGACGCAAATGTATGCAACAGCTGATTTTCTTTTTGCTCCGATTGGTTTGCTCCCATAGTGAAAGTTGTTCAGATTGATGGGTAAACTCTTAGTTTAAAAGGATGCCAATGATATCAATTTCACCCTGTATAGTTAAAAAAAATTTCGAGTCCGATAGATACGTTGACTCTGGTTTCAATATGCGATTTAATCTGCCTACCCTTTTGGGAGAGCGGTATTTATTAACACGTTGTATATTGAATGCCTGAATGGGTTCAAATGAGGATAACAATTATAATAAATAATAGGTAGGTATACCAGTATACCTGATAAGAATTAACTACGCAAAACATTGACGACCCAGTTCAGAGTAGAAGCTTCAATGCGGGTCAATAATCAATAGGTAATGTACTAGGAAACTATGTTTCATTCAATCTACTGGCAAAATCAGTAATTAAAAAAAAAGTTGTTCTTTACACTGTACCTACTGTAAAAAGTGAACAAGATTAACATTATCTTCGCTCAATTAAAAGTGCGAAAATATCAATAAAGTGTTTTGGACAAAAAACAGTACCTAGTAACGTACAATGAAAACTCATGGTAGGCCTACAGTAAAATCAAAATCTAAGAACAAAAAATAAAAAACTTTTAACCTAGTATGAATGACCTAGTAGTTCATTTAATCCATATTGAATCAAATGAGACCAAAACCATTGATTTCTGTAAGGTTTAAGGTACCTTCCTAAGTACCCTTTTTTAACCGACTTCAAAAAAAGGAGGAGGATTCTCAATTCGACCGTATATATATATATATATTTTTTTTTAATGTTTGTTCGCGGATAACTTCGTCGTTTATGAACCGATTTTGATGATTCTTTTTTTGTTAGAAAGAAGATATTCCAAGGGTGGTACCATGATAAGGAAACCAGGATCTGACGATGGATTCCAGAGAAATCGAGATAGTGCGTTTGTTAATTGAAAGCACTACTATTAAATCGAACTAATGAATTCACCACTGAAAATTGTGAAATAAACAAAATTTTAACAAAAAATTAAAACCGCCTTAAAAAAACTAAAAAGTTAAAAAATAATAGTGCAGCCGATGACTTTTTCGTTCGCATCATAAGAACATTAATTTGTTTTATAGAAGTCGGTGTCAAGCCAAGCCAAAAAATGCAAGCCCTGTCGCGAATTGTACCGGCTTGACAGCGACTTCAATAAAACAAATTAATGTTCTTATGATGCTAACGAAAAAGTCATCGGCTGCACTATTATTTTTTAACATTTTATTTTTTTTGAAGGCGGTTTTAATTTTTGTATTATAATTTCCAGTTACTCTTTGATTCTTTTAGCTTGTTTTAAGTATTCCACCGATAAGTCTATTGTTTTTAAATTAAAACTATTGAAATATGAACAGAAGTGCGATTTTTGAAAATCATACGAGCGACTTGGCAGTAGAAATATGCATAATCTCCATAGTAATTTTGACACTTTCTACTGCCAATTCGCTCGTATGATTTTCAAAAATCGCACTTCAGTCTGGACTACATACTCGGAAATATAAAGTCAGAAAAATAAAAAATATTTCCGTACCCATAAAGTAGTATAAAGGGAAGACTGGTAGCCAGTGAAAGGTAGAACCAATCACGAAGAGCAAACGCCAGTAGTGACAACAAACACATGCCACCCGCAAACAGCATACTGACCACTATACCTGAAATTATTGAGAAAATTATTAGAAAGAAAAGATATCGGCATCATCATCATCATCAGCCTATCATCGTCCACTGCTAAACACAAAGCTCTGTCCTCGGCCTTCCTCATCCAGTCGCTCCCCGCTACTTTTTTTAGGTCGTCAGTCCAGCGCAGCAGGGCGTCCCACACTACGCTTACCAGTTCGAGGTCTCCACTCTAGAACTCCGACACCGGTTGTCAGTTCTTCGTCAGATATGACCAGCCCCTTGCTACTTCAGCTTGCTAATTTTCTGAGCTATGCCAACCACTTAAGTTCTCTGACGTATCGGCATCAGATGAGAGGAATTGAGAGGAACGAGGCAGTGTGGATTGGTGGAGGCAACTTAGTAGCTATGTTGCTGAACAGAGTATTTTCAAGCAGTCTACAGGGTGAAATTGATGTCATTAGCATCCTTTTGAACTAAGAGTCTACCCATCAAACTGAACAACTTTTAGTATGGGAGCAAACCGATCGGAGCAATTAAAAAATCTGCTGTTCCATACTAAACTGCAATGTCGACGCGCGAGTTCGCGACTCAAATGTATGCAACAGCTTATTTTTTTTGCACCGATCTCTTTGCTCCCGTAGTGAAAATTGTTCAGTTTGATGGATAGACTTGTGGGGAACTACTACAGATGGTCAGCACCCACATGTTATAGCAAAGATGCCAACAGATGGCGATACCGTCGCTCGCGGAAATATGCTCCATACAAAGACAACGTTCATCGTAAATACGTAACTCGTAACCTACTACAAATAAGGTTCACAATCGAATGCAAGACATAAATCGCGCAAGAGAAATAATCACAGAGATTCGATATATATACAAGGTCCAACTAAGAACTGTTGGACCACGGCCGGTCCCCAGGCATCACACCTAGCCTGGCGGAAGTACTTCCCTTTTCAATGGAGGAACATTCTCAAGTAGCACCTCCATATTGGTGACCCTCGACAAAAGAACATCGCAACCTGAACACCGCAGAGCAGCAGCGACCAGCTTCAACCAACTCTTCACCCCCTCGACCAGGTCAAACAAGCAGCAGTCACACCATCAACCCGAAGCCGCACCAGGTCCATCGCAGCCGTCTTCACACCGCTTCCTGGGCCTGCCGCTTCCTCAACGACAGTCAGCGTCTGCATAGAAGGATCTCCCGCAGCCCACGTGTCTGAGCTCACCTCCACGTGGCAGTTCTGCTCGCCTTCTCCACGCCTGTCACTCGCCCGCATCACATCAGGACTGGTCTCCCTGACAGATGCACACACCGCAGCACATCGCTCGTCAGACTCACTTGACTGGAGCCCTGCACCTACACTACATGGATACAGACTGCACACTTCGAACTACTCAACGACCTCCGGTCTGAGGGGGGAGTCCTGTGGGGAACTACTACAGATGGTCAGCACCCACAAGTTATAGCAAAGATGCCAACAGATGGCGATACCGTCGCTCGCGGAAATATGCTCCATACAAAGACAACGTTCATCGTAAATACGTAACTCATAACCTACTACAAATAAGGTTCACAATCGAATGCAAGACATAAATCGCGCAAGAGTATTAATCACAGAGATTCGATATATATACAAGGTCCAACTAAGAACTGTTGGACCACGGCCGGTCCCCAGGCATCACACCTAGCCTGGCGGAAGTACTTCCCTTTTCAATGGAGGAACATTCTCAAGTAGCACCTCCATAGACTCTTACTTCAAAAGGGTGCTAATGATATCAATTTCACCCTGTATATTCCACTGGCAGGAACCAGGCATCTTATTGAAAGGAGCGAGTCAGTGTAGATTGGTGGAGACAACTTAGCGATCTAGTTGGTCACAGAGCTTTTTCAAGCGAAATTGGCTTTGTATTCGGGCATAGGCCCACCACATTCCCGCCGCTGTATCTCGTGTAAGCCAGGATCAACAGCGGCGACCACTCATAACACTAGACAATGAAGTCCAACAAGCCCGAGGATGACTTAGAACCCTCAATAAATTCAAAGAAAAAAGATAGAAGGAGTGGGAAAATATATATCAGATTTCCCTTCGTGCAAGCGGGAGACAGCATTAGGAAAACCATGGGTTTTAGGTAAACCAACTCCAGATATAATTAGGATATTAACATAATATTGGTGGTGTTTATTACTTTTGGATCTGGAACTTAATATTTTGAGCTTTAATACTGATAGGTCTTCTTTTCAATTTCAAACACAACATGAACAATTAAGTACAGGTTTAATTTTAAATCAGCCAAAATTTTCAATAGGTACGGAATTAAAATTTTAATAAAATTACCTCAAACGATATCGGAGATTTACATAAAACTAACATCTTATATTAAAATGATGATTAATGGTGAAGCTTAAAAATTAACTCTACATTCTAAAAACAGAATTATTTTTATTTAATTTTTGATTTATCATGTCTATTAAAAAACAGCAAAAGAATCTGCAAAAACCTGTTTCATTTTTAAACAAGTCTTCATAATGTGTTTTTGTTCAAATCTTACCAGCATAAGTTCTCCGCGACGGTGGCATTAATTCCAAAGCCAATATGAACGGTAACTGATATAAAGCAGGAAAGAACAGTCCACCTGCTACTCTCAGAGCTATATAACCTCCATACGAAGTAGGAAATGAAGCTGCAATCGCCAGAGGAACTTCCACGAAGATCATCAGAAGAATTGTTGGTCGTCGACCGTATCTGAGAAAGAATAATGGTAGGTTTAGACGATAACAATTTCGCGGCACCTATTTCTTAGTACGAACTGGTGTGACAGAGCAGTGTGACAGTTAGTAAGTCACGAAAAAAAGCACGGCACGCTTTCGTTTACACGCTGCTAATTTCCAGCGCCAATTTGTTCGCATGCGAATGGATTTGCTAGAGAAAACCGTGCTAACGATTAGCACGACGCGTTTACACGAGTTGAAAAATTTGCAAGGGGGATGCGAGGGACGCGGGCGGAGTTTACTAGCGACGCGTGCTTTTTTCCTTGCTAAGTTCGTATGCCGTAAAATAGTCGTGCGAAAAGTGTTTATACGGTGCTTTTTTTGAAGCGCCGCAGAATTGGCGCCGCGAAATTGTCATCATCTAAACCTACCATAAAGATAAACGAGTAGATAATACCTTAGTACAAGTTCAAAATGCTTGCTATACTTGGTACAGAATTACATACAATATAATCATAAACTTACGAATATAATCACTATCGGTAAGGTTTGAAGCTTTACTGCAGTTACCAACCATATTTTAAAGCATGTGATTAAAGTATTAGCAATGCTCACTTTTAGCACATCGGTTTCAGGATCATATGACGTGTTAAATAATGTTACGTGATTAGCGTTTCGCCCACAAAAATACTGCATAAGCACAATGGAAAAAGACTGTGAATAGTTGATGACATTTTAATATAATAAATGTTTGTTCTTCTGATAGTAATAAAGCAAAATAATAATTCACCGACCGTGTATCACATTATGTATCTATGTCTAACCAAGTAAGGTGATAATGAACAAAATGTAAATAAACGAAGAAACACGAAGTATCAAAAGAAGTGATATTACAAACCTACTCAAAAGTACCTATTGAAATAATTGTGGGATGACTATTATAATAAGTTACCTGTCCGATATCCATCCGAAGAATAGATTTCCAATAATAGAGCCAACCCAAAACAAAGTATTGCCAGTTCTCGGCAACCAGTCCTTGTCGCAGAATAGGTTAAACTGAAAGCAAGAACAAACAAATTAGTTTTCCATAATTTATGATAAGACAAAGAATTTACTCAAAGAGGAAGTAAAGCTACCTACGAATATTGGTGCACAAAATCTTTATTCTTAAGGGGCCATAGGTTCAGACGAATATTTTCTATGAGAAACGCGATTGCCCAGCCCTCCTAAAAGTGCGTGCGCGTGCCGCATTTTCGATTAAAAAGAGTTAACAAAAGTACTTTTTATAGATTTTTTTTATGATTTCACTAGATAATCGAATGGTGAATATGCGAGTAATAAAAATAAAATACCAAAAATTGGAAACTATTTTAAGTTCTTCTAACACGAGGAAAATGTTTAAAAATACAAGAGAATACGTCATCTTTGTGACGATTTTCTATCGAGTGAGGTAATTCCAATCGTGTATTCAATTGATGATTTCACTAGATAAGCTATCCAAGAATACTGAGCGTATTACTTTGGTTTCGGTAAATTGTATAAATTTAGTCGAAACATGAAAAATAAAAGATGCCTCCAAGGTGTTTCGTCCTATACATAGGGCCTTAACAATTTTAGCATGCGTTCTTCAGGATTTCTTTATCAATTATATTCATGCAAATATTCCATCTTCCCGGAGGTTGACTATCATTAGGGCTATTCGGACCCTGGAGACTGCAGCCCTGAACACTGAGGTGGTGTTCATATCGAACCATTTACACAGGTTCTTAATCCAGGAAGTCCTTCTACCAGGCATTCGTCTCCCCAAAATTTTCCCCTGCAGAATTATAATCTGGAGAAGTTTATATGTTTCGCATCTCATGATGTGACTGAGTTACTGTAGTTTCAAAATAATAATACGGCCGTAGATATTTTAGTAACTTGACTTTACCTCAGTAACCAGAGTCCTCTTGTAATGTTCGGTGCTAAAACTCCACCCATTTGTACAAGCAGTTGTCTCATTACTCCTCACCGCTAGTATAGCCTCTGTTACTTTTGATATCTGCAAAAATAACAGTAGTTTCGTAACTCGTTTCTTTCGTGGCAACGCTGCTGCTCATTATGGTATGGGCTCCTTTGCGCCGGGATCGACAAGGGGCGGGCTATTTGACTGAACTTGTTGCTGATTTATGTCTGTTTGTGTATTATTGTGTTCACCGCTATATTTTTGTGATTAATCTGAATGCTTTAACAAATCATTTTTTTGTTTCATAACTTTTTCTTATGTAAGTCTAGTTCTTACCTAATCCATCTCGAGGTGGCTATTCTGCAACTAAGTACTCTATCACATAAGTAATTTTTGTGCATTTGCTAAATTATATCGTCGCGATACAGCCGCAACATCGCCGCGATATTTCTGGGACCAATCAGTGTTGCGGCGAGTAGCGAATAGCGGCGATGTCGCGGCGATAACGCTCAATAAAAATCGCGGCGTTTGAGTTGCGATGTCACAACGGGTCAGTCAATACGGTACAGTTGCGATATCGCCTATACCTACTCAAAAATAGCCTAATTGAAATAGCTCTCTGAAATACTTTCAAAACAAATTGTATGAATAACCGAATGGCACGATGACGCTACCAATGCTTAGAGCTGACTCTTACACATAACATAAATACTCTTCATGAACACACATACAGACACAAAAAGCTTGCTTAGAAATATGCTCCACTATTGGGGCATATGATAAATCTCATGGGTGACTGATGATAGCCTGACTTGGCATTGACATTAACATTTCTTCTTCAGCTCATCTATTTCTCCCCAAGATGTTTACCTTCACCTAAAAGCCAGTGATGTGACAGCAGATCTATAAATGAAAGATAGTCAAGGAAACCCCTCACTTGCTCATTCCTCTCTGCTTCACCGGTAGCTAGAAGCAGCTGCCGGATCTTCACCATCCGAAGAGTTCCACCTTCACGAATAAACTCTGACCTGTGGACAACAATTGTAAATTTAAACCTTTTCCAAATCTATATCAGAGATAATTATGATTAGGTATAGTCAAATTTGAACAAGTACCAGGAACGTAACAGCTAAGAATTCAGGCACAAAGGAATGTGTATCACAATATTATACAACCCGAGCGAATTAACTTGGCACCTGGCTCGAACGTGGCTCGTACTAAAAAACTCGGAAAGAATAACTTGAAAATGCTAAAGCGCAGGGACACGTGTAAAGTTAACTGAAATGCTTTGCTATGGCCTCGTACGGCGACGGCGAGTTTCCGCGGGGGGTAGCAGGAGGGGTGTCAAATTCCGAGCCACGGTGAGAGCCAGGTGCCAAGTTAATGAAAAGTTTGTGCGCGATCATTCCGCAGGGAAAAGACGTTGGGAGAGGCGAGTTACTCTAGATGTTAGCGTAATTGCGGGCTGCTCACCAGTATCACATGTTCTGCCTCGCCTCCCCCCAACGTCTATACCCCGCGGCATGGTCACGCACTAACTTGTCTAATTATAAGTGAGCGTGCTAAACACTGGAACAGACCATACCCCACCACGCGGACCCAGTGCGGATTGGTGGAGGCAATTTTGTGGTTAATTTGCTGTTAGATATTTTGCAAACTGCTGGAATAGGCCTCTGAACTGAGCTTAACGAATAACTAGTTACACCGCCAGCTAACGGAACTATCCTGGTTACTGCTAACTTGCCTTACGAAGCACGAAGGTGCTCGTGATGAATAACTATAAAACGGTCTCCCATCCAAAAACTGACCGGACCTGACGATGCTAAACATCGGTGATCGTTTCCATTACCAAGCCTCCAGTACGTCAACAAGTGCCTCATAACATTTTTAAACGATATAATCGGAAACTTAAGACTGTGCGCTGAAATGTTGGCTGAAAGAGATGAATGAAGGAAGGCGACATATAGCGGCGACATCAAAATAATAGGATAAGGCAGGAAGATGATGATAGTAATCGGAAACTTACGCAATAGCCCTACAGATTAATCCTTACCTTTCATAAACGTAATCACTCAACGCGTCATACAGTTCTCTGGGGTCTACATTGTAAGCCCTGCAGGTTTCAAACGTGCCATGTTCTCCTGGTACTGTCAGGTTACGAAGCAGGTCTTCTGGAAGGTTGAGGACTTTCAACTCTGGTGGTGGGGAACACCAGTGCTGTGGTGTTGCGTTTGTGAACACCTGGAAAAGAGGGGATAGCAATTTATTGTATTGGTAATTGACATGACGATCGATCGATACGCATGAAGCAGAATGACAAATGATGACATAGAATAGAGAATGCTGGAAAAGCTTGGAGAGACCTTTGCTCAACAATGGGTTGAAATTGACATGACTTAAAGCGAGAACGTGGAAGCGTTCTGAATAAGTCTACAGTAGCTTTGAGCGTTCTGTCAAAACGGCTCTAACGACTGTCAAATGAATATACAGGGTGTAACGTGTAACAAAACACCCTAGTACTACTTAAGGTGGTTTCAGTCCATACAAACGTTTGACGCACAATACGCGTAGACGGAATTAATAAAAGTAATATTTTATATATGGAAAAATAGTTTAGAAAATCTAGATGTCGCGTATCAAATAACATTTGCAATTTATAATATAACTAGTGTTTTGCTCTGTGCCGCGGGCTTGCAGCCCGCGGTGTATGGCGGCGTCGCCGCGAATGGGGGGGAGAGGCAGTAGGACTTAATTTTCAGTGTCTGAGAAGAAGTCGGTCAGGAAAAGGAGAAGAGGGGGAGGGGGGAGTAGTAGCAGTTTTACTCATGGTTTTTTGTTTGTGGAGTTGTAAATTTTGCTGAAAAAAGGGGAAGGGAAGTGTGGGAAGGTGACTGAGAAACTTGACGTTTGGGGGTGGAGGCGCCACACCTCGTTCGGTTGGGGTTGGGGCGGGCCGTACCGCCTGGAAACCTGGTGGACCTGGTCTCCGGGGTCAGCCTGCCTGCCAAGCTCGCGCAGGCCGAGCGGGGCTCGGCCTGCGGCTCGCTTGGCGGCAGACTGACCCCGGAGACCAGGTCCACCAGGCTTCCAGGGGAGACGCTTCGGAGCTTCGCTCCTACGCGTAGCTCGGCCTTCGGCCTCGCGCTCGGCTCGGCCTGCGGCCTCGCAAAAATTACACGGGAAAAGGGAAATGGATGGTGATCACCGTGGACGCTTCGGCGCACGCGCCTACGCGTAGCTCGGCCTTCGGCCTCGCCATCGATCGCTTAGCTCGCCCTTCGGGCTCGCTAACTTGGCTCGCCCTTCGGGCTCGCATTAAGGTACTTGAACATCTCGGCCTGCGGCCTCGGTCACGCAGCTCGCCCTTCGGGCTCGCCCAAAAAAATATTTGTATGGCGACCCCCTCGAAAAATGAAGATAAAAAAAAATGGATTTCATATTTGGAATACGGGACCCCAAAAACCCCCCGATACAAATTTTCGGTCGGTTCGGAGCAACTTGAAAAATGGCCATCATCCTTTATCCGCCATCTTGGATTTTCATGACGTCATCCATATAGCTGACCTCGGTCCCTATGACATTTGTTCAAACACCCTGTACTTATCTCCTACCGGTTTAAAGATACAGGCGTTTGAAATTTGTATGGCGGCCATCTTGAATTTGGGTTTTTTTTTTTTTTTTTCGTCGCCACTCAAATCTGCCCATGCTCCTCTATGACATTTGTTAAAGGTCCATACCCCCATCTGTCATAGTTTCCGCTGGCCGTTGACCACATCGAGGAGGAGTCGACCTTCGGAGAAAGTCGAAGTTTTCCCTGGGTCTCGGGGGAACCCCGAGTACGACCCCCTAATGCTTTTCCACGGTCCGGGGGGGGAACCTGGAGAACAATGATGTCAATAAACAGTCAGTCAGTGGGGATCGAGCTTTATATAGTATAACTAGTGTTTTGCTCTGTGCCGCGGGCTTGCAGCCCGCGGTGTATGGCGGCGTCGCCGCGAATGGGGGGGGTGGGGTTTGGACTTTAGTTTTCAGTGTCAGAGGAAGATGTCGGTCAGGAAAAGGAAAAGAGGGGGAGGGGGGAGTAGTAGCAGTTAACGCATGGTTTTTTGGTTGTGGAGTTTTAATTTTGCTGAAAAAAGGGTAAGAGAAGGGTGAGAAGGTGACCGAGGACCCTGACGTTAGGGGGTGGAGGCGCCACACATCGTTCGGTTGGGGTTGGGGCGGGCCGTACCGCCTGGAAACCTGGTGGACCTGGTCTCCGGGGTCAGCCTGCCTGCCAAGCTCGCGCAGGCCGAGCGGGGCTCGGCCTGCGGCTCGCTTGGCGGCAGACTGACCCCGGAGACCAGGTCCACCAGGCTTCCAGGGGGGACGCTTCGGAGCTTCGCTCCTACGCGTAGCTCGGCCTTCGGCCTCGCGCTCGGCTCGGCCTGCGGCCTCGCAAAAATTACACGGGAAAAGGGAAATGGATGGTGATCACCGTGGACGCTTCGGCGCACGCGCCTACGCGTAGCTCGGCCTTCGGCCTCGCCATCGATCGCTTAGCTCGCCCTTCGGGCTCGCTAACTTGGCTCGCCCTTCGGGCTCGCATTTAGGTACTTGGGCTCGCCCTTCGGGCTCGCCGAAAAAAAAAATTGTATGGCGACCCCCTCGAAAAATGAAGATAAAAAAAAATGGATTTCATATTTGGAATCGGGGACCCTAAAAACCCCCGGATACAAATTTTCGGTCGGTTCGGAGCAACTTGAAAAATGGCCATCATCCTTTATCCGCCATCTTGGATTTTCATGACGTCATCCATATAGCTGACCTCGGTCGCTATGACATTTGTTCAAACACCCTGTACTTATCTCCTACCCGTTAAAAGATATAGGCGTTTGAAATTTGTATGGCGGCCATCTTGAATTCGTTTTTTTTTTTTTTTCTCCTCGGCACTCAAATCTGCCCATGCTCCTCTATGATATTTGTTAAAGGTCCATACCCCCATCTGTCATAGTTTCCGCTGGCCGTTGACCACATCGAGGAGGAGTCGACCTTCGAAGGAAGTCGAAGTTTTCCCTGGGTCTCGGGGGCACCCCGAGTACGACCCCCTAATGCTTTTCCACGGTCCGGGGGGGGAACCTGGAGAACATGATCTGTCACTGGGTCAGTCAGTCAGTCAGTGGGGATCGAGCTTTATATAGTATAATAACTAGTGTTTTGCTCTGTGCCGCGGGCTTGCAGCCCGCGGTGTATGGCGGCGTCGCCGCGAATGGGGAGACTTTGTTTTTGGACTTTAGTTTTCAGTGTCTGAAGAAGATGTTGGACAGGAAAAGGAAAAGAGGGGGAGGGGGGAGTAGTAGCAGTTTTACTCATGGTTTTTGGTGTTGGAGTTTTAATTTTGCTGAAAAAAGGGGAAGGGAAGGTTGAGAAGGTGACTGAGAAACTTGACGTTTGGGAGTGGAGGCGCCACACCTCGTTCGGTTGAGGTTGGGGCGGGCCGTACCGCCTGGAAACCTGGTGGACCTGGTCTCCGGGGTCAGCCTGCCTGCCAAGCTCGCGCAGGCCGAGCGGGGCTCGGCCTGCGGCTCGCTTGGCGGCAGACTGACCCCGGAGACCAGGTCCACCAGGCTTCCAGGGGAGACGCTTCGGAGCTTCGCTCCTACGCGTAGCTCGGCCTTCGGCCTCGCGCTCGGCTCGGCCTGCGGCCTCGCAAAAATTACACGGGAAAAGGGAAATGGATGGTGATCACCGTGGACGCTTCGGCGCACGCGCCTACGCGTAGCTCGGCCTTCGGCCTCGCCATCGATCGCTTAGCTCGCCCTTCGGGCTCGCTAACTTGGCTCGCCCTTCGGGCTCGCATTTAGGTACTTGGGCTCGCCCTTCGGGCTCGCCGAAAAAAAAAATTGTATGGCGACCCCCTCGAAAAATGAAGATAAAAAAAAATGGATTTCATATTTGGAATCGGGGACCCTAAAAACCCCCGGATACAAATTTTCGGTCGGTTCGGAGCAACTTGAAAAATGGCCATCATCCTTTATCCGCCATCTTGGATTTTCATGACGTCATCCATATAGCTGACCTCGGTCGCTATGACATTTGTTCAAACACCCTGCACTTATCTCCTACCGGTTAAAAGATACAGGCGTTTGAAATTTGTATGGCGGCCATCTTGAATTCGTTTTTTTTTTTTCTCATCGGCACTCAAATCTGCCCATGCTCCTCTATGACATTTGTTAAAGGTCCATACCCCCATCTGTCATGGTTTCCGCTGGCCGTTGACCACATCGAGGAGGAGTCGACCTTCGAAGGAAGTCGAAGTTTTCCCTGGGTCTCGGGGGCACCCCGAGTACGACCCCCTACTGCTTTTCCACGCTCCTGGGGCGGAACCCGGAGAACATGATCTGTCAATCAGTGGGGATCGAGCTTTATATAGTATAACTAGTGTTTTGCTCTGTGCCGCGGGCTTGCAGCCCGCGGTGTATGGCGGCGTCGCCGCGAAGGGGGGGGGGGGTATTGTTTTGGACTTTAGTTTTCAGTGTCTGAAGAAGAAGTCGGTCAGGAAAAGGAAAAGAGGGGGAGGGGGGAGTAGTAGCAGTTTTACTCATGGTTTTTTTGGTTGTGGAGTTTTAATTTTGCTGAAAAAAGGGGAAGAGAAGGGTGAGAAGGTGACCGAGGACCCTGACGTTAGGGGGTGGAGGCGCCACACCTCGTTCGGTTGGGGTTGGGGCGGGCCGTACCGCCTGGAAACCTGGTGGACCTGGTCTCCGGGGTCAGCCTGCCTGCCAAGCTCGCGCAGGCCGAGCGGGGCTACCCTAAAAACCCCCCGATACAAATTTTCGGTCGGTTCGGAGCAACTTGAAAAATGGCCATCATCCTTTATCCGCCATCTTGGATTTTTATGACGTCATCCATATAGCTGACCTCGGTCGCTATGACATTTGTTCAAACACCCTGTACTTATCTCCTACCGGTTAAAAGATACAGGCGTTTGAAATTTGTATGGCGGCCATCTTGAATTTGGTTTTTTTTTTTTTTTTTCGTCGCCACTCAAATCTGCCCATGCTCCTCCATGACATTTGTTAAAGGTCCATACCCCCATCTGTCATAGTTTCCGCTGGCCGTTGACCACATCGAGGAGGAGTCGACCTTCGGAGAAAGTCGGAGTTTTCCCTGGGTCACCGGAGCACCCTCTATATGACCCCCGAATGCCATCCCTCTACCTGGGGGGGAACCTGGAGAACAACTATGTCACTGGGTATCTATCTATCTATCTATCTATCTATCTATCTATCTATCTATCTATCTGGGTCAGTGGGGTTTCAGCTTTATATAATATAACTAGTGTTTTGCTCTGTGCCGCGGGCTTGCAGCCCGCGGTGTATGGCGGCGTCGCCGCGAATGGGGGGGAGAGGCAGTTGGACTTAATTTTCAGTGTCTGAAGAAGAAGTCGGTCAGAAAAAGGAAAAGAGGGGGAGGGGGGAGTAGTAGCAGTTTTACTCATGGTTTTTGGTGTTGGAGTTGTAAATTTTGCTGAAAAAAGGGGAAGGGAAGGATGAGAAGGTGACTGAGGACCCTGACGTTTGGGGGTGGAGGCGCCACACCTCGTTCGGTTCGGGTTGGGGCGGGCCGTACCGCCTGGAAACCTGGTGGACCTGGTCTCCGGGGTCAGCCTGCCTGCCAAGCTCGCGCAGGCCGAGCGGGGCTCGGCCTGCGGCTCGCTTGGCGGCAGACTGACCCCGGAGACCAGGTCCACCAGGCATCCAGGGGAGACGCTTCGGAGCTTCGCTCCTACGCGTAGCTCGGCCTTCGGCCTCGCGCTCGGCTCGGCCTGCGGCCTCGCAAAAATTACACGGGAAAAGGGAAATGGATGGTGATCACCGTGGACGCTTCGGCGCACGCGCCTACGCGTAGCTCGGCCTTCGGCCTCGCCATCGATCGCTTAGCTCGCCCTTCGGGCTCGCATTAAGGTACTTGAACATCTCGGCCTGCGGCCTCGGTCACGCAGCTCGCCCTTCGGGCTCGCCCAAAAAAATAATTGTATGGCGACCCCATCAAAAAATGAAAATAAAAAAAAATGGATTTCATATTTGGAATACGGGACCCCAAAAACCCCCCCGATACAAATTTTCGGTCGGTTCGGAGCAACTTGAAAAATGGCCATTATCCTTTATCCGCCATCTTGGATTTTCATGACGTCATCCATATAGCTGACCTCGGTCGCTATGACATTTGTTCAAACACCCTGTACTTATCTCCTACCGGTTAAAAGATACAGGCGTTTGAAATTTGTATGGCGGCCATCTTGAATTTGGTTTTTTTTTTTTTTTTTTCGTCGGCGCTCAAATCTGCCCATGCTCCTCTATGACATTTGTTAAAGGTCCATACCCCCATCTGTCATAGTTTCCGCTGGCCGTTGACCACACCGAGGAGGAGTCGACCTTCGGAGAAAGTCGGAGTTTTCCCTGGGTCACCGGAGCACCCTCTATATGACCCCCGAATGCCATCCCTCCACCTGGGGGGGAACCTGGAGAACAACTATGTCACTGGGTATCTATCTATCTATCTATCTATCTATCTGGTCAGTGGGGTTTCAGCTTTATATAATATAACTAGTGTTTTGCTCTGTGCCGCGGGCTTGCAGCCCGCGGTGTATGGCGGCGTCGCCGCGAATGGGGGGGGGCATTATTTTTGGACTTGTGTTTTCAGTGTCTGAAGAAGATGTTGGACAGGAAAAGGAAAAGAGGGGGAGGGGGGAGTAGTTGCAGTTAACGCATGGTTTTTTGGTTCTGGAGTTCTAAATTTTGCTGAAAAAAGGGGAAGGGAAGGTTGAGAAGGTGACTGAGAAACTTGACGTTTGGGGGTGGAGGCGCCACACCCCGTTCGGTTGGGGTTGGGGCGGGCCGTACCGCCTGGAAACCTGGTGGACCTGGTCTCCGGGGTCAGCCTGCCTGCCAAGCTCGCGCAGGCCGAGCGGGGCTCGGCCTGCGGCTCGCTTGGCGGCAGACTGACCCCGGAGACCAGGTCCACCAGGCTTCCAGGGGGGACGCTTCGGAGCTTCGCTCCTACGCGTAGCTCGGCCGTCGGCCTCGCGCTAGGCTCGGCCTACGGCCTCGCAAAAATTACACAGGAAAAGGGAAATGGATGGTGATCACCGTGGACGCTTCGGCGCACGCGCCTACGCGTAGCTCGGCCTTCGGCCTCGCCATCGATCGCTTAGCTCGCCCTTCGGGCTCGCATTTAGGTACTTGGGCTCGCCCTTCGGGCTCGCCCAAAAAAATATTTGTATGGCGACCCCCTCGAAAAATGAAGATAAAAAAAAATGGATTACATATTTGAAATACGGGACCCCAAAAACCCCCCGATACAAATTTTCGGTCGGTTCGGAGCAACTTGAAAAATGGCCATCATCCTTTATCCGCCATCTTGGATTTTCATGACGTCATCCATATAGCTGACCTCGGTCGCTATGACATTTGTTCAAACACCCTGTACTTATCTCCTACCGGTTAAAAGATACAGGCGTTTGAAATTTGTATGGCGGCCATCTTGAATTCGTTTTTTTTTTTTTTTTTCGTCGGCACTCAAATCTGCCCATGCTCCTCTATGACATTTGTTAAAGGTCCACACCCCCATCTGTCATGGTTTCCGCTGGCCGTTGACCACACCGAGGAGGAGTCGACCTTCGAAGGAAGTCGAAGTTTTCCCTGGGTCTCGGGGGCACCCCGAGTACGACCCCCTAATGCTTTTCCACGGTCCGGGGGTGGAACCTGGAGAACTTGATCTGTCACTGGGTCAGTCAGTGAGTGGGGATCGAGCTTTATATAGTATAACTAGTGTTTTGCTCTGTGCCGCGGGCTTGCAGCCCGCGGTGTATGGCGGCGTCGCCGCGAATGGGGGGGAGAGGCAGTTGGACTTAATTTTCAGTGTCTGAAGAAGAAGTCGGTCAGGAAAAGGAGAAGAGGGGGAGGGGGGAGTAGTAGCAGTTTTACTCATGGTTTTTTGTTTGTGGAGTTGTAAATTTTGCTGAAAAAAGGGGAAGGGAAGTGTGGGAAGGTGACTGAGAAACTTGACGTTTGGGGGTGGAGGCGCCACACCTCGTTCGGTTGGGGTTGGGGCGGGCCGTACCGCCTGGAAACCTGGTGGACCTGGTCTCCGGGGTCAGCCTGCCTGCCAAGCTCGCGCAGGCCGAGCGGGGCTCGGCCTGCGGCTCGCTTGGCGGCAGACTGACCCCGGAGACCAGGTCCACCAGGCTTCCAGGGGGGACGCTTCGGAGCTTCGCTCCTACGCGTAGCTCGGCCTTCGGCCTCGCGCTCGGCTCGGCCTGCGGCCTCGCAGAAATTACACGGGAAAAGGGAGATGGATAGTGATCACCGTGGACGCTTCGGCGCACGCGCCTACGCGTAGCTCGGCCTTCGGCCTCGCCATCGATCGCTTAGCTCGCCCTTCGGGCTCGCTAACTTGGCTCGCCCTTTGGGCTCGCATTTAGGTACTTGGGCTCGCCCTTCGGGCTCGCCGAAAAAAAAAATTGTATGGCGACCCCCTCGAAAAATGAAGATAAAAAAAAATGGATTTCATATTTGGAATCGGGGACCCTAAAAACCCCCGGATACAAATTTTCGGTCGGTTCGGAGCAACTTGAAAAATGGCCATCATCCTTTATCCGCCATCTTGGATTTTCATGACGTCATCCATATAGCTGACCTTGGTCGCTATGACATTTGTTCAAACACCCTGTACTTATCTCCTACCGGTTAAAAGATACAGGCGTTTGAAATTTGTATGGCGCCATCTTGAATTTGGTTTTTTTTTTTTTTTTTTTCGTCGGCACTCAAATCTGCCCATGCTCCTCTATGACATTTGTTAAAGGTCCATACCCCCATCTGTCATGGTTTCCGCTGGCCATCGACCACATCGAGGAGGAGTCGACCTTCGGAGGAAGTCGAAGTTTTCCCTGGGTCTCGGGGGCACCCCGAGTACGACCCCCTACTGCTTTTCCACGCTCCTGGGGAGGAACCCGGAGAACATGATCTGTCAATCAGTGGGGATCGAGCTTTATATAGTATAATTACGCAGATATAAAGCTTTGAAAATTTTGTATGAAAAATTTCAAAGCTTTATATTTTCGTAATTACTTGACGCACAGTCAAAGTTTTGTATAAAATTAACCCCTCTGCAACTGCCTTAACGGGGTGCTTCCGCCCATGAAGCTGAACAACTTTCACTATGGAGCCAACTTCGAAATAGCGGAAAAAAATCAGCTGTCCCATACAAAACTGCTGTACCGACTACCGACGCGACTAAAATGTATGGGACAGCTGATTTTTTTTATTTCGATGTTGGCTCCAAAATGAAAGTTGTTCAGTTTGATGGTCTGAAGCACCCCCTTAAGTATTACTAGGGTGTTTTGTTACACCCTGTATAGTGCAATACCGAATGTGTTAAAAGTTGTGGTACGCACGCGGTCCATTCATGGTTCAGTTGCGATTTATTTAGCGCGATTGTTCTCCTAATGCCTTATTACATTCTAAATTATCTAAAACCTACTATTATTGAATGACATTCGTATTGGACCAAGTGCTACTAGGTGTTTTTAAGGTTCCGTAGTCAAACGAGGAACCCTTAAACTATCGTCCATTCTGTCTGCATCGTAATTTTTATGCAAATGTCTTTCGAGATATTTGTGCCTAAAGTCAAAAATGGGGTCCTCGTCCCATCTTCTGAAAATATTCAACAATGTAGCTCTGTTTGACCTTATTACAGCAGATACATAAATAATAATAGTAATTAGTTAGTAATTACTAGGGTCCGGAATTTTGGTCTGAAACAGATTGTTAGGTCCTTATCATATTGATACAGGCAGTTATTCTATTGACCGTTGATTACTGTTTCTGGAAGTCTAGGTACAGGGTGAAATTGATATCATTAGCATCCTTTTGAACTAAGAGTCTACTCATCAAATTGAACAACTTTTTAACCGACTTCAAAAAAGGAGGAGGTTTCTCAGTTCGACCGTATATATATATTTTTTTTATGTGTGTTCGCGGATAACTTCGTCGTTTATAAACCGATTTTGATGATTCTTTTTTTGATGGAAAGGAGATATTTCGAGGGTGGTCCCATGGTAAGGAAACCAGAATCTGATGATGGATCCCAGAGAAATCGAGGGGAACCTTCGAAAATCGTAGTGCCGACTAGTGCGTTTGTTAATTTAAAGCATTCCTATTAAATCGAACTAATCAATTCACCACTAAAAATTGTGAAATAAACAAAATTTTAACAAAAAATTAAAACCGCCTTCAAAAAAACTAAAAAGTTAAAAAATAATGTCGCAGCCTATGACTTTTTCGTTCGCATCATAAGAACATTAATTTGTTTTATAGAAGTCGGTGTCAAGCCAAGCCAAAAAATGCGAGCCCTGTCGCGAATCGTACCGGCTTGACAGCGACTTCAATAAAACAAATTAATGTTCTTATGATGCGAACGAAAAAGTCATAGGCTGCAACATTATTTTTTAACTTTTTAGTTTTTTTGAAGGCGGTTTTAATTTTTACTCCATAGTAAAAGTTGTTCAATTTGATGAGTGCGATTTTTTAATCTCATTCGCTGAGTTCAGCAGTTGAAAATGTCAAAATTACTGTGGAGATATATGCATCTTTCTACTGCTGATTTGACTTTCAAAAATCATACTTGCATGAGGAGTGAGATTTTTGAAAGTCAAATCTGCAGTAGAAAGATGCATATCTCCATAGTAATTTTGACATTATCAACTACTCAACTCGGCGAATGAGATTCAAAAATCGCACTCCAGATGATTTTATTTTTGCTCCGATCGGTTTGCTCCCATAGTAAAAGTTGTTCAAATCAAATCAAATAAATATGTCCAGTTTGATGTTTAGAGTGTTAAAAAGATGCTAATGATATCAATTTCAACCTGTATAATGAAATCAAATTCTCTGACAGTGGATATTTAACGTATTATTTTCTTTTATTCACGTTGGTTTTCATATTCATAGTACTTACACGAAACAGAAGTCGAGAAATATATCGAGTAACAAACATAATTAAGACGATAAACACGCAATCCCTTTGATATATTAAAAGTGCTACTAAAATTTTAATAACTAAAAACTTTCAATGAAAATTATAACGAATACTGTAGCACATTCTGAAGGAAATAATGTTAGACCTGAAAAATACAATGGCTATGGGCGTGTCCGATACACTCTTGACGGTTTTTCCTATTAAACCCATCCTAGTATACCTTAGTTTTAAGAGGTATCCCCCACCGAACGACCTTGACCTTTCAGAGCCACCTAACCACTTCTAAACCAGGTACATCATTTTAGTAGGTATACCTATTTTTGACTGGCTTGTTCTTCATAATGTCACTATGGTGCCTTCTTATTTCTTATCCAAGGAAATCAACTTCGAAAATCATTAGAATTCGCACCATCGTTTAAAATTATCTAATTAACTCATCAAATATTGGTCTTTGAAATAATTTACTACATAGCATTTTTAGATATTAATATTGTCTACACAATGATGTGTGTCGCAAGTAAATGTGACTTCAACTTATAAGTAAAGTAGATAATACAGACTTTTTCAAATAGGTATTTATTTAGGCTTTTCTTTGAACACAGGTTACATATGTATTTTATAAAACCATGACCATGGCCATGCCCATGACCGGGACCATGGGGACCCGATGCAAAACAGCTTGTGAGAGACATATCTGCGCGCCTTATAGAGTCCACTGGTGATAAGAGGGCTGGCAGTTACCTTCGTCAGCGTATAAGCTTGGCGATTCAAAGGGGGAATGCTGCCAGCGTTCTAGGGACCGTCCCGCAGGGAGAGGCTTTGGAGGAGGTTTATAGATTGTAGGTATAGAAATTGACGAAGCTTGTTGCAGATATATGGGATGTATTTATTGACGAAGCCTGTTGTGGATGTGAGTGGTGTACCTATTACCTTTGACGAAGCCTGTCGTGGATGTGAATGTTGTACCTATTACCTTTGACGAAGCCTGTTGTGGATGTGAATGTTGTACCTATTGCCTTTGACGAAGCCTGTCGTGGATACGCACTTTGTACTTTTCGTTTTAAATAAATTTTATAAAATAAAAATGAAATATACTTCATATAGCAAATAAAGCCGAAAAGTTGAAGATCAATGCTATATTTTTCATTAATTTGTATGTCTGTCAAATAACGAGAAGATAGCTTCTAAAAACCAGCAAAATATGGCCCGGCCCAGCTGCGACCAAATATCGGCCCAGCGTTTACATACCTTAAGGCGTAAATGCATTATCATTTAGTATACCTACCTACTATAGCTATAGGCACAGGTTTCCAATCACCACAGCACGTTGAAATTTGAATAACAAAACCTTTTTGTAACAATTTAGAAATCGTGCTTGAAATCTGATGTTTTGTATAGTTTCCATTCAAAAGGCATCGTGGCCGAGCCTTTAGTTGGTTATGCAGGAGATATGACAATGTACCTTATAGCAAATCTACATTAACATTAAATTGTTTATGTATGTGAACATTATTTGCTAAAAAAATTGTTGGTGGGATAAAAGATATACACTCAAATTTTTAATTTTTATTTGCATGATGTATTTAATCCGTTGATGATAGATACAAAACGGGTTTTAAATAAAATGTCTTATGCTACGGACATTTAAGGCCAGGCCACACAGAGGCGGTTTTGCGGGAAAGCGAGCCGGAGGCGGACCTGCGGGAAGCGAATAACTCCGGACCCGCTCAGTTTTCTGTGTGTTTTTAATGTTGTTTATGGTGTGGTGTGGTTGTAATGTTCGAGTTTGTATATACCCTACCACAAAGAAATACGCGCGGGTCCGGACATATTCGCTTCCCGCAGGTCCGCCTCCGGCCTGCTTTCCTGCAAAACCGCCTCTGTGTGGCCTGGCCTTTAATCAGGACTGTCGCTTACAAAACAAGCAACAAAACTCTAAGTTTTTATCACTATTAGTAAGGAAACAAATCATGGAATCTTTCTACAAAATTCATAATGTTGAAGAAATCGTTGTAGTTATCATAATGAAACCGTCCGTTATAATTAGAGATCGGATATTCGGATGCATATTTAGATTTACCTAAACATCATTTTTCACAAGAATAATGTGGACACGTCTTGATTCATTTATTTTATGAAACAATAACAGGATCGTTCTTTAGTCCCGGGATTGCTAAAATATTGTAGAACTTGTACATTTGAAGTACTCGGACATCATGAACAACTCTGAAAATTTGGTCAAGTTATACAATGTTGTCTGAGTTGAGAGTGTTGTCCGAGTTGACCAAGTTGTTCATGTTGTCCAAGATGTTTTGGTGTCAAAAGTACTTAATTGGACAACATGAACAACTTGGCCAAGTTGACCAAGATGTCAGAGTTGTTTACGTTGGGATGCGGGTGGCCTGATTTCTTTAAGGGGCTATGTAAAAAATAGGATTCTTCAAAGCTTCATATATCATGAAGTACAAACAGTAGGAGTATGATTTGCGGATATGGTGTAAATTGAAAATATAATTGAAGTTTCGTTTAGAGCCAAAACACGATTAAGACAAATTTTCTCGATAGAAAAACAAGCCAAAGTAGACTCCGTTTTTATCTATAAACGCCAGTAACTGCTAAACGGTGAATAATAGAAACATGAGACTTGATTTAAAAAAAAAGAGATTGCTATTTTCTAAATTTTAATTAGAGCAGAATGGAACTTACATAAATAGTACAATCACAATTAAATAAAGTTTGTTTTTTCGCTTGAATCGTTCCAGGCGCGCGCGCCGCCCCATCTCTTTCTCTCGCATCCGGCAGTAATATAAGCTACTCGTATCACACGCCCGTTTCGATTAAATTATTTTTCGACATAGGCCCTTAATAAACTTTATTCAGAATGGCATATCCATATTATGTTTTTGTCGGGAAAAAAGTGAAGTTTAGGTAAATATGCATCCGATTATCCGATCTCTAGTTATAATCTTATAACTCCACATTCTCTTACAACGAAATCACGCGTCCCAAATTCTACTACTTCAAACCCTCGTTGTTCGCAGTCTTATCAGGATAAATTATTTTAATTGTCTAATCTACTTATGAAATCAAGATTTATCCAAACCTTTTAAATAATTATCAACTTTTATCATTAGGCTCTTGTACATTTTAATGTATATTTTTAGAAATAATCTTAATCCTTTGATACCTAATCTAACTATAATAATCATGCACGTGTCTGATCCCCAAAATCATACTTAATATTCAGAACAAATTCCTACATGAATAGATTTTATAGCTAAAGCAATAACCTATACTTCTCAGAAATTTGGTCTTTACGAGATGTTGCATTGCAACTATAGGTCATACTGGTGTTACGCTGAGATATAGAGTGTAAATTAAAAGTAGATATTGTGACAAGAATGAAGAAAGTATGCTTCGATATCGGTCATGTGGAGACGTAAAAATTCTTGCAATACGTGGAGAGGATGTATGACAGGGAGTCGCGTGGCTAGAGGGCTTTCGAGTGGACGTCTGTCGTTGGCTCGCGATTTAAGTAGCCACGCGGCTCCGCCATTTTATGGCGGTTTCGAGTGTGTGTTTTTGTATAAAAGCAGAAGTGCGATTTTTGAAAATCATACGAGCGACTTGGCAGTAGAAAATGACAAAATTACTATGGAGATTATGCGTCTTTCTACTGCCAAGTCGCTCGTATGATTTTCAAAAATCGCACTTCAGGGCTTTGAGATCGCCATATCCAATTACCGTACAACGTCAAGCACTAATTGCTCTTTTTAAACTAGATACTGGCAAAATCCACCAAGGAAACGACATTAAACAAAAATAGAATAGATGTATGACAGCCAGCGGGCCTAGACAAAGTGTCTTTCGATTAGCGTTAACGACAGTAGAAACGATAAAAAATGTATGGGACTGTAGAAAAGAACAAAAACGAATAGAAAAGTTGAATTTACAAATTGAAGTTGAATAGAATAGTTTTTGACAGTTGCTGTCGACAGTGAGCGTTTCGTTTTGAAGGCTTCCTGGGCCTATAGACAAAGTACTTTCGATTAGCGTTAACGACAGTAGAAAACATAAAAAATGTATGGACTTGACGTATTGTGGAGAAAGCAAACGTCAAAATTTTTCGATCGCCAATGTCAAATCCATACATTCTGTCATTTCTACTAGCGTCTACGCCAATAGACATGTTACTTTGTCTATAGGCCCTGGCGATCGACCTTTTAGATAACGCTAGAAAATGGCGGGCGTCAGGAATTTGACAGCAATCTCAAATTTTATATTTTTTTGAAAATCGAACATGATTTAACATATATAAAAGAAAAAAGAGTGAATGATTGATTGAACTGAACGCTAACCATAGAGCAGATTCAGCTTTTAGCGATTGTCAATAATTAGTGACATTGTCTAGCATTCTGTCGTTTTTCTATCGTCGATAACGCTGCGGCGCTTTCGTTTGTAGAATAAGAAGCGTGTGCACTTTGTCTAGGGGCACAGGGTGTACAGAGGAGATAAATAATATTATAATACCTAGTGCTAAAATGAATGGAATTGTCGGCAGCAGGCACCCTTGTAGAACGTACCTACCTACTCTGATCAAATCAGTTGCGGTGTGCGGGGTAGGTACTCGAAACTGACGGGCATGTATGAAGAGTTGTATGGATCTAAATGCAAAAAGAGGTTTGCAAGGATATCGTAGTACCTAAATGGTGTGCATTGGTCTCGAACTACCCCACTGGGAAAGAGTCGTAGTAGTGGTAGAGCAGATAGATCGCAAATCCTCACAAAATTGGCGTTAAAATTAGTTTTTATAGTTATTTTTATGACCTGTTTAGGATTATGTGTAGATATATAGTATATATAGACAATGCTTACATAAGGACCTTGCTTGCTCTTAGGTGAAACGGATAATTCTTGTTATTACTATGTTTATACAGCGTGTAAATTTAAATGCGTTACAAACTTACTATGGGACCAATAACAATGAACTCGCGAAAAAAAATCGGCTGTTTCTCATACATTTTGGTAGAGAGCTATTGAAATAATTCTATGCTATGAACAGAAGATTTTTTAGTGGTTTCAACGTTGGTCCCATAGAGAAAGTTTTTCAGTTTGATGGTCTGAAGCACCCCTTTAAGTAACTGTCCCATTTAATTTATAACCCAGGAGTGCGATTTTAGAAACTCATTCGCGTCAAAATTACTATGGAGATAATATGCATCTGTCTACTGCTGATTTGACTTTAAAAAATCGCACTCCTGAAGTATAATTTTTGAAAATCAAATCAACAATAGAAATATGCATATATCTTCATAGTTGTATTGACATTTTCAACTGCTGAGTTCAACAAATGAGTTTCAAAAATCGCACTCCTGTATGTATACTACGCCAACATTACGCTGGTCTGAAAAAACTCTGACGCCAGGGCTTGCCCACACGATAAGAAGAAGATTACGCCAACAAGCGTAGTAATTTCTTACCTGAGAGAAAACCAAGAATGAAGTAGGTATAGCCGCCAGACCACAGAGCAAGTAAAACAGGACGACATGCCAGTAGCCACATTTAGTGGCCAGCTCAGCTGCCTCGTCTAACTCTCTGGTCCAAGACGTCATCACATCTTCTTAACACTTTTTATTTTGAAAAAAAATTTTAGTGAGAAGTTTTGAATTTCTTTATCCTTATTTGGAGCATTGTCTTTTTTTTTATTTCGTTTTTATTTTATTTTATTGTGTGTCAATGTATTTTTTGTGACTATAATTATGATTATAAACAGGTTTCACAAATAATAATTAAAAAGTTAATGAAAAGAAAAGTTTAATTTTTTTTTATTTTCCGATTTGAACACTAATTGTCAATGTTTTTTTTTCTTTAATACGACACAAAAGGCAGAAATCATTTAAATGTAATTTAATGTACCTAATTTATTCAAAACCATTTTCTTTAAATAAGTAGTTGACACAAATCATTTTTAACATTGAAAAAAGTTTAGTTTTTTTTTAATTTTTTTTTAACGTCAATAAACACAAAATCACACACTATTTTCAAATAACATCAAAATCTCAATATCGTAATCACCGAGACACGAATATTTGTTTATTTAAACAAACATACTACGAATAACTATATTGATAATATAATAATGTTAATAAACAAGGCACACGTCCGTCTGTTCATAGCCCGGTGGCATACTAAACTCGAAAAGTCTTCACTTTGCCTCTTGCCGTTTGCATCCTTGCCTCCCTAGAGAATTAAACTGACCATTTAATATCGACGCAGTTCCCATACAAACTGTTTACAATTAATCAACAATTTCATTCAGTTGGATTAAAGAGATAAGTCCATGTCGAGTACTAAGGTAACTCACGCGATTTTCGCTCGAAAGTTTAAATACGACGAATGTTGAAACAATTTTCAGGGAGCTTTGAATTGAAATGTATTTCGTTCACCACGCAAATTAAAACATAGTGAGGAAATCTATTGAGCACGGTAGACACTGACATGACACTTCGTTGAAGCGAACCAGAATCTTAGGTACCTATAACCATCTCTTTAATTATTACTAGAGTGTTTTGTTGCATCCTGTATAATAATAACTTCATATACTGAATAACAGACTAAGATTTTTGCGCAGAGCTTTTATTAAAACCCTTTCACAATGTTTGGTACATTGACGTGTTTCTTCCATCCTGAAACCTGTGCTGAAACCATAAAATGAAATATTGAAATCTTACAACATTTACATGCAAAAACAAGCTGTCACAAAACAGGGTGTAACAAAACACCCTGGTACCAAATACTTAAAGAGGTGCTTTAGACTATCAAACTGAACAACTTTAACTATGGAGCCAACTGGTGTCCCATACATTTTGAGTCGAGCCGGTATTGCAGTTTTGTATTAAGCAGCAGATTTTTACTACGCGATTTTGAAGTTCGCTCAATTGTGAAAGTTGTTCAGTTGGATG
This sequence comes from Agonopterix subpropinquella, assembly GCA_922987775.1. Taxonomy (NCBI): domain Eukaryota; kingdom Metazoa; phylum Arthropoda; class Insecta; order Lepidoptera; family Depressariidae; genus Agonopterix; species Agonopterix subpropinquella. The sequence goes on along the minus strand of OV277694.1, from coordinate 14,253,531 downwards.
GTATGAAGCACCCCCCCTTACTAGAGTGTTTTGTTACACCCTGTAGGATAGGTAACATTTTAATAAAGAATTATAGTTGAACGCTATAATTCACATCGAACTCACTCGAACATATTTTAGGTGAGAATCATGTGACTTCAATCTTGTGGTAAACCAATAAATTAATGCAATGAAAACTTATCAAGTCCCGTTTTTTGTCGCGACAATTAGTAAACTCATTTGGTTTATATTTAGGCGTTATTTTACGTATTACAATTACTTCTCAAAGTCATTTCGACTACAGTTACTTTACAAAGATCTGTTCATTAAGTAGGTACTATGTAGTATGTACAGTCAGCCGCAATAAGTTGTATACACTTTTGTTCTACGTCGTAGTACTAAAGTGTATATAACTTGTTGCGGCCGAATGTGCGTAGGATATTCAAAGTAGTAAAAGTTGATTACTTTGATGTTTAAGTCATCATTGATATGTATTTAAAACGAAAAGTACAAAGTGCGTATCCACGACATCATCATTCAGTCATCATTTAAGTTGATAACAACTTTAATTTCACCCGTATAAGTCTGTACTTATACAGGATGAAAATGAATTTGATATCCTATCCCTGACATTAGTCATACCCTAATGATTTGGCCCCATAGAGAAAGTTATTAAGTTTGATGGTCACACTAAACCACCTCTTCAAATATTAGGTACTATATTCCATTCAGGAATTTGAGAGACAAAATGTAAACAACGGTGATACCAGTGTAGAAAATACCATCTCGAGTCGAAAAAAACTGCTCTCCAGAATAAATAACAGTAAATTGTCTATTCCACTTGCAAAGGATAACGACTAATTATATGTTAGTTTTTATGGATGTATAGGACTGAGTATAATACATACATTAGAGAAATGCTGATTGGAGCACCTGTGACAGAAAAAGTGTAAGGTAATCTGAGCTATGAAAATTGAAGCCCCATTTACCATTTACCTTTGGATCACTCGGTCAGGGTCACCCTGTATAATTATGGTAAATAGATATGAGAAATGCTATTATTAAAATAATTTATATCGACAGTGATAATCAATATTTTTTTCAGTTATCGAATAATAATCTATTTTAATCCTAAAGTTGCTTGCAGAGATTCGTAATCAATTATTTTACAATTAACAAATAAAGTAAGATACCAATACGTACAATTCTCAGATTATGTCATTATGCTATGTTATGTCTACGACTTCGTACACCTTTGAAATAAATAAATATTTCAAAGGTAGAAATGCCATAATTTTCATCGCATCAATGTACTCTAAAGTCTAAACATTAGTTGGAAAGTCAGTGATTCTAGACAGTATTCATCATGCTATTATCGGCAGATTATTCACAAAGAAGAATGGCAGATTTGAACCCAGCCATTTTTTACGAAAACTAAAAGCCATTCAGGACGGCGCTCATAATTAGTATAAACAGAAAAAAATTAAGGCATTTTTTAAAAAAACTTTCACATCTCCAGTAGTCCGGATTCAAAAGTAGAAATTACTAGTAAAATAGACAAAACATCCAAAAATCAGTAGCAAAACGCAACCATGACAGCTATTTTCATCTAATATTATCACTGAGGTATTTTTTGGTCATTGCGGAACGTATTTGGCTTGGTTGAACTGATAGTGTGTGATTTTGTTTTCTTCCATTATCATAATATTGTACGGTGATCGTGAATTTTGATTAAAATAAACTCAATGAATGCGTAGAAGATTGAGTGGACTATCTAATAAGAAAGATTATGAGTTTCACACACTTGATACAAAAGGTATCATAAGGAGAAATACCTTTCCTCCAACTTCTACAGGTTACAACCAATTTACTTTTTTGTTATTTTTGTTTCACTCGACACTATTACTAAGTTTCATTCATGTATGGGACCTCTAAGTCTGGGTCTCAAATTACATGCCCGTCCGCCAAACTTCGGATTGAACTGTTTTTATCTTTTTATTTGTAGTGACAATAAGTCCCACAACGAAAATCTTCAAATAAACATTTCTTCTCAAAATATCAATTTCAGCGAAAAGCACCAACCCAGGTCCACAAAGTGCACCTGGTTTGGTGCTAGTGGAATAGCTTATTGGTGCTCGAAGTGCTTTTCGTGGCATAACTCTATTTATGTACCGAGACGAGACTAGACTAATAGCGCATTTTTAACTAATGATCAATCAAGCAAATTATTTTGACGTATTCGGTACCGTATGCCTACGCGCTACGTTACGGTATAAAATTCGTACTTCAGATGGATCCAACACTTGCGTATTACGTAAGCTCTTTATCATTTTGTTTTTTCATCTCAATCTCAAGTACCTGTCTCGACTGATTATACATATATGGACACACCTTTATTTATATTATCAACCACTATTGACATTATATCAAGTTGTAAATAATTGTACGCACTCGACCTGTCCTGATATGTTCAGATTAGATATTTTAGCGCGTATTTGTTTGTGTTATCAATTTATCATACAATCTATTCGTATCTCGAGACGGCATGTGATTGCATAAAATTCTTCTTCTTATCGTGTGGGCAGCAAGCCCTGGTGTCAGAGTTTTTCAGACCGCCTTACGGTCTCTGACGTGGTTTTTATGTAACGACTACTACCACCAGAGATAGAAGCCAGTAGCCGGGACCAACGGCTTGAGATGCAATCCGAAGCACGGAATCATCTGTCTTTTCAGACAGTCAGGTGTTCATTTGACAGCCGTTAGAGCCGTTTTGACGGATCGTTCAAACGTTAAAGGCTGTCAGTCACATCCTACGTTTTTTTTTTTTTTTTTATTAACTATGGGTTTGCTCTTGACCTCAATCCAGTCCTCAGGACGAAGATGGGGTCGGGTATGACGTCATATCCTATCATACACATTGGAGTCACGTTGCAGGAACTGACCCGAGTACACGTCTCGCGTGGTTTCGCGCGTCGCGTTTGTGCCTGCCACGAGGCTCCACATTCCTCAATCTCTTCTTGTTCTTGTCCAAAAACAATCCCTGAGATTGGGATAGATTCTCCCAATAATCTACTTGACATGACACTGGCGGAAATGCAGTGCTAACGCACAAGCAAGAGTCCATTTAATTTATAAATAAAAAAAAATCATACACATCATAAACGAGAAAATTTGTATGGATGGGTGGATGTTTGTTACTCTTTCACGCTAAAACGACTGGACCGATTTCGATGAAACTTGGCATAGTTCATAGCCCAGAATAACACATAGGCTACATATTATTATATTTCCACGCAGACGGAGTCGCGGGCAAAAGCTTAAGTTCAACACGATACGAAATTTAGCACGGTTGAATATAGTAAAGTAAATTGGATTGCAATGATTAGAAATGAAATTGGGTTTGGATTGAACTTGGATTTTACAAATTAGCGCTCCCGTACCGTTATGTAGACTTGTACCTAGAGTTTACAAAGCGGGAAAGGGAACGGGAAACAGGAGCGACTCCCTGCTACCTGTCTCACTCAGGTGTCTCAGGCGTGCCTGTTCGTGGTCTACATTCTAGAACTTGGACTCTCCGTGAGATGTCAGGACTTCGGCAGATTATGACCAGCCCATTGACACTTCAGCTTACAAATTTTAGCTGGATTCGTGTAAAATAATAGATGTGTGTGTAAGTACACAGGATGTAAAACAACACCCATTTAAACGGTGGTTTAGTTTCAATTATAAAACTGAACCACTTTCACTATGTAGCAAACATAAAGGAAAATAAAAAAAAATTGTGGCTTTAGTCCACCACGCGTGCCCAATGCGGATTGGTGGACTTCACATACACATCAGAATTTCTTCTTCAGCGTATGCAAGTTTCCTCACGATGTTTTCCTTCACCGTTTGAGACCAGTCGATATTTACGTAAATAAGTTAGAAAATTCATTAATACAGGCATGCCGTCCGAGCGGATTCGAACCCGGACCCACATGATTGGGTGTCCTTGTGCCCTTAGAAACGCGCCACCGATCGACACACTCAAATGTATGAAGCTGTTGATTTTTAATGTTGTTTTCTATCTTGTCTCCGAAGTAAAAGTTGTTCAGTTTGATGCTCTAATCTAAACACAGATCTAACTGATCTGTGAATCTTAATTACTAGTGTATTTGTTACGCCTTGTATTAACGCATTTTAACACTCTGTATATCTAGAGTAAAATTGTCACTTCAAACACTTTACAACATCCTTAGATCAAACAAGGAGCAAAACCGGATGTTTAACTATAATTTAGAAGTGACTCGGTCAATTGGAACGTACACTGGACCCTCTGGTCTACAGTTCCAAAGGTTGCCATATTGATGTTATAGCAATAAATTCATTAATTCTGAGTCTGCGTGTTGAAATCCGAGGGGAAGGAAGAGGAAGATGTTATATAGACGCACGGCGGTGCGTGAGCGAAGTTTTGTAGGATTATGGAAAGAAAGAACATATTTTTATTTACATACACAACAAAGCACACTTTCAAAATTCATTTTTTTTAATTCAAAATATAATATCACGTAGATAGCTTTTTGACGTCATTTTTTGACTCTACCACCGCGTCGGAAGGTGTTCCGTTGAGAGAAGATGCGGCCAGAAACTCTACAAATAACGAAACAAAATGTAAAAAGTACAATTAAAATACAATATTGCATTACGAATTGTAAAATTGTCAAGACCAGACATTTTGGTTATTCAACAAAATCAAATTCACTGACATAATTACTATAGAAAAACTAAACTGAAATTATCACTATGCCTTATCACGGCCGCTTGATCTATAAAGCTCAAGTGGAATGATGATGCTGATGCTGATGATTATGCTGTTATAAAACAGCGCTTTAAAATTGTACCATCATCTCAGCCGATAGACGTCCACTGCTGGACATAGGCCTCTCCCAATATAGGGGGATTTGCCATAATCGCCACGCTTAGCAGGCGGGCGGGATGGCGATCGCAGTAGGATTGAACGTGTGTACTCAGAGGATGCTGCTGCCCATCCTCCGGTAGATCTCTTAGTCGCCTTTTACGACACCTACGGGAGGAAAAGGGGTGGTGCAATTCTTAGCCAATACCACACGGATAAAATTGTATGCCTTTTATGTTAGGCGTATAAAAGATAAATTGGGCGTCCAAATGTTCTTAAATTTATACAGGGTGAAATTGATATCATTAGCATCCTTTGAAACTAATAGTCTATACTCATTAAACTGAACAATTTTTACTATGGGAGCAAACACATCGGAGAAAAAAAAAACAGCTGTTGCATACATTTGAGTCGAGTAGGCGTTGCAGTTTAGTATGCGGCAGCTGATTTTTTAGTTGCTCTAATCAGTTTGCTCCCATAGTAAAAGTTGTTCAGTTTGGTAGTGGGTGATGGGTAGACTCTTAGTTTAAAAGGATGCCAATGATATCAATTTCATCCTGTATACCCCAGGTATAAAATTCATTAAATATTTATGTTGAGTCGCAGTGTTTTATTTAAATTTTTTGTAATGTCTACTAAAAATTTGCCTAGCTGCAAAGATAATAGGCATTTGAGATCTTGAGTACCTGTTCAAGATGTTTATTGAATCAACGAGCTAAGTACCTTCTTAGGAAGCAAACATGATGTGGTAGCTTAAAAACAACTTATTAATCCTACAGTGTGTTTTTTATAACAGTTTTGTGATATGTGATGATAACACAGCTAGAAAGATGAACCTTGACCAAATTAGAGATAAGCATAAGCATATGCTCACGACTATATTCCCCGAGGGAGTCAGAGATATTTGGAAACTTCAGAACATCCACGTTTCACTAGTAGTACCGAAACTCTGTCCAGTGTGACGGGGAGTGAGCCCGTCGCCACTTGTAATGGACAGTAGGTACGATACATGCCTCGAAATTGAAGCATGCAGGTTTCCTCACGATGTTTTCCTTCACCGAAAAGCCAGTGGTGTTACAAATCGTACAAATACAAATCGTAAATTCCGAAAAACTCATTGGTACGAGTCGGTCTGGACGGGGATCGAACCATCGCCTCCTGCACGGCAGGCAAGGTTACTCGCCACTGGACCACCACGGCAAATTAGAGATGTCGTTAGAAAATGCTAGGGATGCAAGTAGCCGAATTTGATAATATGAATGAATAATATATTATGAATGAATGTTCTAACCTCCTTAGCAGTCCAATTCGTCCACCATTGTTAACATAATTATTATTATTTGGGGGTTTTGAGCCTTGACAGGCTTGCTAAGCCTTTGCCACGTAGACCATCGCTAGTCGTTTGTGATCGCCCTTTTTAAAGTTCCTTACCAATCCCCACTGCGGCCAGAAACCGCAGTAGATTCTTGATCGGGATAGTTTGTATCTCATCTGGCAATCCAATTCGGCCACCGTTGCAGAACATAATGATGTCTCTAGGCAGCCAATGCCATTCACTACGGTCAGTGTGGTGCATTTCATTTCCTCAACTGACCTGCAACTCTGGAAAAATCTTCATTCCAACAATGAGTTCACAACTGTTTCGTAGTTTTCATACTTCGACGAACCTTGCTTTCGTTGAAAAGTTCTTTCGTCGAACGAAACAGTTGTGAACCGTGATTTCGACGAACGGGTTTTCGTAAAACAGTTATGCACTCGGGTTGATGCGGCTTCAGCTTCTCCAGTCAAGAAACTTCTTGGTCTATCGGCCGTCTCACCTATGGCATTGATGCCTAAACTCAAACTTGGTAATTTTTGGGTTCTTACAGTACTCTGTCTTGTATGTACTTATTTAGATCTATTCTGCGTACTTCACTACTTTTGTAATAAAGCAACCGCTGTTGTTGACATGAATTCATCTCAGTCGTATCCTCATGGATAAGGAATATTGACCATCCAGGGCCGTTTGTTGTGTCAAAGTCAAAGTCAAAAATAATTTATTCAATATAGGAGCTTGAAGCACACAATTAAATCTTTTATTGAAGCTACGACCGCGTCGGAACGTGTTGTCGCTGTAGAGAAGATGCGGCCAGAAACTCTACAACATAACACGACTTAATATAACTAAACAATATAAATTCTTATGCTAAGGTTATGTATACAATAATACATAGTCTATTTAATAAAATAATTTATACTATACAGTACTATAAGTTAGTGTCACTCAGACCCAAGCATTTCGATCATTGAAATAATCATCCAGGTTTATTTAATAAGCTTTTTTACAGAGGACTTTTTTGATCTGACTTTTAAACATGTTTTCGGAAAGATTCAAAATGGTCTAGGGGATTTTATTATAACAACGTATACAGTGACCCAAGAAATACGCTTGACCCTACTAAGCCGAAAGTGTAGAGATGTTGCTGTACTTTTTTATAATGTTTACGACTGTGATCTGTTTATGTGCCTAATAAATAAATGAAATGAAATGAGATATGGATGTTACCACAGCTGTCCGCTCGATCTTAGGCCTGGTGTATGCTGGTCTGTTATAGTGCCTCTGTATTTTCTTTGACCACGTCCACCTCGTATGCGTCCTCTATTTCTCTTTATAGTGGAGTTCCTGAAGGTTTTTACTTCGGAAATCTGATAAACCACAGACAAGGATATTAGTTTCTGGATCGTGTTAAAAAAAAACATTTTTATTTGGTTAATATTCAAAATAGAATCAAACTTCGTTTGTATGGAGCGCGCTTATCAAGGTTTATTCCTGAGCCAATCTCAATTAAAATTACCTCAATGTAAAGAAAATGTCCTGTTCTTACATGAATTCGCAAGTTGTGAAGCATTTTTTCTTAAAATTTGTATTTTTTGGGTTACAACTTTTTACTTGACTGAGAGCGTTAATTTTTAAACTATAAAGGTTGTAGTGTTTTAGATTACGGAGGTTTAAAAAAAACATGAAAATCGGAGTAGTTTTGACCGGTGCCGAAACAATAGACTTTTCAAATCTACAAGGGGTTATCTGGGGCGCGAATGAAGACTGACGAACAGGGCTGCCAGATTGTATAATTGGATAAAAAATTATTTTACCATAATTATATGATTGCTTAATACGCTTCAACATATCTGATGTGATGATTATATAATTGATTAGTAGATTGTATCCTCTATGTATCCTGTATACTCATGTATAATTGGATACAAAGCAAGCATTAAACTAAATAACAAGCACAGACCAGCAGTTACCTAAAAGAGTCACAATCATAGATAGGTACATGTATTTTCAACCTTACTTAGACCAAGCTTACGCTTACAACAAGTCTCTGGACCTGAATCAGAGCATAAATCACGACCTTATTATTGTGTATAATAGAATTTTATTCTTGTTAACTACTTAAGTTGAACCAATAAATGATTCAAAAAAAGTTGGTGAAAAAATACATTTTTGATTAAAAATAATCTAATTATAAAATAACATAACATAAATATTCTTTATTTGCACACCAAAAAAATACAGCAACAAAAACAGAATCAAAAGAACGTAAGGGTACAAATGGCGGTCTTATCACTAAAAGCGATTTCTTCCAGACAACCATGGGATGGAAGAACTTTTAAGTAAAAAAACTTGCTATGGCGGTGTAGTAGTTAATTATTCGATAAATGTTTTAAAAAAATATATATTTCATTCCTATTTTCTGAATCCTTCAATTTGTATAATTTCGTGGAGATGGCTGAATAATTATAAAAAATACACTGGCAGCCCTGCTGGCTGACGAGCGGAATTATTTTCCTGATTGTACTGTAGTCTGTACTGTACTGTAAATTGTAATAGACGATGCATACTTAAAATGTACGCATCTACAAAAATATGTTACCATTTTGGCTGGTAACTAACTGGACTCCGAATTTACAAATTAATAAATTTTCAGACCCACAAGATCAAGCGTGCTTGCGTAGCAAACGATGTCGCGTTTCATTTTCACACAGCGCCATCTGTTGACAGCTGTTTGTTTGAGGTCCTTCCTGCTTTAGAGCCGGCGCTCGCCAGGTGATCAGATCAGTGATCGCCAGGAAGCGTAGAGACACAGTATAAGACAGTAATCTATCTTCATACAATGGTGCCAAACGTGGTGTACGCCTCGTAGCACGCGCACACTGCTGGGCCCTGTTTAATAAACGTTACAATTGTAATTTACATTTACAATTCAGGGTACATTGCTGGTTACTATTGACGCTAAACATGTAGTAGGTAATGTGTCACTAACATTATCAGCAATGTACCCTGAATTGTAATTGTAAATTACAATTGTAACATTTATTAAATAGGGCCCTGGTCTGTAATATTGTAACTTTGTGTTTGTAACGGTGTAACTTTGAAACTATATAACATAACGGAGATCTGATAAACCACAGACAAGGATATTAGTTTCTGGATCGTGTTGAAAAAATCATTAAATTTATTTGGTTAATATTCAAAATAGAATCAAACTTCGTTTGTATGGAGCGCGCTCATCAAGGTTTATTCGTCAGCCAAACCTCAATGTAAAGAGAATGTCCTGTTCTTACATGAATTCGCAAATTGTAAAGCATTTTTACTTAAAATTTGTATTTTTTTGGGATACAATTTTTTACTTGATTGCGAGCGTCAATTTTTAAACTATAAAGGTTGTAGTATTTTAGATGACAGACGTTTTTAAAAAAAAAAAATCGGAGTAGTTTCGACAGGTTCCGAAGTAATAGAACTTTTTAAAGCTACAGGTAGGTACTCGGTTATTATCTCCATACTGTCGGTGATTATGAGTTATTCTAATAAAGCAGTCGACGTTTACGACGTATGATTGGAATCAGGGCCTCTACCCGCACATTCGAACTTCGCAATTGCGTGAACGTTTTCGTTCCAATGTCAACTCTATTAAAATGAAGTGCGGACCGAAACAGTGGCGATATATCGAACATCGAAAGTCCGGGTACAGGGCCAGAATTCATCGTGAGTTACGAGCATCTGCTAAAGCCTTCTCCTAGCATTTGCAAAGCATTTTCTCTTTACGGCCCACCACACACATCCGGAATAAACCTGAGGGTCTACCCGCACATTCGATTCGAACTTTTGCGTGAATGTTTTCGTTCCAATTTCAACTCTATTACAATGAAGTGCGGACCGAAACAGTGGCGATATAGTGAAGATCGAAAGTGCGGGTAAGGGGGCTGATTCGGAATGAGTTCCTTTTGGGGTGCTGCCGCTTTCTGAGACTTTTTCACTAGATCTAGTGATTTTTTCATGTCTTATGTTTATGTGGCATATTTGAAAAAGATTTTTGAGCGTAGGCGTTGATGGAACGGTACCATATCGTGGCGGTGCAGTTGCGACATCGTTGCGGTATAGTTGCGAAATCGCCTACGCTCAAAAATCGCTTGTATGATAATGGTTTATGCCATTTTATATGCAGATTATGTCTAATGTTGAAACTATCGATAGTCTTTTGATATAGTTGCATAATATTGTAATACAATTTAAAAATCATCATCGTAACGTCATGACCTCATCACATGATAATAAATTATCATGTATAGAAATTGTTTGTTTCGTTTTAATAAATATCTAAAAATACAATTATCATTTTATTTGGCATTTCATACATTTTTAATATTTTTATTTTAGGCTTTTTTTACCAGCACTCTAGTATTTTTTGTAACCAAATTTGACAACACTGAATTCCGTCAGGAATAATTCCGGATGTGTATGGCGGACCAAAGTGGTCGACTTTGAAGGTCGATCACAGGAAGCCCTATATCAAAATCCAATTTTCTTTAACCATATTCCGTATCATGTTCACCTTCAAGATTTAATATTAATAACATGAACATTCGATAATATCGTACCTGCACGCATGATCACCCCGTGTAGAGGTCTTGCACGCTCCACTGCGCGTACGTCAATTCAACGTCCACTATTTCAAATTGATTTGTCAATACAGTTGTGTAAACTTCCAATTATAGCGGAAAATGTGGTCTGAGTGCATACCGTAGTTCTAAGAAAACTTTGTACCTAAATAAGGCACCCATTTTAGTTCTGACTTCCTTTCTAACTGGGTTATATAGTAATGTAGCCCTGAAACGTATTTTTGGTGCATTTTATTAGTCTTCTTTCATGTCAGCTCTTGCTGTTTTGCACGAAAATCACTCATGCTGTAGGTCTGCAACAGTCTTATTGAAGCTGAGTGCGATAGTCGAACTCAGGGAGTTGATTCATGAAAAAAGAAATACGTAAAAGACGATTATTGTAAAATTCACCTTCAAAATGCTAAACATGAGGCTTGTTACAACTTCGTGCTAGATGTTAGCAAAGTTGTAGCAATGTTTAAGACCACCCCGGAATGGTCACGAGGGTATGTATGTATGTCTACAGGGTGTATGGAAAAGTATCATCCACATTTAAACCCCTTATTTTATATTCGTGTTATTTACACAATTATAGATTTTCTGATATCACATTTCAAAAATTACTGGCGCGATCGGGTTGACTTTACAATAATTAGAACAGATGGGACGGTGAAACCCATCAAAATGGACAACTTACTATGGCAGCAAACCTATCAAGACAAAAAAAAAGTTTGCTGTTACATTTGAGACGTGTAGGTATTGCAGTTTAATATGGAACAGCTGATTTTTTATTTGCTCTGACAGGTTATAAACCTCAAAATGCCAAACCACGGTCACTATTTTATATCCAGAAGCTGCAGGGAGCGCAAATGCACGAGCAAGGTCTCAATTATATGCAATTTGTTGCAATTAGCCAATCGATGTGGACGCGGAACAGTTTGTTCAGGTCTATTGTGTTTGCATTGCAGTTGATGAATTACGTCTTGGGTCAGGGGACAGCGACTGAATCTAAATTAATGTAGCTGGACTCTATCGTACCGTTAACTTATCATTTATCATCATCTCAGCGGATATATGCCCTCTGCTAGACGTAGGCTTCCCCTAAGGATTGCCATAACGATCGGTCCTGCGCTGCCTGCATTTATCGGGTTCGGGGTTCCCGCCACCGCCAGGTAGTCGGTCCACCTCGTAGGGGGGCCTACCCACGCTGCCCTTTACAAAACTTTCCAACATTCCAAGTAGGTATCCGATGTTCTCGACATGCACGGGCAAAGGCACGATGATTTTTCCCAGTGATTTTTGTGTAACTAGAACAGCAATCATTGTGAAAGCGAAATAACGACTTTGTCCATGTCTTCCCGCGCGGGTGACGGCGGAAGATGTCGGCGACAATGTATCGCACTAAGTTGCCTGACGTCATGCACTTTGCTACCGAGAAAAAGTTCTGTCTTTCTGTCTGTCGCCGACAATGTCGGATAATGTAGCCGATAATGTCACTGCCAAAGTTTTCCGACTTGCTCCGATGAAATCGGCGACATTTTCCACGGTACCTTTTGATACTGGACCCCTAGACAAAGTATCTTTCGATTAGCGTTAACGACAGTGGAAAACATGTATGGACTTGACATAATGTGGTGGCGAAAGCAAATCTCAAAATGTGTCGATCGCCAATGTCAAATCAATACATTCAGTCATTTCCACTAGCGTCTACGCCAATAGAAATGTTACTTTGTCTATAGGCCCTGGGATCAGTTAACTATTTTTTATCACACCAAATCATCACTATCTACAATCACCTTTATTATTTTAGAATAAAGTCCAAAACGCTTTGCTAAACAAACAGGGGGCCATCTAGGTGCTGGACATTATATCAAGATTATAATCAAATGGACAGAATGATCGATTGATATATTACTGCGATGTTCAAGTGTTATAGGAAATTGCACCGTGTTCGTTGGAGTTAAAGCTGTCCTTGCTAATATTGGAAAGAATTTTCTACTGATGGAATGGGTAGTGTTCTAAAATCTAAATTATAGGTGACGGCTGACAACTTGTTACAAAAGATATACATTCATTGCTTCCTAGCTTATCTTAACCACAGAGTACTAATACCATACTACCAATGCATGCTACAACAGAATAGAAGAATTATGATTTAACTGTCACAAAAAATTACAAAAACAAATAATATTAGGTACTCACAGCTGATCGTAAATTTTTCTACTGACCTTTAAACGTCTGTATAACTCCTTATCCGTGTGTGTTGCCAGTGATGACATATGGAACAGAGACGTGGTCGTTCACTCAAGGCCTCATAAAAAGGCTGAAAGTCACCCTCGGAGTTTCCCTGCGAGATCGAATCAGAAATAAAGAGATCCGCAGAAGAACCAGAGTAACTGACATAGCCCAAAGAATCGCTAAACTTAAGTGGCAATGGGCGGGGCACATTGCTCGCAGAACCGATGGCCGGTGGGGCCGAAAAGTTCTCGAGTGGCGACCGCGTACCGGACAGCGCAGCGTGGGTAGGCCCCTCACACGGTGGACCGACGACCTGGTGAAGGCGGCGGGAACCCGTTGGATGAGGGCAGCGCAGGACCGGTCGTTATGGCGATCCTTGGGGGAGGCCCATGTCCAGCAGTGGACGTCCATCGGCTGAGATGGTGATGATGATGATGAACTCCTTATCCGACTAGAGTTATGCAGGCAGACCTGGTCCATCCCCATCACAGAGATGCTCTTCACCCTATGAATACTGAACCAGCCTTGCAGCTGATGGTTACCAAAAGTACGCTTATCTACATCTACACTAATATTATAAAGAGGAAAGATTTGTACCTATTTTTGTATGTTTGTATGTTTGTAATGAATAGGCTCATAAAGTACAGGGCCGATTTAAAAAATTCTTTCACCATTAGAAAGCTGCATTCACCCTGAGTAACATAGGCTATATTTATTGCTAGAAAAGATTAGACGTCCACCCGTGCGAAGCCGGGACGGGCCGCTAGTCTCTTATAATAACATTATGAATTCCAACTTAAGTACCTAGATAGCAAAATGCACGTTAAGCTAGTTGAATGAATGAATGAATGAAATATACTTTAAGAAGCTAGTAGTAGCTGCTAGTTTTAAGAACAAAAACCTCTTTTGCACAGTCGGTTAACAAAACGTTAACGGTTGGGTAGTACTGCGTCAGCGCACAACATTGTGACGTCATCATTACTGTTCTGACGCAAATCGTGGCTTTACTATGGATGTCATACAAAATGTTCATGGGCGTGGCATTGAAAAGGTTACTTTTCTGTGATGCAGCTCTGTATACATAGATATTCATCATCATCAGCTACGTCCTATTGCATACAGGTTCTTTCTTAATATGCTGACACATGATCAGATCATCAAACTGAACAACTTTCTGTATGGGACCAATATCGAAATCGTGAAAAAAAAAAAACAGCTGTCCTATAGATTTGGCTCGAGTAGCTTTGTATGGAAGAGCTGTTTTTTTTTTCGCGATTTCGATGTTGGTTCATTAGAGAAAGTTGTTTAGTTTGATGGTCTGATCATCCCCTTAAAAAAAGTGTCAGCATATTAAAAAGGACCCTAATAAAGTCAGGGAGTGTGTATGGGCGTTAGTCCACCACGCTTGCCCAATGCGGATTGGTAAACTTTTACGTATCGGAATTTCTTCTTCAGCGTATGCAGGTTTCCTTACGATGTTTTCTTTCACCGTTTGAGAGGCTCTAGACTAGACGATAGGGTTTATAGAGTAGGTAGGTACTTAGGTACCTACTTAAATATTCCTACGAATATAGGTTTGTATTTCATGGTACTTCACCTCGACTATAAAATTATTATCAATTCGAAATGTGACAGTTCAGCTTTCCAAAGATTTTCCAAAGAACATTTTCTTGCTATTGAAGTTAGCAATCCGGGGACGCCATTTTACAAAAAAAGCGGACGATTAGTCGATTACCTTTGTACCCCTTTATCGAAGAACATCACATATGTATAAGCTCATCAGTTATTAGGCCTCGCATTGCCACCCCCGAGAAAACGATGAAAATCGAGATGTGCCTCCATCTTTATAATTTTACCTATGCCAGAAAAAGCGGGCATGACGTTTTTCTCGTTTAAACGCTTTGTCGTGGGTGGCATGCTAGCCGTGCTGTCTCATTACAAAGAGATGAACAGTCATAGGAGCGGTGGACCATTGTGGTGGACCAAGGCAGATAGTACTATTTTTATTTCAATAAATCAATGCAATTGTGAATTTCAATACTACTTTCATCGGTTTCCGTGGTGTAGCGGTTATCACATCTGCCTAACACGCAGAAGGCCCCCGGTTCGATCCCGGG
This sequence comes from Agonopterix subpropinquella, assembly GCA_922987775.1. Lineage (NCBI taxonomy): Eukaryota > Metazoa > Arthropoda > Insecta > Lepidoptera > Depressariidae > Agonopterix > Agonopterix subpropinquella. The sequence goes on along the minus strand of OV277694.1, from coordinate 14,238,381 downwards.
CGGAAACATAGTCTTTTGTGTTTTTTCTTCTATTGTATTATTTTCTTATCTGAATGACTTTAGCTCTTTTACCGAACGCCGCGCAGTTTTTTTTAATTAAAATAGGTATGTTACAACACGGTAAGCTTGTTCTACGAAGAATTTGTTGCTTTTAGCGCCATCTCTTGCAGTTTGCTAAGCACTTCTGGCATAAGTATGTAGCTTAATAAAAATAGTCATAGTAACCTTACATGGGACCTAGTTCTGCTACTCGACAATAGATGGCGCTAGACGAATAAAAATTGTGTTACTTTACATGGGACTTAGTTCCGCTACTCGACAATAGATGGCGCTAGATGAATGCGAGTCGAAAAACTTTTTCTTTTAGCCAACAGATGGCAGTACATAAAATGGAATTTGTTTTGTTTTCTTGACTGTGTCCCACAAACTAATTAAAAAGAACTATATAATACGTTCTGTGTCCGTTCATTCTTAAAAACAAAAATCTCGAAGAAATCCGACAAGATATTTTATTGACCTTTATCAATGTAGGTAAATTCCGATTTTTACCCTTGTTACTACCAAGTCTTTTCCAAATATTTTCAATGTAGCTAAATAAGTAGGTAGGTAAGCTACTCATAGTAAGTAGGTTCCTATAACAGTTTATTACCTAGGTATGTCTAAAATAAGTGTAGGTAGTGTAAGTAGTTTTGATCCACGGAACCCTGAAAAAAGATTAATAATATTTTTCGCAGCGTCAAGTTTACTTCGCAAATACAGACACCTCTTATCAGTTCACTATCAATGCATTTTCAGCGAAAAAAATGCACATAGGATTGTTGCCCGATAAAAAATGCAACGACTGATTAAAGAAGTGCATTGCACTTTACTTTATACTAGAAGCATGGTTAGTTAGTATATCACAATAATTTTAGTGCGCAAAATATTTTTATCATGACAATCAGCGCCTCTTATGTCCATTACTGGAACTAACAATTTATCATTCATTTATTATTATCACAGAGTACTATAATTACTATTACAGAGTAGGTAGTACTATAATTAGTGCCGTAATTTAATTTTACGTAAATTGCTGTTTATTTTCTGCATGTAATTAGTTCCTTGTATTTTCATCTTAAAAGCGTTATTTTCATTGTTATCAGAAACAAAATTACAAAATATTAAACCATTACTAAATAATTAATTACAAAATTGGCAACATGCCTCGTCCAAAAGGATGTGTCAAATATCCACGACAAGCTACCTATAGCATAGCATAGCATAGCATAGCATATGCTCACGACTATATTCCCCGAGGGGGTAGTCAGAGATATTCTGAATCTTCAGAACATCCGTCTTTCACTAGTAGTACCGAAACTCTGTCCAGTGTGACGGGGAGTGAGCCCATCGCCACTTGTAATGGACAGTAGGTAAAGTACAATACATGCCTCGAAAGGTTTCCTATAGCATATTTTCATAAAGCCATCTTCATACAAAAGAAGCCTAATAGGTACCTAATTGTTTTCCAATTTGACCGTAGAAATAAAACAAATTTAGTAGGTCGGTGACATAATGCCGACCAGGAAACCATCACAATAGATTTGATTCCTCTCATTTTGCACGGTTGCGTAAAACCAGTTGCAGTTTTAAGATTCTTTTTATACAGGGTGTTCGTTTTTAGTGTCTTCAAGATCGCACTGTAGAAATTATTATAAAATTTAAAATTATTATAAAATTTATAAACTAGGAGCGCCCGCGACTTCGTACTGTGTGTCAACTGGCTTGAAAATGAAATACTTACTAATAAACTTTTGATTGAATCAACCGATTGCGATTAATTAAAGCCCAAATGTTACCAATCCATGCCTTTGTGAACAGTTGCTTGTGTTTCAGTAGTTTTTAAGTGCACAAACAAGCAGAAAAAAATTTCTAAAAATGGTCTTAACCTATAATACTTAACGCCCCCATTAATATTTTTGCAAATATCGTCAATGTACTATCGCGGACTTTTCCGCCTGACCACCACTAGGCTCATTTTTGCTTGCAAACTAAAAAATAAAAGCGCTGTCTAGCCCCGCCTTATTGATGAATAGACCAATGAATGAATAGTTTCCATACAATAAATTATGCGGTTTTTTAAAAGTGATCAGGCGAAAAAGTCAGCTATAGTACATCCACGCCATAAATATTTACAATTTTATTCTATCTATATGAAAGTGTGTTTATTCCTAAAAAAAATTGATACGTCTCCGAGTTACGACTACCTACCTAGATGAATGAATGAAATGCCTAGGTATACCTACTGTTCAGCTTAAGTATATTTCTTTTTTTATCTTTATCTCATTTTTTTTTATCACGTTTCAAATTCGTTGCCAATATTGTCCATTTAATGACTTTGCTTCTTTTTTCATAAAATTCGCATGAAAAAAATAGATGTCGTTCAAAATGAATATTTTACGTAGGTACCTATATTACAGACCGGAACAATTTATTATTATAGTGCTAATTTTAAAAGAAAGTAGGATCAAAATTTAACCCACTCGACCAATAATTACCACTAAATCAATCGACCCACTAGGTCAAGGCAGGTAAAAGAAATCAGCCTGTATAATGTTCCGGTCTGGTTGGTTGTTGCCAGTTGGTTATGTAACACCCTGTACCAACGCTAGGCTACCTAGCGCCATCTTTTGTCGTTGGCTATTTTTAAAACTTATTTATTAAATAGATATACAGGGTGTAAGAGACAGCCCTCCGCAAACATAAACGACGAACTCAGACCATCAAACTGAACAACTTTCAGTATGGAGCCTACCTCAGGAAACGCGATCGGTTGTCCCGTACGGGGTACCTACCTACGTACGGCAGTTTTGTATGGCACAGCTGATTTCTTTTTCGCGTTTCCTGACGTAGGCTCCATAGTAAAAGTTGTTCAGTTTGATGGTCTGAGTTCACCGTTTCAGTTTGCGAAGAGCTGTCCGTTACAACCTTTAATGCTTTTAAAAAAATATGAAAAATTTTATATGGCAAGGATCGCAAGAAGAGGTTTTTTTTTCGTAGCCTGTTCAATTTCCCACTGCTGGACATAGAACATTATTAACTCTATGTGTTTTTCCGTAAATTTCTATAGCAATCATAATAATCAAAGATTTATAGATAATACTAGATTTTACTCGCGACTTTGCCTGCGTTGATTGAAATATACACCACTAGTTTTTAATTACTAACGTAACTTTAAGGGTGTATTCAGACCATGAATCTGAACAACTTTCCCTAAGAAACATGGGTCGAAAAATGAGAAAATTTTTTGGACCTTCCATACAAAAGTGCGGATCGGCCGATCGATTTTCTATGGGAGGTCCAAAAATTTTTTACGTTTTTCGACCCATGTTTCTATGGGAAAGTTGTTTAGATTCATGGTCTGAATACACCCTTAAAATTACGTTAGTAATTAAAAACTAGTGGTGTAGAATCACCGTTGCAGTCTGCCCCCTTACCCGCACTTTCGATCTTCACTATATCGCCACTGTTTCGGTCTGCACTTCATTGTAATAGAGTTGAAATTGGAACGAAAACATTCACGCAAAAGTTCGAATCGAATGTGCGGGTAGACCCTTGGGTAGGGCTGTTCGTTACATCCTGTAGATCGTGTTAAAAACATTAATTAACTTTAATCGTTTAGTATTGAGAAAAAATGAAAATTGATCTAACTTCGCTTAGTATATCCTCTTATAACTTAAAGGAAAACGCCCATGCCCGTATCGCCTCAAAACTTGTAAAGATTTTGAATTTTTTATGAAATGCCACGATAGAAAAGGATAATTTCCATTTCCTTGGGAAGCACGATATTCCTCCTATCCTGTGTATAATTTTAGCTATAATACGATTTGTGTGTGTTCTTTGATCATACACATTCGGCAGCTGCGAAATGATCCGAAACGAATACACTTCGTCACGTGGGCAATGTCTTTTGACTTTATCCCTTAGTCCCTATCCCTGTCTCGTATGATACCTACCTACTTGAAGATATGGGTGGTCATTTCTATTATGGAATCACATGGCGATGCGTTGGTACATTCTACTGAGTCCTTTTTAGGGTTCCGTACCCAAAGGGTGAAAACGGGACCCCTATTACTAAGCCTACGTTGTCCGTCCGTCCGTCCGTCCGTCTGTCCTACCTATTTAGGGCTGTAACTTTTGAACCGTAATAGCTAGATAGTTAAAATTTTCTCACATTATGCATTATTACGGCGGATTTGTTAATAAATAATAAAAATGTCAAAAAGTTAAAAATTAAGGGGGGTTCTCAACAAGAAACTAGTTTTTATCAACGTTTTTTTTGAACGCTCTATCGTAAAAACGGTAATACATACAAGCGTCAAACTTAGTGTGATTATAGAGCCAACCCTACAGAATAATAACAAATACTAAAAACTGGCCAAGTGTGAGTCGGTTTTTCGGTAAAGGTCCTGGACAAAAAAAGTTTTTTTTCCTTAGTTAATAATGTTGTGTGCTGTGGTGGTGTGGTACGGAACCCTCGGTGTGCGAGTAGCCCGACTCGCACTTGACCGGTTTTAATTTTACTCAAATAATTATATATGAATGCAGGTGTTAAAATTTTTTTGATTCACATCGAAACTATTTTTGTCAATGCATCGTCTGATTTTCCATTAAGTTCATTGATTCATTATAAAAAATTCACATCAGCGAATACTTCGATCATCAAACAATAGCGATTCAATGTGATTCGACGAATCGACTTCCATTCGATTCATTACAATTATTGAAGAATGTTTTCTTTATAATTTTACCACTTGTTTTTGACCACCCTACTTGTTATTTCGAGTGATGATGATGATATAGTTACCTACCTTAAACTATTTTGACTACACGTAGGTACTTACTTGAAAAGGGGTCATCCATTAGCGACGTGATATAAAATAAAAACACCTTCCGCGGCGATAGAGTTTAGCTATAAATGTGTAATTAATTATTTTGAATAAACAAAATTGTTTGTGTTTGAGGGGGTTTGGATAGCGTCACGAGGGGGTAGACGGGTTCTATGACATAATCACGTGTAAACTTTTACTCAAAATTCCATTTAATAATATTTGCAGACAGCCTTTTAGTAGCCTGAATGGACGACCCGACCCCTAACGTGGTTCCAGAAAGAATCACCCCATATTTTCTTCCCATGGGCCTATTGGTGGAGGCGATTTGTGCTCAATTTGTGGTCAAATAATTTTCACGGCCTTCTGACTAAACTCTCGGGGACCAACTGATTAACGTGCCTTCCGAAACACGGAGACGTTCAAGTTAAAATACTACTAAACGATCGCACATCCAAAAACTGACCAGACAGGATCGGATAACTGAAATAGTAACCTTTTAAAATCAGCTAACTTAGAACAAGAATACACATTTCATACAAGGCCAAAAATCGACGATGCCAATCTGTACATACAAGTCAACATTACCTTTAAAAGAACTATTATTTATTATTATTTTATTATTTTTACGCTCACAGGCACATACATTGTAATGATCCCAAGAAAGCACTATTAATAGGCTGTTTATTATGGAAACCATACAACAACGGCACAAACATGTAAACATCCATGACCGAACCGGGATTCGAACCCAGGACCCTGGTTTGGCTGGTATTAAATACCTACTTCCTGTTTTTTTTTATGCATCAAAGTGTTTTCCAGGTGAGTGCAGGAGGCTGCGCGGGAGTCGGTCGCCGACCCGGCCTTGCACGTGCCTGGACAGGTGCAATACATTGTGGAACTATCTAACTTGCAAATCAAATTAAAGATTGAAAAATTAAGTCTCGGGCGGGACTTGAACCGCACCCTTCCAAACTGGGGAAGTGCGTTATCCAATTTCGCTACCGAGTCCACTAGTCAGAGAACGAAATTTTCAATCTGTTGCGTCTTGAGGGGACGTGTGCGACATCTACTGGAACTTATAACTAACTGGTCTAACTTGCAGTCTTGAAGTTTTAGAAATTCTTCAACCGTCGTTTATACTGTTTCAAATTACATTGGTAGGTAGTTTCTTTTGTCATGCATGAATCATAGAAATTACAGGGAAGATCAGCATTGGACGTAAAATTAAAATAAAAATACAAAGCAAGTTCCAAATGTATGTTTCTCGTAGATAACTCGGAGTATTTTTTTACAATGTTGCATTCAAAGTCAGATGCCCGAAGGTAGACCCAACCACCGTAGTATGGCAGATATAGAACGCTATCGCACCTTTGCTCTCTTTCTATTCGCGTGCGAACGAACGAGATAAAAGGCGTGATACAACATGCTACGTACGCTGTTGCTGTCAAGCTCTAATTTGACAGTCTTATCTTTATCTTATCTTGTTGTGGGGGCTAGCAAGCCAGCAACACTTCGACCAAGTGGGATCTTTTGTGTTAGCTCTAATACTTTTTGCTTTTTTCACCCTTCAAATACATGGTCAATGAAGGAGGCAATACCATTGAAGGGAAGAAACGTAAGATCTCCCGGGTTTAGGTATCCATCCTCGAGGAGGCTCATGCGTTTAGCCGCCAAGACATCACAGTCACAAAGAATATGTTCCATGGTCTCTTCATCCTCTCCGCATGCTCGGCAGTTGGGTTGAGCTTCATTTTGTGCATCATCGTGCAATTTTTCAGTGCAAATTTGACAGTCAGTCACATGTGTCCTCTGGTGGGGCAAAAACAAGCCAAATTGTTTGGTTCTGTTATCAAAGCTGTATAATTATAATCTTTCAAGGCACATAAGTGTCCATACTATTGTCAATCGACTCCATCCGTACAAGTATTACCAACTAGTTTTAGTAATATTATAATTTTACTGTGTTAGTAAAATAGTATGAGTAAAATCATAAAAATCCTAGAAGAAGATATAAGCCCCTCCTAAAAATCGCTACAACGACCGCTGGTCCTACGCTGCTCTCATCAAAGGATTTCGGCTACCTTCACCAATAATAGCTCATGCAGGCAAAAAAATAAATTACAGAGTGCTACAATGTATTGCGGGTGTACAGCACGCTGCGTCATTCGGTACGTTGACACTCGTCTATGCAGTTTTCGGTAATCTGATATTTCCAGTATAAATCCGATTTAGTACTACACTTTATAGGCAATAATAATTTATAGTTACACTCGTATTTATGTATTGTCCGCTCGATACTATTACCGCTTGATTCTTTTTACCGTTTAGAAACTTTCAGGGGTGGTCCAGAATTTCAGACCATCAAACAGAACAACTTTTATTATAGGAGCAAACATCGGAAAAAAATCTGCTGTTCCACGCTAAACTGCAATGCCTAAACCCAAATGTAGGTAGGTAGGTATATGAGACAGATGTTAGATGTTTAGATGTTACAGACATAGTAAAAGTTGTTTAGTTTCATGGCCTGAAATTCTGGACCACCCCTGAAAGTTCCGGAACGGTGAAAAAAATTGTGGTTGGATGTGGGCTGATTTTATTGATTTACATACAATAGTTACATACGACCATACACCCTTTTGGGGTGGTCAGAAGCCTTGCTTGCCAACGAAATCTTAAGCGTGCAGTTGTAACAAGAATCTTTCAATAACTTAATCACCATGTAGTTCCAACTTAGAGAATGAGCCACCCCATTTCTTCTCATTGGGTGTCGTAAGAGGCGACTAAGGGATAGGTTTGTTATGCAGTGAGATTTTTGAGGATATTTGCAATAAATACAAGATACTTATAAGATATCTACAAGATAATTGACTACATATTTACAAGATATTGTCAAGATTTTATCAAGATGTTTACAAAATATTTACAAGTTAATCTAATCATCATCAGCCTATTATTATATGTCTTACTGCAGGGCACAGGCCTACCCTCAGAGATGGTGTATGTGCGTTAGTCCACATTACGTGCACAATGCGGATTGGTAGACTTCACATACACATCAGAATTTCTTCTTTTGCGTATGCAGGTTTCCTTACTATGTTTTCCTTCACCGCTTGAGAGCAGTCATTACGTATTTGGTACATAACATGTCGTCCGTGCGGACTCGAACCCGGGACCTCATGATTGAGTGTTCATACGTCACCGCAACCCGCCACCTCCACGCTCACCTACAAAATAATATGTATTACTTACTAAATAATTTGCCCCTGACTTTGATCCACACACTTCCGATTATCATTTCATCATAAATTCTCTTGTCTTTCTTCCTTTTTCTCTCGTTCCCTAGTCATTCCTCATTCCTCATTATCATTAGTCAGGTGAATGCAGATAAGTGCGTCGACCTTAGATCTGTCGGCAGGCCCTTGAACCCGGTGAAAGTACCAGTTTGGTACTCTCTGGTACCAGCTTATTTAGTTCATTCACTTCTGGAGTGGAATTGGGCGGCGTGGAGCGGTCGGAGAAATTTTGAACTTGTTTTTTTTTTCATGTGAGATAATCGTATCCAAATAAGTAATTGAGTAATTACAATTTACAAAATAATGAAAAGTAATTAGTATAATAGTGTAATTGTTACCTAAAAAAAAATGTATAATTACATTTTACCCAACTCTGTTAATTATACATCTATAACATATAAACCTAAAAGGTTTGGATTTGGAGGGTGGCCAGAAAAATTAAAGTTTAAAAAAAAATGCATTTTTTTACTCCCCATCCGGTACACGTAGTATTATCTACAGGGTGAAATTGATATCATTGGCATCCTTTTAAACTAAGAGTCTAAGCATCAAACTGAACAACTTTTAGTATGGGGGCAAACCGATCGAAGCAAAAAAAAAACAGGTGTTGCATACATTTGAGTCGAGTAGGCATTGCAGTTTAGTATGGAACAGCTGATTTTTTTTAGTTCCGATCGGTTTGCTCCCACAGTAAAAGTTGGTCAGTTTGATGGGTAGACTTTTAAAAGGTTGCCAATGAAATCAATTTCACGCTGTAGTTATCTTAAACAGTATTAAGTTATTGTAAAATAATCATAAATGTTTAAACAATTTTTTTAACAGACGCCAAGTGCAAGTGTACAACTTGTATATAAGACTGCAAAATGTACAATAAAGATTTTTTAATACAATCGACTCCACAGTCGTTCCTGTCCCGAATTTCCAAGGCTGTTGTCGGAAGAAAGCTCGGAAAGCGATAGTGGAATGCCCGGCGCCGGCGCATCTCCCCCCCCTACCTGCTTCCCGGGGAAGGGGCAATGCCTTGGCTTTTCTCTTTTACTGCCGAAAAAAGGTTTGAGTGTGACTTTTTTTTAAATTTTTGTTGATGTTTGATTGATTTTCTTTTTGACTGAAATAGGTAGGTACTTTGTTGTTTGTATGAAAATTAATTTTTGAATTAGAAATTTAAATGTAATACTTAAATAGTATTACAGTATAATTATTATAATTTATAATTATAATGGAAAGTTACAAAGTAGGTACTTTTACTGATATTTATATTTATTTGAGCGTTAGGTATTTAGTTTATTTTTTATTTTTTACCTAATCTTGTTTTTTTGTATATTTTATGTAGTGTAGTGCTTAGATTAGAAGTTCGGGGGCGTCCATTAATTTAAATGAGGTGATTTTGGGGATTTTTTGACCCTTAGTGAGATTTGGCTTCATTTATCAAAATGCGTATTTTTATTGTAAATGCTTGATTAATAATCTCTGCTTGATTGTGTTGGGTATATTTTATTTATTTTGCCATTAATATTTCAGTGGAAAAACTTATTTCACTTAATTTAACGCGCTTTTTTGCAATTTTACATTGAATTTCGAGGGGGAAAATTACGTGATATTTGCCGAGACTAAAGTAAGAATGAGTGAGATTCAGCACGACCCCCTCGAGCTCACGTAATGAATGGATGCCCCCTTACAAAGTACATTTTTCGCTATTTACTTTATAAATCGGTCGAAGGAGCATCAGATACAGGTATGGCGTCCATTTTGAAAGTGATGCGTTGCCGTTGGTCCATCGATCATCCTAATTAGACTTTCACCTTTAAACCCGTGGGCTTGTTTACTCTATAAATATGGTCATTACTCTTTTTAATCAATATTCTTTCATAATACAAGGTGTTGACAAGGAAACTGTTTTTTTAGTACTCAATACAACGTGTTAATGAATTAGCGCAAAACCTCATACACCCCAACTGATTTATAACAAAATAATTAGATTGAAACAATAATTAAAATTTTTTGATAGTTAAAATTTAATGTTATTCGCATTTCAAGTTTTGAGGCAAAAATGTTTTGGTATCATTTCAGCACTGAAAGAAAGCGCTAACGTACTCATGGATACATTTTTATAATCTTGTTTTGGTAGTAAGTAGGGTGAGTGTGCCCATGCGGTGGGTTGACATCGGGTTCAGAAAATTTAAATTTTTGCAAACAAATTATTTAACATTTTGAAAAAATTACTTACCTATGTTGAAACCATGATAATTTGACTCAGTTCTCGATTCTAAACAAACTACTTTCTAGTTTTGCGTTAATTCATTAACACGTTGTATATTATATCAAATGATACATAGATCTTTTATACAAATTATCTACAGAGTGTTAGGGCAAACAGTTAAGTACTGTAAGGGGTGATTGCACCCATGATACCTACTGAATAACTTTCCCTAAGAAACATATAGGAAATAAGCAACAAAAAAATTAGATATGAAAAGATGAAAATGTTATAAGTATGCGAATTTCCCTTTGTTTCTTTTCAGTATCAGTTATTCTGTTTGTTTTTGCACTCACTACTTAAAATATACTGAACTAATTTGGATGGAATTTTCACAAAAACATAGTGTTAGTTGCAGAAACGCTCATTAGAGTTAATCCTCCATTAAATCTCTTGCTGTCACTTATTGTCTTGTTGACGTAGTAAAAGCTAGCAAGAGATTCAATGGAATCGTTTCTGCAACTGAGTCTTAGTTTGGAAAAGGTTGTCTGCGCGTACGAAGTCGCGGGCGCTGCTTGTCTCAAATAACATTTCCCAGTACCATCTTCCGCATATTGTCCGAGTTACTATTATGACACGGTAGAGGTCGTTAGTTTCATCACTAGATCTCTGATAGATGACCAAGGACCTCAAATTGATCATTTAATTATTGTTACACAGCTGTAATTATATTTTCTATCATAAAAAATATTTTTATATCATTGGCTTGTCTTGAAAAGTATTTGTTGTATTGGGTTCCGTAATATTTTTAAATGTTATATTACAAATTACCTACAAAACCTTTCTTTTAAAATTTAAAATGAGTGTAAAACCCCAATTTTTTTTAAATAATTATGCCTATGCTTAGTGTCTTGAATCCCAATCTCACGAATCGTTTTTGAGCTTGCCACGAAGCTCCTTCTATTTAGAAAATGTGTTTTTGCTCAAAAAACATTTTGTAAATAGAAGGAGCTTCGTGGCAAGCTCAAACGCGAACCGTGCGACCTAACCGCTCGTGGCCAAACTTGCACTTTAAATAAGGATGACTTGCATCAAAATATTATGTCACTGTAAGTATCAGTAATGAAATGAAGTATAGTTTACCTAAGCCCAAGTAGGTACTTTTTATTTTTAAATACTTCTTTATACAGGGTGTAACAAAACACCTTATTAATATTTAAATAGGTGGTTTAGATCATCAAACTGGACAACATTAAGGTACTATGGAGATAAAATATGCTGTCCCATACATTTGCCGCGACGCGAGTATTTTAGAATTTTAGATACAGGAGTTTTTAAATGAAACAGCTAATTATTTTTATTTTTTATCGATATTGCCTCAATAGTAAACTAATAAAAATAAATATTATTATATTCAAAACGCCTTATATAGAGTGAAATTGATATCATTGGCATCCTCTTAAACTGAACAACTTTTACTATGGGAGCAAACCAATCGGAGCAAAAAAAATCTGCTTTTGCATACATTTGAGTCGAGTAGACATTGTAGTTTAGTATGGGAAAGCTGATTTTTTAGTTGCTCCGATCGGTTTGCTCCCATAGTGAAAGATGTTCAGTTTGATGGGTAAACTCTTAGTTTAAAAGGATGCTAATGATATCAATTTCACACTGTATGTATACTATGATACCCGAGAAAAAGTAGATGTCCAAAGGATCTCTAAATAAATTAAACAACATAATAAACGCAGACAATGGTTATCCTATTACTAATAAACGATGACGCATTTACTGGTTCACTGTTATGTACACAAGGATACGCAGACACGTTATTTACAGACAGAAGCTTTACATAATCGTCCTTCTTTATATTGTAATAGAGTTTATGATGCGCGGGATTACTGTAAAGACCCTATACAGGATGTTAGGGTAAACAGTTGTATTACTTTAAGGGGTGATTGTACCCATGATACTGAACAACTTTCCCAAAGAACCCATAGGAAATTCGCATTTTCGACTTTCCATACAAAATGCAATCTGCTGACCGAAGGTTTGTATGAAAAGTCGTTTTTTTTTTTGTGAATTTGCTACAGGTTTCTTAGGGAAAGTTGTTCAGTATCATGGGTACAATCACCCCTTAAAGTAATGCAACTGTTTACCCTAACACCCTGTATAGGTATACCTACTTTGCCCTTACCTTTTACCGATTGCTCCAAAACGCTTTTACCACAGAATAGAGGACCGGATTGTTAGAAATCATATTATGACTTTTAGTTTGAGAACTATACGGGGTGTAAATTTTTAATTTATTTTATCTTTATTGGTTACCAAAGAGAAAATTTCTGTATTTCCGATATAAAAAAATGCGTTAAATGCGTTACTACATACTTAAGGAGGTGCTTCAGGTCATCAAACTGAAATACTTTTAGTATGGGACCAAAATTGAATGTCAGTAGCAACTCGACTAAAATACAGAAAAATAGTATCCTCACGATTTCAAACTTGGTCCCATAGTAAAAGTTGTTCAATTGAATGTTCTGAAGAACCCCCTAAGTGTGTACACATTTAAAGTGATTAAAAAAAAACAAAAATCTAATCAGATTAAATTCAACCCTATCTTTAAGAGTCTTATTACAGAATCTTCTTAAAATTGTCGTAGTGTCGTATTTAGCCGGATGAGCCCAGGGCCTCTACCCGCACATTCGAACTTCGCAATTGCGTGAACGTTTTCATTCCAATATCAACTCTATAACAATGAAGTGCGGACTGAAACAGTGTCGATATATCGAACATCGAAAGTCCGGGCCAGGGCGTCTACCCGCACATTCGAACTTCGCAATTGCGTGAAAGTTTTCATTCCAATATCAACTCTATAACAATGAAGTGCGGACCGAAACAGTGTCGATATATCGAACATCGAAAGTCCGGGTACAGGGCCTCGAACTTCTTCATGTCGGAGCGTCGGGAACTCGGAGCTTGAAGGCCTTGAAATCCGAAAACCTGCTTTCCAGTTTCCGCACCCTCACCGGTAGAGGCTCGCCGTCGTAGGGCTGCCATCCGTCCGGGTTTCCCCTGATTTGTCCAAGTTTGAATGGCGTCTAGGCGGGGTCGCCGGTCATCACAAAAGTGTCCGGGAGAAACCCGGTCACCTCTTATGTCCTGGAAAAACCGGATTATTTTATACGCAATGGTAAAAAAAACTTTAAAACAAATAAATGTTACTGAAAATTAAGTAGGTACCATACAAAACGTCTGAAGCGTCCATAAGTTTATTTGTCATTCTGTCTATTAAACAAGCGCAATCCGAAAACAAAAATTAATCGTTCATTTAGTCGAAAATTTTATTGTTCATTGTTAATTACTAGTAGGTACTCGTAAGTATGCAAATTAGCATAGATTGCACTCGACTATAGTTTTAATTTTTTTCAATCTGGTGCAACTAAACTAGAAGTATTCGGTTGGTTGGTACCTATGTCAAGTTTTTTTTGTATTCATTATTTTATATACCTATTTTTTTTTTTACATTGCATTGTCTGTTTGATGTGATGTGTAGTAGAAGACGTAATTTTTTTGAAGAATATAGGTAATTTTCTTTTTTTTCTTTTAATCGAGTTTATAATTTAACTAGAAAAAGGACATTTTTGATCACAGTTCTGTCAAATTTCTAAAGGTGCTATTACAGGAAGCTGGCATAGGCATACATAGAAATATTAATTCACTACATGGCATAGGTCGATAAGTTACCTATTGTCTATTTAGGCGTACACCGGCGCAAAATATTGTTTTTCTGTGACACCGGATTTAGGTACGTATAGCGGTACCTACACCGGAACTCAGAAAACATCTATACTCCATTCCAGATAGGGGCGAAAAGAAGGTAAAAAAGATTCTTTATAGTACACACATTAAATAAATTATGAATATTGTATCAAACAACAAAATGGCGATGTTGAAAGACCTAAAGAAGCAGTGGTGCGCACATGTGGTTCGCCTTTGTTTCAATGAAGCTTTTTTAAAGACTTATGAAAAAAATCCGTCAGGTGGCGCTAGTAGTAGCCATATTGACAATTCGAAAAAAACATCTTTAAAAATTCTAAAAAATTGTACTAAAATTATTACGACTTCATTTAAATCGTTATGATCGTCATCGTATTATTAATGTATGAATAAAGTCTCTAAACTTGGAAATCTAGGGAAATACGTTTGGCAAGCATTAGTTTATTACTGTGGCAATTTTTTTTAACCGACTTCAAGAAAAGGAGGAGGTTCTATGTTCGGCTGTATGTTTTTTTTTATGTATGTTCACCGATATTTTCGTCAATTGTGAACCAATTTAAAAAGTTCTTTTTTCGTTTGAAAGGGTATATATATACTCCCGAGGTGGTCCCATTTTTTTCAAACAGACTTCAAAAAAAGGAGGAGGTTCTATGTTCGGCTGTATGTTTTTTTTTATGTATGTTCACCGATATTTTCGTCAATTGTGAACCAATTTAAAAAGTTCTTTTTTCGTTTGAAAGGGTATATATACTCCCGAGGTGGTCCCATTTTAATTTTGTGAAGATCTGATGTCGCGCTTCGGAGCTACACAATAGAACTCCTCAAAAGTTGGCAAATCGTCTGCGATTGAACCATTTGCCTCGTTGCAATGTACCCTTTGCGTATGTAACTGATATCTGAATCGAACTAACATATTTAATAACTGAAAGTTATGAAATAATTTTTTTTTTTACAAAAAAAGTAAAAACCGACTTCAAAAGTAAAAAAGTAAGAAATAATATTTCAGCCTATGACTTTTACGTTCAAATCTATAAGGAAATTAATTAGTTTTATTTTTTACTTTTGAAGTCGGTTTTTAACTTTTTTTGTAAAAAAATTTTATTTACCAAAACGCCTCATTGATATAATCAAAGAACATTATAAGGGGGTTTAGAAATGCAAAGTAGCGCTTTTGCTTAGGAGACGACTGTCACCACGTATCTTCCCACTCACGCTGCTACAACTACTTATACCCTCTCGCTCGCACCACGCCGCGTACCTTATGCAAATCATTGCATAACCGTGTGGCACGCGTTCCATGCCTAATTTGCACTTCTAACTTCTCTTATAATATTCTGTGGATATAATCGTCACGAGATAATGATGACAATTAGGCGACAGACTACAGAAGACTAATAGGTTTCTATTCACACACGCTGGACGCACGACAGAGCGTCATACGGCAGCCCGTCGTTTGTGAAGCAAGGAGTTGTATGAAACCGCACGTAGGAGCATACACGGTGACGCATTGCCACTGCGTCAATTCAGCAGCCGTCATCGCAGCGACGTCGCATGGTATGGCACACGGGTGATGCAGTGACGTGCGTAATGTTGCCAGCAGATAAACCATAAAATGACCTGAAGCTCTGCATTTTCGATTAAAATTATGAAACATTGTAACATATTGTAAACTAATTGCTGCAAAAGGAAAATAAATAATGTAGTCAGAAATTCGGAAAAGTGGCCGCCATCTTGAACTTTTTTGTTTTTTGACCGATTGGTTCCAAAATCGATATCTGGGGGTTTTTGCCATCTCCAAACACGACTAAGAAGTCAAAAATTCAAAAAAGTGGCCGCCATATTGAACTTTTTTGTTTTTCAATCTATTACTTCCAAAATCGATATGTGGGGGTTTCTGCGATCTCCGAACACGAATCTAAAAAGTCAGAAATTCGGAAAAGTGGCCGCCATCTTGAACTTTTTTGTTTTTCAACCGATTGCTTCCAAAATCGATATCTGGGGGTTTCTGCGATCTATTAGCATGAATCTGATATCAGAAATCAGAAGGAAAACAAATAAGGTTAAAAAACAAATAAGATCATCTTGAATTTAATTGTTTGTTAACTGACTGCTTCCAAAATAGATATCTCACTCCGGAATCTCCGGAAAAGTACCAGATGGCGGCCACTTTTCTAAATTTTTGACTTTAGATTCATGTTCGGAGATCGCAGAAACCTCCAGATATCGATCTTGGAAGCAATCGGTTGTAAAGCAAAAAAGTTCAAGATGGCGGCCATTTCTTTGAATTTTTGACTTCAGATTCGTGGTTGAAGATTGCAGAAAACCCCAGATATCGATTTTGGAAGCAATCGGTAGAAAAACAAAAAAGTTCAAGATGGCGGCCACTTTTTGGAATTTTTGCCTTAAGATTCGTGTTTGGAGTTGGCAGAAACCCCCAGATATCAATTTTGGAAGCAATCGGATGAAAAACGAAAAAGTTCAAGATTGCGGCCACTTTTCTGAATTTTTGACTTAAGATTCGTGTTTGGAGATGGCAGGAATATAATATAAGATAACTGGGGGAGTCATCAATTTTGGAAGCAATCGGTTGAAAAACAAAAAGTTCAAGATGGCGGCCACTTTTCTGAATTTCTGACGGATTCGATTGAGTGCGTCCATACCACATCACACTACCGGCAACGCTCTGCGCGACGCAGGTAATACCAAATAATATTGATGTTACAAGCAGACGGATTAAATTCCAATGATTTCTGCAACATGGATTCTGCAACTGCATTTTTGGAAAAAAAATTGTTACAAATTTGAGTTTGCTTGAGACATTTTAAGTGATATTAGCTGATACCGACTTGATCTATTTTAAGAAGTTTTTTAAGGCTTAAGAAGACCTCGTTTAATACGTCTACAAAATCTATTGTCAGCGCGGTTTATTAATACGGAATAACGGACATTAGTGAGCACCGGTGGCGTAGCGTGGGTGTCTATCCCCCGGAGCACAGACCTATTTTGCTGCCTCCTTATCTTTATAAGAAGACCTACGTTAAACATAAAGGAGAGACCGAAGCGACCGAAGCCAGCTCGAAATTTTTTAGCACAACCTGTTCGGGTTGTGGTCAGACATCTTTAGGTCTTTCGGTTTTGGTTTGGTGGGTTGGTTATCCATTCAAAAATAGACTTTACTCTGCTCTACGAATCGGTTATACAGGTTGTTTATGGTAAGTAGTTGCATTACTTAAAGGGGTGATTATACTCATGATACTTAACAATTTTACCTAAGAAACCTAAATATAATTCGTAAAAATTTTTTTGGTCTTCCTATAGTAAATGCAAGCAGCTGATCCAACATTTGTATGAAAAGTTGAAATTTTCATACAAACGTTAGATCAGCTGACTGAATTTTGTGGATTTCCTATAGGTTTCTTCAGAAACGTATTTCAGTGTCATGGGTACAATCACACCTTAAAGTGCATTGCAACTGTTTACCCTAACACCCTGTGGTTCAGTCAGAGCTCAATCAATTAATATTTTTGCCACCTCTGGTAAAGTGCCGCCCGGTGCCCGGGGCATTTGCCCCCCCTTGCTATGCTATTAGTGAGCACATACATAACAGACGTTTTCTTATTTTTCCATCAACTCCGATAGTGTGAACTAAAATATGCGAAGTATGTGAGTATACCCGGTGACAGCGTTTTAGTTCTAATAAATGCCAGTGCGCTACAGACTATTGGCTGTTTCACTCGCTATCCCTAATTCTTATATTCATCAGTCATCAAACACTGACATGTGTTTCGAATTTTTTATAAAATGATCACGGTCTGAAAAGGTTTCGTAGCCCTGCTTCTGTGATCTTCTTTTTTTCGTCTTTAATAAAAATGGAGTATAGGTACCTATTTCGAAATTAAGATTCGCTTTCGTAAAACTAGAAACATAACTCATGCATGTAAGAACCGTAAGAAATGTAAACACATAGATAATGCTTTCAGAAATATGTGTAAATTTTCCGCCTTTGAAAAAATTTACACACATTTGCAGAGACGTTATAATTTTTGTTTTCGTTTTTGTACGTCACAGGTAAGGTGGACTTCCGATGCTAGCGGCCGACCACCACTTGGCATGGGTGTTCCTTAGGTCAATAGAAGCCGATTAAGATCAGTAGGCCGCGGGAGTCCCCCCTCTGGTCCGGTAGGGGGGGGGTTCAAAGATGCGCTCCGACCGGCCACATTCCACTACTAATAACAGAATTAGTTTCGATAGTAGGTCAAGTTTGGTATCGTTTTCGGATAAATTGAGGGTGTACAATTCGTTTTTGATATAAAAAATGGTAGTATGTAGAATGGTTTTTGAGATATTTAAAAAAAAATCGAAATCGCAAGTAAAAATTTATTCTTCAAGTCATCATAACTATTAATGGGGCTTCATTTTCGGAACACAAAAAATACGCCATAATAGCCCGGTTAATACAGATTATGAAAAATATAATTTATTACCATCTCTTCATACAATAAATTGTAGAAAAAAAAATTGAATGTCGTGCGCCGTTTAATTTTTTGTCACTCGCTATGTTATGACGAGCACCCGACGTTCCTACTGTGAACGTAAATTAAGCTAAAAATTGGTTAGAATAGTGGGTTTGGATCGGTTGAGCAAAATAAGCCTTGATTTTTACCTCCTAGGGATTCAATTTGGGGAAATACCTTCTCCGTAAGCCTGCAAAATCGTAACATACTCGGTAATTTTACAGCGCCTGCCAGTTTAGCTAATAGGACAAGTTTGATATCCTTTTTGAGTAATTTTTGGATAAAGAATTCATTTTTTATATCAAAAGTCTTTTATAGAATCTATCTTTTTAGAACCATTGGTGAAGCAGTTTGAGTTATATTTATAACATAAAAATTCTAGATTTTTGTCTTTCGAGTCTTCGTAATTTTTACAAAAGCCGAAATTGTACATAGCTATAAAAAAATACTTGATGAATGCTTGTTTAACACAGATTTAATAAAAATATAACTTTTTAGAACCATTTCTATCGAGATAAGTAGGTATTGCAGAAAAATAAATGTTAACACCGCGCAAGTTAGTATTTTCACCCCTTTCATTTCAACCGACGCCGACGATCCACACTTCAACTGGACATTACATTATGAATTTAAAATCTGCTTAAATTTATCATAAAAGGAGGAAGCCTTTTCTCTTTATAAACCAAATTTTTGCGCTTTAGTGGTCTATTTTGTAGAAGTAGCCGACGAACTAAGTAATACGACCGAATGTTTTCTTTTTCTTAGTTAAACATCTTCAAGACATACAAACTTGTGTTAAATAGTTTGTTTTTGTATTTCCGATTTATTCGAGCTAGTAAATATTATGGTATCTAAGTTTATTACTATGAAATTATGAAAGCTACATACATACAAACATAAGCTCACGCCATTCCCAAGGGGGTAGGCAGAGAGCACGGACCGCCACCACCCGCCACACGCTACGACTCTGACATACTTCTTTAGCCTCATTGGCATCATACATATTTTCATGCACTTCCATTGATTGAGGGTGCTACGCACTTGTCCTTTTCGGAAAAGATCATTGATTTGATCGTGGTATGTTTTCCTCGGACGGCCTCTCCCAACACTTCCGCTCACCTGTGCTCGATAAATTTCATTCGTAAGCCTTTTTTCATTCATTCTGAATGAATTATGAAAGCTAGTTAGATTAAAATCTGAATTCAGATTGTAAAATAAAAATATTGTAAGCATTTCAAAAAAACACATACAAACATTCATCATTAACCAAACCTAAACTCGATAAATGGTAACATCTAATTATTAGATTCTAATATAAACCCATGCCACACCCCGGACACTGCCTACAAAAAACTGAAGACATCCGAACTGAGAATAGTAAAATATTCGGCCGTAGCGTAGGTACCAATGTACCCCTAACTTAAGGATAAAAACGAGTGTAATAAAGAAAAATAGCTTCATCCGAGTGTGATCCGAGTCTACTATTATTATGATTTTAAATAGATTTTACATTCATACAATTATAATCATTCATTACAAGTTGAAGTATGGATGGTGATTAAATGTGGTGAAAAATAATAACTTACGCGGTGTTAACATAAATTTTATTGCAATATCTTGATAAAAATAGTTCTAAAAAGTTATATTTTTAATATATCTGTGTACAAGCATTCCTCAAGTATTTTTATAGCTAGATACCTATGTACAATTTCGGCTTCTTTAACAATTACGAAGAAAGAAAAAAACTAGAAATTTATATATTATTTTAAAAATAACTCCAAAACTGCTTCACCGATCACTACTTTTGACATCAAAAATACATTCTTTAGCCTAAAATTACTCAAAAAGGATATCAAACTTGACCTATTAGCACAGAATAGGTAATAGTATTATAGTTCTAAACTGGCAGGCTGTAAAATAACCGAGTATGTTACGATTTTGCAGGCTTACGGAGAAGGTATGTCCCGAAATTGAACCCCTAGGGAGTAAAAATCAAGGCTCATTTTGCTTAGCCGATCCTAATCCACTATTCTAAATAATTTTTATCTGAATTTATGTTCTCAGTAGCAACATCGTGTGCTCGTCATAACATAGCGAGTGACTCAAATGCAAGCGGCGCGGGACCTTCAAAAAATTTTTTCGACTATTTTTTGTATGAAGAGATGCTAATAAGTTATATTTTTCATAATCTGTATTAAACAGGCTATTATGGCATATTTTTTGTGTTCCGAAAATGAAGCCCCTTTAACAATTATGATGGCTTGAAGAATAAATTTTTACTCGCGATTTCGATTTTTTTTTTAATATCTCAAAAACCATTCTACATACAACCATTTTTTATATCAAAAACGAATTGTACACCCTCAATTTATCCGAAAACGATACCAAACTTGACCTACTATCGAAACTAATTCTGTTATTAGTAGTGGTATGTGGCCGGTCGGAGCGCATCTTTGAACCCCCCCCTACCGGACCAGAGGGGGGACTCCCGCGGCCTACTGATCTTAATCGGCTTCTATTGACCTAAGGAACACCCATGCCAAGTGGTTTGCTTTTATCAAAAATTGCAAACTTGAGCTGTTTTTCGATCTAAACAACCCAACTATTACTATGAAAACGTATGGCGCCGCTTCCGATGCCAGCGACTGACGCGTGCGTCAGACGCGCGCGGCCGATGTCTATCGCATTGGCCGCGGCCGCGCGCGGCTATGCGCTGACGTCACGCAGGACAAGAATGTTTGCCAGACATATTACGATGTTTTTACCGAAAATTTGCTTAATTTTCACTATTTTTTATTTGTATTTTATTATCTGCAAGGTCGCTCATCCACGTTGCGATAACACCATCTATCGATCCATTTAAAACTAATTTTTCATTTTTCGGAAAATCCCTCTTGCCTACATAATTATTAGCTAGACAGCGATTCATATACAGGTTAAAAAGCCAAGGGGACGTAACGAATCCCTGTCTAATTATAATAAATCTTAAAAATGTATTTTATCAAAAATCCTGTAAAAAAAATGCATTCATATATTTCTCTAAACCTATCAATCTATCAATCAATCAAATATTATTTATTAAAACATGTATTGTTTTTTTATTTGTGTTTTTTAAAAAAACACCAAAACATAAAAACATACCCAAAATTTCGGGGAAAATACCCTAAAGTTATCAGTTACCCAATAGGCACGCGTCAGTCGCTGACCTCGGAAGTGAGGTCTGTCGTCGGCCGCGCGCGTCTGACGCATCGGCCGCTGGCATCGGAAGTCCACCTTAAAGGACAGTGGTATTTACGCCTAGGATTTTTGTAGCAACAGGTTTTAAAACTTAGAGTTCGTTTGAACTTTCATTATTATCTACTATCCACACTACGCCTGCCAGTTTGTGGTCTCCACTCTAGAACTCTGACCTCCCATCGGTTGTCAGTTCTTCGGCAGATATGACCTGCCCATTGCCACTTCGGCTTGCTAATGTTCTGAGCAATATCAATTTATTTAGTTCTCTGACGTAGGTATCTCCTTATTCCTTATGAGATCTCTCGGAACTTTGCTATCTCTTAAATGGGCGTCAAATTTTTCTAGGCACTCTAAAATGGAATACGCGTAAGTACTCGTATAATAAATCAACAAAAATATCATGACCAACAATAAAGTTTATTCAATCG
The DNA here is from genome assembly GCA_922987775.1 of Agonopterix subpropinquella. Classification (NCBI taxonomy): domain Eukaryota; kingdom Metazoa; phylum Arthropoda; class Insecta; order Lepidoptera; family Depressariidae; genus Agonopterix; species Agonopterix subpropinquella. Next base: position 14,216,070 of record OV277694.1, on the reverse strand, counting down.
TTATCTATCGCTCTTAAGTTTAGAACGAAGTTTAGAGTCTAAACGAATCCTTCTCACACATTGATAAGGTTTAATTGCGATCGATAGTGCATTTGTCCCACAATGCGCCAATGCGAGCTAACTCGTGGGATAGTTCCCAACGTTGCTGTGAACTTCTATCAATCTATGGGCGCCTGGTACTTGAATGTCAGATGGTGTAGGTTATTTGGTTTACAAGAATGTTGCTCCCGTGGCTTTGCTGTGTTTATTTTAACCATTTGTGAGAGTGAACCACCCTCCTGGCTCTTAAGAACTTTTTGAGTCTTTGGAGGTGACTACGGGATAAAGGGTTTCTTATAAACTGAATAGTAATAGTCCGAGATCCGATCGTAAAATTATGCAAGTATTCCTTAGGCGAACGAAATGTAATTCTAGTGTATCGGAAGGAGACTGGTCTAAAGTACTTTAAAAACTAGGGTTGCCACCTCTCAATCTGCCGCAAGACTAGGGTTGCCAGATTCAAAAATGACATATTTGGATTTGGACCTATTCCTTAGGGAATAGGTGCATAATTTTATTGTCGGATCTCCGTCTATAAGTAACCTTTTGATGGCAAAAGGCGAGCCGTTCATCGCTACATGCCTTGCTAAAATTGAACTTAGTAGTTGACAAAGATTAGTGTGGTAGCAGAGCTTCTGACTACCCCAGAAAGCATTATGGTCGTCAGTAAACATTATACAGGGTGTAAACTTAAATGTGTTACGTACTTAAGGGGATGCTGCATGCTATAAATCTTAACAACTTTCACTATGGGACCAACATTGAAAATAAAAATAAAAAATTGGTGTTCCATAGAAAACGTAAATAGAGACTGCCCGAATGTAATAGTAGAGGATGGAGGCAAATTAGGGTCAACTCGCCGTAAGAGAATTTCCAAGCCGCCTTAACAGACCTCTGACCTGGCTTAACGAATAGTTACATCGCCATCTGGATGAATATATCCGCAACCAACAGCTTAATGTGCCTTCCGAGGCACGGAGATGCTCGAGATGAAATACCACTGAATGGTCACCCATTCAAAGACTGATCGGACCTGAAGTTTTGCTTAAATTCGGTAATACTTTCCAATACAGAAGTTCCACTTAGCCAACGAGCACAGATCCTTTGTTAAAATGTTGTATGGCAACAAGGCGGTCAGCAACCGATTAAAATAAAACAACACGTAGAGATGCGATGTCTTCAGGGAAATCAACCGCTAGTGCTGTAGTTTCAGTAGATTCGATTACACTTTCAAATGATTGATTAGTATTCCCTTGTTTAAAATAAATTTGCATTTGAGGTTACCCTGTTCTAATCGTATCAATTTTATTTTGGCTATCTCATGATCGGACTTTTACAGGGTGTATTATACGACCTTCGGGGCTTCTTAGAGCTATCATGATTTTAATAGTGGTTTCAAACAAATAGAAAAGTATTTTCAATGTACGCATTACAGAGTACAGCACTCTGCGAGTTCAATACAAAAATGGATTCAGGATGCTGTTGGGACTGCCCCAAATTTGTGGAGCCTCAGAGATGTTTGCTAAGGCACAGGTGGACTGCACGCAGGCCATAATTCGTAAAAAGGCAGCATTGCTGTTACGCCGGGTCCGGAGTCCGGAGTAGTGGCAATAGCATCCTGAAAGCCATTGCTGGTGGTAACCAGTGTCTATTCTTCAGTCTAGTACATCTACTAATGCCATCGAATTTAACCAGTATAAAAACCCATTATTATTCGCTGCGTATACAGGGTGAAATTTATATCATTTTTTTTCCAGTTGTAACCGTTTTACTCTTACATTTTTGATCAGAAGAATATGAAAATTTGCTATATTCTTCACAATACAATACAGAATGATGTGGTTTTCTTATTTTTTGAAAATTTATAAAAAATCATACAAGTTTTCAAAGAAAACGGAAAATTCTGACCGGAGCCACGCAATTGAAGCGGGATGGCTAATTGCAAAAGTTTGCTTGTAAGAAAGAGAGGGAGGAGGGAGAGCCTTAAGTTTGACGAACGAATAGTTGACAACTCGCCGATGTTTCAACCGATGTTTGCACTTAGAGAATTGCACTCGATTTGAACGTGTGATTTCATAGCAGTGGACGTCTATCGGCTAAGATCATTGCCCATGGTGCGTCGGCATCGAAGCTATCGTGGGTTCAGTACGTTACATGGGGAGACGGTCTTCGTACACTCCAGTAGTCAACTTGCAGTCGCAGTATTTTCATGTACTGTACTTATTAAAAAAAAACGACGTGCGGTGCTTCATCAAACGCCCAAATCCGCATTAACATTCTGTTCAACTCGCGCGCACCTCCCACTACCCCGCATGAGGCGCGCGTACTTTCACTTTCCGTTGTAGGGCAAACTATTTAGTATACCATCGACTTTTTGCTGATTCAAACTACACTGTATTCTGTACTATAAACGGTGGAGAATACAGTTGGATTTTGGTTGCATTTGTACTTGAATTTGGAACCCTGTCGCTGTAAAGATGTTGGATGATAAAAGTCGAAAGTGTTTGGTGGAGTAACGTTCCAATTTAATACTTTTTGGGTTGAAGCTAAAGTGTATTTTCGTGTGGAATTTTTAGGGAGGTATGATATTTTGGATTGGAGAAGTGACTTGGTTGAGAGAGATTCAGATCCTTATGATGGATCCACGTTTGAGTTATGAAATCGAATTGACATGAACTTTTGTATGGACTATGGGCTTTACTAAGTATGGTCATAGAATATATTTTGCGAACCATTTTTGGCGAATGGTTGGTTAGAAAGTTTACTATTGTTGTCGTCCTTATGGGTTGTGGGTTTGAGATTAATACTGCTTTGTTGTTTTTGTTATATCATTTTTTTCAGAAATGGATTTAAAAACTTGCGGAAAGTATAAAAAATCAGATTTTGATCACTCCTTTTGACTAAATTCATTTAAACATAGCCTTGTGGGGATCTTTGGGTAGACCTATATCCAGCAGTGGACGTCCATCAACTGAGATGATGACGATGATTTTACCTGTAAAAAGATACACTTATTTGACGACCCCCAGGGTACCCTTAATTTTGGAACCAAATATGGTGGTCTTATCGCGTCTCTATTCAACATCTTTATAACCGCAAAGGAGTTAGATTTCTATGATGCTGACCGTTCTTATGGAACCTTTATATAGAAGGTGATGGAAGTAAACATGCATACCTAATAATTATTATAAATACAAAATTGTCTGTCTAACCGTATGTTAGCTTTCACAGCAAAATTTTGAATACATTTTTCAAACAGATATCTTGTAGGTATCTCCTGACAAAAGACATAGGGCATACAATTCAACGCAGATGAAGTCACTGGTAATAAATAGCTTGTTGGAAATAAGTAGATATATCTCAATTCAATAAAATTTATAGATCCGGCTAAAAAAGTGATCACAGCCATTTCTTTTAGTCCAAAAACGGATGTCCGTCCGTGACGCCTCCATGATTCGGACACGAAATTTTGCGTAATATTAACCTGAATGGTGTCATAGTCGATCTTAACTCTTAAGTTAACTTCTGAACGGAAAGCGATGACCCACTTACACCTCGGGGTTGTGAGTCAGTTAAAAAAAAACCGTTATGACTTGACTGATGCTTACACCGTCATGTAATGACGAACATAACTTTTAACATCTTTTGTCTTGACGATGGATTCTGTCGCTGTTGATCTCTTCTGATTTATTGTTGACATTTCCAGTTCATTATCCATCAACTTTGCCTAAAATTTATGATGGAATAAGAACAGACAGAACAACAACAAAACAGCAACAAAGCACAGCAACAAGGAATAGTGCATGCAGCAACTAAGGCAGCAACAAGCTCAGTAATTAATTAAATTATAAAAAAATTAAAAAATATATTTAATTATAATGCAGTTTCCATATTATTATCTTTGGTGTAACTGCCATGTAGAAGGGATTTTTTTATTACTGTTGGGTTTGCTCTTGACCTCAATCAAGTCCTCAGGATGAAGATGGGGGGCGAAGAAGTCTATTCACTCGTATTTGAAAAGAATTCGGATTGGAAGCTCTCGGAAATACTGACGCAGGCAGGGCATTCCACTCCTTGGCTGTTTGCATTATAAAAGATTCTGAAAGGCGCTTGGTGCGGATAATAATTATGTGGGATGTCAACCAAGAAGGGGTAATATATCCCGCGGTGCGCCTTACAAAAATGTCAAGGTTTTTCCCATGAGTTCTTCAGGATTATGAGGAAAAAATACAATTTGGTCACTTTGTCCAACAATGAGATAATAGCAACAGCTGATATACAGGGTACATTTTACACTAGTAGCTTTTTTTCTATAAACAAACAATTTTTATTGGGATTTCAATATTGGTCCAATTTGGGCTGAAGCACTCCCTTAAGTCCATTTAAGTTAAGGTGGTTGCAGAGGGGTCTATTTTATACAAAACTTTGACGCACAATATGCGTAGACGGTATTAAAGCCTTGAAACTTTTCATACAAATTTTTCAAAGCTTTATGTGTCTTCGTAATCATATTATAAATTGCAAATGTTTTTTGATATGTGACATCTAGATTTTCTAAAAAAAAAAACATATATAAAATATTACTTTTATTAATTCCGTCTACGTGTATTGTGCGTCAAACGTTTGTATGGACTGAAACCACCTTAAACAAGCTGAGCTTAACTAATAATAATAATTTCATCTCACACGACAGAAATTACTAAACGATCTAAAGCTACATTTATTCGCAGATCTAAATGTAGTTTTCAGAAAGGGCTGTCCACTCCGCCCGTATTCAGCCCATTTTCCCAAAGCAAGGTTACTACACGGTGTAACAGCTTCCGACATGAAGCGACTTGTAATTCGCGGATGCAGTGTCTGTGTGCCGGATCCAGGATGTCTCTTCCCTTTTGCTTTCATTCACGCACTTTCTTCTTAATTTTTTGTTTTTTGATCGACGATTTTATTACGACCGTGACATGATTAATTTGTAGGTTTATGATTGTTTGGCACATAATGATGACTGTCACGGATATGATATGGACCGTTTTGATTGCTTTTTTCACCAGTCATAATCATAATCGTGACATTCGGTTTGGGATGTATCATCATCATCATCATCAGCCTATCATCATCCGCTGCTGAGTAAAGGCCTCTCCCAAGGCCCACCACAAAACTCTGTCCACGGCCTTCCTCCCTGAAAGACAAAAGCTTCCTCTCAAGAAAAGCCATGCAATTCTCTAAGCGTAGATAAGCTACTTTATCTCTAAGCGCAAACATTGTCACAACCATACATACATACATACATATTCTCACGCCTGTCTCCCACTGGGGTAGGCAGAGACAACGGAACGCCACCTGCTACGATCCTGACATACCTCTCTAGCTTCCTCCACATTCATAAGACCTTTCATGCATGCTCGTCGGTTTCGGGTAGATCTGACCTGGCCCTTCTTAAGCACGTCACAACCATAGACGTATAAACTAAAAGACCGGCAATATCAGTTACACAAATGGCACCACTTTTTAAGCAAATTCAAGCAAAAGTCGTTCTTAACGTAAGGAAATAGCGGAGTCTTCCAGCTGGAGGTCTGGTGACAAAATGGTTCAAGACGGTATCTGTTTACTATTGACATTTCACTTATTCTAATGGGCGGTTGTCATAAGTCTGAATAGATGGCAAGTAGTGTTGTTACGTCTTGCTTCATAATATTTATCTACCCTATAATAATATATCTATGGTCACAACCTAAAATTCGTCGTTGAAATGAAGGTTATGTCATGACTGTGTCAAACTCATATAAAAACTTCGACGATCGGAAGGATGCGAGAAGGATATTACATTTGTGAGCTCGACGATGTTTTCGACAGCGATGTGATGCTTAGTAAATTGCACTCCTGTCCTCCAATTTCAAGTCATCATAGCAATATTTATCACAATCATCATCATCTCCACCGATAAACGTCCACTGCTGGCCAAAGGCCTCCCCCAAGGAACGCCACAACGACAACGATCCTGCGCTGCCCTCATTCAATTTATCACAATAATTATATATAATTCTTTAACCTCCCTGCTAGAAAAGCTTCTTCTAAAGAACAGGGGTGAGCCATATTCTTGAGAGGAATTTTTCTCCTAGATTCCCCATCTGGACCTGTAAGGAACTTCGTAGCTTATAATGATAGACTGTCTGTCGATGCCTGGTCAGGAGGTAAGGTTAGTGGTAATTCAACAAGTGGCTTGAAAATATGCTTTTTGTCCTCTAACTTGCCTCCACAGCACTATTCCCCGTATTATCCTCCTCAGCTATCTACTTATTGGGCACGCGTGGTAGAGTATCTCTTTCTTACCCCTAATTTATAAGATAATTGTGCCATTCAGGAACGTATATAGGCTGTTAAATGGTGACGTCGAGGGCTCAAAAACAATCTCAATTACATAACCCCTCGCAAATCAGAATGTCGGTCAACGGGTTGCGCAAGAGAGAAAGGTTGCATAAGATACAGCCGGCTTAGAGTGAGACGAGATGTGCTCTTGCGCCATAGTATAGAGTAGGCTGTCACAGATGAGACAGAGCATTTTCTAGTAGTTTTTAAGCTCCGAAAAAATATTTCCTTATCTAATTGGTTATTAAGGCGGCTTAAAAATTCTCCAGGTCTCTACCCGGACATTCGTTTCGTCAAGGTCGTTCGTTCCAATGTCAACTTAGTAGACAGCGTTCACCCGCCCCCCACCCGGCCCGCAACCGCCCCGCGCTCACCCCGCGTCCTAAAATGCATTGCTTGCAATTTGAGTCTTATGATACGATAATAAATCTCGTATTGTATTTTAGGGGAGCACCCGTGCCCGCCCCGCACCCGGCCCACACCCGGCCCGCACCCGCCCCGCGACCGCTCGTCAAAATACAATACTAGATTTATTATCGTGTCATAAAACTCAAATTGCAAGCAATGTATTTTAGGACGCGGGGTGAGCGCGAGGTGGGTGCGGGCCGGGTGCGGGGCAGGTGTGGGTTGTCTGAACGCGGCCTTACAATGAAGTTTGGACTGAAACGTTCTCGATATATCGAAAATGGCTGGCAGCAAGCGGACCACAAGTACCACCAATCCGCACTATAAGCCCGCGTGGAGTATGGCTCATTCCCTCTGAACCTTATTCATGAGATGAGGCTTTTGCCCTGCAGTGGGATTCTATAGGCTATAAAGTTTCTTACTTTTTATTGGGTGAATTTTATTGTACATTTTATGAAACTTTTAATTAAAAAAAATTGACTTGAACTTAAAATTAACAAGAGGTTGAGAAACTCGAAAAGCAAATCGGCAATCATCGAATCATCGGAATCGGTGTGGTCCTAACGCGCTGTAGACCAGGGGATGGGAGAGAAAAGAACAGAGATAAATTTCTTGAGTTTGTAGTTCAAATCGTACTACAACATACGACTAGTAGAAGTGAGGGGTGGCAGGTGAGTTTGTTAGTATCGGTATCGATGAATTCAAGAAGCATTTCAAAACCAATGCAATCGATGAGAAACTGATAAAAACAGTTTCTTTTTTAAAACGGCACGTACAAAGTGATAAATATAAAATTCAAAATGCACTTTATTCTGAGCGTGCGTTATCAGTTTCGTTTTATAATAATCTTGGGAAATTAAAAAAGTATTGATTAGGCATGTACGTTGAAAGAAAGTTGGGAAATTATTTTTCTTTCCTTCGAATTCTATCGATACAAGGAATAAAGGTGGAGTATAGTTGATTCCTCTTCTCCAGCAGAGAAAGGTTTGGTTTTGGCCTAAGGAAGGGACCCTACAGAGCAGACTATCTACACTATTATAAAACTCTGCGACATTGAAGATATTAAAAAAAAAAGTCACAATATTATTATTAGGTGTCCCTGACTCCAAATTACAGATTTTTGGTTTTTTGTCTGGTTGGGTCTTTTTGTTTGTTTGCTTAGCATCACACAAAACCACTGGACCGATTTCGATGAAACTTTTTGTGAAGCTTATGATTAGGCTTAACAGTTGCTAGAAACTACACCTGTACCCGGATTTTTGATATTCGATATATCGAGGTCGTTTCGGTTCGAACTTCATTGTAAAAGAGTTGACTCTAATGGTGACAAAGTCGCGGTCAATAGCTCGTAAAATATAAAGCAATGTTACTTAAAATCCGTTGACCACAATGGTCCCATGGCGTGGTCGAAAAGATAGTTACCGGTTGTAACAAACTTTCTGACGACCAACTATAGACAGTATGGTCGTAATTTTCGTGTTCTCTATTTCTACCTAAATCCGCGTCTGCGCACCGCGGCACGATCTTAAAGATCAAAAGAGGGGAGGAATGTAGGTTGCCGCCAGAGCCTTTGTTCCCTCCCCCCCACTCCCCACTTCGTGATAATTTCCCACTACCACCGAACTGGTATACACCGGTTAATATTTGCGGATTCGGTCTTACGCTCAGAATCCGGTATGAGAAATTTCGGTGATTCAATTATGATGGGGTTTGGAGGAAAATTGTGGTGACATTTTAGTTTATGAAATCGAAGATGATTCTGAGATTTATATTTTTACTAACAAGAGAAAAGATATTAATATACGTAACCTTGAACCGAAAGAAAAAACAAAAAGAAACAAAACTTATACTATAAACAAAAAATAAGGTGCCCAGGAGGCTGGCAGCGTTACCTCTTTGTATGGTCAGACTGATTAGCGAATTCCTCGACCAGCGGGTCGAGGTAGCTGCCAGCCCTCTGGTCACCCGAGACCTCGATAAGGCGCGCGGATAATTCTTTGGATAATCGGCGCGCCTCTGGCCCCCATGGACCCAATGTCTCAACCCCAAACGGTGCAAATATGTAACCCTCGCCGAGGTTTTCCGCTTATCACTCCATACACATCCCACCACCGAAGGGAACAGGATCCAGCCGAATTAGCGTGATAGGTAGCAGTACTCCACTACGTCGGCCCAGTGTATTAGTGGATAACTGGAAACTTGTTGTCGGAGTCCGTAATTCCATTTACATAAGCTTTCCTATAGTACCTTTTGAAGCGTGTAGTTCTAAGTTCACTTGAAGCGCTGCTCAAAATTTGAATTAAACAACCGGACATTTGATAATTATTTACACTACTTCTGTCGTGTCGATAGCAATTAGGAGATTTGCTATGGGTTGAGTGGGCTCATTTTCCGCAAATGGCGCCTATTTTGCGTGAGGTGGGAATGACTACTCCTGCCATCCCAGCTCTTCCATGAAGCCCACCAGCTTGTTAATGCTGCCGAATACTTCAGGAAGAAAGAGATTTGCTAATCAGCAGTACAGACTTTCTGATTGCTCAGAGTACCTACGCCGCACCGGACATATCGGGTGTATAGCACATCACTAAGGGAAGTGTTTTTATCTCTTCGTGTATACTCGGCATTTATATTGCAACTCTATTGTATATTATTTCAGCGTCTCTATCTTCGCCGTAGACATCAAAATTCAAAATAATTTATTCAAAATAATATCACATAAATAGCTTTTTGACGTCATTTTTTGACTCTACCACCGCGTCGGAAGGTGTTCCGTTGAGAGAAGAGGCGGCCAGAAACTCTACATCGACGCCTACAAAATAAATTACCTACTGTATTCCGCGATTTATTTCGGATGAAGTGGGGTAAAGTTTTTATATTTACCGGTCTTTTCGTCTTTTGTTTAAATAGGTGCAAAAATATGAGATAGTGATTGAGGTGGAATTATATCAAAGAATTTCTAAACTAACATTGCAGTGGATGGGGTACATTGCTCGCAGAACCGATAGCCGATGAGACCGAAGAGTTCTAGAGTGGCGACCGCGTACCGAAAACCGCAGCGTGGGTGGCCCCCCCCCCAAAAGGTGGATCGGCGACCTGGTGAAGGCGGTGGGAACATGTTGAGGGCAGCGCAGGACCGGTCGTTGTGGCGATCCTTGGGGGAGGCCTATGTCCAGCAGTGAACAACCATCGGCTGAGATGATGATACTTACAGAATAACACTGACACTATTAACTAAGAGTTTCTTCTCTCACTACGGAAATATAAATAAACGAGTCTTGTCATTTCACACCTAGTTTAAGCTCTTACAAGACCACGAGCTTCCGAAAATAAATCAAACCGGACCATTTGATCCAATCTTTACTTTAAAAAAAGTCGTGAGAATTTTTATGTAACAGCTAAAAAAAATCGGTTTCCATGGTTACGCAACTTTCGCATTATACTATAAGGTCGAGATAAAAAGTGTGGAAGTGATACAATTTTACTATGTCAGTGGGTGAGACATTGCGTAATGGGTTTTTAATTAACTGCGTCCACGCAGGCTTTTGATATGATTTTTTGCATTATATAACCCTGTGAATTGGGTGTTTTGTTTTGGTGGCGAGTACATTTCCTGTTTGAGTTTTGGGAGAGGGGGAAAGAAATTGGGTGTTTCCGAATAAGCCTTAACTTGACCTCGAAAAATCATAAACCAATTAGTAATGATGATGTAACATAATCGTGAGGAAACCTGTATACCTACTATTGAAGAACAAATTTTGATGCGTATGTCTTCTACTATCGAGTTGATGATAAGTCATAAATTTTTTTCAGCCCAGTATTTTGCGTATGTGAAGTCAATCCGCATTGGGCACGCATGGTGAACAATGCCCATACACATTTGAGGGTAGGCTTATGCTCTGCAGTATTACATGGTCCAACTTAATATGCTAACGGATTTTTTAAGAGGACAAACAGACTGACACCAGAAAATAAATCCGCTGTTCTATACAAAACTGCAATCCTAATCGGCCCAAATAAAATGTATGGATTAGTGAACGAATCTACAACTTTAAATAATATAGATATAAAATATGTATTTTTTAGGTCCAGATTATGTTTTTTATTGATTAGTAAGTAAGTAAGTAAATTATTTATTCATAATAACCATCATAATATTACACATTAGCAACGTTGATAACTGTATCAACGTTATACAAAGTACAGTATATTATACCATACAGTTATACAAAGAAAATTAGTTTTTTTTATGTTTTGGAAAGAGGGATAAAGTATGCAGAAGCATATTATTGAAGATATTAGGGTGGAATGACGTATCAAGTAGTTATACTTTATTTTGTGGCTGTCCCCTCCCTATACCTACTTCATAAGAAACCTCTCTACCTCCAAAGACAGCAAAGACTACAGTTTAAAGACAGGAAGAAATGAAGCCTGAACCAAGCCACAAAACTGTTTAAAACTTCGATCGATCTTTCTCCCCAATCGATTCCAAAATCGAATACATCCAATCGATAGAGGTCTACGACGTCACTAGGAGACAAGAAGCGTTCAAAGGTTGTTGTCCGCAGTGAAATTCGGCGTTGTGCCGTACCCGGCGGCCTTCGCGCCGCTTTCCATTACCACATTCGTTTTCTGCTTGCCTGGTACTTCGACTATTTCGTTCGTAGAAAAAAAAAGTGAATTGCTGGGGCGTGAATGATTGGTGCCAATTACTGTTGTTATAATAACCGTTTAAGGTTCAATTTTGTTTAGAATAAACCTTTTTGAAGAAAAATCTGGGTTCTTATTGTGTAATATTTCACGAATCGGTCATTTGTAGAATCGTTCATTTATAAAGTATGTCATAATTTCTAGAATCGATCATTTGTAGACTAACCCGTCGATTCGATCAATCGGTATCAAATTGAGGAGGAGTGTTTGTTTTATATTGGCTATGGTAGGAGAAGAAGATCGAAGTGAATGATGATATTGTGTAAGAATGGAGTGAGTACTGAAATGACGACTAAGAGAGATGAATGGAAGAAGAAAACGTTTCAACCTCAAAATAATGGATGAGGGCAGATAATGATGATGACGATGAATTATTTCCTAAAACTTCATCGGTACTCAAAAATTGATGCTACTAGCCCCTATATTAGGTGCCAGTAGAGTTCAGTTCATTAGTTAAGAGGGGCTCGTTGAATTAGTGGAGCTTCGATATAGGAAACGTTCACCAAAGTTAAGCAACATCAGCTCATGTAACATTACAGGGGTGAGAGCGACACAGGTCACTTCTAAACGTCAAATTTAAGTGAAATAGCGGTTATTTCCATAATATGACGTTTAGAAGTGACCTGTGTCGCTCTCACACCTGTCATGTTACAGGGACAGGTCCAGCCAGCCTTTGAATGGGTGAATGAAACGGTCAGTAAGATCGGTTTTAATTGCATCTGCAGCTAGATCTCTCTACCGGTTTGTTTGCCTCCATTATTAGTTAAGCTATAATTTGTAATAGATTTAATTTAATTCTGTTATCACTATTACTATCACTACATAGTATAAAACATGGTACAATAATATACTGCGCCTGGTATTCTCTTCCGATCACGTGACTGACCACGTGACTGACACAAGCCTACGTCATCATACCCTTTTACCATGTTTAGCGGCCATTTTTTTATGACGTAGGCTTGTGTCACTCTGGGAATAGAAGACCTTGTTTTTTTAGACTATGGTATAAAACAAAGTCGCTTCCCGCTGTCTGTCCCTGCTTAGATCTTTAAAACTGCGCAACGGATTTTGATGCGTTTTTTTTTAATATACAGGGTGTACAATAAAATGGGACAGCTACTTAAAGGGGTGCTTCAGACCATCAAACTGAACAACTTTCTCTATGGGACCAGTATCGAAATCGCGAAAAAAAATCTACTGTCCCATACATTTCAGTCGAGTTATGTTTGCAGTTTTGTATGGGAGAGCGGATTTTTTTTTCGCGATTTCGATATTGGTCCCATAGAGAAAGTTGTTCAGTTTTATGGTCTGATGCACCCCTTTAAGTAGCTGTCCCATTTTATTGTACACCTGTATAGAGTGATTCAAGAGGAATGTTTATATGTACATAATACATGCATAGTTATCAGCATTGCACCCGTGCGAAGACGGGGCGGGTCGCTAGTTGATTAATAAACTTTTCAGCGGAGTAGGAATATTATGATTCTCCCTCCATTATTATAAATTATCTTCTACTGAATTGTTCAGTTAACATTTCCCCGTGTCCTTCTAACGCCGGAGATCGGACGTTCGCGGGCGCGGCGGGTGAACGCTCGCCTCGCGCTATCATCCGTGCTCCGCGCTGCGCTCGCGCATTGCATTTATTGCTGTGCTGTAAGGGCTTCTGAAGTTCTGATAAATAACTCTACAGTACAGTGTCAACTCTACAAGGTAAAATTGATATCATTAGCATTCTTTTCTACAAAGAAACTACCTATCAAACTGAACAACTTTGACTATGGGAGCAAATTGATCGGTGCAAAAAATCTTATATTTAATACTAAACTGCAACTCGACTCAAATGTATGTAACAGCAGATATTTTTTCGCTCCGATCTGTTTGCTCCCATAATCAAACTTGTTCAGTTTGATAGGTAGACTCTTAGTTTAAAATGATGCTAATGATATCAATTTCACCCTGATAGAACCAGTTGATTTTTTTCTGCTATTGTGAACCTATTGTAAAGATAACACCACATATTTTTAACCATTGCTAAATGCAATAAACGACTGTACCGATATGGATAAAATTTGGTACACAGATAGAACATAATTCTGGATTAACAAACGGATACTTGCCTTGCAGACCTATTGGGGCGTCTCAATGAGACCTCTGGTGACCGCAGAGCTGGGAGCTTCCTGGCACAAAGAATCAGCCTCACCATCCAGAGGGGGAATGCTGTTAGCCTGTTGGGCACCATGTCTTGCGGCGACGCTCTGGAGTGTGTGTATTATTTGTAATTTTTAAGTTTAGTGTGTTCCGCGGCTTTTATGTTTTGTGATAAGTTGTTGTTTAATATTAATTATTATATGTTAAATGGATACTCATTATAAATAAAACAGCTACTAAATAATATATATTTTTATGAAAGTACCTACTAGGTTCCATGAATTTCGTTAGGTAAAAAAGCTTACACTTAAATGTTATGAGTTCTAGTATTGCATCCGGTGATTGAAAGAGTCTACAGTTATCTCTAAACCAAAAAATATTAAAAATCCTAAAACTACACTAATAAAGGGCCAGCCCTCCAACACGTGTCTCTCCTATCTCTGTGACCCACTTACACACACATTGACACACGCAAACACACACAAAAGCTTAAAATGTGTGAGTGCGTGGGATGTATTTTAACTCTTCAATGCTGCATCCATGCATTCAAAATACGTTTGTTAGTGTGAGTGAAATTTGGAGTAAACTATTTAAATGTGTGATTTTATCTATGATTCTCTAGGATAGTTCCATGTACTGTATGTTTGGGTGTGTTAAGGTGTGTGTGTGTGCGATTTTTTAAAGTTTTTCTTTTGATAAAGTGTGAGTGTGTTTGTGTTTTTTATGGACGTGGGCGCGACAGTTTTAAAACATTATGTAGTTTAGAGTATTTTTCTTTGACATTTTTTAGTTTAGATTATAGTAAACAACGTTGTTTGGGCTTCGTTGGTACGGAAACTTTTTCCATGTAGAAGCTGATGATGATTTTACCGATAATTATTCTAAGGATCTTAGAAAAGTCCACCTCCTCTTTTATCATGGGTCTCGTATGAAGCTACTAAGGGATAAAGAGTTTCTCATAACACATTTTTTGTAAAGTCTCGCCTCAAATTGCCATTTAACCTTTCTACCAATCCAATTTACATTGGTGGCTGTAGGTAGGTTTTAGCCACCCCGAACGAAAGCACGGTCGTAAGTTTATGTACACAGGGTCTAAGGAAACGTATCATTAACTTTTAAACCACATACTCTATCTATACCCATTAAACTGAAAAACTTTAACTATGGGAGCAAACAGATCGGAGCAAAAAATAAATCAGCTGTCTCATACATTTGCAATTTAGAATGGAACAGCAATTTTTTTTAAATTCTTTTCGAACACCCAGTGTACAATATCCACATATAAATATAATGATACCAGAAGTACATAAATGCAAAAAGCATTCAAAACCAGTGAGATTCCAGGATAAGTATAGCAGACTTTCTCCTGATATGCACCGCAGTGCTAATTCAATTAACGATTCAACGCTTGCTTACATACTTACACACATAATTGGCGCCTAAAAGATAGAAAGGAAAAAGAAATCTGTGTTACAGGTTATAGAGATTAAATTTGTATACCTGTTTAAGAACAGAAGAAATCAAAAACAAACCAATGTTGAATTTAGTGAAAATGAAAATTGAAATTATAGCACAGGACAGACACCAAGAGAACGTCCAAAGATTCGATGGATGAACACAATTCGCAGTGATATGACCGAGTGTAATGTCTCCGAAGACAACGTTAGGAATAGGCAAGGTGGAGAGAAGATAAACGTGGAAGACTTACCCCACAACCATAATTGTGATTAAAAGCCACAGGAACAGAGGGAAGAAGAGAAAATAACAATAAAATTGATTCCGTGTGGTTTCGACATTCGCCATCCTGAATTTCGCCAAGATGCTAAAATATTGTACACTTTAAAATGTGCAGTTGTTTATATTATTGCTTCTTCTTCTTATCGTGCGTGGTTTTTATGTAACAACTACTACCACCAGAGTTAGTGGCCGGGACCAACGGCTTAACGTGCCATCTGAAGTACGAAATCATCTATCTTTTCAGACAATCAGGTGATTCTGCCTGCAATGTCCTAACTAAGTGGGGAAAAAAGCACAAAGTGACATATCACTAGGTATCCCCCGTGGAACCCACGACCTCCGTGTCGAGAGCGGAGGTAGTTAAGCTGAGCATTTAAGGCTGCTAATCATCCCGAAAGGGATTATGTTCGTGAGCTTATGCATGCAAACCTTTCTTATAATGAGCGGTTCTTTTTTAGAGATCCGTACCTAAAGCAACGGGAACCTATTACTAATCCTATGCTGTCCGCTAAGATGTCTTTACAGGGTGTAACAAAACACCCTAGTAATACTTAAGGGGGTGCTTCAGACCATCAATCTGAACAACTTTCACTATGGAGCCAAATGTCGAGAAAAAATAAAAAATTGGTACCATACATTTGAGTCGAGACGGTACTGCAGTTTTGTATGAAAGAGCTGATTTTTTTTCACGATTTCGATGTTGGCTCCATAGTGAAAGTTGTTCAGTTTGATGGTCTGAAGCACCCCTTTAAGTATTACGAGGGTGTTTTTTTATACCCTGTATATGTAGATGCGTTGCCCAGTGCCCGCGCTCCAAAATGGCAATAACAAAGTAAGGTAATTGCCCTTCATTCACATAGTCACGCGCCGTCTAGTGTACGGGGTACACGTTACTACAGGGTGTTAGGGTAAACAGTTGCATTGCTTTAAGGGGCGATTGTGCCCATGATACGGAACATCTTTCCCAAGGAAACCACCAAGAAATTCGCAAAAAAAAATTGACTTTTCATACAAAAGTTCCATCAGCTGATTGCATTTAGTATGGGAAGTCCTAAATTTTTTTTACGAATTCCCTATAGATATGGGTACAATCATCCCTTAAAGTAATGCAACTGTTTACCCTAACACCCTATTATATCACGCCGTTTTAAAGGGCAATGACGTTGGCGTATGACCACTGACTTGAAATACTACGTAAGACGCGTCTATTTGTAAAACGTCATTAGCTGTCGGTCCTTTCACCCCGAAAAATTCTTCGTCTATGTTTCACCCTAACTCTAAGGGCTCCCACACATAACTGCGACGTTGCATCGCATCGCAAATATCTGCCAGCGCCCGATGACTTATTACGATGACATATGAATGATTATTGCACGCAGCGCATCGCAGATATTTGCGATGCGATGCGACGTCGCAGTTATGTGTGGGCACCGTAAACGGCTGCATGTTTTTTAACCGACTTCAAAAAAGGAGGAGGTTTCTCAGTTCGACCGTATATATATATATTTTTTTTTATGTGTGTTCGCGGATAACTTCGTCATTTATGAACCGATTTTGATGATTCTTTTTTTGTTGGAAAGGAGATGTCCCGAGGGTGGTACCATGATAAGGAAACCAGGATCTGATGATGGCATCCCAGAGAAATCGAGGGGAACCTTCGAAAATTGTAGTGCCGACTATTGCGTTTGTTAATTTAAAGCACTCCTATTAAATCGAACTAATGAATTCACCACTGAAAATTGTGAAATAAACAAAATTTTAACAAAAAATTAAAACCGCCTTCAAAAAAACTAAAAAGTTAAAAAATAATATTGCAGCCTATGACTTTTTCGTTCGCATCATAAGAACATTAATTTGTTTTATAGAAGTCGGTGTCAAGCCAAGCCAAAAAATGCAAGCCCTGTCGCGAATCGTACCGGCTTGACAGCGACTTCAATAAAACAAATTAATGTTCTTATGATGCGAACGAAAAAGTCATAGGCTGCAATATTATTTTTTAACTTTTTAGTTTTTTTTCTGATGCAGCTCTTTAGAGTTCTAGCTCCTGGCGCTATCTTACAATCCCCATACAAAAATTGCTGGAAAAACACTCATTAAGCTTTCAGTGACCCTACAGCAATGAATCACTGTCTCTGTAAAGAAACTAAGATCCAACCAGGGTTAAACGTTTGGCAAAAGCATCTATATCTCGGCCAGGAATGTTGGCAGTTATTTTTAACTAGCTCGGTTAAACGAACGCTGCGGTTAGCGCTAACCGAATGAAATGTTTATTTATTGCAGAAAATATTCATATTGGTTGAATTCGATACGTTTTTATTCAAGGGTTTGGAGTGAAAGTGGAGAAAAATTTACTAAATCGATAATAAATTCAGAAGCTTTTATTTCCGTCGCAACAGACCATTTTGCAGGTACTTGTGATTCCACATTCATTGTTGAGCTGCATACATTTTAACCTACGCCAAGCGATAAATGTTTTGAACCCCAGCGTAAGCGAAAAATTATTCGTCTGTGCTTGGATCGAATGTGTCTCGAGAGAATTTATGAAATCCTGTTATTGTTCCTGACCAGTTCAAACTAGAACTTTTTAAACTAACTTAACCTAGGATATGGTGCAGGTTGGTTCCTTGTATTGACTTCTTCATCAACCATGTATTTGAAGGGTGGAGAAAATAAAAAGTATTGGGGCTAGCACAAAAGATCCCACTGGTTCGAAGTGTTGCTGGCTTGCCAGCCCCTACAGTAAGATAAGCATAGAAGATAAGATAAGAAACGGTGAAGGAAAATTGCATACACTGAAGAAGAAATTGTGATGACACCCAATTATGGGAGTCCAGGTTCGAATCCGCACGGACAACATGCCAAGTACCAATGAGTCTTTCTAACTTATGTACGTAATGGTAACGACCTGGTGAAAGCGGCGGGAACCCGTCGGATGAGGGGTCCTTCTTAGGTTATGGCGATCCTTGGGGGAGGCCTATGTCCAGCAGTGGACGTCCATCGGCTGAGATGATGATGATGATGACTATTTTGTATTGTATCCAAGTGGCCCAGCAGTGGGGATGTTATAGAGGCTGATGATGACAGTTGTTTAAAAGCAGTAAAGTTATAGAGGCAGGCGAGTATAACTGACTAAGTCTGGATTACGATCGCGGCCCGGTTACCGCACACGTCCGGCGATATTGAGCCTAGGGCTGTCGATCAGAGAAATTTAAATACACTCATTAATAATACATAGGTATTATTATGTCTTTAATAATCACCAACATCGACCTGAAAGTTTAAGTAGACATCTCAATAACAGCACCTCAAATGAAATGGAATAAAGCTATGCAAAGAAGAATGACGGAGACATTCATGTTTCTTATGCAGTGCTTTTGTCTTCCAGCCCTTCCTGCCCGGACACCTGCACGCGAACGGAGCTAAAAAAATACTAGGCTGGAAAGATTTGAATGACATGCCATCGACTCGATAGAAGAAAGTGCTTTTGTGATCGAAAGACTGGCCACCTATTACGTCTTCTTGTAGTACCATCTCCTATCGGAGATTGCTTATCATTAGGGCTATTTGTACCCTGGAGACTGCAGGAACTATTCACACAAGTTCTTAAACCAGAAAGTCTTTCTTCTACCAGACATTAGTCTCCCTAAAATTTTTCCCTGCGGAACAATCTGCAGAAGGTTGAATTTTTCACTTCTCATAATATGACCGAGGTATTGTAGTTGTTGAGTTTTTATCAATTAACACAATAATTCTATCATTCGAAACTTTCAATATGCTAAAGGCGGAGAGCAATTTGGTCGCTTCATAAAAATACTTAGTATTTTTTGTAGAGCTGAACTAACTTGACGGTAGAAAGTCGTAGCAAACCTTGTAACCACCCCAAATGGGATGATGATAGTGAATTCACATCAAGCTATACAAAACCAACATATAAGCTGGCCGCGCGACATTACAAGTTACTCGACCTACGCGCGGCCAGCTTATTTTGATTTTGTATAGCTTGATGTGTCGCCGTGTGTACACTGTACATTCTGTGGGTTCTTATTCTTTCGATTACGCGACTGCTAATATTTATAGAAAAGAAGTCAGGTACGCAGGATATTTTGAAGTACATGTGCTAAACACAGATGCACTTTCTCGTCCTAACCCTGCTGTCTCCATGTCTGATGGATAAGAAGACCGTTACGATCAAAGGTGGGGTCAGATGGCAGCCGACATTTTGGCAGTTTGGACGTCAAAGATGTGTAAGACGCCTGAAGGAATCTGTCCTTTTACGACACTCGTTTTTCTATACGGATTATTATTATAATATTATCATTATTTTCTATGGGTATTTCTAGCCGCAGCCAGTCCAGCTTTTGACTCGCTGTTTAATGCTGACTAGTAAAGAATTAGCAATATTTTTCAAAAGTACATCTCTTCCGGAAACACTATTTTTAAAATACAGCAAATTTTCTCTGAATGTTCAGCTGCATCCCTGATCGAGCGGTGCAAGTGCAGTGTATATTTATATCGGCCCAAATTCTAAAGTGGGATGCGTTTGTGGGGCAACCCTGTCCCTCGCGCCCGCTCACTGCTTATGGGTTCCTGGTACTTCTGACTATTTTGTCGACGAGTTTGTCGTGGCGCTTTGTCTATTGAAGAGATAGATGGATTTCTTCCTACCACAGAGTACTTACTACCGTTCCTACTTTTATATTTTATCGATACACGCACGACAATAATACCTTTCGGGCTAAGTAGAAAGCTTGCTACTACTACAACTTCTGTTTTTAGAGAGAATTCAACTGAGTTCTGAGTTTTTTGAATATCTGTGACTGACCCCTTTTAAGTAGTTGCATTATGCAAGCATGCATGAATAGAATTCCTTCTATCCTTTTAGGTTTTTTACGCAAAAATACAAAAAAAATCACGTTCTTCTAACATTATTCATACCCAAGCAATTACCTACTTAAGTTAAGCATATTTTAATGTTGTACTAGTTTGTGTTAATTAAAGATTAACCTTTGTTAATCAGTCATAATTTTGAGATCGATCACTGCCTACATTTTTATAAACATTTTTCCAGTCTTATGGTAATGAGTTATGATTATGATTTATGAACCAGAGTTTTTCTTGACAAAAAATGCGAATTTGGCATTTTGAATTTTTTTGCATTATAATATGAGTCATCCAAATCCAACGATGGAGTCAGCATGAGCCATATCGCATGGCAACCAGTTAGCAATGGAAAATGGACACAGACAGCATCAAACGATTCTGAATCTTTATGTCATCCTAGTACTAGTGTAGAACTCGTGAATCATCCTGGTACATCTTTTAGTTTCGTGACTATACCCCATGTGCGCTGTCACTAACATTATAATAGACAATAACGTTTATGCAATCCTAGTATTTTGCCTACGTTGTAACAGTTGTTTATTTCGACCAGTTTCACGTACGTTAATTAAATATAATCCTGTATTAAATCCCTTGCTAGCTTTTATTATGTCAACAAAACAAAAAGTGACAGCATGAGATTTTGGTGGATTATCTTTAATGAGCGCTTCTGCAATTGAGTGTTAGACTCGCTCCGTTTCTGGGTGCTTAGAGCCTTTCTTACAACTATCGAAATATAAACAGACCAGAATTGCTATAGGATAAGATTTCATTCCCAAAATGCCTGAAACTCAAAATAGCAGATTTTACTAATGACTGATTTATGGACAATACCTATTTTTCCTGCTCAATATCTAAATGAGCCTTTTCTGGGGCAAAAATGCTAAGAAATCTTCGCAGTAAATTCGAGTTAATTATAATTTAGGAAGCTCAACATTAAAGATGTTTAAAAAAACTTATAGGTTTTCTTTTAGTTCTATCGAACAACAAATCTACAGGACTATAGACAGTCAAGTGTGGAAACCACCATTGACACATTCTATGACTACAAGACTACAACCCACAAAAGTTGTCTTGGTACCTGGTTTAAACATCACCGAAATATTATTGTAGGTATTTATAATTTATTAAACTAACTATTTACATAATAATCTACTGTTATGCCTTAAAACCTAAACACAAAATGGTTGTTCAATATATAAAAATGTTTAAAACTGCATTTGCAGGTCCTAAGATATCTTCTGTAGGCTTAAGAACTCAATCTCATAAAGTTGACACTTTCGAATCACATACAATATGACAAGAGCCTTTTTCCTTTCTTTTTGAAAGGAAATCCACAGTTTCAGTTGCATTAAAATCTGCCCTCCAACAACATAATTGATTAGTATAATTCCATACAATTTTCATATCTCTAATTTGATCTATACTTACAGTACCATCCGTTGTACGTCACGTCTTCCAGTTTCCATGATCTTGGGAGTCAATAAATTAGATTCGTGTTTGTTTTTACGAGCGGTTAGCACGCGATATCCTGAGTTATATCTGACTATCTTGTTCTAGTATTACGGAGTTTAATGAGGCAATCAATGATAAGTAAATAAGAAAAAACTAGAATAGGTACGATAATGTCGATAGCGGAAGATTTTTCATCGCTTATGAATATAAAGACAATTAAAAGAGCAAGTTGTTCTGTAGGATTTAATTGCAGGGCTGGCTTCTTACTAATAAAATCTTTCTAATATGCTGACGGTTTTTTAAAGGGATGATCAGACCTTCTAACTGAACAATTTTCTTCATGGGACCCACATAGAAATCGCGGAAATATACAAATGTTCCATACATTTCGGTCAAGTAGGTTTGCAGTTTTGTAAAGAACAGCTGTTTTTTTTTTCGCGATGTCGATGTTAGTTTCATGTTCTGATCATTCCCTTAATAAACCGTCAGAATATCAAGAAGGACCATATAGGTTTATGGAATTGCAGTTATAATATTTTGAAGTTACCTCGACCTCATAGCTTAACGAATTCTGTCTTACGGCATATGGTTTTTGGGCGCATCTTGACAACACGTTCCGACGCGGTGGTAGGTTCAAAAAATCATTTGACGTTTATTTAATACTAGCGGCCCGTCCCGGCTTCGCACGGGTGGACGTCTAATCTTTTCTAGCAATAAATATAGCCTATGTTACTCAGGGTGAATGCAGCTTTCTAATGGTGAAAGAATTTTTTAAATCGGCCCAGTACTTTTTGAGCCTATTCATTACAAACATACAAAAATAGGTACAAATCTTTCCTCTTTATAATATTAGTGTAGATGATGTATGCTTCAAGCTTCTATATCGAATAAGTTATGTTGGCTTTGACTTCGACTATCTAGAACCTCTACGGATCCTCTTGCCAGATGCTGGTTTGAAGTTCTAGTATAGCAGCCTACGCTACGACGAACCAATGATACCCGGGGCGATCCACTGGACTTCAGCTAAGTAGGCCGACCTCCCATAGTGCCCCATCTTTCCTTATAAGGATAAGGAAGATTGGGTAAGGACCCAATCTTGACCCCACAAGGTGGACCGACGACCTGGGGAAGGTGGCGGGAACCCAGTGGATGAGGGCAGCGCAGGAACGGTCGTTGTGGCGATCCTTGGGGAGGTCTATTTCAGTGGACGTCTATCAGCTGATATGATGGTGAACCAAACCATCGATCATCTATAAACCCAAGGAAGTAAAAATTTGTCCCGGAAATCACAATAACGAAACAACCTTGCTATTATAATACTTAATCACAGCCTGGGTATAAAATATGAATTCTATACAATGGGATCTACAGGTTTTTTCCGATGCAACTGCACGCGATGGTAAGTAATGGAAGGGCATGGAAAATGAGGAAGGAGTTCTACTTATGAGTCAGTAGATATTACACAGTAATTATTACTACTTACAATACGGACACCCCCCTGCTCCCCACCAGTTTACCTCACCCCTCTCAGTTACAGCATGGTTACCGACAGTATAAGGTAGTGCAGTCTTTTCGCACTCTCATTTACTCAGTATCGTATGTCTCACCTGGACTTGTATTGTAAGAGTGAGCTCAGTCGTATCTTCTTATCGTGTGGGCAGAGCCCTAGTGTCAGAGTTTTCTCAGACCGCCTTACGGCCTCTGACGTAGTTTTTATGTAACGACTACTACCACCAGAGATAGTAGCCGAGAACAAAAGCTTAACGTGCCATCCGAAGCACGGAATCATCTTTCTTTTCAGATAGATGATTCAGCCTGCAATTTCCTAACCAACTAGGGAAAAACGCTCAAAGTGACATATCACTAGGTGCCCCCCGTGGGAATCGAACCCACAACATCTGTGTCAAGAGCCCAATGCTCGTAACCACGGAAGCAATTTGACCAAAATACTGTAAGAATCCGTTAAAAATTTTGAATTTAAGATTGAAGTCCTGTTTATTTTTACTTCATACACTTTGGTCTTTTATAAACACGGCATTATTTTACTATCTATTAGATTTTGAGAAATATGAGTTTGTAAACATCATTATTGTACTAAAAAGAATGTCATACGATATAGCCACCTCTGACGTCGGTATCAAATACATCGATTAATAGGTATTTTGCATTTTTACATAATCTTGCGTCTGCAGTTTTTTAGTGCAATGGCACTCGTGCAAGTTAGAAATGAACGGGTATTGCGGAAAAAAAGGATGGATGAGTAATTAATTTATTATGATTCTACACAATCATAATTTATAACTGCCTGTTTACCGCGACTTTATCTAAATTGAATTATTATATCGATGTCCTTCCTTAGTTTACAAGCTATCTTTATCCATACCGTCCAAGTTCATTAAAATCGGTCCAGCGCAGCCGGTTCACCCAAGAATAAAAAAGTATTAAGTGGTATATAAGAAAGAGTTTTATTCTTTTTATACTGTGGGCAGCAAGCCCTGGTCACATTATAAGAAAGAGTATCTATTATGCCCTGGTGTCAGAGATTTTTCAGACCGCCTTACGGCCTCTAACGTAGTTTTTATGTAGCGACTACTACCACCAAAGATAGTAGCCGGGACCAACAGCTTAGCATGTCATCCGAAGCACAGAATCATCTTTCTTTTCAGACAATCAGGTGATTCAGCCTGCAATGTCCTAACCAACTGGGGAAAACGCACAAAATGAGGTTTCTCCCGTGGGAATCTAACCCACGACCCCCGTATCAAGAGTCCTATGCTCTTAACCATTAGACCACGGAGGTAGAGTAAGTAAGAGTACTAAGTACTTGTGCTGTGTACTGTTTTACATTTAACTAGTGTATTGACCCGCCCCAGCTTGTTCCCTTTCTATAATACAAGTAAATAATGTATACTCATCAACCTTCCGGAAGAAATTTTCTAAATGACAGTGAAAACCACATCAAATCCATTGCGTGTATTAAAAGAAGTAAGCGGAGAAACAGAAATGGTGAGAATAGCGGATAGCGACTTTGTTTAATACTATTAAGATTAGAGAAACATGATTATTTATTAAGTACTTCATACTACAGTCACTGTATTTGAAAGAGTATCTAGTAATACATTATACATACTACAGTCATACTTGCCAGCTTCCTGATACATACATACAAACACATTACATAAATATCAACGAGGTAAAGTTAAGTAATGTTGCGGCAATCGGCTGGTCATATCTGCCCAAGAACTGACAAGGGGTGGGGTGTCAGAGTTTTAGAGTGAAGACCACGAACTGGTAGGGGTAGTGTGGGACGCCCTGCTGCCCGCTGGACAAACGACCTAAAAAAAGTAGCGGGTAGCGACTGGATGAGGAAGGCCGAGGACAGAGTTTTGTGGCGCGCCTTGGGAGAGGTCTATGTTCAGCAGTAGACGATGATAGGCTGATGATGATGATGATGAATGTTGCAGTCAGACTTTTGCCTACAGGAATTCTGAAAAAATGTTTTTCGTAAGACGAGAGACAAATTAACTTTTTAAAACCGTCTTTTCAGGACGTCTCTCGTTCGTGATAGATTGTCAGTATAAATAAATGTCAGTCAAGGTGATCAGGGAGACAATGCGATGTATTTCGGGTACGGTATCACTGCCAATTAATGCCGCCAGGTAAAGCAAATGTTTGGTCAAATGTTTGTGTGTTTATCGTTTAAATACTTACCTACAAACTACATTACTATCATTTCAGACAAATAGATTGACGTTGCTGCGTAGATAATCTGAAAATGAAGTCACAAATCCTGAAAACAGTTTCTTAATGTAGATAACTTGTAAAGCATCGGAATCACAAAGTTGCAAGCTCCAACTCAAAATTGTATGGGGGCTTACGGGCTGATTCAGGAGATTTTTAATTTGTAGATACCACCTCTTTGTAAGATGATGGTAAGATGCTCAATTGGAAAGGACGTGGCATAATGTGTGGTGGTTCATCTCACACGTATGTTTTGCCGACGACATTATCGACATGGCGAAATCGCTGCAGGACATCAGTGTGGGATGCTTATGCTTCCCGTCGATCTCGACATGAACTTAGACAAGACGAAAGTCATGCTTAATTCTCATGTCGAGCCAGAGGCAGTATGTGTCAGTGAGGCAGCGGTAGAAGTTGTGCAAGACTATGTCTACCTTGGATAAACTATAAGACTGGGTAGAAACAACTTCGACAAGGAGGCCGCTAGGCGTATCCAACTAGGATGGGCTGCTTTCGGGAAACTACGTCATATATTCTCCTCGGCCTTACCACAATGCCTCAAAACGAAGGTGTTCAATCAGTCTGTTCTGCCAGTGATGACCTATGGTGCGAAAACGCGGACCCTGACGATAGGACTAGTTCATCAATTCAAGGTCGCTCAGCGAGCTATGGAGAGAGCAATGCTCGGTGTTTCTCTGAGAGATCACACTGTAGTCTTTGGAGATCACATCAGAAATGAAGTGATACGTCAGAGAACTAAAGTGGTTGACATAAGTCAAGTCAAAGTCAAAAATAGTTTATTCAATATAGGAGCTTGAAGAACACTTTGTTAAACGTCAAATCTTTTTTTGAAGCTACCACCGCGTTGGAACGTGTTGTCGCTGTAGAGAAGATGCGGCCAGAAACTCTACAATATAACACGACTTAATAACTAAACAATATAAATTCTTATGCTAAGGTTATGTGTACAATAATACATAGTCTATTTAATAAAATAATTGATACTATACAGTACTATAAGTTAGTGTCACTCAGACCCAAGCATTTCGATCATTGAAATAATCATCCAGTTTTTAATATGTTTTTTTACAGAGGACTTTTTTAATCTGAGTTTTAAACATGTTTTCGGAAAGATTTAAAATGGTCTCGGGGATTTTATTATAACAACGTTTACAGTGACCCATGAAAGACGTGTTGACCCTACTAAGCCGAAAGTGTGGAGAGCTGCATAGCTGCATGGCTCAGCTTATTAGCAAATAAATTGGTGAACTATCTATTTTTTTGCCTTTGTTAGTCATCCAGTAAAAAAGTAGGCGGGGCCTGTTTAAATCTTCAGTCTACCGTTGTAAGCAACGTCAGCTTGGCATCTTCGTTCGTTATCCGATGCTCGCAGACGATGCGAAGCCAGGTCATCGTCGGACTATGCAACTAAATGCAGCTATGGCTATTTTGGGAATATCAAAATAGCTTTGTAGTCAAGAATCTATTTGCGTTATCTGTCCTGTTGGATACCTAGCTGATTCTTTGATCGTATAGCTTGATCATGATTTATATTTACTCATCATTCTCTTACGCAGCGTGGGTAGGCCCCTCACATGGTGGACCGACGACCTGGTGAAGGCGGCGGGAAAACGTTGGATGAGGGCAGCGCAGGACCGGTCGTTATGGCAATCCTTCGGCGAGGCCTATGTCCAGCAGTGGACGTCCATCGGCTGAGATGATGATGATGATTCTCTTACCCATATTTGGGGTCAGCCCAATAAACAGGGTGTAAGTGATAACCTAGCAAATACTGAAACGGTGAACTCAGACCATCAAACTGAACAACATTCACGCGAAAAAAAAATCTGCTGTCCCATACATTTGAGTCAGGTGGGTACAGCAGTTTTGTATGGGACTTGAAAATGCAGGTATATAGGAAAGGTAAATAAAACATGATTTTTTATTTTTATATTAAATAGGTATATATTAAATTTAATTGCACCTATAACATCGATATTACTCGGCTTTCCTAACCGCTTAGTATTAACATTATTGTCAAAAAATAATTACAAGGCCTCATACATTTCGGAAAAGTATTTTAAAGCAAAAATATACATATTTCTAAATAGTGATACGAAGGTGCAGTTATTTGAATTAATATTTAAGAATGATATGAATGGATTTAAAGATTTTGATGGAAAATATGTTTAACTTGTTTTTTAATAAATCATGTATGTTTTTAATAAATCATACATGTATATTTTCATAATGTTGTTTAAAACATTAATATTTTTTGAAAATTAAAAAAGTCAAATAAAAAAATATTAACAATGGAAGGCGCACATGCGTAGTCTTTGGTTTAGAAAATAAAAAATAAACGATTTGATCTCATAGCACCATCTGGTCGACGTAAAAAAAAAAACAAAGTATAATTTAATACAAAATCAACAAAATGCCAAGGAGTTAAAACAGTAAAAGTAAACTTTTTAGGCCTTTTCTAAAAACATTACCAAAATACAACAGTTTTCAAAATAGTCTCGTGAAAATAGATTTTATATATTTTTAAGTTATATTTATTGTACTGTATATCAAAATTTACATATTGTGAAAATATTTATATATTATGCGTAATGCGATATTAAAAAGATATATTCATTATGAAACACTGTTTACAGTAGGACGGAGTAGCAATGCGACTATTTTTTTCTACATTAATATGACTTCCACGCATCAAAAATATATAATTATAGTATACTTTTCATAAACTCTCCTCTTATGTATAAAAATTGACGTGTATCTGTCATATTTCCTATATTTTATTTATTATTATTATTGTAGGATTCAATGTGGTAACTTTAAGTTTCGAAACCCGTTTCTGTGATAGTCAGCCCTAAAAATGTAATAGGACTTCTTGCCTGTTGTCGGCCAGTATAAAAATGTTATAGGTTTGACACAACATACTTTTTTATACTTTTCTTTATATTTATTGTATTTATGTCCAAGCAGCCTTAAACCCGTGCTTTAAAACAAAATTAAGTAGCGTTTAAAGATTTACATTACGTTTTTAAATTTTAAACATAAATAACTCCTTGTACGTTCCGGCAATGCCGCTAAAATAAAAACAATGATTTTATCATACTTATTTTTTTAATTTAAAACTTTATAAATGTTAACTCATCGTAGACAAGAAATCTAACAAAAAGATATCTTGATAAAAGGTACTTTTTTAGGAATAAAAATAATTAGAACTCAACAAAATTCCTATGAATAACCCTCTTCTAACTCTATTCGCTTAGCGTTATTTTAAAAATAATTTTATTTACACATTTATTTAAATCACTAAAAAGAAGTAAAAGATTTTTAACAAACAATAAAATTAAAAAAGACAAAGCAATAATAGGACTCTTGCGCAAATAAATATTTGAAATAAGTTTGTAAGTAATTAAAAAGAAAATTACTCAAAAAAACATTCCTGAAAAGACTTCAAGGAGTATTCTGAACAAAACATTTAACATTCAGATTAACAGACAATAATTATTATAATCATAAATTAATCCTAAAACATTCGATCAAAATTACTGATCCAAAAATTATATACAACCAATTTACATAATAGTTACAAATTAAACTATTTATTCTACTATATATTACAATAAACTTATAATTAATTAATAAACTAAAATAATTGAATGACGCATGACATGATTTACGATTTTTTTATCAGTCATTATTTAATGGAGTTTAATGCTTTTGACAACCCTGCCAAAATGATAGCTAGCGACATCTATTATTTTATTTGAACATAAAAAATAATTTAGGATGTTTCTTTTTTTTTATCGCAGAAATCAAAAGCTAAAAAACATTTTTTGGGTTCTCTTGATTCCTGCGTTTAAAAAAATGGTATAAACAAAAAATTATGAAACGAATTATCTACAGCAGCCTTTTTGCTTAAAATAAGACCTTATTGTTATAATTTTAATGAACATTTTCGAGACAATGGCAGTGATCGTGTGAGCTTTGAGGCGAATCTTTTCTGCTATGTTTGAGATCACTTCTTTGCAGTTAGGATTCGCGTCAGATTTTAAGGTTATATTTGACAGGAGGGTAGAAACAGGGGTGACAAAATATGATTTGTTGAAGTTAAGCCCGTTTCCCAATTTCGAATTGATTGGTGGTCAATTTAGCCTGGGTCGTTGGACAGGAATATAAGGTTTGTTAAAGTCTTTTTATGTGCGTTACGCTTCATTAAACGTCATTTGACTCTGAAACCCAACTCGGCTAAAAGAAACCATTACCTTCAATGGTACTCTTAAAAAGTCGTTTATAGTTTTACCAACGCTGTGCTTATGTAAAAAGTCTTGTAGTAAGAACCTACACAAAAAAAAAAACTTGTTTAATCATCTCAAAATGTATAAACAAAATGTTTAAAAAAATATATTCATTTTGAAAATATATATACCTTAAAGACCACAGCTTCTTCTGATATTGTATAGAGAAATTATTCTTAGGCAGGGGTCACACTAACGCCTAATGTCATTAATTTAATATTTATTTTCAACATTTATTTAGAAACAAGATCAAATTTCACGCGTTGATTAATGGCACTATACGTTAATGCAGCCCTGCATTCGAACCCGGAAATTTTAATTGTGTTCTTTTTACTATTTATTTCATAAATATAAAACTATAGCAGTGTCACCCCTGGTTCTAAACCCTGTCTCAGACTGTTCTTAAAAACTATCCGTAGATAAGTATATATTTTTTTTTATATAAAAAATTAAACTGTAAAAATCACATAGTAATTTCTCTAACTATACTTAGTTAAGGAGGCGTCACTTAAGTATTACGTTTTTAAGTTTAGTTAATGCACAATTATCACACGGAGATGCGCACGCGGCCCTTCGCTCCGTCTCAGCGGTGTCTGCAACAAAAGACAAGGACAGAATTTCAAAACAGTAAACTGACTCAAAATGCATAAAACTAAATTTCAAAAACATTGTATTAATATTTTAAACCTACAATAATTTTATTTTAGTATATTCGTGTAACTCATTCGATCATTCATTCAATGGTTAGTAATAGATTAGAGACAGTAGAGATTTTTTAAATTAGCGTAAAAAATTTTTTTATTATTATTATTAGTGAGGGGCTAATTCTGTAGTACTAAAGAAAAATATGATATGTCACGTATTTAATTTTACACCTTTGTAAAATTTAATGCGTGACATATTATTAAAGGAGGTGCTTAAAACAAACAAAAAAATTATAGTCCCTACATTTAATAAATTTTGACATTTTAATTTGACCAGAAATTCCGAACTAAACATAGGTACTTAGCTAAAATTAGGTTTTTATAAATTAATGCATTTTGGGAGAACTTTGCCCAGCAGTGGGTAACAAGAAAAAAAAATTATTTGGCGGGCGACCATATTTCGGTCAGATGATAAAGGGAGTCGCAGATCAGATGGTAATGGGTTATGAACACAAATGACTATGAGGAATGGTGGCGTAAAAAAAGGAGACCTATGCCCAGCAGTGGGTTGGTGTGGGCTTATTTGATTTGACTTATCAGCATCATCATCTCAGCCGATGGACGTCC
Source organism: Agonopterix subpropinquella (assembly GCA_922987775.1). NCBI lineage: Eukaryota > Metazoa > Arthropoda > Insecta > Lepidoptera > Depressariidae > Agonopterix > Agonopterix subpropinquella. The sequence goes on along the minus strand of OV277694.1, from coordinate 14,185,016 downwards.
ACTGCTGAACATAGGCCTCCATTTGACTTATGGATTGATTTTATTTATTTGTGTATATATAAGCAAAAATTGTACACTTAAATTTGACCAGAAATCAGAATTTTATTGACCTTGTAACAGAAAATGCTACACTATACAAGTTTAAAGAATCTTTATTTATACTTAAACTCATTTACATTTACAATAAGAAACAAAATATTTATTTTGATAGTAACCATCAAGCGCAAAAAGTGGTGAATTAAATTGTAAAGAGCTTTAAAAAAACATAGCATGACAGGTAGTACACCATTAAAGTGTACACAAACAACCAATTTACCTAACCCAAAATGAAACCAACAAAAAACTGCATGGTCCACCGCCAAAGTGTGTCAAAACAGATTGAGAAGGTATTGCATAAGCGCGGAAGCCCAGCGACCGACTTTCACGTTTATGCAACACTATATAGAATTATATAATGGGTCTAGAGACCTAGTCCCACAAAGTTATGTCATCGTCACAATTTTTGACAGTTGAAGTTTAATGTTAGATAAGTGGAACGTGCGAATTGACAGATTTTCGTGTCAAAAGTCACGAGGTTTTAGGTTAACAGTTAGTTTAGGTGTATTTTTTAATTTTTGTGACCACAACGGCTAAAACGGTTTCGTGTATCATCATCATCAGCTTCGTCCCACTGCAGGGCACACGCCTACCCTCACTATTACGGGCGTTAGTTCACCACGCGTGCCCAATGCGGATTGGTAGAGTTCACAACGTACCTAGTACTTCCTATTTCTATATGAGTAAAGTACAAATATTTATAGTTGTCATACATACTACAGGACATTTTTCTCCGCGTGCGTTTGCGTTTTTTTACTAGTTTCTGACTAAGTCGTTTAATTTAATATATAATTTTTTACTTTTTAAAACCAAACTTCAAAAGATTTTTAACTTTATAAATATATATTTGTTTTAAATAATGATGACCTCATGATTTTGTAAAAAAAAATGTCCGAAGTCACCATTCATCTTTTAAAAAAACGTACCTACAGTTTGATACAACTACAAATTTCAACCGTAATTTCAATGAAGGCTGAAGATTAAAAAAAGAAAAAATAAAATTAAATAATCCTATAGCAGCATCATAATTCTTAACATCCATGTTCAACAAATAAAATTGACCTACTTCGTCAGATCAATAACGAAAAAACATAGTAAATACCAACGTAATAATTATCAAACATGATGTTCCGCGTTTCCCGTCAGAGAGCAATGGCCAGGGTTTCGGCTCCAGGGGTCATCGACCGTGATGCACTGGAGATTTTTCTATAATTTTTCTCTCTATGGCATTGCAGAGTTATTCTAATAATTACTATTAGACTAATAATACAAAAATATAAATTATAATAAAACTTATATTACTTATACAGATTGTAATAAAAAATATAAAATTATTAATACATGTTTATTAAAAACTAGAATTTACCGCGACTTCGTCCACACAAGTTATATACAGGATTTTAAGTCAAATCTTAAGCTATCAAACAAAAAAAGTTTCATTAAAATCGGTTCAGTAGTTTTTGCGTGATGCTGTTACAAACAAACATTTACAGTTTTATTATTATATTATTGTACCTATAGAAAACAATTTACTTTGAATTATTCTAACTTTGTATATTTAATAAATCTATTCTGTAATCTGTAGGGTTAATTTCATAAATGCAAGTAATGTGCCCAGGTTAACAATTTTACTGGTAAGCACGCAAAGTACACGCACGTAAGTTTTTTTTTTGCAAACTCTTTAAGATCTCAATTTTTTTACGGACGTACAATTAAAGAATTTTACTAAACTGGACATTTTCATATTTTACTATTTTGGTCGGACATTAAGGTTTATTCAAATGAAGAAAAATAAGTGAATTGCCCTAAGGAGATCCAAGATACCTACTCCAAAACTAATAAATGGGGGATAAAGTTAGCAAACATTAATTTTTAAATGGTTTTATTTAACTTCACTTCATATATTTTATTTATTTATGCAAAATCTTTTAAACAAAACTGCAAATGGTTACTAACATAAATTAGAATCCAGTATGATTCTCATAATTCCCCAAAAGGATCATTCCCTAAATTTTTGCCCCAAAAAGTTGTAAACCAAACAAACGCGTTTTGGATGCCGATGCCGGTCTAGAGGTCGATGAACCAAGTGTGATTTTTTTATGACTGCTCTCTAGCTGGGACTCGTACATATTACGTGTATCGACCTTGAATGTAAATATTTTAATGCAGCTCGTTGATGAATGAATGCAGAACCAGTGCACTGTACGTGCAATATTTAGGTTGAAATATTTTGATGAATCATACAAGTGCAACTTTACGGTAAAGAGGCGATGTTATTTAAAAAAAATAGTTGAGTGACATTTTAGATGACACAATACATGACATTTTGGATGACACAATACACAATCGATAGTGTTCCGTGTAGAGGGAGAAGTAGTAGAGGTCGTTTGTTATATTCACTCAATAAGAGATGCACATAGCGAATTTACTCTAGTTAAAAAAGGAGATCGATACTTTAATGCTGTCCTTATCGACGTAACCACTTTTCGTACTACGGCCACATGACTCCGGAGTTCCTTCATATAAATTGGTATTACAAGTGGCGACAGGCACACTCCCAGTCACACTGGACAGAGTCCTGGTACTACTAGTGAAACGTGGATGTTCTGGGGTTTCAGAATATCTCTGACTACCCCTCGGGGAATATAGTCGTGAGCATATGCATGCATGCATATTGGTAGTGGAAAGTTTATCCATTAGCAACACCATAGCTGTCAATATTGGTCAGATGATGATGAGACAAACCATAGACGAATAAAAAGAAAAATGCCCCTTTTTTGCCTTCAACTTCAATGTGACTGTTTTTTTTTTCGTATTTAATATTGCCATCTATCTGTTTAACATTTTAATAATCTTGAAAAACGATCGAAAAATGCAATATGTAGAAAGAGCTGATGAGCGTTGCTACAACCACACCCTTTAAAATAAGTAGGTACACATTTCGTATGGGTCCTTCTTAATATGCTGACACTTTTTTAAGGGGATGATCAGACCGTCAAACTGAACAACTTTCTCTATGGCACAAACATCGAAATCACAAAAAAAAATCAGCTCTTCCATACAAAACTGTAAACCTACTCGAGCCAATATTTTTTCGTGATTTCGATGTTGGACCCTTAGATCAAAGGTTGGACCCATAGAGAAAGTTGTTCAGTTTGATGGTCTGATCATCCCCTTAAAAAATCGTCAGCATATTAAGAATGACCCTGTATAGTTCTCGCACTAACATCAAAATTCAAAAAAGAAAATTGAAATTGCATTTTTTGGTCGAATACAACAAAGGTCCTACTTAGGACAGTTTTATATGGAACTGCATATAATAAGGTGTGAATGCGGTGTTGATTTCTTTCAGGGATAAAATAAGTAATATAAAAGAACAAGTTAGTTACAGCTTTTCAAATATTTGAAAATGAATATAGTAAACAGTAATTGTACGAACACCCACGATGTCAATGCATTGAACTAACGTGAAACAGAGATGTAGGAAACATGGATGCGCCGGCGCCGATTGAAAATATTGGATACCTATTTCTATTTATTTTTATTTTTTAAACACATGACAATGAACTTAATGATAAATACAACAGACGAAACTCATCATAGTCATTTTTGTTATATCTTTTTCAGCAAATCTACGTCACGAAGACTATAAAATTTAATGTCTAGCTAGGGCCCTTTTCCGAAATTCTTTGATAATACCTAATTTACGATTTGTGTAATCACAAAGCTAACAGAAATCAAATAAATGAAATTACAAAAATTCTAGATCTTGAGAAGCTATTAACTATTAACCTAGACTTTAGAACTTTTCTCTTGTGTCGAAGCTTGTTGCAGATTTGTTTAAAATAAATATTTTTTTTTTATTTAGTTAGATTTTTATTTAATAATATTAACTATTAAGCTATATTTGTTTAAAATCAATGGCCCGGTATTAAATTGAATTCCAAAGTAACTAAGTAGTTGAAGCATAGTATTGGACAACCCTCAAAATGAAAAAAAGGTCGTGATTTTATAGTATATCTATACTATAGGTATGTAATAAATAACATGAATATTAAAATTAATTGACCACAATCCCTATCGTTATTCAAATTAAACTCTAAAACTTTTAAGTGTCACCATATTATAAACCATACTATCTTTAGTACAGTAACAAAACCATTCAAAACAATCTCAAACATCTCATTATAAACAAACAACTTAAAAAACCGACCGACACACTAACATAACTTATGCAATTAATGACATTGGCGCATCGCATGCTTCCCACATCGAGATCAATGCAAGTGCATCGCACGAGTGACGTAACGCCCAAAACTGGGCCAAATTAATAAAAAAACTCCACCACGCCCACTACGGTAGCTCACACACACGAGAGCGCAGTGAAAGTGCGTCGGAAACCGGCGCGCGCGCATTTTGTCGCTGGCGTTTTGTCATTCGGTCGTCAGACGCAGTGTGACCACTTTTAGTAGATTTCTACTTTTTTGGTAGATTTCAGGCAAAGAGAACGATAATTTAGTAGTGGGAAATTGTTTAGTAGATTTTGGTAGAAATTCGGTATTCGAAAATTTGATCAAAAATGCAAGGATTCAAGGCAAAATATCACAGCTGGCAATACAAATAGCTGAGAAAACGATTGCATAGGGCTTCTAGTAAAGCTTCTTTACTGGTATACAGCAAAATTGATACTATCAACTAGGTAATGTTGTTTTTTTTTTTACAAAAAAGGATTTATAAGACGCAGAAAACTGTACCAACTTTAAGCTTTCATAGGGGCGACCAATTTATATTTATTTGGAAATCGAAGAATCTATGTCAAAAAGTGATGAAAACCGATAAAAAATTATACAAAAATGTGAAAATAACATGAGCAATGATGAGCGTTTTCTTAAAAATGATAATATTTTGTTCAAAAACGTGTTTTTAACTATCAGAAACGCCATAAATATTAGTTGGTAGAATTTAAGTAGAATTTGAAACAGGTTTTGGTAGATTTTGGTAGATTTCAGCAGTAATTTTGGTAGATTCTCTGAAATAAAAGTGGTCACGCTGGTCAGACGTGGTGCCGTGATGACGTATTGGAGAGAATTTTTTTTAGGGTTTTCTCTTATTGTACCTGAATGTTTTTTCTTAACATAATTAATGTAATCAACAAAATTTAAAGATATGATGATGAAGAATGTAAATAATATTTTCCAAAAGAAAATTGTGAATAATGAAATTAAATTAGTCATGCATTCATGAATACTAAAAGTAATTAAATTAGCATAGTAAACAAAACATTAGCACACATTTTAGTAATTTAATTTAGTAGTAGAATTAAACAGCTCGGTTACGAGTTTACTAGTTCAACTTTAACGTATTTGTATTATAATTATGTTGTATCGGATGCATCAATTAAATCCTATTCCAGTTACGATTGTTTACAATACGTAAGCCGAGGTGTTTCTGTTTCGAATCAAGTGTCTGAACCTCATAATTTTTCTTTTTTTCGGTTTTATATGGTCCTTCTTAATAATGCACACTTTTAAAAAAAATTGTAGCCAAATGTATGGGACAGCCATTTTTTTTCGCAATTTCGATGTCGGTCTCATAGAGAAAGTTGTTCGGTTTGATGGTTTGATCATCCCCTTTTAAAAAATGTCAGCATAATTAAGAAGGTATATCACTGATTTATATCAACGATATTAAATATATTGACACTTTTTTAAGGCAGTGATCAGACCATCAAACTAAACAAAATTTATCTACGAGAGTTATGGGACCAACATCAAAATTGCGAAAAAAAATCATCGGTCCCATACATTTGGCTAGAGTAGGTTTGGTTTTGTATGGAAGATCAGTTTTTTTTTGCGATTTCGATTTTCCTCCCATAGAGAAAGTTGTTCAGTTTGATGGTCTGATCATCTCATTAAAGAAACAATAGACTCTTAGTTTAAAAGTATGCTAATGATATCATCGGTATAAGCGACCCTTGATGGAATGACCTTGAAAGCTGATTGTAACAATGTTTCTGACCACCCCGAGATAGTCGTGAGTATAAAAAAACGTGGGAAACATCAAAGTCCGAACAACATTGCATAGCTTAGATAAAAATAATGATTCAACAGTTTTGATGCCCTATCGGTGAATCAACCATCGTAGATACATAGGTACAATAAAAATATACAGAAAATACAATGTTATTTAGATAAAAATTATATCTGAGTAATGTGAGATATTTATAGCTAGTTAGGGTGAATCTTCAAGGTGTTTGAACACCATAAATTGTTCGGGCCGAACTTTTTAATCTTTTTTAATACAGGAAAAGTATCAGTAACCTTTAAACCACATACCTGCTCTACCCATCAAACTGAACAAACTATGGGAACAAAGCTGTCAGAACAAAAAAAAACAACTGTCCCATATACGTTACAGTTTAGTATTGGGACAGCAGATTTTTTTGTTCTGACAGGTATGCTCCCATAGTAAAAGTTGTTTAGTTTGATGGGTAGAGTATGTGGTTTAAAGGTTAACGATAATTTTCCTTACACCCTGTATAAGAAAAGGCATACATATCTATGTATGTGTATGGAATAATAATATTATTTTTCGCGATTTCAATATTGGTCCCATATTAAAAGTTATATATTTTTTATTTTAACACTTTATTGTCCACACGGAAATATAAAGGAAAACAGCATAATAGACAATTACAAAGGGTGAGCTTATCTCTAAGTTATCTTTGATGGTCTGATGGATCCTCTTAAGTATGCAATGAATTTTTACACCCTGTATAATACTATGTCAAAGGATCCCCCCTGTTTCTCCAATCCTCTCTATTTTATAAAAAAAAATCCCGTAATTTTTTTATAAAGACGGCTTTGCTTTTTGTATCGAGAATGTCGACTTCACGGTCCTCTAATCTAAACGTCGGTTTAAGAATTTTATTAAACTGTTATTCATCAACTACTTATCAATTTTAATCTTGAAGTGCTGAACAAACTATGTGAAAGAGAAATACTGAAAAAACGCATTTCTTCTATAATTTTCCGTTCTCAAATTGCTAAGGATCAAATTACACAAGTAATAATATCTTGTTAGAAATAATTAGGTAACAAAGTTTGATGACAGTAATCAAAAAGTAGGTAAAAGTACCTACCTATAACTACCTAAACCAGTGCTAGGAAAAGGAAAACGCTATTTCTAATTGGATATTAAAGATTACATAACATGCACACTTTTTGATATTTGAATTGGGAACAATACAGGGAAGCAATATAAGTGAGAAGTGGCAGCCTAGCAAATACTGAAACGGTGAACTCAGACCATCAAACTTTCAATATTCTAGCTCAGGAAACGCGAAAAAGTCTGAGTTCACCGTTTCAGTATTTTCTAGGCTGTCACTTACACCCTGTATTTGTGTTCCCAATCCAAATGATGATGATGAACCTAAGTATTATTGAGGGACCCAATTTTGGGAAAAAATGGGTTCGCTATGTGAAAAAAATACAAGACAAACCTAATTTTGGCGACGGGCTCACTCCCCGTCACACTGGACAGAGTTTCGGTACGGTACTACAAGTGAAACGTGGATGTTCTGAAGTTTCAGAATATCTCTGACTACCCCCTCGGGGAATATAGTCATGAGCGTATGCTGCTACAAACCAAATTTTTTAAATTGATTTTTTTATTTAACAGAAATTTAATTATGCAATCTTCTAAATTTTCTTCTGTTGGTATGTGATGCAAATAATATTGCTCATACCTTTTCCTATAAATATCATCCACCGTCTGTACTTTATGCCTATGGTTTATGGCAATCAATGATTCTGATTCTTATTATCACAATACCAAAAAAGTTTTCCGTGTATTTTGACCGTACTAAAAGAGGAGACTAAGTACAATCGATTCATAGATAAAAAAAATCCGTCTGAATCAAACTATCTAGCAGATAAAATTGTTTGTTTGTTTGTCCATTGATTGATAACGCATTTGTGTCACTGTTATCTGTATTGGCCTAAATATTTTGTAGAGTACTTGAACTAAAAAAGTTTTTCTAATCGATTGCTCTTCAGTCTTGCGAACTGCGTGTCATTATTACGTAGAAATAGGTTTTAATCAGACTTAAGAAGGTTTTGAAGTTAGCAGTCTTGATACGAGAAGCGAAAACGTTTTTACTCCACTAAAACCTGAAGTTTATATTTCATAGAATGTCTCAAAGATACCATGAAAATCTCAGGTATTAACGGTACCAAACAAATATTCCGAACCCATGGTTAAACTTTTTAGAATGGTTAGATTTAAGTTTAGGGTAACTTTTGCTTGTTCTACTATTTTTTTTTACTAATTTATTGTGTTTGTTTACTATTTTATTCTTTTAATAAATAGGTATGAGTTCTTTTCAAACCCATAACATTATAGTTAAATATTTGCATGCCAAAAACATACATGAACCAAAACAGAATAAAAGGATATAGGCTCCATAAATGGCCCCATATCTGAAAAACTACACAACAATTTGTCTTATTCAAAAAGTGGTTTTTAGTTCTATTAAATTAATTTTTTCTAACCCGTTGTTAAAAAGTTCGAAAGGAGACCAACTTTTTATTACTACTCTTTTTATTAATACTCTAAAGTCGTAAAAAAAGTTGGTCCCCTTTCGATCAGGCACTCCTAAGAGTGCATGATTGTCTCAAAAACTATACCTACTTAAAAAAAAGTTATTTTCATTTTATAAAGTCCAAGGGAGATCATCTCCCGAATGTAGGGGACTAGTAACAGATTTTGATATTGGTCCCAAAAAGAAAGGTCTAAAAAAAATCGCTGAAACTATTTTAAGATGACCATAAAACGGCAAACTTCAAACTTAAATGTCATTTTTGAAGACAAATCTAAAGATACTCATAAAGATGCACTTAAATGTAAAGAACACTTAGGTATATGAGGTTACATGCATGAAGTGTCACCGTTTTTCTTTCTCCTTGGGTACCGTTACTAACCAACTCAACAATATTTATTCCTAACACGTAAATTTTCAAACGCTAAAACTTTAAAAAGCATTGCCGAAAACATGTGACCACAGCTGGGTAAACAACGTGGTAAACCAACGTCGGGCACCACGTGAGCCCACCTTCCCTCGGGAACGTGCCCGAAAAGTCTGGAAAGCGGAAGACTAGAAGCCCGTTAAGTGACCGAAATGTTTCCGTGTCGTAGGAAATTTATTTATTTCTGTTCTTTTGTTTTGGTGGCGGGAAAACCACTACAACAGCATTCCCAAAGAGGGTTGGCGTCAGGCAGGCGGCCGGCTGTAAAACTTAAGCCAAAACCTGTAGCAGTATGAATCACAGTATGATAGGAAATGTTCTTTTGTTTTGGCTTGGGTTGCTTGGTGTTAAATTGTGATTGTACTTATTTGAATCAGACACTGTTATGTCATCATATAGAGATCGGATAATCGTTTTTTTTTGTTGTTTAATTTAATAATTTTAAGAAGTCACTTTCATACTATGCATTGGATTAGGTTATGCATAGAATAGAATAGAATAGAATACTTTATTTTCCATAATATTATCGGACCATTCCCGGACTTCCTGACATCCCGGGATTTGTTTTACGGATTTTTTTTTTCTTATTCGTTTTAAGAAGTTGTTTCCATACTATGCGTCCGATTAGTTATGCATTCCCGGATTTCCTGACATCCCAAAAAAATATTTAAAAAAGATAATTTTAAGAAGCCGCTTCCGTAATTTCATAGCCAAAAATGAAGTTTAGGTAAATATGCATCCGAATATCCAATCTCTAGTCATCGATTCAAAATTAAAATATACTTTATTCAAAATAGATGTCTTTTATGAGGAATTTTTTTTGACTCTACCACCGTTTCGGAAGCACAGAGTACTTTTTTATGGGGTTGCTGTGCCTACCTATTCAGTCTAAATACAAATAAATCTAAAATGCTACATGCTGTTATTGCGGAACGATTCTTGACTTATTAGCAGTTTGTACAACATTTTGTTTGACATATTTTCAATTCGTACAAAAATGAGGCGAGTTGCTTTAACTTTGAAATTCGTACAATTTATTGATTTGTATAAAATCTGCAATTTATACAATCACAAGAAATAGTTTGAAGCATCGCCATTTGTGCTCAGTTCATATAATCAACTATTCAACTCCGTTGTTGGCGTTGATGCGATCTAAAATAATGTTAGAGCTTAGTCTCTGACTGCTCCCAAAGGGAGTATGGTCGTGATTTTATGCAGTTTTGTTATCTGTGCCCAAACGTTTTGTTCAGTGTTACAAGTAATAACAGTGCAAGCAATAAAAACTAACGCACTAACGTTATAGATTAAAATAAAATATAATTCGAAATGTCGATTCTACAAAACTGTTTCATGATTTTACGATTATTGACTTCTCGTGTGACCATGACTACAAATAATATGCTTACGACTATGTTCCCGAGGGGGCATTCAGAGGTACATTCTTAATACTAATTGTGGGATCGTGATATAAACTCAGGGGCTACAGAGCATCAAACTGGGCATCTTTCACTAGAAAACCAATATGGAAATAAAAAAAAAGATCTTCAGTTCCATTCATTTGGTCGTTTTGAATAAAAAATATATATTTTAGCTATTTCGATGTTGTCTCTTTAGTAAAAACTGTTCAGTTTCAGTGTCTGATGTTAACACTTAAGAGGGGGTGGAACCTATTTTGTCTGTTTTCGAACCGATTTTTGATAACCAAATTATTACATTTAATATATATAGTTCACATAACAGTGAAGATACGTTCTTTCTGCAGAGAATCTAACCGTTGAAAACACGTTTCTATTAGAAAAGAGGAGCAAAGTAAGTTCGATTTCAGATTTATAACCAGTTTTACAAGAATCACCCTACACCATTTCTTCTGAATATACCACCATTTGAGAGTTAATTAATTATAACAGTGATTCTACCCGATGGATTTTACCCCAAACACCCAAGAGAAAATATATTGATGAAAAAGGCGTTTTTTTGCGATCTTGCTTTCAATTGAAGCTTGCTCTAGTCCCACCCAGCCCTACTACTATGGTATTTGACAGCATGTAAAATATAGGATATTTTAATGGGAATATTATTCGTATTGAATATGAATTTTGGAAACCAACTATTTAGTTTTAAGAGAAAATCGACAAAGAACATTTTTTTTTTGTCTACTTTAGTCATGTGATCGTAAACGACTGTGATTGGTCGAATATGGTTAATGACGACTGCATGTAGACAGTTGCGTGTAGAGTACATAGACATTATTATACTACCTTCCGTAGTAGACCTAGTAAGTGTGTGAATGAGATTCCGATCATAATGAAAAAAGCTACGTGTGCGAAAGAGATTATAATATAATTGCCATAAAACCATTTTGAAACAATCTGGTCTCCGTCGGTATCCTGTCAACAAATTATCTCTCGTTATTTTATTGATTTTCTTTAAATTCATTTTGTGTTTTATAAGACGAATATAAAAAAACATTATGGTATCATGTTCTGTAATGGAGTGCAGTGTAAATTCCACCAAAAACCCAAATAAAGAGACGTTACAAAGGTAAATAGGATTAGTACAGTACTACTTTCACAACACTTTTTCTCATATATTTTATTCTTAAAATTATTTCGTAATACATTCATTATATGCAGTAAACGTCCTATTTTCTAAATAATATATCATTTCAAATAATTATGTGTAAGATAAAAAAATATTGTGTACGTGAAAAAGAAACCGTTTCGCATAGAGATTGTCCAAAATCTAATCGATATGTCGATAGTTTTGAAATTTATTTTTCTAATCGACCACCTAACTCCCTCCGTTCATGCCACGTGAGATTTTCTGTTATTTTTTTTTAACTTATTGAAAGGCGGATTTAGCCTGGCCAAATATTGCCAGAAAATCTCTGTCCGAAAAATTCTTACACGCCGATTTTGACGGAATGGTTTTACTAATTGCGACATTATAACATTACTATTTAGCATGTCCATAACCCATGATACATACTGACAGATTGACAGATTTATCAAAAATCATTATTCCTCTCTTTCGACACATAAAATAAGTATTATAATTTAGCGATATTTTGTTACATTGCACAGTGTAATATCGGACCCTAAAATCGAACGTGGCCCATTTTTTGCCAGAAATAGATAGTTAATAAATACAATTTGAACACAATAGTGAAACTCCCGATTCCATATTGGAAATCCGAATTTAATAAAAGCGAAAAGTCCTTTAAGAAATATTACAGATTTCCGGATATTTTCTGAGGAATTAAAAGTGACAACTCTAACCCAAACTTTAAATCTATAATATTATATTAGAGAGTCCATGGAATTGGTTGCTAGTTTTTTTTACCCGATATGGTTGACTTCAGTGAAAAAAATAAAGAAGAAAAATATTAAATAATTAATATTTAAATTTCTACGACCTGCACGAGTCTCAAACTATTCTTAAAACACGTGTAAATTAAAGATCTTTCGACATGTATATGCAGCAAAGCAGTAACAGGTTTAGATATTTTAATTTTTTTTATTTTCTGATATCCGGCATAAAAAGTAGGCGATTTTCAGACTATTTTTGTCTCTCAAACTATAAATCGCAGACAATCGGGAGTTTCAATCTTGTATTCAAAATGTTATTAACTATATTTCTAGCAAAAAATGGACCACGTCTGATTTTAGGGTCCGATATTACACTGCGCGCTTATGCACTGTGCGACCGGGCCAAAGTAATGCTTAATATTATTGACTGGGTAACTTCGTAACTTCCAGATTTCCTGCAAATGCAATAACGATACAAAAAATGGGTACGAATGTCAAATAGAATACGCTAGGAGCCTAAAACAAATATATGGTATGCAGTCGACATTTCAAAGAAAACTGTTTCGTGCCACGAAATCACCGATCGGCGTCTTTAATAGAAAGGATCTATACCTACTGAATTTGTCCCGGTGTTGGTAGGTGTTTATTCGTTATATGTGGGCGTCCAATCATAAAGGGTTCAGTAGTGGGGTATAGAGTTAAGACTAGATTCGGAATCTAGAATAGTCAATTGATAATATTGATTAATAAAATTTTCAAAAACTGGCATAGTTTTTTTTTATCTGACATTTGTAGTTGAAACTCTGAAAAAGCTTGTTTTGAGAAAAAACATTTTTAAAGTTCGATAAAAAACACTTCTACTTATTTGTTACATAGATTTTGATTTATTAATGTAGATTAAGATATTCTGCATGAAATCCACATATAATTATATGTGAAACTTTATAAAATAAAAAGTTACGATCTAAACAAAGAATTGATACAAAGTTTAGTAAAAAGGTCCACTTATCGTTGTTTAGTACAAAGTGAGTAAATACGACCACATAATGTAATAAATAAAAAAGCAAAGTTAAGTAAATTATATTCGTACTCTATTTAAGAACTAACAAAATAACAGACGAGATCTTTTTGATTATAATTTGAACAGAACACTGAATCTTTAAAAATTACATAAACTATATATATAATTATATATATATAATATATATATAATACTATAAACTCTATATATATTATATATATAATACTATAAACTCGTATTTTTTTTTTAAATTCTCCTTTTAGAAGAACTTAAAATAGTTTCCAGTTTTTAGTATTTATATTCACATATTCACCATTGGTTTATCTAGTGAAATCATAAAAAAATCTGTAAAAAGTACTTTTGTTAATTCTTTTTAATCGAAAAAACGGCACACGCACGCAGTTTTCGTGGGGCTGGGCTGGGCTGGGCAATCGCGTTTTTCATAGAAAATATTCGTCTGAACCTATGGCCCCTTAAGTTTCAGTTTTATAACAGTGTAGGTAGATAGATTGTAGCCTAGCCGATTTAGACTTCATAATATAAAAATATAATAGTAGTAGTGACTACTATAATTATTGATGTGACATTGACGTAATCGCGATTATCGGTATCAAAATCACATCGACTACTAAGTAGTCGATAATCTGATATCGATGGTTTTGATATCGATAATCGCGAATACGTCAATGTCACATCACTAGAACTCACACACGTATCAATTTCGCACATTTTGACATTTCGGTTTCGGTGATGCGATATTGAGGAGTTCCTCAGTCTACTCGGAAGTATAATATGTTTATGGTAGAGTACGAGTGTCACATGCAGGTGACGTCACAATGACGTCACCTGCATGTAGAAAGAAAAGTAAGAAAAGAGTTTTCGCGGAATATTTAAATAATATTTTTTGTTTCCGTTTTTTCCTGAAGTGCGATTTTTGATAATCATACGAGCGACTTGGCAATAGAAAATGTCAAAATTACTATGGAGATTATGCATCTTTCTACTGCCAAGTCACTCGTATGATTTTCAAAAATCGCACTTCTGCACTACTATGTAATGGAACATAAAATGAACATTTTCTATAGAGTCCTTAGACATCAGTGATTAACGCAGAAGAGTTTTTAAAAACCGTTGGACCACGGCCGGTCCCCAGGCTACCTAGCCTGGCGGAAGATCTTCCCCATTCAGTGGAGGAAAGCACTGACTGGTTGTGATGATGTCACCACTTTTAAATGGACATTCGACACAACTATGGGAAAAAAATCTGTGACAACCATTGAGGTACCTACTAGAGGTGACATCCTGACAAATTTTTTTGTAACACTCGTTTAAGCTAATTGTCTCAAACTTGCTTAGCCTGAGCCGGGCGCGTGCTGCACCGCGACGCGCAGCACACTACTGATCATGGTGCACAGATTTTGATCGCGTTGTCTGTTCTATACATAATTATTCAATAGTGACAACCATTTTTGTTTTAGAAAACTTTACTAAAAAGTTTGTTGTTACAAATATAATTATAGTAGATTTAACTAAAATCCAACAAAAAAAAACTAGTAAAGTCCTCTAAAATAAAATAGTTGTCACAGATATTATTTACATGAATTCACGTCATAATTGCAGCTTTTTATTGGCAAAGAAAGATATCAGAAATAACTGTCCTCAAATTAAACGTCCTGATTATCACGGAACTGCAGGTTTCCTCATGATGTTTTCACCTTTTGAGAGCAGTCGCAAGTTGCGATGCAACGTAAGGGTTAACCTCATCTGGCAGCACCATCGCCCTGTCGATCCATCCTTTTCCGTCACTCAGGAACGTCATTTGCTAGAGCAAAATAAGATAGACGGAACGCGACCGCACGCCGCAGCACCACCGCGAACGATCGCGTTCCGTCTATCTTAGTTGCTCTACGTTCCAGAGTGACAGAAAAGGATGGAGCGACTGAAAAGGTAGATAAATATTATGAAGCAAGACATAACAACACTACTTGCCATCTATTCACACTTATGACAACCGCCCATTAGAATAAGTGAAATGTCAATAGTAAACAGATACCGTCTTGAACCATTTTGTCACCAGACCTCCAGCTGGAAGACTCCGCTATTTCCTTACATTAAGAACGACTTTTGCTTGAATTTGCTTAAAAAGTGGTGCCATTTGTGTAACTGATATTGCCGGTCTTTAGTTTATACGTCTATGGAAAAAGGCGATGAGGTTCCAACCCTAAAAATTTAAAACTTCTAGCTTTATTCGGCAAAGAATCATGACATAAATAACTTCCCTCATGTCACAACTGCTAATTCTCACAAAACTGAAAGTTTCCTCACGATGTTTTCACCGTTTGAGAGCAGTCGCAACGTAAGTTTGAAAAACTGCACGCAATTTTAAATTCATTACAATTTTATTGTTGGCGATAGGCGATTCCCAGCGTTCAAATATTGTTCCTAAACCATTATGAATATCAAAACTAAAAAGATAAAAAATAATATTGCAGCCGATGACTTTTTCGTTCGCATCATAAGAACATTAATTTGTTTTATTGAAGTCGCTGTCAAGCCGGTACGATTCGCGACAGGGCTTGCATTTTTTAGCTTGGCTTGACACCGAATTCTATAAAACAAATTAATGTTCTTATGATGCGTACGAAAAAGTCATCGGCTGCAATATTATTTTTTATCTTTTTAGTTTTTTGAAGGCGGTTTTAATTTTTTTGTAAAAATTTTGTTTATTTCACAATTTTCAGTGGTAAATTCATTAGTTCGATTTAATAGTAGTGCTTTAAATTAACAAACGCACTAGTCGGCACTACGATTTTCGAAAGTTCCCCTCGATATCTCTGGGATCCATCATCAGATCCTGGTTTCCTTATCATGGGACCTCTCTTGGGATATCTCCTTTCCAACAAAAAAATAATCATCGATATCGGTTCATAAACGACGAAGTTATCCGCGAACACACATAAAAAAAAATATATACGGTCGAATTGAGAAACCTCCTCCTTTTTTGAAGTCGGTTAAAAATAAATATCTTTCACTTTGACTTTGCAAAGAAATATACATATAAGTATATTTTTTTATAACGGATGTGTTTCTTGCTCTTCACCTCAATCAAGTCCTCAGGACGAAGATGGGGTCGAAGACGTAGCGAGCTAACCCAGAAGAAGCCTATTCACTCGTGCTATATGTGAGAGAAATAAATATAACAGAAATACAAGTTTCCTGTTCATGTTTCATGTTTTCACTGTTGGAGAGCAGTCACAACGTAAGTTAGAAAAACTTAAAATCTGCGAGCAGTTTCAAATCCGGAAACTCTTTGAAAGTCCGCGTCTCCGCCACTCAACGTGCCTCCAACTCTCAGGAAATTTAACTTAGAACTTTTCGGAGGTAGGTATGAAAGGTCACCTTCCATCACGTTGACCGAGATGCGGCGGCGCACGTGGTGTTACGTGCAACGTTCAATATAATTTAATTATGTATTTTATTTTATTTTCAATCGCGTTACGTGTGATGTCTTGGAATGACACCAACGCAGATAAGTGTCGTATGAAGAATAGTCAACACCCGGTTGGTGTAATGGTTACCACGCTGGACTGCCAAACCAGGGTCCTGGGTTCGAATCCGGTCATGGATGTTATATTATGTTTGTGCCGTTGTTGTATGCCATCCATCCATCTACAGGGTGTTACAGAAGTAAATATAAACATTTCAAACTGTTAAGGAGGTTGTTGAAACTATCAAACTGAACAACTTTTACTATGGGACCAACATCGAAATCACGAAAAAAAAATCTTTTGTCGCATACATTTAGCTCGAGGAGATCTGTAGTTTAGTATGGAACATCGCAAACGCATCGAATCATGGCGATTATGGCAAATCTCCTCATTTTGGGGGAGGTCTATGTCCAGCAGTGGACGTCTATCGGCTGATATGATGATGATGATGATGGAACATCCGATTTTTTTTCGCGATTTAGATATTGGTCCCATAGAGAAAGTTGTTCAGTTTGATGGTCTTAACCACCCCCTTAAATGTTTATTTGTATTTTTGTAACACCCTGCCTGTATACAGAGTGTTACAAAACGCCCTAGTAATACTTAAGGGGGTGCTTCAGACCATGAAACTGAACAATTTTCACTACGGAGCCAACTTCGAAATCGCGAAAAAAAATCAGCTATCCCATACATTTTAGTCGAGTCGGTACTGCAGTATTGTATGGGACAGCTGATTTTTTTTTTCGCTATTTTGAAGTTGGCTCCATAGTGAAAGTTGTTCAGTTTCGTGGTCTAAACTAAAGCACCCCTTTAAGTATTACTAGGGTGTTTTGTTACACCCTGCACGGCAGGCAAGGTTATTCGCCACTGGACCACCACGGCTATATTAAGAAGGACCTTACCTACTATTCTATAATTCTTTTTCTTCGTGCATCATTTATATAACATTTATGTATGTACACGAGCCTCCAGTTAAATTTTATGTCACAGATAAAACACATAAGCATAACATACTTAGCGGTTTAAAATATCAGTTCTTCCTGTTTCATTATCACATTGTAATTTTAAACGAGTCAATGACAAAATTATAGTAATGAATGATATTTTGTACTTCAATTTTATTGACGCGTAGATACAATACAACGTGTTAATGAATTAACGCAAAACTAGAAAGTAGTTTGTTTAGAATCGAGAGCTGAATCTAATTATCAAGGTTTCAACATAGGTAATTTTTTTCAAAATATTAAATATTTTTTTACAAAATTTAAAATTTACTGAACCCAATGTCAACCCACTGCACGGGCACACTCACCCTACTTACTACCAAAACAAGATTTAAAAAATGTATCCATGAGTACGTTAGCGCTTTCATTCATTGCTGAAATGATAACAAATCATTTTTTCCTCAAAACTTAAAATGCGAATAACTTTAAATTTTAACTATCTAAATAATGAAATTATTGTTTCAATCTAATTATTTTGTTATAAATCTGTTGGGGTGTATGAGGTTTTGCGCTAATTCATTAACACGTTGTATAGTAGCTACCTATTCCCGCTTTAAGATGATAGATCAGTATGGTTTAGTCCATACAAACGTATTCCCCTGTTTTCTCTCTGGATAATGAAATGACACTAATATTTTTTTACCATACAATGTATGTCACCTCTGCCATGTCCTTATGTTTTTCTTTTTTGCATTAAGGCGGTTGCAGAGGGGTCAATTTTATACAAAACTTTGACGCACGCGTAGACGGTATTAATATACTTAAGTAACTTTGTATATATGGAAAAATAGTTCAGAAAATCTAGATGTCGCGTATCCAATAACATTTGCAATTTATAATGTATTTACGAAGATATAAAGCTTGTAAATTTTTCATACAAAATTTTCAAAGCTTTATATCTTCTTAATTATATTATAAATTGCAAATGTTATTTGATACGCGACATCTAGATTTTTTAAGCTATTTTTCCATATATTTTACATTATAAAATATTACTTTTATTAATTCCGTCTATGCGTATTGTGCGTCAAACGTTTGTATGGACTGAAACCACCTTAAGAGTTGTAGTTTGTAGTACCACCTTTTGTAGTTTTTCAAGTGGTCACTTTTTTTAATTTAGGCTTTCTTTATTGAGAAATCTTTATTATTGTGACGAGGGCGCCACTGGACTCGAATAGCCCTCTTAATTCATTACTGTAAGAACTAGGGACCTTCGAAAATGACCAATTTTACCGCCCGTTTTCAGACATCCAGTAAACAAATTCGACGAATATATAAACAAAACAATCTAAAGATACAGACATAGCCAAAGTCTTTCTTATATTATATTTGAAAGAATTATTTAAATCGGATTAGTTTTGGGGGAGGAAACAGGGGAATACGAAATGCTGATTTTGTAGTTTTTTTTTTAATTTTCAATCGGTCCGAGCTGCAGTTGTCTCTTTCGCACTCTAGTCGACGGGGTGTATGGGTATCTGACAAATACGTATACGGTCGGAAAAGTGACCTATTCTCCAAATTAGCATTTCTGCCCGCCTATCATGATGTCGCTGATTTGATGTGTCCCTCCTCCTTGGCACTTTTTATACAACGGTGTAAAAAAAAAGTAAGGTGCAATTGATTCTCTGTTGTGGAAAAAGTAGTTGGCAATAAAGTAATAGGGATGATGAAAATTTTTATTAAATTTCTTTTTTTTAAAAACTGTTTGATATATTAAACACTAAAGTGAAACAGATTTGTTTATATCTTCAAAAAAACCCGAAATATAAAGTGTTTAAAATTTACTGTTAGAGCGAGAGGCAGATATAAAGGGAGTGACGTCATACCCTCGTATTTTAATACAAATAATAACGAAGTGTCATACAAACATCTGTTTTGCATGAAAGAGATAGAAGACGATAAAAAACGTATTTCAATCGCTTATAACTTTTTTGTTTTCTGTTTGATTGTAATTTCGTTTTAACATTTATTGTTATAGAATTTAGCCTTTTTTAGTGTTCCGTACCAAAATTGGAAAAACGGAACACTTATGGAATCAGCTCGGTGTCTGTCCGTCCGTCTGTCACAGGCATTTTTCTCAGAGACCTTAAGACATAGGAAGTTGAAACTCGGTACAGATATAGCAATTGGTGGTCCAATGTCATAAATGAAGTAAAAAAAGCAAAATTTTTATATTGGGCAATTTCGGTAGTAAGAAAGGGCAAATAAAAAACAAAATTTTTTCTGCCCTGTGGTGGGGGGTATCAATTGAAAGCTTATAAAAATACGAGTCTAAAAATATACTTTTCAAATTTTTAATAAAAACTTTGTTTAACAAAATTTTCAATTCAATCCGAGAAATTGCTGTCCCCACCTCTATTTCAAAAAATATAGCCGTATAAGATCTGAAAAAAATCATGAACATCAGAAATAACGTGTAGATGGCGGGAAAATTATCAGGGTGGCTCTAACTTGGATAGTTTTTTTTCTATACCTAAAAAACTAACACCAGTGCGGGAAATTGCTGTCCCCACCTCTATTTCAAAAAATATAGCCGTATAAGATCTGAAAAAAATCATGAACATCAGAAATAACGTGTAGATGGCGGGAAAGTTATCAGGGTGGCTCTAACTTGGATAGTTTTTTTTCTATACCCAAAAAACTAACACCAGTACGACCAGTGTAAAATGATCTTCAGTTACTATGTGACCACATACTAAGTAAGTGTCAATTTATAGTGGTTCCTCAATGACCCATGTTAAACAACTGGTAGTACGGAACACTAATTGCCCGAGTCGCAACTCGTACTTGGCCGGTTTTTTAGTATTCGTTATAAGATATGAATTTCCAGGATCAGTCATCATCCCAATTGTTTTTTACGTTAATTGTTTAAGGATGTTCCAAATTGAGCAACGATCACCATCGGGTTTATTAAAAACATTGAAGTACGGTGCGAATTCAGTTTAGATTCAGTTTTGGTTGTGAATTTATTGTGATCGAGAGTCGATTCAGCTGTGTGCAATATGGTATGGCATAACTTGACTTATTTACTGTTTGATAGACAGCAGTAACGATTCAGAGGCGAATAGTGGCGATCGAGTTACCACACATCTAGCTGTCAAAATGATTAGCGCGATATAGAATGTGCAAAGATTTTAAGTGACGATTTAGTGGACACATACACTGAAAAAATGATCAACCAAACTAGTGTTAAATATAATCAAACTTTAATGACTTCCAATCTGTTTTGTAGCATATAAACAAACTTTCGAGTATAAATATATTTCGAGTATAACAAGTTTTGCTATTTACAACCAAATGTTTGATTATGTCCTACAAAACAGTTTGGAAGTCACTAAAGTTTGGTTATTTAACACTAGTTTGGTTGATAATTTTTTTCAGTGTACTTAACGCGATCTACCCACCGGTATTCTAAACTGAGCTTTTTACCCAACGTCGAAATGAAGATGGTATATGCGTTTAACCTACAAGAAACAGGGGCTTTAGTTTTTCTTGTAATAAGCGTCTTAGCTTGACAAAAATACCAGGATTACATAAACGCCAGAAGGTGTTCGAGTTCGACACACGAATTGTTTCTTTTGTTGTGGCCATCCGTCACAGATTTCCCCCGGACGTTGCCGAACTTTCCAACATGGCCGCCTGGTCCTGCGGCTGGTGTTATGCAATATGCAGCCAATTTTTTCTCCTAATTTTTCCATTCTCCTCCTTTATTCCTTTTCTTTTATTTTGTTTCATGTATGAAAGAGATTTGCTCATTAACGTTACAAGATATGTTTTATCTTTTTAAATGAAATTTGGTTTAGTTTCAAATTAAAATAAATTCTTATTTTTAATCATGCATTCTTTGATGATTTGAACAATTCTTAACTAAAAACCGTTTCGATAGAATTAACGTTTTAAACGTTCAATACTTCACTTAATAATAATTAACATGTGTGCTCATGCCTCTAAATTGAAGCTCGTGGGTTTTCTCGCTTTAAACAGGGTGTTAAGGTAAACAGTTTCATCAGTTTAAGGGATGATCGTACCCATAATACTGAACAACTTTCCTAAACAAACCTACAGGAAATTCGAAAAAAAAATCATTCAAAAGTTCTATCAGCTGATTGCATTTAGTATGGAAAGTCAATATTTTTTTAACGCATTTCCTATATGTTTCTTAGAGAAAGTTGTTCAGTATCATGGGTACAATCACCCTTTACAGTAATGCAACTGTTTACCATAACAGCCTGTATAAAAGTGACGAAATATTCAACCGATAATACCGATAATTCAATATTTTATCCTCCGTTTAGGACTGGATCTAATTAATAAATATTAAGAAAAAGATAATATTTGACATGGGTTGTAGGTACAAAAAAAGTATCGAAATAGGCTTGCACTTGACTTCAGCTCAGCTGATGAAAAATGTATATGAAACTGAGGATGTAACGCGCTCACCCAGAAATATTTTAAGACCCATGTAATTACAAAGCAATAAAAATTATGATTTTGCAAATCCACATTCAAGCAATCACCATAATCTACAAAAAAAACTATCCACGATCGAAATCAAAGTAACAATAATAAAACCACCACATTCTCTACCACAGCGCATGACATAAGTTGATCGTCTGACACACATACGAGTGGTTACGAAACATCGGCGCGCGCGCAGTCTGGCACCGCGGTCAACCCTATGTTCTGCTTAGCAGCTGGGTTAATGGATTGTCGGCTTAGAACGGATATTTAAATCGTAATACTCGTTTTTTTTCCTACAGGGCAGGTAAACATAGTTTTAGTTGGGGAAAAATTAAAAAGTTAAAGCTTCTTTAATTTTAGCGAAAGAATAAAGTAGGTACGTTATGTTGAGAAATTAAGTCTTATATTGCACAATTTGTTTCCTTGTTTCATAATAATTTATAACTTTTATGCATAATTTCAAATATTACTGATAAATAAAATTTTACATCCATATGCTATTTTAAATAAAATAAAAGATTGAAGAAGAAAAATTTCCTAAAGACAAATTTTTCAATGATTAATTTGGTTTTTGGACAAGTAAAGGTTTTTTCCCGTATTTGTATTAATTATGCAACAGACAAATCCCATTAAATGTCCATTCGTGCTACATCCTCCATAACACCGTCCAAAAACACAAAAGGCATATTAACGAAAAAAAGTGAAAGCGAGTCAACGCGCCCGCGCACTCACACACACTTCCACACTACATCTACAATGATACACATACACAGATACCGAGACTATACTACTAAGACTCCAGAATATTTAATATTAGGCTGATTCATCACAATGTAGGTAGATTATTTATCTTGTCCTTGCCTATAATATGTAAATCAAGAGGCATTAGCAGCCAATGAACGAAACAAAAGTGAGTGTGAGAATTAAAGCGGTACTAATGGTTTTAATCACATTTGTTATTCGCTTTGGATTCTAGATTATTGCTAGTGTTCAGGTTCAGAATTTAAGTTTTTTTTTATTTCGTCTTTTTAATGGTTTTGAAATTTCGTTTTAAAGTAGCACAATTTTTAAACTGTTTAACCCATTAATGGCCAAATGTAAATGATAAACGTTATTAATACAAAATCCGAATTTTTATAATCTTTGAAGGATTAAAAATACAACACAGAAAAAAAATATTTAAAAAAATATTATTTTCCATGTTTTTGGGGGGTGTACTCATTTGAGTACACTGGTCACCTATAGGGTCAACATTTTCAATGGACAACTTTTCAAATTAAAGTGTTTTTTGACATTTCTTGCATATCCATTGGACCCTTGAATAACAAAGAAGACATCGTAGTTGCTTTTCAAGTTTTTTAGAAAGTATCCTGAACTATCTTGGAGCGAACCTTCCAATACATAGGAAGATGCTCGAGCAATTTGTCACATCACTTGTCGCAAATATAGCGGTCAATGCTACGACGAAAAAAGACTGTCCAAGATATCTTTGCTTGTAAAATGCAAACGCCAGGCTTTGCAATAGCCATATCCACCATATTATACGTAAATACCACCCATCACCACTATTTGTTGCTTCATCATTATTGACGAGATAAAGGTTCCTCTTGATATCACAGAACTTATTTCTTGGCATTGCACTTTATCATCAGACTATCATCGTCCACTGCTGAACATAGGCCTCTCCCAAGGCACGCCACAAAACTCTGTCCTCGGCCTTCCTCATCCAGTCGCTCCCCGCTACTTTTTATAGGTCGTCAGTCCAGCGGGCAGCAGGGCATCCCACACTATGCCTACCAGTTTGTGGTCTCCACTCTAGAACTCTGACACCGCACCGGTTGTCAGTTCTTCATATCAGTTTCAGTCAGTTTGACATGGTACTTGACACTAGCTAAACACCAACGTCTTCATCTAAAGACCAATACATAGCTTGTTGAAGTAACGTACATTGTCCGAAAAAAATAAGATAGGTACACCAATATGTACAATACCTAAACTCTATCAGGTTGGGATATGACTCAAGTTGGGACACATGTCTATTATTTTGGCTGTATTTTATATAATTTCCCGCTAGCTAGAGGTCCCGTTAGACTTTCTAGATCCATAAAGTTCTGGGTGCTGGGTGAAAAAAGCGTGTCAGGTAGGGGGCGAGTACCTGCGCGACACCAGATCTTGAAACAACAAATGTTTACAAATTACTGTTTGCAACAAAACAGTAGGTACTTGCTGTATAACGATGGGAACAGGATAACGGAACTACAATATTACAAAAGAAACGATTTACAACAAGCCGGTACGATTCGCAACAGGGCTTGCATTTTTTGGCTTGGCTTGACACCGACTTCTATAAAACAAATTAATGTTCTTATGATGCGAACGGGAAAGTCATCGGCTGCAATATTATTTTTTAACTGTTTAGTTTTTTGAAGGCGGTTTTAATTTTTTTGTTAAAATTTTGTTTATTTCACAATTTTCAGTGGCAAATTCATTAGTTCGATTTAATAGTAGTGCTTTGAATTAACAAACACACTAGTCGGCACTACGATTTTCGAAGGTTCCCCTCGATATCTCTGGGATCCATCATCAGATCCTGGTTTCCTTATCATGGGACCTCACTTGGGATATCTCCTTTCCAACAAAAAAAGAATCATCGAAATCGGTTCATAAACGACGAAGTTATCCGCGAACACACATAAAAAAAAAAAAAAAATATATACGGTCGAATTGAGAAACCTCCTCCTTTTTTGAAGTCGGTTAAAAATAAACTAATCTTCCCGTTAAAAAAACAATAAAAGTTACAAAGCAATTTCCTTCTGTTGCGAATACTAAGGGTAGATATATTGCACACTTATGTGGCCAGTGTACTCAACTGAGTACAGAGTAAAAAGTCATCATGTAATTCTGAAAATATAAACAATTCATTGCCAAATGATTACTCAGATCACCCACTGCAATGTTTCCTATCATATTTAGCACGAAAAATTATGATAACTTATTGAATAAAAATAATAATAATAAAATAAAACACTTGGTCGCACGATCTTCAGAACTGTAAGTTGCAGTGTGTCCAAATAATACAAAATTTAAAAAAATAGATACTTTCTTTCTCATATGTAGTAAGAAATATTACATTCTATTAAAATAAATAAAAACTTAATAGAAAACCTTGTTTAATTTAGTTATTTTTTCAAAAGTTTGACTACTCGATTGGGTACAGCGACCGTAAATGGGTTAACTGACGAACCCAATTTTGTATTATATTATAATTATAAGATGAAAACTGTAGAAAATAAAAAAATAAAAAAATTCTTTACGATAAAATAAACGCAAAGCATTCGACACATAATAATATAATATTTTAAATTAAGGAAACTTTTTCTATGTTTTTGTCTCTTAATTCAAAATTGGATTTGTTAGTTACGGTTATTAGTTTGCTATTTTGCTCCACAAGAGGGCACATCTGACTGACTGTCAAATAAAAACAAGCAAGCAAGCATTAAAACAGTTTTAAAGTTTAGCAGGTATTAAAGTTGGATTATAGTACAAAACTTAAAAACTGATTTTGTTTGGTCTTCCTACAGTCAGATTTGTGGTACCATTTTGTAAACCAGGAACTATAATGAAATAATGATTAATGATAATGACCTACATAATAACAATAAATTAAAAATAAGAGGGATATAGATCTTCTAAAAACAAACACAACACCAAAACTATTGTTCCATAAACATAACTAAACTAAACATGAAATAGTTAAAATCACCAAGTCAAAGCATCGGAAGTCGTTAAGTAGGTCGCGAACAGCGAAAATTTCAACTTCGACAACCGATAATGTAACTTGTTTACAGAATGCTTAAGTTCAATATTGCTCGGACACAGTATGCAGTGAAAACGAAAGTTGCAGGCAAACATTTTGCACAAGCGAATTTGAATACTAAATTTTCGATCCGGTTTTAAAACTGCTTGGTCCTTTTTTGATGCTATCTTTTTAGAGCAACTTGTTTAAAGATAGATAAATTTGATAATGACGGTGACGATGTAATAAATGTTAATGAAATTGGTGAGATACCAGCCGGTAAACTTAGCTCTGATTATTTAGTCAGGTACTACATTCTCGCCGAGAACTCGGAGAAGAGATTCTCGGACGAAAAGGGTCGAGAACTGACAAGATAAATTATTCTTCCTGCGCGTCGTCAACCATAGTGTTTTTAGTTAAGAAGTTCTTACTGCGAATTTTTGCTGAGAAGTTCTCGCGAGAGTGTAGTGCCTGCTTAAGGGGCAATGTCCAAAATAGTCAAAAATCGGAAGAGAAATTAGATTTTTTGAGTGAAGACTACGTGGGAATTAAGCCCTCGGAACTGCTGCATCTACGACCTGAAATGGGTAGCTAGCTGGCAGCAGTAGGTAGGATATAAGGAAGGCACATGTCTCTCAGTTATGTTTAGCAGTGGACAATAAGAGGCCGACGATGACAGTAAGATTCTGAGGATCCTATCTCCTTGTTTCCAGGTCTGAAAAGAAAGGGCTTCAGCCTAATGCCGATCAGGGCAAACAAACTTTGGCTTAGGGCGTTGAAAGCTTCGTAGTAGTTCGAGACTATCTTAGTATTTTGCTCTATAGTTCCGAACTATACAGGGTGTAACAAAACACCTTAGTAATAGTAAATACTCAAGGGGGTGCTTCAGACCATCAAACTGAACAACTTTCACTATGGAGTCAACTTTGAAATCGAAAAAAAAAAACAGCTGTCCCATACATTTTAGTCGAGTCGGTACAGCAGTTTTGTATGGGACAGCTGTTTTTTTTTCGCGATTTCGAAATTGGCTCCATACTAAAAGTTGTTCAGTTTGATGGGTCTGAAGCACTCCCTTAAGTATTACTAGGGTGTTTTGTTACACCCTGTATAACAGTATACGGAATCACCAATCCTAAGTTTTGTTCGAAACTAAGGTCCGTAGTAATAAACGGAACTTAACTCTGACAGGCTCTTAAGTAACGTCACATGTATATAACCACGTCATCTTAAGAGGGCGCCAGCTTTGGAGTTTCGTTTATACGGGCCTGGGACCTACACTCAATCGTATTCTTGAAAGGAAGCTTCAGAACACTTGAGTACTTTAGATTGGTTTTTTAATAAGAGATGGCATGGCATGTGCGCTCCAAAGCACTTATCAAAGGCTACAATCGCAAACTTGCGAACAGTCTCCTTGCCCTCAGCAAGGACCAAATTTTTACAATAGCAAGGTCACTCACAGGCCACTGCAAATTAAACAAGCACATGCACACACTAAAGTTGAGTGATACGATCGGCTGTAGATTCTGCAAGGAGGAGATGGAATCTTCTTTGCATCTCCTTATGTGACTGTGGTTCCCTGATATAAAAACGCAGTACTGGTGTAATTACCTGCCTACTCAGATGAGATACAAAGCGTCCTGACCAAAAACCTACTACGATTTTTGGCCGCATTGGGGATTGGTAAGGAAGGAACAATAAAAAGGGCATTCACCCAAGGTCAAGGACCCACACCCTCAAATAATAATAATAATGATAAGAGATTACTAAGGAATGGGAAGGAAACTTTCGCATAAATACTAATTATACTAAATTATACCTTCATCTAACTACGATCGCTAATTCGCGTGACGAGACGATTATGGCAAATATCCAAAGTCCGATGGACTTCTTCGGCTAAAGATCGTAAGGGATAACAGTTTAATTATTATGTCACCGGGCTTCGGGTCGTTTCTGTTAGTAGTCCGTACTAGTAACTTAGGCCATAGCCAAACTATATACTATTACCTATTCTGTGCCATAGCAATACAACGCGGCAACTCTTTTAGCGTTTCTTTTGCGTTTGGATCGATAAGAGGCTGAATATTTGACAAGATAATTCTAGTTATCCTTTAATTTGTATTTTTATTAGTATTTAAAATAAATAATAATAAATAAAAATAAAAAGAACTTAGTCATCCACACATATTACGTAGCTTACATAATTTAATTATAAATATCTTTTACATAAAGAGTGTGCAGATGAAAAGGAAAGAACCTTAAGAAATTTAATTATATGTTTGTGAATAAATTAAGATTCGTCATAACGGTCAGCAACACTCACCATAAGTAAAGAACCTTTATGACTTTTAGAGGAAAATAAAACTGTATCTATGATTCAGAACAGATAAGTAGGTCATTACACCTTTATAGTGATCAATGATCCTTATGTCGTTGATCCTGAATCCTGGCATAAAATAATGGTATTATCGTATTTAATCAGACTTTATTCATTTTTCCTTTATTGATAAGAAATGGGCTACGACGACCACGACACGACATCGATTGTGAAGAAAAGTTGTGTTCTTCAGTGTCACCTCTCACCATGACTTATATCAAATGGCAATCACTCCACGCCATAGTGTGAAGATTAGCCAGTTAGCAATGATCGTATTGAGGCTGACTGCCCAGGGTGCGCCAGATGAACTTAGGTTTCGTCACTCAGGCGGAGGCTCTTTCTTGCAAGTTTCTTGAAAGTTATGTTAAAAGCTTTATTAAACTAAAATTACTACTAAATTAAATTCTGGTTTTAAATAATCAATCTGTCTTACTATATATATTTTTTTACGTGTCTTATTATTTATAACGTAATTATTTTGTAGTTACTGTTATTCCTTTACTTTTAAATAGCTATTTCTTTCAGTGTAACAACTTAGGGTTTGTTTGTGTCGTCCGTGAAAGTAGGCCACTATTATACAGAACTATTATTTGTTGCTTTTATCCATCCAAACATTTTTTCTTTCCTTCTATCATCGGCATCATCAGCCTATATATGTTGCACTTCAGGGCACAGGCATACCCACACCTCAGGCAGGGTGTAAGTAGAAGTACCCTATACTCCCCATTAAAGTTCTAGATCAGAATATATATTTTTTTCTTTGAGCACAGCTACAAATGGTATTCGATATTTGTAAAGAAGTTCCTGTCTACCCCTGAAGTAAATACGGTTGTGAGTTTATAAATGTATTTCCAATACTCCACTACTATAAGTCTATCAAATCACTTTGTAATTCAACTCACTACCAGTTCGAAAGTGACAGTAATTCATTCAATCGCAAGACTCGTAACGATCACTACAACACTCAGCATATCATTAACAAACCGAATCTTTTTGAACTTTACCTCTTTGAGTTAAGGACTATGCTTTTAGTACATAACCACATGCGTGAGCTTAGTCACGTTGGACATAAGAAGAAATTTCGGAGAATTTTGGGGTGATTACTTAACATTAGCATCAAAAGGATGTTATATAGGATTTACTGATTAAGGAAAGTGGTAGCATTCATAACGTTTCGTTATAAACTCTAAGATCCCGCTACAGGGCAAAAGCTTCTTATGAATCCGGTGAGAAAGAATATGCCTCTGCTATTTCAGCAAAAGTTGAGGAAGTAAAAAATTTTCCGGAAGTAATCAATGCGAAACCTATAATTAAACAAGGAAAATGGTAGAAAATGCTGGAAAAGTCAGTAGATTATATAAGAGTTCTTATATTGTGAAAACGTGGATATCTTAAAAACTTTATTTAGACTCTTGTGTACTAAATATTCAATACTTCTTCGACAACTAATGATAATGTGAGAATTATAATGAAAATTGTGCTTGCCGATTACGAACGATGCGATGCTGGATTTTTGAGTTCCCATTCGTACGAGTACGTGAAAAGTCGTAGTTTTTCATGCCCTTTTCATAATGCTAATTAGAACATGGTGAAAATATAAAATAGTAGGTAACTCGTTTTTGTGGAAATAGTCAATTAAACATTTTCCAACCAGAGTTTAGTAAGGGATTCTGAGAACTGAAAGTAAATTAATAGACATACCTACTCAAAAAAATATTAATTGCTAGTATATTTGCACTACCCAACTTATATCATACTGGACAGTTTCGGTACTACTAGTGAAACGAGGATGTTCTGAGTTTTCATTATATCTCTAATTATCCCCTTGGGAAATATAGTCGTGAGCATATGCTTTATGTTTCAATAAAATGTGGCTGATAGATTTTTTAATGTAAACTATTCGATCACGTGATATTTCAAAACACGTGGTAAGGTAACTGAATCATTCGGAATTATATCATGCTATAGTACGTTTTCAATTATTATAATTATTATTTAACTCAACAAATCAAACAATGAGATTACACGTGATGATTCTGAGAAAATGTGATTTGAAATAAATGTATTTTATTTAATGATGATGATTAGGAATCATTAATAATAGGGTGCGATTATAATGATGATGGACTTTCCAAAATTAGCAGGTGCGTCATTATAAATTGTACAAAAGTTTTTGAACTCTGATCTTTTACGTTTAAAGGTGAAGAAATGATAGATGAACAATGATGATGTATTGCATTTTGACAGTTAGATTAAAAATGTTCATTAAACTTACGAGTGAGTTGACAATAATTGGTAAAGTGATATAAATGAGTACTATGCAACGTTATAAACTTTATTGATATTTATGATGTATCTAAATTCAAATCAGATGCAACCTATTACATCTATTTAAACACAATGTAACGTACTGCACTTATTTATTAAAGATTTCTTTAATTTGGAAGAAGTACTGAAGTAGCTCAGGTTTTTGGTACCCTCCCTGTTAATGTATCGTTTTTATTGTGGAAATGAATATATATGTTATTTCGAAGCGAAGATCGCTACAGCTTGAAACTGCCGCCACAAACTAGACCAAAACAAAAAACTATCAACACGTCTCGAAGCGAATGCAATGAACAAATTGCGTAACGCTCCCATAAAATAACCCTTTTTTCTTTACACCACGTGATTTACGACTTTCCATGCACGCACACATGCAAAACGTCAACACAAGCGCGGTGACACACTAGTTTATCGCTGTTTAACACACACTTACCTATGGTCAAAGAGTGTGGTCCTGCCCATGAGGTGCACCTAATTGTAACATAGATCGACACAATTCCGTGATCTCCGGATGATTCAGATTTATCAAATGCACATACATTTGTTTATGCAGGCTTAGTTCCCCAGACACTGCTTCGAGCCTCTTCAGCAACGCATCTTTCTCTCTAAGCAAAGCTTTCACTTTTTCCTCGACCTCCCTTGAACGAACTTTAGCCTTTTCTCTAGATTTTCTTACGGCTATATTGTTGCGTTCACGCCTTCTTCTATATTCATCTGTGCCTTTGTCTAACAGTTTTCCCGAAGACCGTCTTGGCGGTGCAGGCTTGTGTTTTAGTAAGGGAGGAAGCAGCGGAGCACCTAAAGGTGGTAATGGGTTGAAACCTCCACCGTAAGGACCATTAACACCGACTGGAGGTTGAGGATTGTACTGCCCTGTGTATTGTGCACATGTGACCTGCCTTCTGAAATCATGAGGTTCAGGCGGCTCCTCCTTTATAGGTGGAGCCTGATCATGTCCAGAATTAGCTGGAACAGGCGCAGCATAACTCGCCCCCGAATGCACAGGCTGCGGCATATAAGCCAACGTGGTCCTTGCAAAAGGTCGATGTTGCGGCGATCTGCCTCCAGGCAAAATTTCCTGGAACAAAGCCATAGTTTCCTCTCCACGGAACTGATCCTCGATGAGGTGTTGTAAATCCAAGCTGATCTCCTGTCCATTGAGCTCGTCTAAGTCTGGAGGAGGGAATGGTGCTCTTTTGTCTTCCGCCGCCTTCTTGAGGTCTGGTTGTGGCGGCGGAGGAGGCGCTCCGGCCGCATCGTACATCTGGGGCGATTCCATGCCGCCGCCCGGGCCAAGAACGGGCCCAGTGGCGCCGCCGGCCCGTGGCTCCACTTCAAAACACTGAGACGCCGTCACTTAACACTCGCGCGCGATGGCCGGGTGGAATCGCGTTTACTTCGCGTTTGTCACGTGTTGGTTCGGAGAGCGGTACGGCGCGTGCATGCGCTTCGGCGGTTGGACGCGGACTGAGGCCGGCGCGCGCGCTCGAAGCAAGGTTGCCGGAAGGAAGCGCTGAAGTCGACTGAAAGTTCGTCGGAGTAAAAGTATTGTTGGGGTGATGCTGATAAGATAATTTAGAGTCAGTGTATGGTTTATTTTGACGCTGTTTGTTAATACTATATAGGTACCTAGTAGTTCTTTGATTTCTTTGAAGTTTTATATTGGGATAGTGGGGGGTCTAATACCTAGATCGAGTAAGAATTTTCTAGCTCAACCTAATAAATAACATACCTATGTAGGTACATCAAAATAATGAAATGGACTCTTAACCCTTTAACTCCCATTGACGCTTTGTTATCTTAACCCTCTGCGACTGAGGTGGTAGTCTCTCAGACACCGCAAACCAAATACAACGTTGCCATTTCGCGATATGGCGTGATGTAGTTCTGTCCCGCTCAGTACCTTCCTAAAACGGTGAGAGCAAGTGAACAGTCAGGCGCGCGCGGCGACGCAGTGCACACGTGTGGCGGGACGAGCACATGGTGTCG
Source organism: Agonopterix subpropinquella (assembly GCA_922987775.1). Classification (NCBI taxonomy): domain Eukaryota; kingdom Metazoa; phylum Arthropoda; class Insecta; order Lepidoptera; family Depressariidae; genus Agonopterix; species Agonopterix subpropinquella. The sequence continues at coordinate 14,152,128 of OV277694.1, read as the reverse complement.
GATAGACGTAAGTACAGCAATAAGCGTTGATTCTGTCAGACGTCACCTACCAAAAATGTTTATATTTTCATAGTGTATATCAGTCGTTAGCTCAGTAACAGTTGTAAATTTACCTGAAGTTTCTTAGACGTAACCACATAATTATATAAAATACCCACTTATTAAATGTATATGTATGTAACAGATGGCGAATTCAAGTGGAGGGCAGGCTAGTTCTACTAAACGAAGTTTTAAAGGAACACCCATAAATAATAATAAGCAAATGGAAAGAAGACTGGCTTGAACAGTTAGAAGACGTGGAGTTTAGCGACGTCGATGACTCAGTCGAAGATCCTGATTTTGAAGTTGAAAATGTCCAGGAACCAGAAGAATCAAGAATTGAGAGTAAAAGTGAACCTGAAGAATGTGCAGAAGAAGAAGCTTGTGAGAGAGAAGAAGAACGGAAGAGATTGCTTTTGTTTTGTATGAAAGTTGTCAAGGAGCTAAATTGAGGAGAGGAGACTTTATACTATCTCTAGCAAGAGAATTAGTCTTACCTAGTCTGAAGCAGCGAGTCTACAATGATCGACTACCAAGAGAACTGCGACTGACCATTAAAAGAGTTTTGGGTAAAGACTTGCCTCCCAAGTCTATACCTGCACCTGCACCTGGACCTCCACCTAGAAAATTATGCAGCATTTGTCCAAGCAAATTGAAACGTCAGACAAGATTTGCCTGCTGTGCCTGTAAGAAGCCAATCTGTCTGCAATGTTCGGCCCAAATCTGCGAAGATTGCAAATTTGAGTAAAAAAAAGTATCGTAACTTTGAGACTGATTTATGCCTAAACGTATCATACGATCTCGTTGATTTTTTTACGTAAAGTTTATAAGGTTAATGACTAATAGAAGAAATGTTAAGTTTTTGAAAGTTGATTTTGTTAGTTAAGAAAAAAAATACATTAAGATACCTACTTACCTTAAGACAAAATTTTTGATCTCAATAAAGACTCTCTATAACTATTGAAATTTCATTTTAATAAAACAATTTATTTTATTTTTATGCTTCTATATAAAACACATAGTGTAATAATAGTATAAAAAAATGATATATATTTAAACTTATAAGATATTTACATTTTAAAATGACGTCTGACAGACACCACCTCAGTCGAATGTATACAATAATTTCAGCTCAGTCGCAGAGGGTTAAAGCCGGGTTGCGAGTGGTTAATACAAAGTTGCTGGTCAGAAAAGTTTCTAACCAACCCTGTGGGGATTATGGTCGTGAATTTATGTATGTATCAAAATCAAAACATTCTAGGTGCGTTTTGTATGAAAGCCTGCAGCGGACAACAAATTCATTTATATGTATTGGCTTTACACTAGATGATTAGATTAGGTATAGGTACCTACCTACTACTTATTTATTTTGTTGTGACCGTATTTTTTTACTTTGTTAATGAATTAAAAGTGTTTATTATGTACCTAATAATGGTGGATCTAGGTTATTGTAATGTTTATACATATAGGTACAATATTATTTATCTATCTACTATTTATCTACTTAGTAAAGATGTTATTTCATATTTTTATTTCTTGTTATTGTCATTCTTTATATTTACGTACTTGTGAGTTTTGATTCCTGTAAGTCCATCTTGGTTTAAGTATAATCAAATATCTTTCTCGGAATTACTTAAGCGAAAAGGATTTTTTTAATCGCTAGTTATAAAAAAATGAGTAGGTAGGGTATAATGGGTACTATCAGTTTAAAATAACAATGTGCATGACCTCGCTCGCAAATGTGACGTCACTCAATCACACGAACTTTACTCGAGTCATTCAAATGATTATTTCCTCTCCATAGAGTCTACATTCCTATATCAACCGAATGAAGTTATCGAACGGCCCTTCAAGGTCATGCACATTGTTATTTTAAACTGATAGTACTATATTTACTTACAATACATTTCAATCCCATGGCGAAGGTTAAAAATAAATAAATAATACCAATAATTGGGTCTACTCGGACTGTCTCGGACCCTACTCGGATGCAGATTTCCGATGTTGGTCTCATAAAGAAAGTTGTTCAGTTTCATAATCTGGTCATCCAGATAGTTTCTGTCCACACCGATATGGTATATGGTCGTGAAATTGTGTTTATGTAGGTTATGTATGTTGAGGCAAGATTGCTCACGTCAAACAAAGAACAAAGCTCTCGTAAAACTTATTATTGTCGCCGGTACCTCGTAGTTCGACTTATTATATTAGATGGCGTTACTATACTAGCTGAAGTCGCGCCTATAAGTGGAATACCTAGTACCATCTATCGAAAAATTTGATGAAACTCAACTTCGATGCAGGTGTGCGTAGACCTAAGATGACATAGGAGTGTGTGTGTCTTTTAGCTTCTCGAGTTGAAAGAAAGATTACATTCGCAATTTTATAAAGTAGGTAGGTAAGGTAGGTAAAAGGTACCTTATGAGTACACCTTGGCTTCGTGGTTAAAGTGTCTGCTTGATAATTCTTAATACAGCAGGGGTTTGTTTTTATTTTTATGAATCACCACGACTTACCATGTTTTATCTACATACAAAAATTTACTCTGCTGCTGTTTACCGTTGAGGGTACTCCTCAACGGTAAACAGCATTGGCTTGATATTTTTCTGTTCACGTTCAGTTTTGATAGCAAAACAAATATTTAATCAGGATCTGGTGCAGAAGCAAGGAATGACTCCGTACGAGGGTACTCCTCAACGGTCAACAGCATTGACTCGCAATTTTCTTGTACACGTTCAATTTTGATAGCAAAACACATATTGAACCAGGATCTGATGCTGAGGCCAGTAATGTCTCCGTACGAGGGTACTCCTCAACGGTAAACAGCATTGGCTTGCACTTTTTTTTTCACGTTCAGTTTTGATAGCAAAACACATATTGAACCAGGATCTGGTGCTGAAGCCAGTAATGTCTCCGTACGAGGGTACTCCTCAACGGTAAACAGCATTGGCTTGCACTTTTTTTGTTCACGTTCAGTTTTGATAGCAAAACACATATTGAACCAGGATCTGGTGCTGAAGCCAGGGATGTCTCCGTACGAGGGTACTCCTCAACGGTAAACAGCATTGGCTTGATTTTTATCTCTTTCTGTTTAGTTTTGAAAGCAAAACACATATTTAACCAGGATCTGGTACTGAAGCCAGGAATGTCTCCGTACGAGGGCACTCCACAACGGTAAACAGCATTGGCTTGATTTTTTTTTGTTCGCGTTTTGTTTTGATAGCAAAACACATATTCAACCAGGATCTGGTACTGAAGCCAGGGATGTCTTCGTACGAGGGTACTCCTCAACGGTAAACAGCATTGGCTTGATTTTTATCTCTTCCTGTTTAGTTTTGAAAGCAAAACACATATTTAACCAGGATCTGGTGCTGAAGCCAGGAATGTCTCCGTACGAGGGTACTCCTCAACGGTGAACAGGATTGTCTTGAAATTTTTTTGTTCACGTTCAGTTTTGATAACAAAACACATATTGAACCAGGATCTGGTGCTGAAGCCAGGTATGTCTCCGTACGAGGGTACTCCTCAACGGTAAACAGCATTGGCTTGCACTTTTTTTGTTCACGTTCAGTTTTGATAGCAAAACACATATTGAACCAGGATCTGGTGCTGAAGCCAGGGATGTCTTCGTACGAGGGTACTCCTCAACGGTAAACAGCATTGGCTTGATTTTTATCTCTTCCTCTTTAGTTTTGAAAGCAAAACACATATTTAACCAGGATCTGGTGCTGAAGCCAGGAATGTCTCCGTACGAGGGTACTCCTCAACGGTGAACAGGATTGTCTTGAAATTTTTTTGTTCACGTTCAGTTTTGATAACAAAACACATATTGAACCAGGATCTGGTGCTGAAGCAAGTAATGTCTCCGTACGAGGGTACTCCTCAACGGTAAACAGCATTGGCTTGCACTTTTTTTTGTTCACGTTCAGTTTTGATAGCAAAACACATATTGAACCAGGATCTGGTGCTGAAGCCAGGGATGTCTTCGTACGAGGGTACTCCTCAACGGTAAACAGCATTGGCTTGATTTTTTTTTGTTCGCGTTCAGTTTTGATAGCAAAACACATATTCAACCAGGATCTGGTACTGAAGCCAGGGATGTCTTCGTACGAGGGTACTCCTCAACGGTAAACAGCATTGGCTTGATTTTTATTTCTTCCTGTTTAGTTTTGAAAGCAAAACACATATTTAACCAGGATCTGGTGCTGAAGCCAGGAATGTCTCCGTACGAGGGTACTCCTCAACAGTGAACAGGATTGTCTTGAAATTTTTTGTTCACGTTCAGTTTTGATAACAAAACACATATTGAACCAGGATCTGATGCTGAAGCCAGTAATGTCTCCGTACGAGGGTACTCCTCAACGGTAAACAGCATTGGCTTGCACTTTTTTTGTTCACGTTCAGTTTTGATAGCAAAACACATATTGAACCAGGATCTGGTGCTGAAGCCAGGGATGTCTTCGTACGAGGGTACTCCTCAACGGTAAACAGCATTGGCTTGATTTTTATCTCTTCCTGTTTAGTTTTGAAAGCAAAACACATATATTTAACCAGGATCTGGTACTGAAGCCAGGAATGTCTCCGTACGAGGGTACTGCTCAACGGTAAACAGCATTGGCTTGATTTTTTTTTGTTCGCGTTTAGTTTTGATAGCAAAACACATATTCAACCAGGATCTGGTGCTGAAGCCAGGGATGTCTTCGTACGAGGGTACTCCTCAACGGTAAACAGCATTGGCTTGATTTTTATCTCTTCCTCTTTAGTTTTGAAAGCAAAACACATATTTAACCAGGATCTGGTGCTGAAGCCAGGAATGTCTCCGTACGAGGGTACTCCTCAACGGTGAACAGGATTGTCTTGAAATTTTTTTGTTCACGTTCAGTTTTGATAACAAAACACATATTGAACCAGGATCTGGTGCTGAAGCAAGTAATGTCTCCGTACGAGGGTACTCCTCAACGGTAAACAGCATTGGCTTGCACTTTTTTTTGTTCACGTTCAGTTTTGATAGCAAAACACATATTGAACCAGAATCTGGTGCTGAAGCCAGGGATGTCTTCGTACGAGGGTACTCCTCAACGGTAAACAGCATTGGCTTGATTTTTTTTGTTCGCGTTCAGTTTTGATAGCAAAACACATATTCAACCAGGATCTGGTACTGAAGCCAGGGATGTCTTCGTACGAGGGTACTCCTCAACGGTAAACAGCATTGGCTTGATTTTTATTTCTTCCTGTTTAGTTTTGAAAGCAAAACACATATTTAACCAGGATCTGGTGCTGAAGCCAGGAATGTCTCCGTACGAGGGTACTCCTCAACAGTGAACAGGATTGTCTTGAAATTTTTTGTTCACGTTCAGTTTTGATAACAAAACACATATTGAACCAGGATCTGATGCTGAAGCCAGGAATGTCTCCGTACGAGGGCACTCCTCAACGGTAAACAGCATTGGCTTGATTTTTTTTGTTCGCTTTCAGTTTTGATAGCAAAACACATATTCAACCAGGATCTTGTGCTGAAGCCAGGGATGTTTTCGTACGAGGGTACTCCTCAACGGTAAACAGCATTGGCTTGATTTTTATCTCTTCCTGTTTAGTTTTGAAAGCAAAACACATATATTTAACCAGGATCTGGTACTGAAGCCAGGAATGTCTCCGTACGAGGGTACTGCTCAACGGTAAACAGCATTGGCTTGATTTTTTTTTGTTCGCGTTTAGTTTTGATAGCAAAACACATATTCAACCAGGATCTGGTGCTGAAGCCAGGGATGTCTTCGTACGAGGGTACTCCTCAACGGTGAACAGGATTGCCTTGAAATTTTTTGTTCACGTTCAGTTTTGATAGCAAAACAGATATTTAACCAGGATCTGGTACTGAAGCCAGGTATGTCTCCATACGAGGGTACTCCTCAACGGTAAACAGCATTGGCTTGAAATGTTTTTGTTCACGTTCAGTTTTGATAGCAAAACACATATTGAGCCAGGATCTGGTGCTAAAGCCGGATGTCTTCGTACGGGGGTACTCCTTAGTACGAGGGTAAACAGCATTGGCTTGATTTTTATCTCTTCCTGTTTAGTTTTGAAAGCAAAACACACATTTAACCAGGATCTGGTGCTGAAACCAGGAATGGTCCGTACGGAGGCACTCCTCAACTGTAAACGGTATATGCAAGTCAATGCTGTTTACCGTTGAGGAGTACCCTCGTACGAAGACATCTCTGGCTTTGGCATCAAATCCCGGTTAAATATGTGTTTTGCTATCAAAACTGAACGCGAACAAACAAAATTCAAGCCAACGCTGTTTACCGTTGAGGAGTACCCTCGTACGAAGACATCTCTGGCTTCGGCATCAGATCCTGGTTAAATATGTGTTTTGCTATCAAAACTGAACGCGAATAAACAAAATTCAAGCCAACGCTGTTTACCGTTGAGGAGTACCCTCGTACGGAGACATCTCTGGCTTCAGCATCAGATCCTGGTTAAATATGTGCTTTGCTATCAAAACTGAACGCGAACAAACAAAATTCAAGCCAACGCTGTTTACCGTTGAGGAGTACCCTCGTACGAAGACATCTGTGGCTTCAGCATCAGATTCTGGTTACATATGTGTTTTGCTATCAAAACTGAACGCGAACAAACAAAATTCAAACCAACGCTGTTTACCGTTGAGGAGTACCCTCGTACGAAGACATCTCTGGCTTCGGCATCAGATCCTGGTTAAATATGTGTTTTGCTACCAAAACTGAACGCGAACAAAAAAAATTCAAGCCAACGCTGTTTACCGTTGAGGAGTACCCTCGTACGGAGACATCTCTGGCTTCAGCATCAGATCCTGGTTAAATATGTGCTTTGCTATCAAAACTGAATCCGAACAAACAAAATTCAAGCCAACGCTGTTTACCGTTGAGGAGTACCCTCGTACGAAGACATCTGTGGCTTCAGCATCAGATCCTGGTTACATATGTGTTTTGCTATCAAAACTGAACGCGAACAAACAAAATTCAAGCCAACGCTGTTTACCGTTGAGGAGTACCCTCGTACGAAGACATCTCTGGCTTCGGCATCAGATCCTGGTTAAATATGTGTTTTGCTATCAAAACTGAACGCGAACAAACAAAATTCAAGCCAACGCTGTTTACCGTTGAGGAGTACCCTCGTACGAAGACATCTCTGGCTTCGGCATCAGATCCTGGTTCAATATGTGTTTTGCTATCAAAACTGAACGCGAACAAACAAAATTCAAGCCAATGCTATTTACCGTTGAGGAGTACCCTCGTACGAAGACATCTCTAGCTTCGGCATCAGATCCTGGTTAAATATGTGTTTTGCTATTAAAACTGAACGCGAACAAACAAAATTCAAGCCAATGCTATTTACCGTTGAGGAGTACCCTCGTACGAAGACATCTCTGGCTTCGGCATCAGATCCTGGTTAAATATGTGTTTTGCTATTAAAACTGAACGCGAACAAACAAAATTCAAGCCAATGCTATTTACCGTTGAGGAGTACCCTCGTACGGAGACATTCTTGGCTTCAGCACCAGTTCCCGATTAAATAATGTATTTTTCTTTCAAAACTGAACAAGAATAAAAAAAAATCAAGCCCACGCTCTTTACCGTTGAGGAGTACCATCGTACGGAGACATTCCTGTCTTCAGCACCAGATCCTGGTTAAATATGTTTTGCTATCAAAACTGAACGTGTAGGGAACAGGGCGGGTGGGGCGTTAGTCCACCACGCGTTAAAATATTTTATTCATTGATATTTTTTAAATGTGTGAGTATATACGCAAGCTTAACAATTTCAAATTTAGTTTTTTTTTTCAATAGCCTGGAGTATGATTTTTGAATCTCATTCGGTGAGTTCAGCAGTTGAAAATGTCAAAATTACTATGGAGATAGTAGGTATAAGAAGTATCTTTCTACTGCTGATTTGACTTTCAAAAATCGCACTCCTGGAGTATGATTTTTTAATGTCAAATCAGCAGTAGAAAGATGCACGTCTCCATAGTAATTTTGACATTTTCAACTGCTGAACTCAGCAAATGAGATTCAAAAATCGCACTCCTAGCAATCTTGTTTAGTATGAATTTTGAAATGTGCGCCATCTACCGGAATTCTCTATAACTGCATGCTACTCCCGCTTAGTATTATATCGTATTGTAGATCAATGAAAAAAATGTAAAAAAACCTGCTTATGAAATTGCTATTTTCAATGTGATGTTATGAAAATAATATATTTTGTTGCTCAAAATAAATAAATATGATGAACCAGAACAGTAAAATGCGATATTTCGTCGATTTCAGACAAATTTTACTTCTAGCGGACCAAGTAATGCCATCTAATGACATTTAAAAAATTATTGTGAGTTATACAAGGAAATAGCATTCTATTGGTTGTATGGAACTAAAAGAACATCCTCAGATTTAGTATGGGAAAAGGGTATAAATTGTGTAGGGAAAAAGGCTAACAAATGGCTAACAAAAACATTTTATCGTATTAGTTGACGTATAGTTATGGAACTCCTGTCGATTTGTTTCTCATAATCTCTAGAGTATAGTGATAACAGTGGTAGCTATATACCTCATCCAAACGGAGTGTCGCGTAATCGCCGTTGGCGCACATCGTGTCTGGGTAAAATATGTTGGGTTTTTTATATTTTTATTTTCGTATGAACATCTAAGATGTTCCTATACACGCATTGCTTTGCATAGGAACATCTTAGATGTTCGTTTGATCGTTTTAACCGGACAAAATAATCTTGGCAAAAAAGTCAAAACGATGCATTTTATTTATTTACGAGCTTTTACCCGCGACTTCGTCCGCATAAATTATATACCAGATTTTAAGTCAGATAACAAGCTATCAAACAAAAAAAGTTTCATCAAAATCGGTTCAGTAGTTTTTGCGTGATACTCGAACAAACAAACATCCAAACAAACAAACAGACAGACAAAAAATCCAAAAATTGGTGATTTGGAATCAGGGACATCTAAAAACCATATCGTAATCTTTTTTTTGTAAATACATATCTTTAATGTACAGACACACTTCTGTTACAGTTTTATAATAGTTTAGATTGCGTAATTCCTTTTGCATTTTTACCAAATCTATCGTCTGATTACTATAATTAATTCAATTATGTATTTAGAGTGTAATACCATCAATAAACGTTACAGTTTGGTGGGCCTACAAAAAATTTACTCCCTTTACAATATGCAATTGTTCTGCGACATAGTCCATAATAATTTATTGATCTACATCCAGCTCACATTATTTCTAAATCATCCATCATCATCGTCATAGAAGTTTATTGATATCAAAAATAATTACTTAGTAAAAGTCTACAAAAAAAAGAGCCAGCACATGCTTCGTCAATAAAAAATGTAGGTACAAGATACTACAGCCAGTAATTAGGAACATGCTTCGTCAAAACCTTAAATAAACAGTTAGAGGTCTGCAACATGCTTCATCAAAACCTTAAATAAACATTTAGAGGTCTGCAACATGCTTCGTCGACTTCCTAAACTAAAATCCACCACGAGCTTCGGCAATAATGAAAAAAAAAAAACGAACTTTATCACTATCATCTTATTTACAAAATGACTTCGAATTTTGATGGGGACTCGGGTCTGCTCTGCGCAAATGAAGATTGATGAGCGGAATTATTTTCCTGGTCGTACTGTACCTCTCTTACCCTCTATTTTTCCTTCTAATAGCGTTTGTCGTATTAAGGGGTGTCCCTTAAGTTCCATAACTTAAATAATCATATTTTGAAAATCCATAACAGACATGACATAACGCTAATTCATATATCTATTAAAATATTTAAAATGAAAATAATTTGACATAATAATGAAAATCCATAATTTGAAAAACTATAGATGAAAATCCATAACTTTGAAAGAAGTCGTTTTTAGACCCCAGATATCACTCAATCGGTTAGGTTAGCGAGGAGCGAAGCGACGAGCATGTTAGGTTTCTTGCGAACACAGCGAACCAGAACCGAATCGCTACCGTTTACCTAGTCCAACCTAAAAAAAAAATTCTCACCTCGGGGGGTTCATCTAGCCCCCCTACCCCCACACCATGATTCGCAGATTACGCTATTCATATTAAAAATATACTTTTTAAATCTACAGGGTGTAACAAAACACCCTTTGTATCGAAACACCACATTGATGGTCTAGACCGGTGTTTCCCAAAGTGGTCTATATCGACCCCCAGGGGTCGATTACGACCTGCAAGGGGTCCATGTCAGCGAGAAAAATAATTGGGGGTCCATGAGAGTGGATCCCATTTGAGTTGGTCGTGACCATAATCTTGACTTTCCATGAACGAAAAAATCCACATAATACAGATAGTGCCTATATGTACTCATTTGCCACAGCCGCAAGTCTCTCACAAAGACAGTAAATGCCATGCATGTATACTTCTTTGATGTCATACCTTGTAAACACCTTTCTTTTGTGTGAGCCAATAAATACTTATAACTTTTTTTACTCACATAACTCTTTCCTATAAAAACAATATACATTTATCTATCTTTGACGACTCGGTTGGTGTGATGGTTACCACGCCGGCGCCGGACTGCCAAACCAGGGTCCTGGGTTCGAAACCCGGTTCGGTCATGGATGTAATATGTTTGTGCCGTCGGCGTCGTTGTATGGTTCCCATAAAAAAAAGCTTGAGGCTTACTTGGGACAATTACAATGTATGTGCTTGTGAGCATTATTTATTTATTTGTATTTTATCTATAATCTGAAGACAGGAATGTATTCTGATACGGGCAACATGTGCAAGTGCTAAGGCCAGTCCGCTTAGAGTGGGCGCGGTGGCCTGCAGAAGGATTTTAGTGCCCTACAAAATTATACTCCCAGAGGAACGACCGAGCAGAGGATCCAAAGGCGCATTATCAAATATACGACATACTTAACGTCGGCGTCGCCAAAAAGTAAAAAAAATTCAGAGCTCGCTACGCTCGCTCCTGATTTTTATTTCAATTCAATTCAGGTCAGTTTATGGCCAAAAAATAAATAAAACAATTTTGGGAAATAAAGTAATAAATAATTTAGATTCGTTGGTTCTTTCTATGAAGTTTCGAGAGAAAAGTGCAAAAAATCTCGAGCTCGCTTTGCTCGCTTTATTTCTGTTCTTATTACACACACACACACACATAAACACAGTCAAATCATATTGCGATAAAGTTTTGTGTTCGCTTCGCTCGCTCTGGTTTCTATTTTATTACGGTTGCATTAACCGAAAGAGATAAATACAATCTGAGTCAAGCCGAGCCAAGTCGTGCTGAGAAATTTCATGGCTAAGTTGTATTGTTGTGAAATTTCGAGCTTGTTTCACTCGCTCCATATTTAAAATTCTGCTACTACTCGAGCAATAGTCTGTTCTTCTCATCACAGTTCTGTAAAATTTCGTGCTCGCTTTATTCGCTCCAGATTTGGATCGAACTCTTGGTAGTACTGTCATAAAATAACCAACAACTCTTAAACCATAGAATAGAGCTGTTGTTGGCACTACCCAAAATCACAAAAATTTGCAAGGGGTCTACGGGACAAAATAGTTTGGGGACCTCTGGTCTAGACCATCAATCTGAACAACTTTCACTATGGAGCCAATGTCGAGAAAAAATAAAAACAGTCCGCCATCCCATACATTTAAGTCGAGACGGTACTGCAGTTTTGTATGAAAGAGCGGATTTTTTTTTCGCGATTTCGAATTTGGCTCCATAGTGAAAGTTGTTCAGTTTTATGGGCTGAAGCATCCCCTTAAGTATTACTAGGGTGTTTTGTTACACACTGTATACATTTCAACATTTATGGATTTTAATGATTACGTGTTTTAAGTGTTAAGCGTTTTCAATATTAGGAATTTTCAATTATGGATTCTAATATAGACCCCGTATCCAATATTTTTTTCTAAATTGGCTACCTATCTAATTATTAAACAGCCCGTAGGATCCCACTGCAGGACAGAGGCTTCCTCTCACGAATAAGGGTGAGAGGAAGTGGACCTTACTGGTACCTCTTTAGTAATCTGGAGCTAAACACACTCAACAACAAGATGCACTCTTCAAAATTCAAAATTAAAAATTTTTTATTCAAAATAATATCATATCTATAAAGGGTGTAACAAAACACCCTAGTAATACTTAAGGGGGTGCTTCAGACCATCAATCTGAACAACTTTCACTATGGAGCCAATGTCGAGAAAAAATAAAAAAAATCCGCCATCCCATACATTTGAGTCGAGACTGTACTGCAGTTTTGTATGAAAGAGCGGTTTTTTTTTGAGATTTCGAAGTTGGCTCCATAGTGAAAGTTGTTCAGTTTCATGGGCTGAAGCATCCCCTTAAGTATTACTAGGGTGTTTTGTTACACCCTGTAGATAGCTTTTTGACGTCATTTTTTGACTCTACTACCGCGTCGGAAGGTGTTCCGTTGAGAGAAGATGCGGCCAGAAACTCTACAACACACATCTTTTAAACAAAACAAAATGTACAAAGTACAATTAAAATACAATATTGCATTACATAGTGTAAAATTCATCCTTACCCTCCCAAATCCCATCGGATTTGGGAGGGGCAAAAACCCCCGTAAAAAGTGGCAGAAATGTTTCTTAGAAGAATGACACGCGTAACTCGTCCCTGTTAAATTGTCTAAGTTGTTTACCTATACCATCGAATAGCATTGCTACAATAGGTAGACAACTTAGACAATTTAACAGGGACGAGTTACGCGTGTCATTCTACTAAGAAACATTTCTGCCACTTTTTGCGGGGGGCGAGGTAACATGAAATCCGCAACATTGGATTTTATTCCCCATAAGTTTAGATTCTAATTATGAATGTTAAAAATCATGAAAAGTAGTCTCGTGTGAACCCCAAACGTTCTAAGTTCAAAATTATTGTTTCGCTATTATAGGCTGTCTCGTTTAGTGATAAGGTATAAAATTGGGTGTAAATGCGCAAGATTAATTGATCTAATACCGTGGCAGAGGGGAAATGCTACCGCAAGGCGAGTCCCTATTAAATTGTCTAAGGTAGACAACGCTAGATTGGCATATTTAGTAAGAAAACCCGACTACCCATGCAGGGAACATAGTCGTGAGCATTATGGTCATACTTAAAAAAAAAAACTTTTTCAAAACTGTTTTCTCCCAAAACACACCAAATTAATCGATAACAAAAAACTTTACACACTAAAATCGATAACACACGTTCGTCTCGTGTCAGATCTCTATGTCTACAATCGGTTCGAATCGATTATTACGTCTATATCGATAACGATAGCACGTTGTTTCATGTTCGTGATGATATGAGAGTACTTTTTTTCTTTAATCGATAGAATCACGCGTTGGGAAATCGTGATAAGGGATTTTTTGTAAAAAAAAATTATACAAATAATATACCAGATGATTTTTTTTACTGTTTCGAAATTTTCAGACTTTTTAACTGAACAACTTTTACTATAGAAACAAACCTGCAATCGCAAAAAAATATCAGCTGTCCCGAAATGTATGGAAGAGCTGACATTTTTCTCGCGATTTCGATGTTAGTCCCATAGAGAAAGTTGTTCAGTTTTATGGTAATTCCCTTAAGAGGGCTATCACAGTTCAGTGGCGCCCTCATCACATAAAAAAGATTTCTCAATAAAGAAAACCTAAATTAAAAAAAGTGCTCAACATCAAAACTACAAAAGCCTTCAAGCTATGATCATATAATACTTTTATAGGTTTTTTAAAGGTCTAAACCTAAAAATTTTGAAAAAAAAAACGGCCGCTTTTGTTTTTATTCCAAATTGTCTAAAAGTGGAATGTTAAGAACCTATAAAAGTATTCTATGAGAATAGCTTGAAGGTTTTTGTAGTTTTGATGTAGAGCACTTTTTTTATTTAGGCTTTCTTTATTGAGAAATCTTTTTTAATGTAATGAGGGCGCCACTGGACTGTCATAGCCCTCTTAAGAAACCATCAGCATTATTCAGTTGGGCCTTGTATAAGGTCTGACAAAATTAGCTGAAACTATTTTAAGCGGATGATCAGACCACCAAACTGATCAAGTTTCTCTATGGGACCAATATCGAAATCGCAAAAAAAAAAAACATTTTATATGGATCTTGTTTTGGTAGTAATATTCCGAGAGATAAGTGTACTTTTTGCAACCATCAGCAGCAAGGCTGATTCAGTGTTGATGGGGTGTAGAGCTTGTCTGTGATGGGGATGGACCAGGTCTGCCTGCATAAGTCCAGTCGGTTTAGGAGTTACTGATGATTAAAGGTCTGTAAAAAATTAACGATCAGCTGCAAGGCTGATCGTATGTTATTGTTGTAGTATGCACTGTAGCTATGTGAACAGTACAAAAACTGACATGGTTTATCAGTCGGTTTAGGAGATACAGCCGTTCAAAGGTCGGAACTTTGACTGGCTGTATCTCCTAAACCGACTGACAGAACTTGACAGTTTTTGTACTGTTTACATAGCTACAGTGCATACTACAAAAATATCATACATTCAGCCGTGCAGCTGATTGTAAATTTTTTACAGACCTTTAATCATCAGTAACTCCTAAACCGACTGGAGTTATGCAGGCAGACCTGGTCCATCCCCATCACAGAGATGCTCTACACCCCATAAAAACTGAATCAGCCTTGCTGCTGATGGTTGCAAAAAGTACACTTATCTCTTATACTATAAGTATGAATGTGCCCGTCCGGTAGGTTGACATCCGAGTTCTGTAAATTTTAAATTACACAAACAAATTATTTAAATTATTTGAAAAAAACCTATGTTGAAACCTTGGTAATTCGATTCTGCTCTCGGTTTTAAACAAACTATTTTCTAGTTTTGGCGTTTATTCATTAGTCGATTCTTTGATATTGTGTCGTTTTGGTTTAAAATAAAATTTGATTCTTGTACTTATTTTATATTTTTCGTTTATCATCATCATCAGCCTGTCATCTTCCATAACCGCCATAACTACAGATAAGTCGCATGACAGGTCTATACAACGTGTTAACACGTTGTATAAAATTTTATTTTAAACCAAAACGACACAATATCAAAGAATCGTATAAATGTTTCCTTCTCATATCAAATTACGCATTCGCATACAATTTTAAACAATAATATGCAAACTCGGTAACTATTAGGTCACTTTATAGCACGTGTTTTAATACCTACAAAATGAAAATAAAGTACTTTTTTTAGTTAAGCCTCCGTGGTCTAATTTGGGCTTTTGACACGGAGGTCGTGGGTCCGATTCCCACGAGGGACACCTAGTGATATGATATGTCACTTTGTGCATTTTTCCGCAGTTGGTTTGGACATTGCAGGCTGAATCACCATTGTCTGAAAAGAAGATGACTCCGTCCTTCGGATAGCACGTTAAGCCGTTGGTCCCGGCTACAATCTCTGGTGGTGGTATAAACTACGTCAGAGGCCGTAAGGCGGTCTGAAAAAACTCTGACACCAGGGCTCTGCCCACACGATACGGAGATTGTGCATAGGTTTAGGTTTAACTTTGCAAGTTTTCACCACAATTTTTTATACAGGGTGTAAACTTAAATGCGTTACATGCTTTTTAGGGGGTGCTTCAGACCATCTAATTGAACAACTCACAATACGGGGCCAACATTGAAATCGTGAAAAAATAATCAGCTGATTCATACATTTGGATCGAGTCGCTATTTAACGTTTTCTATGAAACCACTGATATTTTTCTTTCAATGTTGATTTGTCAGTGAAAGATGTTCAGTTTGACGGTTTGAAGCACGTTCTTAAGTATGTAACGCAGTTAATTTTAGATCGAGTATGTTGCATTACTTTAAGTGGTGATTGTACCCATGATGCTGAACAACTTTCCCAAAGAAAAATACAGGTAATTCGCAAAAAAATTATGGATTTTCCTTACTAAATGCATGCAATCAGTTGATCGAACATTTTGTATTCAACGTTTTTTTTTTGCGAATTCCGCTTTGTTCCTGTGGGAAAGTTGTTCAGTATCATGGGTACAATCACCCCATAAAGTAATCCAACTGTTTACCCTAACACCCTGTATAATTAGTGTATCTATTATACAGGGTGAAATTGATATCATTAGCATCCTTTTAAACTAAGAGTCTACCCATCAAACTGAACAACTTTCACTATTGGAGTAAACTGATCGGAGTAAAAAAATCTGCTGTTCCATACTAAACTGCAGTGCGTACTACTCGACTCAAATGTATGCAGCAGTAGATTTTTTTTTTGCGCCGATCGTTTTGCTCCCATAGTAAAAGTTGTTCAGTTTTATGGGTAGACTCTTAGTTTAAAAGGATGCCAATGATATCAATTTCACCCTGTATACTACTGCCTTCAAATACCAAATAACCACAACAACATTTTTAATCTGTCTGCCTGTAAACTAAACATAAACATTATGCAAGTACGTGAATCTATAAAACAAGTAATTCATAAGCTATTACCTAGAGCAGGCTAGTGCTTGCAAGTAAACACTAGAGTCTAAAGCCCTAGTAACAGCGGTGGTGGGGGTGCGGTGAGCGGCCTGCGATGTGACGCAATGCGCGGGCGCAATGTTGTCGCGGTGGTGAGGATTGGTTAGTGTTAGCTATGTACGTATTGAGAAAAAAGTAGGGTTCAAATAATCTTTGTAGTCGCTTACATGAGAACATTTTTAAGATAGTAAGAAAATATCAATCAATATACAATCGTTCTGCAAGACAAGTTACGTAAGAAAACGACGGACAAGGCAAAGACTATCTTATCATGAACTTTCTCTAATGTGGTTTCACGATAGAGGATACCTTGGTAATAAAAACATCTCCGGTGATAAAGATATAATTAATGTTTCTGATCTATAAATGTGATACAATCAAACATAATCATCAGCCTATACACGTCCCAACTGCCAAACACAGGCCATAGGCCCTGGCCTGGCAATGGCCTGCCATTGGTTATTGGGCATGCGTAGGGTGTAAATATGATACATCTCAGTTCTAAACTACTGGCTTTTAAACTATCTAGTCATAGCACAGACCTCCTTTTTATTGCGTCATTCCTCACGGTCCAGTGCTAATATGATCCAATGTGAACCCGACACCCTCAAAAATTGGACCAACACGTGCTGTCGTCTGCCACTACACTGATACTGTCTTAGTCCACCACCCGTTGAATTTACTAACCTCAAATCTATTAACAACAGCCAATTCAAACCAGCATTGCGTCTCAGTGAGTGGGTAAGTAGGCGAGCGACAGCAGAAAGTGGCTGGTGACGCAACCGCGCCGGTAACCTAGTCACCGTGCTGTACTAGACGTCGCTGCCATCATCAGGAGTCGCTATGAAGTGTACAGTGTGGTGTGCTGCAGCTGGGCTACTTACTGAGATAAGTTTACAAAATGGCTGGTCACGCAACCGCACCGGTAACCTTGTCACCGTGCTGTAGCTGACGTCGCTGCTCGCTGCCATCATCAGGAGTAGCTATGAAGTATGCCGTGTGGTGTGCTGCAGCTGGGCTACTTACTGAGATAAGTTTACAAAATGGCTGGTGACGCAACAGCGCCGGTAACCTAGTCACCGTGCTGTACTAGACGTCGCTGCTATCATCAGGAGTCGCTATGAAGTATGCCGTGTGGTGTGCTGCAGCTGGGTTACATACTGAGATCAGGTTACAAAGTGACTGGTGACGCAACCGCGCCGGTAACCTAGTCACCGTGCTGTACTAGATGTCGCTACCATCATCAGGAGTCGCTATGAAGTGTACCGTGTGGTGTGCTGCAGCTGGGTTACTTACTGAGATCAGTTGACAAAGTGGCTGTTGGCGCAACCGCGTCGGTAACCTAGTCACCGTGCTGTACTAGACGTCGGTACCATCATCAGGAGTTGCTATTAAGTGTACCGTGTGGTGTGCTGCAGTTGGGTTACTTACTGAGATCAGTTGACAAAGTGGCTGTTGGCGCAACCGCGTCGGTAACCTAGTCACCGTGCTGTACTAGACGTCGCTACCATCATCAGGAGTTGCTATGAAGTGTACCGTGTGGTGTGCTGCAGCTGGGTTACTTACTGAGATCAGTTGACAAAGTGGCTGTTGGCGCAACCGCGTCGGTAACCTAGTCACCGTGCTGTACTAGACGTCGCTACCAGCATCAGGAGTTGCTATGAAGTGTACCGTGTGGTGTGCTGCAGCTGGGTTACTTACTGAGATCAGAATGGTACAAAGTGGCTGGTGATGCAACGGCTTCGGTAACCTAGTCACCGTGCTGTACTTTATCATCAGGAGTCGCTTTGTACTCTTTTAGACCGATACACAAACGTCGAACTAAGGTTCAGGACGTTGGAGACAAAATTGATGGATTGAAGTGGCGGTGGGCAAGACACTTGGCTAGAAGAATCGATGGCAGATGGCGCAAAGCCTTGACCGAGTGGTGGCCGAGATCAGGCAAGAGGAGTGAGTCGTCCAGCAGACACATGGGCTGATGATATTGCGAAGGCAGCTGGAAAGACTTGGATAAGACTGGTAAAAGACAGGAAAGAGTGGCATAATGGGGAGCTGGCTTATACTCTGCAGTGGATAAACAAAAGCTGATGCGATGGGGGTAGCCGGCCAGCTACCACAAGCAGAGGAGCATGGCCCATACTCTTACTACAAAAGCAACAACCATAAGTAGCAACAACCTAGATGGGTGTTGTAAAAGGAGAATAATTCCTCAAGGGAATCTCTGTTGCCCGCACTACTACATGGCTATTAGTTAGGGACCGTCGACCTTCTATGTTCGTAGCGGTTTCCCTTTCCTCTGGAGAGTAAGGATGAAAGAGTGGAACATGCAATGCCGCAGTGTTTAGCACGCTAAATTAATATTTCCTACGTACCGCTCACGTTATTCAGCATTATATTGTACATCCCACAACAGGTTTGGTTTGGTTTAGGTTTGGTTTGGTTTGGTTTGGTTCGGTTTGGTTTGACCTATGGCCTATATATGACCTTTATGGACCTATGGCTTTTATGAACCTATGGTCTTTATGGACCTTGTCGCGTCGACACAAGTCTTATTTCACGAATGAGGGTGAGGACCTCCTCAGCAAAAAAATTACTGTAAAATGATAAGTATTCGGTAAATTTTTTACTGAAGAGTGGAATCTTCCTGCTCCCTGTACAAAACCTACGTCTTTCAAGGCGTGATCAACCCTGCTCCTTTACATATGAAATATTGAGGTTAGACGCATGCTTATTCTTCTTCTTATCGTGTGGGCAGAGTCCTGGTGTCAGAGTTTTTTCAGACCGCCTTACGGCCAGCTTATTTAAAGTATTTACTAAAGGAATTGAAATGAAGAAAGGAAGAAAAATATCAAAAACTAGACGAAGAACTTAAAAACTGTACGTACTTATTGTTTATTTTTTATTTCTTATTCCATTTCAACCTACACTCTCTTTACCTATTTTAAATAACATATTATTAATAAATACGGACTCAACGGAACACAACTCGAATCTAGGCAACAGCGAGTACCAGGGCGGTATAAGCTGAACGGGGTGTTACGCAACCGGCCCACTCTCACTTTCGCGAGCTGAGGCCGCGGGCGTGAGCTTTGTGCCGGTCTAATCATCCGGCAAAGAGAACTACTGCAGGAACCTGGTAGCCTGGTACTTTTTGTAGAGTTATTTTAGGTTCTGGTATGAATTTGGTATAATTTAGTGGAGATTTAATTTTGTACACAAATTACACGCATAATATTGACGAACCTTCTAATTATGCTTATGGATCAGACCATCAAACTGAACTACTTTCTCTACGGGATCAAGGTCAAAATCGCGAATAAAAATCTTCCATCTCCATGCAAAATTGCAATCGTACTCAACTTATACTCTTATTACAGGGTGAAATTGATATCATTGGCATCCTTTTAAACTAAGAGTCTACCCATCAAACTGAACAACTTTTACTGTGAGAGCAAACCAATAGGAGAAAAAGAAATCAGCTGTTGCATACATTTGTGTCGCGTAGGCATTGCAGTTT
This sequence comes from Agonopterix subpropinquella, assembly GCA_922987775.1. Lineage (NCBI taxonomy): Eukaryota > Metazoa > Arthropoda > Insecta > Lepidoptera > Depressariidae > Agonopterix > Agonopterix subpropinquella. Next base: position 14,132,072 of record OV277694.1, on the reverse strand, counting down.
AGTATGGAACAGCAGATTTTTTTTGTTGCTCCGATTAGTTTGCTCCCATAGTGAAAGTTGTTCATTTTGATGGGTAGACTCTTAGTTTAAAAGGATGCTAATGATATCAATTTCACCCTGAATGTTCCGTGACTCAACTCAAAATGTATGGGACGGATGTATTTTCTTTCCCGATTTCGATGTTGATCCCATAGAGAAAGTTGTTCAGTTTAATGGTCTGATCATCCCCTTAAAAAACTGTCAGTAGATATATTAAAAAGTAAAAGTTGTGCAGTTTGATGGCCTGAAGCACCCTATACCGGCTTTTAAAACGACTCCGATATACGGTGTATAAGGCTATGCTGGTATTGCTGGTAATTAAAAAAAAACATTTATTTCAGGAAACTACACAAAGCATTACATTGGTAGGTAGTTTTGCCTCTGGTTCAAAGGAACCTAAAACCAAAATGTTTACGATTATGAACTAATTTCAAAATCAATTATTATGTTATACAGGGTGAAATTGATATCATTAGCATCCTTTTAAACTAAGAGTCTATGGGTAGACTCTTAGTTTAAAAGGATGGGTGGGATGGGTTTGATGGGTCAAACTGAACAACTTTTACTACGGGAGCAAACCAATTGGAGCACCAAAAAAATCAGCTGTTGCATACATTTGAGTCGAGTAGGCGTTGCAGTTTAGTATGGAACAGCTGACTTTTTTTTGCTCCAATCGGTTTGCTCCCATAGTAAAAGTTGTTCAGTTTGATGGGTAGACTCTTACTTTAAAAGGATGCCAATGATATCAATTTCACCCTGTAGATTAAAAATGAAAAAAAAAATTGTGGAATGTGGTTGAAATGATAGGATGAGTTTGTGTCGCTTGCTCGGTTAAAAAAAAATAAGGCCTCGTCGTCCGAGTCTCGGACTACAAATAAAATGGGGATCTTGTTGGCTCCATGATTGCACGTAATAATGACTGTAAAGTCCTAGTCCGATAAACCAAAACAACCGGGAATAAATCCTTCCCATCCGATCGATCGGACTATGTGATCGGATGACGTGACCGATGGGCTTTATTTCAGGTTTTGCATTGTATTACATTTACCTATAGGTACAGGGTGAAATTGATATCATAAGCATCCTTTTAAACTAAGAGTCTACCCATCAATCTGAACAACTTTAAAATACAAAAACAAAAAAAATAATCAGCTGTTCCATACTAAACTGCAATGCCTACTCAACAGTAGAGAATTTTTTTTCTCCGATCAGTTGGCTAACATAGTGAAAGTTGTTCAGTTTGATGGGTAGACTCTTAGTTTAAAAGGATGCTAACGATATCAATGTCACCCTGTATACCCCACACCCCGAATTTTTCCTGTAGTTTACAAATCTTACGTAAGCAAGTTCCTGAATCCTGTAATGTTATATTTCTGCATCCATCCAGCATTGATTTAAGTTCTATACCACAGAGTATCATATACTTATCGTATATAATAGATGACTCCGCCGATTTGCTTCGAGCGAAAGTGTGTCAGCATTCGATTCGAACCCACGCGCGCTTGTGGTAGGGATGGTATTTCCCAGTAAAATTTGTATTAAAACCTTCAGAATGATATTTTATTTATGTTTATATTTTCTAACCGACCTTTTTCTGCTTATCCTGAAACCATTTAATTATACAGGGTGTAAGGGACATACATACAGTCATAGTAATACATACATTTATACAACGTGTTAATGAATTAACGCAAAACTAGAAAGTAGTTTGTTTAGAATCGAGAGCAGAATCGAATTATCATGTTTTCAACATAGGTAATTTTTTTCAAAATATTAAATTATTTTTTTGCAAAATTTAAAATTTTCTGAACCCGATGTCAACCCACCGCACGGGCACACTCACCCTACTTACTACCAAAACAAGATTATAAAAATGTATCCATGAGCACGTTAGCGCTTTCTTTCAGTGCTGAAATGATAACAAATAATTTTTGCCTCAAAACTTAAAATGCGAATAACTTCAAATTTTATCTATCAAAATAATGAAATTATTGTTTCAAACTAATTATTTTGTTATAAATCAGTTGGGGTGTATGAGGTTTTGCGCTAATTCATTAACACGTTGTATAAGCGCACGCAATTGTCCCATGGGGGTACGCTACGACTCTGACACACCTGTTTAGGGTCATTCACATTCACCCTGTATAGCTTAAAAAGCAAAGGTGGCCAAGATCACCGGCTGCGTTATATTCTCCAAGTAGTAAGCATACCTACGCTGTCTAATGGTTAACTGCCTCCGTGGTCTAATTTTTAAGAGCATTGGCTCTCGATGCAGAGATCGTGGGTTCGATTCCCACGGACACCTAGTGATATGTCACTTTGTGCGTTTTTCCCCAGTTGGTTAACATTGCAGGCTGAATCACCTGATTGTCTGAAAAGAAAAATGATGCCGTGCTTCGGACCCGGCTACTGCATCTCTGGCTGGTGGTCGTAGTCGGATGGCACGTTATGCCGTTGGTCCCGGCTACTGTATCTCTGGCTGGTGGTCGTTACATAAAAACTACGTCAGAGGCCGTAAGGCGGTCTGACTCTGCCACCAGGGATCTGCCCACACGATAAGAAGAAAGACCTACGCTGTGATATACTTCATCAACATCATCACATACCGTATCATATGATCATCATTTGATCGCGATTTGATCATATCATCATATGATTCCGTATTACGTAGGTACATCTTGGTACATGGCATGGCATTCAAGATTGAGTTTCCATGGCCCTCCGCAACGCGTCACCTACGACGTTGTGCTATGCTTAAACTTTAAAAAACTAAACTAATCAAGTCAGCAGACTTGAATTAACATACAATAATGATGTTAATAGAAATTAAGTTGGTCAATAGTTTGTGGTACGCTAACCCCCGGCCTGTATTGTGAGCGACCTTGAGACTGTTTTGTTTGAATTAGGTTTCATTCCCAATGAGAGAAGAGGTTTTTCGAAAAATTTCTAATTTGGTTTACCCGTAAAAGCTAGCACCAAAAGAAGAATTGCAGATTTGGACCCAGCCATTTTTTACGAAAACTAAAAGCCATTTAGGACGGCGGTCATAATTATTATAAACAGAAAAAATTAAGGCATTTTAAAAAAAACGTTCTCTTCTCTAGAAGTCCGGATTCAAAAGTAGAAATTGTTAGTAAAATAGACAAATCATCTAAAAAGCAGTAGCGAAACGCAACCACGACAGCTATTTTCATCATTATCACTGACGTATTTTTTGGTCGTTACAGAACGTAATTTGGCTTGGTTGAACTGATAGTGTGTGTGATTTCGTTTTCTTCCATTATCATAATATAGTATCGTGAATTTTCACACACTTAGTTTCACACACTTGATACAAAATGTATCATTAAGGAGCTATGTGAAAAAATAGGATTCTTCAAAGCTTCATATATCATGAAGTACTAAAGGTAGGAGTATGATTTTCGGATATGTGTAAATTGAACATATAATTAAAGTTTTGATTAGAGCCAAAACACGATTAAGACACATTTTCTCGATAGAAAAACAAGCCAAAGTAGCCTCCGTTTTTATCTATAAATGCTTGGAACTGCTAAACGGTGCATAATAGAAACACAAGACTTGATTTAAAAAAAAGAGATTGATATTTCCTAAATTTTGATTAGATCAGAATTGAAATTACATAAATAGTACAATCACAATTAAATAAAGTTTGATTTGGCGCTCGATTCGTTTCAGGCGCGCGCGCCGCCCCATCTCTTTCTCTTGCATCAGGCCGTAATATAAGCTATCCCACGCCTGTTTCGCTTAAATTATTTTTCGACATAGGCCCTTAAGGAGAAATACCTTTCCCTCAACTTCTACAACTTACAACCAATTTACTTTTTTGTTAGTTTGTTTCACTCTAAAAGTATTACTAAGTTTCATTCATGTATGGGACCTCTAAGTCTGGGTCTTAAATTACATGGCCGTTCGCCAAACTTCTTTACCAAGGCTCATAACGCATATACAACGTGTTAATGAATTAATGCAAAACCTCATACACCCCAACTGATTTATAACAAAATAATTAGATTGAAACAATAATTTCATTATTTTTATAATTAAAATTTAAAGTTATTCGCATTTTAAGTTTTGAGGTAAAAATGATTTGTCATCATTTCAGCAATGAATGAAAGCGCTAAAGTGCTCATGGATACATTTTAATAATCTTGTTTTAGTAGTAAGTAGGGTGAGTGTGCCAGTAGGGTGGTTTGATATCGGGTTCAGAAAATTTTAAATTTTACAAAAAAAAATATTTTATATTTTGAAAAAAATTACCTATGTTGAAACCATGATAATTCGATTCTGTTCTCGATTCTAAACAAACTACTTTCTAGTTTTGCGTTAATTCATTAACACGTTGTATAACGAACAATACACAAAAAGACACGCACAAAAACGCATAGGTACGCCACAAAAGACACAATACGCAAAAAAAGACATTCGTAGAAAAAAATCATAACATAAGTAATAATCATAATATAAGAGATAAGTGTACTTTTTGCAACTATCAGCAGCAAGGCTGATTCAGTGTTTATGAGGTGTAGAGCATCTCTGTGATGGGGATGGACCAGGTCTGCCTGCATAACTCCGTCGGTTTAGGAGTTACTGGTGTTTAAAGGTCAGTAAAAAATTAACGATCAGCTGCAAGGCTGATCGTATGATATTATTGTAGTGTGCACTGTACAAAAACTGACATGGTCTGTCAAAGGTCCGACCTTTGAACGGCTATATCTCCTAAACCGACTGATGAACCATGTCAGATAAGATTAAAGATTAGATTAAGAGATTGATTCATATATAGCATATTTCCAGAACCTATGACCGATAGGGCCGAAGAGTTCTAAGTATATTGGCGACCACGTACTGGAAAGCGCAGCGTGGGTAGGCACCCCACAAGGTGGATGATTCATATATACCATATTCGCAGAACCTATGACCGATAGGGCCGAAGAGTTCTAAGTATATTGGCGACCGTGTACTGGAAAGCGCAGCGTGGGTAGGCACCCCACAAGGTGGACCGACGACCTGATGAAGGCGGCAGGAACCCGTTGGATAAGGGCAGCGCAGGATACCTTACGTTGTGGCGATCCTTGGAGGCCCTATGTCCGGCAGTCGACGTATATTGGCTGATGTTATTGTGATGATGCAATTATAAAAGAAAAAAATATATATATAAAGAAAAAAAAATAAAGAATAAGTATTTTTTTTTTATTTTTTTTTTATTTATTTATATATTTTTTTTATTTGCAATAAAGAATATTTATGTTATGTTACCATAATATTTTTTAGGTGTCGAGAATTAAGCGACGCATTATGCCGCTCAGTGAGGATTAGACCTTTTACGTATTTTACGTGTACTATTTTTATTAGTTCAAAAGATTTGATTTCATTGTTACAACTACCGACTAGGTACTTTTAGATTGCATTTCAGTAAGGTTCCGTGTTAGTAAACATATAATATTTCAGGACTTTATAGGCCAGGAAACCACCAAAGCAGAGCGGAGCAGAGAATAATGGAGATGTGTCGTGAACAACCAATAGGATTTCGTTATTTACCCATCTCCTTTCCACTCAGTTTCAGTCGAAAGGGTCAAGATATGGTGTTTAGGCACAGTATAAGAAAGAGTATCTATTACTAGATACAGTACGGTCACTCTCTTCCTCCCACCAACTTTTTACCTCACCCCCTCTATCGCCCTTTGGTTACCACGCACTGGTTACTCGTTACCTAAGTAGAAGAATAATGCTGACGTCATCTTGTCAATTTCAATTTTTTGTATGCAGTGTCCGGGCTGTGGTTTAGGTGTCCCTACCTAAACACCATATCTTAACCCTATCGACTACGGAAATCCTTCAACATGGTGGTATAGAGACAAAAAATTACGTCAGAAAGCTATCCATGTGATATTATTTTGATAATTGTAACATTTTGAGTTTGATTATGAACACTAGTTTTTTTATAGATACCACAGAGTACTGCAATTACTAGATAGGTACGATACGACTGTAAAAACAATCATCTATCTTTAATAATATTGTCAACTTTTTGGTTAACAGTTTTTTCAAGTCGGTTTTTTATTTTCCATAAAATTTTATATTGTTAGTTGAAAATCTAGATTACACCTTAAATCACTTTATTATTGCTAAAAGAGCCATCAATTATTATTATAGGAAATTTCTCACTCACACACAGGAAAAAGGTATGTGACCTAAAAATTGTAACTAAAAGATGCAAACAAAGTTTTATTAGCAGAGAGGCATTTAGTTTTGTCTTTAATAATGTTATGTCATTAGACTCTACACGGAGAAAAAAATATTTTACGAAACTACAAGATTGTAATAGCTATAATTCTAATCTACATTAATCTAGTTTAAGAAAATAATATTTTAGTCGTAGATATTATTTACAAATAGCTGCGGCCGTAACATGATGCGTGCGAATGCGTGCGATAAAGTTACTACCATGCCATTTATTTCGTTCTTTCGCGCGTAAATAGAAGGAGACCTAAGGCACAATAGTGCTATATCACGCTGCCATGCTACGGCCTCTGGTATCTGCCATAGGTGGCTAATCTTTCAATCACTAAAACATTGTATAATCTAAACTATTATAAAATTGAATCAGAAGTGTGTCTGTAAATTGAAGATATTTACAAAAAAAAGATTACGATATCGTTTTTAGATGTCCCTGATTACAAACCACCAATTTTTGGATTTTTTGTCGGTCTGTTTGTTCTTGTGTGTTTGTTTGTTGTGTGTTTGTTTATATTGTCACACAAAAACTACTGAACCGATTTTGATGAAACTTTTTTTGTTTGATAGCTTATCATCTGACTTAAAATCTGGTATATAATTTGTGCGGACGAAGTCGCGGGTAAAAGCTCGTAAACAATAAATCTCGTAGTCACCTTGTACAACACCTAATAAAAGAAATGGGTGGTCCATTCTTACACTGAAAAAAATTTGTTTACTTCAACCAACATCATGAATCCATATGAGCCTGTCAACATCAAGACTTCTCCGACTAAGAGAACTTTAGATAGATAGATAGATAAACAATTTATTTGCAAAAGTGTGTAAGTTTTACTTTGTTAAACGAATTCAGCTTGTTGTTACAACTAACCATCTTTTGTTTTTAGTAACCAATAATAACCTCATTTCAATTATTTTGGTGCTAATTAAGAGAAATTATACTTCTTAGTTGGCTCGCATTTTTTTCAGTGTAGGCAAAACCACCTGGCGATTATTTTATAAATATTTTTCAGTCTAAGTTTAGATTAGGTACTAACAAAAATCCTTAAATTAAATCAAGGAAATCAGACAACCTTATCTACACCTAAAATATGCGCATACGAAACAAAACCTCTAAAAAAAATCAATGATAATTTATTTAAAAAAAATGTAGATTAGAATCAGACTGACGCCGTCACTGCATCTTTCTATTAATGTCTGGGCTCGACCTATTTAAGGGATTGCAACATAGGGCCCCCTCACACATGCATCTTGTGTATGTGTGTGTTTGTAAAGATTATAAAAATGTGCGCGTGAGCAGATAGTGCGCAGAAGACGCTTAATTTTTTAGGGTTCGTTATTGAAATCATCCTCTTGTCGGTGTGATTATGTCACTCGTTGAGTATACCGTAATACTCATACCACAATATAGACAATTTTGGTAAATAAATATGAATTGTGTACTAGGTAATACCGACTGTTCTCAAACGGTGTAGGAAAACATTGCAAACCTGCATAAGTATGTCGCCGAAGAAATTCAGGAGTGCAATTCTCTAAGCGTCTCATCGCTGTCAAAAATATAGATGAGCTCACAAATATAATAACCTTCTTTTATCCTACAGATCATAGTCTAAAAAAACAAGGTCATCTATTCCCAGAGTGACACAAGCCTACGTCACAAAAAAATGGCCGCTAAACATGGTCAAAGGGTATGATGACGTAGGCATGTGTCAGTCACGTGATCGGAAGAGAATACCAGGCGCAGTATATTATTGTACCATGTTACAGATCGTCGAAGTTTTTATATGAGTTTGACATATGACATAACCTTAGCAAATACTGAATTGACAGCTCGCTGATGTTTTAACGACGAATTTAAGGTTGTGACGATGTTTGCGCTTAGTGAATCCGCGAGTTTCCAACTAGTCAAATTAACAACTTTTTATCAAACGTCAAAACGCGTGCTTTGTATGAAATATTGTATTAAAATTTGCGTAGTGACGTCATTGTTTTTCGTCGTCGTTTTGATACTTTTTATAGTTTATCCAGTTATTAAAAATAGTATGCAAGCAACAGAATTACTGAAAATGTTAGTTTAGCGCTATTTTCAAACGGTTTATTTACTGAGCAGTTAAAACTAAAATATATTTTAAGTAGTCAACTCCCCAATTGCATTGCTGAAGCTCGTTTGCCCCGGATAATGACTAAGTTAAGTATATCAATTTTGACCACATTCATTTACTTTTTTAGAACACTCTTAATTGACAACTTTGTTACGGGAAGTACGGAACCCTCAATGTTCGAGTCAGACTCCAACTTAGCCGAATATTTTGATCATAAGCATTACATAATTTACTTAATCAGTTATTCATAATTTAGGTGTATATTAAATAATTGTGTTAAGTTGATGCAGTCTGCTTATTTTTATGACGTAATGTTATTTATTTTAATGTTATGGTCAAAATACATTTTTAAAATTAAAACTACTGGGTTAGGTCAATTCGAATTGATCATAAGTTGTACAAAATATATGAATAATAGAAATAGTAGAGCAGTAGTATAGTATCGTAGTAGAATTTGCATTAGATCAAAGGTTTTTTAGATTTGAAAAAAGGCCGCACGTACGAAGCGAAACGTACAATATTATGAGCTGAGAGGTGTTACTGGACTGTGAAAATATTACTTATTATATTATGAAGTATGTAATAATTAAAAAGATTGGGAAACCCTGGTCTAAATCACCACTTTAAATATTACCAGGATGTTTTGTTACACTCTGTATAGGTAATTGTACTTATAGAATTGATTTCTGGGAAATGGCTCTGACGATTCGGATGTTTGTATTTAGATAGTTTTACTTTCCAAGATTTCATTCCTGAGAAAAAAGATTTACACGCAAAAAAAAATGAAAATACATAATTTGAAGAAAATTTTATTTGTGTGAAAATTGATTTTATCAGGGATGTGAAACCTATCTAGAACAACTTTGAAGACGCCGCGCAAAGCTCAGTTTCCTGGGAATATGTGGGTAAGATTAATAATTAATTATCATAATTACTAGGCTATCATAGCTTCGAGATGATTGTTTAATACATTTATGTAATTCTAACAATGTGTTTGTGTAACTGACTAAGAATGTTTGTTGCTATGTAGTTAGGTATATAATGTAGACATATAAGGCTTTATTGTTTCTTGTTTATTAACCCATTGGATAGAGGGAATGAACACGTTCCGACGCGGTGGTAGATCAAAAAGCAGCAAAGAGCGTGTCGGACTCGCTCTGTTTTGGACTTTGAACGCATAATTATAATCTCGAAATATTGTTGTTAAGTGTAAGGGAAAATTCCTTTTATTAAAATTCGTTTAATTTATACAAATAGGTGACCTCTTCCAGTTGATTGTTTTATTTAACACACAGGTTGAATTTGGCCTACTTGACTTAGAAATCTGTATTTGATTCGGTATACAAACACCACTTCTTCAAGGATTACCGTCTTAGAGGACTAAGTAAATGGTCTGCAGGACAAGGTACTACGCATGTCGTATGTCGCATTGTCAGTAGAAAGTGAAGTTTGTCTATTGTTTGCATCATTAAAATGATGTTTAGGTACTATCAAACGTCATTTGAATGATGCAAACCGTGTGATGGTGTTGTCATTGGATAAATTGTTCACTACCAATAAACACGCAATAGCAGCGAAAATGTTCGTTTGTTGTACATAAACGAACATTGACTGCACAAAAAGTTGATCAATTATTCAAAGTATCAAAACGTCTTTTAACTTTCATATTAAAACCATAATAATATAATCGTATTAACTACGTATTAATGAATCAACAAAAAATGCTGGTATCAGCTGGAATCGAGAAAAACACTTTCGATCTGACAGCTAAATTGACACGATTGTAACGCCATCCTTCCAGTGTCTTTGAACAATTTTTTTAAATGAAAACGCCCTAAAAACGCCTCATCAAGACTACTACTTGACTACTAGTAGGTCTTCGCTAAGCGACCTAAAGTATCAGTAAAATCTAATCTCACTCGCACTCCTCTTGGCAGAGCCCCAGGCAGTGCCCGTTTAAATGAGTGTCATCAAGTATCCAAGGTGTGACATGACTATTTGACCTAAAATCTTGTTATTTATTATACAACTCAGATACAAACTTAACTAAGTATTAAACCACCGGAAGTGGAAGTAGGTTTGTACAAAAATGGTTAAAAAAAAGAGAATGGAGCTAATCTTACGTCAGATGTGACACAGCACCGTTTCGCTCACAACCGCGAAAATTTTGCTAAGTACCCAGTTATGTAGGTTCCTTGCAAAGGTTACGGTAGAAATTCGTAGTGGTCTAGCGGGTGAAAACCGCATCAAATTCAGTTTCATGCTCGTAGAAACAGACTGGATATGCGTGAGTAGGACTCACACACCAAGGGTTCTGTAACCATCTAAAAATAATATACCTTTTTCGTTATACAGTGTTAGGGTAAACAGGTTGCATTACTTTAAGGCTATTCTACCGTTGGCGCGCTCCATACAAACGTAGTATGGTGATATTTTCAATACTGTCTAAGTAAAGTTAATGAAATTTTTCAAAAACAATTAAGTAACTAATCTCTATGTCGGTATGAAGTCAGATTTTCGTTAAAATATACAGCTTCAATGCTAGGATTAATTTAAGATTTGTAGGGAAATATTTGTGGCACTGTAACTTTAAAACTATAAATTTTATCGAAAATCTGACTTCATACCGACATAGAAATTAGTTACTAGATTGTTTTTGAAAAATTTCATTGACTTTAATTGGATAGTATTGAAAATATCACCATACTACGTTTGTATGGAGCGCGCCAACGGTAGAATAGCCTTAAGGGGTGATTGTATCCATGATACTGAACAACTTTCCCAAAGGAACAAGAGAGAAATGAGCAGAAATAAAATTCGGGTTTTCATACAAAATGTTCGATCAACTGATTGCATTTAGTACGGAAAGTTAAAAAAAAAATCGGTTTCTTCGGGAAAGTTATTCAGTATCATGGGTAGTTGTCACAGATACCTACCTAATGCTAGATATTTTTCTCCATGTACTTCTTACGTAGTTACCAGGCTACTTTTTAGGATTCCCTACCCAACAGGTGTAAACGGGACCCTCTATTATGGCGGATTTGCTAACAAAATTAATAAAAATGTCAAAAAGTAAAAATCAACTCATTCAAGAAACTACGAGATTTTATCTACGTTTTTTCTTCTCGCTCTATCGTAAAAACTGTAGTACATACAAGCGTCAAACTTGGTGTGATTATAGAACAAACTCTACTGTATAACCACAAAATAATAATAAAAACCGTCTAAGTGTGACTTACAAAACTTTTTGTAAATTAATAATTTTATGTGGTGGTGTGGTACTGTGGTGTGGAACCCTCGGAGCGCAAGTAGCCCAACTCGCACTTGACCAGTTTTATTTTGTAAATAAGAAGTCAATGCAGTCTGCCTGCATCAATTATTATAACATAAGAAATCGTGATGTATAAGTATCGATATGCCTACAATTATTATAGTACGTCAATATACGCACATTTCTTGCATCCCATGCAACTAGGTAGGTACCTATGCTTACGCCTTACGCAATGTTGAGTAAGTCTAATTAATATAGAGCTATTTTTATGATGTTTATTTATATTTACGGATTCACACATTTATAAGGGAATTAAATTAAGTGGCTTGAGTCACCGGCGACAGCCACAAGAGTGTCCACTTTACTGTCCAGTGGCGCCCTCATCACAATATTAAATATTTCTGAAAAATCATAATCTAAAATGAAAAAAGTGCTACTACTACTTACTACAAAAACCTAAAAGCAAAATTGGTGCTAAAAATTGTTTGGCTATATTCAACAATACATTTTTATCAGTGTAAAAGGACCGCGTTGAATTCCTACTGGCCGACCAGTTCTGGCTATTTTAGTGGCTACGGATGGTCAAAATATTGTCTGTTACTGTCTAGTACCTGTCTAGGTACTTTATTATTTACGAGCTTTTACCCGCGACTTCGTCCGCATAAATTATATACCAGATTTTAAGTAAGATGTTACGCTACCAAACAAAAAAAGTTTCATCAACCCAAACAAACAAACAAACAAACTAAATTCTTTTTTCAAATTCACTTTTTTTTTTTTTTTTTCTTATCTTATGGGTGTAGTTTTTATTATAAAGAAAATGTCACAATAAATCTAAAACATCCTAAAACTAAAACATTCAAATTACAGTTTTATAATATTCAAGATTTAAGATAATTTAAGACCTATAAAAAAATTGTACTATCAGTACCATCTAGTATTGAATAGCAGAACTATTTGAACGTAAAGTTTTTGAATTGTGTTTCAACAAAGTTTAATACTGTTAGCGTCACCTAGTAGTGACTAGTGGAACTTTTTGAACTTCAATAGTGCTTAGAGTTCTGATTTTTGTTCCTTGAATTATGTTGATTTGGTAGCGCGAGATATTCACTTTGATGCTTAAATACTATAATTTAAAAATATTGTATTGATTCATAATCATAATAACAAGAGACGTCTCATTTAAAAAATAATATTTTTCTTGAGAATCAAGATACAGCGACATCTAGTATCGAGTAGCAAAACTGATCTTTTATAGTGCCTAATAATTCCAATAGATGGCACTATATTAATGTTTAACCTGAGGTTTGTTTCAGTAATCAAAGGTTGCCAATGGGGTCCCTAGCCGTAAGTCCGTCTGACCGACCTACAATAGCTATATCTTTTTTCTGGGTAGGTATTAAAACTTTTGAATGCATAAGTACCTAGAGTGACTTCACCTTTTCAGTTCAAACTTCGGAAGGACACGTTTTGATTTGATGTTTTTCCAAAATTTTTAAAATAATATAAGGAAACAAACCTTTTCTTAGTGCCTATACGTTATTATTATTACCTACCATGGATTTAGAATGATAAAGGATACCAATCCTCCTTACCATCATGGAAACATGAAAATCGGGCGATCGGTTATGTTCAACCTTCTTTCGTGTTCCCTATGGTAATGGTTATGGAAAATTAAAATCTTAACAGAACTAATTACTCTTTACTATGATCAATGTGATGGAGATAGGCGGCTAGAGTTTCAATACTCAAGTCGCTCTGAACTCTGGCATGTCTCTACTACCGGTTAACATCACCTCTTGTAGCGCTGAAGTTAAAAATATTTATTACCGTCTTATATCAATCGTAGAGCAAAAATTGAGAGAGGAAGAAAGAGAGAGATATAAAATGGACAGGACACAAGAGCTAGAAATACAGATAGACTAATACAGCGAAACTAACCAAGTACCTAAAAAGTAATTCTACAAAATACAAGGCGTTACAAAAGTAAAAATAAACATTTAAAACTTTTAAAGGGGTCGTTTAGTTTAGTTAGACCATCAAACTAAAAAACTTTCACTTATGGGATCAATATCGAAATCGCGAAAAAAATATTAGCTGTTTATATGCTATTAGTTGATTGGTAGTTTAGGATGGAACATCCGATTTTTTTATTGGTCCCATAGTGAAAGTTGTTCAGTTTGCTGGTTAAGGGAGTACCTTAAATGTTTATTTGTATTTTTGTAACACCTTGTAGAATGAGATAAATAGAGTGAACATGATAGAGATAAAAAGAGAAAGAGTAGGTAGAAGCGTGTAAAAGAGTAAGTCAATCAAAACAAAAACGAAACAGATATACCTAACGAAAGAGTTACAGTAGTATTACTGTAGGTTAGGTATTTCGTGGTTTAATCAGGTGGGGTAATAATGGTGAAAATAAAAATCTTAACAGAACTAATTACTCTTTACTATGATCAATGTGATGGATATAAGCTGCCAGAGTTTCAATACTCAATTCGTTGCTCTCATCGTCTGCTCTGAACTCTGGCATCTCTCTGCTACCACTCAACATCACCTCTTGTAGCGCTAAAGTCCTTAACAACTTATCCGCTTCGCTTCCATCCCCATCTCCTTCTATAATCCTCTCATTTATTTGATTAGATAAATTAATTTCATCTATAGTTCTGTCATCCATAGAAGGAACAGCACTTCTTCTGTAATGCTTTCTAGTATTAAAACCCGCTTCTTTTAATTTCTTCTTAGCGAGTTCTATGAAGGAGGGAGATTTCAGAGTTTCGCGGAGCCAGCTCTTGATTTTATTCTTTTTGTCTTCTACTCGCGCTTTGAATCTGGAAAATGTATGTTTATTAATTCGGATTAGTACTGCAATCATCACCATCTCAGCTGATAGCCGTCCACTGCTGGACATAGGCCTTTTCCAAAGATGGTCACAACAATCAGTCTTGCGCTGCCCTCATCCAACGGGTTCCCGCCGCCTTCTACACGTTGTCGGTCCACCTTTTGTGTGGGAGGAGCCTTACCCACGAAGCGCTTTCCGGTACACGGTCGCCACTCGAGAACTCTTTTGTCCTATCGCCCATCGGTTCTACGTCCAACGTGTAATTCTACGTACCCATTGCCACTTTAATTTAGCAATTTTTTGGGCTATGTCGGCTAATCTGGTTCTTTTGTGAATCTCATCATTTCTGATTCGATCTCGCAGAGAAACGCCGAGCATAGCCCTCTCCATTTTCCTTTTATGAGGCCTTGAGTGAGCGACCACGTCTCAGTTCCGTATGTCAAAATCATAAAACCGTATCATGTCATATTATGTTAACGGAAACCTATGTTTCGTTTTTTCGCCTTCATTATAAAAATGTTCGATCCTCTAGAACCTGGACTCAAAAACACTGTCAATTCTAAAAACAAGTAATTCTGAATCGTTTTTTGAGTTTGAATATTTTTTTCTCGACTGACAACAGTCGAGAAAAAAATATTTAACATCAATTACCTAATAGAACGATTTTAATAGACACAAAATGCCTTCGTTCAACCGGAATACCATAAGGCACTGTCCTATTGCCATCACTCGCGCGATCATGCGTTCGTACGTAACATACTTATATCTGAATAGAAATAGAACAATTCGATCGCATCTCATGATAACACGACCTTCTATAAGATATTCCGCAGATATAAGTATGTTTAAACGCACAGTGGAACAATGATTTTCGTCGGACGAACGCATGATCGCGCGAGCGATGACAATAGGACAGCGCCTAAAGCTGACGAATTCCTCCAGAGTTTCGAAATCCACTAAATGAGCTTGTTTTTCTCTTTTTAAATTTTTTTTTTACGCAGTCTGGTATTTTGTATTTTTTAATTAGGTACCTACCTACACAAGCTTTTTATGTAGTAAGGCTGCAGGTTCCCCTCACTTTATTTTTCTTAACTGCCGTGCTAATGATAAATAAAGACAAATACTGTACTTACATAATAATAAGGGCAGCCAGGCAAATACTAAAACGATGAATTCAGACCATCAAACTGAACAACTTTAAGTATGGAGCAGTCTCAGTCTGAATTCACCATTTCAGTATTTGCCTGGCGGTCCCTATAACACCCTGTAGGTATATTCATCAGAAGGATGCTCGCTTTCTCATACGTATCAACACTTTTATAGGGTCTACTTTAATATTATGCTGACGGTTTTTTAAAGGATATTAAAATCTGCCAATTAAAAAAATTCTCCTTGGAACCAAATTCAAAATGCCGAAAAAAATATCTGCAGTCCATAAAAAAACTGCAAACCTACTAGACCCAAATGTGTGTAAAAGATACCTACATAATTCCTTTTGGGGTGTCCGGAAACATTACCACTGCCTGCAATACGGAATCACACGGCATGAGCAAGGAGGATAGCCCTACACAAACTGAAACGGTGAACAGAGACTATGAAAACTGAAACTGAACAACTTTTACTATGAAGCCGATTAGCCGACCTCAGAAAACGCGAGAAAAAATCAGCTGTCCCATTTAAGGGCCTATGTCGAAAAATAATTTAAGCGAAACGGGCGTGTGATAGCTTATATTACTGCCAGATGCGAGAGAAAGAGATGGGGCGGCGCGCGCGCCTGGAACGAATCAAGCGAAAAAACAAACTTTATTTAATTGTGATTGTACTATTTATGTAAGTTCAATTTTGCTCTAATCAAAACTTAGATAATAGCAATCTCTTTTTTTTAAATCAAGTCTCATGTTTCTATTATTCACAGTTTAGCAGTTACAAGCGTTTATAGACAAAAACGGAGGCTACTTTGGCTTGTTTTTCTATAGAGAAAATTTGTCTTAATCGTGTTTTGGCTCTAATCAAAACTTCAATTATAATATGTTCAATTTACACATATCCGCAAATCATACTCCTACTGTTAGTACTTCATGATATATGGAGCTTTGAAGAATCCTATTTTTTTTTACATAGCCCCTTAAGTCGGATAGGTACAATCGCTCTGTATGTAACAGCTAATTTTTTTCCCGTTTCCAGAGGTAGACTCCATAGTGAAAGTTGTTCAGTTTGATGGTCTGAGTTCACAGTTTCAGTCTGATGAGGGCTGTCCCTTACACGCTGTATTTGAGACACAAGTGTCAAAAAAGTGAACTTACTTCTGCAACTCCCTCTCTCTTAACCTGGCCTTCTCAATCTTCTGCCGTAGCTCCGGTTCGTCACTTGCTTCGTTCTTACTGATCGTGTTTTCAACCCAGTCTGTTATCATAGACACTCTGCTATAGACTCCAGGAGATCGAGGATCTCCACACTGCTTGCCCCCGAATGATACTATGCCAAGGAGAACTCCATCTCGAACTGCTGGACCACCAGAATCGTGCTGGTGATGGTAAAAGGAACGTTTAGTAATCTACAGACATTGAAAATTGGCCTCAGATGGATAGAATTTTTAGACAGAATCCAGAATTTGAATTTTTTATAGCCATTATTATTTATTTATTTTATTATTTATTTATTTATTTAACAAATGTATTACATTTCCGAAGTGCAATCTTAATAATATCGTGTAGTAAAACTTTCTGTTTTTTATAAAAATACGTCACGTGAATTTTGAATCTAAATACATTAGAATCTAAAAGATTCAGAGGAGTTTTAGATCTGAAATATGACCATTAAAACCATAAAACTGATTATTTCAAAATCATTCGGAATTTGGGTCCGCAATCCTGGGTTTTAATAATAAAGTACTCTTTGAATATGTCTGATACTATGCTGATAATGATCCTTGATTATACCAATGACGTATCTATCTACTATCATAGAGTAAATAAATTATACGCAACTACTATGCTATAATTTCTAAAATTATTCGTATTTAAGTCCGAGTTTACGTCTTACATAGCTTATATATAAATAGCAAAAATAGGATGATAAAAACAGTTTTTGTTATTATTATTTTGGGGCCTTCACAGGCTTACTAAGCCTGTGCCACTTAGACCATAGCTGGTCCTTTGTGAACGCCTTTTTTACTGTTCCTTACCAATCCCCACTGCGGTCAGAATTCGTTATAGGCTTTTGATCGGGACGGTTTGTATCTCATCTGGTGTCAATACCTGCCTACCTAGATGAGTACTGCGTTTGTACATGTACATCAAGGGGCCAGTCACATAGGAGGTGCAAAGGAGTTTCCCTCTACGGTTTTCAGAATCTGCAGCCGATCGCATCACTTAATTTCAGTTTGTGCTTGTTTAATAACAGTTAAGCCCATGGCAATAACTAGACCCCAAATCATCCTAATTTCTCAGAGTAATTAACTTACATTACAAGCATCCTTCCCTCCTGTAGCATATCCAGCACAAAGCATTCTCTCCGTGATGTAGAATCTATATGACTTCTGGCAGTCCTCTAACCGCATCACAGGGACAGGAACGAATCGCAAACGATCCGGGATGTGTCCGAAGCCTGACTCCTGTTGGAAAGAATCTAGCTTGAATATATCCAGTCCAATTTTATTTCCGAAATGTCATGTGATTAATTCCTCGACTCAACCCCATTCTACTATCGGACATCCAGGCGCACCGCAGGATATCCCCCTTGGTTGACATTGACATCCCACACACTTGCAATAAGCACCTTTCAGAATCTTACAGACAAGGAGTGGAATGCCCTGCCTGCGTCAGTATTACCGAACGCTTACAACCCGAATGCCTTTAAAGTACGAGTGAATAGGCTTCTTCTGGGTAAGCTCGCTATATATTCGACCCCATCTTTGTCCTGAGGACTAGATTGAGGTCAAGAGCAAACCCATTTTTAATTAGAATTAGAAATCCCCAGTGGTGTGACCTCTAGATTATAGCTGAGAATATACAGGGTGAAATTGATATCATTAGCATCCTTTTAAACTAAGAGTCTACCCATCGAACTGAACAACTTTTACTATGGCAGCAAACCGATCGGAGCAACAAAAAAAACTGCTTTTGCATACATTTGAGTCGCCAACTCGCGCTCGCGCGTCGACATTGCAATTTAGTATGGAACAGCTGATTTTTTATTTGCTCCGATCGGTTTGCTCCCATACTAAAAGTTGTTCAGTTTGATGGGTAGAATCTTAGTTCAAAAGGATGCTAATGATATCAATTTCACCCTGTAGATCAAGGATGAGGCAAGGAATTTGTTGACTGAGGTTGAGTCAAGTCAGAGTTCGAGGAAACGACTGTCAATACAGGTGTAAATGCCACTCACATCAGTACTACCCCAGCCAGTAACAATCAAAATATCGTCTTGCTTCATAACGTAGTCTTTAGATGGCAGATTCAACACAGCAATGTTCCTTCCAATAGGCATGGGTCGGTCAAGTCGGAGGAGAGAGAAGTCGAAGTCAGCGTTGCCCGGGACGTACTCCCTTGGGAAGAAGACCTGGAAAATGTTGGGACTATTAGGGTTTCGCACCACAAACCGAAATACTGATGGAATCATGACGGTGTCTATCTGTCTATCGCACGCGTTGTTCTCTGAGACAGCTAGACATAGGAAGCTGAAACTTGGCATACTACTCGTAGTTAAATAGCAATTACTTGTATAAATAAATAAATATCTTTGACATTGTCACACAAACTACAAGCCCCGCAAGTTGATATTGCGATGGAACCTTGTCACAATAACAGCTGCTTGACGTCATCCGTCGCAAAAAACTCTAACGAAAGCGCGGGCTGACCTTGCGAACGGTACTGACGGTGCACGTCGACTACGTCAAAATTACGTCACCAAGATGGCCGCCAATCGCAATATCAACTTGCGGGGCTTGTATCTTGTCACGAATCTAGCCTGGACTTGTATTATGATGACTAGACAACGATGTGGAATATACACCACTAGTTTTTAATTACTAACGTAACTTTAAGGGTGTATTCAGACCATGAATCTAAACAACTTTCCCAAAGAAACTTGGGTCGAAAAACGAGAAATTTTTTTGGACTTTCCATACAAAAGTGCGGATCGGCCGATCGATTTTCTATGGGAGGTCCAAAAAATTTTCTCGTTTTTCGACCCATGTTTCTTTGGGAAAGTTGTTTAGATTCATGGTCTGAATACACCCTTAAAGTTACGTTAGTAATTAAAAACTAGTGGTGTATATACAACGTGTTAATGAATTAACGCAAAACCTCATACACCCCAACTGATTTATAACAAAAGAATTAGATTGAAACAATAATTTCATTATTTTGATAGTTAAAATTTAAAGTTATTCGCATTTTAAGATCAGAGGCAAAAATGATTTGTTATCATTTCAGCAATGAATGAAAGCGCTAACGTACTTATGGATACATTTTAATAATCTTGTTTTGGTAGTAAGTAGGGTGAGTGTGCCCATGGGGAGAGTTGACATCGGATTTAGTAAATTTAAAATTTTACGAAAAAATTATTAAAAATTTCGAAAAAAATTACCTATGTTGAAACCATGATAATTCGATTCTGCTATTGATTCTAAACAAACTACTTTCTAGTTTTGCGTTAATTCATTAACACGTTGTATAGATACAAACATTTATATGTTATATTTATTATACGTAGGCTATACGTAGGTATTTATGATAACAAATATTTATTTATTATGTAAATAAGAATTATATGTTTATTTATTTTTGTTATGTATTTTGTTTTTATATCATTGTTTTACTTTTAATTTTTCTTTGTAACACCGACCCGTATTCTAAGTTAATATTTCCTCTACCCCAAGGTCGTCTGGAAGAAATCGCTTTTTAGCGATAAGACCGCCTTATTTGTACCATTATCAGTTTTGTATCCTGCTCTGTACTGTATTTATGTGTTTGGTGTAAATAAAGTATATTTCATTCATTCATTCATTCATTCAAACATCCATGACTCGGGTACGAATATAAATTTTCATTATACAAATATTTGTCCCTCACGAGATTCGAACCCGTGACCCCCAGCGCAGCAGGTAGGTTCGAATTACGAGCAGTTGGTACAATTTCTCAGTTTGTACAAATACTCAGTTCGTTAATGGTTCGTTACAATTTTGATGATAAGATTTAGCAATTTGTACAATCTGTCAATAATACCCACACCGTATAAGGGAAAAGAGGCAAAAGAAGACTGAGTGAAAGAAGTGACCACTAAAGTGGAGAGGAGAGGAAAGGACCTCGCTCCTCCCTTCTTTGCTTCTCACTTCTTTGCACTCACTTCTTTGGTTGCTACTCAAAAGGTTTCATCTGAAAACCAACACCCTGCTCTCGGGCAAGGTCTATGTTGAGCTGGGACCTATTTGCTGCTGTAGCATACAATAAATTACATATGCATATGTTGTTCTATTCTAAGTCTCGTTGTATTCTTGTTTGTAAAATTGTTGTGAACTGTAATATTATGTGTATGTTACTTTTGCAAATAAATTGTTTATCTATCTATCTCCTTACATCTCTCCGCTACGCATTTTCGCAAGTCACTGTTCATCGCGCTAAACCAATACAACACATTTCCTCACTTTATCCATCCATGCTTGCTTTATCAATCAAAATCTGCCCACATCAATTGCTGGGCGTAGCGTTTTTATTGGACCACTCCACAGTCATAATAATTGCTAATCTAATCTATTTTTGACCCGCAACCCTTACAATATCGTCCGACCAATGCATTGGTGGTCTGCCTACTGACATCCTTCTTTTCCTAATATTGTGAATAAACTTAGAAGAAAATAAACCTTATTGATGCGAGCCTGGTATCCCCCACGGTTATGGAACGAGCTCCCAGCTCTTATAATAAAGGGCAGAAGTTTTTTCTTATCTCCGTCGACGGCTCTGTAACATAAATCAAGTTAACTGCTTCAATTTGCACAAAATTCTCATTGGATTTGACTAATTTCATAAAACGGTTGTTTTCAAGTCTTTTAGTGTAATTGAAATAGGGAGATCTGTTCAATAGCTACTTAATCCGCATCTCCTAAAGTGCTTAGGGCTTGACTCCGTGTTGCGTGTCGATAATAGATTTTCGATCGATCAAGAGTATCGATCATTTATCGTTGTATTGTTTAATTTTATACAACGTGTTAACGGAATAACCGAAACCATAAAAAACGCCAACTAATTTTGATTTCCCCCCTCTTACACCCATCCTTAGGCACTGCGCCCCGCCTAATCCTACTCTATTCTATATACATATAGAATATCACTAAACGTGGCGTTCTGACTGTGACGTAGGTAGTGATATTGATATGATCCGTGGGCGTATGTCTACAGAAACATTTTAAAGAGGCAAATATAAAAAGAAAATTGCCTTTATCAAAAAGGTGGTGTTTGACGAGACATTGAAGCATATTATTATTATTATTATAAATACGTAGGGTTCCGAAGTCAACAAAGAACCCTTATATTTTCGCCATGTCCGTCCGTCTGTCCGTCCGTCTGCATGCGGCTTAGCTCAGAGACGCTTAATACTAGAAAGCTGTAATTTGGTATACATATTCATCACGTCGACAAAGTGGTAAAAGAAAACCTTGAATTTTTTTTTAGGGTACCTCCCCTACACGTATAGTGGGGATGACATCTTTTTTTCTCGTCCATCCCATGTTGTGGGGTATCGTTAAATAGGTCTTTAAAAAATATTGTGGTTTTGGGAAAACTATTTTTCGATTAAGGGATCCGTTAGCGAAATATTAAGCTTCTGCGGAACCCTACACTGAGCGTGGCCCGACACGCACTTTGCCGGTTTTTTGAATAATCCTGTCTCATGTCCCAAAGCTGTATTGAAATCTTCGGAAGATTTTGAACTCTATCACACAACTTACGACTCCAAGCAATGACCAGCAGTGATGACCCACTGTTCATCAATAACAGATCCCCCGCACCAATGCTTCCCGTTTCTGGATATAGCGACGTTGTACGGGTACATGCTAATGCTGGTTTCCATACCGCCGACAATGCGACGGACTGCGTACGAACGGAAGGCCCAGGCAATCTGACGATCATCGTGGGCTTCAGGGAATACTGTGGGATGTGTAAAGTGAAAATAAATCAAACAATCCCAAAAATATATTATATTCATATTAATTTACAACGTGTTAATAAATTAGCGCAAAACCTCATACCTCCAACCACCTCCAACTGATTTAAGTATAACAAAATAATTAGATTGAAACAATAATTTCATTATTTTGATAGTTTAAATTTAAAGTTATTCGCATTTTAAGTTTTGAGGCAAAAATGATTTTTCATCAATTTTCAGCAATGAATGAAAGCGCTAACGTACTCATGGATACATTTTAATAATCTTGTTTTGGTAGTTAGTAGGGTGAGTGTGCCCGTGCGGTGGGTTGACATCGGGTTCAGTAAATTTTAAATTTTACCAACAAATTATTTTATATTTTGAAAAAAATTTCCTACGTTGAAACCATGATAATTTGGGGATGATCCTTTCCTATCGATTCTAAACAAACTACTTTCTAGTTTTGCGTTAATTCATTAACACGTTGTATAGATCATATGAAAGAATTATCGAAATCAGTTCAGTAATTTTTAAGATAATCACATAGCTACATACGAATGAAACAGAGAACTTCATTTTTTAAATCGGTTTGAATCGAATTGTACCTTACAGCTGTAAATCAAAACATTACGATATTTATGAATATGAATTATTATCTAGCACATAAGGCTTCTGCCGTTTCGCATTAAACAGTATCGTTCAGTATAAAAAATTGCTTGTAGAATTCCAATGGATGGTGAAAAGGGAAATTTGTGATCATACCATAGTGGGCTCAGCGGGGCAAGTTAGTTGTGCAAATGACGCTAAAATAACTTGAAGCCATCTTAAGGCTATTCTACCGTTGGCGCGCTCCATACAAACGTAGTATGGTGATATTTTCAATACTATCTAATTAAAGTCAATGAAATTTTTCAAAAACAATCAAGTAACTAATCTCTATGTCGGTATGAAGTCAGATTTTCGTTAAAATATACAGATTCAATGCTAAGATTAATTTAAGATTTGTATGGAAATATTTGTGGCACTGTAACTTTAAAACTATAAATTTTATCGAAAATCTGACTTCATACCGACATAGAAATTAGTTACTAGATTGTTTTTGAAAAATTTCATTAGGATTTTCATGGAGGAGGTTCTCAATTTGTCACGTTTTTCAAAAATAGGTTGGCAAAAATCTACAACCGGGCGAATTAACTTGGCACCTAGCTCGAACGACGTTGGTGTAAACAATAGCAAATAACAGCAAAAACTCGAAAATTCTAAAGCGAGGTCAGTAGCGATAGTATCGCAGTTACCGTTGCACGTGTCCCTGCGCTTTACAATTTTCGAGTTATTCTTTTGCTGTTATTTGTAATTGTTTACACCAACGTCGTTCGAGCCAGGTGCCAAGTTAATTAGCCCGGGTTGTACTAATCTTTTCCAATTCATTTTTCTTGCTGACAACTTAACTCGTTCCAATAAAAGATAACAATAAAAGTCCAATCGTGTCTCGTCCACCGTCCGGGAACACTTTTCTACAAGTGAATGCTTAATTAAAAAGTTCGATTTTAATTGGAAGAAAGTTTCTGTTCACCCCAAAAGCGTGTCAATTACAGTCGTATGTATTGTTCTTACCCGGATACTGCCTATCCTGGTGTGTTATCCTGAACCTCGTAGAAGTTTCATCATTTCTGAACTTGTACTTTTCTTCCAACAGTTGTTTTATATCTTCTTGACTATCTACAGCTTCACCGTTTCTCACAATCGGTACAGTCTCTATTGTTCCATCATCATCATCCTCTTCGATTCCAATGTATCCTCTGATTGGTGAGAAATCGTGTCTTCTTGAATTCCGGTCTCCATCGTAAGCTAACGTTTTGGTTATAATTAAATATAAGTTTAAAATTAATGTTACATCACTTCTAAGTTTAACCTTATTTTTAATTGAAAACATATTTTTTTGTTCAAGATAATTTTTGCAGTTTCATGTCATGGCGTGGTGGAAAAAATGGGTTTGCGAATTGATGCAATAAAAACATGTTTTATTGTTGACTTTTATTGGTTTACGGTATCGTTAAAACGGATTGATTTTTAAGAATTATTTGCTTGGTTATTTTTTACATTGCGTTGCAGCTGCGTTGTTTAGTGATGTCCATATATTTTTTAACTTCATAAGTAATCAAGACGCGAAAAATCATTTTTTTTGCAGGAAGTGAGCCTTCCCGACCCTATCAAAGAATACGACAACGAAAAACAAGTCACATTATACTTTGTGCACTGTTAGTCAAATTTAATATTCTGTATGTACTTAGTATATACCTATAAATATAAACAGGGTGCAAAAAATGCGTAACATTACATTATCTCAGGGGGTCATCATCATGTCGTATGGCATTTTTGTCTTCATCTCAGGGGGTAAAACCTGGCACACTCACCCTACTTACTAATTTTTGCGTGAAAACTTAAAATGTGAATAACTTTAAATTTTAAATAATAAAATAATGAAATTAATGTTTCATTACAATTATTTCGTTAAATCAGTTGTCAGGGTGAATGAGGTTTTGCGCTTATTCATTAACACGTTGTATATGTCTACAGGATAATTTTTTTCGCTAGACTGTTAGCTTACGATGGCATGAAAATCACTGGCACTGGACATCAGGTTTGTGTTTTGAAAATGTTCATAGTAAGTGTGAAATTTATCTGAAAACGGCTCCAATCTGAAACTTCTCAGATACTTTTTCGGTCACGACCCCCTAGCAATGCCCCCTAGCCCCTCGGCTATTCAATTAACGCCCTGAATATGACAGCGTTGAAACCTGCTGGGCACCCGGTCCATTAGGCTTTAGATAAGGCGCAAACGAAGATTGACCAGTAGTGCGATTTTTCAATCTCATACGTTGAACTCAGCAGTTGAAAATGTACGGAGATACGCATCTTTCTACTGCTGATTTGACTTACAAAAATCGCCCTCCTGGAGTATGATTTTTGAAAGTTAAATCAGCAGTAGAAAGATGCATATCTCCACAGTAATTTTGACATTTTCAACTGCTGAACTCAGCGAATGAGATTCAAAAATCGCACTCCAGAGCGGACTAATTTTCCTAGTCTATAATACTGCAAAGAAATTGAACCTAACTTTAGGTTCAATTTCTTTGTCATAATGTAAAGTCATCGATATAATTTTGTGTAGGAAGTGTGTAGGAACTTCTTTTGGAGTATTTCACTTCTGCATTCACAGATTTTGAAAAAAATGTAGTCATCTCAAAACTTTTTTTTCATCCCATTTGATCCTCTTACTGATAACTTGATAAGGAACAAAAGTCTCTATGGGGTCAACCGAGGTCGAGGGACTAGAACTCTCAGAAATTCAAAATTAAATTCCCATACATTTAGGGACGACATAACCAAATCACCTATAGGTAGACGAAGAATTTTTCGCGTGGGAACTTATAATACAAAGACGACTTCTTTAAAATACTTAGATTAAAAACTATTCGCTATATAATAGTCCGCTAGACTATGACACAGATTTTTTTTTTTTTAACAATTTATCCTTTCGGAAATGCAATGGGAACTAGCCCTTACAGCATGGTCATAAGTTACATTTTTCTTTGTACTTAAAACTAAACTAGCCTATAAGCCTAACTAACCTTATACCTAACTATTGAAATGCGAGGATGGTACACACATTCCAATATTCAAGAGAGTTTTACGTGAGGATCAATCCGAATCAAACGGGAGCGCCTTCTTTATTTCTCACTTTTACTACATTGTCCTCCATTAATGGCACATTATTAAACTAATTCCACCACATTAACACAATAATGACCATGAAAAACTAATTTAGAAAATTAAGAAACAAAGCCCGTCCTTTTCTTCAAGATTCTCGTGCAGAACTCTCCTGGGCGATGATGGGATGATAGATGAAAGATGACAATGAAATTCTGGTTGATTTTGTAAGCTCGCGCGTTGCCCCCAAAACCACCATGTACGAGTAAACTTGCACCAAAACTTTTGTTCTTTCTTCGTATGTATTTGAGATTCCTGTTATGTTGGTCGATCTACGCAACCTTTTGGTACACAATCCGCACGAAATTATGTCACAAATATCACTAAAAACCAACTTTTCACAAATATCAAACGAACAAAATAATGGCGGCAAGCAAACTCTCCTATGACACAGAGACTATGAAAATAACTAGACAACAACAAAATTATCTATGCTTTGACAATCACCTTCACAACAAAAACTGTCACATGTGAATTTTTTTCACTTTTCCTATAATTTTTTTCGAAATATATAAAAAAATTATGAAATCAAGATGACGAGCATGACATCAATTTTGTTGGCACTATCTCTATTCTTAAATGATTGCACTTTGTTTTATAAAGGTAGAGTTTTGTTTACTTAATCTCTTGTACATCT
Source organism: Agonopterix subpropinquella (assembly GCA_922987775.1). Classification (NCBI taxonomy): domain Eukaryota; kingdom Metazoa; phylum Arthropoda; class Insecta; order Lepidoptera; family Depressariidae; genus Agonopterix; species Agonopterix subpropinquella. Next base: position 14,105,016 of record OV277694.1, on the reverse strand, counting down.
TTCATCCGAGTTGAACCAAGAATCGTAGTCCCTAGTCTCAGCCTACCCTACAAGGAAAGTGGCGTGACTTTGTAGATAGATATAGAGAGGCTCCGATTACAATTTAAGTATGAGTAGGCAGACAAGTTTGTGTGCAACTGTCCTGCGGGCACTATGGAAGTTGTGAGTGGCGAGGTACTCTAGATGTTAGCTAGCGGGGAGCGGATGGTGTAGTGGGGAAGGCAAGCGCGCACCGCTCAAAGGCAGTCGCACGTACTACCTGATTCTGGCATGAACTTCGGCTGATTTTGACCGAAGCCGAATGTGCGGTCGAAGGTGCCTTTTTGGCCGAAAGTGGCTGTTGAGACGAGGCCGAATTGAACACTAGTCGTGAGTTTGTTTAGGTTAGTGTGTTAGGTACGTAGATAGATTTCAAACGGGAGTTGTTCAAAATTCAAAGACAAAGGAGAACGCCCGATCCCGTTTCGCCTACAAAACTGGTAAATTTGAATTTTATAAGAAATGCCACGATAGAAAAGGATAATTTCCATTTCCTTGAGAAGCACGATATTCCTTCTATCCCGTGTATAATTTCAGCTATCATACGATTTGTATGTATTCTTTGATCATACACATTCGCCAACTGCGAAAGACCCGAAACGAATACACTTCGTTGCGTGGGAAATGTCTTTCTATTATTGTTAATAATTTAATTTAATGTCTCGTTTTCATTTCAGACGGTGTCCTGAACAGTTCTTTTCTTTCGTCGAATCTAGTATTTCTTTTAAGCGTGTCTTTATTTTTGCGGAAACTTCAACTTGTTCCTAACTTTTTGGTCAAGAAATATCCTTTGATACGATTCTTGTTAGAGGTGAAATGTTTTTGTTTATTTTATGATATCATCACCATCATCAACCCGGTAAACCATACTGCTGGGTATATAGGTCTCTTCATTTAGTGGTAGTACCACAATATGAATAGATAATAAATTAGTACACTATAGAAGCGAAACTATGGTTAAACCATCACGAGATTGGTAAGAATATCTTGACATTAGTAGAGATTGCGAAGGGTCGCATCGGGTCAGGCTGCAGGCGCAGGGCGAAATTCCGACCAAATCGTTTCCATACAATTTATAATTGATCTATCGTATACTAAGGCCGAAGCGGGTCGCATTATTGCGCGGCGATCGTTGTGTGCTATACCTAATTTTCTACAACGTCTGCAGTAGGTGTTACCTAAACTAAAAACAATGTTCCCCGCCCTATTAAGTAGTCCCGCCCATTGCCACTTTAGTTTAGTAATAATTATTATTAACCGACTTCAAAAAAGGAGGAGGTTCTATGTTCGGCTGTATGTATTTTTTTTTATATAATGTTCACCGATATTTTCGTCAATTGCGAACCAATTTTAAAAATTATTTTTTTGTTTGAAAGGGTATACTCCCGAGGTGATCCTATTTTAATATTGTGATGATCTGATGACGCACTTCGGAGCTACATGATATAACTCCTCAAAAGTTAACAGCAAATCGTCTGCGATTGAACCATTTGCTTCTTTTCAATGTACCCTTTGCGTGTATAACTGATATCTGAGTCTATATTCTTTTTAACGGAGACGCAGATAGCAACCCCGTCTGATACGGCGTACCTCAACTACCCAGGATACTCGTTGGAACATAAGTTCAAGAGGCGAGCTGGGGTCTGTGTGTATGTTCGCGACGACATTTGCTGTCGGCGTCTCCGTTGCTTTGAGGTTTCCGGGTTCTCCGTATTATGGCTTTTTGTAGACACCGGAATGGAGAAATCTCTCTACGTCGGTGTCTATCGATCGCACGACGGTGACCAGGAGACAACCAGGCTCATGGAGTATCTCACTGAGACGGCAGAGACAGCCCAACGAAGGTATCCAACGGCGGAGCTTGTTTTTCTGGGGGACTTCAATGCCCACCATAGCGAGTGGCTGTTCCCGTTCCAGTTAACTGACCATGCTGGGAGAGAGGCGCGCAAGTTTGCATTATCGCTAGATCTCACCCAGCTGGTGAATCAAGCAACGCGGGTACCGGATGTTGATGGTCATACGCCCAATTGTTTGGACCTTCTGCTGACTTCAGATCCAGACAGGCACTCAGTATCGGTCTCTGCCCCGCTGGGAACGTCCGATCACTGTCTGGTGAAATCCGTGTCGATCTGCTCTCCTCCCGATGACAGCCCTAAGGGCACGAGGCGAGTCTGGCGATACGGGTCGGCAGATTGGGATGAGATGCGGCATTTCTTTGCGTCTTACCCGTGGCGGCAAGTGTGTTTTTCTTCGAGTGACCCTGCTAGTTCGGCTGATGCGGTTGCGGACGTGATACGACAGGGAATGGAATATTATATTCCTTTCTCCGACATCTCACTCGGTCACAAAGCCCAACCTTGGTACAATGCGGATTGTGCTCGCGCTGAGGCTAAAAAAGAAGCCGCCTACCAAGCATGGGTCCAAGCTCGCGACCGCAAAGTTAGAGCTCGTAGGGTTCGCGCGAAGAAGAGGGCCTTTAATTCTGCCGCCAAGTCCTGCAAACGGGTGATCCGGAGGGCACGATTCGACCATGTCAGCCGCATTGGAGCCAAACTGGCATCCTACCCTTCTGGTAGTAAACAGTTCTGGTCCCTTTCAAAATCGGTCGAATCCAACTTCTGCCGTCCCACTTTGCCTCCCATGCAGAAGCCTGATGGGTCGCTGGCTCACTCCGCAACTGAGAAAGCTAATTTATTTGCTTCTCTGTTTGCGAGCAATTCACGTCTGGACGCTGGTGCCAAACAGCCGCCAACCATCCCTCGTTGTGATTCTTCGATGCCGGAGGTCACAATACATACAAAAGAGGTCCGCAGAGCATTGCGTAGTCTGGATGTGAATAAGGCCAGTGGTCCTGATGGTATACCTGCAAGAGTGTTGAGATATTGTGCGCCTGAGTTGTCTCCTGTTCTAACACGCCTGTATCGCCTCTCTCTCAGAACAAGAACGGTGCCTAAATCCTGGAAGCTTGCGAATGTGCAACCGGTACCCAAGAAGGGCAGTCGTGCCGACCCCTGCAACTACCGCCCTATCGCCATTACTTCCATTCTCTGTAAAGTCATGGAAAGAGTACTTAACAGTAAGTTGCTGTCATACCTAGAAGACAATGATCTACTCAGTGATCGCCAATATGGCTTCCGCCGGGGGCGATCGACTGGGGATCTTCTTGTGTATGTGACGCACTGCTGGGGCGAGGCCATCGAGAAGCACGGTGAAGCACTGGCTGTATCACTTGACATCTCGAAGGCCTTTGACAGGGTATGGCACGCTAGTTTGCTGAGCAAGCTTCCCGCTTATGGCATCCCCGCTGATCTTTGCAGCTGGATATCTGATTTCTTGAGAGAACGGTCGATTAGAGTTGTCATTGACAGCTGCTCTTCTGACCTTATGGCAATTGATGCTGGAGTTCCTCAAGGGTCTGTTCTCTCCGCGACACTTTTCCTGCTGCACATCAATGACCTCCTTGTGTCAGGTATTGTTGGGTATGCAGATGACAGTACTGTCATGGAGAGATATGTATCTGGCGCAGGGGCCAGCGGGGATAAAATACGCTCGCAGAGGGAGGCCATGGTTGAGCGGACAGACTTGACTTTAAGTGTTGTCTCCCAGTGGGGTGACAATAATTTAGTCAACTTCAACGCCACCAAAACACAGGCTTGTCTGTTCACCGCAAAAAGGAGTCCGTTTAATCTGACTCCTACTTTCCGGGGTACATCTGTCCCTGTTTCCGACAGTCTTGGGCTTCTGGGTATAAGCTTGACCACAAAACTCAACTTCGGCGCTGACATCGAGTCTAAGGCTCAAACTGCGGCCAAAAAGCTGGGCATCTTAAACAAGGTGAAGCGGTACTTCACTCCTGGACAGCTCTTAGTATTGTATAAAGCTCAGGTCCGATCATGTATGGAGTACTGCTGCCACCTGTGGGATGGCTCAGCCAAGTATCAACTTGCCGCACTCGACTCGGTTGAACGCAGAGCCAGGAGGCTCATTGGCGATAGTAAGCTGGTGGAGGCCAAGCTTCATAGCCTAGCCCACCGCCGCAGAGTGGCCTGCTTGTCGGTCTTCTACAGATTGTACTTCGGTGAGTGTGCCCTAGAGCTGCATGAGCTCATCCCACCTTCCCCTTTCTACTATCGGACTTCCAGACGCACCGCGGGATATCACCCCTTCTTGGTTGACATCCCACATATCCGCACCAAGCGCCTTTCTGAATCTTTTATAATGCGCACAGCCAAGGAGTGGAATGCCTTACCTGCGTCAGTATTTCCGAGTACTTACAACCCGAATTCCTTTAAAGTACGAGTGAATAGGCATCTTCTGGGTAAGCTCGCTACATCTACGACCCCATCTTCGTCCTGAGGACTGGATTGAGGTCAAGAGCAAACCCATTGATAATAAAAAAAAAAAAAAAGAGTCGAACTAACATATTTAATCAATAAAAAATATGAAATAAAAATATTTTTACAAAAAAATAAAAACCGACTTCAGAAGTAAAAAAGTACAAAATAATATTTCAGCCTATGAATTTTACGTTCGAATCTATAAGAAAATTAATTTGTTTTGTTGGAGTCGGTATCAAGCCAAGCCAAAAAATTACTGCAAGCCCAGTCGCGAATCGTACCTACCGGCTTGATACCGACTCCAATAAAACAAATTAATTTTCTTATAGATTCGAACGTAAAATTCATAGGCTGAAATATTATTTTGTACTTTTTTACTTCTGAAGTCGGTTTTTATTTTTTTGTAAAAATATTTTTTTTTATTATGTAGCATCTTTACGTCCCAAATACCGCAGTGTCTTAAAACGAAAGTTTTTTTAATCAGTGTGTGTTGCCCCTGATGACATATGGAACAGAGACGTGGTCGTTTACTCAAGGCCTCATAAAAAGGGTGGAAGTCACCAAAAGGGCAATGGAGAGGGCTATGCTCGGAGTTTTCCTGCGAGATCGAATCAGAAATGAAGAGATACGCAGAAGGACCAGAGTAGCCCAAAGAATTGCAAAACTAAAGTGGCAGTGGGCGGGGCACATTGCTCGCAGAACCGATGGCCGATGGGGCCGAAAAGTTCTCGAGTGGCGACCGCGTACCGAAAATCGCAGCGAGGGTAAGCCCCCCACACGGTGGACCGACGACCTGGTGAAGGCGACGGGAACCCGTTGGATGAGGGCAGCGTAGGACCGTCCATCGGCTATGATGATGATGATGAATTATTTATTTACTCATAATTATCAAACTCTTGTAACTAACACCATGTTCTAGCAAATAAATCTTATTTTAATTCATTTCTTTCAGATACCTCTAATAATTATATTCCTGGAGTTTTCAATTCTATGCTTTTGGAATAAGATCAAAAACTTTATAAACGCTAACGCTGATGGTATCCTGGTAAATTTGTCTGAAGAGAGAGGCCTGGATAGTGTTGTCTGTTATATTTGTTGCGGTAAATCGAACTGTTCTAGTGTCTTTGCTGACCTGGTACTAAGGATTTTGAGTACGGCTTTTTTGTTGACAGTTTGTTCCTCTTTTCGTAAATAAAAATCTGTTTTGTTTTAAGTGGTTTTTATTTCTAGTGTTTCCAAATCGGTTCCGACTAAAGTTTTTCCCGAAAGCTGTGCGAGGTAACGAAACTGTTAAAGAGGAAACAACTGAGTCCATGCAAACTTAAACTTCTTCTTATCGTGTGGGCAGAGCCCTAGTGTCAGAGTTTTTTCAGACCGCCTTACGGCCTCTGACGTGGTTTTTATGTAACGACTACTACCACCAGAGATAGTAGCCGGGACCAACGGCTTAGCGTGCCATCCGAAGCACGGAATCACTTTCCATTTCGGACAATCAGGTAATTCAGCCTGCAATGTCCTAACCAACTGGGGAAAAACGCACAAAGTGACATATCACTAGGTGGGATCTACCCGTGGGAATCGAACCCACGACCTCCGAGAGCCAATGCTCTTAACCATTAGACCACGGAGGCAGTTAACTTAAACTGAAAATGTACGTTACTAATAGATTTTTACGTGGTATAACAACAAATTAACGATTTTTGGATTGATTCTTTTACTTGGGCACTGATACTCGATTCTAGATCAACGGAAGTACCCTATAGGTTTCATTTTGATACGATGATAAGGTTGTTTATGAAATGAAATGAAATGAAATGAAATGAAATGAAATGAAACGAAACGAAACGAAACGTATTCTCTTACAGGGTGTTCCCTAGCTAATATATATCGATGTCTATGACTGAAACCCTATCTTATATCTAACACTGAATCTAGTGCCGCGAGGTGCCTGAGGGGCAGGGGTTGAAGAGGGCTGCTGTCCGCCTGAAGGATTATAACACGGGCCGGGTTTATCCAGCCCGCGCTGGTAAGCCTTCAGGTGGATCCTGAAAAGCTGAGCCCTAGAACTGAAAGTTTATCACACCGCCCGATATCTTCAAGCCGCGTAAGTAAACCTTCATGAGGAGGGGAGGGGAGGAGGGTCATCCACTGAGCTCACCTCCAGGACTGTAAGGCGCACGGCCCGATATCTTCAAGCCGCGCGCTCCTACAACCTGGGCGCTCGCCCAGCGAATGATGCCTGGCTCCCGCCGGGCCGCCTTTTATAGCCGGCTCGCCGCTGCGTTCGCATGGCAACCGGCTCATCTGTTGCGTTACTTTGTGACCTTTTATTATTACCTGGACGGGTCTGGTTCTCTTGGTTATCGTGGTCCTGCCGTCGGCCAGTATAACCTCTCGCTTGTCTCCGTTTTCTATCTTTATTTCGCACTCCTCGCACACTTCTTTGTTTATGTACGAGGCTGTAGACCCTGTGTCTATTAGTGCTTCATACTTTTAGATTGATTCTTTTACTTGGGCACTGATACTCGATTCTAGATCAACGGAAGTACCCTATAGGTTTCATTTTGATACGATGATAAGGTTGTTTATGAAATGAAATGAAATGAAATGAAATGAAATTAAATGAAACGAAACGAAACGAAACGAAACGAAACGAAACGAAACGAAACGAAACGAAACGAAACGAAACGAAACGAAACGAAACGAAACGAAACGAAACGAAACGAAACGAAACGAAACGAAACGAAACGAAACGAAACGAAACGAAACGAAACGAAACGAAACGAAACGAAACGAAACGAAACGAAACGAAACGAAACGAAACGAAACGAAACGAAACGAAACGAAACGAAACGAAACGAAACGAAACGAAACGAAACGAAACGAAACGAAACGAAACGAAACGAAACGAAACGAAACGAAACGAAACGAAACGAAACGAAACGAAATGAAATGAAATGACTTAAATCACATAAAAAATTAATGAATGAATGATGGAGTGCATTGAAACCTTTTTAGAATTTTTGCATGTCTGTTTGTGCACGCATCACTTAAAAACTACTGGACCAATGTGGATGGCGTTAATACAAAAGCATAGGCTGAGTTGGGAGTAACATTAAGGATTTATTTTTCGCTAGCACGCGGCACGTATCGGTTAATTCAATCAAAAGTTATGAGTATAAATGGCCGTATCTTTTGATTACGTTGACTTAGAAGCCTGAATTTCTACTCCTCTAAAAGAAAAACTTAATACTACCCGTTCCTGAAAACAAGTGTCTCTACAGACGGACATACAGACAGATTGACGGAAACGTAGCAAATCACTAGAGAATCCAGTTTGAAACATAAAACTGTGGTGGAAAACACATGGAAAATTACAAACAAATATCTACGTAAAAACATACACGTAACAAAGTAATTGCTCCATGAAAGCTCCTGGGTAGGGCAAACCTTTTAATGGCTACCAATTATGATATGAATTCAGGTGCTATTACAAGTGTTTACATTGTTTGTATCTACATGCATATACCTACGCATATCATAGGTAAGATCCACCTACGGTATACGGTCTTAATTAGGTGACGGATTTTAAGGAGATGATCAGGAGTGCGATTTTTGAATCTCATTCGCTGAGTTCAGCAGTTGAAAATCTCAAAATTACTGTGGAAATATGCATCTTTCTAGGTACTGCTAATTTGACTTTCAAAAATCATTCTTCAGGAGGGCTATTTTTGAAAGTGAAATTAGCAGTAGAAAGATGCGTATCTCTATATAATTTAGACATTTTCAACTGCTGAACTCAGCGTATGAGATTCAAAAATCGCACCCCAGGCCGTCAAACTGAACAAGATAGTTTTTGTATTTGGACGTTTTTGTGTTTGAATCAATTTTAGAAATGCAACTTTAAAAGGTGTCCTATACAAACAGGGAGCAAAATTAAGATGGGGCTCGCAGGGCAGCTACAAAAAGCATTATAGCTACGAGAAAACGTACTTAGGAAACTAACCATAACTTTTGGAGTATTTTACTGCTGCATCCACAGATTTTGAAAAAAAAAATTACAGTCATAGTTAAGTAGTTAGGTAATTTTTCACAGAATGTGCGTTATTACGGCGGATTTGCTAACAAATAGGTAATAAAAATGTCAAAAAGATAAAAATTAAGGGCATCCTCATACAAGGAACTAGTTTTTATCAACGTTTTATCTTCTCGCTCTATCCTAAGAACGGTAATACATACTATTACATACAAGCGCCAAACATGGTGTGATTACAGAGCAAACTCTACAGTATAACAACAAATAATAAAAACCGGCCAAGTGTGAGTCGGTCTCGTATTAAAGATCCCGGAGAAAAAAAAAATGTAAGTTAATTTATGTTGTGTAATGGTATGGTACGGAACCCTAGGTAGCCCGACTCGCACTTCGCATTTTTTTTTTACAAGCTGAGCCCCATGATTGCTATCTATGCTATCACTTAGTTGCAGAAACGCTCATTAGAGTTAATCCTCCATTAAATCTTTTGCTTGCTCTTACTACGTCAACAAGACAAAAAGTGACAGCAAGAGATTTAATGGAGGATTAACTTTAATGAGCGTTTATGCAACTGAGCGTGAATGTAGTAATTGAAGCTTATCTCAATATTCGTCGTCGAATGAGTTTTCTTGCAAGGTGAACTGAACCTTGGGTGAAGGTGTTAGATAATATTTTATGTTCGAGATCGATCACAGCCGTGGCAGGCTTCGAATGGCACTGGTATAGATAGGTGAGTGATTGATTCACGCTATTTCTAGACGCAATATTGCCTGCAAGTTTATACGGTTGCCCCATATTGGCTGTATGCTAATAGTATAAGAGATAGATGCACTTTTTCCAGAAGACCATCTCTGTAATGGGGATGAACCAGCAATGCAATTCACTAAGCGCAAACATCGTCACAACCTTATATTCGTTGTTGAAACATCGGCGAGCTGACAATTCAGTATTCACTATGGTTATGTAATGTGTCTAACTCATATAAAATCTTCGAAGATCTGAAGCATGCAACAAGGATGTTACATTTTTGAGCTCGTCGATGTTTTTGACAGCGGTGTGAGGCTTAGCGAATTGCACTCCTGGTCTGCTTGCATAACTCCAATCAATTTAGGAGTTCCGTCCTTTGAACGGCTGTATCTCCTAAACCGACTGACAGGCCATGTCAGTTTTTGTACTGTTCGCATAGCTACAGAGCATATTACAATAATACCTGCATATTAATACATATACATTTTTTACAACCAGAACATACCTTTGAACGGCTGTAAATCCTAAACCGACTGGAGTTATGCTGGCAGACCTGGTCCATCCCCATCACAGAGATGCTCTACACCCCATACAGGGTGTAACAAAACACCCTAGTAATACTTAAGGGGGTGCTTCAGACCATCAATCTGAACAACTTTCACTATGGAGCCAAAGTCGAGAAAAAATAAAAACAATCTGCTGTCCCATACATTTGAGTCGAGACGGTACTGCAGTTTTGTATGAAAGGGCGGATTTTTTTTTCGCGATTTCGATGTTGGCTCCATAGTGAACGTTGTTCAGTTTGATGGTCTGAAGCACCCCCATAAGTATTACTAGGGTGTTTTGTTACACCCTGTAAATACTAAATTAGAATAGAATGGAATTTTCTTTCTTTTCTTTAGTTAGCCTTGCAGCTGATGATAATAAAAAGTACGTCTATCTCTTATACTAGAAGTGGGTGTTGGGAACTGTCAAGTCGATCGCAGCGCACGCTGTGGCTATTTGTACTGCTTTCGGCCACTTTAGATTTGCTTATTGCATTTTTTTTATTAATGTTGGGTTTGCTCTTGACCTCAATCCAGTCCTCAGGACGAAGATGGGGTCGAAGATGTAGCGATAAGCGATCTTACCCAGAAGATGCCTATTCACTCGTACTTTAAAGGAATTCGAGTTGTAAGTGCTCGGAAATACTGACGCAGGCAGGGCATTCCACTTCTTGGCTGTGCGCATTATAAAAGATTCAGAAAGGCACTTGGTGCGGATATGTGGGATGATATCCCGCGGTGCGTCTGGAAGTCCAATAGTAGAAAGGGGAAGGCGGGATGAGCTCATGCAGCTCTTGGGCTCACTCACCGAAGTACAATCTTTAGAAGCCCGACAAGCAGGCCACCCCGCGGCGGTGGGCTAGGTAATCTATGCCAATCCGCACACTCACTCGAAATCTCCAAAACTACAAAGTCTATAAACTTAAAATTTTGCAGGAATGTTGCCATCTAGGTGCTCACTGAAAATCATTTTTTGCAATTCAACCCTCGAAGGTATGAAAACGGGAGTGAAAGTTTGTCTGAGAACTTCTTATCAAGGGTTAGTAGGGGTTCTTATTTTTAAATTAATTTTTATTCCATGGCAGGACAAGACTCAGGGTGGAAACTTTAACAATGCAATATACTCCTAAAAAAATCACCTGTTCCATACATTTGAGTCGAGTAGGTAGAGGTACTGCAGTTTTATAATGAACAGCTGATAATTTTATTTTCTCTCGATGTTATTATCTCCAATTCTCCATAGGTAGTGAAAATGTTTAGTTTGGTGGTCTAAATAAAATATTACTAGGGTGTTTTGAAACACCCTGTATTTACAGTAGGTACCTAGATACTAATATAAAATGGCCACTCTATACCCCACAATGAATTACATTTACCAGAGAATGAATGAAAGCGTAAATTGATATAAAAGTGTAGAAATCTACCACGACAATGAATATTTTTCTCTAGGTACATGTTTACTACGATAGAACGCAATAAAGTCTAGTCTATCCTTTCTTGTTAGGAAGCTATAGTAATACGAGCAGCATCCTGCATTATACAACAAACGAGATATGCTCTATTAGATATAAAATATTGTTAGACTGGGTGACAACGCAAATAGGTCGGGTAATGGACCGGCTTTCGCCTCAAACGTTTCGTGTTGCCAGTTTAGGGAATTTTCCTTGAAAACGTGGTAGTTTTGGTTAAGGGCCTATGTCGAAAAATAATTTAAGCAAAACGGGCGTGTGATAGCTTATATTACTGCCAGATGCGAGAGAAAGAGATGGGGCGGCGCGCGCGCCTGGAACGAATCAAGCGAAAAAACAAACTTTATTTAATTGTGATTGTACTATTTATATAAGTTCAATTCTGCTCTAATCAAAACTTAGATAATAGCTATCTCTTTTTTTTAAAATCAAGTCTCATGTTTCTATTATTCACAGTTTAGCAGTTACAAGCGTTTATAGACAAAAACGGAGGCTACTTTGGCTTGTTTTTCTATCGAAAAAATGTGTCTTAATCGTGTTTTGGCTTTAATCAAAACTTCAATTATATGTTCAATTTACACATATCCGCAAATCATACTCCTACTGTTAGTACTTCATGATATATGGAGCTTTCATCATCATCATCATCTCAGCCGATGGACGTCCACTGCTGGACATAGGCCTCCCCCAAGGATCGCCATAACGACCGGTCCTGCGCTGCCCTCATCCAACGTTTTCCCGCCGCCTTCACCAGGTCGTCGGTCCACCGTGTGAGGGGCCTACCCACGCTGCGCTTTCCGGTACGCGGTCGCCACTCGAGAACTTTTCGGCCCCAACGGCCATCGGTTCTGCGAGCAATGTGCCCCGCCCACTGCCACTTAAGTTTAGCAACTCTTTGGGCTATGTCAGTTACCCTGGTTCTTCTGCGGATCTCTTCATTTCTGATTCGATCTCGCAAGGAAACTCCGAGCATAGCCCTCTCCATTGCCCTTTGGGTGACTTTCAGCCTTTTTATGAGGCCTTGAGTGAACGACCACGTCTCTGTTCCATATGTCATCACTGGCAACACACACTGATCGAAGACTTTCGTTTTAAGACACTGCGGTATTTGGGACGTGAAGATACTACGTAGCTTCCCGAACGCTGCCCAGCCGAGTTGGATTCGACGGTTGATCTCTTTCTCGAAGTTGGACTTACCTAACTGAATAGTTTGTCCCAGGTAAACATAATGGTCAACAACTTCGAGCGCAGAGTTTCCGATCATTACAGGAGTGGGCACAACATGGTCATTTGACATGATCTTCGTCTTGTCCATGTTCATTTTCAGACCAACTCGTTCGGAGGCTCTGCTGAGATCATCGAGCATTTGACTGAGCTCCTCCATAGTCTCCGCCATGATGACTATATCATCGGCAAACCGAAGGTGACTGATGTACTCGCCGTTTATGTTGATGCCTAGCCCTTTCCAGTCCAGAACCTTGAAAACATCTTCCAGTGCAGCGGTGAACAGTTTCGGAGATATAACGTCTCCCTGCCTCACGCCTCGCTGCAGTAGGATAGGTTTCGAGTTCTGGTCCTGTAGTCGGACTGACATAGTGGCGTTTTTGTACAAGCATTTCAGCACTTCGATGTACCGGTAGTCTACTTGGCATCGCTGAAGAGACTGCAGTACAGCCCAAGTCTCGATCGAATCAAAGGCTTTCTCGTAGTCCACGTACGCCAAGCAAAGGGGCAGGTTATACTCTTCAGTCTTCTGTATAACTTGCCGAAGCGTATGTATGTGGTCCACAGTGCTAAAGCCCTTTCGGAAACCGGCCTGTTCGGGAGGCTGGAAATCGTCAAACCTGCGCGCGAGACGGTTCGTAATGACTCTCGAAAACAGCTTGTAGACATGGCTAAGAAGGGAAATGGGCCTATAGTTCTTCAACAGGGCATTATCGCCCTTTTTGAAGAAGAGCACCACCAGACTTCTGTTCCATGCCTGCGGCGTTTTGCCCTCGAGTATGACGGAATCGAACAGCTTCTGAAGGGCCTTCAGGACCGGTTTTCCACCCGCCTTCAGAAGCTCGGCCGTAATCCCATCATCACCCGGCGCCTTGTTGTTCTTTAGCTGTTTGAGAGCCATACTAATCTCGTACAGGCTGACGTCCGGAATATCTTCTGTGTAGTGCCGGGTCAATCTAGCTCTTGGGTCGTTAGCCAGATCTGTAGCGGGTCTTCGTGTTGACGTGTATAACTGTCCATAGAACTTCTCAACCTCTCTCAGAAGCTCAGGCTTGGACGATACGATTCTGCCATCCTCAGTCTTCAGCTTTGATAACTGGCTTTGCCCAATAGACAGATCCCTTGCGAAAACTTTGGAGCCTTTGTTCCGCTCTATAGCCTCCTTAATACGCTCGGTGTTAAACCGACGCAGGTCGCAAGTCACGGACTTTGAAATCTGCCTATTGAGCTGCCGGTATTTATTCGCATCATCTGAAGACTGCAGAATCATCTCGCGCCTTTCCTCCATGAGCTTAAGAGTAGGGTCTGAGATTTTCTTGGTTCTATTTGTACGACGGGTCTTAAAGAACTTGGACCCGACCGCATGGACAGTTTCCACAAACCCATCGCTGTAGTCGTCCACGCTACTCCCCAGGCAATCAAAACGATTTTGGAGTTCGAGCTGAAAACTACAGGGGTTTTGGATCTGGATCGGTACTGGGCGGAGCGTAGACTTCATCAGACGAGATCTTTCGAGCTTGATATTAAGATTCAATGTGCCTCTTACCATACGGTGATCGCTTCCGGTTTTAAACGCGTTTAACACAGAGACATCATTGAATATTTGCTTCTTCGTCGACATGATGAGGTCTATCTCATTTCTTGTACCGGTCGGGCTCAACCAGGTCCACTTTCTGTGCTCCCGCTTCTTAAAGAAGGAGTTCATCATATAGAGTCCCTCCTTCTCCATGAAGCCAGCCAGCAGTTGGCCCCGTTTGTTCCGTCGTCCATACCCAAATTTTCCCACTCGCATCTCTTCACCGTCTCGTTTGCCCAGTTTCGCGTTGAAGTCTCCCATGACCACCGTGAAGTGTGTTTTAGAACTATGCATGGCTCTAGAGATATCCTCATACATAGTTTCTACATCGTCGGCGTATTTCTCTTCTGAAGTAGGGGCGTATACCTGTATAACCTTCAACGAATACCGTTTGGTTATTCTGAGTATAAGGTACACCACCCTATTCGACACACTTTCGATCTTCTCCACGTTGTTCACAAGAGACTTATGGACCATTAGCCCGACACCGTGCTGGGACTTTAGTTCGCCCTCTCGGAAATAGAGCAGGTTACCGGATTTGAGGATTATCGAGTCCTCTCCCTCTCTTCGGACTTCAGATAATCCAACAATATCCCAATGTATCCTGCTCAGTTCCTCCTCGAGTATAGCGAGCGACTCGTCGGTCCGCAGTGAACGTGTGTTGAACGTTGCCAGGTGCAGCTGTTGTCGGTTGTGGTAGCCGGATCTCTTCCGGAGATTCTTCGCACCCCCTGCCCCGCCGTTACCTTGACCGCTACCGTAGCCAGGAATAGCGGGGCCGCCGGGGACTAGGGGCCGTGTTAAGGGCGTACTTGCCATGTTGGGGGGTTTTGCCATAATCGCCACGCTTGGCAGGCGGGTTGGCGATCGCAGTTCGGCTGGATGTGTGTACGCAGAGGATGCTGCTGCCCATCTTCTGGTAGGTCCCTTAGTCGCCTTTTACGACACCCACAGGAAGAAATGGGATGGTGCTATTCTTAGCCGACACCACACGGACACATATGGAGCTTTGAAGAATCCTATTTTTTTTACATAGCCCCTTAAATTTATGTAGTGTCTTTTGGTGCTCTATTTTACATTCGTGATTTTTGAAGTTAGACTTATTTATCGGTGTTAGAAGAAACAGACCAGAGTATAGTTTCTGTATATGACAGAATTAGTTTTTAATGAAAAAAAAAAATTCACGCCTTCATGCCGGTGTATATTATGCCAACTTCTTACGGGCGTACAAAAGTACCTACACAAAATGTTTTTTTTTTCAATCCTTACGTTATTTGCAATCGTTTCTTTGCGATACGATAGATTTTTTTTTGTTTTTTCATAATACTTTGTCTCTTGTTCTTTTTTGTGTTTTAATTGTATAATTTAGTTATAAATAAGTCTTTGGTGATGTAACATAGAAAGTTGTGAGTTTATGGTCAACTAAATTATTCTTTAATATTTTAAACCGATATCGTGTTCATTTTATTAATTCATTACATTACGAAACATGTTTGATAAAGTTAATTAATAGTTTAATTAAATATCTTAGTCATTGCCTACGATTTATCTATCATCAGTGTAAGTTTTAAAAACAATTTCCAGTAAAAAAAACAATGGGTTGCACTCCGGGAGTGCCGACAGAAGTGAAAACTAAGAGATCTTACATCTTACGGTCACACGATGTCACGGTGTTTACGTCACGCAAGTTTAACATTTTTTACCCATCCCATAATCTTACGTCTTACCAATTTACGTCTTACGAATTTTCGATCAGGTCACGTGACGTCACGGTTCTGATGCGAGTTTAACATTTTTTACCCACCCCAAAAAGTGCACAACGCCGCTAAAGAAGTTTTCGCACAACGCCGCTAAAGAAGTTTTCACTTAAAAAAATTTTTTTGCAATATAAGGCACACAAATCAATTCTATGCAAAACAACTCATGTACGCTGGTAAACTAGCATTTAATAACGCAGCTATTAAACAACCGTTCGATCGGTAAATAAACAAAAAGTTTCTTAATAACCCACCACCCGAAAAACGAAGGGGTAATATTTTTCAACCTGGCAACACCGAGCAACTGTTGCTGGGAGGCCGGGCCGCCGGGGGGAGCCAATCGTGGCGTACATTACTATTGGAAACTCTCTTTAGACATATTTGTATAGAGCTGATTGTTGGAAAATTTTGAGGTGATGGAATACTTTCTTCTGACTGATTGGTAGAGGCAAGTTAGTGGTCATACCGATTGATAGGCGATAATTATAGGCCACCGATTTTCTATTGAATAGTTCGGATCGTGACAATACTATAGAAGGAGTGCAAATACTACAAATACTATTGATATTTACATGATTATTTTGCTACAATACTATCGATTCTATCGTCATATTTACTGCTCATGAATAATAAACGTTCGATTTCATAATTTTGCTACCATAGTAAAAATTGTTTATAGTTTGATTTAAGATAGTTTCCAGCTAAGTAATTTAATTTAAAAGGATGCCAATGATTTAGTTTCACCCTCTAAAGTTTAAAAGCCTTGCCTTAATAATAAACTCTAAAGTTTTAGTTGGTAGAAGTTTCGGGCCATCCCAAAAGAAAATGCGATCCTAAGATTTAAACTACCACCATTCGCTTCACATGTCATACTTTTTAAAACCCTAAATATGCTAAAGTGATTCTTGCTACAACCACACTATTTGCTAATTTGTGTGACAATGTCCTGGATATTTATTTATTTATTTATTAGCAAGGAATTTGTAGTCATGAGCTCAACAACAACAACAACAATAACTACTACAAAATATTTTCATACCACTTAACTTTGCGAAATTCATTTTCCAGTAGGCTATTTAACATCTCTATTGAAATCTACAACCACCCCCATACACCATACAGCCAACAGGCGTCAGTTCAATCCTAACAGTGATAGTGAAAGGACGTTCCATACATCACGCCATACCACGCGGGAGATGCACAGGTACCTTAACATAACATAAAAGAACATTAAAACATCCATCCCCATTTACAAAAAAAACATAAATTTTCACGAGTAAAATTATCAGTGGAATTTTCTAAAGTACCAGGATTGTAGGATGCTGAAGAAGATTGGTCTTGAGTCTCGGAGGATGGTAATAGAATTTCATCTGATGAAAAGACATTTTGCTACGACATTTTCGGTATGATTGCGCGGCTTCACTTGATTGCTGTGTCCCTAGTGATCTGTGCCGATGAGAAGATTTACCCATCCTTTGATTTTGTGGAAATTTTCACTGTATTGTTAGGGAAAATTGGTTTGAGGGTTTAAATTCGCGTGGCTGGTGCTATGTGCGGTTGTTTGCATTCAAAACAATTCAGCTGCTATTAATTTTGAATTGTTTCTTCGATGCTTTATGTGGCTCTGAAAATCGGATTTACCTTCGGGATTTAGTCGGAAAATGCATATACAATTTCATCTGACAGAAGAATTATGTTCTGCTTCTGAAATCTAATATTTTAGTTTTTTGGTCATATATGTATAATTTGTGTAGAGTAGGTATTCTTTGTAAGTGTTTGTGGAGAATCCTAAAAGAAATTACTTGATAATTTGGTATTAAAGTAAAATCTGAGCAACAATATACTTTAATAATACGCCTGTAATTTTGACATGCATTTAGGATCAATTTGTCTCTGTACAAAACATTGTTAAAATGTATTGTGATTATTTATGAAATGTTTTTGGTGTGCCAATAAAATAAAATACTATAATTCAGTTAAACGAACGGGTACTTTAACGTAAACTTCGGTTAAAGGACATCAGGAAAGTTTTAGACATTATTGGCCCGAAAAAAAGTTGCGCGGCCAGACTTGAAATTATTTGCAATAGCTAGTTCATAATTATAGCCCTTAAACTGATCATCACAGGGCTACCCTCAGGGAATGTATGGGCGTTGGTCCACCACGCGTGCCCAATGTAGATTGGTAGACTTTACATCTAATCTAAACTGTTATAAAACTGTAACTAGAAATGTGTCTGTACATTGAAGATATTTACAAAAAGAAAAAAATTACGACATGGTTTTTACCTGTCCCTGATTCCAAATCACAAATTTTTGGATTTTTTTGTCTGTCTGTTTGTTTGTTTGTTTGGGTGTTTGTTTGTTCGAGTATCACGCAAAAACTACTGAACCGATTTTGATGAAACTTTTTTGTTCGATAGCTTATCATCTGACTTAAAATCTGGTATATAATTTATGCGGACGAAGTCGCGGGTAAAAGCTCGAACCTAATAAAGCTTTATTCAAATCAAAATAATCAGATCTCATAATTTCTCAGAAGCAGAATTTCTTCAGTGTATGCAGGTTTCCTTACGATGTTTTCCTTCGCCTTCTTTAAACTGATACTATGTATGGACTACATACTTCTTCTTATCGTGTGGGTAGCAAGCCCTGGTGTCAGAGTTTTTTCAGATCGCCTTACGGCCTCTGACGTGGTTTTTATGTAACGACTACTACCACCAGAGATATGAGCCGGGACCAACGGCTTAACGTGCCATACGAAGCACGGAATTATCTTTCTTTTCAAAGATTCAGGTGATCCAGCCTGCAATATCCTCAACAGACCTCAGTGTCAAAAGCCCAATGCTCTTAACCATTAGACCATGGAGGTAGGTACTTCATCCTGTAACTGTGTTTTCTGAGAAGTTAATTATTTTATAAATTGAATAACTAATCAAAAAACAGGGCCCATAGTAACACTCTGAATATCTAGTCCAATTGAATAGTCCTTTCAGCATTCAGTGGCGACCACATCGCAGTTTTGAAGATTGTTCAATTTTATACAATACGAGCTTTTACCCGCGACTTCGTCCGCATAAATTATGTACCAGATTTTAAGTCAGATCTTAAGCTATCAAACAAAAAAAGTCTCATCAAAATCGGTTCAGTAGTTTTTGCGTGATGCTCGAACAAACAAACACACAAACGAACAAACAAACAGACAGACAAAAAATCCAAAAATTGGTGATTTGGAATCAGGGACATCTAAAAACCATAATATATCGTAATCTTTTTTTTGTAAATATCTTCAATGTACAGACACACTTCTGTTACAGTTTTATAATAGTTTAAATTAGATTTAGACTATTCTAGGTTTTTAGGGTTCCGTACCCAAAGCGTGAAAACGGGACCATATTACTAAGCCTACGTTGTCCGTCCGTCCGTCCGTCCGTCCGTCTGTCCGTATGTCCGTCTGTCCGTCTGTCCGTCCGTCCGTCTGTCCTATCTATTTAGGGCTGTAACTTTTGAACCGTAATAGCTAGATAGTTGAAATTCTCAGATTATGAGAGTTAACAAATAATAAAAATGTCAAAAAGTTAAAACTTAAGGGGGGTTCTCAACAAGATACTAGTTTTTAGCAACGTTTTTTCTTCACGCTCTATCGTAAAAACGGTAATACATACAAGCGTCAAACTTAGTTTGATTATAGAGCAAACTATACAGAATAACAACAAATACTAAAAACCGGCTAAACCAACCGACTAATAAACTAAAAAAAGTGTGACTAGGTCTTGCGCTAAAGGTCCCGGACAAAAAAAGTTTCTTTTTCTAAGTTAATAATGTTGTGTTCTGTGGTGGTGTGGTACGGAACCCTCGGTGCGCGAGTAGCTCGACTCGCACTTGACTGGTTTTTATTTATAGGTTTAAACATACCTACAAATTCGAAGAAAATAGAAAAACTGCGACTTCTGGAATGTTTAGAACCTATAAAAGTATTCTATAATAATAGCTTTTTTATTAAGGCTGGCTTTTGTATTAAGTTGGAGTTGCCCTTTTTCATTTTGAGAACTATTTAGACGAGAGTGCCACTGAACGGTAAAAGGACTCTTAAAGAAAGTGCCAGAATCGATAAAGAATGCTTGCGCTCCTTTGGTTCGTTAATTTAAAATGTTAATGAAAAGACCGACTAATAGAACTTCGTTTGAACTTAACATTTCTAAATACATTTAATTTTCGTCAAAAGGAATCAAATCAAGTTAATGTAATTGATTTTACGCTGCCATTTAATTTAATGTTTTCTAATTTATTATTCAAGTTAAGAGCGAAACAGGAAAGGAATGTAGAAAAAAAATAACGACTAAATAACTAACACGTACTATGGATCTAGGATCTGATTCAAAATAAATGAATGTAATTAGATTTAATAACAAAAAATCTTCTTCGTAGCATCGTAGCACCGTAGCACTTTCGTAGCCGAAATCCGTTCGAAGTATCACAGAGTACTATAATTATCCGATGACTCAAATATTATCACGATTTTGAGACCGCGTTTGACTACAAAAACTTGAGCTTTGAATACACAAATAGGCTTTAGTCATATCAAAGAATAAATAGTAGGTATAATACCATAGAGTACTACGGGGTGAAATTGATATCATTAGCATCCATTTAAACTATGATTCTACCCATCAAACTGAACAACTTTTACTATGGGAGCAAACTGTTCGGAGAAAAAAAATCTGCTGTCCCATACAAAATTGCAAACATAACTCGACCCAAAAATGTGCGCCCATTTTTGAGTCGAGTTATGTTTGCAATTTTGTATGGGACAGCAGATTTTTTTTCGCGATTTCAGTATTGGTCCCATAGAGAAAGTTGTTCAGTTTGATGGTCTGAGTTCTGTCCCTTACACCCTACTGCTAGTGTTGCCGCTTTAGCTTGTGATCGCTTTTAGTGATAAGGCCGCCCTTCGTACCCTTCTCATTCTTGTTATAAATTGTATTTGCCTACTTTTGGCGTGTTTGGAGAACATTTATGTATTTAGGGTGTCAGCTTAAATGCTTTACATAAAGGGGTGCTTCAGACCATCAAAATAAACAACTTTTAGTATGGGACCAACATCGAAATCGCGAAAAAAAAATCGGATGTTCTACAGTGTGTTAGTGTTAGGGTAAATAGTTTCATTACTTTAAGAGGTGATTGTACCCATGATACTAAACAACTTTTCTTAAGGAACCTATAGGAAATTCGTAAAAAAATTGTTGGACTTCCCATACTAAACGCAATCAGCTGATCAAACTTTTGTATGAAAAGTCGTAAAAAGTTCTTAGGGAAAGTTGTTCAGTATCATGGGTACAATCACCACTTAAAGTAATGCAACTGTTTACCCCAACACCCTGTATGTACATTGGCGTTTTCTATGGTATGTACAGCAGATTTTTTTTGTGATTTCAATTTTTGTCCCAGTGGAATTTGTTCCGTTTATTGATCTACAGTACCCCGATATATAACGCATTTAATTGTACACCTTTTCATACTAACTTTCGACCAGCTGATTGAATTAGAAAGTTCAATTTATTTTTTGCTTATTTCCTATAGGTTTCTTTAGGGAAAGTTGTTCAGTATCATGGGTATAATCACCCCTTAAAGTAATACAACTGTTTACCCTAACACCCTGTACCTATAGTTTAGTAGGTACTGTTTCTTATACTTATGGAGGTGCTACTTGGGAATGTTCCTCCATTGAAAAGGGAAGATCTTCCACCAGGCTATGTGTGAAGCCTGGGGACCGGCCGTGGTCCAACAGTTCTTAGTTGGACCTTGTATATATATCGAATCTCTGTGATTATTTCTCTTGCGCGATTTATGTCTTGCATTCGATTGTGAACCTTATTTGTAGTAGGTTACGAGTTACGTATTTACGATGAACGTTGTCTTTGTATGGAGCATATTTCCGCGAGCGACGGTATCGCCATCTGTTGGCATCTTTGCTATAACTTGTGGGTGCTGACATCTGTAGCAAGTCCCCACATACTGTAGGGATTCTCTAAGCCGTGGGTCGACACATAAATCTTCCAACAAACTTCTTTGAACAAACAATCATTCAAATTAATGACCTCGTGGCAAACAAATAAATTGTAATTTCGCTTGAACCTACGTCACGATGCAAATTACGAGATAACAGTCCGTGGCTACAAATCACACAGTAATTTCAACAATTTCATTTCATTAGGCGCGTTACAGTTGTTAGCCAAATACTGAACTAGATTGCTCTAATTGTTATAAAGTACATACTGTACCGTTGTTATGCAGTGTCCGGCTTTGAATATTACTAACCCTGTAGGGTTATAGCATGCCATCCAACGACAAAACGACAAAACAAAAAACCGTCATTAGAACCATTAAAGAACTTGACGAATCAAAACAAAACGGGCGTTTAAAAGCCGCTTGACGAATTGGAAATATCATCAGACTTGACCAATTGTACCCTAAATCTGTGCGCTCGCTTTCGAATACGGAAAGTAACAAAGACAGATTTTTTTCCATAGCCTATTCATCCCACTGGTGGGCAAAGGGGGAGCCCCCCAAAATTTTTACACCTTGTATTCCGGTTTTGACTACTTATATAGACGGGACTAGTTACGCGTGTCATTCTACTAACAAACATTACTGCCACTTTTTGCGGGTTTCATGTTACATGAAAACCGCAACGTTGGATTTTATTCCCCATAAACTTTAGATTCTAATTTTGAATTGTAAAATCATGGAAAGTAGTCTCGTGTGAACCCCAAACGTTCTAAGTTCAAAATTATTGTTTCGCAATTATAGGCTGTCTCGTTTAGTGATAACGTATAAAATTGAGTGTAAATGCACATGATCAATTTGTCTTATACCGTGGCAGAGAGAAATGCTACCGCAAGTCCAGTCCTTATAACAAGTAGTACAAGGATCATGGACATCCCGGAGAATGGACGTCGCCGTCAGGGTCTACCGTGAAAGAGAGACAGAGCACTCTATTTCTGTCGTTTTTCTGGGGTGGCATGCTAGAACCCCATATGCGCTGGTGTCGAAAGAGGGGACTAATTCCTTTACAAAGTTATGGGAATTCAAAACATTCCAAAGGCCTTTCTTGTCTCAAATGAGCGTAGGTATATCATATTTTTAACACAGGTTTTCATCATGAGATAAATTCCATGTTCCGATACAGATTTTTGGAATTTTTCTATGTTCGTTTGTCTGTTTGCTTGTTCGAGCATCACGCAAAAACTACTAGATGGACTTTGATAAAACCGTGCGGACGAAGTTGTGGGTAACAGCTCTGCTAACTAGGCTATAAATTAAATTAAATTAAATTAAAAAGTGCCTATACACCTATTGGTAATTATTCTTTGTTGAATGTCGTATGCATCCTGAAAGATGGGTAAAAACATTCACGCCCTAGGTCTCCTAAAATGATCCCCGACGTCCTAGGAAGAGATGGCGGCATGACGACAAATGGCCAGAGGTTGCCCGAAATAGGCTAGCATCTGGTGGCCTTTGCTCAATGCTTAATCAGTGGGGTCATCATCATCATCATCTCAGCCGATGGACGTCCACTGCTGGAAATAGGCCTCCCCCAAAGATCGCCATAACGACCGGTCCTGCGCTGCCCTCATCCAACGTTTTCCCGCCGCTTTCACCAGGTCGTCGGTCCACCGTGTGAGGGGCCTACCCACGCTGCGCTTTCCTGTACGCGGTCGCCACTCGAGAACTTTTCGGCCCCACCGGCCATCGGTACTGCGAGCAATGTGCCCCGCCCACTGCCACTTAAGTTTAACAATTCTTGCTATCAATTCTTGCTTATCAGTGGGGTGATGCAGGCTAATAACAAAAGAAGGTACAAGCGTCAAAACAAATGACTACGGCACCTCTTAACTTGTTTTATTATCTATCTGTAAATGACGTCACGAACAGTAACGAAACAAAAATAATTAAACTGTACAAGACAGGCATCCCGTCGGAAACAAAGAAAAAAGCAGATAGATTGGAAAATCGTTCCTCGGAACGAATTGAAAATGGAAAATAAAGTAAACTTACCACTTTGTGACTCAGATCGAGTTCTGTTGAGAAATTGTACACCTAAACAGAAACATCGCATTCTGTTAACACAACACGGAATTGAAGCTATCAGATACATCTGATAAATAAAAAAAAATAAAAAGTCATCTGACAATACCCAAAATTCACTTCCATACATAAATAGGTGTGAAAAAAAAGAAAAGAAAAAGAATAAAGAAGATAAGAAAAAAATAAAAAAAAATAAAAAAAAATGAAAAGAATATTATCTTATCTTAAAGAATATTTATCTTATGTGTGAGTATTGGCAGAAGACTTTTTTCTATTTCGTATGGGTTTGCTCTTGACCTCAATCCAGTCCTTAGTCCATTTGATATAATTATGTATATTGTTAATCGAAATTTCACAATCAATAGCTTATTTGTAATATTTTATTTGTTAATTTTTTTTTCTTTTTGTATTATTGTGAATGTAAATGAATTTAAGTATTAATTATGATTATGTAAACTTGACGTACCTAGTGTAGCATTCTCTGTTACAAGGCCAATAAAATTCTGATTTCTGATTTCTGATTTCTGATTTAGAACGAATATGGGGTCAAAGATGTAGCGAGCTTACCCAGATTCACTCGTACTTTAAAGGAATTCGGGTTGTAAGCGCTCAGAAATACTGACGCAGGCAAGGCATTCCACTCCTTGGCTGTGCGCATTATAAAGGATTCTGAAAAGCGCTTCCGAAAGCTTTGAAAGACGCACCAAAGTAAAATAGGAGGAGATGCGCTCATTGAGAAATATGTGTGGTGTAACTGTGATGGACAAATTGAAAAATAGTTTAATTAGAGAAAGTTGTGGTCTGAAAGAGGATGTGATGTGGATGACAAAGATAGAGAAAGGTATTATTTATTTGCACTTAAGAGGGCCATCGGAGTCCAGTGGTGCCCTCGTCACAATAATAAAGATTTCTCAATAAAGAAAGCCTACATTAAAAAAGTTTAAAGTGCTCAACAGATAAACTACAAAAGCTTTCAAGCCATTGTTATACAATACTTTTATAGGTTCTAAACATTCCACTTTTAGATAATTTCGAATAAAAACAAAAGCGGCCGTTTTTTTTCTTTTTTCAAAATTTTTATGTTTAGACCTTCAAAAAACCTATAAAAGTATTCTATGAAAATAGCTTGAAGGCTTTTGTAGTTTATCTGTTGAGCACTCTTTTAATTTAGGCTTTCTTCATTGAGAAATCTTTATTATTGTGGCGAGGGCGCCACTGGACTCCGATAGCCCTCTTAAGACTATCAGTAAAGAACCAATAAAAAAAAGAAGCAATTGTGCTTCTTTTTTTTATTGGTTCTTTACTGATATTCTCCACATTGGTGGACAACAGTTTGTACGTTGAGCGTAAATAGGTATCTTATCTTATCTTATCTTGTTGTGGGGGCTGGCAAGCCAGCAACACTTCGACCCAGTGGGATCTTTTGTGTTAGCCCCAATACTTTTTGCTTACTTCACCCTTCAAATACATGGTCAATGAAGGAGGCAATACCATTGAGGGGAAGAAGCCTTAGATCTCCCGGTTTTGGGTATCCATCACCGAGGAGGCACATGCGCTTTGCCGCCAAGACATCACAGTCACACAGGATATGCTCCATGGTCTCCTCATCCTCTCCGCACGCTCGGCAGCTGGGATCCAGGGTGAGTTTCATCTTGTGCATCATCGTGCCTGTGGCGTAGTGACCAGTGAGGGCTCCGACGATGGCACGAGCCTTGCTCCTGCTGTTGTTCAGTATGAACTTTGAGACACGAGCTGTCGTATTGCTGATAAATTTCTTGGAGTGTTGTAGACCTGTAAGGCTATACCACTCCAGCTTGTGTGTTTTATCAGCCCACTCCCTAATGGCCATTCTTATACTGCATGCCGGGATTCCCACACTTGGTTCTGGGCCAACCATTTTTCGCTCTGACCCAGCCCTCGCCAACTCATCAGCATTCTCATTACCCCGGACGCCGGTATGCCCCGGAACCCAAACTAATCTTACGGTATTGTGAAGACCAAGCTTGTTGAGGGTCTTCACTCCATTTAGGATTAGCTTGGAGCCCACATAATAGGAGTCCAAGGCTTTGAGAGCTGCTTGGCTATCGCTAAGGATATAAATAGTCTTGTTGGTCACATTCCTATATATATTCTCCTGCGCGCAAGCTATGATAGCATACGCCTCTGTTTGAAAAACAGTTGCAAACTCTCCTAGACTGATACTCTCGTTGTAGTCTTTGGAGTGTATGCCTGCTCCCGTACCCGACTCGGTTTTTGAACCATCAGTGTACCAAACAAGAGTGTTCGCGTCCGGGGTACGCAGCCCACGCTTCCATTCATCCCTTGTAGGGACATGTATTTTATATTTTCTCTTGAAGATTCGTATGCTCGGCATTGTGTCACCGATCATGTTGAACCCTCTTTCAAGCTCACTGTTCAGTTTCAGAGCAGTGTGCCTTATCTTAGGCATATCACTATGTCAGGTTTGGCTCATCTTCATTCTGTAAAGAGCCTTCGCCGCTTCAGCTTGTATGAATATATGAAGCGGTCTAAGGTCCAGTATTATGTCTAGTGCCGCGGTGGGTGTCGACCTAAATGCACCAGTCATAGCCATACAGGCCATACGTTGCAGTTTCCCAAGCTCTTTCTCACATGTTCGCATTTTGGTTCTCGTCCACCAAACTATGCTGCCGTAAGAAAGTATTGGTCTAACCATAGTTGTGTAGATCCAGTATACAATAGTAGGTATAGTGGTCCCACACTAGGCAAGCCTGGCAACGTCTAGACCGGAAATGTATGTTGAGATGATTTGGTCTTATAGTTCAGTAAATCTGTTTGGAAAATGATACCCTACCTTACAAAAGGTCGGGTATCCGGGATTTTTGGATATGTTATACAGGTAAAATACAAGTTTTCGACCTTGGGGTCCTGCCGCGGGCTCTGGTGTGACCATAAAACAACGAAAATTTTGAGACTTTTTCAGTAAAAATTAAACGTTGGGTTTTAGAGCAAACTTGTTTACTAAAGCTTTAAAGAAGACCAAATCCGCTACAATTTGATAGTTGAATCATCTTTATATACTGAAATAGTTCCCAAGATACAACATCTCAAAGTATGGAGAGGTATGACTAATTCCTTAAAATTTCATTTTTTTTTTTTAAATCAAATATGTTATTAACTTTAGGTTTCACTGTGAAGGTGTTCAGAAGAAGTATAAATAATGCGCTACAATATGTTTTTTGAACCATAAGATGCAACACTTGTAAATTTTCAGCAAATGTCAATTGGTAAACAAATACTTAGGTATCGAACAGAATTTTTTTTTTTACAAAATAAAATGTAGCCTATGGTAATCAGGGATAGTGTAGCTTTCTATCAGTGAAATAATTTTACGAATCGGTTTGGTACTTTCAGAGATTACCTACATACAGCAACACCCTCTTGAGCCCAGCTTTTCTACACCCACATGCATAGGGCATTTAGGAATTAGCCCTAACTGCCCTTATTTTGAAGTGCTGTATCTCGGTAACTATACAGTATAAAAAGATGATTCAAAAACCAAACTGTAGCGCATTTAGTGCTCTTAATTCCTCTAAAACATAATTTGACTCTAAAACCTAAGCTTTAGATTTTAAATAATGAAAACTGAAAAATCTTCGAAATTTTCGTTCTTCTATGGACATGGCAGAGCCCGCGGCAGCACCTCAAGGTCGAAAACTTGGATTTTTAATAAGGACCTATACCCGTATAACATATAAAAAAATCGTGGATACCGGACCTTTTGCAAGGTAAAATGTTAACATTTACTAATTGGATGAGATAATGAGACTGATAGTCCCATCGTGGCGCAATCAATTTGCAGATAAGTTGTTGATAATATTATTAAAGCTTTTTTATTTTTACAGGGTGGATAGATTTTATTCATTCTGTGCTAATTTCAAAATATTAGAAAAATTTAAAATGTGCATTAATTACAGCTTAGTTATAAGTATCCTAATATTAAGAGTTATTCGAAGAATTAAATTTTTTTATGTATTAATGGTTTCCGGATCTTTCAAAATTTTCGGCAACATCAAGGTCTAATTAATACTTTTAAACTTAAAAATGGTATTCTTTGAATAACACGAAATATTAGGAAATATCTTAGCTATAAGTACATAAACATAATGCACATGTTAAGTTGGTCTAACATTTTGAAATTAGCACGGAACGAATGTAGAATAAAAAACACCCCCACATCCACCCTGTAAAAATAAAATAAAACTGTAAAATTATCACAGGTTCTGATTGTTTGGCTACGGGACCGTGACGACACTCAAAATGTGAAAAATTAAAAACTTCAAACCCGCACGTTCAATACCAATAACAATAAATACAATAAAAAATCTATAAAGTTAACAGTTTTGTATGGCAGAGTAAATAAATGAACAGGTTTAGTGAGATTTTCAATTTATAAAAGACCGTGAAATGATATAATCGCTGGTGAATCGTATTGCGCTCTCTTTTCCGCCTGTCCGTCAATCTGTCCGTCCAGCACAGACCACTTACACAACAAGGAGATATGGAGCTGAAAATTTATGGTGTGTTTCACTTTTAATCGCATTTCCATAAAAAAAAAACAATTTTCCGGCCGTTTCGTTGGTAGGTCAACTTTTTAAAAAATATGGTCCTTCTTTATTATGCTGACACTTTTTTAAGGACATGATCAGACCATCAAACTGAACAACTTTCTTTATGGGATTAATTTTAGGTTATTTATCGCTAGGTAGAAACAATTTATAACTAAGTCAAAGTCATTCATAATCATAACGTTAAATCAAAATTAGTCGTCGCTTTATGAATACGAGTTTATCTCACGATATTTTCTCTCGCATTGTTTTTTTTAATACCGCTTCACTTCAGAATCTAAAATCAGTCTTGTACGCATTCGACTGAGTTATAAAAGGGTTCTCAATTTTCTTTAACATAATCCTTTATTTATGGGGTACCCTCGCGCCTCGTTTACTAGTTATTCTATCGTTGGATAGGGATAGGGTTATGAAATATGGAAGTATCCTTTATTATTTTTGATTGAAATCTCGATATATATGGTCCTTCTTAATATGCTGACACTTTTTTAAGGGGATGTTCAGACTGTCAAACTGAACAACTTTTTCTATGGCACCAACTTCGATAACGCGAAAAAAAATCTGCTCTTCCTTACAAAGCTGCAAACCGATTCGAGCCAAATGTATAGAACAGCTGATTTTTTTTCGCGTTATCGATGTTGGTGCCATAGAAAAAGTTGTTCAGTTTGACAGTCTGAACATCCC
This sequence comes from Agonopterix subpropinquella, assembly GCA_922987775.1. Taxonomy (NCBI): domain Eukaryota; kingdom Metazoa; phylum Arthropoda; class Insecta; order Lepidoptera; family Depressariidae; genus Agonopterix; species Agonopterix subpropinquella. The sequence goes on along the minus strand of OV277694.1, from coordinate 14,075,911 downwards.
CTTAAAAAAGTGTCAGCATATTAAGAAGGACCATATATATCGAGATTTCAATCAAAAATAATAAAGGATACTTCCATATTTCATAACCCTATCCCTATCCAACGATAGAATAACTAGTAAACGAGGCGCGAGGGTACCCCATAAATAAAGGATTATGTTAAAGAAAATTGAGAACCCTTTTATAACTCAGTCGAATGCGTACAAGACTGATTTTAGATTCTGAAGTGAAGCGGTATTAAAAAAAACAATGCGAGAGAAAATATCGTGAGATAAACTCGTATTCATAAAGCGACGACTAATTTTGATTTAACGTTATGATTATGAATGACTTTGACTTAGTTATAAATTGTTTCTACCTAGCGATAAATAACCTACGTCAAAATTCGTCGTCGAATTATTAATTTGACTTTAGAACCATTTTCCACGGAACCCCAAGTTAACCTTCTGATGTAACGTACTCGAGATTTCTTTAACCACATTGTTTCAAGAGCTTCAAGTTTAAGTACCAGGCACTCAGAAGTTGGAAGCGTTGTTGGAAGTATTATAAAAGAATCTTCGAGGGCATTCGCGCATATCTTTTGACCTCTTCAATGCTTTGACTCTCTGCTACGTCGACCTTTTAATTTGTTGTTTCGTTGAACCCAGACTGCCAGCAAAATGGTGAACATATGCTGTGTTTGAATCTTGTTTGAATCCTATATGATCCTATATTAATCGTATCATAAGAACATGGGCCGGTGTGGGGCATTTCAGTTCTGTGTGGGTGGTAAAATCAGTATCCATGCCCCCGTACTCCGATAGCTGAATGCAGGTTCATTTATCGCTAATTTCCCTACATTATGAAAGTATCGTTTTCGAACATTGAATATCATAATGCTGTCAATGAACCGCTTTGCCAGGCGTTTATACAGGGTGTAAGGAAAATAAGTATTGTTAACCTTTAAACCACATAATACTGGTGAGTCGAATATAATTGAACCAAGCTTAATTCTGATAAAATAATTTTTTATTATAAAATGTTAGTCAAAAATCCATGGACACATTTTTGCGTGGAACCCTTCTCTACCTGTCTCTTTTGTGCATCATCATCATCATCATCATCTCAGCCAATGGATATCCACTGCTGGACCTATGTCCAGCATAAGGCCTATGCCTTATCGCCATAAAAACCAGTCGTGCGGTCTTTTTTGCATAGTCTATGCAAAACCTGAAAAAAGTGTTATACCTACTTATACCGTTTTATGAATTTTTATCATAATTATCATCATATTTTAGAGACACAATTCATCAAGTCTTAATATTTATGATAAGGTATGACACGATATCCGGCTTATTCACTTGCATCCTTTTAAACTAAGAGTCTACCCATCAAACTGAACAATAATATGGGAGCTAACCAATCGGAGCAAAAAAAGCAGCTGTTCCATACTAAACTGCAATGCCTAATCGACTCAAATGTGTGCAACAGCTGTTTTTTTTTTAGCTCCGTTCTTTTTGCTCCCATAGTAAAAGTTGTTCAGTTAGATGGGTAGATACTAATGATATCAATTTCACCCTGTGTACTCTGTCTAGGTCTTCCTAGGTTTGCAATGTTTTGAAATACGCAATTTGTTTTTACTTCTCATACAAAAGACAATGCGGGTTTTGTATGGAAGGTTGGCACCTTATTTTTCGATGTTGTTTTTAGCGTGGCCATCAAGAAAACTAAAATATTTTAGTTCAAAATAAAGTAAAGAACAAAACTTGTTACTACATGTATATCCCTAAATTCAGTCTGAACGGAGATATAAAGGTTTGAAGTTGAAAATATATTCATTACGTTTACTTCCAGCCTTTAGGTATATCTCCGTTCGGACTGAGGTAGAGATATACTAAACTTGTCATAAAGTTTTCTTTATATCTTTATTCTGAACTATAATATTCAAGTTTGATTGATGGCCGCGCTAAAAAAAGAGGCGAAAAGAAAAAAAGCGCCACTTTTAGTCATTGGCTTTTGCCCGTGTCCGGTTTTCAGGACGAGAAAGCAAAATCTTTTTTGTTGCAGCAACATTCCTGATCACCCCCGACAGGTTAGTCGTGAGTTTATGTGTATGTACTTGTAAGACGAATATTTTTGCTTCCGTAATATTTAAAAACATGCAAAAATTTACTCAGATAGCGCATTTTAAGATATCATTTGCATTCCATTCTCTTTTGTGTCTTCTTTCAAGCCCATTATGTTAATGTGGATTTTTATTTTTATGTGAAGTGAAAACAAACTAGGTAGTGCAGTTGTAAAAGTAGTTATGAATAAAAGAAAAGAGTAAAATAACTTTAAATCTCTTTTTGTTCTTAAGAGGGCTATTCGAGCTCAGTGGCGCCCTCGTCACAATAATAAAGATTTCTCAATAATGAAAGCCTAAATTAAAAAGTGCCCAATTAGATAAACTACAAAAGCCTTCATGCTATTTTCATAGTAACCATTTTATGGTTACAACTGGAAAAAAGGGGTGACTTTAGATTCCTTTTTAATTCTTCAGTTTATTTTAATTAAAATAGATTTAGAGAAAAACTAAATCACTTCTCATTACCTGTAGATTATTCAGTTTTATTTTCTGCTTAAAAAATACCATAGTTAATGCATAAAATGGTTACAAAATTCAAAAGCAAAAACACATCATAGCAGTTATGCTATGATGTGTTTATAACATAACATAACATAAACATTTATTTTCCAAAACACATGCATTTACAGAGTATGTAGATCAGCAGTCTGTACTGGAGTTTTCTGCCTCACAGACTGCTTTACAATTTTCTTATATTATAGTACTAACAGTGGTACCTTAACTGTCATTTGATTTAAATGTTGGTGTGCCGATGAAGAACACTATACAGGGTGTACAATAAAATGGGACAGCTACTTAAAGGGGTGCTTCAGACCATCAAACTGAACAACTTTCTCTATGGGACCAATATCGAAATCGCGAAAAAAAAATCCGCTCTCTCATACAAAACTGCAAACATAACTCGACTGAAATGTATGGGACAGTAGATCTTTTTTTCACGATTTCGATATTGGTCCCATAGAGAAAGTTGTTCAGTTTGATGGTCTGAAGCACCCCTTTAAGTAGCTGTCCCATTTTATTGTACACCCTGTATAATACTTAAAAACAAAAAAACAAGTAGGAAAGTACAATAAATTTAATTCGGTGTGCAAAGAAAGAAATAATATTTCTATGTTGTACATATAGGTAAGTTACACTGTTTGTTTATTCGTATGTGGGTGTGTGTGTGTGCGTGTGCGTGTGTGTGCGTGCGTGCAGATTTAAAAGCGTTTTGTGTGCTTTATGTTCAGAGCCCTACGGTCAGCGTCCTTGGGTTCGGTTGATTCTTTATGAATAAATTATGAGTCAGCCGCTCTGAACATAATAGGGTTTAGGGTTCAAAAGAAACCTTTCTACAAACACCCACGGGTAGAAATTTAGGTGGCCTAAAAATCTGTGGTTCAAAATCGTGAACCACGTGACGTGCCAGGAAGCTAGGCCATAATTTTTAATAAACTTTGTCATGCTTTTACATCATATTCATTAAAAACCTTTCATGTTACTGCAAAAGCACTTTGCACTCGCTGCGGTAAAAGTTACGAGACTATTATGTTCACGACTACTATTCCCCAACGGGGTAGTCAGCGAAATTCCCAAATCTATAATACACTATGTTTTGCCTGAGACTTTGTCCGCCCCGGCTCCATAATATAACCGAATTTTCAGAATACCTATGAGTCGAACAAAAATGTAACTTTTCAAAACTGAAAATTCAAAGGTTTTAGCAGTTCTTTTGTTTCAAACCGCTGGCAAAAGTAGGAATGGGAAATGAAAATGAGGCACCCGCTTTGACATCGCAGCTCCGGTTTCTATTGTAATTATTGCATAACTTTCTCTAAAGCTATGATGGCCTGGTACCCAGATATTATTATCTATTATTATTTCCCCATTGTGGGACGCGTGTTGCGACTAAGGGATAAAGCTAAAGTAGTTAGTCGGCGAAAAACTAGCCATCTATCAACAATTGACATGTTATAATTTATATAACATCCTGAAACCCAAGAAGTTCCACATACTCTTGAAATATACAGGGTGTAAGGAAAAGTATCATTAACCATAAAACTGAACAACTTTTACAATGGGAGCAAACATATCAGCGCAAAAAAATTTGCTGTTCCATACTAAAATGCAGCGCCTACTCGACTCAAATGTATGAGACAGCAGTTTTTGTTGTTGTTTTGACTGGTTTACTCCATAGTAAAAGTTGTTCAGTGTGATGGATAGGTACAGTATGTGGTTTAAAGTTTAATGATACCTTTCCTGGTATAGTGCTGCCCTAAGTCGTATTTTTTATTTATTTGTAAAAAGTATTGCAAAAAACAGAATATACACTATCACATTTGTAGTCATTGTTGGTTTTCAATTTATCGAAACATTGCGGATTATCATGGATTTTTGCTAGTACCTTGTTATTTTAAAATCACCAAAAGCGACAACTTTTGGCGGATTTACAGATACTTATTAATGATTATTAACATTATAAAATAAAATCCGCAATGATCCAATAACTTGAAAATTAGCAGGAATAAAGTAAAAAGTATTTTTCGAAAGTAAACTTTCACTCCCCCAAAGGTATGCGTCCGCCCGGTTTTGAGTAACTTTATAACCATTTTATACATTAACTATGGCACTTTTTAAGCAGAAAACAAAACTGAACAATCTACAGGATATGAGAAGTGATGTGGTTTTTCTCGAAATTTATTTTAATTATTAAAACTGAAGAAAAACGAATCCAAAGTCCCCTCTTTTTTCCAGTTGTAACCGTTTTACTCTTGCATTGTTGATCAGAAGAATATGAAAATCTACAACATTCTTCACAAAACAATATAGAATGATGTGGTTTTCTTATTTTTTGAAAATTCATAAAAAATCATACAGGTTTTCAAAGAAAACGGAAAATTCCGACCGGCGCCACGCAATTGAAGCGGGATGGCTAATTGCAAAAGTTTACTTGTAAGAAAGAGAGCCTTGCAAATGGGAGGAGTGGCCTTAAGGCTGCACCGAGCCTGTTGTGCTGCCCCCAAATTTTCCAAAAGACAAGAATGTCACATTGTAGTCATTGCTGATTTTCAATTTTTCGGGTCACTGCGGATTTGTTTTTATAATGTTGTGGTTATTATAATTAAAACGCAAAATCTCTATCCCTTTCCTTTGTTTTAAAAAATATGTAAAACAAACTGAAAATCTGTTTCAGGAATTCAAATTCTCTCAAGTATGGACTTTAAAAATTGCACTAACGATATTTTCAGCATTTATGTTGAAGCTACCTATTGTGTGGAATCTCGGCGCGGGCACGCTGAAATGTGACGGAATGCTGAAATAAATATATTTCTGTTACGTTGGAGCAATACATATTTACATTTCATGATTTGACAAAGAAGATAATTTCTCCAGCTAAGGGAAAAGGGCCCCCAAAAAATGTTAGCGTATAGTTGGCGTATACGTTTCTAGTTGGTTTTAAGTTTCTGTTTTTAAAATTTTTCATCCAATCCAATATATTCTGTGAAAATTTTAACCGGCTACCTATTACGATTCAGAAAATAGAGCCCTCTGAAGATAGGACGGACGGACGGAAAGCTTAGGCTTAGGAATAGGGTCCCGTGGGTACGGAACCCTAAAACAACGAAAATGTTGACATCCTTGTTCCCTTAGATCTTTACTTTGATCTAAAGTTGTTCTATAGAAAATGTATGGAACAGCAGATTTTTAGGATTCTGTGCCCAAAGGGTGAAAACGGGACCCCCTACTAAGCCTACGTTGTCCGTCCGTCCGTCTGTCCGTCCGTCCGTCCGTCCGTCTGTCCTACCTATTTAGGGCTGTAACTTTTGAACCGTAATAGCTAGATAGTTGAAATTTTCTCCGATTATGCGTTATTACGGCGAATTTGTTAACAAATAATAAAAATGTCAAAAAGTTACAAATTAAGGGGGGTTCTCAACAAAAAACTAGTTTTTATCAACGTTCTTTCTTCACGCTCTATCGTTAAAACGGTAATACAGACAAGCGTCTAACTTAGTGCGTGATTATAAAACATACTCTACAAAATAACAAATACTAAAAACCGGCCAAGTGTGAGTTGGTTTCGCGCTAAAGGTCCCGGACAAAAAAAGTATTTTTTTCTATGTTAATAATGTTGTGTACGGAACCCTCTGTGCGCGAGTAGTCCGACTCGCACTTGACCGCTTTTTTTAATTTATTTTTTCCGACGTTGTCTCCATAGTGGAAGTTGTTCAGTTTGATGGTCTAAACAATACCTTTAATAAATATATTAAAGGTGTTGTTTATAACTAGGGTGTTTTTTTACACCTTGTAGATTGTAGCACAGGGCCTCTACCCGCACATTCGAACTTCGCAATTGCGTGAACGTTTTCGTTCCAATGTCAACTCTGTTACAAGAAGTGTGGACCGAAACAGTGTCGACATATCGAACATCGAAAGTCCGGGTACAGGGCCAGCTGTGAAGAAAAGTTTACCCCTGTATGAAAACAATAACTAACTCAAATTCCCAAAAAGATTTCGTACTAAACTTTACGCATTACGTAATATTGTTCGTATTTGTTTGGAAACTAAGCTCAATGCATCATTCAAGCAGTATCGAGAGATTTCAGTAGGTAATGTCACAGTATTAAGAAAAGGAGTACGTATCTCTAAATACAGTACGGACACTCCCATGCCACCAAAAATTACATCTCGTGGCACATCAATCAGTACATAGACCCACTGCTGGGCATAGGCTTCATTTGGAACACATAATTATGGCTTCTTTCCCATGTGTCCACCTGCTTCATCCACCTACACTCCATTCCAAATGGCAACGAAAGAAGATTGGCAGATTTGGACCCAGCCATTTTTTACGAAAACTAAAAGCCATTCAGGACGGCGATCCTAATTATTTTAAATATAAAAAATTAAGGCATTTTTTTAAAAGAACTTCCACATCTCCAGAAGTCCGGATTCAAAAGTTGAAATCACTAGTAAAATAGAAAAATCATCCAAAACGCAAAACGTAACCACGACATCTATTTTCGTCTAATATTATCACCGAGGTATTTTTTGGTCGTTACGGAACGTATTTGGCTTGGTTTAACTGATAGTGTGTGTGATTTCGTTTTCTTCCATTATCATAATATTGTACGGTTATCGTGAATTTTCATTAAAATAAACACAATGAACGCGTAGAAAATTCATTGGACTATCTAATAAGAAAGATTATGAGTTTACACACTTGATACAAAAGGTATCATAAGGAGAAACACCTTTCCCAGGTTACAATCAATGAATTTTTTTGTTAGTATTCTTTCACTCTACACGTATTAATAAGTTTCATTCATGTATGGTACCTCTATGTCTGGGTCTCAAATTACATGCCCTTTCGCCAAACTTCTTTCACGGCTATTTTGAATTACAGAATCAGAGATTTGAAACACTTCCTCTCACTTATTCTAAGAACAGCTTTAGTAGCATCCACAGATGTAGCATCCAAGATGTGTGGGATAGTATACCTTTCTGATAAAATACATTCATCTTCTTACCGTGTGGGCAGAGCTGGCCGGCCCTGGTGTCAGAGTTTTTTCAGACCGCCTCTGACGTGGTTTTTATGTAACGACTACTACCACCAGACCAGAGATAGTAGCTGGGACCAACGACTTAACGTGCCATCCGAAGCACGGAATCATTTTTCTTTTCAAAAAAACAGGTGATTCAGCCTGCTATGTCATATCATAACCAACTGGGGAAAAACACACAAAGTGGCATATCACTAGGTGTTCCCCGTGGGAATCGAACCTACGACCTCCGTGTCGAGAGCCCACGGAGGCATAAAATACATTATATTTTTTAATCAGCATTGGCCAAAAAGCTAAATAGGAATCGGAAAATCTTTTCGTCCTTATATGGAATGAAGTTATTATTAATTAACAAGCTTTTATTAGCTTCACTTGTATGTAACTAACAAAGTACGTAAGAAAATCTAGAAAGTTAATTTTGACCTACTTCCAAATTATCGTATCGTTTTGAACTTTGCAAGTGTATTTAATTCAGATGGCTTTACAATAATTTGGAACAATCGAGCTGATTATGATGATGGATCCAAGAGTTTAATAGTGGAACTCTTCAATGGCTACTAGTAAATCCCTTGAGGCAAATAAAGTAAGGTACTTTATTTTGTAATTTTGAGTACGTTATGTACAGGGTGAAATTGATATCATTGGCACTTTTAAACTAAGAGTCTACCCATCAAACTGAACAACTTTTACTATGGGAGCAAAGCGATCGGAGCAAAAAAATCTGCTGTTGCATACCTATGTAGGTGACCTCAAATGTTTGAGTCGAGTATGCATTGCAGTTTAGTATGTTGCTCCCATAGTAAAAGTTGTTCAGTTTGATGGGTAGACTCTTAGTTTAAAAGCATGCTAATGATATCAATTTCACCCTGTATAGGTACCTATCCCCCGAATTTATTAATTTAAGAGGGGGTCATACCTATTTTGTCTGTTTTCGAACCGATTTTTGATAACCAAATTATTACATTTAATATATATAGTTCACATAACAGTGTAGATACGTTCTTTCTGCAGGGCATCTAACCGTTGAAAACACGATTCTATAAAATTTTCTCGATAGAAAAGAGGTGCAAAGTAAGCTCGATTTCAGATTTATAACCAGTTTTACAAGAATTACCCTACACCATTTCTTCTGAATATACCATCATTTGAAAGGTAAATAATTATAGCAGGGCTTCTACCCGATGGATTTTTCCCCCAACACCCAAGAGAAAAGATATTGATGAAAAATGCGTTTTTTTGCGATCTTACTTTCAATTGAAGCGGGATGGCTAATTGCAAAAGTTTGCTTGTTAGAAAGAGAGGCTTGCTCTACTAATACCCAGCCTTAAACAACTGTTACTGTTAGATTAGTGTATCGGGAATTCAGGACTAAGGTCTGTAATTAAGATTGTTGTAGGTTATTTCAACGTAGGAAGTCCCTAACATAGATCGTATGCTGAAGAAATATGTATGAAATTAGCTTAGTTCGGTGGACTTTGAAAATTGATGTGTATTGGTTTTGTGACAGCCATTGTATTGTGGTTAAACTGGTAAGTGCTTATGAAAAGGGACAAAACTGAATAGAAAAGGGTAGGATTTCGATTTCAAGCGTATATTGGCGTAGGCACAAAAATAGTACTCCTTTACATCTATCTACAGGGTGAAATTGATATTATTAGCATCCTTTGAAACTAAGAGTCTACCCATCAAACTGAACAACTTTTACTATGGGAGCAAACCGATCGGAATAAAAAAAAATCTGCTGTTCCACACTAAATTGCAATGCATACTACACTCAAATGTATGTAACAGTAATGTAACAGCAGATTTTTTTGCTCCGATCGATTTGCTCCCATAACTAGTAAAAATAAGTCCAATTTGATGGGTAGACTCTTAAAGGATGCTTTGCTAATGATATCATTTTCAGTCTTTATAATATAAGGTGTAACAAAAGACCCCTAATTATTTAATGGGATGATTTAGACCGTCAAACTGAACAATTTTCACTATGGAGCCAACATCGAAATCATCATCATCATCATCTCAGCTGATGGATGTTGTGTATGGCGATTCAGGGGAGGTCTATGTCCAACATTGAAACAAAATAAACAAAATCTGCTGTCCCATACATTTGAGTCGAGTAGGTACCTTCCATTGGCACCCTTTTGGTACAGGACCTTAAAAATGACTTAATAAGTGGGCTTAATTTACAAAAGGGCATGCGTTGCAATGCCCCTTTTTTCCCGGCACACACTTGGCCGTTTTTCATAGCTTATGTTAAAATTTTTCAGATCGTTCCAGTAGTTTCGGAGCCTACAAACAAAAAATCTAATCTTTCCTCTTTGTAACATTAGTGTAGCTCTATGTCAACGTTTAGATATTTTGATGTTTGTCACTCAATCACGCATAAACGGCTGAACGGATTTGGATAAAATTCGGCACGTAGATAGAATATATTCTTGACTAACACATAGAACACTTTTTAAGGTCCACGCAGACGAAGTCGCGGGTAACAGCTATTCTTTATAACTATAGAATAATCTGTGATTTTATAGCTATTCTCAATGTTCATTTAAAGTACCCTAACGCCAACTGCATTCATCAAATTGAATATGGAAATGGGTCGTTATTCAAAGCACAAATCTAATTGTAAACATGTCTGGTAATGCATCACAGACGACACTGCAACTGCATTCGTTTCTCGACATGTTGGGTCTTGGAAATGGAATTTTGAAGCACAAAATATGGAATATAGTTTGACAAAATATTTTCTGTTTTATTTTGTATGATAAACAACGTTTCTTTTGTAGTGTTTTTGTATGCGATAGGTCCGATCTAACTATCATATCTTGAAACAAACAATGTCCTTTCTCGTATTCGCTCCATGCCATTTCGTAAGAAAGTGTTATGCGTGTAATCCCATGGGATTATTTTACTACTCGATTCAATCGATATCAAATCGACTTAGTATTTTTTGGCAGTTTTCATTATTCTCGGACAATGGATATCATGATTACAGAAACAAAGTTTTACTTAAAAATTGCCTAGTACAGTCATAATACGTTACCGATCTTGTAAAGAAACTTACATAATAGCCCTATGGTGTAAAGAAAAGTATCATTAACCTTTAAACCACATACTCTACCCATCAAACTGAACAACTTTTACTATGGGAACAAACCGATCGGAGCAAAGAAATAATCGGCTGTTCCATACTAAACTGCAATGCCTACTCGACTCAAATGTATGCAACAGCTGATTTATGTTGCTCTAATTAATCGGTTTGCTCCCATAGTAAAGGTTGTTCAGTTTGACGAGTAGAGGATGTGGTTTAAAGGTAAATGATTTCCTTGCACCCTGTAGTACCTACTTGACTTCGTGAACCCGTATTTTCCCTTCGTGGTTCGGATAAAGGCGTATAAAGGCTGATAATGACGAAAAAAATTTCAGTGACCGGCACATTAAGTTGTGCTCTAAGTTTACCACTTAAATCTATGAAAAAATTTATAGAAGTGTCAATATTGATGGATACTAAAATCTCCTAAATAAACCAAGTGTACAAAATAAAAGGAGAAATTCCAGTAAAATGTAACGAAGCAAGTAAAACAAGATTTATGATCTAGCTGAGTGAAGTTCACGCACTCGTACGTGCTTCAGGGGAAAATGCTGGGTCCTCTATATATCCCTACTGTAGTAGGGTTTATTGCCTCCTACGACATTCTGGGACCCTAGTACTTTCTGCTCTGAAAATACTGACTGAAATTTTACATTCGGGTTCTTATCACGTTTGCAAGTTGCTGATGATTTGGCACAGTTACACAAGCGATGACGTGTCTTGGATTATTCCAATTATGTTGACGATGTCATCCTAGTCCACGCTTGCCGTATACAACGTGTTAATAAATTAGCACAAAACCTAATACACCCCAATTGACTTATAACAAAATAATTATATTGAAAGAATAATTTCATTATAGTTAAAATTTAAAGTTATTCGCATTTTAAGTTTTGAGGCAAAAATGATTTGTTATCATTTCAGCAATGAATGAAAGCCCTATCGTATTCATGGATGCATTTTAATAATCTTGTTTTGGTAGTAAGTAGGGTGAGTGTGCCCGTGCGGTGGGTTGACATCGGGTTCAGAAAATTTTAAATTTTACAAACAAATTATTGAATATTTTGAAAACAATTACCTATGATGAAACCATGATAATTCGATTCTGCTCTCGATTCTAAACAAACTACTTTATAGTTTTGCGCTAATTCATTACCACGTTGTATAGGGTGTAAGTGACAGCTTAGCAAATACTGAAACGGTGAACTCAGACCATCAAACTGAACAACTTTCACTATGGAGCCGACCTCAGGAAATGCAAAAAAAAAAAAAATCAGCTGTCCCATACATTTCATTCGAGTAGGCACAGCAGTTTTGTATAAGACAGCTGATTTTTTTCCGTGTTCCTTGAGGTTGGCTTCATAGTGAAAGTTGTTCAGTTTGATGGCCTGAATACACCGTTTCAGTATTTGCCTGGCTGCCCTTACACCCTTTATAATCATAACAATGTAGGTAGGTATGTGCGTGATATCGTCACAATGCCCCTGAGACTGAGTCCATGCAACTGCTCAAACTACATACGGCGAAATAAGTTTCCTACAAACTCGGTCTCGCTAAATAATAATTTTGAGAGAAAATCCGGCTGCATACGGCATTTAGTTTAAATTTAGTAGTTTGAAACAAACAAACAGGACAGGCGGGAAGGACTAAATAATAGGACTACAGTGTTATGTTGGAGAAATGCAGAAAAGATATCAGTTTACATGGTAATTGTTATGAAATTTCACTTTTTTGCGCATTTGGTACCTACCGTTAACTAACCATTTTACAACTATTATACAATGCAAATAAAATCGTTTTGTTTTGGCTTAGAATGGATCCCATTTCTTCCCGTGGGTGTCATACAAAATGACTAAGGGATATCTTATGCAGTGTTTCTGTGGGCATAAAGTCGGCCCACACGTCATGGGGGTAAATTAGTCAGCTGGTGCGGTAAACAACTTCGAAATCGCGATTCAAAAAGTCTGATTATACATACAAAACCTACTGGACTCAAAATGTGTATGAAACAGCAGATCTTTGATTAATTATATGTCAAGATAGAGAGTCGAACCTACGAACGCGTCGAAAAAAATTGCATCCGTCATGGCCGATAAACCCCGTACACAGAGATAAGTTTTTTTTTTTATAATGTGTTTTATGGCTCTGGATACTATGTCCTTTAAAGCCATATCTACGTTTTCTTCTTCAAATTCTTATTTTTGATGGTGGATGAGGATGATAGATGACGATGAATTTTAAGCCTCGAAACGTTGGTGTTCGACGTTTTGACGCTTCTTAGGAGTTTTTGGAGACAATCGAAAGACGCAGGAATCGCAGAAGTCCACGAGAAAGAGGTGAACCGACCGCTGTGCCGCGCTAAAAATGACGGAACACTTTTCCTGTTTACGCCCATACACCATCATATTTCACTGAACTGTATATTGTTCACTTGCACGACACTTTGTTACGCAAAAAAAACACCGATTTTACGAACCAAAACTCACTATAAACAATAAAAATTCGATGAAATATGAGGACTCCAAACGTTGCTGTTCAAATCCCGCCAAAAACTGTTAACTTGACACCACTAAGAAAGTTGGCCCATTATGTTTTTGTACGTTCGAAGCATGAGGCTCTATCTTGACATGTAAATAAACAAAGCAACAGATATTTTTTTTCGCGATTTGGTTTTGGCTCCATAGTGAAAGTTTAGTAAGAGTACCTATCTAGTACTAGGTACATAATTTTAGTTTCCACATTGAATCCAATTTTTAGTCATCAGATGATCAGAAAAACAGGGTCGCAATCGCAATGTATTGTTGTCCGTAGGCTTGTTTCTGACCACCTTAAAAAAGAACGCGGTCGTGAGCTTACGTAAGCGTTCGGCGCTCGTGGCATACATATCGTAAAGCTCTATTCCCAAATAGATCACGTAGTGCGAATATTTCGCTATCAGCTCACGTGTTTCACCTACTCTTGGAGAGTAATATTAAATGAGGACGAAGCCATTCAATATTTCTTAAAAATAAATTAAAAAAATAGGTTTTATAAAAAAAATTAGGCGAACCCGACTTCGGGTAAAGCTTGTAGTGAATCAATGGGTACCACAATACAAATGATGACTTCTCTAAAATGAGCCAAACACAAAATGCGTTATGAACATAGAGAAAATAACGCGCTCCCCTGGGGAAGAGATGTTGTATCGAACTGTGCACAGATACTCAACTGGGCCTGACGTCATAATAGCGGGAAGTAGCGTATTTAAATGTTAACCCTTCCCCCCACCCGTTTTTCACCCCCTTTGTTGGCGACAACATTTTCTATAGAAACAAACCGATATGCCATCTCCTCTTACTCTATGGTTATGAAGCTGTTTCTTTTTATCCGACTTCAAAAAAGGAGTTTCTCAATTCAAACGAATATTAATTATATTTTTTCTTAATTCTAAGAAGGCGTTTTATTAAAAACTGGAAAGGAAAAAGTTTCTGACTGTTGTTGGGTGTTAGGGTAAAAGACTATAAGGCTTGATTGTACCCATGCATGATACTGAACCACTTTCCCAAAAAAACAAAGATAAAGTCACAAAAAAAAAACTTTTCATACAAACGCACGTTCGAAAAATCCAAAAAAAATTGTATGTTTTTTTAGCGAAAGTTGTTCAGTATCATGGATGGGGACAATAATGCAACTGTATACCCTAACACCCTGTAGTTTTCCGTGTTTTTCTCAATGAGCAAAACGTCATCTGGTTTTCTGAAAGAAATCGCTTCTATTTTGCTGTTTATGTTTTGTGGTTTTTGTGTCAAGTAAAGTAGGTATGATTGACTGATAGATTCTCGCCGCCACCATGTTCAAAAAATATGTAAGTTGATAGTTGTAGTAAAGTTTCTGACTACCCCAATAAGGATTATGGTCGTGAGTTTAATGCATTTCTATATCATTGAGGCTTACCGATTTTTTAAGTTTAAAATTATATCCCCACATTTCCACCATATTTCTAAAAGGATGTCATCGACATATGCATCGTCTCGGTTCGCTACATAAAATTGGCTCGCAATTTATGCGTTCCGGCGGGATTTAATTTAATTTAACGTCATGAATGGTTATTACCTCCAGTGAGATACCGGATATTTGATGTTCAATGTTTGAATAACTTTAGGTTTCTTCAGTAGCGTAGCCAGGAGGGGCAAATGCCCCGGGCGGCACTTTACTAGGGGCGGCAAATTCGGGAAAAATAATATATCTATAACTAACTTGTGTGAACCCGGACCCGCGACTTCGTCCGCACAAATTATATACCAGATTTTAAGTCAGACCATAAGCTATCAAACAAAAAAAGTTTCATCAAAATCAGTTCAGTAGTTTTTGCGTGATACTCGTTCAAACAAACAAACACACAAACAAACAGACAGACAAAAAATTCAAAAATTGGTGATATGGAATCAGGGACACCTAAAAACCATATCGCACCTTTTTTTTTTGTTAATATCTTCAATGTGCAGACACACTTCTGTTACAGCTTTATAATAGTTTAGATTCGAAGAGCAGAGACAAGTCGAGCTCGCTTTGTTCGCTCTAAGAATCTGTTTTAAGGCTCCAACATGCGCCAGTGACCTTGCGCGAATTGTCGGAGCTTATTCTCTCTCCCCGCACCACCCGCATCGCGCTCACGATACGTAGATACACCATAGACGTGGACATGCGCTGGCACCTTAGACACGCCACGCGCCGTGTTCACAGAAAGAGTACTTATCTATTACTCCGTGGGCGTCGAGTGGCCAACATTAGCAGTGCTCGGCTAGAAATTTACCATAAACTTATACAACGTGTTAATAAATTAGCGCAAAACCTCATACACCCCAACTGATTTATAACAAAATAATTAGATTGAAACCATAATTTCATTATTTTGATAGTTAACATTCAAAGTTATTCGCATTTTAAGTTTTGAGGCAAAAATGATTTGTTATCTTTTCAGCACTGAAAGAAAGCGCGTTAGCGCGTTAGTACTCATGGATACATTTTTATAATCTTGTTTTGGTAGTAAGTAGGGTGAGTGTGCCCGTGCGGTGGGTTGACATCCGGTTCAGAAATTTTTAATTTTTGCTAACAAATTATTTAATATTTTGAAAAAAATTACCTATGCTGAAACCATGATAATTCGATTCTGCTCTCGATTCTAAATAAACTACTTTCTAGTTTTGCGTTAATTCATTAACACGTATGTACGCACGGCGACACATCAAGCTGCCCAAAACCAAAATAAGCTGGCTGCGCGACGTTATACATTACTATGCCTACGCGCGGCCAGCTTATTTTGGTTTTGGGTAGCTTGATGTGTCGCCGTGTGTACATCAATAATTATTCTTTCTGAGTTTTAAACTTGAAAGTTGTGTTTATTATTAAATCCTACTTTAACACTTACCTTTAGTTTTATACCTCTGACTACTCCCTCAGGGAATATAGTCGTGAGCATATGCATGCATTATACTTTAATCATTTTAAGTATTGCACCACACTAAACATTAATTTTGAAATTAACTTATTCATAAAAGCATTCAAAAACCCGGGTCACAACATTTATAGTCTAGTAAAAATACAGTTTTAAGATTGCATTAAAGACACTGTAGTAGGTACTTTTATTTTATTATAGACTTTTGTAAAAATTTCGTGGTAAATAAAGGGACTCCGAGAAATACCTTAAAATTTATATAAATCTCCAAAGGACATGCACATTTCTGAAAATGTTTCTTCGTGCAGACCCGAAAAGAGACCGTTAATTTAAGGAAGATTTAGTTTGGGAGGTAGGGGACCATTGGGCAGTCGGGAGGTTTGGGCACCACCTCATAACTCGAGATTTATAGTCGATTTTTAATTTTGGTTTCTATGGCAATTTAGTTTAGTTAATTAATGGCCCCACTGCTCAACCAAATATCATCAGTGATTTCGTTCAGTTGTCAAAGTTATGTGCGATTGATGGTTTTTTGAGTGCCAAATTAAGTATTTTGTCGTGATTTTGAATAAAATAGCAAAGCAATCTGCGAGAAAGTGTATGTTTCTTTGTATACGTCTAATCATATGTTTATCAATGATTGTATTAACCAGTAACTAGAGTTTAAAAATTTGTTCAAAAAATATATATTCAAGTTTATTTGGAAAATTAGTATAAAGGGAGCATTGGGCACTGATTTTTTACCGTTAGTGTCTTTTGGTATAATACTTTTGTGGAGTTATGTTAAACTATCTATCACTATATTGGGCCAACTGAAGAAGTTATTCACTCCATGGCAACTATCAAATTTATGCGTATAAGTAGGGTACACAAATACATTTATATACCCAGATATCGAAAACATATCAAGCATTCTATTGGTTGTAATTAAAACGAACCCAACTACATGGACTTAACGTGGCAGCTCAAAATATTCATTTAATAAGTCCATCTGAGTCCATACCAAATCTTAGACAAGTTTTTTGAAGTAAGATTTTGACTATGGAGTGATCTTTATATTTTTGTATTTTTTTAAAGTCTATTGTAAGAAATTGATTTCTTATTCAAGTTTTGATAGTTATATTACAAAATATTGAAGCAATTATGCAAAATGTGGCGCATTTCATACAATTCCCAAACCTCCCTCACAGGTGCCCAAGCCACCCGACCATTGGGAGGTATGGGCACTTTTGATAGGGTTTGGAAATTGTCTTGTAACTTTGAGACTGATTACAGTTGGGTAACTGTTCTTCGCAATAATTTGGACCAAATATACATATATTTGCTACTTGCTACTTAACAATAATTTTAAATCGGTAACCTTTTTGTTAAAAAGTCCCGGGGCTACAAGTACTATACGAAGTTAACTAGAACTTATTTTTTTTTTCGTTCCGTTGTGCTTGTGATCTTTTAGACTTGGGTTTTTATATTAGTAATGTCGTTCCTTACAACAATAGCAAAACGGCAATCGGTATAATCTTTTGGTAATTTAAAAGTCCCCGGGCTACAGTAGGTACTAGTGTCAAAGGGATAGGAAGTAGTACATACTAGTATGCAAAATCTTTAAAAAAATTGCTAAAAAAATATTGATTTCATTTCACAAATTCCAAATTTTCATAGCAACTAACCCAGTCCTCCTATAGTAACTGTCAACCAGCAGGTAATTTTTGGATCAGAAAGAACTAAGAGCACCTTCAAATTTGCAGCAGAGTATCGCGGTATAATAAAAAATAAAATTACGTCGGCAACAGCGCCAAATTAGATTTTTTTGTGATCTAAAAATGCTTTTGGAAAACACTGTTTTGCACATTTTTTTAAACTAAGTTACATATAGGCTTCATACAGGGAGTAAATATTTTTGACCAGTTACATCGAAAACATTGAGAAATATAAATATTATTTTTCAACGTAAAACCCACTACGGCATGTTTTTAAGGTTCCGCAGTCAAACAAGGAACCCTTATACTTTCGTGCATTCTATCTGTCTGTCTGTATGCCCCGCCTCAATGACTCACTTGCACCTATTTAATCGAAATTTGGAATGAAGATAGATAACAGTAAGGAACCCAAAAACAGAAAATTTTTGTTGGCCCCTCCCATACAACGAAAGAGGGGATAGAAAAAAATTTTTTTTTAATATCGAGTGAGGTGTCGTTGGATAGGTGGAAAAAAACTCGCATAAAAAATAAATCGATACTTATAATGCTTCTGTCTCGAGATAAAATATCATGCATGCATATGCTCACGACTTTATTCCCCGAGGGGGTAGTAAGAGATATTCTGAAACTACAGGACATCCACGTTTCACTAGTAGTACCGAAACTCTATCCAGTGTGACGGGAAGTGAGCCCTTCGCCACTTTTAATGGACAGTAGGTACAATACATGCCTCGAAATGGAAGCATGCAGGTTTCCTCACGATGGTTTCCTTCCCGAAAAGCCAGTAGTATTAGAAATCGTACATAAATTCCGAAAAACTCATTGGTACGAGTCGACCTGGACGGGGATCGAACCATCGCCTCCTGCATGGCAGGCAAGGTTACTCGCGACTGGACCACCACGGCTTCAGTTAAAATATCATGTCTCATACAAAACTGTAGTACTTACTCGACTCAAATGTAAGGGACGGCAGATTTTTTTTTCTCGACGTCGGCTCCATAGTGAAATTTGTACAGTTCGATGGTCTAAAAGCTCCTTCTTAAGCATTACTAGGGTGTTTTCTTACACCCTGTATAATCGCACAGCGAGATTTAAGTATCTTAATTTTTTTTTCATTCATCTTGTCGTCACTAAATGTTGTCGATTACGGTTTAAAAGTCAAATCCATAATTACTTCCCACTCCTCCATACGAAATATAATAAATTGACTGGCCTACTACCCGTATGCGGCGTACGACGCGACGTTTCTTTGTCGTGTTACTTCTAGTACGTAACGTAGTACATTATAAAATAATTCAATGTTCCCATGCACGTTGAAAAATTATGTTGCTGTAAAAAAATTATATACACGCTGAATTTTTAGTGGTCTTACACCGACAGCCATATTACTCCATTAAACGTTTAATATTGATCCGCAATGTTAAATTTGTAATATGTGAACATTACTAAAGTTTTTATCAAAAATAAAAAGTACAAAAAAATATTAAATCATCCTGTTAATATTGTTTACAATTTCACTAAAGAAGCCGCCTACCAATAACGCGCAGTCCACGTGGACCTCAAAGAAACCGCCAGCCAATAGTGCAATTGTAATTAGCCAATAATCGATTAGCATGCCGTTTCGGCCACGCCCCTTTCTCCACGAAATTCAGTCGGCCGCCCGGTGTTTTCGTAAACGCATCGCACGCGCACGCGCTATTAATTATTGTTATTGTGTTTTTGTTTACTTTGTGGTTTGGCTAAGTGATCGGTGCAATGAGTGATAGACATTATCAGTACTCGAATATCGAGTATTTAGAGATGGTGCGTTTGTATGCAATCCCAAACCAAAAAGGTGGCCCAGTTGCCTGGCCACCTCGAAGCCCAGATTTAACACCAGTGGATTTTTATCTGTGGTCAGAGTTAAAACGTCTTGTTTACACTGAAGAAGCCCGAAGCTTAGAACAATTAAAGCAGAAGATTATTGACGCTTTTAACACCGTGAGAAGTGACACAGTGACGCTTCGAAAACTAAAAGAAAACATACAAAAACGAGCTCGGTTATGCCTGGAAGTGCACGGTACGCAGTTTGAGCAGCTACTACGTTACAGATGAAGTAAGTGAGAATTTCAATTTGTAGGCGTATTATTATTACGTGTATTTGTAATTTTTCTTCATAGCGGTGCGGTGCGGCCGAGCGGTGTCATTGTTAAGGCCCCTCCACATTCACAGCGCGAATTTACTGCGCGAAATGCGGCGCGAATCGCGCGTGAACTCTTGTTGCCTCCACATTCGCAGTGTTATCACTACGCAGCTTTTGCGTGTTCGCAGGCTCTTTGACGCGGGCCAAAAACCGACAAAAAGTGGTTAACAAGGCGCGAACCCGCGAAAAATATGCGAATCGGCTCCACATTCACATTTTCGCGCGTCCGCGCGTAAACTTCGCGCGCGAACGCGTGAATGTGGAGGGGCCTTTACACAGGTCGACGCCTGCCTGCCATATCATCACCCTACAGGATGTTGTCTGAGTTACCTAATAATTTAAATTTTTATTTTTATTTTAAAAAATAATCTAAAATATTACAAGTTTTATTTTGCGAATGGATAATAACCATCGGTTACATTAACATGGCTTTCGATGTAAGACCACTAAAAAATCAGCGTGTATAAGACCCACCTACTAATTTTATTTCATAAATTCCTATTATAATTGTCATGGCAAATGAAGCATCAATTATCACAGTCATCCTTTAGTAATTTTTGTATCAAAAAGCGGATAAATCTATGGATTGTTGATCTTTGTTGTATGAAATAGGTTGCATTCATTGCACTTTGGGTTACAATTTAGAATATTAATATAATAGAACCTGAAAAACACATATTCATAATGGAGTAGATACTTAGGTATTTAATATTTTGTAAAAAAAAATTATTACTTCAAAACTAAATTATTTACTGTTTATTTGTACAAAATCTACCTTAAATTAACGGTCGTTTCGGGTCTGCAGGAAGAAACATCTTCAGAAATGTGAATGTCCTTTCGACATTTATATCAATTTTAAGGTATTTCTCAGAGTCCCTTTATTTACCACGAAATCTCGACAAAAGTCTATAATAAAATAAAAGTACCTACTACAGTGTCTTTAATGCAATCTTAAAACCGTATTTTTACTAGACTATAAATGTTGTGACCCGGATATACAGGGTGTACAATAAAATGGGACAGCTACTCAAAGGGGTGCTTCAGACCATCAAACTGAACAACTTTCTCTATGGGACCAATATCGAAATCGCGAAAAAAAAATCCGCTCTCCCATACAAAACTGCAAACATAACTCGACTGAAATGTATTGGACAGCAGAAATTTTTTTCGCGATTTCGATATTGGTCCCATAGAGAAAGTTGTTCAGTTTGATGATCTGAAGCACCCCTTTAAGTAGCTGTCCCATTTTATTGTACACCCTATACTATAGGTACTATAATATATCCGGGTATCCGGGTATCATAGGTCCTATAGATTGGTGGTCCAGTGGCGAGTAACCTTGCCTGTCGTGCAGGAGGCGATGGTTCGATCCCCGTCCAGGCCAACTCGTACCAATGAGTTTTTCGGAATTTATGTACGATTTGTAACACCACTGGCTTTTCGGTGAAGGAAAACATCGTGAGGAAACCTGCATGCTTCAATTTCGAGGCATGTATCCTACTGTCCATTACAAGTGGCGACGGGCTCACTCCCCGTCACACTGGACAGAGTTTCGGTACTACTAGTGAAACGTGGATGTTCTGAAGTTTCAGAATATCTGTGACTACCCCCTCGGGGAATATAGTCGTGAGCATATGCGTATACCTATAGATTATTCTATTATGTTTTTTAATAAAAAGTGTTGTAAAACAATTGTTTTTTTTTTAATCGTGTTGGCAGAGCCCTGGTGTCAGAGTTTTGTCAAACCGCCTTACGGCCTCTGACGTGGTTTTTATGTAACGACTACTACCACCAGAGATAGTAGCCGGGACCAACGGCTTAACGTGCCATCCGAAGCACGCAATCATTTTTCTTTTCAAACAATCAGGTGATTCAGCCTGCAATGTCCTAACCAACTGGGGAAAAACGCACAAAGTGACATAATATCACTAGGTGTCCCCCGTGGGAATCGAACCCACGACCTCCGTATCGAGAGCCAATGCTCTTAACCATTAGACCACGGAGGCAGTCAATTCAAAATAATTGATTAAAAAT
This sequence comes from Agonopterix subpropinquella, assembly GCA_922987775.1. Classification (NCBI taxonomy): domain Eukaryota; kingdom Metazoa; phylum Arthropoda; class Insecta; order Lepidoptera; family Depressariidae; genus Agonopterix; species Agonopterix subpropinquella. The sequence goes on along the minus strand of OV277694.1, from coordinate 14,053,822 downwards.
GGGTAGGTACCTACAAAGATTCTTATATTTACGAAGCAAAAGATAACAGAAGTGAAACCCTCATATTTTGCAAACGAAAGTCCCTCGGACCGCTCTGTATATTCTTTTTCTATATTTCAAACAAAATAATTAAAATTCCGAAATATAATTTTGTCTCGACGAAGTACAGGTCTGTTTAGCAAGAGGCCTCGCCCCGCTCTGACTATATGGACGAGAGCGGGGGTGCCGGTATGAATACGACAGGAATTTAGCAGTAATTTTTGAAATTTGATATAAATTTTGATCAATTTCGAAAAAGTAAGAAAACCACATCATTCTATATTGTATTTTGAAGAATACTGTAAATTTTCATTTACTTCCGATCAAAAATGAAAGAGTAAAATGGTTACAACTGGACAAAAAAGGGGTGACTTTAGATTCACTTTTCTTCGGTTTTATTCATTAAAATAGATTTCAAGAAAAACCACATCACTTCTCATATCGTGTAGATTGTTCAGTTCGTTTTTCCGCTTAAAAAGTGCCATAGTTAATGAATAAAATGGTTACAAAGCTACCCAATTTTACCGTAAAACTGGGAGTAGCCGCCTTAAGAGCCTATGTCGAAAAATAATTTTAGCGAAACGGGCGTGTGATAGCTTATATTACTGCCAGATGCGAGAGAAAGAGATGGGGCGACGCGCGCGCCTGGAACGAATCAAGCGAAAAAACAAACTTTATTTAATTGTAATTGTACTATTTATGTAAGTTCAATTCTGCTCTAATCAAAACTTAGATAATAGCAATCTCTTTTTTTTAAATCAAGTCCCATGTTTCTATTATTCACCGTTTAGCAGTTACAAGCGACAAAAACGGAGGCTACTTTGGCTTGTTTTTCTATCGAGAAAATTTGTCTTAATCGTGTTTTGGCTCTAATCAAAACTTCAATTATATGTTCAATTTACACATATCCGCAAATCATACTCAGTAGGAGTTAGTACTCTTGATATATGGAGCTTTGAAGAATCCTATTTTTATAGCCCCTTAATTACTGTACCTTCACATAATCCTAAAAAGTTCTGACTTCTAACCACAGCTAAAGGTGGACTTCCGATGCCAGCGGCCGATGCGACTAACGCGCGCGTCTGACGCGAGGTTCTGTCATATTTGACAGAACCTCGCGTCAGACGCGCGCGGCCGACGACAGACCTCACTTCCGAGGTCAGCGACTGACGCGTGCCTATTGTGCAGAGTGTTATCACTTTAGGGTATTTTCCCCGAAATTTAGGGTATGTTCTTATGTTTTGGTGTTTGGTTTAAAACCACAAATAAAAAAAAACAATACATATTTTAATAAATAATATTTGATTGATTGATAGATTGATAGGTTTAGAGAAATATATGAATACATTTTTTTTACAGTATTTTTGATAAAATACATTTTTAAGAGTTATTATAATTAGACAGGGATGCGTTGCGTCCCCTTGGCTTTTTGACCTATATATGGATCGCTGTCTAGCTAATAATTATGGCAAGAGGGATTTTCCGAAAAAAGAAAAATTAGTTTCAAATGGATCGATAGATGGTGTTATCGCAACGTGGATGAGCGACCTTGCAGATAATAAAATACAAATAAAAAATAGTGAAAATTAAGCAAATTTTCGGTAAAAACATCGTAATATGTCTGGCAAACATTCTTGTTCTGCGTGACGTCAGCGCATAGCCGCGCGCGGCCGCGGCCGATGCGATAGACATCGGCCGCGCGCGTCTGACGCACGCGTCAGTCGCTGGCATCGGAAGCGGCGCCATACGTTTTCATAGTAACTAGTATGGCCGCATCGGCCGTCGGCCGCGAGCCGCGCGCGTCAGACGCGTCGGCCGCTAGCATCGGAAGTCCACCTTAAGACGTCGTGCTAAAAATGTCGTGCTTGCTTCGCATCCATAGCTTTTACTAAGGCTACTGTGCACATGTTTTGTACATAAAAAGCTCTGGCTCCAACCGATTTGGATTAAGGAGAAAAGTCGTGCTCGCTTCGATTGCTCTAGGTTTCTATTTATGCATGGATAAACTAAACGACTTCTGGCTGCAATATTATAATGCAAAAAAAATCGACCTCGCTCTGCTATTTCTTATGTAGCTCTTCATAAGCGACACTTGTTAACATGAGAAGACATAATTTTATGATACTAGAAAAGGTCAAGTCGTTGGTACCGCACAGAACAGTTAATGATAAATAAATACAGCTACCTATATAATTGTATTAAACATTACAGTCAAATACAGCTATTAATTATAGAAACATTATAGAAAGACGCCCCGCACAGCAGTGGTTAAGAGGGCTATCGGAGTCCAGTGGCGCCCTCGTCACAATAATAAAGATTTCTCAATAAAGAAAGCCTAAATTAAAAAAGTGCTTACTTGACAAACTACAAAAGCCTTCAAGCCATTATTATACAATACTTTTATAGGTTCTAAACATTCCACTTTTAGACAATTTCGAATAAAAACAAAAGCGGCCGTTTTTTTTTTCTATTTTAAAAATTTGTATGTTTAGACCTTTAAAAAAACCTAAGATAAAAGTATTCTATGAAAATAGCTTTTGTAGTTTTTCAAGTGGGCACTTGTTTAATTTAGGCTTTTTTTTATTGAGAAATCTTTATTATTGTGACGAGAGCGCCACTGGACTCGAATAGCCCTCTTAAAAAGCCTCCAAAGAAGGACAAACAATTCACAGATCTCATGTTATCCACAACCTTTGGGCACATTGAAAATGAATCCGCCAAAGGTAGGTACAACTTCTGAATAATCAGTGATACGCACCTCCAATATTTACATTTTAATATTACCCAAAGACATATCTTTAAGCTCTTTTTTTTATTTTTTCGATACCAATCTCATTTCGTTTTTGAGATATGATTTTTTTCTGACCGAAACCGGACGAAAAACGACCGCATTTTTCACATTGTTTCGATTTTCAAAAAAAGTTTGTGTTTTTTCAATTTTGCGTTTTGTAGCCCTTTTGTTCAGACGTGTCTTTTGATATCCAAATCAGCCACGTATTCCCAAAACCTACGACATCAGGGTGACGTAGCACTTTCGCTGAAAATCGGGCCTATACACCGGAGCGACAAAAAGAATATTTTCTATGTTAAAACGGAGGTAGCTCAGCGAAGTAATAAAAGGAGAGCGTGCCTTTCAGCCCAAAGACCTTTTACGTTCGTCGTAACACTTTCTCGACGAAGTAAAGTAGCTTTAAGTGAAACACTGAATCAAGTTGAAGCTAAGACTGATAATTTGGTAGCGGGATTTGTGGTACGGCGATTTTACATTGTCAATTTGCGTCTATTTGTGTATTTACTAACATTCAGTTGGTCTCCGTCTACTCTTTATACAATTTAGGTAAGTAAGTTATAAAAGGTGAAATTGATACCATTAGCATCCTTTTAAACTAAGAGTCTACCCATCAAACTGAACATCTTTTACTATAGGAGCAAACCGATCGGAGCTCTAAAATCTGCTGTTGCATACAATTTGAGTCGATTGTACTTCGAATGAGAATAATTTGTGTGATAATTTCCAAGACACTTATTTCCGTTTCAATTTAATTTTGAGTCCATTGACACGGAGTTAGGCAGCGGAGCGGAGCGAGTGAGTATTACGGAGTGGAGTTACGGACTATGGGTGCCTGTCCACTGATGCGAAGCGAGGGTGCGGAGCAAAGAAACGGAGAAATATACCAATAGGCCCCGCTCCGCTGCGCCGCCTCGCTCCGCTTCCCCGCACCGCTGCCACGCGCTTCCGGAAATGTATGAGTTTTTAAACAAGCTCACAAATCCCTGTCCACTGGAGTGGAGCGGAGATTTTATGCAATCCTATTGGTTAATATTTCTCCGTTTCTCCGCTCCGCTGCCTCGCTCTGCATACTCCAGTGGACAGGCACCCTTATTCAGGCACCGCTGATCTTGACAGCCCTTACAAGGCTTGCAACGAAACACTTTCAAGCCTCGGCTACCAATTTTATAAAAGGTTTTTTGTTCGGTACAAATAGAAATGCAGCAGCTGAAAAGGCGCGATGTGCCTAGTTCTCACATAAAATACATAGTTTTTGCTTAGTCTTTAGACTCCCGAAGCAAGCTTAGGTACTAAGTTGTTGGGTTGTTTCTATACGATCTTTGCCATCAGTCTCAAATAAAAGATACTTTTTTCTTTTTGGAATTCTATTTCTGTTCAGAATCAGTTCGAAGGTAAGCATTTAATTCAATACGCATTTCTTCAAACACGCATTTCGTCCACGGTACAATACATGTGGAAAAAATACGAATACTTACTATATTGAATAAATACATGAAGTCACGACTATGATCGCATTTTGGGGTGGTCAGAAATTTGCTACAATTGCCGACTACATCTATCTATTATTTAATTGTGTTGTTTTAGGAAGAATCACCTTCTGCGTATTAAAAGGTTTCAGGATGGATTGAAGTCTTAAGTGATTATAGGCAACATTATAGGTGATTACCTTTTTTGGCTACAAAAATAATGCATACAGTTTGTAAAAATACTTAAAGGGGCGCTTCAGACCCCTATGTGACTGCGAAAGTCATCACCACAGATATCTATCTAATCTAAACTATTATAAAACTGTAACAGAAGTGTGTCTGTACATTGAAGATATTTACAAAAAAAGATTATGATATGGTTTTTAGGCTTCCCTGATTCCAAATCACAAATTTTTGGACTTTTTGTCTGTCTGTTTGTTTGTTTGTTTGTTCGTTTGTTTGTTTGTTTGGGTGTTTGTTTGTTCGAGTATCACGCAAAAACTACTGAACCGATTTTGATGAAACTTTTTTTGTTTGATAGCTTATGATCTGACTTAAAATCTGGTATATAATTTGTTTTAGTTTATTTATTTATTTTATTTTCGGAAGATTTACAGCTTCAACTCTTGCCGGACACTGTGAAAATATGCTTGAATCTATGCAAATCCGCACACTAACTTAACACGAAATCTCCAAAACTGTCAAGACTACAAACTAAAATTTTTTCATGGAAGTTGCTATTGGCATCTAGATGCTCACTTAAAAAAAGGTTTGTCGCATTTTAACCCCCCAAAGATGTTAAAACTGAGGTAAAAGTTCGTATGGGAATTCCCATACAAATTAGATTTTGTCCGTGGCTTCGTCCACATCCGCTCCCGTCATCGTACCGGAATAAAATATAAGCTAGCTTTTAAGACTAATAATATGCTTTTAAATATAAAAAGTTTTATCAAAATCGGTCCAGTAGTTTTGGCAGAATCCTCGAACAAACACAGACTTTTACAGTACTATAATAATGTAAATAATTCACGGCTGTCCGAAAAAGTTCTGTCAGTACGCCGCGCTAGTGTGGCGCTAGTGTCGTGCACATAGCCAATAAGAGATAAGTGTACTTTTGCAACCATCAGCTGCAAGGCTGATCCAGTGTTTATGGGGTGTAGAGCATCACTGTGTTGGGGATGGACCAGGTCTGCCTGCATAACTCCAGACGGTTTAGGAGTTACTGATGTTTAAAGGTCAGTAAAAAATTAACGATCAGCTGCAAGGCTGATATTGGTGTAGTATGCAATGTAGCTATGTGAACAGTACAAAAACTGACACGGTTCATCAGTCGATTTAGGAGATACAGCCGTCCAAAGGTCGGAACTTTGACTGGCTGTATCTCCTAAACCGACTGACAGAACTTGACAGTTTTTGTACTGTTCACATAGCTACAGTGCATACTGCAACAATATCATACGATCAGCCTTGCAGCTGATCGTTAATTTTTTACAGACCTTTAATCATCAGTAACTCCTAAACCGACTGGAGTTATGCAGGCAGACCTGGTCCACCCCCATCACAGAGAAGCTCTACACCCCATAAACAATGAATCAGCCTTGCTGCTTGATGGTTGCAAAAAGTACACTTATCTCTCGGAATACAAAGTATTACGCTACGGCGACAGATCATCCTCATAGTTGAACTCTGTGTCCATAAACATAGAGTTCAACTTTGGGTAGGTTGAGATATTAACCGTGTGTATGTACATACATACCTACTTGACACAATACTTGACATACTTTTCTTTTGATTCAAATGAAATAAAACTGGGTATCACGCACGATAAAAATCATGAAATTCAGAAATAACCTTTACTCATCACTCTCATCAGCATTAATCGTGACTTCAGCCTACAAACGGTGGGTTCCGAATCACGCCAAAAGTGCTGTGAGCGCGATAAAAATATAGTTCCGATTTGACGTGAGTGCGACCACGATCGAAAACGTAACGTCCAGGCGGAGGACATTTGCCTTTTGGTGGTTTTTCCGATTCAGTTTGCATAGAATGGGCTGCCATCTGTTAAATATATCTTTTACTATGAAAAAAAAGATTATATTGTCTATGCCAATGTCAAATTGACAAATTTACAAAATGGCGACCTTCCTTGCATAATGTGCGTGTTGTTTGTAGTTTTTGTTCAATTTTGTGCCGATTTAGTGATGTTCTGGAGTTTCAGTTGTTCTCTTACCAATGTACAGATTACAGGAATAGTAAGGATACTGGAATTTCACTCGATCGGTGCGGGATTGAACGAAAACTAGCATTCAAACAACGGTATGAGTATATAAGCATATATATAAGTAGGTATGTATAGTATAGGTAGAATTATTTTCAGAGAAACACAGATGGCGCTAGCTAGCCTTCAATTTGACATAAGGTGGATGCATAATGTTGCCACGAGTGGGTTCTCTTTTCTAATATACTTATATTACTCTTTGGTAACGTCATTCATTACGACGGCGCCATCTTTCAATAACAGTGCTCACAGCTCGGAGGGATAGCACTGTGAGCGAGTAGTCAAAAGTGACATGACAGTTTTGATGTGGTAAATTTTCGAGTGAATTATCAAAAGTTACGTTTAACAGTTTTATTGTATTTTGTTTGTTTAGGTCTCGATTTAGGTTTCTTTAGTAGTATTAGGTTTGATCATGTTCTAAAAATTACGAATAAAAGTTTAATAACGATTAGTGATGAAGAAAATAATACGAATATTTGAATGTTGTGAACGGTGTGAACGCGATGTCTAGCGTTTCGAATTGGTCGGACGCTATAAGCGCTGTAAGCGCTATAACACAAATGGAACAGGTGTTAGCGCTGTAATCGCTGACAGCGCTGTAATCGCTGACAGCGTTGTTTTCATGTCTCGGAACGCACTGAAAATGAAATGTGTGAAAGCTCGGGAATAGCTCAGGTGTGCTCGCAAAATACATCAGAATGAATGCTTTGTCTTATTCGTAGTTTGTTTGTGTTAACCAAACATCAACATGGAAATAAACGATTTGGACGTGTCAAAAAATAAATGTTATTTTGATGGTAAACGTTTTTTTTAATTGGGTTTTTTACGATATTGTTGGAGAGCGGTGAAAGGAGGATAAAGGAAAATTAGTAATTAAGTACTTTTGAAGCTAGCAGCCTCCAACTCTTTGACATCTTTACAGAAAACCATGGTTTTGGACTCATTGGATTCAGTTCACTATACACGGTGTAAAGAAAAGTATAATCAAACTTTAAACAACATAATTATAGGGTCCTTATTGTGGAGCGTGGACTGTAAGTAGGGGTTTCTTTCTTCTAAATAAAAATGCCGATGAAATCTTCAGAATGTGAGCCAGGCTGGAGGGTGGGGCAGAGAGGGCTAGTGGTCGCAGAGAGTTTTCTTTCTTCAAGATGTTTTCTTCTCGAGTGCTGGATCCGGACTGAACCTGCGCCGAATCGGCGCTTCTTATATATCATTTTCGAGCGACCACTCCCCTTCACCCCGCACTCTTCCCCTGTACTCAAATCTCTTTATTTACATGTCAATCTTATATTCTACAGCAAAGAAACAATGTTCATTACTTACTTACTTATTTTCTAACATCCAAACATATCATTCTCATCGTCTGCCGGCGCAAAACAGAGTGAGGAGCGCGCGCGAAAGATTTCAATATTTATATGACCCCGTCCCCCGCTTCCGCATACCGCGGATTCGCGGGAGTCGGGGCCCCCCTCGCTCGCCTGTATGCGCCGACAGGGACAGTTGCACTGTCTCTTTCTGTCGTTGATTTCTCTCAAGTTCCTACCTTTTAATGAGATACTAAGTCTAATCAGGGTAAATTCTAACTGGAATTATGTAAGCTAATCGTGTTATTTACTTTAAAATCTGATGAAACTATGTGCTAATTTAACTAGGGAAATGTGTACCTATCTAACTGAGGTAGGAATCTCAAGGGAAATCACTTAAACAATGAAATACCAGCCCTATTCTAACTATTTACATAACTTATGTACTAGGCCCTAATCCTAATAAGAAATTACGGCTTTATTCAAATAGAAACTTATCCTATAACTAAAACAATACAAAACAATGCAAAGTAAAGTAAATTGAGATAAAAACTATGCACAAATGTTTGATTCATATTCTGTCGTGCACATTTCTCCCGCCGTCGCAGCTCTGCGATCCAACAGGTAGCACGACGATCCTCTTGGTCGGTCTTCGGAGGACGTGCCCGTTGCTGGTCTCGATGTCCACGATCCTCACCTCGCCGTCTCGCCCTGGGTAGACTGCGATGATGCGTCCTCTCGGCCATGTGTTGCGCGGCAGGTTGGGGTCGCAGATGAGCACCAGGTCGCCGACAGCGGGTGGCGCGCCGGTCGTGCGAGGCTCCCGCCGGTGTTGGAGTAGCGGCTGGTACTCCTTGACCCAGCGGCTCCAGAAGACGTCTGCCAGGCGTTGTGCGCGCCGCCAGTGCTTGCGCGCGGTGAGGTCGTCTGCGGTGAACTCGCCAGGTGGTGGGACGTGCGAGTTGGGTCCCAACAGGATGTGGTTGGGTGTGAGCGCCTCCGGTTCATCTGGACTCACCGCCACGTGGGTGAGTGGGCGGGAGTTGACGGTGTTCTCTGCCTCGGCGATCAGGGTGAGCAGTGTCTCGTCGCTAGGGTACTGCTCGTGGAGTGTGACGCGCAGTGCCTCCTTCACGGTGCGTACCATGCGCTCCCACGCGCCGGCCATGAAGGGGGAGGCCGGGGGAACGTAGCGCCAGGCGATGCGTCGCGCCGTCGCCTCCTCGCCAATCGCCGCCAGCGCGGCCTCGGCGAGCTCCTTCTCTGCAGCTTTGAAGCACGTCGCGTTGTCACTCCACAGCTCCTTAGGCACTCCTCTTCGTGCCACGAACCGTCGTAGGGCGCAGATCGCCGAGTCGGCGCTCAGCGAGGCGGCGACCTCCAGGTGTACGGCTCGTGATGTCATGCAGGTGAAAAGCGCGACCCATCTCTTCTCGTGGTGCCGTCCGACGGTGACTTCCACTGGCCCGAAATAATCCAGGCCTGTAAAACTGAAGGCCCGCGCGTGGTGAGACACACGCGCCGGGGGCAGGTCGCCAGTCGCCGGGGACGTAGGCTTCGCTCTTCTCAATTTACAGCGCTGACAGTGCTTGATGACGTCACGCACCGTCGGTCGTATTTTCAGTATCCACATTCTCTGTCGTAGCTCGTTCACTACCATCTCGATGCCGCCGTGGTGTAGCCGCTGGTGTACGTGATGTATGTACAGTCGCGTAAAAAGATGTTTCCCGTCGAGTACAGTCGGGCTGGCCGTCTCTTCGTCGATGTCAGGCGAAGCGTGGATTCTTCCCCTGAGGCGCAGAACTCCATCTTCGCCGACCACTACTGATAGCGCCGATAGCCTGTCTCCAGGTTGAGGCGCCGCGCCACTCTTCACTCGACGTAAATCTTCGAAAAAACAATCTTCTTGTACCGCTTTCCACCACAGTTTTTCGGCGCGAATGAGATAGTGCGCCTCGATTCCGATGATGTTGCTATCTCTTTTCTTCGCGTGCGTCGTCTCGTTCTTGCGTGTTTTCTTATCAGTCTTCTTATCAGTTTTCCAATCGGAGTCGTTTTTCTTGTTTTCTCGCGTTCGTTTTCGCTTCGTAGCCAACACTGTTTCATTTTTCTTACGCCTACATAGGTCTACGAACTGTAGCACGCGTGCCGTAGCTCGTAGCAAGCGTGTGAACGACGAGAAGCGCTCGACTCGAGGGAGGTGAGCGTGGTCAGGTCGCTGGTGGGTGACGTGACATGTCTCCCTCTCTTCTCCTGTCTTCGGTGATTCTATCTTCGTTTCTTGCGGCCAATCTCGTTCGGGTTTGCGCAGGAAGCTCGGCCCGTTGTACCATCGGTGCGTAGCGTTGAAACCGGCCGGCGTAGCGCGCGTAGCGTCGTCGGCTACGTTGTCAGCCGTAGGCAGCCATCTCCACTCGTTTTTCTTCGTGAGATCTTCTATCTCAGCCAGGCGGTGCGCTACGAACGTTTTGTACGCGCGCGGCTCTGACCGGATCCATGCTAGCGCCGTCCGCGAGTCGCTCCAATAGTACTTTCTTCTCGCGTCGAAATCGTGCTCGCGTGCGGTGGTTTCGGCTAGGCGGACGCCCAGCAGTGCAGCCTGCAGCTCCAGCCGAGGGATGGAGATGGGTTTCAGCGGTGTGACTCGACTCTTCGCCGCAGCCAGGGCCACCTGCACGCTCCCGTCGGCTCGTTCGATCCGCCAGTACACGGCGGCGGCGTAGGCTTCTTCGCTCGCGTCTACGAACGTGTGTAAGTCGCGCGCGCTCGCCGGCTCGACGTCGTAGCAGCGCGGGATTCGTAGCTCTTCTATGTTTCGTAGCACTCGTAGCCACTCGTACCATTTGTTCTGTAGCTCGACCGGCAGCGGTTCGTCCCAGCTTGTCCCGTAGCGCCACGTTTCTTGCATTATTCGTTTCGCCGGCGTTGTGACAGGCGAGACGAGTCCCAGTGGGTCGAACAGAGACATTATTATGCTTAATGCCTCTCTCTTTGTCGGCGGTCGCTCGGCGCTGAGAACTTCTCGAGGCGTCTTGAGTGTGTTTAGCTTGAAACCGATGCAATCTGTCTTGACGTCCCACAAGAGACCGAGTGTCTTTTCTGTCTCGCTCCCGCCGATGGCGACGGTGGCGCCGCCCGGGTCGGCGGCGAACTGCTGTACTACCGAAGTTGTATTGGACACCCATCCGCGTAGCTCGAAGCCGGCTTGCCGATGTATGTAGTCGACTGTTTTCGATACTTCTTTCGCTTCATTTTCGGTTGGAAAACTTGTTATGTAGTCGTCCATGTAGTGATTTTTCTCGATGGCTCGCGCGGCTGCGGGGTACATCTCTTTGAAGTCTGAAGCGTTTCTGTTTTTCACATACAGCGCGGTGCACGGTGACGACGTTGCTCCGAAGATCACCGATGTCATGCGGTACTCTCGCGGTCGTCCGTCGCCTCTCTCGTCGCCTCGCCATAGGAACCGTAGTGCGTCTCTGTCTTCATTTTGAATCCTTATTTGCATAAACATCTCTTTTATATCAGCTGACACGGCGTGTTGATGTTGACGGAAGCGCATCACGACTCCCGGCAGCGACTGCAGCAGGTCTGGCCCGGAGAGCAGCATGTCGTTCAGGCTGCGTCCGGCGGTCTTCGCAGCGGCGTCGTGCACGACCCTTATCTTCGGCTTCGCGGGGTTGATGACCGCGAAGTGGGGTAGGTACCATGTTTTATTTGGTACCGGCGGTGAAGTTGCTTCCTCGGCGTAGCCCGAAGTGAAGAGGTTTTGCATTCTTTCTTCATATTTCATCTTCAGGTCTTCATCTCGGTCTAGTTTCTTCTCTAGATTGTGCAGCCGTTTGAGTGAGTTTTCGTAGTTGTTTGGAATCTTCACGTCGTCTTCTTTCCATAGAAGTCTCGTTTCGAAGCGTCCGTCGGGCAGGCGGCGACTCGTATCGTTCAATATTTTCAATGCGCGCTGCTCTGGATCGCTCTTCTGTATTCGTTTTTCTATCCCGATGGATTCTAACTCGAAATAATTCTTCATCATCTTCTCCATGCTGACTTCGCTGTCTTCCTCGAGGCTGATGTGACCGCAGAAGGTGACTGGATACGCCATAGACGAGCGGCAGCCGTGAAGAACCCATCCCAGCTTTGTGTACGATGCGACGGGTTTATCTTTCCGTCCCGCTCGCACCGCGCCCGAGATAATTAAATCCCAGTTGTCTTGACCGATGAGTAGCTTCGGATGCGCCTCTTCGTATACGAGCTCGGTTTGAATCTGATTCAAGTGCGGGCAATCTGCGATGTCTCTTCTGCCGACCCTCTGTGTAGCGAAGTCGAGCCCTCGCACGGTGCGCGCCCCGCGTAGATCGCAAGTTTCGTCTGCGTATTTCCCGCGGATTTTCAGGTCGACGCGCTTGCTTTTCTGGAACTGTAGCTCTGTCCCGCTCACACCACGGACGCGCATTGGATCGGTGGGCCCGTCGACGTTGAGTTCTTGTGCGATTTCCTCGTCGATGATGGTGATTGTAGAGCCCTCGTCGAGTAGCGCGAACGTTTCAACTTCATTTCCGTTGGCTGCGGTGAGAACTACAGGAACAATTTTCAAATAGGCGCGCCGTGCGGTGCCGTTGCTCGCCGTGTTATTCGTGTCTTCGTACGTAGAGCCGACTTTTTCGCGATGCGGCGGCTCTTGTGTGCGACGCGGTGGTTCTTCGCTACGTGGTTCTTCGATCTTCGGTCTCGATTGATGAAGAAGCTTGTGATGCGATATGGTGCAACCCTGATGACCACATACCTTGGCTCTGCAGTCGGCGTGGCGGTGGTTGTTGCGCAGGCAGCGGAAACAAACACGACTTTTCTTCACTATCTCCCACCGCTCGTCCGTGCTGGCAGCTACGAATTTCTTGCAGTCAGGTAGGTTGTGTGGTCCGTTGCAGGCTGGGCAGCGTAGCGTGTTCACGTTGAATGTTCTTTCTTGTCTTTTCTTCGATTTTTCCTCTGTGACGGTCTCAAGTGAAGCGTAGGCGCCGCATTTGTCTGCTTCTTCGTTCAGGAAGGTGGCCAGTCGCTTCAGCTCAGGAACGTCTTCTTTGTTTCGGGCGGCGAAGTCGAACCATTTGCTTCTGATGATCGGAGACAATTTTTCAATCACGTTTCGCGCCATTTCGGGATTGTACAGGTAATGGATTTTCTTCAGTGCTTCTACGGTCGCGACGATGTTCGCTATCTTGTTAGCGAACACGATGAGATCGCGTGGGTTGTCTCCTATCTTCTGAAGTGTTCTGATCTTCTCCATTTCGCCCATGACGATGGCTTCAGGGCGACCGAATCTTCTCTCGAGCGTGGCGATGATGACGCTCGGCTCCGGGTTGGATAGGAGCAGGCTCTGGACCGCTTCTAGCGCGATGCCCCGGAGACTTTTTCTTAGTCTTGCTATGTTCTCGGTGTCGGAGAATCCTCTTGCCGTGTCTTCGTACGCCGCTTTGAATGGCAGCCACGCGTTCGATTGTCCGTTGAAGATGGGTAATTCTTGAATGTACTTCGGCGCCTCCCTCGTAACAGATCTCATGGCCTGGGTGATGGCCGCCGCCAGTTCAGAGATGCCTTGACGCGCAGGCCGGGGCTCTTCGTTGCCCTGGTGATCACCGCGGTGATCGCCCTGTCCTCGTCCATCCTTCCGTGGCGCTTCCCGCTGCGTGCGGGGCGGGGGTGACGTCGCTCTTCTTTCTTCTTCTTGTTTCTTCAACCATTCTTCGACTCGAACGGAGGATTCTTCTTTTTCTTGGTTCTCTTCTTCTTCTTCGTCCGACGATTCAGCTTCTGCATGGATCTTCGCTAGACGAAGCTTCGCGATTTCTCTGTCTAGCTCCGCCAGTCGCTCCCTGGCCTCCAGCTCCGCGAGGAGTTTCTTGCGGGAGGCGGTAGAACGACGTGACGGTGCTCTCGACGGCGCTTTCGACGGCGGCTTCATTGTCTCTTGCGACGTCGCAGCGGTGCCCGACGACGTAGCGGCGGTGCCCGACGACGTCGTGTTCGTTGCCGTCGTGGTGGTTCCGGACCCGGTGGCGCTTGACTCGGCGCTCGTAGTTGGGTTCGACGCGTTCCGCGACGTGGTCTGCGACCCGTCGCCCTCTCTACCAGACTGGCTGCGTGTGGTAATCGGCATCTTCGATTCTTCAAAATCTCTTCACAGGAGCTCTTCGATTTCACCGATTCTTCTTATTCGGCTACCGGAGGACCAAAATGTGGTGCCTTCCGGTATCTCTTCAATTCTCTTCAATCTCTTCAATATTCGGCCTCAGAAGGACCAAAATGTGGAGCGTGGACTGTAAGTAGGGGTTTCTTTCTTCTAAATAAAAATGCCGATGAAATCTTCAGAATGTGAGCCAGGCTGGAGGGTGGGGCAGAGAGGGCTAGTGGTCGCAGAGAGTTTTCTTTCTTCAAGATGTTTTCTTCTCGAGTGCTGGATCCGGACTGAATCTGCGCCGAATCGGCGCTTCTTATATATCATTTTCGAGCGACCACTCCCCTTCACCCCGCACTCTTCCCCTGTACTCAAATCTCTTTATTTACATGTCAATCTTATATTCTACAGCAAAGAAACAATGTTCATTACTTACTTACTTATTTTCTAACATCCAAACATATCATTCTCATCGTCTGCCGGCGCAAAACAGAGTGAGGAGCGCGCGCGAAAGATTTCAATATTTATATGACCCCGTCCCCCGCTTCCGCATACCGCGGATTCGCGGGAGTCGGGGCCCCCCTCGCTCGCCTGTATGCGCCGACAGGGACAGTTGCACTGTCTCTTTCTGTCGTTGATTTCTCTCAAGTTCCTACCTTTTAATGAGATACTAAGTCTAATCAGGGTAAATTCTAACTGGAATTATGTAAGCTAATCGTGTTATTTACTTTAAAATCTGATGAAACTATGTGCTAATTTAACTAGGGAAATGTGTACCTATCTAACTGAGGTAGGAATCTCAAGGGAAATCACTTAAACAATGAAATACCAGCCCTATTCTAACTATTTACATAACTTATGTACTAGGCCCTAATCCTAATAAGAAATTACGGCTTTATTCAAATAGAAACTTATCCTATAACTAAAACAATACAAAACAATGCAAAGTAAAGTAAATTGAGATAAAAACTATGCACAAATGTTTGATTCATATTCTGTCGTGCACACTTATTAATATGCTGACACTTTTTTAAGGGGTTGATCAGACCGTCAAACTGAACAACTTCCTCCATGGATGAACTATCAATCTTCCTCCAACATCAAAATCGCGAAAAAAAATCATCACTTCCATACAAAACTGCAAACCTACTCGGAGCCAAACGTATGGGACAACTGTTTTTTTTTTTCGCGATTTCGATGTTGATTCCATAGAGAAAGCTGTTCAGTTTCATATTCTGGTCATCGCCTTAAAAAAGTGTCAGCATATTAAGAAGGACCCTGTATATACCTAGTATATGTGTATACAATCCAATGAAACAAGTTGTTTTTTTAAATCGGATAGAAATAACTTTAATAAAATTGTTACGTCATCAGTTCATGCGTCTATGAACACAAAGGGCATCATCATCATCAGCATATAAACGTTCCACTGCAGTGCACAAGTCTATACCTACTATAGCGTAATTATAAAAAGGAGGGTGTGAGGTCTTAGTCCATCATGCGTGCGTTGCCCAATGTTTATTGGTAGACTTCACATACGCATCAACATTTCTTCTTTATCATCAGCCAATCATCATCCACTGCTGAACATAGGCCTCTCCTAAGGCGCGCCAAAAAACTCTGTCGTCAGCCTTCCTCATCCAGTCGCTCCCCGTTACTTTTTTTAGGTTGTCTGTCCAGCGGGCAGCAGGACGTCCCACACTACGCCTACCAGTTCGCGGTCTCCACTCTAGAACTCTGACACCCCATCGGCTATCAGTTCTTCGGCAGATATGACCAGCCCATTGCCACTGCATCAGCTTACTAATTCTCTGAGCTATGTCAACCACTTTCCACCAGTCGTAGACCACTACATATATTTGGGCCACAAAATTACACTTGGTTCCGAAAACCAAACAGCCGAAGTCGATCGCAGGATAGCTCAAGGCTGGTCCGCATATGGGGCAAATAAACATATACTGGGCTCCAAACACATACCACAATACCTCAAGACGAGAGTGTACAACCAGTGTATCCTCCCGGTACTGACTTACGGCATGGAGACTACTACACTGACGGAAAAGTCCGCCGAAAAACTCCGAGTCGCGCAACGAGCAATGGAGAGAGCAATCAAAGGGTACTGTAGAATTCGTGGCACCACAAAACACGGTCGAATCTTTGAGCGCGTTTTACTCGAAACTATCAAACTGTTGGTTACTGCGTTTATAAATTGCACGGCAGAATGCTCGGCATCACGTTGCTAGACCGTAAGCGCAATGAGTGGATTCGGCGAAATACAAAGGTCGTGGATGTGGTAGCCACTATAGAATGCCGGAAGTGGAGATGGGCAGGCCACGTTGCTCGTATGGCTTCTGAGCGTTGGACCAGAAGAACACTGGAGTGGAGGCCCAGAGAAACCACGCGAGGTAGAGGCCGCCCACCAGAAAGATGGGTCAATGACATTAGGAAGCACGCGGGTCCGAACTGGATGCAGAGGGCGAGGGACAGAACGTCATGGAGAAATAAGGAGGAGGCCTATGTCCGAAGACGGACTGAACAAGGGCTGTGATGGATGGATGGATGGATGTCAACCACTTTAGTTCTCTGACGTATCACTTCATTTCTGATGTGATCTCTCGGAGATATACTTAGCATAGCTCTCTCCATAGCTCGCTGAGCGACCTTGAATTGATGAACTAGTCCTATCGTCAGAGTCCACGTTTCCGCACCATAGGTCATTACTGGCAGGACGCACTGATTGAACACCTTCGTTTTGAGGCATTGTGGTAGGGCCGAGGAGAATATATGACGTAGTTTCCGGAAAGCTGCCCATCCTAGTTGGATACGCCTAGCAGCCTCCATGTCGAAATTGTTTCTACCTAGTCTTATAATCTGTCCAAGGTAGACATAGTCTTGTACAACTACCACCGCCTCACAGACGTATACCGCCTCTGGCTTGACAGCGTATGCAGGCTTGTAATTATCTCTTAATCTACATAAACTATCATGAAGCTACAAACCTAGTTATACAATGTGTTAATGAATTAACGCAAAACTAGAAAGTAGTTTGTTTTGAATCGAGAGCAGAGTCGAATTATCATGGTTTCAACATAGGTAATTTTTTTTTCAAAATATTAAATAATTTGTTTGCAAAAGACATCTGGCACATAATACCCAAAAATGTATAACCGTCCTTCTATTTTTATTATGGACTATGGAACACTAGAAACTAACTGCAGGCATTAGTTTATTTTATAATAATTTATTACTTTTTTGTTAAAAAATGATTTTTTATATAAAAAAACATTGTGCTTGCAACACCTCCTACCTCCTCCTACGAAACAACAATGAGAGCCATGTTGGGGTTGCTGCTTTTTTATAATTTATTAATAATAAATGATTAAATAACTCGTTAAATAAAAATAAATGATACTATCTGAGTCGTTTTTATAAAACCTCATAATTTATTACACATTTGACTTCAGTCAAAACTTCTATATATTTTAAGGTATTTTTTCAAGGGAGAGCGGCGGTTGTCCTTTAAAATTTTCTGAACCCGATGTCAACCCACCGCACGGGCGGGTACACTCTACTTACTACCAAAACAAGATTATAAAAATGTATCCATGAGTACGTTAGCTCTTTCTTTCAGTGCTGAAATGATAACAAATCATTTTTGCCTCAAAACTTAAAATGCGAATTACTTTAAATTTTAACTATCAAAATAATTAAATTATTGTTGCAATCGAATTATTTTGTTATAAATCAGTTGGGTTGTAGGTTGTATGAGGTTTTGCGCTAATTCATTAACACGTCGTATTTCATGGTTCAGGAGTGTAAAACCGTTTTCGCTTTTTTTGTATGGAGATTGCTAGGCTACGGTCGAGAGACGAAAATAGCTTGATTCAGACGATAGACAGAACGGAATTAAATTATTTTGTTCAAAACAACAAACTAAGTTCAATTTCAAACTTTGTAAACATGATATAACTTAATTTATTCAAACTTTGTAAAGGAAATTTTCTTTGATGAGCACTCTGCTAATTACTTTCAAATGTTTACCTTTAGAGATCCGACCGTAAAATTATGCACCTATTTCATAGGTGAACGAAATGTGATTCTAGTGTATGTTTACACAGGGGTTAATTCAACGCCGCCAATTTGCGTAGAAAAATCTTACCGCAAGTACCTTTTCCATTATGATTTTTGGCATTACTTTTTCCACCTGTCTGCTATGGAAGTAAATGAGGTGCCATCGGAAGGAGACTGATCTAAAGTACTGGAAAAACTTAAAGGTGGCAATTCTAGTTTTTAGTACTTTAGATCAGTCTCCTTCCGATGACACCTCATTTACTTCCCTAACAGACAGGTGGAAAAAGTTATGCCAAAAATCATAATGGAAAAGGTACCTACTTGCGGCAAGATTTTTCTAGGCAACTTGGCGGCGTTGAAATAACCCCTGTGTAAACTGTGTAATACACAGAATCACATTTCATTCGCCTATGAAATAGGTGCATAATTTTCCAGTCGGATCTTGGACTATTTGGACAGAAGCAATTTTAATAATTTTGACCCGCGTTTTTAGAAGGTCTAAAAATTAAATAACTTTGATGTCTGTGAATCCGTCTGTATTTCCTGAACAAGATTACTTTAAACACCCTAGAAATATGCAATGGGGTGGTTTTAACCATAAAAAAAAACATCGAACATTGAAATAACTAGTTACTTGTTTAGTATTTTTTTATTGTCAAATCCAAACATCATACCTAAAACACATTCTGTGAAAATTTCAACCGATCGGCTTACAGTGGATATACAAGTTCAAAAGATACAGGGTCCTATAAAGTTAGGACATACGGACAGACGGACGAAACTTAGTAATTGGGTCCCGTTGACACCCTTTCGGTAGAGAACCCTAAAAACTATTGTTTGTGGCTGCACTGGAGTGCGATTTTTGAAACTCATTCGTTGAACTCGGCATTTGTAAATGTCAAAATTACTATGGAGACACGCATCTTTCTACTGCTGATTTGACACTGTCACTTTGGTGTCACTCCGATCTATCAATCGAGGCATCACTCCGATTTTTAAAAGTCAAATCAGCAGTATAGAAAGATGCATTATCTCCATACATTTTCAAATGCTGAGTTCAACAGATGAGATGAGAGATTCAAAAATCACACTCCTGGATGGTCAAAGCTGGTACTGCATACAAACTAGGTTAAATAAATACATTTTTTAAACACTACCTGATACTAATCTCTATGTGTCTTGCTATGTCAGATTTCCGTTAAAATATATATAGTTTCAATCAATGATTTTATACGTTTGTAAGCTCACTGGTTTCAATGCTACGATTAATTTAAGATTATTATGGAAATTTTGAGCCACTGTTGTAGGTGGTACCTTTGAAACTACCTTGTAAACAGGGTGTAGTGACAGCCAAGCAAATACTGAAACTGTGAATTCAGACCATCAAACTGAACAACAAATGGAGCCACCCTCAGGAAACGTGAAAATTTACGAGAAAGATTAGTATACATTCTAACAAAAATGTGACAGACCACACCACATGCATACATACAGGGTCCTTCTTATTATGCTGACACTTTTTTAAGAGGATGATCAGACCATCGAACTAAACAACTTTCTCTATGGGACCAAAATCGGAATCGGGAAAAAAAAATCAGCTGTCCCGTACATCTGGCTCGAGTAGGTTTGCAATTTTGGATGGAAGAGCCGACTTTTTTTTTGCGATTTCGATGTTGGTCCCATAGAGAAAGTTGTTCAGTTTGATGGTCAGATCTTCCCCTTAAAAAGGTGTCAGCATATTAAGAAGGACCCTATATAAACAGTCTCTAGATAGTTTTTAAATTTTTTTTTTTTAATTTGGTCGAAACTTCGAATATTTGGACCGCGCTCCAAGAACTATCCTCTTAACTGAATTTCTAATTCAGCATTTCTATTTCGTCTCGTCAATCTAAATTGTCAACTCTTAAAGAGGATTACTCGGCTACGTCTAAACTATAAACTCATTCTACTAAAGCCGTGTCTAAATCACTTATTAAACCGACAAGCGCCAGGTGATACTGAATAAGTAATGGCTCCTTAAGCGTGGGATCGATAGTGTGGAGGCACCTTAATAATAGTCCTCTATAAATAGGCTTTTGTTTTGATGACGTGTGTGACAACGTTTTTTTATTTGTGATGTGATGAGTTAGTTATATTGGCTGTAGGATTCCACTGCTGGGGAAAAGCTTCTTCTCACAAATAAGGGTGAGATGGAGTGGGCCATACACCACCACGTGGGCCCATTGGTGGAGGTAGGTTAGTAGTAGGTCGGCAAAAGCACTTCCCGGAACTTTCCGTTCAAGTCATCTCCTTTATGCGGCTATCTAGTATCAATGGGTTCAGTATGACCCCCTGATCACAAATATAATTATTATGAGTACATTACAAATATAATTATAGCATAGTACATTTTAACTACTTAGTTGAACAAATCATTCGAAAAAGTAAATAAAATCCACAATTCAGAGTTCACTTTAAAATGCTGTAGATCATAAATGACTGAATGGATTTTTGTAAAATATGTAGGTATATTAAGTGACTCGCGATATCCTTTATATTGCGTCAAAAAATAATTAACCAGAAATATCAAAAAATCGTTGTTCATCAATTTCAATAACAGTATCCGAATGATTCAACGAAATTTAATTTTACTTTGTATGGCCAACTTTATGACGTCACAGTTTCTACCCCCACATCTCCTCATCTCATATATTTGCGCTATAAAGGAGATGACTTGTGCCAAAACCTTATTTAAGCGACTTTTTGTAAGTGGTAAACTTGTCTGTCAGATAATTTTCAAGTTAGTTACACCGTCATTTAAGGGAAATATCCGTTAGCAACTGCTTAACGTTCCTTCAGAACCACGGATCATCCTACATTAATTAGATTATGAATTAAAAAAACAACGGGTTGCATTCCGGGAGCGCCGGCAGAAGTGAAAACTAAGAGGATCTTACGTCTTACGAATTGTCACGTGACGTCACGGTCCTGACGCGAGTTTAACATTTTTTACCCATCCCAAAAAGTGCACAACGCCGCTAAAGAAGTTTTCACTTCAAAAAATCATTTTTTGTAGTAATGCCCCCTCATACGTGGGCAGGGTAGTGAGGCCAGGACAGTGGGCAGAAAAGTTCGGAAGACAGTTGGCGTTTACATTTCGGGCAACAGTTCATACATAGGCACATATCGACTTGTGTTGTTATTATATAATATAGGTATTATCGCTTCTTAGCGATAAGACCGCCTTATTTTGTGCCTTTTTGTTTTTTTTTCTCTGTATTTTACTCTTATGTCTTGGTGTAAAATAAAGTATATTTGTTTGTTTGTTTGTTTGTTTGTTTGTATTTTGTTCAGTTCTATATAATATTATATCTATGTTATATACCTTAAAATTATCTTCTTAATTGCTCACATCCTTATTATGATGTTGTCCATCTATTATGTTCTAGTACTCTAGGAAAACCTATAATTGGCTTATGTTATATTTAGTTAATTTTAAGTACTATGTTTCAATATGGCTTTTGGTTTTCTCAATAAATAAACAAACAAAAAAATAGGTACGTAAACTCACGGTCATACTTAATCCCTTTTAGGGTGGTCAGAAACATGCCAACTTTATGTAATTATGTAAGTACACCTAAGTTTTCAAGATGGAATGAGGAGTAGGTACAGCTGTGATACTTATAGGTGGCTTAGGCTTTTGCCACAAATACACTTTTTTTAATGAAATTTATTTATGAAACTGTATCCCTTATTCTCCTCGTATGGCACGCACTGGAAGAAATGGAGTGGTCCATTCGGCCGTAATCATACGGCATAGTAACAATTAAGACATAATAAAAGTGTGAGTAGGTACCTAATTTGTACGTATGTATATATTCTTAGAAGTAGTACAATTCAAAACAACCTTACACAATTAGCCAGCCAACTAAACTGTAAAGAATCCATCTAATTTGTGTTCTTGCATGCGGTTGAATGTAGGTGAAAAGCGCCTACGGAAAAGAAATAGCTAATTTACATAAGTTTGTAATTGCTTTTAAGAACATGCAGGCAGTATTTTTCATTGATTGACGTTGGTGTGCCATGCATTTTTTCTTTTTGTATTTCAAAGACCTGTCGAGTGTGTGACAGAAAACCTACATTCACGACCGTAATACTTTTCGGAGAAGAAGAAGAATAGAATAGAAATCATTTATTTGCCAGGAGGTCAGAAACATTGCTCATTTGCAGATTTCTATTGTAGAAAAAGCCTCATTACGTTAATTTGCAGGCATACATGGTACGTCGTATGTACGCATTCGAATCTGGATCCTTCGTTATTGGTACTCCGCCTCCCCGCTAAGCACCAAAACACACTATCATCATTATATCAATTCAACAGATTACCTATACAGGTTGAAATTGATAATTATCATTTAGCATCCTTTTAAACTAGGAGTCTACCCATCAAACTGAACAACTTTTACTATGGGAGCAAACCTGAGCAAACCGATCGGAGCAAGAAAAAATCAGCTGTTGCATACTACATTTGAGTCGAGTAAGGCACTGCAGTATGGAACAGCTGATTTTTTTTGCTCTGATCGATTTGCTCCCATAGTAAAAGTTGTTCAGTTTGATGGGTAGACTCCTAGTTTAAAAGGATGCTAATGATATCAATTTCACCCTGTAGATCAGCTGCTATCGATTTTCTGCTGCTCGCAAAAGCATACCTAAAACAAAAATGCATCACAATTATAAATTATAAAGCGTCCTCCAAAACTGCAATTTATTTAACAATTTTTTATTAAAACTGTATAATTTATAATATTACCTACGTTATGCATTGCATCGTCTACCGCACGCAATTTATGGGCAATTTAGTTTATGTGTTGAATATTGTTAACTTTTGGTTTACTGACTGTAAAATTATGATAGTCAGTGAATTAAATTAAGCTCTTTTTACCGACTTCAAAAAGGGTGGTTCTCTGTTTGAGCCGTGCTGTTTGATGTATCTATAAAAAACGCTCGCCCGCTTTTCAAGAAAGATTAAAAAAAAGTTAGATCATATTTTCAATTAAACCAGTTGAAGTGAAAGCTATTAGGGTTCCGTACCCAAAGGGTGAAAACGGGACCCTATTACTAAGCCTACGTTGTCCGTCCGTCCGTCCTACCTATTTAGAGCTGTAACTTTTGAACCGTAATAGCTAGACCGTTGAAATTTTCACAGAATATGCGTTATTTTACGGCGGATTTATCTACACTAATATTATAAAGAGGAAAGATTTGTACCTATTTTTGTATGTTTGTATGTTTGTAATGAATAGGCTCAAAAAGTAATGGGCCGATTTAAAAGATTCTTTCACCATTAGAATTAGCTGCATTCACCCTGAGTAACATAGGCTATATTTATTGCTAGAAAAGATTAGACGTCCACCCGTGCGAAGCCGGGACGGGCCGCTAGTTAAATAATAAAAATGACAAAAAGTTACAAATTAAGGGGGGTCCTCATACTGGAAACTAGTTGTTATCAAAGTTTTTCCTTCTCGCTCTATCGTAAAAACGGTAATACAATACAAGCGTCAAACTTGATGTGATCATACACGCTACACTATAATAAAAAATAATAAAATCTGGCCAAGTGTAAGTCGGTCTCGGGCTCAAGAGAAATCAAAACATTTTTCTAAGTTCATATTACGAGTATGTTGTTGTGGTGGTGTTGTACGGACGGAACCCTCGGTGCTGATTTTTTTCGCGTTTCCTGAGGTAGGCTAGGCTGTCACTTACACCCTGCATACTTCATTTTTATTTGAGTAGTTTTTTTAATGTAGATTTTCTTTATTGATAAATTTTTATATTGTGATGCGGGCACCACTGAACGGTAAAAGTAGCCGTAAAGGTGGACTTCCGATGCCAGCGGCTGATGCGACTAACGCGCGCGTCTGACGCGAGGTTCTGTCAAATATGACAGAACCTCGCGTCAGACGCGCGCGGCCGACGACAGACCTCACTTCCGAGGTCAGCGACTGACGCGTGCCTATTGTGCAGAGTGTTATCACTTTAGGGTATTTTCCCCGAAATTTAGGGTATGTTCTTATGTTTTGGTGTTTTGTTTAAAAACACAAATAAAAAAAACAATACTTACATATTTTAATAAATAATATTTGACGCGCGCGTCAGTCGCTGGCATCGGAAGCGGCGCCATACGTTTTCATAGTAACTAGTATGGCCGCATCGGCCGTCGGCCGCGAGCCGCGCGTCGGCCGCTAGCATCGGAAGTCCACCTTAAGTGTTACAGAAGCTTAAGGTGATTACATAGTCTAAAAAACAAGGTCTTCTATTCCCAGAGTGACGCAAGCCTACATCACAAAAAAATGGCCGCTAAACATGGTAAAAGGGTATGATGACGTAGGCTTGTGTCAGTGACGTGGTCAGTCACGAGATCGGAAGAGAATACCAGGCGCAGTATATTATTGTACCATGGGTTTATAAGAACATTCTAACATGATTTTAAGGTTAATTTTAAATTGGTTGATTACATAAAGTAGGTATAACTAAGCCAAAGCTAATAGCTATCAGCTATGAAATCATTCATCTTGCCATGTATTTCAATTAGCAACCAAAGTACCAGGCTCGCATAGCCTCCCCGAAGCTCGTAGATAACTCGTCCCCATAGTAACATGTATCTTCAAGCCGTTTCCACGTACACTCGAAAGTTATAGCCGGGTTACTCGATTTAGCTCCACCTGACGTTTTTATTAGGGTTGGAAAAATATATCGATAGTTTAGAAGTTCAATCAAAACTAGATTGGTGGGTGGTTGTTAGTTTATTATTCATCCTATACAGGATGTAAATTAAATGCGTTATACACCACTCTTTTTAAATTACTAACATAACTTTAAGGGTGTATTCAGACCATGAATCTAAACAACTTTCCCTAAGGAATGTGGGTCGAAAAACGAGGATCTTTGAAGTGAAACACTTTTTATGTGAGGGCCCACAACCTTTTCGTGTAACGGAAGTTCAAAATTTAAATTTGAGCTGCGGATGTTCTTTTCTTTACTTGTATTCCGCTTCCTGAAGTTTAATGACAACCGCTTCCGGGAATGTAAAGACAACTTGATTTTAAATTGAAATTCCATCTTTCAATACGTACCTTAGCGAAAAAAAATCGTCTATGACGGTTTCAAATTCGATCTTTCAAAACTTCAAAACAGGGCTGCCAGATTGGGGGTTTTCCCGCGATTTTGGGGAAAACTTTGGTCTTTTGGGGAAAAGAAATTGTTGGGGAAATTGACGGGGAAAAAATTCAAAGCGGGGAATTTTAGGGTTTTTGAAGTGAACATTTTTATGGGAGGGCTTTGAAATTCGGATCGGCAACCTTTTCATGTGACGGAAGTTCGAAATTTAATTTTGACAGCTGTGGAAGTTTCCCTTCTATCGTATGTCTTTACGACAGGCTACTTTTTTGGACTTTCCATAGAAAACAAGGTCCAAAAAAAATTCTAATTTTCAATGAGAAATGAGTTGTTTAGATTCATGGTCTGATCTGAAAACACCATTAAAGTTATGGATAGCTACTCAACCAAAATGTATGAAACAGCAGATTTTTCCCATATTAAAAGTTACCTGCTATGTTTGAGTAGGTATATAACGAATTTAAGTTTACATATCTATCTGTATACGTCCTACTGCAGGGTACCGATCTACCCACAAGGTATTTATAGGCGTTAGTCCACCTCCACCAAGCGTGCCGTGACCAATACCATTTAATAGACTGTACATTGTACGCATCAGAATTTCAACTTCAGCGTATGCAGGTTTCCTCACGATGTTTTCCTTCACCGTTTGAGAGTAGTCGGGGTATGAGTTTTTCCATCTTATGTATATTCCGTGCTTATGTACGTAAAAGTCGGACAATATTGTGTTTCTTTGTTTTGAAAAATGGAAAAGTCGTAACTCTAGATCCGACCTAGTTCGTCCAAATTTTTAATTTCATCGATACTATTACCTACAACACCCCCTATCCCGGTCCTATTGACCCTGTGACGTATGAGATCCTGGTACCGGATTAGCTCTTTTTTCCACTCCATGCCGAAATTGAAAGTGAACCCTTCTAATTTAATAGTCTTCAGGGTCATGTCCTTTTCAAACAATTTATATACACAAACAGAAAAGTGCCTCAAATTCTTTAGTGCTCGAACAGCAGTCGGCAATGACGGTTAATGAACATTTTCACATCTTTATGACTATGACTATAAGGTTTGGCAATATTCATAGATTTTCGTTATCGACTATTATCTAACTTACATTTAATACAGAGTCCTTCTTAATACGCGGATGTTTTTAATCTGACAAGCTCTGCAGGTGTAAAGATTCACTTTCAACCCACCTGGGTTTGAGTTTTAAGGGATTATACGACTACCAAACAACTGCCTAAGGAACCAACATCGCGAAATTGTAAAAAAACATAGGTTATAATCAAAATAGCCATTGATGTTTTCGTCATTTTCTGTGAACAACACTATTTTTTTTAATGTTGGGTCTTAAGTGAAAGTTGGGCTGACGTAACCTCAGGGTTAAAAGCTCAAATTAAAATAAAATAAAACAGAATTAAAAAAAAATTGAAAGTTGTTCATTTTGATTGTCTGAAGCACCCTCTTATGATTTGTGTTGCATTTTAGTTTACACCCTGTGTATGAAAGCATTTTATAAAGAATTTTGTTTGAGGGCCTAAATTACGTTCACTGGCCTAAAATTACGTACGTGCTTATTAAAAGGGCATTTTTTGAAATCCTGCTTATTTTTCATAAAAAGCTTTTTTTTTTTGCTGAAATTTTTGTTCCTATTTATTGTTGTCACCTTTATCATATTTTACGTCCCTTTAAGGCGGTGACTCATCCTAATGTTTTCCAGCACACATTACACAAAAACATAAAACAAAAATGGCGTCGTCCCATACAATTTAATTTAAAAAAAAGATGGCGGACGACCAAAAGTGAAGCTATGTTTTGTTTTCTTCATAATAAACATTAGCAGGAGTCACGCCCTAATGTACACACGGCGACACGCAAAACCAATATAAGCTGGCCGCGCGACGTTATACATTACTCTACCTACGCGCGGCCAGCTTATTTTGGTTTTCCGTAGCTTGATGTGTCGCCGTGTGTACATAACATGCTTCACATCATTGTAGGGTTTTTAGGGGATGAAAAGGCCATAAAACTAAACAACGTTGTCTAACATCGAACTAGCAAAGAAAAAAATGTTTATGTGATTTATTCCACTTCAGCAGTTTCATAGAAAATTGCAATCTCTCGACCCAAATGTAAGTACATAAAATATACAATACAATACAATACAATGAATTTTACTATAAAATATTGTTTACTTAGATTTTTATCATTATTATCAAGGTCTATAAAGCGTACAATTTTGAATAAAATATAAGAAAAATGTACTTTGACATAGCCATATCTTAAATAAGTGCCCTATAAAAGTTTTGCAATAAATTTTCATATAACGAATTTTTGCTTTGTTTTTGCAACAGTGTTTGAATTTATGCGTTAGCTTTTATTATTATGCTAATTTTAAAATCACTATAAATTAGGTACTAGGATTATTGTAAAGTGGCGGACCACAGATTCCTATCTTCGATTTGTTACCTAAAATGTAGTAATTTGTCTACAGGGTGAAATTGATATCATTAGCATCCTTTTAGACTAAGAGTCTACCCATCAAACTGATCAACTTTTACTATTGGAGCAAACCGATCGGAGAAAAAAGAAATCAGCTGTTGCATACATTTGAGTCGAGGTAGGCATTGCAGTTTAGAATGGAACAACTGATTATACCTACAGGATGTAAACTTAAATACGTCTACATACTTTAGGGGATGCTTTAGATTCTAAAGCTCAATGGCCTAAAGTTTAGACCATCAAACTGCACAACTTTTACTATGCGACCAATATTAAAATTGCGGAAAAAAAGGTTGTTGCATACAAAATGTATGGAACAGCAGATTTTGTTTTCGCGATTTAGATGTTAAGTCCGTAGTAAAAGTTGTTCAGTTTGTTGGTCTGATTCTTGTTGAAATTCAAACCTTTAAAATAATAGTCATACGGGTCAAACAGAGCACCTGCCTTTTATTAAAGTCGGTTAAATATACGATTAATTTAAGTACTTTGACACGCCCTAAATAAAAGTTTTCTAATAAATTTTCATTCTGAGAACTTTAACTTCGAAGACGTTCTTCTCATGTTTTTCGCTGGGACATGACTTAAATTTAAAATGACGGATGGCTCTGCGACTATACAAACCAATTACGTTTATCTTTTCATTTAAACTTTTATCTTTTTCAGGTTCTTTTTTGCTTTTGAAACTTAATACCATTAGCTTTTTGTAGAAGTTCTTAATTTGACATGGTTTTTAAAAGTTAAGGTTTTAAGGTGACTTCATATAAAACGAAATAGTACTTGCAAAAATTGTATTATAAAACTACTAGTTTACCTACATTGCTTGGCATTTTGTCAGCAACTTCGTCCGGTTTCAAAAAACATCAACACCCTGTTGCAATCGTTTAGAAGTTGATTTTCGCAGTAGTTTTTAGGGTTCCGTACCCAAAGGGTGAAATATTCATAAGCCTACATCGTAGGCCCTACGCTACGCCATAGTAAAAATTACTATGCCTACTATTTAGGGCTATAATTTTTGAACCGTAATAGCTAAAAAAGTTGAAATTTTCACAGAATGTGCGTTATTATGGCAGATTAATTTAATTTAGGGAATAAAAATTTAAAAAATTAAATTAAGGTGCATCCTCATACAAGAAACTAGTTCTTATCCAAAGTTTTTTCTTCTCGCTCTATCGAAAAAACGGTAACACATACAAGCGTCAAACTTGGTGTGATTATTGGCTATGTGCACGAAACTAGCGCCACACTAGCGCGGCGTAGCGCATGAACTATGTCGGCCAGCCATTAATTATCTTTATTATTATTAGTACTGTAAAGGACTGTGTTTGTTCGAGGATTCTGCCAAAACTACTGGACCGATTTTGATAAAACTTTTTATATTTAAAAGCTTATTATTATAAGTTATTCGAATACATGCAGCATTGATTGAAGAAGCATCCATAGATTCTACCTTAAATTTGGCTAAATAAACGAACTTACCATCAACTCTCTATACTTTCCTCTATATCTGTCTCTTTCACTCTGCTAGATTGGCGCCTCGAATCTGACAAGGCGCGCTCATTTGACGTTTACTTCATAGCGTTTATAGATTTTGCCGCCGAAGCTTGCAAAATTTTTTCTTAACTTTAAAACTTGTTTAAAACAGTGAAATTGCAATGTTTTACTGTGTAAATTACACGGAAAGGTTGTTTTGTGAGTGTTCTGTGCGTGTTTTGTCAAAGAGGTGCCCTTACGGTGTGCAGAAAATAAGTAGAAGCACTAATGAACGTCACCTCTTTAGTGCCGCTGCTTTGGATAAAGAGCGGCCTCTTCGAAGGGTCTTTTGACGCTCTTAACCCTACAGGACAGGGGTGAGTTACCTCTACACCTTTAAATCAAGTGGAGGATGGCTTCTTTAATTGCTTCCCAACAATTTTATGATTCATATCTGTGCTGACACCTTAGCCAAGTTAACTACCTATTTTTCAGGATCTAGTAGGTATGATCCTTTGTATTTCGGCTATTTATGGCTAAACAGAACACTCAGAACATGTATACTATTGTTCCTAGGAACAAACAACAGATTTGATATCTGAACCAATATTTAGTGAGTGACTCTGTGACACCTATAATCTTAAGCTCACCTATACTAGGTGATTTACGTTCTAATATTGATCAAAAGAATGTTATACCCACCCCCTGAAAGAAGAGAAAGTGGTCAAGCAGTGGTTTTGTGAAAAGTGTCGCTGCAGTTTTTGCAGTTGTGTTGCGTACCAACAAAATATCGATGTGGTTGCGTTGTCACCAGTAATTGCGAGGTGTTTACTTCGTGTGCAGACAGACAGATTGACTCTGGCACAGGTGTGTGCGCACTGTCGTTATGTTAATGCAACGTTGTGTCTGCAATGTGGCCAGCCGCTACCTAGTGTGCGGTGTCGCTGGTGGTGGTGTTGTGGTTGTGATGTGGTCGATATAACCCATGTGGTCAGTAATGATACCAGAATGTGGTACCGTGTAAATTCTACAGTTCATTTTCAATACAAAATATGTGCCCGCTCACGTGATGTGGTTGCGGTATGTGTGAAACAACCCTTAGACAACCCCATTGAGCATTGAACACTTTTTCAGCCGAGTGGCATTCTACCTGTTACATTTTAAATCATTAAGTGTCTCTAGTCAATTAAAGTGCGTTATACCTTATAAGTCTTATTACATACACACTTACAGTTAGAAACAAATAGGTTTACCAAAGTTCCCCGGAATGGGGGGTGAAATATCACCCATATTTGCAATGTTAGACATACCTGTAGAAAATATACATTAAAGATTAAAAGGAGTTTGACATAAAACAGATCAACTTATGTAGGTATAAATATGATCACAAACCTATGCCACCTTCCTTTGCAAGAATTTTATGTGTCAAAGATGGTTAAAAACTTAAAGAAGAAAACTAGATGTGCCTACCGAATTTGTTTCCCTTTTTTCAAGATGTTCTTGATAAGGAGTACGGAAGGACAAAATCTTTTTTAATTGCTGTCTTATAATTATGATTGGGTACTGCAGCCAGCCTTCCTTTTAGGCCCTCTGGTCTTTTGCAGTTTTATCGTATTAGACTCAAAGAGTTCCTTTGGCCCACAGTGATTGGATGTCTTGATTTATGTAGACATTTTCTTCCTGGTCACACAACCATACTGAGTTTAAGTTAACAATACTGGCATATCAATACTAGGCTGCGCTTGCACTTAGTCTGGACCTGTAGTATTTGAACCATTTTGTATTGTATAACAATACCATGAGCTACAATAGCATGCGCTAGTTATCTACAGATAATAGAACCTAGTGCTAGTTAGCTCTCCTAGGCTTTGCCAATATAACCAGATAGCGATTATTGCAATGTCAACAGTATCAGTTCTCTGTCCCTGTGCAGCAGGAATTTTCCTGATGGCGGAAGGCCATTATACCACAGTTCGGTGGTTCTGCACATAAGGTGAAGCACATTTGAATCAGACACATCGGATGTGGTCTGGGGTGCTCACTTCAGGTACAAATATGTATCAAATCTTGTTCTGGTACTTTTTGCCCCCAACCTCGGAGGTCATAGACAGAACGTGGGGTTCATGCATGGCATTACCGACTGATTATCTAACGCAGTGCTTTTGCGCCCGTCAACGCCCACGACCTCGGAGGTCGAATATAGATCATAGGGCATATACAATAGCTTTACTGACTGTCCATCTAGAACCCAGTGCCGGAATGGCACTCGTCGCACCTGGCCGCGGAGGTCGTACATAACATGGTGCATGTGCAATGGCATTACCATTATCATTACCGACCAGTTATCTAGGATGCAGTGCCTGAAGGGTGCTCGTCGCTGCCCTCGACCGCGGAGGTCGAATATAGAATTACTATATGTGGATGCTTGTAAATGGCAAATGACATGTTATTGAATACATTATTTTGTAAAAGAGGCTGTTAGCACCCCGAATATTATAAAATAAAATAAAATAAAAAATAAAATAGATAATAGGGCATATACAATACTTGGCATTACCAACCTCTTATATAGAACCCAGTGCCGGAATGGCACTCGTCGCCCCCGGCCTCGGAGGTCGCATTCAGTACATGGGGCATACCCAGTGGCATTACCAACCTCTTATTTAGAACCCAGTGCTGGAATAGCACTTGTCGCCCCCGGCCTCGGAGGTCGTATTCAGTACATGGGGCATACCCAGTGGCATTACCAACCTCTTATCTATAACCCAGTGCCGGAATGGCACTCGTCGCCCCCGGCCTCGGAGGTCGTATTCAGTACATGGGGCATACCCAGTGGCATTACCAACCTCTTATCTAGAACCCAGTGCTGGAATAGCACTTGTCGCCCCCGGCCTCGGAGGTCGCATTCAGTACATGGGGCATACCCAGTGGCATTACCAACCTCTTATCTATAACCCAGTGCCGGAATGGCACTCGTCGCCCCCGGCCTCGGAGGTCGCATTTAGTACATGGGGCATACCCAGTGGCATTAACGACCTCTTATCTAGAACCCAGTGCTGGAATAGCACTTGTCGCCCCCGGCCTCGGAGGTCGCATTCAGAACATGGGGCATATGGAGTAGCATTACCGACCTCTTATCTAGGATGCAGGGCCGGAATGGCACTCGTCGCCGCCCCCGGCCACGGAGGTCGAACATAGATCAGGGGCATATACATATCAGCATTGCTGACTGCCTTAGTAAGACCAACCGATTATCTAGAATCCATTACTGGATGGGATTGAACATCATTGCTCATCAGTTCATCACCCCCCCGGTCACGTAGACCGTTGACTTTGATTTAGTTGATTTGTTCACTTCTAGGAAAAGACAATCATAGATAGTTGTGAAGGTTGGGATTTCAGAGATGGTCCAACAATCTATTGCGAATATTGCGAGGCATTCATTTCACATTGGATCTTCGGGTTGGCATGGGCGCTCTCTCCCACCACTCAATATAGATCCACAATAACTGTACCACCTTCACTTCACATGGCACAATACATTTTGATAGTACCACAACTTGGACACACAAGTGTTGCCAACTGACAATTTACATTCTGTTCAGTTCTTGGGGTAAGGACTTGAGCAGGAGCCCACCACGGTTGGAGAAACTAAAACCCTTAGCGCTAAAAAAGGAGGGGGGAGGCTAATCAGGCAGTGCACTGACTGGTCATTAAACGAAAGGAACTCCTACTAAAGAGAATCGGTCTTAACAACCTGCGATAAGACATCGACCAGACACTACATTATAAAATAGGGTCTGAGTAACTGAGTAACTTCGTTTGGTTTAGATTCTAGAGCTCCATATGGGATATGTGGGCAGAATTTTATGGACATCTCAGACAATACTCTGCCATAGGTCAGTAGGTTTTACCTGCCGTGCAGCTGGACCATTATAAAATTACAAAATATCCTGTTAGCTAAATACCAGGAGAGAAGGATGCCAATATGTGACACTAGTTTAGTATTTGATTGGCTAGAAAATTAACCCAATGCAGATATTGATAGATCCGAGAGTACCAGGTAGAGTAGTGTAGTGGTGAGATAAACCTAATAATTATAAATAAATATAATAACCCAACTTCAGCTCCAGACACAGAAAATGTTAAAAATCCAGCTGACTAGCTAATGAGCAACAACATACTGTGGAGTCCTTATGCTCAGTACAACATGTAATGAAGCTTGGGTCAACGAGAAGAGTTGTTTTGAGAATGATGTAATTAATCTTTTTCTTATCTTATATCTAATAATATCTTATGTTATTAGACCAGCTATCAGAACTCAAAACGGTCCATGGAGAGAATCATGAAAAAAGCTTACTGGTAAATTTTATTTCGGAAATTGTATTGTTCTCAGATAAACAGTACCGTATAATACTGTTAAGAATGAGGACCTACTATTAAATAATTTTTCATACATCTACCTAATAAGTTCAGTGGTTTGAATTAACTGTAATGCTTGCTTGCCTATCGTGTCCACTTCAAATGTAATGTAACTGTAATGATCTCTGAGGATTGTTTCTGTATGATGGTTAAAATTATGCCTCAACAGGTGTAGAAATTTAATCTTAAATTGTTTTTCTCTTTCAACAGCAATCTGTTCATTTTAAATACCTAGTTACATTGAGTGAGATAACATTTAGTCATTATCAAGACTATTATGTTCTATTACTATTATGAAAGTTATTTTATGGTGTATTTTTCCTTTTTATACAGGACTTGTGTTAATGTACCCATTGTTGATGATTATGGCTTTATGACATACACATTTTCATTTATTTTCACATAGCGTTTGTACTCTTTCACCAGCAGATAGCAAACAGGTCTTCAATCAATGCTGCATGTATTCGAATAACTTATAATATAACTGTTTTGCATTACAACAAAACAGATATTATGAGTGAGAGAATACATGCAGCATTGCAGCAAGGTGCTTGCTGGTGATTGATGAAGACTATGAAGTAAACGTCAAATGAGCGCGCCTTGTCAGATTCGAGGCGCCAATCTAGCAGAGTGAAAGAGACAGATATAGAGGAAAGTATAGAGAGTTGATGGTAAGTTCGTTTATTTAGCCAAATTTAAGGTAGAATCTATGGATGCTTCTTCAATCAATGCTGCATGTATTCTCTCACTCATAATATCTGTTTTGTTGTAATGCAAAACAGTTATATTAGTGTTAAAAGCTAGCTTATATTTTATTCCGGTACGATGACTGGAGCGGATGCGGACGAAGCCCCGCACAAAATCTAATTTGTATCGGAATTCCCATACAAACTTTTACCTCAGTTTTAACACCTTTGGGGGTTTAAAATGCGACAAGCCTTTTAAGTGAGCATCTAGATGCCAATAGAAACTTCCATGCCAAATTTTAAGTTAGTAGTCTTGACAGTTTTGGAGATTTCGTGTTAAGTTAGTGTGCGGATTTGCATAGATTCAAGCAAATCTGACACAGCTTCACCGTCAGTAGTTCAAATTTCTGCCACAGCGTGCGCTGCGATCGACTTGACAGTTCCCAACACCCACTTCGCACATAGCCAATACAGAAAACTCTACAGTATAACAACGAATAATAAAAACCGGTCAAGTCTGAGTTGGTCTCGCGCTAAAGGTACCGGAAGAAACAAAACTTTAACCTTGAACTAATTGTATAAAATTCTTGTTCCTTGACTCAATATAAAATAAAATAAGGAGAGTTTTGTATGATTATGTTACGGCTAAAAGCCGAAGTGCGGCTCCACCTAGTTTTAGCTGGCTGTAACTAAAAACTAACCTAACCTAACCTATAGGTACTGGCTGGACCTAGTTGTAGCCGGTTCAAACTAGGTGTAATTGCACTTTGGTTTTTAGCCTGAAACTGTTCATGCATAATCTGTAGGTAATTAAGCAACTTACGTTTATAAATTATTCCTTCCGAAGCACTCCGATCCGAGCCACTCGAGATATGAAATTTCATTAAAACTGTTACCCATCCAAAGCATGACCGGTAGGATAATTTCAGTCTGATAAGTTTTTTTTTTTTTGGAGGGCTGAGCAGCTTTCCCGGCAGCCAGGTGGGTTGACGATATCTGGAAAAATATTGGTAAGACCTGGATGCGACTGGCACGGGACCGAGAAGAATGGCAAAATAGGGAGGAGGCTTATGCCCTGCAGTGGGTGGATACGGGCTGAAAATGATGATGATGATGATAAAACTGTAACAGAAGTGTGAACAATGAAGATATTTACAAAAAAAAAATTACAACATGGTTTTTAGGCTTCCCTGATTCCAAATCACCATTTTTTGGATTTTTTGTCTATTTGTTTGTTTGTTTGTTTATTTGTTTGTTTGTTTGGTTGTTTGTTTGGTTGTTTGCTTGTTCGAGTATCACGCAAAAACTACTGAACCGATTTTGATGAAATTTTTTTATCCTCCGATACCTTATCATCTGACTTAAAATCTGGTATAAAATGTATGCGGACGAAGTCACGGGTAAAAGCTCGTTTTTAATAAAATAATTATGTTTTTCGTGGATGTTCTGAAGTTTCAGAATATCTCTGACTACCCCCTCGGGGAATATAGTCGTGAGCATATGCTTATGCTTATTATGTTTTTCGTTCAAACGAGTGACGTCACACGGCAACCTGTAAACTCCCCATTGGAAACAAAATAATATATGCACATTGTCGAATTTGACATTTGGTGCTACCGTTTCTGTTTCGAGCATAGAGTTAGAAAGAAAGAAAAGGCAGGTGATTTTTATTTTTTTTAAATTGAATAAAGTTTTTTCTGCAGTTCGAATGATTTTCTGGCGACCGCGTTTGCATTTAAAGGTTACAGATCAAAATTAATTTAATTTAATTAATATTGATAAACTCGATGAATAACGAAATCAATGAAAGCAGTTTCTTAAAATTATGTCTTTATATCCGCTAAAAATATAAAATAATAACAAAAAAAAATTTACAGGTAGGTA
Organism: Agonopterix subpropinquella; assembly: GCA_922987775.1. NCBI lineage: Eukaryota > Metazoa > Arthropoda > Insecta > Lepidoptera > Depressariidae > Agonopterix > Agonopterix subpropinquella. Next base: position 14,017,585 of record OV277694.1, on the reverse strand, counting down.
CCGTATACTTTGTCAATACCACTATGCCTATGAGTGCCTATACATTACCTGTCCCTGATTCCAAATCACCAATTTTTTGGATTTTTTGTCTGTCTGTTTGTTTGTTTGTTTCAACAAAAACATGCATTTTCTAAGCTAGAGATTCATATTTTTAATAAAATTTAGTCGAACTAGATTTTTTTGTGCACTTAGGTGCATAGAGCATTCAGAAATATTTGATACGGATTCAATACCAGGAACCCAAAGTTTTCAAAAGCCCTCAAAGTAACGCCGAGACATCCCCCGTCAACTTTTTACCAGTTTCAACGAGTTAGTAACATTAAGTAGCCGAAAAGGGACTTAAAACTTTACGGTTAAAGTTGTTTTTAGGTTTCTTACGTGATGTACAATTTGCGTGACGTCTGCATTATTTACTTGTTACATTCCACATAATGATGACCCCGGACGAAACTCTTGTGTCAACGGAATTAGTGTGGAAATGGATAGAATTGCGTGACCTAGAAATTAACGTAGGTTTTACGACGGCCTCCATGGAGGCCATTGTAGGTACACCTCTTGTCTACTTATGTGTTTTTAGTTGAAATTTTTATGAGCTTTATTCCACCACATGTTTTAGTTTCCACCACATGTTTTAGTTTGCTGTAAAAACTTAGGTAATTTATATGACTATAGCGCGCGTGGTACGCGCAGACCACTGACTTGAAATATCTACTCATAAATATCATAACTTTTAATTGAACGAACCGATTGTGATGACAAAAATCCTAAACTAAACACTACGCTTTTGTGAAAATCCCATTCAAATCGGTTAAGTAGTTTTTAAGTGATGCATGCATAAACAAACAGATTATAAACAGACAAGCAGTTATCCTAAACGCCCCTAACATTAATATTTTTGCAAATAATTATGATCAATGTATACATCGACGAAAAGTTTACAATTTTATTATTATGTATTAGATAATACATAGAAGATATCTTGAAATGTCATTCAAATTATGTGTATGGTGGCAATAAAGATTAAGTAGGTAGTCACCAAATATCTTTAAATGTACAACGTCAAGCATTTAATTGTTATTTAAACTAGACATCCGCAAAATCATCAACACTAAGGATGTCCGCCACAATTTAAAAAATTATAATAATTATATTTTAACAGAAACATTTTCTTCATGTTAAACTTCTTTAAAATGTCATGCATACTTACATAAATTATTGCATTTCACTGTGCAAAGTGTACTTCGAACCTTAGATCAATCGAACTTGATAAAAAAAGAAACTCATTATTTTGTCATTAAACCGTCATTACGATATTCATTAAATGAAAATGTGATGGAACTACTGTCTTCCAGATTCAGGTCTACCTTTCTTGGAAGCCAGGGCCATATCATTTCTAATGATACCTTTTTTTCCAATGCCTCATCTATGCAACAGCCTAAACGATTCATGACTACAAAACAGTTTGCGTAAAACGCTATAATAATAATTCAGTTAAGAACATAACAATTACTGGTACACTACTAAGGCAACATAACCGAGGCGCTATCAGATCTTCGTTCCGGAACAGACCGGAACTATAAGAGAAACGCTTCCGGTCTATTCCGGCGTGTACAAGGCGAACATAAAACATTAGAACCTATCTTATATCTCGTGCTGTCAGAGACAGCCCCGAAACTTACCCTGAAATTATTATAATTTTAACTTCTGTAATGCAAAGATGAGAATTGATGAATGAATGGAATACTAGTGGAATTGTTATACTTTTTACCGAAAGTTTTGTACCTATATTTTCAGCCGATTTGTTTCTTCAGAGAAATTAACAGGCTGACTCAGAAGTGAGTCAACAAGAAAGAAAAGAATAGAAGCCAGAATTTTAGGATTAGAATAGAATATTTACCTTTCTTGTAATCTTGTAAGAATGAGAGAACTTTCTAGCAGTCTATAGTTTACAATACATAAGTAGATACATATCACAAGTCTTACTACCATAATCGGGTAAATAAAGTCATCTAAGTACAAAGCATTCCCAGCATAGCCTCTAGCAATGCAGACTGACTTATATACGACTCTTGGTACAAATTTTGCGGGTACCAGACAACCATAAAACATAAGAACTTATCTCGTTCTGTCAAGTGACACGTCCTTCAACTAAGTTCGGGCAAAAACTTTGGCTTTCTCTTGCATTAGGATTTGGCGATACATCGATGTTAGGTCTCTAGAGAAATAATCGAGAGAAAAGGTTAGTGAAATCGATAATGTATAGAGTCTGGTTCTCGTAAGTGCAAAATTTAACATCAGGAGTGAGATTGGGGATTTGGGATTATCGGTTTGTTATTAACTAAGTTTGATTAGTAATTTAGTAGTTTGTGGAAGTTTATTTACATGTCAAATTAGTGAGCAATAAATTTAACAAAGTTATACTGGACAGCAAGCAATACCGTTCAAATACAATAGAAATCACGTTTCAGGCTAAGTAATTCAATCTATTTCTTTTTTAGGGTTCCGTACCCAAAGGGTAAAAACAGGACCCTATTACTAAGCCTACGTTGTCCGTCCGTCCGTCTGTCCGTCTGTCCGTCTGTCCGTCTGTCCGTCTGTCCGTCTGTCCGTCTGTCCGTCTGTCCGTCTGTCCGTCCGTCCGTCCGTCCGTCCGTCCGTCCGTCCGTCTGTCCTACCTATTTAGGGCTCTAACTTTTGAACCGTAATAGCTAGACAGTTGAAATTTTCTCAGATTATGAGTTATTACGGCGGATTTGTTGACAAATAATAAAAATGACAAAAAGTTAAAAATTAAGGGGGGGTTTTCGACAAGAAACTAGTTTTTATCAACGTTTTTTCTTCACGCTCTATCGTAAAAACGGTAATACATACAAGCGTCAAACTTAGTGTGATTATAGAGCAAACTCTACAAAATAACAACAAATACAAAAAACCGGCCAAGTGAGAGTCGGTCTTGCGCTAAAGGTCCCGGACAAAAAAAGTTTTTTTTTTCTAAGTTAATAATGTTGTGTTCTGTGGTGGTGTGGTACGGAGCCCTCGGTGCGCGCGTAGCCCGACTCGCACTTGACCGGTTTTATTTTTAAACACGAATAAAAAAGATTACACTTGACTTTAGCTTCTTACTGTTCCACTTTTTGTCACCCATTTATTCCTTTATTTCGATATTCTGTTTCTAATTTTACATCTTAAAATTTTCGTACCATATTTTATTTAATAATTTTTTTATTAACATCGTTATATATATCACATTAAATTCATCAGATACACACACACACACACACTGTCTCATTTGAGGTGATTTGTTAGAGGTAAAGGGGCTGCTATACTTACTGCTATCTTTCTCATTTCTATAACTGCAATTTTCTACGGTTGTTTTATTACTGAGTTAATCAATTATCAACCCTTTATTTAATCCCTTAAATAAAAGTTTTTTATTAAAAGGGTAGGTAGGCGATGTATTTGCTTCAACCCACGAGCCTTCTAAAGCATTAATTTATCGTTCACGGCTGAATGATTACGAATTGATGGAGCAGGACCAATGTGGTGTTTTATGTAACTTGGCTATCAGATTGGTATTGATGTGATATTTGATATTTATTGGCAAAAGTGATTGTTCGTCTTTGATAAGAAATTGATTGTGATCGGAAAAATTCTATGATTGAGTGTATTTTAGTATCGATTTACCTATTTTTGAAATCAACAGGAAATATATTTACTATCAGTTTAAAATAACAATGTGCATGACCTCGCCTGCAAATGTGACGTCCCTCAATCACACGAACTTCACTCGAGTCATTCAAATGATTATTTCCTTTACATAGAGTCTATATTCCTTTACAACAGAGTTAAGTTATCGAACGGCCCTTCCAGGTCATGCACATTGTTATTTTAAACTGATAGTATACAGGGTGTTAGGGTAAACAGTTGCATTATTTTTAGGGGCGATTGTATCCATGATACTGAACAACATTCCCAAAGAAACCTATAGGAAATTCGGACTCATTCGAATTCATTATGTTTTGGACTTCCCATACTAAATGCAATCAGCTGATCGAACTTTTGTATGAAAAGTCGAAATATTTTTTTTGCGAATTTTCTATAGGTTTCTTAGGGAAAGTTGTTCAGTATGATGGATACAATTACCCCTTAAAGTAATGCAACTGTTTACCCTATCACCCTGTATTATTGTTAGTAGAATATGAGGGTAAATTCACAACAAGCTATAACATAATTTTCACCCCCCCGGACGGAAAGCGTCAACTTTCGTCCCGCTGCGCTAAACGAAGTTGCCGCTTTCCACCTCTGTCGGGGAGCAAAATAGTGTACTAACCTCGGGCAGTAAATAAGAAAGCCGCAGATCACATGTTTGTTGGACCTTTCTTACTTTCCTGCCCTCGGTATGTAATCTACTATTGCACATCTGTACGACGGATCAAATACAGAGACTTACCTAATAAAATGAAATCAAATGAAGTGTTTTATTTGCATAAATCATAGACATGAACTCTAGCGATAGACAAGCACGTTCAAACAAACAAGTTGTTCCAAAACTCTTTGGGAACATTAGTGCCATCTAGTTTACATAAAACAGAAACTACTATTATTTGGTCAAAGAGCATCACCGGCCAAGACAGATGCGACAGTTCATATTTATGTTGGGTATTATACCTACTATCTGGGCATCCTCGACTACTTACGTGCAGACCACTGAAATACGTACCTGAAATTTTAGAATTAGATACTTACTCATAACTTTTGATTGTGTGAACTGTGAACAGATTACTACGAAACAAACATTAAGATAATCAGTTAAAAAAGATACACAAATTAAATAATACTATGCGAATGAAAAGAAAAGTAAGGAGACCACGGAGATGTAAATCTCGTTGCTAATCGCCACCCGGCACAGTGGATCCGTTCTGAAAAAAGACGTACTTAGGACCTAAAGTCGGAATTTCGTGCTGATTTTTTTTAAAGAAGAGATAATAACTATCCTAGTAACTTTTATTCTTTCAGTAAAATCTATGGGATGCATGGTTTATGAGAAAAAAAATTATACATTTTTTTTTGTATGGAGAAGAACACCTTTTATTTTATTTCTTGACTTGGTTCAATTTGGGACGGGATTGGCTTACGTTTTATGAAAGACCAAATAATACTGGACCCAAAAAAAAATATAACTAGTGCAGTCACTTGCAGCGAAGCGAGAAATTAAGTGTCAAAAATTTCATTTTTTATTCGCATATTTTGCATAGAGTGCACGTTTTTGCCAAACTTTTTGTATATTTCCGTGTACCTGCTGCTAAACAAAAAAATTTTATGTCATTTTTAGGCAGAAATAATCAAGATGACAGGTACTTTTTTTTTTTACTTTACCTATTTCATTTTTGTGGAGAAATAGATTAAGATGGGTGACCAATCCTGCCATCGGAAATTGAAACACATAGTCCTTCCTTTCACATTCAAGTGACAGGATAAGATGAATACCTAATTTGGGTATATTAATAGCACAATGAATAATTTATAGTCATTCTTCTCCTGTCACTTGACTGTGAAAGGAAGAACTATGTGTTTCAATTTGCGATGGCAGGATTGGTTACCCATCTTAATCTATTTCTCCTTGACCGATAGTAGTCCCTTTTCTTTAATTACAAAAATGAAATCGGTAAAGTAAAAAAAAAAGTACCTGTCATCTTGATTATTTCTGCCTAAAAATGACATTAAAATTTTTAATTTAGCAGCAGGTACACGAAAATATACAAAAAATTTGGCAAAAACGTGCACTCTTTGCAAAATATGCGAAAACAAAATGAAATTTTTGACACTTAATTTCTCGCTTCGCTGCAAGTGACTGTACTAGTTATATACTTTTTTGGGTCCAGTATTATTTGGTCTTTCATAAAACGTAAGCCAATCCCGTCCCAAATTGAACCAAGTCAAGAAATAAAATAAAAGGTGTTCTTCTCCATACAAAAATATTTTTTTTTTTCTCATAAACCATGCATCCCATAGATTTTACTGAAAGAATAAAAGTTACTAGGATAGTTATTATCTCTTCTTTAAAAAAAAATCTGCACGAAACTCCGACTTCAGGTCCTAAGTCCGTCTTTTTTTCAGAACGGATCCACTGTGCCCGGTCGCGATCAATGAGAATTTAAAACGCTAAGTCGCGATGATGACTTTAGCTGTCAATAAATCTTTTTCATCTCGAGGTAAAAGGTAAATCAAATAATTGTTTTCGCATAAATTTTTTTCCCATGAACAAGTATAAAAATATGATCTCAAGTATGAACGATGTTAGCGTCATTTTCAATTTCAATCCTCGTCTGGCACCCGCCTTAAGTTCATTATATTGTGCATGTATTGTGCCTATTTTGTGCCCTCTGATTTAAGTCTCTTGATTCATCTATGATCATTAATACCCATCTCTTTTCCTTAAATGTCGCTTTTTGGGTGCCGAAACGAGACAAAAATTAATGGACTTACCCAATCTTGAGGAAATTAATAGACTTACCTATTTTCTAAAATTTTAATTTATAATTACATATCCTTATAATTTTACATACTTACCTTATATTCGAATAAAAGTATCCCGTAAAACAACTTTCAGGCGGTTTTTATAGTGATAACTAATTTAAATACATCAATATAAAATTAAAATTATTATTGAAAAAAATGACAGATGGGTATTCAGATTGGTTTGTCATTCCCATTAGCATAGAGTAAACTAACATCAATGCGGTTTTAACACCGCATTGCAGAGTAACATGCAGTTCCTACTCAACACCGTATCTAGTACTGGTACAGTACATTGATATCGTTGGCATAAATACAATTTCAGAAAGTTGTTCAATAATGCTGAACAACTTTCTGAAACTGTATGATGCAAATAAAACACTTCATTTCATTTGTCTACTGAATTACACGGGTTAAAAGCTAAATAAGCAATTATAGTCGCTGTAGTTAAAATCGGCTATGAGAATCATCATCAGGGTTTAAAAAGAGGAGATTGCAAAATCTTTCGCTTGGCCGTTGGGCCGAAATGTCTTCATCAAAGAGACAGTGGAAAAATTAACATTCTGTGTATCGAAGTGATATACTAAACAACACTTCTGTACTGTTGTTTTCTTTATTTGTATCTCTAGTGTACAATAAAGTGATTTTAGGTTCGGACGATATTCCTATTTCGTCCCATTGTTGGGCAAAGATCTCCCCCAAGCTTTTCCAGCCTTCTCTATCCCGTGCCATCATTTTCCATTCTGCTTCGTCGGTCGCCACGCCATTTTTTTCTTGGTCTGCCCGGGCCCCGGCTTCCATCGTCAGGCTCCCATTTTGGATCGTAATAAATATTTATAAACTACACGTTCGCTTTAAGATTGTACTTAGTAATTTCAATCTTACCTTTTCAGAGAAAATCATCTTTGTAGATACATCTTCATTTTAATATTGAGTGTTTCAAATGTCACGTTTCACAGTAATTTATTCAGGTCGTTGATTATTCAGTCATTTCTGACTCTTGTTTTATAAATTAGTTATTAAATGTGGACGGAGCATAATGCGGAATATCTCATTAAAATGTTATAAGGTCTTAAATAAAGGCTACGCCTGTCCTCTGAAGCTTAACTTTTTCTTCAGAAAATGAGTTTCTCAAGTCACAAGTCGCCTTAAGTGTTTCAAAGTTTCACTTTAGCAGCATAGCCCAGTCATTTTACGGTTTGAGCCGGGACTAACTAATAATTGATATTTTTTTCGGTACAGTATTTAAGAGCCAATTTAAGCTTAGAAACGTACCAAAATTTAACAAAAGATTATGTCAGCAATAGCTCAAAATGTTAAATTTAGCATTTATCTCGTTCTAAAAAAACGAATACTTAGCAAATTTTTTTTACACGTTTTCACCTTTGTACATAAATACTATTTTCTATTAAATACCTCATTTTTTAAATTTCAATGCCTATTTTATTGCTCAAAATTAATTTAAGTATGTATACATATTTTTTTTTTTTTTTTAATGAAAAGTTTTTATTATAAAGAAAATGTCACAATAAATCTAAAACATCCTAAAACTAAAATATCAATATTATACATATTGTTAAATCTAATGAGCGCAATTTAAATGAGTACATTGTATTAATACTATTAATTTAAAAGCTTTCTGGGACATACAATTTTGATTTTAAGAATAGTCTTACGCTAGTAATATATAAATCTATGCTACGCAACCTAGAAATCAAAATTGTTTTTTGGTGGTTTTTGTAAAATATTCTGACAGGCTGTAGGGTTTGCTAAATAAGTACACATTTACTGTTGCTCACTAGGCAGGTAGTATATGCGGAGCGCGCACGTCCGCACCCGACAAAGGCTGGCAGGCAACTGCCCCCACTACGCGTTCGCACAGACACTACATCCCTTCTTTATTTTAATTTAATTTAAGATGTATTTTGTAACAGTACACTTAATATAAAAACTATAAGCAATACAGGTACATATGAATATAATAATTATTATAAAGTCAGTAGTACTACAGCTTGCATTTATTTTATATTTTCTTAATATTTTATATATTTCTATATGAATCTACCACCGCTTCGGAAGGTGCTTCGCTTGGGAGAAGAAACGGCGCAAGAAACTCCACTATGCACATCGCTATAACATAACAATATAATGTGTTATGATTGATAATCTTTGATTATTAAAGGTTACGTTTCTTACTGCTTAATTTCATTTCATTAATAGTTAATAAAAGCTTTCCAGTACCCATAGTACTCTGTGCCAATACTGAGCCCAGTAGGCATTTACATTCAACTTTAGCTTACTACTCTAGAGTCTAGACTATCCCTTTCCTTTTTATAATATTTCAAGATTTTAACTACAATTTGTATTATTTGTACAACATTTAGTTTTATTGTGTAAAATTTAAAGTCTAGTCCCACTTTATATGACTGAAAAATACGATTGAGGGCAGCACAATAGTCTCAGTGCCCTCTTCATAAGTGAGTAAAATCTCCCGTAGTAAAGCTGTTTCAATAGTTTTAGGGTCGACCCTTACTGTCCATTCCACATACAACGACACGTGATTCAAGACATTTTAGCTTTACGACTTAGCTGTTAACGGTTGTTTTAAGTAACTTCTTAGTTGGACCCAGAAAAGGGACCAACTTAAATCGTGATAGTTACAAACCGTGATCTTTGTATTCTCTTACGTAATAGGCACATCCTTTGGGAAATCCTCTTTACATTCAAAGCGATTTTAGGTTAAGCTGTTTTAGTACTTAACTTAGGTACTAGTATTTTCGAGTACTTAGTAACTTGACTCTTTCTACGTGTAGACAGAACCTAGGTATTTTAATTTGCTTTCGTATTCAAAAACTTATAAATGTATGATATGCTACATCACGTTGTTTTATAAATCGAACCCAAATCACAGCCACGACACTCCCCGTACGTGTGAGCCCCCGCGTCGGTGACCTATAGGGTTGATACTTGCGGAAAACGAATATTCAATTCAATTCAATTCAATTCAATTATACTTTATTGCACACCAAAACAGAATATAAGCATAAGCATATGCTCACGACTATATTCCCCGAGGGGGTAGTCAGAGACAACACACAACAAGACAACAGAAACAGAAAAAAACAGAATATACATTTGAATAAAGATATAGAATTACAAATAAGGTGGTCTTATCGCTAAAAAGCGATTTCTTCCAGACAACCTTATTTACACTGGTGCAAGGAAATAATAAAAGACATAGGTACTAATACTCTGGGGATGACACTAAGTAATTAGAATTGTTAATAATGTTCATTTCAAGTTTAAAATTATTTTAACAGAATTTATGTTGTAAAGAATATAATTATTTTGTAGGTGGGTTACTTACAACGTATTACAGGTAGTTCTTTCTAATTAGTTTGTGTATTACAGCTGGTAACTATAAAGACTTAAGACGTTTCAAAAAATTACATTAGAATTTGAACCTAAACTTTTACTTATATGCAAGAAGGTTGAAATTTTCCTTGCTTATACGACATAAAGTTTAACTTACTACAAAATGATGGGCCTCGTATCTCATTCATTTTAAGGGATATCAAAACATGATTTAATACAGATCGATAGAGAAAAAAATTCGAAGTTCAGTGGTATTTTCAGGGGACTTACGACAAAATGTCCCTTACGACATTTGCAATTTCCACTGTTGATGTTTTTATCGTAAGCGACAAATTCAGCATACGACGCGCACAACTCTCAAGTTGCGTTTCAAATGTCGTAAGGGACATTTTGTCGTAAGTCCCCTGAAAATACCACTGAACTCCGTTTTTTTTTCTCTGATTAAACAAATTCACTGTACGCTTAGGCACTTACATTAAAATCAATAGAAGGTATGGAACATATTCATCGCTTCTATCGAGCGTATTTAGGAAGATCGTAAGCTGAGCTTTGCCCGCTGAATTTGTCACTCAAAATAAAATTTTATTGCTGTCTTTTGCGTTTAGTTGTTTATTCATCTATACTTATAAAACAGTTCCGCTGACTGACCGACAAATAACTCACAGCCTAAATCGCTGAAGACAGAATTATGAAATAAATTTTCTGCGTAAGGGTGCACGAAAGGTTTTTTATATATTCGAATGAAAATACCCTTAAAATGTAGTTAGTAATTAAAACTAGTGGTGTATACGGGGTGTAAGGAAAAGTATCATTAAACCTCTAAACCACATACTCTACCCATCAAACTGAACAACTTTTACTATGTGAGCAAACCTTTCAGAAAAGAAAAATTCTGCTGTCTCTTACGTTTGAATCGAGTAGGTATTCCTACAAAAATATTGTTTCTTACAAGCGACACGATAAAACGTTAAAATCACATCGTAAGGGATAAATGTATTTTAATTTGAAGTAATGAGTAAGAAGTTACGATTAGAATAAACATGAAGTATGTAAATTCCAATTCATTAAAATTTAAAGTAATTAATTTTCATTCGATTGTTTCAAAATAAAATAAATAGTTTGTGTGTTACATTCATCGATTTCTAGGTTTAGAATAATGCCTTAAAATTTGACAATAATTTGGATAATAATATAATCAGGTTGAATTTAATACATATTGATGTCGCAAAGCATTTATAACTCGTATTTAGTCATTTGTAAAATCGTCATTAAATATAGGTAAAGTACGTCATTTTTAAATTTACTTATTTACAACTGGAAACAGAAACGGCAACATCAAATGTCAAATTCTGACATATTGAATATAATTATATTTTTTTCTTAATGGCCAGTTATTTTAAGTTGATTTTTATTTTACCTAGAAGTTTACAGGTCCAGCAAATGACGTCACTAGTCGGACCGAAAAACGACTTTATTTTATTAAAAATATCTGTAATCTTTTCATTTTGAAATTTCTAACAGAAAATATTTTTTTTTTTATTACTGTTTGGTTTGCTCTTGACCTCAATCCAGTCCTCAAGACAAAGATGGGGTCGAAGATGTAGCGAACTTACCCAAAAGATGCCTATTCACTCGTACTTTAAAGGAATTCGGGTTGTAAGTGCTCGGAAATACTGACACAGGCAAGGCATTCCACTTCTTGTCTGTGCGCATTATAAATTATGAAAAACAAAAAACCCGACTGCATAAAAAAACTGTTAACTGAAAAGAGAAAAACAAGCTCTATAATCACTAATCAGCTATAACAACATTAAGTAAAATATAATTTGAATGTTATTAGGTAGGTATCGCAAACGGGGACAAAGATGAATTAAGTATAATACATACCTAGGTACCTTCCTTTGGTTTGTCCTCGCCTGCAATACCTACCTAATAACATTCAAATTATATTTAATTAATGTTGTTATAGCTGATTAGTGATTATAGAGCTTGTTTTTCTCTTTTCAGCTAACAGTTTTTTTATGCAGTCGGGTTTTTTGTTTTTCGTAATAATTTGGTTTATTTCATACTTTTTAGTCCTATGTCGAAATGGTAGCATAAAAGTACTACAATATACAACGTGTTAATGAATTAACGCAAAACCTCATACAACCCAACTGATTTATAACAAAATAATTAGATTGAAACAATAATTTCATTATTTTGATAGTTAAAATTTAAAGTTATTTGCATTTTAAGTTTTGAGGCAAAAATGATTTGTTGTCATTTCAGCAATAAATGAAAGCGCTACCTAACGTACTCATGGATATATTTTAATAATCTAGTATTGGTAGTTAGTAAGGTGAGTGTGCTTTTGAGGTGGTCTGACATCGGGTTCGGTAAATTAAAAATTTTAAAAACAAATAAATTAATATTTTGTCAAAAATTACCTGTTTTGAAACCATGATAATTCGATTCTGCTCTTGATTCTAAACAAACTACTTTTTAGTTTATTCATTAAGACGTTGTATACATATTTGGAATCGTCTGTTTACTAGCTTTCATTTGATACCCATATTGTAAATTTTTACAAATAAAAATTATTTATTCCCCCTCTTTTTTTAATTCCCAAATGCCATAATAAAAAAATATAGCCTAAGTCACTCTCACGATTTTTACAAATCTAACGACACATCATACGTCAAAATCCATCGAGCCGCTTAGGCTGTAGGCCGTGCCAAAGAAATAGACATACAAACATACATACATACATACGCTCGAAAAACATAACCCTCCTTCTGGCGCAGTCGGGTAAAAAAGATTCAGAAAGGCGCTTGGTGCGGATATGTGGCATGTCAACCAAGAAATTGTGATATCCCGCGACAATTATTGAGACAATTATCTCGAAATAGTTTTCGATTTAGGCCTCCCAAAAATATTTTGACAAACCTAATTGGCGCCGACGCTGTAGGTACTTTTCGCAGCTGTCAAACAAGAGTGACGGAGCACTGATTATGATTATACTAACAACAAAAAGCTATAGGTATATTTTTTTAATGTCCTTTTTAACTTCACACAAACAGTTCACTGGGTAAGAACTAATTTCCTCGTAAGTGACAAATATGGTTTATTCAAGTAATCTCTAGATTATGATATCCATATTTTTACACAGACGGCTAAGGCACAGATATTTACGATTTTATTAAATTTAGAAAATTTTATCGTAAGTTGCAAAACATGTTCATTTGTACATGTCAGTACTTGTCGGTTACAATGAAATTGTTGAATATTTAATTTATCGTAAGTTGAGCGTCGGTCATACACGCCTTGTCACTTACGATAAAATGAATACCTTGTCACTTACGATAAAATGAATAATTAAAATCGTTCTTGTAACTATGTATTACAATAGTATTGAATAAAAAAAAATGTTTTGCTACGTATACTTGCAAATTACGATATAATTTTCTCATTTATTTATTTGAGAAAAGTAACTACCTCTTTAAGTACCTACTCCTTCTAATTGTATACCTACTCTTTTGTGCTGTGCTTTGGAATTAAACTAACCCTGAACTAACCTGTGTCCATAGATATAGTAAACAGTTTTTAATCTAAGCCTGTGTCATTATATTATTTATGTTCGGTATTATAAATCAGTTACAAAGCAAACTGAACATAATTATCCTAAAACTAAAATATAACTATATAGTGTATGGTCTATGTATATTGGTCGGCGTCGCACGCTTCGCTCGCAGAATCAAAGAAAATATTTACCTATTTCAACGGCCGAGTCGTGCAGTCGTGCGAGCAAGAGCAACTCTGAGCAACCATGTAATTCAACCGGTCAATGACATGTTTTCCCACCCGCTCGCATACTGCGCACCCCCCCTCGCTCGCCCGACCCGCACACATAGCCGCGAGCGGTTTTACGAGCACACATGCATGAGTGTCGCTTCTTTTCGCGGTAGTGTATATTTTCTTTGCCCAAATTAAAATAGTTGCAAGTATGTCGAATTTGGTTTTTGTGAGAAGTATTTTTTTTTATTTATTTTATTTTAAACTTTTACTGAATGATTATGTCAAATTGTCAAGCCAAGCGAAAAAACGAATGCAATGCAAGCCCCTGTCGTGAATCATATCGGCTTGACAGCGACTTCGATTAAAACAAATTAATGTTCTTATAGATGCGAACGAAAAAGTCATCGGCTGCAATATTATTTTTTACTTTTTCAGTTTTTTCAAAGGCGGTTTAAATTTTTTCGCAAAATTTTTCAACACTTCATAGGTACCATTCTGAAACACTTAGTTTAAGAATGGGCAATTTTTTCCCAATAAAGCTGCCGCAGTGGCAAAAGCTCGTAAACTAAGACAGTATAGTTTTCAAGCCACGCTTTTACCAACAATGCACGACAGGTAGTCTAGAACTGTCGGAACCAGAAACAACTAAATCAGAAGCTAAAAGAATTGAAAAGAGCATTCGCTTTTATAACGTCGCGTAGGGAAAAAAGTTGATAATGTGTGCTGGAGTAAAATTTAAATTGGTTTGGGTGATCTGGGTTAAGGTCGATTATGAAATCGGAATCACAATCGCGCGAAATCCACTCACGAGACACTTCTAGCCATTTTTACTCACTCTGTTACAATAATACTGTGTTTATAAGTCTTACCGATGTACCCGATGTCCTACCTTACCTGCACAGTTGACAAAGGAAAACGCCACATCCCGTTTCGCCTCAAAACTGGTAAATATCAATTTGAATTTTATGAGTAATGCCACGATGGAAAAGGATAATTTTCATTTCCTTGGGAAGCACGATATTCCTCCTATCCTGTGTATAATTTCAGCTATAATACTATTTGTATTTGTTCTTCGATCATACACATTCGCCAGCTGCGAAACGACCCGAAACGAATACACTTCGTCACGTTGGCAATGTCTTTTTAATAGCGCACAAAAATAACCAGTCCGGATGTGCCACTTTCCAAACATGGACACTAAACAGGACCGTACGAAACCAAATACAAACGTGCCCACGTGCTATGGAAAGAAGGGAAAGAAGCATTCTAAACCTAATACAGATATAGATATACCTAAAGGGTGAAATTGATATCATTAGCATCCCTTAAAACTAAGAGTCTACCCATCAAACTGAACAACTTTTACTATGGGAGCAAACCGATCGGAGCAAAAAAGAAATCAGCTGTTGCATACATTTTAGTCGAGTAGGCATTTTCAGTTTAGTATGGAACAGCAGATTTTTTTTCTGTTCCGATCGGTTTGCTCCCATAGAAAAAGTTGTTCAGTTTGATAGACTTTTAGTTTAAGAGGATGCTAATGATATCAGTTTCACCCTGTAGACAAAGAAACTAAAGATCCGCAACAGAACAAAGGTCATTGATGCTCTGAAACATACTTTTCAGACCTTAGGTGGACCAAGCAGACCCTTACCAATTGGTTGTGTGTATAAAAGGGTCAAACCGATCGGAGCAGAAAAAAAATCTGCTGTTCTATACTAAACTGCAAATGCCTATTCGACTCAAATGTATGCAACAGCTGATTTCTTTTTTGCTCCGATCGGTTTGCTGCCATAGTAAAAGTTGTTCAGTTGGATGCGTAGACTCTTAGTTTAAAAGGATGTTAATGATATAAATTTCACCCTCTATATCTATATCAGTAGTTGTTTGTTTAGCCAGTTGCTTACCAACGTACCCACAATTCTAATCAGTTTGTTGTTTTGCAGTCTGGCTGTGTGACTTTGAACCTTATTAAAGTCGTCAAGAAATTAGGGACATGTTACACACACATATAACCACACATTTAACTTTCGTTTGAAGACGCATTAAAGTTTTAATTAAAATATCTCTATTAATGATTGAGTCGACAAACTAAAAGCAATAAGGTTCAAAGTCACACAGCCAGACTGCAAAACAACAAACTGATTAGAATTGTGCAAAGACATATATATTACTAGCGTAAGGACATGGCCTATGAGCTTGACTATTGTCCCCAGTTCGTTGGCTCTAAAATGCAAGGAAAAATGTCAGTTTAGAGCACTACAACGATCAAAGAAAATATATGACACGATATAGTTCGTATATGAGTTATGACAGACGACGCAAATTATTGTTTCTATGAAGAAGGTTTTTGAAAAATATTCTGAAGGGCCTATCCTTACGCTAGTAATATATAAATCTATGGAATTGTGGGTACGTTGGTAAGCAACTGGCTAAACAAACAACTACTAATTACGCAGCGAATTCATTTGTATTCCACTGGGAGTACCTACGTTCGCCATTGACGAATTGACTTGGGTGTATATACCTAACCTAGGTACTAATGGAAACTACTTGCCAATAGTGCAAGTAATTATCATTATTATCATTCTATAATAAAGTCCTGAAATAGTGCATAATATTTTAAGGGAATGATTAAGCTAAAGTTTGAATTGATCATCCTCTTAAAATTTTGTAGTGTTTATCAAACTATACAGATCAGTTCTAGAGGGGTCTTGAGTGTTTGCTTCGCTCGCTCCTGGTTTTAGATCCAGCTATAGTTCTGATCGTAACCAATTCATATTGCTGTGAAATTTCGAGCTCGCTTTGATCGTTTCAGTATTTCGCAATGCTAAAAAATATCGAGCTCGTTTCGTTCGCGTCTGGTTTCAATGTAGCTTTTACTATGTATTAGCCGAGTCTTAGTTACCCACTTCGCTCGCTCCAAAATTTATTTTGGTGTTACGCAACAGACACAGTTTTGTGAAAATATTCTTAGTGTTGAGAAATGTAGAGCTCACTTCAAGTTTTCGTCGTCATATAATTCGTTAGGAGGTGCGCAGGCTACTTTGAAGTGCATTAAGTGTACGCGCTAAGCGAGAGAGTGCATCTCTATGATCTCTCTCGTCCTTACCTCCTATGTCTGATGGAACGGGAGACCAATACGATCAGAAGAGGTGGGTTCAGTGAAATGGCTATAAGCGGCAGCCACACGGTTTGAGAAGAGTTTTAGACGCCAGAATGAATACAAAAGTGTTGTATATTTTGGTATTCTGTTGTAATCCTATAACCATTTCCAAGATATTGGTGGTCTGCTTGTCAGTTTAATTTCCTGGCCATTGGTCGAACTGTTGAACCGTAAAAGTACAACTAACTTTTACATTTCAAATAAGTATTAGTTGGAATAAACTTCACAACCGGACAGAAAACTTTGACTGGTAAAGTTGAAAAACTATTGTGTATTTAACTCCATTGATAATATTTGCGTTAAAGTTTCGATAGGAATACATTCTGATAAATAGTTTCTATGATTATTAAAGTATGCATGGGAAGGGTTTATTTGAAGTCAGGGCAACCCTTTTTCCTCGCAGTTTACCTTCCCTAGGGAGCAATATACTAGGTCGTGAATTTTGCCGGAAAAAGGTTTAAAAACTTTGAACAATCGCTTTTTTTTATCTTTATGAAGATTAGTCTGCAAGATTCTCAAGTATATAGGTTCACAGTTTTTTTTTATAAAACTAGTAACTACAAATAAAAAAATGAAAATAAAAACTATGAAAGAAATAATTCATTTTGGCCCAAAATGTAAAAGTGCCCACCAAACAAAAATAATGCAATATTCTGTTAGAACTTTTCCTTTCTAGCATTTATTGGTATGGCACCAAAGCTGTAGTGGCCATTATCCTTGGTTTTATTTAAGTTAATTTGAAAAATCTATCTTTTCTCAAACATGCTTGGAAATGTGAGCATTATTTTGACAACCTTCTTCGAGATAAATCGAAATTGCTGTACTGGCCAACTACATGCGCGCAGCGGCCGGCAATGTTTGTATGAAAATCCATATCTGTCGTGTTTTGCGGCCAAATAAATTACATACTAAACTCATATCTGTCGTGTAATTTAAAAATGGAACGATCTTTTTCTCCTAAACATCAGCGACCAAGGAGAAAAACTAGGGTTGCCACCTCTCAATCTGCCGCAAGACTAGGGTTGCCAGATTCAAAAATGACATATTTGGACCTGTCAACCCTATAGTTGCGGCAGATTGAGAGGTGGCAACCCTAGTTTTTAAAGTACTTTAGACCAGTCTCCTTCGGATGGCACCTCATTCACTTCCCTAACAAACACGTGGAAAAAGTTATACCAAAAATTATAATGGAAAAGGCACTTGCGGCAAGATTTTTTTAGGCAACTTGGTGGCGTTGAATTAACCCCTGTATAAACATACACTAGAATTACATTTCGTTCGCCTAAGGAATAGGTGCATAATTGTACGGTCGGATCTCCGTCTATTACACGTTCGTCCATCAATGCCTCTGTTACTGGCCGCTGCAGTAATGTACTATAGCTGCAGCCAGGGTAGATGTAGCCGAAGCATAATTTTAACGTCCGATATTAAAAGACGGCAAGCCATCAAACACCTGCCGTATCTCCTGAGGGCCGCGCTCCGCATACACTCCATCAGGATATGGAAGACACCTCAACATACCACACTCTCCCGATTGTGAACCATCGCTTTTTAAACTAGATCTTTTAACATATTCAACTCATATTCAGCGCTTGTTGGCGTACTGGATTTTCGAGATTGGGAAGATCACCGAAGTTAAGCAAGTCCCGGCTAACCGATTATATCGGAATCAAATCGACATGGTGTTTTTTAGTGTTCCATACCAAAATTGGCAAAACGGAACACTTATGGAATCAGCTCGGTGTCTGTCTGTCCGTCTGTCACAGGCATTTTTCTCAGAGACCGTAAGACATAGGAAGTTGAAACTCGGTACAGATATAGCAATTGGTGGTCCAATATCATAAATGAAGTAAAAAGCTAAACTTTTATATTGGGGGGCAATTTGGGGAGTAAGAAAGGGTAAACAAAAAAAAAATTTTTTCTTCCCTATGGTGTGGGGTATCAATTGAAAGCTTATGAAAATACGAGTCTAAAAATATACTTTTCAAATCTTTTGTTAAAACTTTGTTTAACAAAATTTTTAATAATATCCGCGAAATTGCTGTCCCCACCTCTATTTCAAAAAATAAAGCCGTATAAGATCTGAAAAAAATCATGAACATCAGAAATAGCGTGTAGATGGCGGGAAAATTATCAGGGTGGCTCTAACTTGGATAGTTTTTTTTCTATACCCAAAAAACTAACACCAGTGCGACCAGTGTAAAATGATCTTAGGTTACTATGTGACCACATACTAAGTAAGTGTCAATTTATAGTAGTTGCCTTCAATGGCCCATGTTAAACAACTGGTAGTACGGAACACTAATTGCCCGAGTCCCGACTCGTACCTGGCCGGTTTTTTATATTTAGTTTCTCAATTTCACATAATATAGATAATTAGATATGATGATCGGAAGAACACAATTTACCTAAAAATTGGCAAGAACAGTCACAAATTCGTTATCGATTTTGTATTCGATATAATTGCCCACACAAAATAGGCCTACAGGTCTTTGGATAGGTTGTTTATGGCTCTGGCTCACTCCATCTCACTCTCTAAGGTAAGACACCTTTGCCCTGTAGTGTAGTGGGATTCTACAGGCTATATATTACAGCTATTAAATTTCTGCTCCAATAGTTAGACCAACTTTGATAGGATGCTGAAAGGCAAAGTTGGTATCGTAAGCGAATACAATCGATAAACTTGGAGAGAAATTGAAAACCAATCAAGTGCGTATCGGATCACGCTCAAGGGTTCCGTAGGCATTTTATCTTGACGCCAGGGATTTCACATTGAGGGATTAAACATCCGTGAAATCACATCTAAACTCTTTTTTTTCTACAGGGTCCTTCTTAATATGCTGATATTATTTTTTTTGGGAATGATAGAATTTTAAAATATTATTGATTATAAACAAGTTACAGCTATGTCGTGCTATTTCTAATCAAATAAAGGTGTGTCGAGCTCGCGGAGAAAACAAAATTTTCTTGGTAAGTAAATTATGTTGCATGCGTGGTGGTATGGAACCCTCAGTGCGCGAGTAGTCCGACTAGCACTTGACCGGTTTTGAACATAACAGCCTCTGTTGAAGTTGTGATGTTCTGCTACAAACTGGGGCAGATTATACGATCTTATAAGCGTACTTGCCCCGTATCATGTTACGCGAGATATGACTACACAGGGTTACTTTTTATTAAGTGCACAAACTTTCACAACGTATTAGGTATCGTCAATAGAACCGAAAAAAAAAAAAATTATCTGTCTTATTTTTGATATCCCGTAAACTTGTGTAAAAATTGCTGTACTGATCGTACTGTAGATAACAACCGCGCCGATCGAGGAAGCGAGTGACAGGTGACAGTATGGTCAGTACAAACCAAACATTTTTAATGAATAAGTTCAGATGCAGTTATTTTTTTATTTTTGTTCTAAACGAAAACCTCCTCCTTTTTTGAAGTCGGTTAAAAAAACACGAGTATTCTTAATTTCGATAACCATCACGCTCGCAAAATTTGTGCACTGAATAAAAAGTAACCCTGTATATTCGTTCGCGCGCAAATAGAAAGAGAGTGAACGCGATTCCGCTGTATCACGCTGCCATACTACGGCGTCGTACTACGGAACTCTTAAAAGAGCAGCAGAAAATGCAATTATAGAGCTATAGTGTAACTTTAGATAGGGCATTTGTTGCAGCCATGCGACTGGATTATACAGTTAATTGGATGGGAGTCGGGAGGTTAGTTAAATGACGCCATTTAATTGAAAAGCTGTGAAACGTTTAGGCATTTAGTTAAACGACTAGTTAAATACAACATGGGGTTTGGTTCAGGATACGAAATGGAATGCATTTAGACCATTTTTAGTGTTACGTACCAAAATTGGCAAAACAGAACACTTATGGAATCAGCTCGGTGTCGGCCTGTCCTTCCGTCTGTCACAGGCATTTTTTTCAGAGACCGTAAGACAGGAAGCTAGAATTCGGCACAGATATAGCAATTGCTGCTCTAATATCATAAATAGAGTAAAAAAAGCTTAATATTTATATTGGGGAGGTATTTTTTTAACTTTCTGTTTTTCTGTTTGTTTGTTCACGCATCACATAAAAACTACTTTACCGATCTGAATGGGGAATGAATTGGCTTAATTTGCATTAAGATTTAAAGTCTGTTTCATTGCAATCGGTTCACTCAATTAAAAGTTATGAGTATTAAAAAAGCCTACTAAGTCGCTGGCGACGCTACAAGTAGCATGCATACATGCATGCATGCATATGCTCACGACTATATTCTCCGAGGAGGTAGTCAGAGATATTCTGAAACCTCAGAACATCCACGTTTTACTTAGTAGTACCGAATTTCTGCCCAGTGTGACGGGGAGTGAGCCCGTCGCCACTTGTAATGGACAGTGGGTACAACAATACATGCCTCGTAATTGAAGAATGCAGGTTTCCTCACGATTTTTTCCTTCACCGAAAAGCCAGTGGTGTTACAAATCGTACATAAATTCCGAAAAACTCATTGGTACGAGTCGGCCTGGACGGGGATCGAACCATCGCCTCCTGCACGGCAAGCAAGGTTACTCGCCACTGGACCACCACTGCTACAAGTAGCTTACCTAATATTATTGTGCTAATACCAAATCGCGAGTTACCAGTAAGCTGCACACAACCACTTGTATAAAACAGTAACATTTCCATAACTACGCGAATTGCATAAGCTTCAGCCTGCAACTTGCGATAGGGTTGGCTATTTAAACTAAATATTGCTAAGCGGATAATAATATTGCTATTCAATATGCGATTATAGGATGGCTGTTGGCCGCTTTGGGGATAGATACAAATTGAATTATTAACTAATAAAAACTAACTGAAATTGTAAGCTATTCTTATAAGATATTGCATTAATTTAAATTTTGCCGATCATCATCTCCATAATGTGGAATTACCAACGAAATCATGGGCCTTATTTGACGGGCGCACACGTAACTGCGACGTCGCGTCGCATCGCAAATATCTGCCAGCACTCTATGACTTATTCATCATCATCATATCAGCCGATAGACGTCCACTGCTGGACATAGGCCTCCCCCAAAATGGGGGGATTTGCCATAATCGCCACGCTTGGCAGGCGGGTTGGCGATCGCAGTTGGATTGAATGTATACTCAGAGGATGCTGTGTGGTGGAGCGAGAACTGCCCATCCTCCGGTAGATCCCTTAGTCGCCTTTTACGATACCAACGGGAAGAAATGGGGTGGTGCTATTCTTAGCCGACACCACACGAACAATACACGATGACTTATTACGATGACATAATTATGTATGATTACTGCACGCAGCGCATCGCAGATATTTGCGATGCAATGCGACGTCGTATGTTATGTGTGGGCAGCGTAACCATAGTGTAAATAAAATAAGTGATGAAGCTCAGCGGTCGCGGCGGGTCTATTCCCGCGCGGCGTGCGGGGTACGGCGGGGGACGAGCGTACCCTAACTCAATTCGCTGTTAGGGTACGCGCGCAAGCAGCGTGGGCCGGCACGCGCTCCTCCCGGCCCCCGCACGCCCCGCACGATTGGCCTGCCGCGATCGCTGAGCTTCACCACTATTAGTTCTTTACACTATGCCGTAACACTTGCTGATCTATAGTGTTCGCCCCATGCTCGCCCATATTTTTACACAACGACCTAATGGTATCTTTTTATTCTCGGATATGCACATGCAGGTTTCCTCACCCAAACTAGTGATAATGACAAATACAACCGTATTATTAACTCCGTAGAACTTAAAGGTACAAGCTAGGATCCAACCACGACGTCTCGTGATTAAGTTGCGAACTCTCTTCCGTATGGACTTATTACCGCTCGTATCTTCGGCATGGTATAATTATGTACCCCAATCGGGGGTAGCACCACTACCCCCGATTGTCGAATACACGTGACTCTCTGTATCGTATCCGACAGTGGCGTGAGTTAGTGCCAATTGCCAAGCCACATGATGCGTTGCGGCCACAGTCAGAGAAATGAATGCTCCCTTAGGGTTGCGACGCTGCAAGCGCGAATTTTCCAAGTGCCAGACTATGTGTTGTATGTGTGTATGTGCTGCATGACGCAACAGTACTGGGTGCGTCTTAACGCAATGATTTTTGCGTATAGATTGCTACACAGCAGATGCGACGTCCATCACAACACAGCATCTCTTCTATGGCGTCACTGCTGCGTAGAGCAAGACGCGTGTCTTCTCTTTCCTTCTGTCTCACTAAGACGAGCCACACAAATACGGAATTCTGGTCCGGAATTACGAATCAGGATTGTGATTTTGCATAAGATTTGATACCTCCGCAATTCCGCAATTAATTTAATCCTGATTCGGAAATCTGTATGTATGTGGCGGACCTAAATTAAGCGATACATCTGCCGAAGACGCGGCATATTTCCAGCGGTTACTAGAAAAATTACGCTGTGGGGGACTTGTCTCAGATACAAGTTATAGCAGAGATGCTCACAGATGGCGCTACGGTCGCACTCGCAAATGTGCACGTAAGACAACTTGCGACATCACATTGGTAACCCGTTAGCCGCAACACATAAGGTTCACAATCGTATACAAGACATGAATCGCGCAAGAGAAATAATCACAGAGATTCGACTTATATACAAGGTCCATCTAAGAAATATTGGACCACGGTGGCTTCACACATAACCTGGTGGAAGATCTTCCCTTTTCAATGCAGGAACATTCCCAGTAGCACCTCCATAACGCGTACGGTTGTGTCGCTGGTATGGTATGGATATTGGACGCATAATTTACGTTAATTCGGCAGATGTGTCGCTCGCTACATAACATCTGCGGTGTTGTATCGCCGCTTGCAAAATCGGTGTGTGTGTTTGTTGCACTAAAGAGAACTCGGATTTTTCGATGTAGCACGCCGCAGCCTCACCGCCCAGGCAACGCATCTTGTGGCTTAGCCTGAAGGCTCTCCCTCCCTAGTGCAAGGCTCTCTTTCTTACAAGCAAACTTTTGCAATTAGCCATCCCGCTTCAATTGCGTGGCTCCGGTCAGAATTTTCCGTTTTTTTTAAACTTGTATGATGTTTTATGAATTTTCAAAAAATAAGAAAACCACATCATTCTATATTGTATTGTGAAGAATATTGTAAATTTTCATATTCTTCTGATCAACAATGTAAGAGTAAAACGGTTACAACTGGAAACAAAGGGGTGACTTTGGATTCGTTTTTCTTCAGTTTTTATATTAATTAAAATAGATTTCGAGAAAAACCACATCACTTCTCATATCATGTAGATTGTTCAGTTTTGTTTTCTGCTTAAAAAGTGCCATAGTTAATGGATAAAATGGTTACAAAGTTACTCAAAACCGGGCGGACGTCCCTTAAGGCTAACCCTTAGTGCACGTCATCCGATTGGCTATTTTGTGTGGCGTTCTGTGTCATATACGCTGACGTTGACTTCAAACGTAGCGTTGTTGTCATAATTGCTTAGTCAACTCTCTCGATGTGCAGAAACCGTCGCCGACACAACCCTAGTCAGCGATAAACTCTAATTTAGGCGCGACCTGACCTATGACCTGACACTTCCGTGCTAAACTTTGTGTAGGGAAAGCCTAGAATTACTACTTTGTTTTTGTAACGAGAAAATCAACCTTGTTTTACAAGGTAGTGGGGTGCAAAAATACTTTTGTTCAGCGTCTTGAAGTTCTGTAAGTAGGCACTTAAATTGTCGCGCTTGAGAATTTTCTGCGTTATGGCTATAATTATGAAGTTAATCTATTTTAGTTGAAACACTAACTGCAGCGCAAAATTCCTAATTCATACAATTGAAAGTGGCATATTAAACTCTATGGAATTTATGCATTATTCATATAATCAAGTTTCGGGATATATGAAATTCAAAACTAGCACTCCTGTAGTTTCCGGCATTGGGATTTTTTAATATCACTGGTGGTGGTGACTTTGAAATCCGTCGACAAATGTGAGATTTCCGTTTCTAAGTATTTATTACGTAACTGTGAGTTTATGTCCTATCTAACGTGTAGAGGTTAATTTAGAAATCTCTACACAATTAAAAAGCGAAAACGTTTTTACTCCACTAAAACCATACAGAAATCTATTGGATCTACAGGGTGAAATTGATATAATTAGCATCCTTTTAAACTAAGAGTCTACCAATCAAATTGAGCAACTTTAACGATGGGAGTAAACCAATCGGAGCAAAAAAAAATCTGCCGTTGCATACATTTGTGCCGTGTGGGCATTGCAGTTTAGTATGGAACAGCAGATTTTTTTGTTGCTCCGATCGGTTTGCTCCCATAGTGAAAGTTGTTCAGTTTGATGGGTAGACTCTAGTTTAAAAGGATGCTAATGATATCAATTTCACCCTGTATATGGATTTGGTCTTTTTTGATTCAGTGCCCTATGTCAAAGCTTTCTATTTTATTTCACAGTAACTTAATTCTTAAGGGGCGTCCGCCCGATTTTGAGGTAACTTCGTAACCATTTTATACATTAACTATGGCACTTTTTAAGCAGAAAACAAAACTGAACAATCTACAGGATATGAGAAGTGATGTGGTTTTTCTCGAAATCTATTTTAATTAATGAAACTGAAGAAAAACGACTCCAAAGTCACCTCTTTTTTTCCAGTTGTAACCGTTTTACTCTTACATTGTTGATCAGAAGAATATGAAAATTTACAATATTCTTCACAATACAATATAAAATGATGTGGTTTTCTTATTTTTTGAAAATTCATAAAAAATCATACAGGTTTTCCAAGAAAACGGAAAATTTTGACCGGAGCCGCGCAATTGAAGCGGGATGGCTAATTGCAAAAGTTTGCTTGTAAGAAAGAGAGCCTTGCAGATGGGAGGAGTAGCCTTAACGCTTTTACGGGCTTTAGCCCGACACTGGTTACCAACTATCCTAAATAATAATAAATCCTAGAGGAATCTCATCTTCTTATCAGAAGCCTTGGCATGCCGCGGCGGTTGAGTGACGGAAAGCCATTTGTTCTCAAAGGATTTAGTGGTCTCTTTCCCCTATTTATCAATGTGGATCCTTCTAGCCCAACAATTCTGTCTTTAGCAAATATGTAGTAGGTACTTACTCACTGAATAAATATGACTGCGGTTTCCTTGAACTATACGTATAATAAGTTCTTAATTGAGGATAAAGGATAGATAATTTAATTTTTGTCAAATTGTCGTTACCTATGTCGTCGTTGTACCTTTACAAATGTTAAAACTACTGAAGAGATTTGAATGGAGTTTTCAGGAAAACAGGACTTTGAGTAGCTCTCAGCTTTTATAAAGCTATCTAAATATTTAACATTGACCCATCTTTCAGCATGCATTCGACAGAA
Source organism: Agonopterix subpropinquella (assembly GCA_922987775.1). Lineage (NCBI taxonomy): Eukaryota > Metazoa > Arthropoda > Insecta > Lepidoptera > Depressariidae > Agonopterix > Agonopterix subpropinquella. Next base: position 13,991,400 of record OV277694.1, on the reverse strand, counting down.
ATGACTTTTTTTAATTTGGCGGTTTTCTTCCCGATGTCGATAACATCGATTAGCGTTTCGAACTTAAGAACATGTTTATTTCTTAACTATTATCTTGTCTTCACACAAAGTTAACTCTTGAGTTTTTTACTAGCCTGTTTCATCCCACTGCTTGGAAAAGGCCTCCACTTTAATCTTCCAACCATCTCTATCCTGGGCAAGCTCTGGCCACTTATCATCAAAAGAATCCAGATAAGCCCGCCACCTCTTCCTAAGACGACCTGGACGCTAACGACCATTTTTTGGGACCCAGGGCGTACCTAACAATTTTTTTTATCGAGTGGGCTTATACAGGATGTAACAAAACACCCTAGTAATACTTAAGGGGGTGCTTCAGACCATCAAACTGAACAACTTTCACTATGGGGCCAACATCGAGAAAAAATAAAAAAATCTGCTGTCCCATACAGAGTCTGTCCTGCACTTTTGTATGGGACAGCTGATTTTTTTTATAATTTATAAAATGTAAACCTTGTATAATTGGGGAGTTGACTGCATCAAATATATTTTAGTTTTATCTTCTGAGTAAAAAAATATGTTTGAAAATAATGCTAAACTTACATTTTCAGTAATTCTGTAGCTTAAAATACTATTTTTTTAATATAAGGATAAACTATAAAAGTATCGAAACGACGTCGAAAAACAATGACGTCACTATTCATGATTCAGTACAATTTTTCATATAAAGCTCGTGTATTGACGTTTGATAAAGTGTTGCTGATTTGACTAGTTGGAAACTCGCGGAAACCTTAAAATTTACGCGGACAAAGTTGCGTTTAAGGGCATGTTAATCTATAAAATTGTCAAGAGAGAGATCATGCGATCAGACGCTCGGTAAAGTGTCGTAGTGTCGAGTTGAGAATTTTAATGGCAGCTCGTTTGAACTCGTGTCGTATACGAAGGAAAATAAAACGTATCGTTGAATTGCTTGTCCCAATACACACGAGTCTTAAAAGTATTTCTTTTTAAGAGGGTACCGAGTCTCCGGTACTAGTCTCAACTGCCTTCTTTTTATTTCTAAACATTTATACAAACAACGTTTTTTTTTGTCAATACGACAAAAACAATTTTTGTAGGTACATCATTTCCAAAAAAATCAAGAATGTCACATTGTATTCGTTGCCGATTTTCAATTTATGTAGTCATTACGGATTTTTCTATCTAAATCTAAACTATTATAAAGCTGTAAGAGATGTGTGTCTGTACATAAAAGATATTTACAAAAAAAAGATTACGATAATTATGGGTTTTTAGGTGTCCCTTACTCCAAATCAACCTTTTTTAGAATTTTTGTCTGTCTGTTTGTTTGTTTGATCGAGCATCACGCAAAAACTACTGAACCGATTTCGATGAAACTTTTTCTTAAAATCTGGTATATAATTTGTGCGGACGAAGTCGCGGGTTAACTCTAGTCTTTGAATAAATTGGTTTCTTATGTTCCAGATTACTATTATCTGTCTTCGTACCAATTTTCGACTCAATAGGTTCAAAAATGAGGGAGTAATTTAGGCGGGGCATACAGACAGACAGAATGGATGAAAGTATAAGGCGCTGTCCTATTGCCATCGCTCGCGCGATCATGCGTTCGTCCGATGAAAATCATTGTGCCACTGTGCGTTTAAACAAACTTATATCTGAATAAAAATAGAACAATTCGATCGCATCTCATGATAGCACGACCTTCTATAGGATATTCCGCAGATATAAGTATGTTTAAACGCACTGAGGCACAATGATTTTCGTCGCCTGAACGCATGATCGCGCGAGCAATGGCAATAGGACAGCGCCTAAGGGTTTCTTGTTGACTACGGAACTCTAAAAAGTATGGTCTGTGGTTACTCAGTTTCCATTAACCATACCCTGTTTTACCAGTAATTTAAAAATCACCCTGCATTGTCAAGTCATCAATCTGCCCGTGTCGCTAGCTTGCAATATAAGAGAGGTCATAAATTTATCCTGAAAACGAATTCGAAGAGGGCAAAGTCACGATCGTGTCCAATGAAATTAAGGTATATTCTTTAGAGAAGGGATCTGAAAATACTTTGATACGTATTTGGTACCGCCTTATAGCATCATAACCTCATAATAGAACGCGATACGCGGTAGGTGGTGTATGTCATTGTGCTTTCTGGCTTCTGAGTACAGAATAAATGATTGCCACGAAGCTCTGCCGTTTTATATTCAGTTCAATTTTTTTATTCTTATAATATAACTTCTATTCTATTTCTATTTAGAATTAATGGACTTTTTCGTGCGTTGGCACTGCATTTCCGCCAGCGTCAAGTAGTTTGTGGGAGTGTCTATCCCAATCGATTGTTTTGATCAAAAACAGGAAGAGATTGCGGAGCCTCCTGGCAGGCAAAAACGCGAACCTCGCGAATACCACGCGAGACAAGTGCTCGTGGTAGAACCTGCAACGTGACTCCATATAACTTGATACCTATCAGAAATTTTAAATTCACTTGACAGTGACAGAAATGCAGTGATTAGGCAAAAAGATACTTTTAAAAACCGGCCAAGTGCGAGTCGGACTGTGGTTCCTATACTGTGGAGTTTGTAAAATCACACCAAGTTTGCTTGTATTTATTACTGTTTTTAAGATAGAGCAAACGCAAAAACCTTGAAAAAATACGTTTCTTGTATACCCTTCATTTAGTACTTTTTTTTTTTATTATTTGTTAGCAAATCCTACATGATCCTATTTTAATATTATAAAGGCGAAAGTTTGTAAGAATGGATGGATGGATGTTTGTTACTCTTTCACGTAAAAACGACTGAATGGATTTAGATGAAATTTGGCACACAGATAGAATATGTTCTGGATTAACACACAGGATACTTTTTAAGTTCTACGCAGACGAAGTCGCGGGCAACAGCTAGTCTAAAATAATAACAAATATCCTGTTAAAATTTCAACTCGCTATCTATAACAGTTTAAAAGATACAGCCCTTTATAGCTAGGACGGACAGATGGACAGCGTAGGCTTAGTAATAGGGTCCTGTTAACATCCTTTGGGTACGAAACCTTAAAAAAGAAAAGCTCTCAATTGAAACGATGATTGCTATTTGCCATTCGTTGAAGATACTCTTTAAGAGTCCTCGTATTTTCCTTAGAGAAAAGAAGAAAACAACAAATAAATTACCATATAAACAACACCAATTTGTCTTCCAGGAATCGCATCGAGAGGACGACATCGAAGAGATGGAGGGGCTCGATCCGCCGAGTGTTAGCCGCCACCATCTGTAAGTGCTTTTTGCTCGTTAGTTTTTATTACGTGCTTTAGAATACAGATGGGATAATTTTGGGCCCGAAACGTGGAGGAATTTGCAGATTCGGTAAAGCTGCTGCTTTTTGAAAATCGTGAGGAAAATCGTGTGGCTTACGCTGAAGAAGAAATTATAATGTGTATATTGAAGTGTTGTTGTGTACCAATAAAGTATTAAAAATATCTTTGATAGCAGTCGGGGTACTTACAGTCGTGGTCACGATTATGCTGAAAACACCGTATAGGTTCTTCAGTTCTGTCTGCCTACCTGTGCCTGGTGGTAATGCACGCCCCGCTTTGGGGTAGGCCTGTGTTTTGCAGTGAGACGTTTATAGGTTGATGATGATGATGATAGCTCCTTTTCAGGTCTTTACGGTCGAGTTTTATTGAAACTTTATTTTGTAATCGAGTTTCGGGATCAATGCGTTTTTGTGATAAAAAAATACGAAATCAATATACGTATCACTATATGGAACCAAAATTGAAATTGTAAAAAAAATCTGCTCTTCCATACATTATAGTCGAGAGGGTATTTAGGTACTGCAGTTTTTCGAACTTAGCTCCGTAGTGAATGTTAGACACGTGTCCGCAATGACTAAAAATTTATCCTATCTGATCACTTTTTGACCATTCTTTATTAGTCACCGGCTTATCGAGTCTCTAGCAAACACGTGTCACTTTAACCTTTAGGGCAGATATTTAGTGATCAACTTTTTTTCTATGAGAGCAACGAAAACAATGAACAGAGAATATCAGCTTCTTTATTCAGCCACATTAGAGCTCTTCGGATCCACTCGACCTAATAATGCATGGAACAGCAAATTCTTGGCGATTGTCTTTAAACTCTAAAGATGTTGAAGATTGTATGCTATCAATTTTGTCTCAGCAACTTAACCGTAGTTTAACGTGTTTATTAGTTCATTCCTCATAAGTTACATCGATAACATAATTATTTGCTTCTTCTTCTTATCGTGTGGGCAGAGCCCTGGTGTCAGAGTTTTTTCAGACTGCCTTTCGGCCTCTGACGTGGTTTTTATGTGACGACTACTACCACCAGAGATAGTAGCCGGGACCAACGGCTTAACGTGCCATCCGAAGCACGGAATCATTTTTCTTTTCAGACAATCAGGTGATTCAGCCTGCAATGTCCTAACCAACTGTGGAAAAACCCGCAAAGTGACATATCACTAGGTGTCGAATTGAACCCACGATCTCCCCTCCTCAAGAGCCCAATGCACTTAACCATTAGACCACGCAAGCAGTTATTGTCAATGGAAGAACAAATTCAACTTCGAGTCCTCATATAAACTCCTGATCCAACTAAAAACTGTAAGACCGCCGCGTATTCGGGCATCCACTCTTCTTAAAGACCACTTTTTTCTCTACATATTTTCCGAATAACGAACAAAAAATCCTCTGCACAACCCTAATTTATCTGACATCGTACTTAAAGACATGATCTTCAATGGACTCAGTTACCCTCCGTTTATTTTAGTCCATCAAAGATTTACGCGTTTTATTACAAGTTATGATGTAAATAAATCCTGAATTATGATTAAATAAATTGTGGTTGTTATTACCTAAACATCGAAGGACATCCTATTTTTTGAAGGAGAAATGTGAAAGATCTAATAAAATTATAGTAGTAGCTAGACAGGGTGTAAGGGACAGCCCTCCGCAGACTGAAACGGTGAGCTCAGGCCATCAAACTGAACAACTTTCACAATGGAGCCTACCTCAGGAACAGTGAAATAAAATAAGCTGTCCCATAAAATCGGGTAGGTACAGCAGTTTTGTATGAGACAGCAGATTTTTTTTTGCGTTTCCTGAGGAATTGATGGTCTGAGTTCACCGTTTCAATCTGCAGTGGGCTGTCCATTACACCCTGTATAAAACTATATTTTTATTGATGAGATGATGTAGCTTGTATCTAAGTAATCTTAAATAGGGCCCTTCTTAATATGCCAACGGTTTTTACCGGAGACGATCAGATCATCAAATTGAACAACTTTCTCTATTGCACAAACAACGAAATCGCAAAAAAATAATCTGCTATCCCATACAAAATTCTAAACCTACACGACCCAAATATCGACACAAAGAGATTTAACATAATACTACTTATACAGAGTATAACAAAACACCCTAGTAATACTTAAGGGGGTGCTTCAGACCATCAAACTGAACAACTTTCACTATGGAGCCAACACCGAGAAAAAATTGAAATAATCAGCTGTCCCATACATTTGAGTCGAGCCGATACTAGAACTATACATATATAATAATAAACGAAATAAAAAACAGCTATTTCATACAAAACTGCAGTATCGGCACAGAATAGGTAATAGTACCTATTCTGTGCCGATACTGCAGTTTTGTATGAAATAGCTGTTTTTTATTTCGTAATTTCGCAGTTGGCTCCATAGTAAAAGTTGTTCAGTTTAATGGTCTGAAGCACCCCCTTAAGTATTACTAGGGTGTTTTGTTACATGTTGTATTGAATGTCTATGATGATATTGTGTCGACAGCTGATTTCTTTTTCGCGATTAGTTGGTCCCTTAGAGAAAATTGTTTAGTTTGATGGTGTGATCATCCCCTGAAAATAACGTCATTATTTTAAGTTGGACCCTGTACAAGCTGATGATGTAGCTTATATTTATACATATATGCAGGTAATCTTATTCCACGGCTGAACATCTAAGGCATTTTTCAATACGCGCAGGAAACTAGGTCATAATTGATTAGAACATGCAAGATCCGATGTCGTCGCCCAGACCTACGATATTTTAACAAGCACCTACGATTGGTGTAGATTCCTCTTTTTGCACATTAGTATATACGCTGGGATAGGTAGAGAAAATAGATCGCTAGATGTTATTCTTACACATATCTCTTGCGGTCTTGCCTCTTCAATATCCAAAAGTCTCTTCTTGTTTTTCTAGCAAATTGGTGCTTTTGCGATAGGATCCTCAAGCTTGCCTCAAATGATCCCAGGAGTTGGCTTCATCGTGTCAGCCGATAAACGTCCACTGCTGGACATAGGCCTCCCCCAAAGATCAACAAACGGTCCTGAACTTCCCTCACCTAACGAGTGCCCGCTATCTTCACCAGGGCGTCGGTCCAACTTGTGAGGGGCCTATCCACGCTACACTTTCTGGTACGCGGTCGCCACTCGAGTACTCTTCGATCCCATCGATCATCTGTTCTGCAAGCAATGTGCCTAGCCTATTGCCACTTTAGTTAAGCAATTTTTCGGGCTATATCAGCTACCCTGGTTCTCCGATTCGATCCCACAGGGTAACTCCGAGCATAGCCCTCTCCATTGCTCTTTGGGTGACTTTCAGTCTTTTGACTAGGCCTTTACCAGGCCAGCAGTTGGTTTACTAATAGCTAACTAAAAGAAGTTCAAGAGCTATCTCTGGTCTACAAAGGGGATACTCCGGATTTTTGTTTTTTCGAATACTATCCATCTTTGATTGAATTCATTGAGAATTTTAATCTTTGCGGTTGTATGGTTCCCAAGAACATTGTATATAGTATCCTAAAACTTTACACGAGATAACAATGAAGTAGGTAGGTACAATAACAAAGTATCAAATAGTACAAAGACAATAACGCGTAGGGTGATAGAAGGAGGTCACATATTGCCGCTATGTTTGATATTTTGAAACGATATATCGTTCTATAGAACGGAAAATATTTCTCAGTTCACATGCTTGCAATATGTCGTACGTACGACAGAGAAATGTTTGGGGTATTTTGTTCCCATTCCCGGTATTTTCCCACCTCTGAATGCTTCCAGTAAGTTACCAATATTCCTGGGAATCATCATCATCTGCCTGGTAAACCCCACTGCTGGGTTCTGGTTGGCGTGAAAATAAAGAGGATAGGCCTCTTAATTTTCACGCCAACCAGAACGGGAATGATCCCTCTAAATTCACTGCTGTCCAATTAATTTAAAAAAATGCAGTTTTAAATAGTACATTACTGCAGCGGCCAGCAACAGAGGCATTGATGGACGAACGTGTAAATGTGGGCCGAGGCAAAGCCGAGGCACACATACGTAAGTCCATCAATGCCTAGTTGTGGCCAAGGCTTGTATAGTACTTTTCTCAAATAATGCGCGGAAATTAAAATAGTAAATTTTCTCAAATAATTCGCATAAATTAAAACTCTTTTCAAAATCAATGACGAACAACGAACAACAAATTTCAAACAGCTTTCTATTTGCAAGCCAGTTCGAAATTTAAATAAAACCTTTGATGAGTTACCTCCTTGGTCGCCATGTTTCGGAGAAAAAGATCGTTCCATTTTTAAATTACACGACAGATATGAGTTTAGTATGTAATTTATTTGGCCGCTAAACACGACAGATATGGATTTTCATACAAACATTGCCGGCCGCTGCGCGCATGTATTTGGCCAGTACAGCAATTTCGATTTATCTCGAAGAAGGTTGTCAAAATAATGCTCACATTTCCAAGCATGTTTGAGAAAAAACCCTAGTTATATTTAAAGGGGTGGTCTAAACCACCATAATTTTGACTGTCTAAACAGTCAACATTATTTTAATTTTAATATTCGCATCAGGGGCTCACATTGTGAAATAAATTGAAAAAGATGGTTGGCCGACACGAGGACCCGAATAGTGAGCCAGTTCTCTAGACTAGACCACTAGACCATCAAGACAGTGATTGATATGAGCGAAATCTCTCACTAGGTTAGATACGAACTCAAATTCAACACATAGGGGCTCTTACAGACGAGCGACACTTTGCTGTCGCAGTGGGTCGCGCGCGACTCACGGCGACGCACGGCGACCGCAAACTCAAAGACTACAGTTTAAGAGCAAGTGACTATATAATGAGTACAAGAGGCATCTGCGACTTTATTTACTGGGTTCGAAAAGGACATAATTGGAATTGGAAATAGGAAGCCAGATCATTAATAATAAGGGAAAACAAATTGACCCCTTGCTAGTCTGTGACTCGGGTTTAGCGATAGTTTTTTTTTATGGCTGAATCGAAAACCAACCACCCGGTCAAGTGCGCGTCGGGCCACGCGCAGAGTAGGGTTCCGTAGAAATCCGTAGTTACACATCAAAATATGCGGACATTTTCGTGTCATGATACATTAATTTATTTATTATTATAAATATTTATTTTTATGTATTTACTTGCCCTGCCCTGCAATGGGACATTTATAGGCTGTGATGATGATGATGATGACATATTTACTTCATTAATTAGATTCAATGCCGTAGCTTCAGAGCGCCAACAATAGCTGGTTGTGAATAATCAAAAAAGACTCATTTACAAAGCGATAGCTCAAACTTGTTAACACGTTTCTGGCAGAATTAACGATCAAGTTTATTGCTCCATTAACTTAAGCTACGGCCATTTACTATTTCATTGCCACATTATGTTTACTTTTAATTTCAGTCTGTATGAAAGTTAAAGCCTATAAATAATCCTACCTACCCACTGCAGGGCCAGAGGCTTTTTCTAACGAATAAGGGATAGTATAGGAAGAATGCCATGTATAGGGTTTTTCGTAATAATTATGCTGACACTTTCTTAAGGGGATGATCAGACTATCGAACTGAACAACTTTCTCTATGGGACCAACATCGAAATCACGAAAAAAAGCAATCTCTACATTTGGTTCGAGTAAGATTGCAGTTTTGTATCCATGAAACAAGCATGAAACAGATTTTTTTTTCGTGTATTCGACCTTGGTCTCATAGAGTTTGCCCAGATTGTCTGATCAACCCCTTAAAAAAGGGTCAGCATAATTATTAATATCCGACGGTTTTTAAGGGGATTATCACTATTATCAGACAATCATACTGGGCAAACTCTATGGGACCAAGGTCGAATCGAATTCACGAAAAAAATTCTGTTTCATGTTGGCCCCATAGAGAAAGTTGTTCAGTTTGATGGTCTGATCATCCCCTAAAAAAACGTTGAGTACATTACCTTGAATTTGGACTCTGTATATAATTATCTACCACTAGGCCCAGAGCAAACAGTTTTTTGTCAGATAAAGTTCAAGTAACCTAATGAGCTCAATGGGCCTGGCTTAACGTATAGGTTGGTAACAACGCCATCGGACAGATCAATCCGAAACCAGCAACTGTTTAACGTACCTTACGAAGCAAAGATGCGGTTGCACAATATGTTTTTGGCCCTGAAAAACGGTCAGGGTCGTTTTATTCATGTAATCGTTAGTGTTAATCATTTTGAAATGAAGAGTAGAACTCCCGTGCGTCAATTCTGCTTAAATATTGAGATATGATTTTTTTATTTTTTCTGGAGTTTTCAAAATATCACTATAACTTCAAAATAATCCGTTTTTTTTCTTTTTTCTCAATTCAGTATAATAAAACAATAAACGATGTATTTTATACACATTACAAAAGTTCTCAAACATTTATGTAAATGACGAAATTATTAATTTTAATGTTTCTCGTTTTTTATTTTTTATTTCTATACAGTCAGTTTTTGGGATTCAATTTTGACTCTTTAAGATTAAGGGCCACACTATTGATGTCTAATAAAAAAATCAGATCTAAATCTCGCAGGATATGGGAGTTATTAACTTCTTAAGTTCTTTCTGATAATTTTGGTTTTAGGCTTGTCACTTTAAACAAAATTTTAATTCCGGTTATTTTAGGTCTGATTTTATTCTTTATCACCACAGACGTTCGCTATCTTAAATTAATGATCTAAAAGACATTATGCTGCGGACAGGGAAAAATCAAGTTTTTTACTATATGACGTCATAAATTAGAGATCAACGAATGAAAAAGTGAGGTAATCTGGGGGCGCGGCAGTGCCCTTAACCGATTCAAATGAAACTTGGCATTACGTGTTCAATCCTCATGGTTTTATGACATAATGTAAATGTTATGTTATGTTGTAACCTTCGTTCTTTAAATCATGATGCTGCACGCGTACTACCTACCTAAACAATAAGATTTAATAACCTGCTGATTTAGAATTAGTATTTGGGGCATCAAACAGAAACCTTGGCATCAAATTTCAAGTACTATAACAAATTTCAAGTACTTTATACTACAATTTATTTAAGAATGCTTGCAACCATGCTATTAAGGTGGAAAAGAATTTTCTAGGGATCAGGTTCAGCCGTTCTTAATAAAAACGTATGAGACAGATACCCAAGAAAGTAGGTACCTACTTCCGAAACTAATTAAACGCAAGATTTATATCGTTGTAGTTGGTAGTTGTAGCAATGTTTCTGACCACCCCGAAAGGTATTACGGTAGTGAGTTTATGTATGTATGTATTTATATCGTATAGAACATTGTAAATATCGGTACTTAGGTTTTAAGTGTTAGGTACACTACAATGTAAAAAAACCAGTAATTTTTTAATTCTGTATTTATTATTTTTATTTTTAGTACCTATCAAAATTCATCATTCCTGCTAAAGTTGCGTAGTGGAATTTGAAAGGTAAGTGTCGATGGGGCTTAGTTCGCGTGCAAAGCTTCATAAGAATCGATTAGGTAAAAGTAGTTGAAAAAGCTGTTGCGAGATTTGGAATAAACATAATATAATAAATAAACAGACATACGGAATGAAGCTAAATAAAACAGATGAATAATAATATAAAGAACGATTTTTTTAAAGTTGCGGCTGTTTTTTATACGCCAGAAACCTCTAGTGCAAGATTTTTATATTTAGAAATAATTTAGGCGTTTTTAAGAATACCATGGTATACGTACATACATACATAAGTACCTGCCTATAATTGCTTGTTTAGTAGCACATAATGTCATATTTTTCCAACAAAAAAGTAATAATTTTTAGAATTTTGTTAGGTGTCAGCCCTAACACCGAAACTTTAGAATGCTGTAACTTCTGGATCCTGTGAGATTTATATATGGTATTTTAAGGAGGTGTTCCTTGATGCTAGAACTGCAACTTAGTAAAGAAATTGAATCCCAATTCGTTCAAATAATTCAATAAAAAATAAAAACCTAAAATTGGTTATATTCGATGTAACTCCCACCCGATAAACTATAAATTAACACTGTTTTCATGATAATAAACCAAATATAAGGTACTAAATAAATGCATAAACAGATAAAATAAAAATTAAATATTTCTAGAGTTTTAACGATTTCTATGGTTTTTTAGGAAACCATAGAAAAAAAATTAATTATTTTATATCCCAATATCTAAGTAAAATTGACACACGGAGTTCTACTCTTGGTTTCAAAATGATGAATACTAACGATTATACGAATAAAAGGACCCTGACCGTTTTTCAGGCCCAAAAACATACTGTGGGTTGAGGTGAAATAGTACTATATAATACGTTAACTGATTCAAATACTGACCGGACCTGATGCTGCTTAACTACGACATAATATTTCCTTGGTTACAGATAACCTATCCTGTTTCACACACGGCTGCAGCACGGGATGGGTCTCCGGAGTACTAGGGAAGGAGGCGTTGACAGGAGGTGCTTGGCTGGCTGCCCTGCCGTGTCTCGTGGCATTACCAGTAGCACCGTTCTTTGCATTCCTAGCTGATGTGAGGGGAAGGAAAGCTGGAGCGTTTTGTATCTGCATTAGTTTTATTGTGAGTTCTTCTTGATGTGTCATGTTTATCTTTTCTTTATATTGATTTTCTGTGAAACACAGACCTCCACTAGCATTATAAAAGCATGTAAGGGACAGTTTTCCACTGCGTAGGTTTAGTGCTATTTAGAAGTCAAGTTGTGAATTTGCTGTCGCAGTGTTGTATTGCTGCTTCTTCAGACCCTGAGCTTAACAAATAGGTACAGCCAATAGCTGCATTACACTGTCGTATAACATGCTGCAATAATAGGATGTCACATTTACTCAAACTACATCAAGAGTTTTAGAATAAAAATTTGTCCTTTCTCTCTTACGCTTGTTGGTGTGAGAATTACTCAGTGACAAACGTATGTCTTTTTTGAAAAAAAATTAATAGTTACCAATGCGTTGTCCCTTAAAACATCAATCCAATTTCCAGATAAGCTGTTCATTATCAGCATGGTGTGGACCCCGAGGGGTCTGGGCTGCCAGGGTCGCAGCGGGAGCTGGAGGTGCCGGGTCACTAGCTCTGGCCCCTGTTTACTGCTCGGAAATAGCACCTCGTACGAGGGGATTGGCTGCAATGCCGGCATTAGCTTGCAGGTAAAGTACCAGGGAGTTATACGCTGAGAGAAATTATTAAGACAGGGATAGTTTCAGCGTACGATACCTTTTAAGAAGGAGGACTTAAGGTAGACATATATCACGTTGCTGCTTTTAATCTACTCGAACAATGCAAGCTTTATGTACTACCAGTTTCTCTCCGATCCCTTTTCGAAAGTAGGTTACTGCAGTTAGTAGAAGTGCACAAGTCATTTAGGAGGATCTATTTAGAGTGGTTTATGAGTGTACCTACCAGCACTAGTGTGCTGTCAGTCCACTAAGTAAATGGGTTCGCTCACTGACCACCATGCAATCGGACATGCATGACGCTTCATGAATTGCTGAATAATATTGACGTAGAGAATCGTTGATAATTACTGGTGTTACAGTGTTGTGGAAGTTTTGTCAGTTTAAGTCCGCTTTTGACTGACAGCAGGAAGTTGGCAAAGGTATTGTCTACTGACATGAATAAAATTGTCATGAGAACATTGAGTAGTTCGTTATCTAAGTTTGATCAGTCCCTTCCATTAGACAATACCTTTCCGAGCTTCTTGGTCCCTTCTCACACCCTCTTTGGCAGTCAGAGTCATAAAGATTATATCACACGATAGTTGTCGAACCCAGCTGCCACTTTCAGTGCGTTATATTGTGTATGAACAACGAATACATTGCAGCAAAGAGAATGGAATCACTAGCGTTTTGCATTGCAATGCACATGCATACTATCACAAATAAGACATATGTGCGACACACAATAAGGAAGCTTAATTAGCGCTGATTGTTGAAGACGTAAATTCGACAGAGAATTCTCAAGCTCAAAACCCGTATTCCATTATGATCGTTAGAAACGAATCCTTTACTATTCCAAATGTTTCCCTCCATAGTCATTTCGTGCACCGAAGCTCCTTGAATACGATAAACACCTCTTAATTCAGCAATAAAGAATTCACTAGCTTACTCTCATATCGTAAATTCCAGTTGCGGCATCCTCTTTGCATACGGAGCAGGTGGCTTGCTCTCCGCGCATGCGTTGTCCTTGACAATGGCGGTTCCACCTGCTTTGCTCCTCGTAGCGCTGCTTTGGCTGCCAGAAACTCCTTCGTTCCTCATTAGCGTTGGAAGAGTGCAGGTAAGAAGAGTTTTTACCACTTCTAGTTGATATTGAGACTAGGAGAATGAAGAGAATGGCAGGTAGCTGCGGAACAGATGAGAATGTATATACATACGTAATGGTCAAAGCGGGAAGACAAGTGGCGACAGTCGTCTCCGAAGCAAAAGCGCTACTTTGCATTTCTAACCCCTCTTATATTGTTATGCAGATTTTTCTTCGCGTTTCCTGAGGTAGGCTCCATAGGGAAATTTGTTCAGATTGATGGTCTGAGTTCACCGTTTCAGTATTTGCTAGGCTGTCACTTACACCCTGTATATTATATGTACCTATAATGGATTTACAGGAAGCAAAGAAAGTATTTCAGGTCCGTCAAAAGTGGATCTCTACTTACGGCCTTGGGAAACTTTCGTCACTCGTCACCACATAACATTATAAGAGGGGTTAGAAGGGTTGTTTTAAGTCACTCGCGTCCGTAGGTTTACCCTCGAGACCCTACACGTGACCCCTGGGTGGTGCTAAATGAGTGACAACTTACCGGTGGTAGGTTTCGGCCGAGGCTGGTTACCACCCTCCAGATTGAGCCGTGTCGCCAAGTGGTACTAACCACGTTCCGCCACGAAATCCGGAGTTGCCCCATGGAGGACGGGTCTGAGCAGTAGAGTCGCGTCAGAAGACCGTTCACAGGCTGCTGACCTCTGCTACACCGGCTGGCTGGTTTTGGAGGCTAGCGGGATCCGAAGCACGGTGCTCCGCTGGCCGACCGCAGGAAGTAGGGGGCCCAAGTAGCGGGAAAGCCACCCGTGAAAGGCTGCCCCGCCACCTAGCGAAAAATCCCGGGTTGCTCCACCATGCCGGTTGGCGACCGGATGGGAGAAGTTGGTGGGCATCCCCGGGGGGGTTCGGGCGTCCCCGCGGTCTCCAACCCAGCCATCTTAATGTGTGGCAGACTTCAGCATACTATCTGGCTCGATTGATGCTACTCCTCGCTCAACTACCGGCCCCCTGCCTATTCGCTCTTCAAAAAATAAAATAAACGATGAAAGGTTCTAAAAGGAAGAAAGTTAAACAGCGGTTGCACGTTCTCCCTTTAAAAGTGCACCTCTGCAATATCCGAGGACTGCACTCAAATCTCGTAGCAGTCCACCACCACCTAGAGACTGAAAAACCACAACTGCTGTTTCTCACCGAGACGCAGATCAGATGTCCGGCAGACGCGGCGTACCTCAGCTACCCTGGGTACTCTCTGGAGCATAGGTTCATTCCTCATGCCGGAGTCTGTGTGTACGCTCGCGATGACATCTGCATCAAGCGTCTCAAAAACCTTGAGGAGCCTTCTTTCTCAGTATTGTGGATACTAGTGGAGACGGGTGTTGAACAAATTGTTTACGCCTGTGTCTACCGTTCGCACAGTGGTGATCAGGAGACGACTAGGTTGTTCGACTATCTTGGAGAGGCGGCTGAGGAGGCTCAGCTAAGGTATCCTGTGGCGCAACTGACCCTTCTGGGTGACTTTAATGCTCACCATCAAGAATGGCTGTTCCCCTACCAGAAGACCGATCACGCTGGACGAGAGGCGCGCAAACTTGCACTATCGCTAGATCTCAGCCAGCTGGTCAATTGTGCCACACGGATACCTGACGTTGACTTTCACACGGCCAACTGCTTAGACCTTCTGTTGACAACTGATCCAGACAGATATTCTGTGTCGGTATGTGCCCCCTTAGGTACCTCCGACCACTGTCTGGTGAAAACTGTATCCGTATACTCCCCACCTGATCAGGGCCACTGTGGTAAGAGACGGGTGTGGCGATACAAGTCAGCAGATTGGGACGAGATGCGACACTTCTTTGCTTCGTATCCTTGGCGGCAAACCTGCTTTTCTACAGAGGAATCGTCGAGCGCTGCGACCGCGGTTGCCGAAGTGATACGTCAAGGTATGGAATATTTTATTCCGTACTCTGACGTGTCAACCGGCGCCAAAGCTCGCCCATGGTTCAACGCTGACTGTTCTCGTGCTGAGGTGCAAAAACAGTCAGCGTATATGTCCTGGGCTGATGCTCGAAAGCGAAAAGCTCCGAACACCGAAAAACAGAAGAAAGCCTACAACAAAGCCGCCAAATCTTGCAAAAAGGTGTTGCGAAAGGCCCGGTTTGACCATATAGGTCGTATAGGGGCTAAGCTCGCCTCCTATCCAGCTGGCAGCAAAGCGTTTTGGTCGCTTGCCAAAGCGGTGGAAGCAAACTTCGACCGTCCCTCCCTACCACCGCTAATAAAACCTGACGGATCGCTGGCTCACTCGGCGGAGGAGAAAGCAAATTTATTTGCTAATCTTTTTGCCGGGAATTCGCATCTGGAGAACTCAGATAAAACACCACCTACCATTCCTCGTACTGAATGCTCAATGGCATCAGTTCACATTCGCCAAAAAGAGGTTTTTAAAATCCTACGTTCTCTAGACGTGAACAAGGCTAGCGGACCCGACGGAATCCCAGCGATTGTCCTACGCACCTGTGCTGCAGAGTTGTCTCCTGTTTTAACACGCCTGTATCGCCTCTCACTTAAGACTGCGGTAGTCCCAAAGTCATGGAAGCTTGCCAACGTGCAACCTGTGCCCAAAAAAGGCAGTCGTGCCGACCCTGTCAACTATAGACCAATATCAGTCACTTCCATACTCTGCAAGACTATGGAACGTGTACTTAACAACCGGCTCCTGGCATACCTTGAATATAACGATCTCCTCAGTGACCGCCAGTATGGGTTCCGCCCAGGACGGTCCACGGCCTTATAAGCAAGCTTCCATCATATGGAATTCCGATTGACCTATGCGACTGGATAGCTGACTTCTTGAGTGAACGATGCATACGAGTAGTCATTGATGGATACTCATCGGATCAAATGGCTATTAATGCCGGTGTTCCTCAGGGGTCAGTTCTGTCAGCTACTTTATTTCTGCTGCATATAAACGACATGCTTGTGCCCGGAACCTTTGGGTATGCTGACGACAGCACTGTTTCTGACAGATATCTGTCCGGTGCAGGGGTCAAATTGGATGTTACTCAGTCTTGTCGAGAGGCCATGGTGCAGCGATTAAACTTGGCCCTTGAATTTGTGTCCGACTGGGGTGACGCTAATCGGGTCAGTTTCAACGCAAACAAAACACAGGCGTGCCTTTTCTCCACAAAACGGAGTCCCTTCGCTTTGACTCCGACTTTCCGAAATGTGTCCATACCGATAGCTGATCGCCTGGAGCTCCTGGGCATTAACATATCGTCCGATTTGAATTTCGGGCGGTATATTGAGTCCATGGCGAAAACCGCAGCGAAAAAACTGGGCGTCCTTTCGAAGGTCAGACGGTACTTCACTCCGGGACAGCTTCTACAACTTTATCAAGCACAAGTCCGATCGTGTATGGAGTACTGCTGCCATCTTTGGGACGGGTCTGCCCAATACCAGCTGGCCGCGTTGGACTCAATCGACAGGCGTGCCAGGAAGCTCATAGGTGATCCAACCTCTGTGGCGAAGCTACAAAGTCTTGAGCATCGTCGCAAGGTAGCCTGTCTATCTGTTTTTTATAGGATACATTTCGGAGAGTGTGCGACGGAATTACACGATTTAATACCTCCGTCTCCCTTTCATCTGCGGGGGACGAGACGCAGGCTGGGTTTCCACCCTTATGTCGTTGACCTACCAGCAATTCGCACGAAGAAGTTTGCTTCTTCTTTTATAATGCGCACGGCTAAGGAGTGGAACGCACTGCCTGCGGACCTGTTCCCTGAGCAATACAACCTGGGCCTCTTCAAGGCAAGAGTGAATAGGCATCTTTCTAGGTAAGCATGCTACATCTTCGGCCTCATCATCACTCAACATCAGGTGAGATTGGGGTCAAATGCTTACCTATCGAACATAAAAAAAAAAAAAAAAGAATAGAAATGCAAAGTAGCGCTTTTGCTTCGGAGACGACTGTCGCCACTTGTCTTCCCACTCACGCTGTTACCCTATCGCTCGCACCACGCCGCACGCCTTACGGTGTTATGCAAATCAGTGCATAACCGGGCACGCGTTCCAAGCCTACTTTGCACGTCTAACCCCACTTATAATGTTATGTGCTCGCCACAAAAAGGCGTGAGTTGATTCTTCTCCTGGATTAAAGTGATTAACGTCTCTTAAATCTGTTTCTTTTACAGGATGCAGCCAAAGTGATGTGTTGGTTCGACGGTTCAGACTTCCGCGAAGATATGACCGAGGTTATTGAGCAGCAGGAGGTACGGATCAGGACCTCTGAGTGCTATGGGAGGAGAGAGACGATGAGGAGACAGGACTCTGATGCGTTCCAGCCGATGCTGAAGAGGATCAGTGGACTAGAATCTAATTCTGAGAAGAAGGATGAACAGTCAGCTTGCAGGGAACTTTGTTAGTTTTCTTACATCTACCACAGAATAAATACTAGTAGGGGAAGATTGGCACCATTCGTACAAGGGGCACATACATACAGTAGATTTTACAGAAAAACTAAGTGGCGTACGGTCATGTCTTTTCACGTGTACGTAGCCTTTGTTCGACCGCATCGTTAGACCGGTAAGCAGCGACAGCAGCGCCATTACACATAATACGACAGGTAGCAAAGTGTTTTTGCACTTGGTGAGTAAATATTTAATGGTAATTCACGATCGCATTGTAACTACTTTTATTACATTTCTAAGGTGATAATTACCTTTATGACAAGTAAATATCCTTAACAAAGTGTTTTAATGATAAATATTTTCTTGTAACTTTTTTTAACTTATATATCATGAGGTACCTTCGGACAGCATGGAATGGGGCACATTAGTACGCGACAAATGGTTGGTGATTCCTGATAGATTCATTTATTTTTACAGAAACATGGTGTAACATTACAAAATTGAAGACGAGGAGCAAGGAAGTAGAGTAGACGAAAATTTGATGCTATATCGGCTGTAGATTATTGTGATGGAGCTGGGGATCCCTTATTTTTTTATCATACCTCCTTTGGGCAAACAAAAAAATATCCACGCCCCCCGTGTCACATTAGGGTTCCTAGGTACTACTATACAAATGAAATGTTAGTTTCATCCTCTATGTACTAAATAAAGATAAGTTTCGGTGCTGTATGAAAGTACCCCATTCGTGGGGCAGATTCGTACGAATTCCGGATGAAAGGAAAATCACTTTTATTCAATAACCCTCTAAAATACACATTTATACTATTTTTTCCCTAATAGCCAAATACATGTGCTATTTCAAGATGATTTCCATACAGCTATTAATCAACGCGGTAAAAAGAAAAAAAAATATATTGTGAAAACTGTACGAAGGGTCCCAATCTTCCCCTACTACCCGTACATCTACCAAGTGACAAACTTAACGTACCTCCCTTGTTCAAAAATATTGTAAGAACTAACGTCCATCCATATGGCCATACTATCTTTTTCGAGCATAGCCATACTATCTTTTTCGAGCAGGTTTCAATTTTTCAAGTCAATTAATATTTCTATGGATGAAATAAACGATCTTCGATTGTCGTCGATTTGGGGATTTTAAAACTGCATTAAGTTCTAGCTAATTTTAAAGGCCGGCTGACCTGACGCGGTTTCTCTTTGAAAATGCAATATTAATGATGAAGGATTCCTTTTCAATTTCGACTACAGCGACTAATATTTTTATAGAAAAAGCAGTCAGGTACGCAGGATAGTATTATAATAATACAATATTATTATTATAGTAGTGACGTACCTACAACCCCTGATGCTGATTGGCAAATATCTTCACCACCATGATAAGTCAAACCCGATAATGCTATCAACTCGACAGAAGAAGAATAAGTGTACCTATTATCCTGACTTACTTTCAAAAATATCATTTCACAGTCCGTCACCGCCGCTCCCGGCGGGCTCTGTTCTCATGCTGCGCGTTACTCTGCGTGGCAGCTGGCAGCGGCGCTGGCGCAGTCAACAGCTTCGCGGCCGCTATCCTACGTCATTCAGCTCATACAGTCCCCCATCTGAATGTTTCTGCTTATAACTTTACTATTTATAACGGGTGAGTCTTAAACTGAATCTGAGCTAAGTCACTACAGTTTAAAAAGGTAGTAGGAACTCCTACTACTTACGGAAAAGCTAAGTGAAAAGAGTACCTGGTATTTTCAAGGTTATTGTTGATACCTCGAGAGTCACAAGCTCACATAATCACAAGTCATCTCGCAGATTCTTAGCCGTCTGCTTAACATCGCTCGAAGTCAGGTCTGACGACTTCAGCTACATATTTACAGTACATCTCCAGGTGAAGATCCGATCTAGGTGATCGGAAAGCGACGCTTTCAATATCATTTGGGTTAGGCTCCCAATCGAAGGCAACCCTCGTCATATTCGCTTTGGCTCTTTTAAATTTTATAAATGTTGTTACTAGTTATCAAATTAAAGCGTGTAAAAAATGATAATGGCCGATATTCTCAGAAATTCCATCAACACTTTGATTTTAAAAGACAGTTTTGCCATCCCTACCATATTTCCAAAGCTAAGAAAATTGAAAATTTTGTGATGAATTTCAGAAAAGCACCTCGAATGATATTCGAGATATCTGACGCTGGATCCCTTTTCTGTGGCACTGCACTGGTTTTGGGAGCTGTCGTCTCTACAGTCACTGTTGACAAGTATGGAAGAAAGGTGAAGAAACATAACTGTTTGACCAATAATAATATCATCATCATCATCATATCAGCCGATGGACGTCCACTGCTGGACATAGGCCTCCTCCAAGGATCGCCATAACGACCGGTCCCGCGCTGCCCTCATCCAACGTTTTCCCGCTGCCTTCACCAGGTCGTCGGTCCACCGTGTGAGGGACCTACCCACGCTGCGCTTTCCGGTACGCGGTCGCCACTCGAGAATTTTTCGGCCCCACCGGCCATTGGTTCTCCCACTGCCACTTAAGTTTAGCAATTCTTCAATAATAATTTATCAAGGCTTTATTCGAAACTATACAGGAAGCACGCCTTTTACTCTTTTGGCGTAGCTTAGCTGTACCACCCAAGCCCAAAGCGGATACAATACACACCGCAAATTTGAAGGATGTAGGATTCTTCGCGATGATTTCCTTTACTGAAAAGTATAATGTTACAAATCGTTATAAATTCCTAAAGTGCGGCCACGTTAAAAGTGTGAATTCTGAGGAGTTTTCTATTTCGTCCGCGTGCGAAATTCATAAAAGAGTTAACTTTTAGCAATATTATTCATTTTATTACTCATTGATTCAAGAGTTCTACCAGATGCAATTAATTAATATGCTAAGCTTAATCCATGCAAGATCCATGCTTAATCTTACTATGACAGTCGAAGCCATTGTTACAAATAAATTAAGATGGCCTTATAAGGTGGATTTCAAGTGTCTGTCGAACATTTTGTTATTAAGCTGTGGCTTAATACTTTAATCTACTTGGATTGAAAGTTTTGTTTACGACTCACATTTTAGGTTAAGAATTTCTCAATACATTTTGCAGATGCTTCTGCTATGGTCCTGCTCAGGAATCGCATGCTGTCTCGCCATCCTCGGCGTATACTGTGACCCTCGACTTCGTATGCATTCCTGGTACACCCACCGATTGTGGCCTTACAAAAGAACTAACAATTTGAAAGAAAAACCTATGGTTGAAAACATAATGACGAATCTCACTTATTATGGCAATGGTACAGAATTGAAAAGCTTTACCAATGAAGATTTGATCAAGAATTATTCTAATTCTAATGAGGATATTGGGAAAGCCTGGTACAGGATAAGTGTGGAAAATGATAGTATGATGGTAGATGATGTTTTATGGTCGGAATATAGTCAAAATTCAACGATTGGTGAAGAAGATAATATTTGGACTCCAGTGATATTATTGTCAATTGTGTTGTTCCTGTTTAACATTGGATTGGGGTCAGTACCTTATGTGCTGATTACGGAGCTGTTTTCTATGAATGTAAGTGTAACTTTTGTATTTGAAAACTTTACTGTCATATTCAAAATATTATCACCCAATTCAACATCAGTAGATACATTCAAGGGATACTTCACTTACGAAAGAGTTCACTTTAATATAAATAAAATATCTTTGATTCTGTGACTGAGATTCTCTTAGATTGTCACACCAGGGCTCTACCCATACGATAAGAAGAAGGTTGTCTGATCCAAAATTATATTATATTTGTCCAATTCTTTGAATAGTAAACATCAAGGTCAATGATAGTAAAATTAAGAAAACCTTGTAAATTTTGACTGGCGATATATTTTGTGGAACATAGGCTATATATAATATATAATAACCTATGTATAATATAATAACCTATGTTTACCTATATATTTTTATTATAACCTATGTTCTATATATGTATAATAACCTATATTTGGAAATCGACCATGATATGCTGATGATGAAGGTTGAAAATCTGACTGAGGGTACAGTCGGTTGTATCGTAGCTATGTAACCAGGCATTCCATACATTTTTTACGAGACCATTATCCATATTGTGCCTGGATATTAACAGATACAGGACTCTTGTGAGATCCAAACCCGTAACTCTTGGCTTTACAGACAAGTTTATTACCAAATAGTCTCTTGAAGACTTTTAACGAACTATTCTCTCTGTACCAGGTCCGCAGCCTCGCGTCAAGCTTACTCATATCCTGGATGTGGCTCAGCAACTTCCTCCTTCTCCGGTACTACGGAACTATAGCTGTTTCCCTCGGACTGCACAGCACGTACTATATATGCGCCTCTATCACTCTTCTGGGTTCCTTGTACATTTTCTTCGTAATACCAGAAACTAAGGGAAAATCTCAGCAGCAAATAGAAGATGATTTGGAAGGGCCTTTGATAAGAATAAGAAAAAGAAGGAAGAACGAAGATAACCGATGACAATCGGTGTCGACTGTTTTAATGGTTTTCTCTTTATTGTAAATGCTATAAGTATTGGTATTACAATAGTTGGTTGGCTCCAACTCATGATTCCAACGGAGTTTGCAAGTCCAGAAAAGATCGTAGATTTCACTGAAAATTCATGTATCAAATAACCGGTTAAACCGGTTTCGGTAGATATTGAAAATAAGTGGCAAAATAATGATGAAGCTATAGGTAACTTGCCCATCGTTCACTTTAATTTGATTCCTAAATAAAAGGGGCTACCTGCTTTAACGGAAGCCAAGTAAAATTGGACAAGAGTCGCATGAACAGCGTTCTATTAGCACTATATTATAGTAGGTATTGGATTTAAAGAATGTTTATGCATAATCTAGTCAGGTCATTAGACAAGACGTTATAAAATAGTATGCTGAGTGTCTTAGGCTGAGTGGAGCATACCGACCCACTAGTTGATCTGGCATTCTCATGATGGAATGGGTGAAAAGTGGTTATTAAGTCTCAGTATAATGTGACAAAGTTTGGTTTTTGGTTGTATTTGTAAAAAGTCTCAATTATTTTGTCTATAAATAATGCTATGTATATTATGAATGTTGAATGGGATCCAAAATAAATGTGTTAATGTCAAATTGTTGTTAGGGAAAGAATAAGTGTAATTAAATGTAAGTATTGATTAGAAAAATTACATGATGAATGTAGCTATGAAGTAATGAATGTAGCTAGCTACTACATATCGCCCCAAAACAAGACACCAAAGATATTATTGTAAAATTCAATAAAATTTTAGAACTTGTTGTAAAAGAAAGACTTGAAGAAATTGTAAAATTTTAAACTAGAATTTAATATAGGTAGATCTTGGGAAGGGGAGATTTATATTTAAATAAATTAATATTTACCCACATGGAGAAAAATATCTACGTATATAATAAAAGATCAATGGTAAAAACTGTACATATTAGCAGACTTTACCTATACTAATAGAAAATTTGTTGTTCTAAATCTAATAATTCTGGTATATCTAACTAATACCAAATTTCAGTAAAATCTAAATTGTATGAGAACTGTTTGGAATCCTCGATCGAAAGGCAAATAATAATTTATGACAGTTAATTGCATATAAAAATCTTTGTAAAAATCATTGTTTAATTTTATGAAATTGTGTTATTTTGTGTCTCTTGTATTTTTTCTCTGTATGTTACTGTTTAAGAGGGCTATTACAAGCTCAGTGGCGCCCTCATCACAATAATAAAGATTTCTCAATAAGTATAGGTGTAAAATAAAGAATATTTGATATGATTTGAAATTGTCAAATACTTGGTGATGATTAAGTATGCGTTATTATAATAATTATAGTTATACTTAACTATAATTATAGTTAACTAGTTAGGTAACAAAAATGTCGTACCTATATTATAAGAGTTTAAAACCAGTTAATTAAATACACAGTAAAAATTATAATATGGTACATATTAAGCATGCTGTTATTATCTATTTGCATATCATTCGAAAGAGACAGCATGCTGATATCAACTAATGGTGCAAGTTAACCGTAGGTATGTAGAACTATATACTATTACCTATTCTGTACCGTAGGTAAAACGAGGATTTAAAAATGTATAAAAATTTTCGAAAATTGTAGGCTAGCTGCCAGTATCACAGAACTCAATAATGTGTTCCGGTTGTTAATTTTGTGGTAAAAGTACTAACTTAAGAATCAGTCACAATATTTTTAGATAGTTGGACTTATATTTTGGGAGAAACTATTATAAAATAAAAAGTTTATGTACCGCACAATTTTAAGTGATTCGTTGTGAGCAAAAGTGCATATTCATTTTATTCTGAATTTTTCTATTTGATATTTTTAAGTTAATATAATGGGGAACACAAAAGGGTCAAAATATTACTGAAAAATACACTTAAAATCTTAGCGTAGATCATGTACATTACATTAGTTTTTATTTCACTTCAATACATGCAGTATTTCCGAAGTTATGACGAAGAGAAGTTTAAGCGCTTTTTAAAATTTCCGAGTTTACGCGCGCTCACGCTTTGACGTCACACCCCCGCTCAGCCCGCGACCGCGACACAGCGCGGCGGCGCTCGGTCCGGAGCATTTTGTTTCGTTTGTTCGTCAAAAATTAGTTTAATTTCGTTTATACCTAATAGTGTGCTTGTATATCAAGGAAATAATACTTTTACATTAATTTTATAACCAATTACACTAAAGTAAACCGTGTGGTGTGTAGAATGGATGAAGGTTTTCAAAAAGGTCAGTCGGACAATCTGCCAAGTGTGGATAGTTTGATGGTGGCACAATATTTTATGAAGAAT
Organism: Agonopterix subpropinquella; assembly: GCA_922987775.1. Taxonomy (NCBI): domain Eukaryota; kingdom Metazoa; phylum Arthropoda; class Insecta; order Lepidoptera; family Depressariidae; genus Agonopterix; species Agonopterix subpropinquella. The sequence goes on along the minus strand of OV277694.1, from coordinate 13,966,552 downwards.
AAGGATTTTACGGCTGCCGAAATAATAATAATTTCTTGGACAATGTCACACATATTATCTAGTCACATTTAAAGTACCAGAATCTAGCCTGGACTTGTATTATGATGACTGGACAACGATATAGAATACATATATACAGGGTGAAATTGATATCATTGACATCCTTTTAAACTAAGAATCTACCCATCAAACTAAACAACTATCACTATGGGAGCAAACCAATCGGAGCAACTAAAAAATCTGCTGTCCCATACTAAACTGCAATGCCTACTCGACTCAAATGTATGCAACATCTGATTTTTTTTTTTTGCTTTGATCGGTTTGCTCCCATAGTAAAAGTTGTTCAGTTTGATGGGTAGACTCTTAGTTTAAAAGGATGCCAATGATATCAATTTCACCCTGTAGATACAAACATCCATGACTCGGGTACAAATATTCATATTCATCATACAAATATCGGGATTCGAACCCGTGACCCTCGGCACAGCATGCAGGTTCACTACCGACTGTGCTACCGGGCTGTCAAATTCGCGGAATAAAGATGAAAGGTGAGATGTATGGTGAGGTATGGAGAGGTGTATGGAGAGGTGTATGGAGGTGTATGGAGAGGTGTATGGAGGTGTATGGAGAGGTGTATGGAGCTATGGAGAGGTGTATGGAGGTGTATGGAGAGGTGTATGGAGCTATGGAGAGGTGTATGGAGCGGTGAATGGAGGTGCACGCACAATCGATCGTTTGGGTTTTGCTTTGGTAACGTCAACGATTTAACCGTTCAGAATAAAATAGCGCGATAGCATTTTTACATCAGCTAAACCAAATCTAAACCAAAACTAAACCAAAGTCATAAACGTTCCGTCCGAACGGTAAAACCGTATAAAACAGCGCAATCGAGGCCCTTGCTCGTACGAGGTTGTTGTTGTTGATGATTATTTGTGTTTTATTAGTTTAAAAACATCGAAATGGTCTTCACAGCAGTGCGCTTTAGTTTTAGGCCCTATTGCGACTACTCTTTTTATGGCCGTCATCCACTTCTTTCTCATTTTTGGGTCCTCAGGCACATAAAAAAAGAGTTTATCGGGTGTTTTCACAGTTGAATTGAAACACTGAGGCACAATACAATACTTTTTTTCCATTTTCACTGAAGAGAACTCGATGTTTACTGCACAGCAGCGAGCGTACGAGAGCGCGACTGACGAATGACCGGGGGTGTGACGTCATCGGCTAGTGGGCGCCCGCCCGCGTTTTTAAAAACCTTCGTCCAGAAATACGCAATTTGATCGTTAATATCTCAGCCATTTTTGAAGATATAAAAAAAGTAAAAACCTATGGTAAAAACACAGTTTTTTTCGTAATTTTTTGAAGATTTATTTGACATGTAAAGTGAAAAACGTTTGTCAGACCCATTGTATAGGATTATTTATAATATTGTTAATGTAATTCTATTAATTTGAACTATGTCCTACCTCTAACTTATATGGGCGAAAGTCTGAAATAAATGACTTTTTTTATTTATTAAAGATTTGAACATTTATTTTCTTCACAAATTAAAATATAAAAACTTACTGTCAAAAATCCATGTTTTTCTTAACATAGTAATTTTGCCAAGTAAATAAAAAAATTTTGTTTTAAAAAAACATGAGTTAATTTAATTAAGACGAAATAAAGATTCAAAAGTAAACAATTTTTGCATAGGTTTATTGTTGCATAGAATTTATTATGACTGTTACTAAACAGTTCATATTAATGAAACCTGCCAAAGAACTAGATATTCTAGCTCTAGCTCATAAGGTTCAGGCATCTAGTTTACTTAGGATCAATAAGAAATTTCAATAAAAAAATTTTTTATTTTATTTTATTTTAATTAATTAATCGTATCGTGATCAGCAAGCGTTTAATAAAATGGATATGTTCTGACTTACTATTGTTATGAATATATACTTTTGCTCTTTGTTGTACAGACACATAGGTTAGGAAAGGAAGCCAAATTAAAAAAAATAAAGGCCCAGGCATCTTGACTAGAAGAACGCGTTTCAAAAAACGCGTATTGCTCAAAATTAGATCTTATTGATGTAGAAATAAAAGCGAGCTGCGACCTGACCCATTAGCCACATAGTTCACTAGGGAACAAGATATTGAACGATAATGTAGATTAGCGTTTCAGTAATTGTACTCCTTGAATTGTCAAGGAATTTTGACTATTATTGAATTATCAATACTAATAACTAGTGATCGGTAACTGTTGTGCAATCCCTCGCGGCAAACTCTAGGGGTGACAATAAAATTGTAACATATATTATTGGTTAACAATGTTATCATATCGTTTTCTTTTAGTTTTTTCTAATACGGCCCCAAATTGGAGTTATTTTCACGTTTCTAATTGTTAAATTTTTTCCTGTTTATCAAAGGCAAAGGGAACTGACCCATACAGCCATGTGCAGTCAAGACCACGTCAAGCTTCAGATTTGAAGTGCGATGTTGTTTTTTATACGAACGGCATAAGAACAGTACGAAGATCAAGGTGTCGAACTTAAATTAAATAAAAATAAAAATTTAAAAATGGCGCGTAAAATTGTGACGGGCTACAGCTCTGCTGTCTCGCTCGTAGCATTGCTTGATGCGGACTATTGAAAGAATACCTAATTGGTTCTTTTTATCCAGTACTAGTAACATACCTAATAATAATAGGCTGTAACAAAACACCCTAGTAATACTTAAGGGGGAGCTTCAGACCATCAAACTGAACAACTTTAACTAAGGAGACAACGACGAAAAAAAAAAAAAAATCTGCCATCCCATACATTTGAGTCGAGACGTACTACTGCAGTTTCGTATGAAAGACCGGATTTTTTTTCTCGATTTCAATGTTGGCTCCATAGTGAAAGTTGTTCAGTTTGATGGTCTGCAGCACCCCCTTTAGTATTACTAGGGTGTTTTGTTACAGCCTGTATAATATCTTGGACATTGATAATATCTTGGACATTGTTGTAAATCAGATATTTCTATACTTAGTAGAATACTACCTCGCGCAGGATATATGGGAACATCACACGATATGATAATGGTTGGTTTAGACGATGATAATTTAGCGGCGCCAATTCAGAGCCTCAAAAAAAGCCCCGTATGGACACTTTTCGCACGACTATTTTACGGCATGTGAACTAAAGCAAGGAAAAAAGCACGCGTCGCTAGTGACCTCCGTTTGCGTCCCTCGCATCCCCCTTGCTAATTTTTCGACTCGTGTAAACGCGTCGTGATAATCGTTAGCACGGTTTTCTCTAGCAAATCCATTCGCATGCGAATAAATTGGCGCTGTAATTAGCAGCGTGTAAACGAAATCGTGCCGTGCTTTTTTTCGTGCTAAAAAATAGGCGACGTGAAATTGTCATCGTCTAAACCTACCGTAACGTGTCGCTGAACTATTGTCTCCTAGTGAACGCGTGGTTATAATCATTGTATTATATGTTTTGTATGAAATATAAAAACAGCTTTAAATGTGGAATTAATTGTTATGAATGTTGTACCAATAAATCAAAACAAACCATTTTCAATTTTTTTTATTTTAAAAATAAAATTTACAGTCATATCACATTTTTATTTTATACAAATAATCCAGTCACACAATTACAAATATTATACTTAACTTCTATAACTTTGGACCAGTACTACTATAGTATAAATACCTACAATAGATGATAAAATGATCAGTTGTATTTTTGGAACAACCGAAGTATATGTGGCCAGCAAACTTCTTGAGCACGGCCTTGGCTGCGCAGAATAAAATAACCGCTACTGCGCATACTCCTCAACCCACCCCATTTTTCAAGATGTTTGCCAAGTACTGTACCTTTGTTAGGGGACCAGAATCTCATAAAATGAAAAAAGTAAAAAAATATAGATATTCCATAGAGAATTCACACGCTCAGATATTCACATGGTAGTGTCAAAATGTCATCTGTCTAGTCAAAGTAGGTCCTGTACAGAATGAGCCTTTTTGCAGCTATAAAAACGTACGTTTGACTTAATCGCTTCACTAGCAATTAATAGGCGTTTGTATCTATTCAAACATAATAATGTCTATGATTCAAACGTATGATTGTAGCGATGCACACACATGTTTGCATTGATGCACACGCGCGTGTGCATTGTGGCAAAGACTGTTGACGAATAACTGATCAAATATTACGAAAGTTTATTGCATCTTGGCTGTTCCGTGTTTGCATCTATGCTTTATCGCGTTTGCATCGATGCTGCATCGCGGCTCAATCGATGCTTTTTGCAGCACTTCTGCGCGGTAAAAAGTCGCAGTGTGTAAAGAGCCCTAATCAAATTACCCAGTGTTGCTTACTCTAAAATTTGATTTCCCTATTTTTCTTCAGATTCTGTTCCACCTATACCAACAAGCTTTGTGGGATATCGTACAAACACAAGATAAGAAAGAATACTCTGTATGTAGTAGGTAGTACAACCTAAGGTGATTTCGCGCTATATTACATGCTAACCTAACGGAAGCATGTAATATAGCGCAAAATAACAAACAAACAAACAAACAAACAAACAAATATACTTTATTTTACACCAAGACATAAAGAGTAAAATACAGAGAAAAAAAACCTAACAACCTAATAACCTTTGATAAAACATCAATTTTGATTCTAATCAGAAATGTGTCGTACGGGAGGATGGCAAGAGACCAAACGAGATGTCTCTCGTCCCCTGAAAGATGGGTCGGGTGCTGGTGTGGGATGCTACCTGTGCGGATACTCTGGCACCGTCCTATCTACGGGGAACGAGCAAAAGAGTTGGCTCGGCGGCGGAATCTGCCGAAAAGGTAAAAGCGGGAAAATACAAGGGTATCGGCACCCAATACAAATTCATGCATACAATGCATGCGGTGTCGAAACCCTTGGTCCGTGGGGTCCCGGCGTCCAGGCGCTTTTTAAAGATCTGGCAAAGCGCCTCGTAGACTCGACCGATCCGAAGGGCTGGCGCTTTCCTCGCTCAACGGATCAGTTTAGCCGTTCAGCGAGGAAACGCTGCCAGCATCTTGGCTACCCTCCCGCGTGGTCCAAACCTGCACCATATTTTAGGTTAAGTTAGTTTTATGTTCTCATATTGTTATTTATTTTTAATGTACTTACCAAGTTTTATTTGTTTTACCAAGAAATTAATTAGAAACGATTCAATATTTAAATATTTAGAGGGTTCATCTCATTCATTCCACCGATCCTTCTTCCCTTATCCTAAAAATATGGCAACTAATTCACAGCCTGACATTCCCTTGCAGTATATCATCATACAACTTCTGCGTTAACGGTACGTATTCCCCTGTTTTTTGATCCATAAAATACATTGGATCTGAGTGTATTTTGAGCGTGTAACCCTGTTCCATCAATTCCTTCTTCTTTAGCTTAAAAGTAGCTGTCAATGGTGGTTCAGGCAGTATTCTGATGAATAAAGGTCTAGCGAATATTGGTAGAGCTGAGCGAAGTCCCTTGGATAGACTTTGGAGGTCTACTTTCTTTTCTGGGTCTGCTATAGCTGCCATGCCAGCCCTGCCTTCGACTCTTGGTATCTGAAAAGACAGCACTTTTTAGTTAGTAAGAAAGAAACCTACAGTAGCCATTTCGACGTCAGGCTTTGGGAATATTATTGCCGCCTACTCATCAAATGCTAATAACAATAATTATAAATATTGTCATATTGCTAAAAAAATCACATACAGCTGATATAATGTCGTTAGACTCAGCAGATGAACGAGATTTATAAATAGGGAATCCTCTTCCCCCCTCCTTGGAATGCCATACGATTTTTATAACATAAAAATGATGACTTTTTGTGCTCTGTGCATAATATGAATAGATAATAATAGTACCCTATTGAAACGAAACTCAAGATTCACCTACCAATCTCACATTGGTTTAACCATAGTTTCACTTCTATAGTGTACTATTATTATCTATTCATATGCCCTGCGTTATCTTCTATAATAAATTATTGATCTGATTTCAGTATAGCGATCTTCTGAGGAAGAGAAAAAAAAACCACAGGTTATGTCACCATTTCCTTTAAATTATAATTGGAGTAGACTTCTATGCTAAAATGGGAAAAATATAAATAGACTTACCAAAACTCCATAAACGACGGCATCCTTTAACCCAACAAGGGAGCTGATGACTCCTTCCACTTCAGCTGTAGATACATTCTCACCGCGCCATCTGAAAAAAACCATTAAGCATCAAAATAACTAGCCTCAGTAAATGTATAGAAGATTATACAGTACAAGACAGGTCAACAAGGTAGGACAGGACGTTTGGAGACTCTGAGATTTAGAACCATCGAACAAATCCGATGATTTTCTCAAAAGTTTCCAAACATGATACAACATAAGTGAATAATCCACACATCTGATAGAAAAATCTGTAAAAAAGAACCATAAAACTTGTGACACAATTTAGACTACCCATTCTAAGGAATGAGTAGAATAAAAAATCTACTGGGATCTCGAAATGAGCAAAATGAATATTCACACGGTTAAAAGTTATACCGAAGTTTACAAAGCTCGCATTTGAGTTCACACATTTAGCAGTTCTATCCTGAAACCCAGCAATATGTGAACCGCTAAAGGTGAACTTTCTTGTAAAATTCATCAAGATATTGATAAGAATAATTAGTAAATTAAGCAAGATCCAAGCCTTGATACCAAAACGTACCTGAACGTATCTCCAGTGCGATCCTTAAAATAGAAATATCCGAAGTGGTCCATAACTAGAATGTCTCCGGTATTGAAGTAGCAGTCACCGTCGACCCTCACGTTTCGCACCATCTTCTTCTCTGATGCTGTCTTGTCGGCGTATCCAGAGAAAGTAAGGATAGCTTTTCTGGCATCGATTTTTCCAAGAAGTAGACCTGGATAAAAAAAGGTATATCTGAATATTAAGGTTGTTATTTTAGCTTGCGGCATTATAGAGCTTTTAGTATCTGAAATTATACCGGTCTTTGAGTCAGTTACTATTAAATGCCAAGTAGGTATTTGTGTTTGACCAGCGCATCATACCCTCACCCTTATTCACTAGAGAAGCTATGCTCTCTTGATTATATTTACGCTGTTTATATGTATTTTAAAAGACTGGACCGGAAAATTGTCCGGGGGAAGACCGAATTTCAGCCTCCTTGGTAGCATATGAACAGAAAATCGAAAGACATGATTATCTTCGAAAAACAGTTTTAGATCTGTTAGTAAAACTGTTGCTAGATGCTAGCTAGATTAATAACTATGCATGCACAGATTTTTTTTCGTGGAAACCTGGATCAACAGAGGCGACCACTTACAACACTTCAGCGAGCCCGGGGATAACTTTGTCTTGAAACTCGCAATTAATTTTATTCATAGAAGATAGGAGGAGTAGGAAAAATAAATATCGGACTTTCGTCCATTGCAAATGGGGGACAGACAGCAAAAGGGAAAGAAGGCCTACTCCGGAGATAATTTATAGCATGCAAAATAGCTTTGTAGGCAGATTTTTCACAAGATATTCTATTGAGATTGAGAAATAATACAAACTAGAAAGAAAGAAGTAAATACTGAAATGTTGGCAAAGAAGAAACATGAATGGCATAAAGGAAGAAAACGCGAATACTAACCAGGTTCTCGAGGGCCACAACTGATGCATCTTCCATTGCTGTCTCTCAATATTTCTCCGGTTATTTCATCACATCTGAAAAAATTATATCGTTTCGCTGATGAACATGAATAATTCCTACTGTATCCCTTGGCCACGCCATCACTCGAGAACGGCTGGACCGATTTGGCTAATACGGTAAAAAGCAGCCAAGGTGTGGCCAGGTAAAAAAGGGGCATTGCAACGCATGCTGGAAACAGGTATATATATATTGTGCAACGTACATGTAAACCTTTTGTGGAGAAAATAAAGTTTTTGTATTGTATTTTGTAGGTAGTATACAATGATATCAATATTTTATTAAAATGTTAGTCATCTGCGTAGAGCAGACGAAACATGGCAACGTACCTACATAGATCCACGATAGGCGTATCGGTAGACGTATCTTTATCAGGATCGTTATTCTTATTGTATAAGATAACATCATACAACGTGTTAATGAATTAACGCAAAACTAGAAAGTAGTTTGTTTAGAATCGAGAGCAGAATCGAATTATCATGGTTTCAACATGGGTAAATTGTTTCAAAATATTAAATAATTGTTTGGTAAAATTTTAAATTTACTGAACCCGATGTCAACCCACCCCATGGGCACACTCACCCTACTTACTACCAAAACAAGATTATTAAAATGTATCCATGAGTACATTAGCGCCTTCATTCATTGCTGAAATGATAAAAAAAACATTTTTGCCTCAAAACTTAAAATGCGAATAACTTTAAATTTTAACTACAAAAATAATGAAATTATTGTTTCAATCTAATTATTTTGATATAAATCAGTTGGGGTATATGAGTTTTGCGTTAATTCATTAACACGTTGTATAAGAAATATTATACTTACTTGACTAGAGTAAGGGGATAGATTGATGATACCAATCTACTTAGGAACCCAATGGCGCCTACTTTGGAGTCCAAGTTTACTGCAAAATAGAAATGGTGATGTTAATCTCTGTCATCATGTCGAGTAAAAGCTATATAATAGCTATTATGTCTTTGTTAATGTCCTTTATTGTTATTATGTTCAATTACACATTTGTAATTTGTTACGGTACCTAGGCGTTTCGCATCTCTACGGAATAGCTCAATTTTGCCTGAACATTTTGTTATTTTGAGAAGTCTCTAGGGTCATGCGGGAATTTTCAATATTGTTATTCTAATAATAATGGTATGCAAGTATACTTCTCAAAAAGCCAAAAATTGCTTAATTTTAGGCCGTAATGTATCCCCTCTTATAGATAATATTATTATTATATTACTGACGATGACCAGAAGGAAATTAAAATTATTTATAGCACTCCGTGACCTAAACCCGCACTTAGGTTACGGTTTTGCGTTACCTAAGTAGTCCATTATTACACGGATTACACCGTTCGAAAATGAATCCACTTTATTGCACAGATGCATAATATACAAAAGAAGGTTCTTTTATAGCATTCCGTGACCTAAACCCGCACTTAGGTCACGGTTTTTCGTTACTAAGTAGTCCATTATTACACGGATTACATTACACCATTCGAAAATGAATCTACTTTATTGCACAGATGCATAATAAACAAAAGAAGGTAGGTACTTTTAAATGTGCTTTCAATCAATGTGACCAACATTGAAATCGCGAAATCCCCAATTGACTCCAAGTTATCCCCCCTACTTTAATTATATTACGTACGCCCTACTTACACCCGCACCCCCTGCTCACACCTTATTAGTATGTTGGTAGTAGGGTGCGAGTAAGGGATGCGCCCCCTAGTGCGTAGAGGGTGATTGGGGATGCATAGGGGTGATAAGAGGGTACACCCCCTAATGCGTAAGGGGTGTGTAGTGGTGATTAGGGGGTGCACCCCCTAGCTCGTGGGTGTGATTAGGGGGTGTACCCCCTAGCTTGTGGAGGTGATTAGGGGTGTACTCCTAGCTCGTGGGGTGATGAGGGGGTGTACCCCCTAGCTCGTTGGGTGATTAGGGGGTGTACCCCCTAGCTCGTGGGGTGGTTAGGGGGTGTACCCCCTAGCTTGTGGGGTGATTAGGGGGTGTACCCCCTAGCCCGGGCTGGTGATTAGGGGGTGTACCCCCTAGCTCGTGGGGGTGATTAGGGGTGTACCCCCTAGCTCGTGGGGGTGATTAGGGGGTGTACCCCTAGTTCGTGCTGGTGATTAGGGGGTGTACCCCCTAGCTCGTGCTGATGATTAGGGGGTGTACCCCCTAGCTCGTGGGGGTGATTAGGGGGTGTACCCCCTAGTTCGTGGGGGTAATTAGGGGGTGTACCCCCTAGCTCGTGGGGGTGATTAGGGGGTGTACCCCCTAGTTCGTGGGGGTAATTAGGGGTACGTGCGTAGGGGGTGAGTAGGGGCTGATGATGATGTGACGGTAGATGTGATTACGTGCCACCTAGTGCGTAGGGGGTGAGTAGGGGCTGATGATGATGTGACGGTAGATGTGATTAGAGGTGAGTATCTATTGATTGTGGTTGCGATATATGAACGAAGATTTTAAAGTCATGGTTGTGTCCTACGGGGGGCTCCGCCCCCCGTGCCCCCGGGGGGGCTCCGCCCCTCCACCCCGCCGGGGGCTTCGCCCCCGGTCCCCCTTTCTGCCCTTTTCGTTAGTATACGTTTTCGTAGAATTAAAAACTTCAACATGAAAGAGAATGTCAATACATTACACACACACACACACACACAAAAGTTGGCGGGTTTAGGTCACACGAGCTATAAAATAGTATACGATACTCGTGACCTAAGTAAGTCCATTATTACACGGCGTTTATCGCCCTCGCTGCGCTCGGGCGATAATTCACGCCGTGCAATAATGGACTACTTAGGTCACACGTATCGTAATGTACTATTTATTGCATCAATAAAAGTAGACATTATCTTTCAAAACAGCACAACAATTTTATCTGCAGTTTTATTATCATTTACAACCACAATTTGTAGTAGTACAATCTAATCTCTTTCGTATTACTATTATTTAACAAACGAGATAAAACTTACTGAGATTACTATTCCCTTCAGTTGCACCGTAGAATTCGATGATCTTTTCAACGCCGAAGCGCTGCACAAACTCCTCCCATATCTGCGGCCTAAGTCCATTGCCAAGGATAGTGGTGACTTTGTGGGCCTTGTCGTTTGGACTAGGGGGCACGGATAGGAGGTAGCGGCACATTTCCCCGATGTATTGGGCTGCCTGGTGGTGAAAAAGGATTTATTAGTAAAATAATGCCTCATTAACTCTTAGAATTTGCTTAGAATACAACCCTATTCGTGTGATGTCGGCTAAGAATAGCACCAACCCATTTCCTTCCGTGGGTGTCGTAAAAGGCAACTCAGGGATCTGACTGGAGAATGGGCAGCAGCATCCTCTGAGTACACACATTCAATCCAACTGCAATCGCCAACCCGCCTGCCAAGCGTGGTGATTATGGCAAATCCCCCCATTTTGGAGGAGGCATATGTCCAGTAGTGGAGGTCTATCGGCTGATATGATGATGATGATGAAAACCCTATTTCTTCTAGAGGGCAATTTTTGAGGCAGCTAAGGTATAACGTTTTTCAGAAGTAAAATTGTGATACTCGATTTATTCACTGGTCCAATGCGGATTGTAAACGGCAAATGCATAGTTAATAAGCAGTTCAAGTATTGGTTCAGATTGTAAAAGGCAAATGAATAGGTAACAAGCAGTAGGTATGTAGAGTAGGTTATAATTTTCTTAATGAATTGTATACCCTTATTTTCAAGCTTCGTGTTAACTTACCGTGCACCCATACTTCGCAGTATCACTCCAATAGTTGGACGCGGAGAATTTCTTCCGCAGCACAACTGTACAGCCGAGGACAATGGCCTGTCCAGCACCCAGGACCCCTCCAGCTGCATGGTGCAGTGGGAGAGGGTCGTATACAATGTCTGAGGGGGACAGGCGAGCTGACGTGTGGGCTCCAAGAGGTATGAGAAGATATCTGAGGAAACAAACCAGTATTGGGAGTCAAAATAATGTTATAGTTTCTCACGTCATTTCCAAACCTTGCAAACTTCCTCAAAATGATTCTTCTTTAACTACAATCAAATATTATGACCGGATCTTTCCTAGAAATTTTTTTTCATTGGAGTTCATGATGTCAGAATGTTTAGCAAAAACATTTGGGTTATGAATTTGGGGAACTAGTCTAGTCTAGTTTAGTACATTGAGCATTTTGGCGTACAAGTCAATCTCGTCCTTTGCCTTTTAGTATTACCAAAACCGCAAAACTCTCAAATACTATTTTACCCCAACTTACCTAACATTAGTAATAATAGCAGCCTTAGGGAACCCAGTGGTTCCACTCGTATAAATATACATCAACGTATCTCTAGGCTTAGCTGGTACCACTTCAAAAGGCTCAGGAACCATCTCATTCAGTTCTGCAGCTAAAGGTGCGGTGTCATGGAGTATGGGCGCTGATGGTCGCTCTGGTGCATTGAATTGGAATAGGGGCATGTCACGGACTTCTGATTGGATTTCTTTGATAGCTGAAATTCAAAATTTTCAAGTGAATCAAGTGTTACCAGTTACCGGTAAAGTGATGGTATCCAAGTGGAGCCTAAATATCGTGGGGGATTAGTCTTTTAGCCAGCTACTGACGAGAAATTCGGGAAAAGTAGCGCTCTCTCATTTCGGACGACAAGACTCGCTTAGTTAGTTAGCTTCTTGTCCATTGGAAGATCCAGATTAGGATAAAAAAGAAGAGTTCACTATATGGTATCATCTTGCAAAACGCGATAACTTCTATAAAGGATTCCGGGTAGCGTCTCTTTTTGTCATTTAAGTTAAAATGTACAATATCCATTATCATGACTAGCCTATAAACGTCCTACTGCAGATAAAAGTTTCCTCTCACGAATATAGGTGGGAGGAAGTAGCCATCACGCGGGCCCAGTGCGAATTGGTGGAGCAAGAATATTTTCGCTGTCATTCACATTCGGCACATTGGTTTTAGATACAATAAATAAACTTTAATCTAGTTTTAGAAAATTTCATGATCTCAAGCGTCATCTACGTACCATCAGCCATTTCATCTCCAAAAATAAGCGCCTTGCACCCAGCTATCCTAAGACAATGTATCAGTTGCGCCCCTCTCAGATGCGTGTTGACTAAAGCCGTAGTAACCCTGAGCTTCGCCAGGCCAAGCCAGAGGAACACGTACTCTGGCTGAGTCTCCATGAATAAGGCAATGACTTCTCCGCTCTTGAAGCCCTGCCGTTTGAAGTACCAGGCTATTCTGTTGCTGAATTCGTCTCCCTGGAAAGTGAAATGAAGGGCATAGAAGATTTTGACGCAGATTATAGAGGTGTTATAGGGAAATGGAACTCTTATAGGAAGAGCCAAAATGAATTTTCTCAAGTCCGTAGGTGGTTTATTAATGTTCATGTTGTTTATTTGGGCTTTTAAAGTGAAAACTGACTAGTATTTTAAGAATCTGTAGAAATTTCCTATCTGCATAACGTTTTGAGCATTTTGTTTTAGCAAAAGTAAAGGTTTTATTTTTACAGAATAGAAATTAATTCATACTCCATATTCATTGTTTACCGTTATTAGTTATTATTACCATACACAGGTGTGGTTGTTACCGATTCCAAAATACTTAGTAGGTATTACAAATTAACTAATCGCCGGTGATTTGGTGAATAATTGCCTATTGTGTCTATAACAATAGATCCGATACGGTGGAAAGCAGTAGCGTAGCGTAGGGGGCGAGGAATGGGAGAAGGATTTTGAAATATTTATCTATAACCGATTCGTATCCGTAGTAAGAAAAAATTTTGAGCTCGCTTCACTTTCTGTTGAAAAAAGTCGAGTTCGCTTCACTCGCTCTCTGTTTTGTTGAAAAAAGTTGAGCTCTCATTACTCTCCCTAAATTTCGGTTTTATTTCAGGATAGATAATTCTAAAGAATTCTGAAAACACAATGATTCGTGTGGCAAAAATTTCGAGCTCGCAAGCTCCGTAATTTTTTTATGTGGTAAGTATGTTCTCCATGGCAGAAAGGGGAAAGGAAAAATTTGGTCAGTACTCCAGGAGACAGAATCCCACGCTACGCCACTTGACTAGTGGAAAGTACGTTTTTTTTTGTCTATATAATACAAGTCCATAATCATAATACGAGTCCAGGCTAGATTCTGGTACTTTAAATGTGACTAGATAATTTGTGTAACATTGTCCAAGATATTATTTTAATTTCATTATGTCAAAGGAAACGTTGCAATCAATCAGATAATACGCTTATCTATGGATATCTAGTGAGAAATGTATTGCATGCTTGTTTATTTATATTTTATACTACACCTTACCTCACGATAAGTCAAAGATCTGTTATCCATAATGAAGGCCTTCTTATCCGGCTGTTTCTTCACTATTTCTGCGAACCTGGTCACCACTGTCGTACCTGTATGCTCCCACATCCATATCTTGTACATTGTTCTTAGAAGCACACGAAGACCCCTGGAAAAAAAGAAATGTCGTAAAGAAGAATATAAAATTTTCTGTATTGGGGCAGGGCTTGTGAACCCGACCAAACAACCAAACGCACAGTGGCAAATACTTTGGCCTCAAATGATTCACTTTTGAGTAGGGTCAGAACCGATTTGAGCTACATCTATCTCTTCTTCTTCACTTCTTATGCGAATTTCATTGAAGATGTAAATTTAATCGGATCCGATTTGCAGGATATTCTTTAAACATAACACAACTCGTCGTTTGAGGGAGAGGGGCCGAGACCCCTGCTCCGGGTCATATCTGGTTCAACACATTTCCCTAGCCATATACAGCGTGGAAACGCCACGAACGTGATGGGCACATTTCAACCGGGTTCAACCAGAGGCGGGCTCTTTAACTGACCACAATAACATTTTATCACTTAGTTATAGCTTAGCTTTCAAAGTACCGTTTGTATTGTAAATTGTGTTTAGATTAGGTTAGGTATTGATTTATTTAATAGTTGTATATACCATTCTTATGTAAAGATTATACTATTATTAGATTGTAGATTGTAGATTGTGTATTGTTGTTTTGGTTCCGATATTTTTGGTTCCGATATTTTTATTTGTATTTAATATCAATATTTATGTTTAGTACCTATTGTTGTTCAGTGCTTTAAGTAAACAATTAATTTGTAACATAGATATATCTAAGTGCAAATGCAAATCAACAGATTTGTGTAGGTACCCACATTTTTCTGTCGCGGTATGACTTAAGATATATGTATACTTAAGCTACAATGTATGTTGTGACAGCCTGTAAGGGAAGTAACACTTAATAATTATGTTAAAATGTATTCAGAATGTAATAGTGTATACTTTGTTGGCAGTCCTTAAATAAATAAAATAAAATAAAATAAAATAAAATACGAGTATGTTCCACTAAATAAAGAATGTTAGATATTAATAAATCATGCATACATGCATATTCTCACGACTATAGGTACTATGTTCCCCGAAGGGTAGTCAGAGATATTCTGAAAACTCTCAAAGCGTCTACGTTTCACTAGAAGTACAGTACCAGATTTATAAGTTCCTCCGATGTACCTGCGCAGTTGACAAATTTTAATAGCGCGCGATAAGGATGTGCCACTTTCAATGCCTTGCCATGATTGGCTAATTGTTTTCACGCTTTTCACTGCTAACCGACTTTGCACCCTTTGATTACTAAACGACTTCGGGTTTTGTCGGGGGACGCAAACGAAGATTGACGAGGTAAACTATTTTCCTGGTCGTACTGTACCGAAACTCTGTCCAGTGTGCCGGGGAGTAAGCCTGTCGAAGCTTATAAGTTCAGTAAATCTGTTTGGAAAATGATACCCTACCTTACAAAAGGTCGGGTATCCGGGATTTTTAGATATGTTATACAGGTAGAGGTCCTTAATAAAAATACAAGTTTTCGACCTTGGGGTCCTGCCGCGGGCTCTGGTGTGACCATAAAACAACGAAAATTTTGAGACTTTTTCAGTAAAACTTAAACGTTGGGTTTTTGAGCAAATTGTTTACTAAAACTTTAAAGAAGACCAAATCCGCTACAATTTGATAGTTGAATCATCTTTATATACGGAATAGTTCCCAAGATACAACACCTCAAAGTATGGAGAGGTATGACTAATTCCTTAAAATTTCGTTTTTTTTTTTTAATAAATATGTTATTAACTTTAGGTTTCACTGTGAAGGTGTTCAGAAGAAGTATAAATAATGCGCTACAATATGTTTTTTGAACCATAAGATGCGACACTTGTTTGTAAATTTTCAGCGAATGTCAATTGGTAAACAAATACTTAGATATCGAACAGATTTTTTTTTTTACATAATAATATGTAGCCTATAGTAATCAGGGATAGTGAAGCTTTCTATCAGTGAAAGAATGTTACGAATCAGTTTGGTACTTCCAGAGATTACCTACATTCAAAAAACCCTCTTGAACCCAGCTTTTCTGTTTTCTGCACCCACAGACATAGGGCAGTTAGAAATTAGCCCTAACTGCCCTTATTTTGAAGTGCTGTATCTCGGTAACTATACAGTATAAAAAGATAATTCAAAAACAAAACTGTAGCGCATTTAGTGCTCTTAATTCCTCTAAAACATAATTTGACTCTAAAACCTAAGCTTTAGATTTTAAATAATGAAAACTGAAAAATCTTGGAAATTTTCGTTCTTTTATGGACATGGCAGAGCCCGCGGCAGCACCTCAAGGTCGAAAACTTGGATTTTTAATAAGGACCTATACCCGTATAACATATAAAAAAATCGTGGATACCGGACCTTTTGCAAGGTAAAATGTTTACATTTACTAGGCATACAGTGGATACCTAAAAATAATTGAAGCATCCAGGTGTCCTCACGATATGTTTTCCTTCACCGAAAAGCTAATATGTTACAAATCAAAACTGGCCTCTTGTTTTGATAAATCATAAACTCGCTAGTTAACTACTCAGAAAGGAACAATAAATATTGATTGTATTTGTCGTTGTAGCATTGTGTAACCAAATCAAATTCTAAAACGAAGGGGTTATACAAAGGTTATCATCGGAGTAATAGATATATACACACCATTTACGTACTTACATTGTATTTCATTTTCATTACGCCTTTGAAAGCATTTTGTTGAGCGAACACTGAATATTTATCTTGCTTTAACTACGGCACTTAAATATTGACCTGTTTAATATTCAATGCGCATCAATTCATCAACACGAACATTTACAAATTAAGTTTTGTTTTACACGAGTGAATGGATCATAAAATTTTAGTTACGGCCAAAGAGTGTCATAAAATTGCTCTTATCCCCCGACAAAACATCCTGATATATTAGCAGAGGTACTAGGCGAACAGGAGAGGCCAAGGTCCACATCGTAACACCTCGCGCCATCTCACAATGGAGTAATCTACAACGTCCTGCGACTGAGAAATTGCTAAAGGGGATCACGAGTTGTCAAGTGTTAACTTCTAGGACTCTCTGGAGACGCAAAGTTTGAATGAGAGTTTTGAACTTTAATTACTTGGGATAGGGATGACTATGTTTACAATCGCGTTCAGATTTTTGCTAAAAATTGTGTAATGCAAAATTTTCATGCCAGTAGATCTTAATTCGTTTTCGCTGAAAGCATCATTCGGAAAATTGTTTTCAATACAATGCGGCTGATTCTTAATCCCAAGACCAAGTGCAGGACACGTGGTTAATACATGACGATGCATACCTACACCTCACGTACTGGGTCAAAACACTCAAGACATCTCAATATGGCAAGCTCAGACTGTTCTTACTAATTATTATTTATTTTATCCTACCACCAATCCTTTGATAATGATTTCGTATTTGCAAAAGTGATTGACATATCTCAGAAAATTTCTAAGCTAAAATGGCGATGGTCTGGTCATATCTGCCGAAGAACTGTCAACCGATGGGAAGTCAGAGTTCTAGAGTGGAGACGATGAACTGGCAGGCGTGGTGTGGGACGCCCTCAGACGTTGGACTAACGACTTAAAAAAGGAAACGAGGAGCGTCTAAAATAGTTCCAAAATAAGTAATCTCGCTTCTCAGTAACGGCTCGGTGACGGCGGCGGCGGTGGACAAACGCCTCTGGTATCGGGATGTCTCAAAATATCTCTAAATGCAAACAAACATATTTTTTGTCAATTTTAGTATAATATTTTGTTTTCAGTGGTTCAAGCCCTAGATAGTCAAAATATTGCGGTAAGTAAGTATGTCTAGTCTAATCCTGCAGATCACCCGAGATTATACATGACGGAATTACCTGATTACACGGACACGGGGACGAAACTATATTTGGTTGAAATGCTTGATCCCTTCCATTTCCCCAGTCATGACAAATCGAAAGAAAAGTAGGTAAAACGGAGTTTTCGTAGCGTATTTGTATGACATTAAGATAAGCTGTCCTACAAAATCGAAATGGTAAAATTCCATCTATTTTAGACAGGAAGTAACCCATTATACCAGGATAGCAGCAAGCCGCGAGAGGTGCCAGCTCACAATACAGTACCGACAATTGATTGAATGATTGGACGTACCCGCATACAATACGTCATAGGGGTGCACGAGATTACATAAGATTATAATTTGTTCCTAAGTTTTAGAGATATAAATATTAATATCGTTTTCGGGGAAGTGAAAACATTGCTACAAGCTATCATCTTGCATGCAGTTGTTACAAGGCTTACTTTTAACATCAAGGTTTCAGTTTTTTTTTGAGATCACAATTACAGCATTACTCAATAGTACATTACTGCAGCGGCCAGCAACAGAGGCATTGATGGACGAACGTGTAAATGTGGGCCGAGGCGAAGCCGAGGCACACATACGTAAGTCCATCAATGCCTAGTTGTGGCCAAGGCTTGTATAGTACTTTTCTCAAAAAATGCGCGGAAATTAAAACAGTAAATTTTCTCAAATAATTCGCGGAAATTAAAACTCTTTTCGAAATCAATGACGAACATCGAACAACAATTAGTTTTTTTTTTCAATAAACAGCTTTCTATTTGCAAGCCAGTTCGAAATTTAAATAAAACCTTTGATAAGTTACCTCCTTGGTCGCCATGTTTCGGAGAAAAAGATCGTTCCATTTTTAAATTACACGACAGATATGAGTTTAGTACGTAATTTATTTGGTCGCTAAACACGACAGATATGGATTTTCATACAACATTGCCGGCCGCTGCGCGCATGTATTTGGCCAGTACTGCAATTTCGATTTATCTCGAAGAAGGTTGTCAAAATAATGCTCACATTTCCAAGCATGTTTGAGAAAAGTACATTGAGTGCTTATTACTGCGGCAAATGGTGACCACACCAGTGACGATGAAGCGCTCCGCTGAAGGTTAAAGATTTAAACAACCTGCCAACCTCCAGTAATGGAGAGCAAAGCAGAGGCATCCCGAAGAGGTACGTGCCACGGCATTGAGAGTTACTGGGACTACGCGACGTATATCGATAAGAAGAAATGGGGAAATGGGGTGATCCATTCACGGCTAAAACAACTTCTGCGATAGTAATTCTGAGACAATTCTGTTCTTTCACCTAGTAACATTGACGTAGAACACGCAAAGTAGGCACGGGCCTATGGGCCCACCGCCGCGTAGGGGCCCCGCGGCCTGAGAGAAAAATAAGCAAAACTCGTAGATTTAACTCACCCCATTTAATCGAATTATTAAAAAGTCTGTGAAAGTCATTAAAAAAGGCATTGAAAATGTATTTATTACAAATTTTCGAGCTCGCTTCGCTCGTTCATTTTTGTTGTTTTATTTTTGGCTTTAAAACAGACTTCTTGCTGTAATCGAGTTTATTATATCCTGTTTAATATACCGAGAACTATTATTGCTCGCTCGATGCTTTCGTCTCATACACAAATCAAGTCCATTTTGACATAAGCTCTAGGTAGGTGCAATAAACAAAATATGTAGGAAAGTAATGAGCTGACATAGTCGTATTGCAGTAAAATCTCGAGTTCGCTTCGCTCGGTCCTTGATTCAGAATTCAGATCGCATTGCGCAACGTCTTATAATATTGCAGTAAAATCTCGAGCTCGCTTCGCTCGCTCTTTGGTTTTAGATGGCATTGCAACGATCTGAAGTGCGATTTTTGAAAATCATATGAGCGACTTGGCAGTAGAAAGATGCATAATCTCCATAGTAATTTTGACATTTTCTACTGCCAAGTCGCTCGTATGATTTTCAAAAATCGCACTTCTTATCCGTAAAATCTCGATCTCGCTCTTGGTTGTGATTGTTTCGCAAGCGCAACAGCGCAATAATCTTTGCTCGCTCCAGGGCTGAGAATTTAGATCATATTGCTGATTGGCAATGACCTATAAATATTATATTGTAGTGAAATCTCGAGCTCGCTTCGCTTGCTCCTGATCTAATATCGTATTGGAATGATCTAGTCACATTGCAAAAACTCGAGCTCGCTTCGCTCACTCTATTTTTTTTCGTGTTACGTTAACAAAGCGCTTTTTGAAGTCGAAATATAACGTTTCGAGGTTTTCCGGGGATTTCAGATTTTACTGAAATGTCCGGGGTTTTTGAAGTCTTTGTCCGGCGACGGCTATTTTGCTGACGGCAGCCCTAGATCGGTATTAAAAGCTCGAGATCGCTCCACATTTTAGTGGCTTATGTTATTTTGTGGTTATGTTACTGCGACCACCTAACCTGTATCTGGCTCCCGGACACAGAGACAAATCCATCCCACGGCCCACGGGGATAGGGGCCCCGAGGCTTGAATTGCCTAGGGGCCTCTATATGGTTTAATCCGGCCCTGAGAACACTATGGACGCAGTCTAGTACAAAATTCTGGAAAAAAAAAGTGTCCGGGACTAAAGTACACAAACCTAAGTACGTGTAGTAATATAAACCAAATAAAAACATTGAAAATACTGAAATTCTTTTCCATCCCACTCCCCCATCGGGGCACTGCGCGCGCAGCACGCATGACAGCTTTTTAAAACAATGGTAGGTTTAGACGATGACAATTTCGCGGCGCCTATTTTTTAGGACGAAAAAAAAACACGGCGCACTTTCTTTTACACGCTGCTAATTTCCAGCGCCAATTTGTTCGCATGCGAATGGATTTGCTAGAGAAAACCGTGCTAACGATTAGCACGACGCGTTTACACGAGTCGAAAAATTTGCAAGGGGGATGCGAGGGACGCGGGCGGAGGTCACTAGCGACGCGTACTTTTTTCCTTGCTAAGTTCGCATGCCGTAAAATAGTCGTGCGAAAAGTGTTTATACGGTGCTTTTTTTGAGGCGCCGCAGAATTGGCACCGCGAAATTGTCATAGTCTAAACTTACCATTAGTTAGTTACTGGTCAATCATCAAAATAATCATCATCACATTTTTTGCGACCACAAATTATAGCTAAATAGGGTGCATGTCAATTGCATGTCAAGACACAGAAACATTTGAAAGAATGGTTAATTATACATACCGAATTACTGTTAGTTAATCATTCGTTACATATAATAAGTCGCCGTGGCCGAAATCGGTCAGGAGCAATCACTCACTCACTCACTCACACATATAATAAAGGGTGTAACAAAACACCCTAGTAATAAGTGAAGTAACCCCCCTTAAGGGGGGCCTTCACTCCATAGTGAAAGTTGTTCAGTTTGATGGTCTGAAGCACCACCTTAAGTATTACTAGGGTGTTTTGTTACACCCTGTATAACTAATATAGCAGTTAATTGATTAATAATTAATTATAAACTTATAATGTCAAAATTTTAATTACATTACAATATGTCATGATCATGATGTGTGTGTGCGTGGGTGTGTGATTCATAGTAGCTACAAATTTTTATATGATTTACATTATAATCTAGCCCAAGTTAAGGAAAAGGTTGATGTCGTGTAGTATCAAGAACTCAAGAGACTAGCGGAAAAGAGACAGGATTGGCGAATACTCCACCGACAAGAGCTTAGATAAGATGATGATGATGATGATTACTGATTAGGTACTGCTTAGCAATTTATGACAGCCAAGCACAACAGAAGCATACTACTAGGTTAGATACAAAGTTTTTTTTTGGAGCGCAGCGAAGTCCAAAAAAATCTTTGGTTAGAGATAATAATTATGAGGATTTGGGGTGCGGGTCGTCTGAACGCGGCCTTATTGTATGACGTGGTGAGGTGAGTTCATGTTTATAGAATGTCATTGCGATTAAAAGGTAATTCTAGACTCAATTTGATACTCAAACATTACCGTTTTCTTTCGGTAAAAGTTAAAACTTTCCTCGTAACCATCAATGTGTTTATCAAACAAAAGCGGACTTTGCACTGTTTACAAGTACCAGGGTAATATGAATGAACAGTATGTGTGGAAATGCGACACCGCGGCATAATGTAAATAAAAACGACTAGTGGTGAAGCTCAGCGGTCGCGACAGGTCAATAATAGGATATTTGACAGGTGTTTTTAAACTATTCTACGTTAATCAGTAATCACTGAGGTCTAGAAAATGTATGTTTAACGTTCCATTACAAATAGTGCAAGAAATCACGAAAACAAAAAATATTATTTAAATATCCCACGAAAACGCTTTTCCTGACAATATACGTGGCAAAACTATACCCTGCAACAAGCAGATGACGTCATCGTGACGTTACCTGCTTGTCAACTTTGTACGACACTTAAACTTTATACGCAACTGTTTACAAGTAGTCGATGTTATCAACCATTCGGCCAATCACAGTTTTTTACGATCACGTGACTACAGAAGATGAGGAAAATATTTTTTTTTGTCGATTTTCTCTTAAAATATCCAGTATTTTTATTAACTGACTAAGGCTGGATTCGACCAAACTTTCATTTATAGAAGAGTAACTATACAAGAAACAATTTAACAACCCTGAAATATGTAACTTCATTTTTCTTCTACCACACTAAACCCATACAAAAAGAACAAATGTATAATCCACACAGAAAAAAGAGGTCGCTGTATCCGTACTTATTGCAATGTGTACAGCTATACAGTTTTAATTTGTTAGGTTTCTTTTTATTTCTTTTTTTTTTATTATGTGACATTTCATCAGTTTCGGTATAAGCTTAGGGTTGATAAAACGCAAAATCAGTTTACTGTAGGGTAAAGGTGGACTTCCGATGCCAGCGGCCGATGCGACTAACGCGCGCGTCTGACGCGAGGTTCTGTCATATATGACAGAACCTCGCGTCAGACGCGCGGTTCTGTCATATATGACAGAACCTCGCGTCAGACGCGCGCGGCCGACGACAGACCTCACTTCCGAGGTCAGCGACTGACGCGTGCCTATTGTGCAGAGTGTTATCACTTTAGGGTATTTTCCCCGAAATTTAGAGTATGTTTTTATGTTTCGGTGCTTAAACAAAAACACAAACAAAAAAACCAATACATATTTTAATAAAGAATATTTGATTGATTGACAGATTGATAGGTTTAGAGAATATATGAATGCATTTTTTTTACAGGGTTTATGATAAAATACATTTTTGGGAGTAATTAGACCCTTGGCTGTTTAACCTGTACATGAATCGCTGTCTAGCTAATAATTATGTAGGCAAGAGAGATTTTCCGAAAAAAGAAAAAGTACTTTCAAGTGGCTCGATAGATGGTGTTATCGCAACGTGGATGAGTGACCTTGCAGATAATAAAATACAAATAAAATAGTAAAAATTAAGCAAATTTTCGGTAAAAACTTCGTAATATTTCTGGCAAACATTCTTGTTCTGCGTGACGTCAGAGCATAGCCGCGCGCGGCCGCGGCCGATGCGATAGACATCGGCCGCGCGCGTCTGACGCGCGCGTCAGTCGCTGGCAACGGAACCGGCGCCATACGATTTCATAGTAACTAGTATGGCCGCATCGGCCGTCGGCCGCGAGCCGCGCGCGTCAGACGCGTCGGCCGCTAGCATCGGAAGTCCACCTTAACCGGCGACTTAATCTAAGAATAAAATTCTGTATGATTTTATCAATTACCTAATAAATGCATTTTCAGTGGCCTAATAATAAATAATATTTGTTCCTAAAATAGTCGATCTGTCACTTAAATTGAATCACCAAATAATATTAAAACGCCTTCCTAAATATTCAATAAGAATTAAGTACTTTGAAATAATATCAATCATCAAATAATTATATTGGGTTTCAATATAGTAAAAATGTCACTTAAAATCACCAAACAATTTAAAAAGGTTACCCTAAAAATTAATTTTTAATCACTGGAAAATAATATTGGAAGGACTGTACAATAGGTACCGACGAGTTCAGAGTTCATATTTTTTTCCAAAAAGGTCAAAAAGGCTAAATACGAAATTTCAACTTGCGGAAATTTATAGTTTTCAAGATATTATGATTTTTTTGAACTCCGCTCCGCTCGCTCGGCTCGTGCGCTGTGGTCGCAAGGAACCTAACATGCTCTTCGCTTCGCTCCTTGCAACCTAACCAACTGAGTAAGATACGGCGACCAGCCATTTCAAAAAATTTTATTTCGATAATGTTTGGCATTTTTTCTTTGAATTAAGGAATTGATCTATTTAATAGGTGACAGATCTATTACTTTGATGATTGGACGAATTAAATGATACCTACTAATAGTTATTATTGCTGCCTGTGACTTACTTTTTGGAGGACAGATCTTATTTTAAGGCTATAGAAAAAAGTGATCAAACTATAATATTTTAAGATACGTATTTACATTATTCTGATGATTTATACTTAGAGACAGTTGTGATAAATATGATGACTAGTATATTTCTTGGGGATAGATATTATTATTAGGGTATTGCAGATTAGTGACAAATATAAACTAAGGTGACAGAAAATATTGTTCCCAATAAAATAGTTGGTTTAGAAAATTCATATTTAAAACGGATGCCATCAATAGATCCAATATTTTACACGCTGTCGAATCAGTGTCGAATACATAGGGTATTCGATATTGAGAGCGCAGAGCGGTTTCTGGGGGCTGGGGGCAGCGCGTCTCGGTACCAACTTGCCTGCGCACGGCACCGACTTTGCAAATTCAACAGTGCTGCCAATGTAAATTTCTTGATTCCCCGCTTAAGTAGGCTCAATTCCCCGAATTTCCCCGATTTCCAATCATGCATTCCCCGAAAATTCCCCGACACTGTAATATGCATGAAATAAAGCATTTTTTCATGCAAAATGTAGTTAAATGTTTCAAAAATTAGCGTATCAACTTCTATGTCTTCTAATTTTTATAAAAAAATCTACTTCAATATTTAGAATACAGTGAGTTTTATTTATTATTTATATTTCTCCCACACTTTCGGACTAAGGATAGTCCGATTCGATTCTAATTTTAGCAATTCCTCTTTATTTGACATCCTTTTTTCGACATTTATTACAAATAGGCGATTCCCCGAAATTCCCCGATTTGAATCATTCCCCGCTCTCTCCCCGCACGCACCCCTCATTCCCCAAAAATCGGGGAAATTCCCCGGAATCGGCAGCCCTGATTCAATGCCGGTAGCCCCTTCCCCCGCACACCACGCGAACTTAGACCTGCCGCAACTGCTGAGTATCACCACTAGTAGTATTTATTACACTATGACCGCGGTGACTCTGACATATAGTGTATATGTGTGGGTCGAACACATTGATAGAGTTAACTATACAATACAGGGATAGGTTAGCCGAGGTTAGCAATTGTAAATTGATATTCTTGTGGGCAAAGTTTAGCCCTTTGAGCTTGATAAAAATAATCGTATAGTCGTTGGTTTGATGTATCCAAACCTGTAGTTGAGGAAATTGTTTATTTAATAATGTTATGTAGAACTATATCCTATTACCAAAGATAAAATATAGGGGTAGATAAATAATATAAAGCAAGACATAGAAACGCTACTTGACATCCATTCACACTTATACCGCCCATTAGAATAAGTGAAATGTCAATAGTAAACGGAACCGTCTTGAATCATTTTGTCACCAGACCTCCAGCTGGAAGACTCAGCTATTTCCTTACGTTAAGAACTAATTTTGCTTGAATTTGCTTAAAAAGTGGTTACATTTGTTTAACAGACGTAACAGATTAACGTCTAATCTAGCTCTGTCACTCTTATGGCAATCTGTGTGCGACTACTGTAAGGAATGACTAGGTATACATGTTTTTGTACAGTTTGATATTGGGTAGACCAAGGGTAGACCTCTATGGTAACGTCCACGTCCAATATAATTATGTCGGATAGTATAAATAATATCTTTATGATAAATAAATTATATGAAGCTAATCAGAATTGGCCAAAAAGCTAAAAATAGCAATCGGAATATCTTTTCAAGAAAGTCAAAGTCAAAGTTATTATTATTATACAAAAATTAACATCAAAGATTTTTTTTTGTCGTTGAATAACATTTTTCATTGTTTTTTTTTTTTTTTTCATTTTTTGCTGTTGTCATTATAACAAACAAACAAACAAACAAATATACTTTATTTTACACCAAGACATAAGAGTAAAATACAGAGAAAAAAAATACAAAAAGGCACAAAATAAGGCGGTCTTAATAATGGCGGCGTATAATTTGTTGTTGTCATCTTAGAGGATGTTTTTTTTTATTTATAGCGTAAGCAAAGACTACAGTTTAATAGCGTAAGTTTCTCCTGTTTATTTTAGGTTAAGAGCTTGTTATAAAATTTTTACCCTGTTTGTGAAATAAATAAATGCACATGCAAAAACCCCCAACGCCAAAAACAAAAGTGAAAAATAATTCGGTCACCTTATTTTTGATGTAAGCAAATGTATGTTTTACTTTTTAACCCTCTTTAAGATATTTTAGGTCAAGACCGCGAGTGATTGTCGAATAGAAAAATCAATGGTCATTTCCACGTAATTTCATAGCGGTCCCCTACTCCATTGTGATCACGCGATCCTTGCTAGTGGAAACGGCCAAAGGTACACTCTGATTACGATACAAGAGGTTTATTCCACTTTAATCACCTGGGTGATATCACCCGGGTGATCACAGGCGTACTATATGATCACCCGACGAAATGATCACCCAGGTGTTTAAAGTCGTCTGGACTGTCAGTTCAGTTTCTGGTATCCCCAAATCAGCCGTAAATTATAGGTGATTAAAGGCAACATGACTTGAAAAATGTTGTGTCCTCAAATCACCTACAATTCCCAAGGGAACGGACAACTCGACAAAGGTACACTCTGATCACGATAAAATACTTACAGCATATCTCTCCGATAAGTTTTCTTCCAGATATAAAGCCACTGGTATCTATCGCCGGTCATCAGCCAAGCAGCGAGAAGAGCCACGGTGCTCATGAGCGTCGTGGAGCCACGCGTCAGCCATCCCAGAGCAGCGCATGTCACTCCGATATATGTCAGGATAGTTCCCTTTCGCTTCTCGGCTTCCTCGAAACGCTCTTCTGTTTTTGATGTCATCCTGGTACTTTTAGGTTGCGCGCATAGTTTCTGTCTGCAAAAAGATAGTTAAAATATAGCTTAGGTGTGTTTCTTAAGAAACTTGTACTTTAGTTCAAATCCAGCAATTGTACGACGTAAAAATTGATTTCTATTGTGTCTGGCTCACCCAGGACACTTCATAGAAACGAGCTCGTACTGACAAGAAGCTAGCACATTTTATGCTGAGTAACTTCGATTGAGAGAGGCATAGACAGACCACTGCTTACGGTTTATTTATAAGTCCTACCCAAAGATTTTGTCCTACCGGTGTACCTGCGCAGTTGACACATTTTAATGGCGCGCGAAATTATATTGACCAATCAGGATGTGCTTTCGTCAAATGCCTGAAATCCCTTGCCGCTATTGGGAACTATTGGCTAATTGTTTTGGCGCCTTTTTTGCCATCGAAGCATGCTAATCGACTTAGAGAAGTAGAGAAATACTTAGTAAGTAGAACCCGATTTTACATAAAGTACAATACAGCGCATAATTGAATAAGATAAGATAATGTGAGTGAGTGTCCGTACTGTAAGACCCAAGGGAATTATAAGGCTATGTAGGTAATAAGGGTGGTAGCTTCAAAAAAATAATAAGTGGGCTTCAAGCTCCTATATTGATTAAATGATTTTGAGTTTGAGAGAGAGAATTATCATTTTGGGAGGGCTATTGCAATGACCGGTCGTTATGGCGATCCTTGGGGGAGGCCTATGTCCAGCAGTGGACGTCTATCGGCTGAGATGATGATGATGATGATGATTGCAAGCCGAGGCTTATAAAACTGCGACCATTGCTGATCTTTTGTATTCGCCCCATGCCCGCCCATGTTTTACACATACCTCCGAACTTATGGTATTTTCTTTTCATTCTCGGGTACGCAGGTTTCACGATGTTTGGTCCTTCACCTCTGAGCCAATGACAATGACATATACAACCATACATAAATTCAGGCCAGGAATTGAACCTCCGCCTCATGAATGAGTCGCTATTATAGCTCTCTTCCGTACGGACTATCATTGCTCTTACCTCTCCCATGGCAGCCCCTGAATAAAACTTACGTTTGCACGCAGTTGTGGAGAGAAACATTCAATCCATAATCGCCCAAAAACATGGACGATTTTTAAACCAAAACGGCCGCGGCAACAAGGCTGCAGTTTTTTCATTTTGCAATATAATTTCCAAACTGGCTTTTCCGTTAAGATTTGATTGAATAAATAAAAACCAATGATATATGAACAGATTTTCGTTAGGAGGTTTTTTTAGGATTCCGAAGTCAAAAAGGAACCCTTATAGTTTTAAGCCATGTCCGTCCATCTGTCCGTGGCTTAGTTCAGAGACGCTTAGTACTAGAAAGCTATAATTTGCCGACAAAGAGGTAAAATAAAATCTTGAAGAATATTTGTTAAGGGTACCTTCTCTATACGCGAAGTGGGAATGTTTTTTTTTCTCGTCTACCCCATGATGTGGTGTGGGGTGTCGTTAGATAGGTGGTTTAAAAATATTATGGCTGTAGGAAAACCATTTTTCGATTTAGGGATTCGTTAGCGAAATATTAAGCTTTAAAGTGAAAAATTTTGTTAGAGTCAAATGTCTTCCCCCGTGCCAGCTAAACGGTTGTTTCTGGATATGTGAAAAAACGTTCTAAGTCCATAATAATATTGTGACGGGCAACTACGGAACCCTATCCTGCGCGTGGTCCGACACGCACTTGGCCAGTTTTTATCAATAATGTTGTCAAAAACTCGTGACCATGGCTCGTGACACTCGCCCGTGATTTTATGTCATCGTTCTTGATATTATTAGAAACATAAAGTACTTATATGATAGATGCATTCATTTTCTCTCGCCTGTCTCCCATAGGGCACAGAGTACCACGTAGGGGTAGGCCCAGGAAGCTGGCATAGGTATTTTGGGTATATGGGCTAGGCAGAGACAAACTTCACTTGCCTGGTTACACCTAGTTTTGCTACGATCCTGATTCCACTATCGCTACCTCCACATTCATAACACATTTTCGACTCTATTCCAAGCGCTTCGATTTTAATTTTATATATTTAAATACCCCATTTCCTCCCGTGGGTTCCGTAAAAGGCGACTATGGGATCTACCTGAGGATGGGCAGCAGCATCCTCTGAATACACACATACAATCCAACTGCGATCGCCAACCCGCCTGCCAAACGTGGCGATTATGGCAAATCCCCCCGATTTTGGTGGAGGCCTATGTCCAGCAGTGGACGTCTATCGGCTGATATGATGATGATGATATTTAAATACATACATACATAAATAAAAAATACTCATGCCATTATCACATGAGGGTAGGCAGAGACCACGGACCGCCACACGCTTCGACTCTGACAAACCTGTTTAGCCTGCACTTTCCACTATCGTCGATTTTGCGTGATTACAAAGCCCCCTGTACTTATTAATTACTGATTATAAGTACAAATGGCTTAGTTTTAATCTCACTTAACATACAGGGTGTAAGTAACAGCCTAGCAAATACTGAAACAGTGAACTCGCACCATCAAACTGAACAAATTTCACTATGGTGCCTAGGTACCTCAGGAAACGCGAAAAAAAATCTTCTGTCCCATACAAAATTGCAATAACTCGACTGAAATGTATGGGACAGCCGATTTTTTTTTCGCGATTTCGATATTGGTCGCATAGAGAAAGTTTTTCAGTTTGATGGTCTGAAGTACCCTTTGAAACAAGTGTCCCATTTAATTTTACACTCTGTATATAGTTATCATAATTCAAGTCTGCACTACATACATTCTGGTATTTTAATTAGAGACTTAATCTGTGACACTACTAAGTCAATGATAATTTTAATAAATAAAAATGATTTTACCTTAAAAAACACTCCAATCTTCAAACAGGCATAACGTTAAAAACTATTCACAACAGTTACGAAGAAGATTTTATTTCGTAATAGAAACACCTTGTATGATAGTTAGCAATACACTGGTATCGGAGAATGTGGGGGCTAGGATAGCATTATGAAACGATAAAAACTATTAGTGATGAGAAACGAATAACGAGTTAATAGTTGGCCGTTGAATAACGTTATTAACGAATAAAGCGGCTTCGGCGTGGTTCTAAGGGAAAGTTGTTCAGTATCATGGGTACAATCACCCCTTAACGTAATGCAACTGTCTACACCCTGTGTACAGGGTGAAATTTATATCATTAGCATCATATTAAATTAAGAGTCTACCCATCAAACAGACCAATTTTTACTATGGGAGCAAACCAATCGGAGCAAAAAAAAAATCTGCTGTTCCATACTAAACTGCAATGCCTACTCGACTCAAATGTATGCAACAGCTGATTTTTCTTTTTCTCCGATCGGTTTACTCCCATAGTAAAATTTGTTCAGTTTGATGGATAGACTCTTAGTTTAAAAGTATGCTAATGATATTTGCTCCGTGGTCTAATGGTTAAGAGCATTAGGCTCTCGACACGGAGGTCGTGGGTTCGATTTCCACGGGGACACCTAGTGATATGTCACTTCGTGCGTTTTTCCCCAGTTGGTGAGGACTGTGCAGGTTGAATCACCTGATTTAAAGAAAAATGATTCCGTGCATGGCACGTTAACTCTTTCGCGGACACTAACCGGCTATAGCAGTGATAACAATAATAGTTCTAATGTGTCTCGTTCAGTGTCCGTTAATGCGTTAAGCCGTTGATCCCGGCTACTATATCTGGTGGTAGTAGTCGTTACATAAAAACCACGTCGGAGGCGGTCTGAAAAAACTCTGACACCAGGGCATCTGCCCACACGATAAGAATAAGAAGAAGATATTAATTTCACCCTGTATATTTTTAAGACGTTAAATAATAACGATAACGCTAAAGCGCTTTTAACGTTACGTTATTTTAATCTCATCACTACATTCAGTTAATCAACCGTATCCCCCCCATTCTCAATGCACATAGATAATAAAGGACATCGGCACCGCCGCACGCGCACACTACGACAATTCACCTAATAACGTTTGCGTTAAGGTTGAATTTGTAATGAAAATAGTTTTGTTTACTATATTATCATCCTTGCGTTTATTATTATGCTATCTTGTGCATTTGTGTTTAGTGGAATGTTTTATTGATTGACATTAAAGTCCACTTTTGATTGATATAGAAATAGAACATAGATTAGGCTATATTAGACTATACATAGATTAGGTTATTACCTATTATACAAGGTCAGATAATTATTTATGTAAGAGAATGGAACAGGATGATCATGACATTTTTAAGAGTGCCACCGCTCCGAAACAGGGAAGTGCCAAATCAGTGGTCACGCTAAAATACTCCCCCTCTCTTGTTGAAAATACCAGACCATTCCTTCCCGTAGGTAGTAGGTACGAATAAGGTGACTATAAGGGATACGGTTCTTAATTCTGGGAGCAAATCTGTCAGCGCAAAAAAAATCTGCTGCTGTGCTGCGAACTTAAAAGGCGATTTATCGCCATTTAGGCTACATTAGGGGGTCTATCGGCGACCAAAAAATTCGATTGGCGACTAAAATAGGCGAATTTGTGCTACCTATATTAAGAAAAATGGGCCATTTGGGTAATTTTAGGCTATTTTAAGAAAAATCTGGAATATTATACTAATTATAAGAAAAATAATATGATTTCTTGATTGCAGACTGTATAAACTGTACACTATAACACGCCATGTACCACATAACGTATGTGTACGTTATGTGTAAGAGCTATTTTTAAGTTGTGAGTAGAGATTGCAGTTGTAAAAAAAATTCATTTTTCTATCACGGGCAGCTAATGTAGCATTTATTGGCCAATTTGCGGTATTTTTATGCTACTTTAGGCTATATTACATGGGAAAAAAATTTGGCGACTTTAGGCTACTTGGCCCGAGATTTTTGGTGATTCAGAGTGGCTGGGACTTGGCAACACTGATCAGCTGCTCTATACGTTTGAGTCGAGTACCTAGGTATTGCAGTTTAGTATGGAGCTGCTGATTTTTTTGGCGCTGACAGGTTTGCTCCCATAGTAAAAGTTGTTCAGTTTGATTTTTTGGCGCTGACAGGTTTGCTCCCATAGTAAAAGTTGTTCAGTTTGATGGGTAGAGTATGTGGTTTAAAGGTTAATGATACTTTTCCTTACACCCTGTATAGGCTGACGATGATGATATCCATGCAGGTTAGTTAGTTACAGTGAAAAGAAAAATGATTGCGTGCTTCGGATGGCACGTTAAGCCGTTGGTCCCGTCTACTATATCTGGTGGTAGTAGTCGTTACATAAAAACCACGTCAGAGGCAGTAAGGCGGTCTGAAAAGACTCTGACACCAGAGCCTCAATCGCCCTAAGTTTGAACGATACTACCAAAACAAAACCACAACCAAAAACGTTACGTTAAGCACAATTCGTATCGCGCTAATTATATTAACGGTAACGATTTAGCTTTATTTCGGAAGATACGTTGGCGTAACGTTTGATGTCCGTTCGATCGAATTTTCTATATTGTGCGATTTAACCATTGAGAAATATCGCGATAGCTTTTTTACTTTAGCTAACCAAATCTAAACCAAAACTAAACCAAAACCAAACCAAAACCGTATAAAATTGCGCAATTGAGGCCCAGGGCTCTGCCCACACGATAAGAAGAAGAAGTTAGTTACAAACAAGAACAGGTTAATTTTAGATGTAATAATTTATTTTACTATAAAACAATGTTGTTATATTATAATCCCATAAAAAATACAATTATCTAGATTACCAACTAAACTTAAATAAAATCATCTTTTAAGGAACAACTTTTGTACAACATCAACCGTCAATCCTTTCGTCTCTGGTAAATAAATTATAGAAAATACAGCAGTAAGAATACACATGACTGCGAATAAATAGAAGACTGATCCCAGCCCTACGACTGCCACCAGAGGATTGAAGATGAAGAGGACCAGGAAACTGCAGAGCCATACCCATTCGATTATAAGCATCGACATGAAACTCTTTATCTGAAAAAAATACAATAGTACAATTATGATTATGATATAAGTGAGCTAAGTCTCTCATCAGAGGTAGGTGGGGTTTCCCGATCTGCAGGCGAGGGCCCTGCGGTATTGAAGCCGAGACTGTAATGAATAATGAACAACGCTCACAAGTTTCATAATTATGACGTTTTCAACGAGGAAAATAAAATAAATTTTCACAAATAGGTCTAGACCGTAATTAAAGAACGAAAACTCTTGGTCAATGGTTTAGAGAAGTATTTGTGAACAAGTTAAATAAAAACTTGTAAAAAAATGGCACGCGGATTTCTTTTTTTCTGCGCTGAGAGCCTTGGAATAGGCTATGCCTGTTGTTGAGTTAGTTATGCGCGCGCAAGTACAATAACCGCACTGGTGCGGTTATGGAAAATTAAATGCACGCGTGTTTTATGAACTGCATTATGAACTTAAAAACAGTGTGATATAAAAGCTACTTCATTAGCAAGTGTGTTGAAAAATACCGGAAGATTTTTTTACCGTTCCGATGCTTTCAGGGGTGGTTCAGACCATCAAACTGAACAACTTTTGTTATGGGACTAAACCTGAGATCGCAAAAAAAAACATCAGTTCTTCTACTATAGGTACTCAACTGCAATGCCTAATAGCAATGATTTTATATGTTACTCTGCCTAATAGACTCAAACGTATGAGACAGCCGATTTTCTTTTTACGAATTCAGGTTTGCTTCCATAGTAAAAATTGTTCAGATTGATGGTCTGAAACACCCCTGAAATGTTTCGGAACGGTAAACAAAATCAACCTATCAGATTTTCTTTTGCACTTTCACCAACAAATATTTTATATTTAATAACATAGTTAAATTATGATACTGCCACTGTCTGCCACTGTTATTAGTATGGGCAGTATGAAAGTTAGAGCGTTCACTAAATACGTTTATATTTGCGTTGCAATGATGACATTTAGATTTTTAAAATTACAATCTAACCTCAGGCAAGAAAACGTCAGCCACCAATACAAAAGGCACTGTCCCTGCTCCAAAGGTGTACATAGCACAGAAGAGGTAAATCAAAACAGCAGTCAACCAGTGAGGTGCCCAGTGGAACTGCAGCTGTGTTCCGAGTAGAATGCAGCAAACACCTGCAGCTACTGAGGAATAGATTATGAGGGGCTGGAAAAGAAAACACTATTTCAAAAATAACCAGCGTGGAAATGCTGACGCCCATTTCGGGCATCTTTCCTTCGGCAACGGGTTGAGGTGAACTTTTTAGCTAGAGTACATCATTAAATGTTGTATCCCATACAAAGACTGTTAATCACTTACACTTCATTTCATATAACGACGAAAAGATTTTCAGATTTCTACTTAGCCAAAGAAAATATACACTTAGCATTCTGGCGAATTCTGATAAGTACCTAAATATAATTTATTTATCAGAAAGATGTACTATCCGACATAATATCTTGAATATTAGTAAAGCTGTTCTAAGAATAAGTGAGAGCAAGTGTCTCAAATCTCTGTTTTTGTAATTCAAAATAGCCCTAAAATTTCGTTGCTATTTGAAATGGAGTATAAGGTCATGCATGATCAATCTAGACTAATATTATAAAGAGGAAAGATTTGATTTTTTGTTTGCTTGTATGTAATGAATAGGCTCCGAAACTACTAGACTGCTCTGAATAATTCTTTCACGATTAGAATGCTGCGTTATCCGTAGGCTAAAAAAACAGCCAAGTGTGTGTCGGGAAGATTCTAAGGTTGTACGAAATTCGCCGCGGTCATCTAGTACTAAATATCATGGGTATTACTACTAGGTAAACGAAATATCAGCTACTTAGGTAATACCAATTCAAGTATCAGAATCTAGGTTAGACCTTGTATTGTATTATAATGACTAGATAACGATATAAAATGAGAATAAATAAATAATAAATAACGCTCATAGGCACATTTTAATGAACTCAATTAGCTCAAGGTTTATTATTATGGAAACTATACAAAAACGGCACAGACATAAAATATAATATTCATGACCGAACCGGGATTCGAACCCAGAACCCTAGTTTGGTACTCCAGCGTGGTAACCATTACACCAACCGGGACGTCATGACTCATGACTGAGTGCAGTGTGCAAACATCCATGAATCTAATAAAAATATTTGTAATAATTATGTAGATAACAAGATTTTATCGAGACCTCCGCTTAGAAACTTTTTAGTCGTGGATTTCCGCAAATTAACGCCTGATTGCATTAAAAATATTCGTATTTATCACACAAACATAACTAAAAAGCTGATCAGGCTGCTGACAAGTCCAATACTCAAGGCAAAAGACTACCAGGATATAATAAACACAAAGAACCTCACCCGTCTCCCAGAGAAATCACTCAAATAGCCAGCTATGAATCCAGCACCAACTGATATTACAGCCTGCAATATACTGCAGACCATTGCTGATATAGTAGGAATAGCTTCTTCAAATAATGGCTTGGCGAATACTTGGACTACGTAATATCCTTGGAAATTTGCAAGAGTCACTAAAGTCAAGGTAATGATGATTGCTCGACGGGTAGATTGGGATTTTTCTGGAAAAATAATTGTTAATTGATTAAGTACTTTTTATGACTGGGAAAGCAGTCACAACTTATAGTTTCGTAGTACTTACTAATAAACTTCCACGTAGACAGCTTTTCTGTTGTTTTCTTGGTCTGTGGATTTAATTTTTCCTCTTCTGTAGTCAGTTCTGTAAAGAAAATGATTGTAAGTTTATGGAATCTCAATTCCGGAATACCACCGTACTAAGTACACCGACCTTCTTCAAAATCAGGATTGAAAGCTCGTCTTAGCTTCTCCATCTCTTCCATAATCTCTTTGGATTCTACTTTTGCATTTCTGTAATAAGCAAACGACTTTGCGGCATCCTAAAAATAAGATAACAGAAAAAAAAATTAGTAACGAATATAAAATGCTTTCATAATTGTATAAAATGTGTCTTAGTACCAAAATGTTCACCTCTTCCAAACCTTTCTTCATCAAATACGTTGGTGACTCCTTCAAAACTCCCAACAGACAAGTCCCGAATACAGCCAACGACAGCGAAGTATACACCATCGTTTGATACTCAAAACAGCCTCCTAAGACATATGAGACCAGAAGTCCAAGAGAATAGAAGATCAGCGATCCAGTAGTCATAATTCCTCTGGTTGTCTCTCTGCATATGTCGCTAATGAAGACTCTTGCCATAAGGGGTCCTGAACAGCCTAAACCTCCAATGAATATGGCTGTAAGTACGATTTCCACTTTATTGCTTGTTGCTATTGTTGCCCAGGAGATCTGTGAAAGATTTTCAAATTTTTATTTTAGGAGCTTTGCCTTTGAGTGCATTTTGTTTCGCAGTACAAACTAGCGGCGCTTGTAATATTTAAGTCTGAATAAGATTTAATGTTCATGTCATTGACTCATTGGAGTTCTTTAGGGATTGCTCTATGCCTGTTTGTCCATGGCCAAAGATGCAAGTTCTGTAACCGATGGGATTGTCCATGAAATTATACTTAAAGGAAATTCAAGCAGACGTTAAAGAGATAAAGGAAAGACACATGAAAAATCAATTGAAACTTAATAGGAAAAAAACGTAACAATTGAAAGTGGTAAAGATAAGAAAAAGATAGGATAACTGTTTATTTTTAACTTTGACTCAAAACTATTACGATGAACGGTAGACCAAAAACGAGGGAAGCCTGATACGCGAGGTCTAGTGGTACAATTAACAACAAAAAATGAGTTTGTAGTTAAATACAATTAAAACGAAGTGAAAGAGTGTGTGACTTAATTATTCAAAAAAATCAAGAATTTTTTTAAAAACGATTACATGCTCTATCTAAAATCTGTCACCCCATAGTCAACACAAATAGTGATAAAATTGTTGTTTTGGAAATTACAAATACAACGAACGATAACATTGTCAAATTCTATTTACAAAGTAGGTAGTGAAAGTGACAACAAATGTAAGGTCATTTCTTCATGTATGAATTCAATGTAATGAACATTTCTATTAAATTGTTCTTTGATTTCAACTTCAGTCTCTTAGTAAAAGTCGAGCAATATACTAAACTTCCATAAATAGGCAAGAAGCATGGGAAAGCGAGGTAACAGCAGATCAAGCAAGTTTTTTTCCGATTGGTGAACAAAGGAATGGAAACGAAATGTGAGTCATTCGGCAAGGCGAGATAAAATACCACTGAAACCCATCACCATACCTATTCCAAAGGCTGCACTAATCGGGCGGTGCTTATCGCCAGAGATCGATATCAATATCTCTCGATGCTCAACTAC
The DNA here is from genome assembly GCA_922987775.1 of Agonopterix subpropinquella. Lineage (NCBI taxonomy): Eukaryota > Metazoa > Arthropoda > Insecta > Lepidoptera > Depressariidae > Agonopterix > Agonopterix subpropinquella. The sequence goes on along the minus strand of OV277694.1, from coordinate 13,929,122 downwards.
GCCAACGATAACATATTTTTCACCAAATATACCGCAAATATCGCCACAACGACCGGTCCTGCACTGCCCTCATCTAACGGGTTCCCATCGCCTTCACCAGGTCGTCGGTCCGCCTTGTGGAGGGCATATCCATGCTCCGCTTTCCGCTACGCGGTTGCCACTCGAGAACTCTTCAACTCCATCGGCCATTGGTTCTGCGAGAAATTTGCCCCGCCCATTGCCACTTTTGTTTATCAATTCTTTGGGTTATGTCAGCTACTCTTGTTCTTCTACGAATCTCTTCAATCTGATTCGATCTTGCAGGGAAACTCAAAGCATAGACCTCTCAATTGCCCTTTGAATGACTTTCAGGATTATGAGGAGGCCGTATGTTATCACTGACTGGCAGCATACAATGGTCAAAGATTTCATCTTGAGACACTGCATGGTTTCGGATGTTCTCATCCGCATCCGCATGCATGTTCGGGATCTTCTGATCCCGAATGCTGCACAGCCGAGTTGGATTTGACAGTTGACCTCTTTCTTAAAGTTGGACCTACCTAACTGTAAACTTACCAGGGAAACATAATCATCAACAACGCAGTATCATCATCTTCATTTCACCCTTTTTTTATACGTTCACTGCTGGACATAGGCCTCCCCTTAAAGGGAGATTTTGTCATAATCGCCACGCTTGGCAGGCGGGTTGGCGATAATAGTTGGGTGTTAATAATAGTGTTGAAGTCGACACGATAAGCAAGCAATAATACTCGGAGAACGCTGCTGCCCATCCTACGTTAATCCCTTTAGACGCGTTTTACGACACCCACGGGATGAGCTAGGGTGGTGCAATATTCTTGGCCGGCCACCGCGGCGTACACTTACCACAAAACACAAAGCAGACAGCATAGTCGAATACTTCCTTCCCAGCGTATCCAGACAATAGCCAGCGACTGGTGTACTGACCATAGCTCCAATAGAAGATAGGCTTCCAAACAAAGCTAGCTCTGTCTCTGTCATCGGTCGATGGAGCGTAGTGTTGGCTGATTCGAAGATCTTCAGGGTAGCTGATGGCCAGACGACCATCACGCCTACGTTTATGCTTACGAAGCATACTGGGGAAACGATAATATAAGTGTATTATAATAGCCACTACGGGGCTGAGGATAGTCCAATATATTAGGGGCTGAAACCTTCTTAATATGCTGGTATTTAAGGATCAGATTTCGATGTTGGTCCTATAAAGAAAGTTGTCCAGTTTTGGTTTTTTGTTTGTAACCCAACATCATGGGGAAGGCACTAGCCAATTCAGGGCATCAGCATAATAAATACCTAAAAGACTCTTATATTATGTTGTAAGGTGTTACAAAACACCCTAGTAATTTAAAGGAGTGGTTTCTTTAGTTTAGAAAATCAAATTGAACAACATTCACTATGGAGCCAACGTCGAGATAAAAATCGTGTGTTTCATACAAAACTGCAGTACCAATACCAACCTACTAGACTCAAATGTATGCAATAGTAAACTTTTTTAGACGTTATCTCCTTATTGAAAGTTGTTCAGTTTGACGGTATAAACCGCCCCGTTGAATATTATTAGGGTATTTTGAAGCACCCTGAACTTTTTTCGATATAAAAAATTTTAAAAATTCGGGGTAGGGGGAGAGATGGGGCCTGCGCAGTAGGTAAGTATAGCGATTTCGCCTACAAAAGTTTCTGCGCAATCAAAGTATTTTTTTTTTATATTTGCAGGCCATTAGGTATACCTAGGAATAATATTATAAGTAAAGTACCTACTTAGATACCTAAGTGATAAGTAAACAGCCCTATTATAGGTAGGCACCTAACAGATTTTTTACTATTTTATTAGAGTTGTTGCTGTAGTATCGATTGATACTACAGCATTTACTTACGTTATTTCCGGTACCTATTTATAGTCGATTATATCGATTTGCTTGTAAACAATAAACTCTATAGGGAATGCGAGCGGGTTCAAAAGTTCACTTTATCATTAAGTTCACTCTTCATTTATATGATATCACGAACGGGTCGGTGGGTAGATAAAGGTACGCATCCACTGGATCGGAATTGTCGTGTACGTAGCGTACGGACACAGATTGAGTTACTACGTAAAAGATACATAGAAAACAATAAATTCCCACGGTTTAATTACCTCTCATTGCGCTTTGTTACAGAGATCTCGCTTGCGCTCGTGGCAACAACTAGCGAGTTCAGTTTAAAATTTAATCAATTTATTATTATACTTAGTTCTACTTTTTAACCTAATATCATGTTACAATGTGACACATTTTTATTATTCTAATCATCATTTTAAATAGAAATTGATTTGTATTCTGTTATATCTAACTCGTCACTCAACTAATTTTTATCATTTTAATTTTGTTTTGTTTGTTCAAAGTTATGATTGCGAAAACTGTCTGGGAATGTTATGTATGTTATGTTATGTTATGAAATGAAATGAAATTTATAAATTGTTATTTAATTAATTGATTGAACCCAATATTGTACCTCATCTAAACCTTCTTATCCTTTATTTAATTCGTATACCTACTTTCATTTTCCTAATTGTTGATACATACCAAAGTTGTGTATACTTTTAAGTGATGTATTCTTAGGAACTGATGCTCGTGTATTTCTTAAACCTTAAAAATCAAATTTGTGAATGTGTCGTTGGTATACCTAATAAACTATTAAATTAGCGAGGGAGTGAGTGACCCCTGACCGAAAGTGTAGGCACTTATCGCGGTAGTGACGGTCGAGTTTTAGAGACTAGGTTGGGCTATCATTTTGCACGTTTTACGGCTATATCACGCCTTTTATCTCATTCGTTCGCGCGCAAATAGAAAGAGAGTGAAAGCGTGATAGCGCTATATCACGCTGGAAAACTACGGCGGCTGGTATGTTCGGATTCTTTTCTTTATGTTGATTCCTATGGAAACGCGTCCATTACAAGGGCGGATCCAGGGGGGGGGCCCAGGGGGCCATGGCCCCCCCCACGGACCTCTGCGGATTGCATTGAATTTCAAGGCTCATCCCATTTGAGTAATGACGGCACTTTACTAGGGCATAGATTGATTGAGCTCTGTCCATAACCAATTCGTAGAGCGGAAAAAATTTGAGCTCGCTTCGCTCGCTCTATGTTTCTGTTTTAATTATTGTACCTGTGTAGGTACAATAATTAAAACAAGGCTGTGGTCAGAAATCTTTAGGATTATACACATAATATAATCCTAAAGATTTAACAGCAAACCGGGGAACACGCTCCGGGCGGCAGGTTTGGGGGCGCGCCAAAATCAAGATGGAAAAAAACTATTGCATCGACTTGAGAATTTTGCAAAAAAATCTCGTGCTCGCTTCGCTCGCTCCTGATTTCAAACATCTCATTATATTGCAGTAACGAAATCTCGAGCTTGTTTCGCTCGCTCTTGGTTTAAGATCGTATTGTCATCGTCATCCCATTATATTGCAGTGAAATCTCGAGCTCGCTTCGCTCGCTCTTGGTTTTAGATCTTATTGCAGTCATCTCATTATATTTCAGTGAAATATGGAGCTCGCTTCGCTCGCTCTTGGTTTTTTTGTTGTATTGAAATTACCTATCGCAGAATTCCATCATATTGCTTATTTCTGACTCGAACTAATATATTGCAGTAAAATCTCGAGCTCGCTTCGCTCGCTCTTGGTTTTAGATCTCATTGCAGTCATCTCATTATATTGCAGTGATGAAATCTGAGCTTGTTTCGCTCGCTCTTGGTTTAAGATCGTATTGCAGTCATCCCATTATATTGCAGTGAAATCTCGAGCTCGCTTCGCTCGCTCTTGGTTTTTGATCTTATTGCGGTCATGTCATTATATTTCAGCGAAATATTGAGCTCGCTTCGCTCGCTCTTGGATTTTTTGTTGTATTGAAATTACCTATCGCAGAATTCGATCATATTGCGAATTTCTGACTCGACCTAATCATATTGCAGTAAAATCTCGAGCTCGCTTCGCTCGCTCTATGTTAAACGTTTTATTGCAACCACTCAACCTGGACCTGGCCTCCCTAAGAAAAAATTATTGCTACACTCTTGTAGAGGAGGCCCGGGCCCGGCGCCAATCTTTTTGCCCCGCCTCGGAAAAATCGTAGATCCGGGGCTGATTGTTTTAGTTTTCTGTGTATGTATACAAGACTCTAACTTAATTTTTTTATATCTTAATACGTGGCCTGAGTCGGCCGAGGGCCCCCCCCAAAATGAAATCCTGGATCCGCCCTTGGTCCATTATTTGGCGATTGGCATCAGCGATTCTATAGGAAACAATTAACAACTTCGATCAAGTATAGTAGGATTAACAATATAAAGCAAGAAAAAGGTCCGCTCCGTACGCGCAGATTCCAATCTAGTGGACGCGTACCCCAATTTAGGTATTCGTAAATATGATACTAGCTTTTGCCCGCGACGTCTACCGCACCGACTCCCGGACTACAACGATTACAAGAAAATAATAACAGGAGCCTACCAGTTTTTAAGCTTTAAAACACAAAAAGTTTCATCAAAATCGGTCCAGCAGTTTTGCTTGATGCTCAGAAAAAGCAAATAAACAAAAAATCTGTGATTTGGAGTACTTATAAGGCGTAACCTATATCGTAGATATTATTTTATACCATTTTTATAATAGTTTTGAATATATCGCTTAAACTGTCAAAAACAAAAATCGACTCGAGATAGAACTATTGACAACACAAATCGATCGATTATCGAATATACCAACACTATGACAGGAAAATACTAAAAAAAAATATGTAAAAATTACTCACTTATACAGGTCCAAAGAACTTCGTGAAATATCCCCATTTTGTATGAATTCTACTTTAATACCAGGACTACATCACCGTTTAGTACCTAGTCTTGTAGTGTCTATCACAGTACGATTCAGTCTCATTATCGGGCGTTCGTGTCAACCCATGTGTTAGATAAAACAAAGTATTGGGCAAATAAAGCATGCAGAATGATTACCTCAATGTTAGTATTGTTTGTTTAAAATTTTGTACTGTACCTAATTAATGAGTGATTTTAGACCGCAATTTTTTTTTAATTAATATTTATTTTTCAAGAAATATGAAACATAATTTTTTTTTCAAGAAAATTAAAGGAGTCAATTCAGTCAATGGGTCTGACAAACGTTTTTCACTTTACATGTCAAATAAATCTTCAAAAAATTACGAAAAAAACTGTGTTTTTACTTTTTTTATATCTTCAAAAATGGCTGAGATATTAACGATCAAATTGCGTATTTCCGGACGAAGGTTTTTAAAAACGCGGGCGGGCGCCCACTAGCCGATGACGTCACACCCCCCCGGTCATTCGTCAGTCGCGCTCTCGTACGCTCGCTGCTGTGCAGTAAACATCGAGTTCTCTTCAGTGAAAATGGAAAAAAAGTATTGTATTGTGCCTCAGTGTTTCAATTCAACTGTGAAAACACCCGATAAACTCTTTTTTTATGTGCCTGAGGACCCAAAAATGAGAAAGAAGTGGATGACGGCCATAAAAAGAGTAGATGCAATAGGGCCTAAAACTAAAGCGCACTGCTGTAAAGACCATTTCGATGTTTTTAAACTAATAAAACACAAATAATCATCAACAACAACAACCTCGTACGTGCAAGATGTGGATTGCGATTGCGAGTACCTACCTAGATTTTTTAAATCGTTGTCCATAATGTAGGTCCTAAATAAAACACACACAGACACACTTTAAGGAAGGTTTAAGCTTGAACAAATACCTACCCGACAGTAGGTAATGCTTACATAAAACACCTTTTCATCTTCATTCCGCGAATTTGACAGCCCGGTAGCACAGTCGGTAGTGAACCTGCCTGCTGTGCCGAGGGTCGCGGGTTCGAATCCCGTAAGGGACAAATATTTGTATGATGAATATGAATATTTGTACCCGAGTCATGGATGTTTGTATCTACAGGGTGAAATTGATATCATTGGCATCCTTTTAAACTAAGAGTCTACCCATCAAACTGAACAACTTTTACTATGGGAGCAAACCGATCAAAGCAAAAAAAAATCTGCTGTTGCATACATTTGAGTCGAGTAGGCATTGCAGTTTAGTATGGGACAGCAGATTTTTTAGTTGCTCCGATTGGTTTGCTCCCATAGTGAAAGTTGTTCAGTTTGATGGGTAGACTCTTAGTTTAAAAGGATGCCAATGATATCAATTTCACCCTGTATACAACGTGTTAATGAATTAACGCAAAACTAGAAAGTAGTTTGTTTAGAATCGAGAGCAGAATCGAATTATCATGGTTTCAACATAGGTAATTTTTTTCAAAATTTAAAATTTACTGAACCCGATGACAACCCACCGCACGGGCCCACTCACCCTACTTACTACCAAAAAAAGATTATAAAAATGTATCCATGAGTATGTTAGCGCTTTCATTCATTGCTGAAATGATAACAAATCATTTTTGCCTCAAAACTTAAAATGCGAATAACTTTAAATTTTAAGTATCAAAATAATGAAATTATTGTTACAATCTAATTATTTTGTTATAAATCAGTTGGGGTGTATGAGGTTTTGCGTTAATTCATTAACACGTTGTATATGTATTCTATATCGTTGTCCAGTCATCATAATACAAGTCCAGGCTAGATTCTGGTACTTTAAATGTGACTAGATAATTTGTGTGACATTGTCCAAGAAATTATTATTAATTATTATTATTTCGGCAGCCGTAAAATCCTTATTCTTCATAAAATATTGTGCCACCATCTAACTCTTGGCAGATTGTCCGACTGACCTTTTTGAAAACCTTCATCCATTCTACACACCACACGGTTTACTTTAGTGTAATCGGTTATAAAATTAATGTAAAAGTATTATTTCCTTGAAATACAAGCACACTATTAGGTATAAACGAAATTAAACGAATTTTTGACGAACAAACGAAACAAAATGCACCGGACCGAGCGCCGCGCTGTGTCGCGGTCGCGGGCTGAGCGGGGGTGTGACGTCAAAGCGTGAGCGCGCGTAAACTCGGAAATTTTAAAAAGCGCTTAAACTTCTCGTCGTCATAACTTCGGAAATACTGCATGTATTGAAGTGAAATAAAAACTAATGTAATGTACATGATCTACGCTAAGATTTTAAGTGTATTTTTTTGTAATATTTTGACCCTTTTGTGTTCCCCATTAAGTCAAGGAGGGCCACAAACGTTAAAGTTTATTGATGGTACTCTAAAAACATAATTTAATTTATTATAGTACTTACCTAATCGGACGAAAGATTAGGTAAAACATCCAAACGGAATTATGAAATCAATATAAATAAAAACCGGTCAAGTGCGAGTCGGGCTGCTCGCACACCGAGGGTTCCGTACCACACCACGACAGAACACAACATTATTAACTGAGAAAAAAAAACTTTTTTTGTCCGGGACCTTCAGCGCAAGACCGACTCACACTTGGCCGGTTTTTAGTATTTGTTGTTATTCTGTAGAGTTTACTCTATAATCACACTTAGTTTGACGCTTGTATGTATTACCGATTTTACGGTAGAGCGTGAAGAAAAAACGTTGATAAAAACTAGTTTCTTGTTGAGAACCCCCCTTAATTTTTAACTTTTTGAAATTTTTATTATTTGTTAACAAATCCGCCGTAATAACGCATAACCTGAGAAATTTCAACTATCTAGCTATTACGGTTCAAAAGTTACAGCCCTAAATAGGTAGGACAGACGGACGGACGGACAGACGGACAGGCGGACAGACGGACGGACGAACGGACAACGTAGGCTTAGTAATAGGGTCCCGTTTTTACCCTTTGGTTACGGAACCCTAAAATGAACCGTTTTGACTTTTTTTGACAGCAACAGCTGACTTTTTTTTGCTCCGACTACTCCCATAGTCAAAGTTGTTCAGTTTGGTGGGTAGACTCTAAGTTTAAAAGGAAGCTAATAATGATATCAATTTCACCCTGTAGATTGAACCCCAATCACCAGGATCCTTTGCCTTTTCCTTTTTCTACTACCTATGGTTTGTCTTTATTTGTTTTTTATATTTAAGTTTTTAAGGTTTGTATTTTCTCTTTATTTGTAGTTAAAATTAAATAAATAAATAAATAAATATCTTGGACAATGTCACACAAATTATCTAGTCACATTTAAAGTACCAGAATCTAGCCTGGACTTGTATTATGATGACTAGACAACGATATAGATTACATATATAAATACAAACATCCATGACTCGGGTACAAATATTCATATTCATCATATAAATATTTGTCCCTTACGGGATTCGAACCCGCGACCCTCGGCACAGCAGGCAGGTTCACTACCGACTGTGCTACCGGGCTGTCGGCCGGAATTCCAGCTTCGATAAACAAACAGTTTTATTTAATTTATTAGGTTTGTCAACAGGCCAACAATGTATAATATTAAGTAGGTATAAATATAATCCTTCAAATCTATTGTTTGATAATTATTTGATACATTGTTGAGATGAAATAGAGTTGTAAAAGTCATTAAGGTACGTAAAAGCATACAATTTTGAATCATGCTGATAAACGGGGAATGATTTTTTAAAGAGACGTGTTTCGAAGGCAGTTAAAAAGAAAAATTAATCTGCAGATGGTTACTAAAGACAAAAAAACCCTGTCAATTTGAAGGTTAAAATTAAAACAATGATGAACAATGATGTTAAAATTGAAACAATTATACATAAAACAGACAGAGAGCAAACCCATTTTTTATAATAATAATTAAAAAAAAAGGTCTAACAAAATCGCGAAAAAAAACAGCTGAACACGAAGAAAGAATGAAGAAGAAGAAAGAAAGAGAATAAGAAGGATACAGAACTGCAAATCATAATTCGACTCAAAATATGCATGGGACTGCTGATTTTTTTTGCGATTTTGATATTGGTCCCACAGAGAAAGTTGTTCATTTCGATGGTCTGATCATCCTCTTAAAATAGTTTCAGCTAATTTTGTTAGACCCTAAGAGCAGGGATTTCCTTTATTCTAAAGCCATAGAGGGAGCCATACCATTTCAAGAATCTCCATTTTTTTACATTTGTGTTTGAGTGTGTGGTGTCAAATATTATGGACAAAAGAGACCAATTAGACCAAAGTGACAACTGCCCTAATTTTTACGGTCACTGTTAACACACACTAGCACAAAAGAGAAAAGTGGACAGCCGCATAAAAAAAGATCTATAGTTCCGTCTCCTTCTACTATTAAAGGTTCGTCATAAGACAAAAGAGACTTTAGGCGGTGTCCTATTGCCATCGTACGCGCGATGGTGCGATGCGATGTAATCGTACTGATGGGTAATTCTCCGAAATTTTACAAATCGTTGAAATTTTTCCATAGAAAAATTTGAAAATTTGAAAAATTTCGGAGATTTACCCATCAGTACGATCACATCGCATCGCACCATCGCGCGTGCGATGGCAATAGGACACCGCCTAATAGTTTCATAGCTTAAAAAGGCTGTTCATTCTTTTTACTGACAAACAACAAATAATTTTTCTGTGCTACCAGTAGATAAACTGCTCATTTATTCATTGATAACTACGCAATATCATCGAAAATATTAACATCAACTGCATAAAAAGTCAATCAATTCAATGAATCAATTACTTACATATTTAACATTGTAACCATTAAAATTGTTGTATGGAACGTTTGATTTTCAAAATCGCGTCCCTTTGCTGATTTATTTGATTAGAATACTTACAAATTTTATTTTTTTTCTCATAATTATACAATACACTTTGTCCTTTGTCCAAAGGAAAAGTACCATAACATTGTCCTATGAAATAAGCATGCCTTACAAAATGCTGAAAATTTTTCATAATACATGCATACTTTAAATAATTACAAGACTTTTGCTATTTCAGTAAAATGTATATACCTACTTTATTTATTCAAATAAATCATACATTAAGAACATTTAAAACATTAAAAAACAATAACTTCAATTTTGTTAGGGACATTTTTTTAAAACTCTCAAATATGAAGTTAACCGATTTCATCGATTGTGGAAACCCATCCGAATATCTAAGGGCTCGCAGACTATATAAAGTTAGCATTCTTTGACAATAGGGTGACATTTGACGCTTTAAAAACAGGTACCTCAATGGTACATCTAGGGTACCTCATAACACACTAACGCCATCTATTGACGCGTAACTACAAGACATAGCACACTAACGCCATCTATTGACGCGTAACTACAAGACCTTCAACACTTCTGACCCCATTGCTTAACCAAGTCCAGCTGAATAACATCAACTGTCTTTCCTTTCGTCTCCGGTAAATATATGGCAGCAAACACGGCAGATAAGAAGCAGATGACGCCAAATATGTAGAAAACAGGTCCAAGGCCCATCAGAGATACCAGGGGGGTAAACACGAAGAGGACGATGAAGTTGCAAAGCCATACCCACTCCATTAACACCATTGATATCAGGGCTTTTACCTGAAATTATTAAGAAAGTTGAGTAATTTAAAATGAGAACACTGCAATGTTTCACCAGTTGCAAGGTCTGTACTCCAGGTATAGACAATACATAAGCTTCCTGCTGCAAACTTACACACCCACATGATTAACTATTAAATAATCTGTGCCACATGTATGAGACAGCAGCTGATTTCTCTTCACGAGGAGTCAGTTGCCTCAAGGTGTACCAGTTGCTGTCAAGCTGACCTAATTTGACAGTCAGTCAGATGTGCCCTCTTGTGGGGCAAAACAAGCAAGTAATAAATGATTTCTCTTCACAATTTCGACATTGGTGTCACAGAAAAAATTTATCAATTTGGATGATCTGATCATTCCCTTAAAACAGTTTCATCTAATTTAATATAATCTATGACCAGGCTACTATAACTCTATAGAACTAACCTCAGGTAAGAAAACTTCAGCCATCACTACAAAAGGCACGGTACCAGCTCCAAACGAATGACACACCGTGTACGCATAAATGATGACAGCTGTAAACCAGTGGGGTCCCCAGTGGAATTGTAATTGTGTGGCGAATACCAAGCAACATACTCCAGCAGTCCAGGAGGAATGGATCATGAGGGGCTGGAACACAATGGTTTTAAGATAACATAGAATACGCATCACTGAAAGCAAAGCAAGCCTACCTCTTATGCCGCAATCAGCATAAGAGCATTACCAATGGTAGGGTTTCGTGGTTGCCCGTCACAATATTAGGACTTAGAAGGGGGATTTTTGTTTTATAACTAAGGTGTAGAGGCTAATAATGTCTAAAAAAGATTTTTTTAAGTTGGTCGAATATTACTCGTAAACGTGTAAAGCCTACTTAGCTGTGATAGTTTTCCTTTTAATTATAATTATACTACTGCCGTGAATTTTTAAACATATCCAGAAACAACCGTTTAGCTGGCAGGGGGGTACACTTGACTCTAACAAAAAATTGTACTTTAAAGCTCAATATTTCGCTTAAGGATCCCTTAATCGAAAAATAGTATTACAAACCCACAATATTTTTAAAAGATCTATCCAACGATACCCCACAACATGGGATAGGACGAGAAAAAAAATGTCATCCCCACTTCATTGTAGGGGAAGTAGCCTAAAAAAAATTGTTTTCAAGATTTTATTTAATACTTTGTTGGCGTGATTAATATGTATACCCATGCTAAATTACAGCTTTCTAGTACTAAGCGTCTATGAGCTAAGCCGTGGACACGGACGGAACTTCATCAATTGACTTCGGAACCCTAAAAAAGGGGCTAATCCCCCTCCCCCCCCTCCCCCCTGTACCTGGCTACATCCATAATCGTGAAGTACAATACAGCTCAAAGTCATGACAGAAGAAGCTTATTGGTGCTACTACTAAAACTCATCGGTACTCACTGCGCTTGTGACCACCTCGACAGCGGATACGGTCGTGAGTTTATTTTACAACTAGCTTTGATAGGAAAAAGTACCAGGCAACCTTAAACGCAAAGCAGCTCACCCGTCTTCCAGCTGAATCCGTCAAGTACGCAGCAACAAACCCAGCTACTGTACCAATCACTACCATAAGGACACTGCATAGGGTTGACGATATGCTGGGTACTGCCTCTTTGAACAGGGGTCCAGCGTGCACTTGGAGTACGATGAAACCTTGGAAGGGGTCAGTGGTCATCAAAATAAGACTCAGGAAAATTGCTTGACGGGTCGAACGGGATTTTTCTGTTGATGATAAACAATTTTCAAGAACCTATTAAGCTGGCAACAATTTATCAGGTAGACAGTAGGTCATTTATCCGATGCTTGACATTTTGCATGGTATTTTTAAACGACTTCAAAAAAATGAGGTTATCAATTCGATACGAATGTATGTAATATTATTGGAATTGCAAAATATTCGTATATCTTCCAAACAAATATACAAAATTTCATAGGTGTATGTATACAACGTGTTAATAAATTAGCGCAAAACCTCATACACCCCAACTGATTTATAACAAAATAATTCGATTGAAACAATAATTTAAAGTTATTCGCATTTTAAGTTTTGAGGTTAAAATGATTTGTTATCATTTCAGCAATGAATGAAAGCGCTAACGTACTCATGGATACATTTTAAGAATCTTGTTTTGGCAGTAAGTAGGGTGAGTGTGCCCGTGCGGTGGGTTGACATCCGGTTCAGAAAATTTAAAATTTTTATAAAAAGTTATTAAATATTTTGAAAAAAATTACCTATGTTGAAATCATGATAATTCGATTCTGCTCTCGATTCTAAACAAACTACTTTCTAGTTTTGCGTTAATTCATTAACACGTTGTATATGTTTGTATGTATGTTTGTCCACGCATTTCTCAGAAACATCGGATTGTAACCATTCTTTTTTATTGGCTTGCATTTACTCCAACTTAGGGAACATTGCAAGTTTTATCAAAATCGGTTCAGTAGTTATCAAGATATGGACTAATACGTGTTAAAGCGCAGTCGGTTAAAAAGGGTCTTTGTAAAAAACACGTCATAATTATAGCCACCAGGAAGCCAATCAGCCAATTATGCCGCAAGATACATAAAGTCCCTCGCCAATCCAGCAATAAACTGAAATATTGTATACTAGCGGCCCGTCCCGGCTTCGCACGGGTGGACGTCTAATCTTTTCTAGCAATAAATATAGCCTATGTTACTCAGGGTGAATGCAGCTTTCTAATAGTGAAAGAATTTTTTAAATCGGCCCAGTACTTTTTGAGCCTATTCATTACAAACATACAAACATACAAAAATAGGTACAAATCTTTCCTCTTTATAATATTAGTGTAGATTAACTAGCGGCCCGTCCCGGCTTCGCACGGGTGGACGTCTAATCTTTTCTAGCAATAAATATAGCCTATGTTACTCAGGGTGAATGCAGCTTTCTAATGGTGAAAGAATTTTTTAAATCGGCCCAGTACTTTTTGAGCCTATTCGTTACAAACATACAAACATACAAAAATAGGTACAAATCTTCCCTCTTTATAATATTAGTGTAGATTGATCTGACTTACTAATGAATGTCCATACAGACATCTTTGGAGTTTCAGCGTTGAATTCATTTAACTTCTCTTCTTCAGGACATTTCGCTATAAAGAAGATAAAAGAAGATTAATACAAAACTATAGGTAATTTTTTTGCCGTCCATAAACTAAATAATTATTATGACTTCACTTCTTCGTCTCTTATCATTTTAAGACTTTGACGTTCTCTTATCGTCAGCAAAAATCGAAGAACGCTAAAAACAAGACTTAAGAGACCAGCTGAGGATCCAAGAACTCTAAAAAGCATAAGCATAAGCATAATAATATTCCCCGAGGGGGTAGTCAGAGATATTCTGAATCATCAGAAAATCCACGTTTCACTAGTAGTACCGAAACTTTGTCCAGTGTCACGGGGAGTGAGCCCGACCACTCCAAAAAAAAAAGCCTTTAATTATCAACTGGAGATCCAAGAACACTAAAAAATCTGCTGGGGATCCAAGAGTGCTAAAAATCTGTCGGGGATCCAAGAACTATCAATAAAACCGGTCAAGTGCGAGTCGGGCTACTCGCGCACCGAGGGTTCCGTACCACACCACCACAGAACACAACATTATTAACTTAGAAAAAAAACTTTTTATGTCCGGGACCTTTAGCGCGAGACCCATTTACACTTGGCCGGTTTTTAGTATTTGTTGTAATTCTGTAGAATTTGCTCTATAATCACACTAAGTTTGACGCTTGTATGTATTACCGTTTTAACTATAGAGCGTGAAGAAAAAACGTTGAGTAAAACTAGTTTCTTGTTGAAAACCCCCCTTAATTTTTAACTTTCTGCCATTTTTATTATTTGTTAACAAATCCGCCACAATAACGCATAATCTGAGAAAATTTCAACTATCTAGCTATTACGGTTCAAAAGTTACAGCCCTAAATAGGTAGGACAGACGGACGGATGGACGGACAGACGGACGGACGGACGGACGGACGGACAACGTAGGCTTAGTAATAGGGTCCCGTTTTCACCCTTTGGGTACGGAACCCTAAAAATCAGCTGGGGATCCATGGAGTGCTAAAAATCTGTCGGGGATCCAAGAACTATCAAAATCCAGGCTTTAGTTACCAGCTGGGGATCCAAGAACGCTAAAAAACCTTGCTTTAATCACAGTCCTATATTTGCTTTAATTATCAGCTGAGGATCCAAAAAAACTAAAAAAACCTGGCTTTAATTATCAGGGGGATCTAAGAGGGCTAAAAAAACCCAGCTTTAATTTTATTAAGCTGAATATCGTCATAAAAATACTTACAACTAGGGTTGCCAACCGTCCCGCTAGAGGCGGGACGTCCCGTTTCTAGACCCTTAGAGGATGTGTATGTCCCGCGTAAGGTGTGTGCGAGACGCCAATTGTCCCGTTTTCTGGCTTACCTTTCGGGCAGAAGTAGACTGCACTCAGTTGACTCAGAAGAAGTGATTTAAAGCTATAAGTTCCTTTTCTAATCATGCCATCATTTTTAAATGGAATGTTCTAAAGATGTATCATTTACTTAATCATTCGAAAAAATATAAAAAACGCGTTTAAAATTACTAAAATAAAAAGAGAAAAAGATGTAGGTATTAATTTTTTGATTGTAAAATCAAAGAAAAAGTTTGCCTAATTGATCTATTTTCGTTTCCAATTCAAAAGCTCCTTATAAAAATTCAATGTACAAAAACTGTATCCCATAATTTTAAACTTTTACTACGTATAAACAAAAAGGATTAAAGGACTTACTGAAGGCTCAAAAATCATTAAATTTGTTTTTGATTTACCTTATTGGTTCTAACTCGTGTTATTGTTTTTTCGACTTCTTATACTTTGACCGCTGGGTCCCGCTTTTTTTAGCCACGTCCCGCATCTTGGTTGCAAATTTCCCGCTAATCCGTGCACGAAGGTTGGCAACCCTACTTACAAGTTTCATCCTGCTCCAGGTCAGGGTTTAATGCTCGTCGAAGCAAGTCCATCACTCGCATCATTTCTTCTGAGTCTAATTTCGTATTCCTGTAGAATGCAATTGATGCTTTTGCTTCCTGAAAAATTTATAGAAAAGGCTTGAAAAAAGGTGGGAATAGGCACTTCTTAATGACTAAAAAGCGACAAAAAGCTATCTATATGATATTCTTTTGAATAAAAAATTTTGAATAAAGAATTTTTTTTTTTTGAATAACTAAAATGCTTGCTTTTGACAATCATGTTGTGATTCTGTTTTATTTATTTTGTAGCTGTATTTTATTTTTTAGGGACAATAAAAAAGAAAAACTGACCAAGAGCGTGTCGGCCTCGCCCAAGGTAGGGTTCCATAGTCATACCATAAAAAGTTTATCCTGACATAGCTTTAGAGGGTTATGCCTTATTCTTGACTTTGAGCGCAGATATCTCAATAAGTTTCATTAGACAAGACCTATCCAACGACACCTCACTCTATTTATTAAAAAAAGGAAACAAATTTTTTCCAACCCCTCTTTCGTTGTATTGGCCAAAAAAATGTTATTTCTTAATATTCCGAAAACTCAGAACAACCGCGTTTCACTAGTTGTACCAAAACTCTGTAGCGACGGGGCCTGAACCCGGTGAGCCTGTCGCCACTTGTAATATACAGTGGGCACAATACATACCAAATCGAAGCATGCAGGTTTCCTCGCGATGTTTTCCTTCACCGAAAAGCCAATTAAAACTACCAATTAAAACTAACCTTCTCGAAACCCCTTTGCATCAGAAATATAGGAGATTCTCTAACAAACAGTAGCATCACTACGCCTACAGCCGCGATAGTCAAACACACGTATACGTTGACATCGTAGACCAGATAACCTCCCATTAAATAGGAGACCAGGATCCCGACTCCGAAGGAGACCACAGATGCCGCCGTCATCGCACCTGAAAGATTAAAACATGGTTGGTATTGGTACATTCACCTGAAACTACAATTAAAAAAAACTATTAGCTGAATTTAACCAAATGTTTTGTTAACTTAACCAAAATATTTTGTTAACTTAACCAAAATGTTTTGTTAACTTAACCAAAATGTTTTGTTAACTTAACCAAAATGTTTTGTTAAGTGTAACTTATGTTAAATTTTATTAGTGACTACCAAACTACATGTAAATAAAAGTACAGTTGAATTCTGTTGGAATTCCGTTGAAATTCATTCGTTTAAAATCAAAACTTTTTTTTATTAAGTTAATGTTTTTTAAATTTTGATTTTATATGTTGTTTAGTTTAGTACAGCGATATTGCGACTGCTGGACAAAGGCCTCCCCCAAGGTCCTGCTCTGCCCTCATCCAATGGGCTCCCGCCCCGCCTTCACCAGGTCATCGATCCACCTTGTGGGGCCTTTCGACGATGCGCCGGCCATCGGTTTTGATAGTTGTAGAATACACCTTTCTACTAAGGGTTGGTTGAGGTTGATGTATATAATGAAACACAGATATAGTCTTCACTAGTCAATGTGACTAGCGCTCGTCCGCACAGCACGGCGGTCGGTGCACGAATACCGAGCGAATGCACGATAGATATTCACCACAGACCGCGTCTGCCGATAGACGGCGCTACCGGCGCTTTCCACATTAACTACTCTTTATTGCTGTACACTACATCCGTTTCTTGTTTTAATTTATTTTTTACCTTTACTCGAATCTACCACCGCTTCGGAAGGTATAGCCCGTGGAGAAGAAGCGGCGCAAGAAACTCCACAGTTTAGCTAATCTCTTAAATCTTATTTACAATACAGTGTTGACTGTTATCAATGCTATTACATCAAACAAATTACGAATAACTTATTGAGACTAATTTGTTTACAGAAAATAGATATTTATCAAATATTGATCTGAAATTGTCAAACACCAAATTCAACGATAAACAATGTTTATGGAAATTACAATCTCATTATATTAGCATATTTCAGTTATTGTTACTTCTGTTCTATGCTATCCCTTCCCTATAAAAATGTTTTTCTATTGATAGGTAGGTAAGTAAACCTACAAAAATAACGTTCCATAGATCTTTATTATCTCTTATTTATTTATTTTGGCTAACTAGTAGTCAAAGTCACTGCTTCAAGATCGCTTCCATTTCCGTTTTATCAAATTAAGGAGGTAAGGACAAGAGTGAATCTGTGATAAGCACATACACTTATGGACTCAAAATATTCTGACGGGTGCCAGCCATTGCAATTAAGCACTCACAGCTATTTTATGTGCTAACAACTTGATAGTTGCATGGCTCTGTAACCCATATCATTTTATTGTTGCATGATATTTTAGCTTTCGCTAACAACTTCATAGTTGCATGGTCCTATAACCCATATAATTGTACAGTTTCATGAATGCTGATATAACGCTGACTGACAACAATATTAAGTAAGGTACACTAGGTCGCTTTCGTTGCCAGCTATGTTCAGTAGTTACCTTTAGTTAGTCGACTAGACTAGTTTTGAGATATCAGCAGTTTCAATTTAATGGACCCTTTTAATAAATAGATACAATTTAACTCAACCTATACAGATAAAATGCTGATACCTAAATTAAAATAATAATCGTAATAATTCAATTCAATGTTCTTTGACCCACTTTAATGCTGATCTTTGACGGTGTTGCAATTACTCAAAAGATTCGCAATTTAATACGTAGTCACAATTTAATGTTACGGGCAGGTAAAAAATCAGAGTTCACACATTACTGTCGCTCTCATTTAGGGCTCTATGCCACGAGCACAATTTCAGCCAACGCCCTGTCTTATTCATCTATTTCCCCTTTGGTCTGTAAAAAGTTCTACCCCATTAGTATTGGAATAAACTGTTGTAGTTGAAAAGCTTGTCATTCTCTCACCATTTGGTAAGTCATTCCGTCTATAAACCAAAAATAAAAAGAAGTCTAGCCTACTACAACAGTATGCTAGACTAGAAACTTGAGATTTGATTCCGCCATCTTGGTACTCACGAATATTGTTTTAGCAAAGGGTCTGATGGTGGTCTACCCTATGAGTTATTTTGTCTGCTATACCTAAGCATTCAGTCACTAAAGCAGTATTCCAAATAAATTTTATAAATTGGCATAATATTTCCTGCCGTTCAACAGTGAATAAGTTATTTTAATTAATTTCCCTTATACATACATTTCTTTTTAGAAACAAATTATCTGATATCAACTTACAGTAGAGCAAAACTATATTATGTTATTTGTAGTTAAAATGTATCTCTGTCATTGAATTACTTATTTATTATTAGAATTCTCAGACTATGAAGCATTAAGTGACGAGATATTTTGTAACTACAAAGAGTAGTTTGGTTATTAGGTATACATACATACCTATACATTTCTATAACAATAAAAATAAAATAAACTATTATATACATGTAACGTCATGAAACTCATGAAAATATTGTGTAATGTAAGGTATACTTAGATATTTATCTGAAACATTAGTTACTTACTCATTATTTAAACACTAATAATGTTTTCATTTTAAGAACCATACAGTTATATCATTTGGTAGGCTTTAAGAAAATAATGCTATTTTTAATTACAATGTACATGAATTAAGTGCAACTGTTGTTTCAACTTAATTGCGTGGCGTAATATTATTACAGAACTGCAAATCATTTTGTTTTTTGACTTGCTTGCACTGAAATTATATTCTTTATTTAAAATATTATGATTAACCGATTTGGTTCAAGTACAGTATAGTATACTTTAACACATACAAATGAATAAATTAACAGTGCAGTGCCTGCAGTGATTAGGTAAGATACCGATTTTATCTATACAAAGAAGAAAGTGCAATAAGTCATTAATTCCTTTAGAGTTATTCATAAAATGCGTAGCTACTCACAATAATTAATGTCAATGGAATGACAAACTACAAGCTGCCAATAATTATATATTTGACTTGTCATCTGAATGACCAACTACAAGCTGCTGATAGTAAATTTGATAGAATTTGATGCCCAGCTAAAAGTTGCAAATGTCAATTGAATGACCAGCTACAAGTTGCTAATGTCAATTAAATGAACAGCTGAAAGCTGCCAATGTCAATTGAATGACCAGTTACAAGTTGCTAATGTCAATTAAATGACCAGCTGAAACATGCTAATGTCAATAAAATGACCAGCTGAATGATGCTAATGTCAATTGAATGACCAGCTACAAGTTTCTAATGTCAATTGAATAACCAGCTAAAAGCTGCCTATGTCAATTGAATGACTGAATAACCAGCTACAAGTTGCTAATGTCAATTAAATGACCAGCTGAAAGATGCCAATGTCAATTGAATTACCAGCTACAAGTTTCTAATGTCAATAGAATGACCAGCTAAAAGCTGCCTATGTCAATTGAATGACCAGCTGTACGTTGCTAATAACTGTTTGTTGTACATGGCAAACCACTAACCATTAACCAGCTACAAGCTGACAATATCAGAGTAATCATTGGAGTATTAATTGGATACATTTTCTCTTTATTAAGCAATAAAGCAAGTAGGTATGGTTCAATCGGCGCCTTAGCAGTCGTCCTGTTGAAGGCTGGTTTCTCTGTGACATCTAGGAACATACAATCTGCGAACAAAATTGTTAACCAGTATTATCGGTTTGGTTATGAATGTTATGATGCTTGAATATGATATAGTTATTAATCTTCTCTCAACTGAGATGAGCGTTTCTTGTTAAAATGTGAGTAGGTATTTCAAGAAATACTTAATTTAATATGAAATCACCTGATCATTTTCTGATCTTTTTTGATACTTTTTGTAAATAATTGTCTGAATTAACATTGATCCTTAAAATATAAAATTCCTTGCTCAAATAGCCAAAGAAACTAATTAGTTTCGCCTGGAGTAATTACATCCATAAATATGACATTAACAATGTTGCAAAGATAAGATCAACGTAAGGTTACCGAATTGAAGTTCTATAAAGTATAGATTACGTCAAACAAGTTCCGGTAACAAATCGGATGATGATGATGATTGGCAATTATGTTGGTACTATTGATGTTTGAATTGAAATATTTTCATGAACTAGTACCACCAAATAAGCTCCGAATGTGTTGTATATTATTATTGTTCTCGCATACCTACACTGAGAATGTCCAATAAGTAAAACGTTTAAAACGTTAAACTTTGGATTTCAACTTAAAGTTTTTGTGACATCAGAATGTTCGTCACGCCGAATGTTCGTTACGCCGAATGTTCGTTACGTCGAATGTACGTTACTCAGAACATTCGTTACGTCAAATGTTCGTGACGCCGAATGTTCGTTACGCCGAATGTTCGTTACGCCGAATGTTCGTTACGCCGAATGTTCGTTACGCCGAATGTTCGTTACGCCGAATGTTCGTTACGCCGAATGTTCGTTACGCCGAATGTTCGTTACGCCGAATGTTCGTTACGCCGAATGTTCGTTATGCTGAATGTTCGTTATGCCGAACATCCGTTACGCCGAATGTTCTATACGTAGAATGTTCGGTACGCATAATGGTAATAAGTAACTTTTATTAGAGACCATTACAACTACGAAGTAAGACAATTACTTAAAAATGACAATGCGTCAATATAAGTATAAAAAACTATTGGAATAAACTCACTTGGCATATCTTGGTTACCTAATCCTGTTCGTCTCGAATCAAGACACTATTCTTAACCTTTGGTATGCCAGAACGCGGATCAGCATGATGAAAACCATTTATTTCTATTGTGTCTGGTTTTTCCGGCATACGAGAGGTTAATGGGCGTATTTTGGATACCTATTAGGCCATAATGACGGACTACAAGCATGCATTAGTATATGCTCACGACTACACTCCCCGAGGAGCAGTCAGAGACTCCAAAACCCCAGGACACCCTTGCCCCACCAGCACCGAAACTCCGTCCAGTCACGTGTGACGTATGTGGAGAGGGAGAGGGGGTCAAGTGCCTGTCACGTCGTACTTACTGTCTTGATAAATTGTGTTTTCATCGTGATAAACAGTGTGAAAGTGACCTAAACCATTTTGTTCGTGAACTGTGATACTTAAATTACCAGTGAAAACATTTTCCACACTTGGGACACGTAAATACTGCCTAGAACTTATTGTTAAATACTCCAACCAAAATCTATAATATTTTTCTACCTTCAAATTTTCTCTGTGCCACCTGTCAGTTCTGTCACAGTGGTTATCGGCATACCCACAAATTTACTAATAATTTTGACAACTTGTAAACAAAAGTGTTGCCAGTACAATAAAATTTCTACCAATTAGTATGAATTGCCTAGCGTGTCAGGGGGTAATACAATACCCCAGTGACCTACTGAAATGTACGTTGTGTTCGGGCACATTCCACTACAAATGCTTGAACTTGTCAACAGCATATTTCCAACAGAATATGGTCCAACTAAAGAAAACTTGGACGTGTCAGGACTGCGCAAACGTGAATCGCAGGCATCGGGGAGACAGCACACCGGTCCACAATATTATAGGACACACAGGTTTGGAAAACCCAGTTCTTAATATGTCGTTCGAAGACCAACAAGAGGAAGGAAGCATTAACCCCCCTAAACCGCCTAACTCCCCTAAACAGCCTGAGAAACCTATCGTAGGAGTTTCGAGTAATGCTGGCTCGTTGGAACTAATTGGAAATATGCTGGATTCCAAACTGCGGCAAATAGATGTTAGACTGCAACAAGTACAGCAGCAAATAACCAAGGATTTGAAAAATGAGTTCTGCATAACAATTACGAAGCTTAAAGAAGAATTCACCCATACTACTGATTTTCTGGGAGCACAAATGAATGAGTTGAAAGAGGATATTAATTCTGCTGTAAAGAGAATAACAAACCTTGAGAATGATAATGCTAAATTGCGATCTGAATTAGCAAGTGTGAAAACCCTCTCTGACAATTCAGAAACACATGAATTGTTACAAGCTGTCACCCAACTACAACAAGAGTTGGACGAAAGAGATCAGGCAGCGTTACTGAGTGATGTAGACATCTCTAGCGTACCAGAATATGAGGGCGAATCCTTAATGCATATCGTCATTACTGTGGCGGAAAAGCTAGGTACAAACCTAGAGGAACGAGACGTTCTAAGTGTGAAGCGAATGGGGCCCAGAAGAGTACAAGGCCCGAGTAGTATGCCGGTTCGTCCGCGTCCGATTGCTGTAAAACTAGCCCGGCGCGCCCTTAGAGATGATCTGTTAAAAAATGCCAGAGTTCGCAGGGGTGTAACTACAGAGGGCTTGGGTCTACCAAACCATGACCCGAAAACGTTTTACGTGAATGAGAGACTGACTAGGAAGAACCGCATAATTTTCGGAAAAGCTCGTGAGGCAGCCAGAGCGACAAACTGGAAATTCGTGTGGACTAAAGAAGGACGTATATTTGCCAGACGTATGGATTCTCCTAACGCTCCGGTGCACCAGCTTCGAGTTGAAAGCGACATAGCCCGTGTTTTTGGTTATACCGCCACTTTTAGAAATGTGTGATCGCATGATATGGTTAGATTTTCATCAGCACATCGCGAGTTGTACTCGAATATACATCACCGCCAATTTAATTAAAGTTCCTAACTGTAAGCCAGTCAATCTAAAAACAAATGTCGACATATTGTTACTATGTGTGTTTGGTATCTTGTTTATAGAAAATTTAAGCCTATTTAATCTTATGTGCATCTTATATGCCACTTTTTTTAATATCATGTTTATGAAAAATATAAGCCTCTTGAATCTTATGTGCATCTTATGTGACTGTTTTATCTCGTATATCAACATTTTCATGAAGAATATAATCCTCTTGAAGTACAGTACAGGTTTTCTAAATTCCGTTAACATATCGCAATCTAACCTAGACAATAGTTGTTACACCAATTTCAGAAATGCTAGATCTATTGAATACCTTAAGCAGCAAATAAAACTGCACTGCCTATCCACCTACAATTTTGATAATTCATTGATTTCTAAATGACTAAGTTAAAAGATAACAATTTGGTATTAGCATTTTTGAACGCGCGGTCACTAAATACAGGCAAAGATGAGTTAATTTTAGCGATGGATAAATACAGACCAGACATCCTAGCCGTGAATGAGACCTGGGAGCAAGAGGGTCGACCGGTTAAAGCTCCTACCATTCCTGGTTACGTATTGAAGCACCGCCCGAGGCAAGGGCGAACAGGTGGTGGTGTTGGATTTTACATTCGTAAAGGTATTAAAACAAATATTGTAAAATATCAGGATTCCATACTAGAGCAGATGTGGCTGACGCTTAAGTTACCGGGAACGCAAATGACGATAGGAACAGTATATAGACCACATAAACGCCGCCCACCCATTAAGGATACCATTGACGACCTAACCACTTCGGTCTGTGCATATGGTATGAGTAATGATATGTGTATTCTAGCCGACCTAAATATAGACCTAAGCGATGAGTCTGATTATATAACAAAGGAACTGAATGCCTTCCTAAAACAGCAAAATTTAGAACAAGTAGTCAAAGAACCCACTAGGATTACAAACTCCTCTTCAACCTTGATAGATCTAGTCATAACAAATATACCAAATCGCTGTATTGACGTGGAAGTCTGTCACAACAATAATTTAAGTGACCATGCCATGCTGATTATCAGGTTTGATGTTTGTAGACCGAAACCTATCCCAAAATTTTTAATCTCAAGACTAATTAATAACATTAATATTTCTGAGTTCCAACAAGATTTGTATAACCAACCGTGGGGCGAAGTATTGTTGGAGCATAATGTTAATAACATGGCTATAAAATTTACAAATATTATACAATATCTATTCGACATACATGCACCGCAAAGAAAAACAAAAATTAAAGATCGGAGCTACCCATGGTTTACTGATAACATAAAATTAATGAGAAACTTGAGAGATAAGGCCCAAATGAGAGCTATTAAATCAGGGAATAATTCGCATAAAGAGTATTACAAAAGCTTGAGAAACCTAACAACTTCTTCAATTAAAAAAGAAAAAACTGCATATTATTCTTATTTCGTCAATAAAAACTCTAAAAATCCTAGTAAAATGTGGAATAATCTGAAGCGTTCTAAAATATTTGATAATCCAGGTGACAAAGAATTACCCCAGAATCTTAGTGATCCCGATAAGCTAAATAATTTCTTTCTTGAGTTACCAGGTAAATCCGCATACAACATGTTGACAACACTTCAGCCTGGGAGTCGTAGTCTAGACAGTACATATTCATTCTCATTGACTGCGATCGACGAAATCACTACAAGTAAAATAATTAATTCAATAACAACAAATGCTGCAGGATCTGATTCTATTAATATTGAAATGGTTCGACTAACACTAGATGCAACTTTGCCAATAATCACGGCGATAGTAAATAAATCATTTGCAACCAATACCTTCCCAGAAATCTGGAAACTAGCAGTAGTTAAGCCATTGGCCAAAAAAACGTCCGTAAAGTCATTCAAGGATCTGAGACCAATAAGTATACTCCCAACATTATCGAAAATTATAGAACGCGCAGTACAACAGCAATTCTTCAAATATTTAGAGGAGCACAACATTCTACCTCAAGTTCAATCCGGGTTCAGGGCAGGGTACGGAACGGGCACAGCGCTATGCCATGTCAGTGATGACATCATAACAGCCTCTGATCAGGGTTTAGGAACAATTCTAGTTCTTTTGGACTTCTCGCGGGCTTTCGACTGCATAAGCACAAAACTACTACTGAACAAACTTGCGTACTATGGAATAACTGATGAAACTTGCGAATGGTTCCGTTCCTTTTTAAGCAATAGGAAACAACAGGTTGAAGTTGATGGTTGCGATGGAAATAAAAAGCTTTCAGAAGTCAGGACATTATCCAGAGGGGTCCCCCAAGGATCTATTTTGAGTCCAATTCTTTTCGCGACTTACACTGCTGATATAATTAATGCAGTGGAGTTTTGCAAACTTCACCTTTATGCTGATGACACACAGTTATATTTTTCATTTAAACCTCAAGACAGTCATAATGCGATAAGTAAAATAAACAAAGACTTGGAAAAAATAGGTCAATGGGCGGAGGATAACACGCTAGTTTTAAACCCAGATAAATCAAAGTTTCTAGTAATGGGCACCAAAAATCAGATTGTAAGGATATGTGAGTATGACCCAAAACTAATTATAAACAACAGTGAGATAGAGAAAGTGCAGGCTGCCAGGAACTTGGGCCTGTGGATGGACAGTGAACTAAGATTTCAAGATCATGTACAACATAAAGCTAGAACTGCATTCTATAGACTTAAAATTCTATACGGAATTAGGAACTATCTAACAAAGGATGTTCGCGTCAAGCTAACGGATGCATTGGTTTTGTCTCTCTTTAACTATTGCGATGTGGTCTACGGGCCTAGACTATTTAAGAAAACTGAATACACAATCCAAAGAGTACAAAATGCATGTACACGTTATATTTACAACGTACCAAAAAGGAATCATATCAGCCCATATCTTGTCAATGATAGCATTTTGAAAATGGTTAACAGAAGAAAATTGCATTACGCGGGATTGCTTTACCGGGTTGTAAAATTTAAAATGCCTAATTATCTGTACAGTAAACTATCTTGGTGTAAAGACTGCTACCAAAAAACAACACGCGCCACTTTGTACAACAAGTTATGTATTCCGAAACATAGAAGTCAGGGTTTCAAGGGTACTTTTAAATACGCAGCAGCAAAAATTTGGAATGATTTGCCACCACCGTTTTGGGTGATAAACAAAAATTTTACGTTTAGAGACAAGGTTAAAAAAATGATCATCCAAGAACAAAAAACCGAGTTCCTTATTGAATTCCGAGATGGCGAAAAAATCCTTGAAACCCTGAAAATGGGATCGCGATGATGTAGAGTTTTTTGTTTTTTATTTTTATTGAATGGACAACATTTGATTTTATGAAGGACGAGTTTTTTACCCGCGACTTCGTCCGCCTAAGTTATATACCAGATTTTAAGTCAGATGATAAGCTGTCAAACAAAAAAAAGTTTCATTGAAATCGGTTCAGTAGTTTTTGCGTGATACTCGAACAAACACACTTCTGTTACAATTTTATAATAGTTTAGATTAGATATCAAAATTTGAAAACCATTTGGAGATTATATGATTTTAAGCTTAAGAATATTCATCCAATGTGTTTTGTCAGACAAATTAAAAGTAAATTAAAAATGGAAATATCGATCAAAATTTAAATTAAAAAAAAAATATTTTTGGCCTATTTTTGTACTTTTGTACCTTTCTATGAAAACAGGTGGTTGAAAAATTTAAATGTTGTCCATTATTGTGTGGGTAGTTAGCTAAAGTTTCTGCAGGTACCGTTTTTGTCGTTTTTTCTTTTTATATAAATGGTTTATGTAATTAATAATAATATCTAATGTCTATAAGACAAACTCGTTTCGATAAGGCTATAAATTATATTTACATTCGATAAGTTCTGTTAAAATATAGTACTATGTTAATTTAAGATTTTGGTATGTTTAACTTAATGATAATATTTTCTATTTTTTTTTCTCCTCTATTTTTCTTTTCTATGCTGACAAAATGGCTCACAGCATCATTAATGGCCACTCTTATGATTGACCACCTCCCTACGGTAGGGGGCCAAATTGAAAAACAGCGCTGATCAAGTTGGTCAGTATTATGCTGAGTCTGGTCCTTTTGTCACATTTTAGCATTAAGTTCTATTTTTTTAATGTTTAGTCTCCTTATTGAAATGTGACAATAAAGATTTTCATTTCATTTCATTTCATTTCATTTCATTTGTGACGGGCAGTGAAACTGGAGCTACGGACTACGAGGCCCTTTTATATTGGCGGAATGCTTTGAATAAATTCTTTTAATCGTTTAAAGTAATACAGAATGATTACGTGACCTTAAAGATTGATGTCCACAGCTGGCGTACATTTGTCCATCCTAGGCGCCGCGCCGCGCCGTCACGTGTTGTCCCACACCTAACTCCTGTCTGGTCTCCCCTCTTTCCTCCAGCATCAGCATTCGATGATCGACATGTGGGAAAAGAAATGCAGTATGTAGATAATTCCAAATAAACGATTTAAAATCGGGACAAAAAACTATTTTTCCTTTTCTTTTGAAATATATTTTTATCACTGTGAACTTTAGGCAAAAATAAAGCAACGCTAGCAGAAACCAGATAATTAAGATAATTCCCAATAAACGATTTAAAATCGGTACAAAACTATTTTTACTTTTCTTTTGAAATATATTTTAACACTGTGTAACTTTTTAGGCAACAAACAAAGCAACGCTATTAGAAACCGTCTTCGATTGTGTTTAAATAAATCGCTTAGCTTCCTTAAAGGAACAGTGTAATTTTATTTCGTAGGCACCGTTTGTATTTTTAAATTTTTAACACTCAACAAACTGATAAGCACTTTACTCACGTGAATTTCGAATCCCGTCGTCGCCAATGTAGAATACACCTTTCTACTAAGGGTTGGTTGAGGTTGATGTATATAATGAAACACAGATATAGTCTTCACTAGTCAATGTGACTAGCGCACGTCCGCACAGCACGGCGGTCGGTGCACGAATACCGAGCGAATGCACGATAGATATTCACCACAGACCGCGTCTGCCGATAGACGGCGCTACCGGCGCTTTCCACATTAACTACTCTTTATTGCTGTACACTACAATAGTAAT
Organism: Agonopterix subpropinquella; assembly: GCA_922987775.1. Lineage (NCBI taxonomy): Eukaryota > Metazoa > Arthropoda > Insecta > Lepidoptera > Depressariidae > Agonopterix > Agonopterix subpropinquella. The sequence continues at coordinate 13,900,944 of OV277694.1, read as the reverse complement.
GTGCCCATTGCAACTTAAGTTTATCAATTTTTTGGACTATGTCAGCCACTCTGGTCCTTCGGCGAATCTCTTCGTTTCTGATTTGATCTCGCAGAGAAATTCCGAGCATAAGTGCCCTTTGCCCCTTTGGCCTTTATCAGCGTTTTTATAAGGCCTTGAGTGAGCGACAGGCAGTTTAAAGATTTCGTATAAACACGTTCCGCCTGCAAACAATGACTATATACTGCATGTATTGTGTACTTAGCTGTATTTACAAAGCCTGCTATTATAGCAGCCCAGTTCCTAAACAAAGATAAAAGTAAAGAAAAAAGACGATCGGACGATCGGTCGGTCGATTAAAGTATTATGTGAATTAAATTTTATAAAATCTTACCAGTGACAAAAAAGACTTTACCATTATTGTTCCGTACCGAAAAAGTGCCAACGGGACTATTCATATTCACGTCTGTCCGTCTGTCCGTTTGTCTATCCTACCAGGGACCGTGAAAGTGGGGAGCAGAGGGGGGCTAAATTCTCCCTAAAATCAAACGGTGGGGAGGGGCGCCCCCTACCTTTTTATCTACCTCAATTATTGTGCTTTATAGGACCACAGAAGTGGGTATATCCCGAGAATCCCTGACTCCTAGGTTGCCGGAATCTCCCCGAAAATTTAGATCCCAAACTCCGCTCCTCGCTAATCTATTACGTATGTAAGGGACCACACCACTGACCTTGACATTAGGCCCAATAACCTTGACCCTATAATTTTTTTTTTTTGTAAGCATAGCGATGCGCTCTTTGGTCAATAGAAACCTAACATCCCCGTCGTTCACTACTCGCTAACCTAACCGACAGAGTCGGATCTGTTGTTCGACAACTTGATTTATTTTGGAAAATAATTTTTCGGGGAAGGGAAACCCCTCCCCCTAAGGCTGCCTGTCCATTGACGCGAGCTGGCTGGCGGAGCGGGGAAGCGGAGTCTAATTAACCAATCAGGATTGCATAAAATCTCGGCTGAGACTCGGCCGAGCTCCTATTTTCCTCGGTACACCACCGCTTCGCCAGCCAGCTCGCGTCAATGGACAGGCAGCCTAATGCCACATGATGATTATGCTAAGCAAAATGATTCAAAATAAAATTTGATTATAATAGTATAAGTATTCGGATAAATCAATATTCTGCCATTTGATTGTTATACCGAATAATTTATAGCTTTCAGCAATTTCGATATTCGTCCAAGAACAATTATGCCAATTATATTATGCTATACACGTTTACATAGAAAAATCCGAAAAAAGGATGTACTTAATGGTTAAAAAGGTTAAAATCGATTTCCTAGATTTTCGTACATACTAAGATAGTTTGATTTTACACGTGAAGCTAAAATGTTAACGTGTAAATGTTAATTAATAAAAAAATAGAACCTCTAATGTTTTCTTGGCAGATTTCGGCTATGAACACCGGAATGATGAAGGCTGCCGTTCCCCCAAGCCCTGATATGAATTGACCAAGGAGAATGGTCTCAACTTGCTTGAAGGCAGCTATTAGTACCCATCCGATCTGCGGAAATAAGAAGTTCTACATGAGACTTAGCTACCCATTTAGTTTTCTCTGTTTTCTACAAAACACAGCAACTATGAATGTCGTATACTTTCCGATCGGGACTATCGAATCTACCCTGTCGAACTATTCGAATTATTCCAAATACATTTCACAGCATTTTCAAACGACCTATCCAACGATACCCCACTCCATGGGATAAGCGAGAAAAGAAATGCCATCCCCACTTCACATGGGGAGGTACCCTAAAAAAATATTTTTCAAGATTTTATTTTACCACTTTGTCGGCGTGATTAATAAATTACAGTTTTCTCGTCGCTGAGCTAAGCCGCGGACAGACAGACGGACAGACGGACAGACTGACATGGCGAAACTATAAGGGTTCTTTGTTGACTACGAATTTCTACGGAACCCTAAAACTGGCCAAGTATACGAGCTATAAGGAACGCGGAAAAAAGAATTGTTTTTGGTATGTATACGCGTATCTTGGTAAAAAAACCTCGATGCGCGAATCTGACTCGCACTTGCCCGGTTTTTAGGATTCCGTACCCAAAGGGTGAAAACGGGACCCTATTACTTTAAGCCTATACGTTGTCCGTCCGTCCGTCCGTCTGTCCTACCTATTTAGAGCTGTAACTTTTGAACCATAAGAGCTAGGTAGGTGACATTTTTAGATAATTTGCGTTATTACGGCGGATTTGCTAACAAATGATAAAAATGTTAAAAAGTAAAAAATTAAAGGGGGTCTCATACAAGGAACTAGTTTTTATCAACGTTTTTACTTTTAGCTCTATGGTAAAAACGGTAATACATACAAGCGTCAAACTTGTGTGATAGAGCAAACTCTACAGTATAACAACAAATAATAAAAACCGACCAAGTGTGAGTCGGTCTAGTGCTGAGTTCCCGGAGTAAAAAAAAATTTTTAAATGAATATGTTGTGGTGGTGTGATCCGGAACCCCCGGCCTCGGTGCGCGAGTAGCCCGACTCGCACTTGACTGATTTTACTTTTTTTTCTTTTTTCTTTCTAGTCATGAACACTGATATCATAATAGCTTTACTATTACTATTACTATTACTACTACTATAAACATTACTATTACTATAAACATAATTATAAGTAAGTATATAAAATGAACTTTGTACTCACCACATGCATTGTTGCACAAAATAAAGTGCAGTACTTCCCTCCAAAAAATTTCAGATAGTATCCAGCAATTGGGGTGCTGATCAGACAGCCTATGAAGGTAATACTGCCGCTGAATAGAGATATTTCAGTCTCCCCCATGGGTCTGTCCAGAGTGGTGTTCTCAGATCGAAAGAGGAGAATAGCGGATGATGGCCAGGCTAACATGATACCCATGCTCACGCAAATGTAGCATACTGGGTAGGAAACAATTTTATTAGTTACTAGCGTTGCCCGCGACTCCGTACGCGCGGACCACTGACTTTAAATCCTCATATCTTTTGATTGAGTTAACCGATTACGATGAAACAAAGCCTAAATGTTAATCCAAACTTAGTCCTATGCTTTAGTGAAAACCCCATCAAAATCGGTTCAGCCGTTTTTAAGTGATGCGTGCACAAAGCCACAAACAAACAGACAAACAGACAGATAGAAAGACACAAACAGACAAAAATTCTAAAAATGGTGTCAATTCATTCCATTACGTAACCTTAACACCCCCAAATAAATGTAAATATCTTTAATGTAAATTCACGTCATGTTTAGAATTTTATTTAGGTATTGTAATATATACCTATGTATAGATGTATAGACTAGAGTTAACCCGCGACTTCGTCGTCACAAATTATATGCCAGATTTTAAGTCAGATCATAAGCTATCAAACAAAAAAATTTTCATCAAAATCGTTTAAGTAGTTTTTGCGTGACGCTCGCACAAACAAACAAACAAACAAACAGACAGACAAAAAATCCAAAAATATGTTTTCACAGATACAGTTTTATAATAGTTAAAGATAATAATATTTTATGTACGAAGTCGAGCGGGTATACGGCACCCGCGCGACTTCCTACAACGAAGCACAGACCACAGACTTACTCATAACTTTTGACTGAATGAACCGATTGCGATGAAATAAAGCATAAAATATATGCATATGTTAATCCAAAAATTTTCTGCACGTACAAAGTTGCGGGCACCCCGGCGCCGCTAGTTCTTAGTAAATTTACAAAAATACTCACCAGCTCCCGTACATAGAACTTGATACAGAACTCCCATTTTTTTAATTTATTTTTTTCCAAAACTAGACCTGGAGTGCGATTTTTGAAACTCATTCGGTGAGTTCAGCCGTTGTAAATATCAAAATAACTACAGAGATACGCATCTTTCTATTTCTGATTTGACTTTCAAAAATCGCACTCCTGAAGTACTTATGATTTTTGAAAGTCAAATCAGAATTAGAAAGATGCATAAATCCTAAGTTATTTTAACATTTACAACTGCTGAACTCAGCGAATGAGATTCAAAAATCGCACTCCTGGCTCGACCGGTGAGTACCATAAGTGATTATTACGTTTCTTCAATTATATCTGGGGATAAAACAAAATCATTCATTATACAGGGTGTAAGCTTTAATGCGTTACATATCGAACAGGGTACTTCAGACCATCAAACTGAACAACTTTCACTACATGGGACCAACATTGAAATCGCGAAAAAAAATCTGATGATAAAAAATCCGGCGACACATCAAGCTACGCAAAACCAATATAAGCTAGCCGCGCAACGCTATACATTACTCTACCTACGCGCGGCCAGCTTATTTTGGTAATAAATGGCATAAAAGTAAAAGTAACTGCCAAATAAAGTCCCAAACTAGTGAAAAAAAATAATAAGATAAAACGAGACTATTATCGCAGCCTTAAAAACCTAGTAACAGTTACAATCGAACGCGAGAAAAAAGCCTACTTCAAGCACTTTGTGAATAAAAATCGAAACAAGCCAAACATATTGTGGAAAAACATTAAAAATACCGTCACTCTGAAAACAGCTTATATGAATTTAATTCCCGACCATATAAATGACCCTAATATAATTAATGATCACTTTTTAGATTTGCCGTCCTATAATGAACAATATTTTGAAAAAATGACTAGTCAGCACACTGCCAACTGACACGCTTACGGGACATGACAACTTAAATATCGAAATGATCAAACTTACCTTAGACACGACGCTACCTATAATCACAACAATCATAAATAGATCTATAGAGACGAACACATTCCCATCCAGTTGGAAGAAGGCCCTAGTTAGGCCGGTGCCTAAGAAAAATTCCGTAAACGAACTTAAAGATCTTCGTCCTATATCGATCCTGCCAGTATTATCGAAGGTTATAGAAAAGGTAATATTAAATCAAACCCTTAGTTATCTAGACAACAAAAATGTTATACCAAAGTTTCAATCGGGATTTCGCCGAGGACATGAAACAGAGACTGCACTAACACGTGACTGATGACCTTACTGAGGCGTCAGATTTAGGGTTGAGTAGCATTATGGTACTTCTGGACTACTCCCGCGCGTTTGATTGTCTACACCCAGAGCTACTTCTGGCCAAGCTAGAATGCTATGGATTCTCCCCTAGTGCTTGTGAATGGTTTCAGACGTACCTAACCCACAGACAACAAATGGTAGTAGATTTTCTGAACTCAAACAAATTCAACGCGGTGTGCCTCAGGGTTCATTGTTAAGTCCGATCCTTTTTGCTATATTTACAGCTGACTTACCTAAGAATATTAAATCATGTAAATATCACCTGTATGCTGATGATACGCAGCTCTACTATTCATTCGAAGGATGTGACACTGAAACTGCTATTAATAAAATCAATGTAGAACACGTGAATAGTAAAATTAGAAATGTTTTTTTCAGATTGAAAACACTGTATAAAATAAGACCATATATCCAAGAAGATATCCGTTTACTTTCGGCAGACTCTCTTGTGCTATCTCAACTTTTATATTGTAGTTCTGTCTTCGGTCTCCGGTTAAACAGCAGCACAGAGCGAGCTGTTCAGCGTGTTCAGAACGCCTGCATTAGATTCTGCTATAACGTACCAAAAAGGGAATACATAACACCGTACTTGACCGTACTTAAATAAAAAACACATCCTGAACATGTGTGCTAAGAGGGAGCTTCAATATGCTTGTTGTGTTCGAAAGGTAACATGGAGTAAAAAACCCGAATACCTGTTCGAAAAACTCACGTGGGTGAAAGATATTATGCAAAGGAGTCTCCGATCTGCCACTTTAAACTTACTTAGTATACCGACGCACAAATCCGCACGATACAGGGGCTGTTTCAAGTATTATGCAGCGAGTATATGGAACGACCTACCTCCTCCAATGAGGAACAAAATGACTGTAAATAATTTTAGAGCTAAATATAAATCGGCTTTATTAAGAAAACAACTTTCTGCTGAAAACTTGAAACATGCCTACTGGAACATGTTGAAGATAACAGACTATTTTAATTAATCCAATCAATCCCAATCATATGAAAATAAAACTATAAAAATAACACACACACCCCCACACACTCACACATCCAAACACACGCAACAAGCACTACTTTGACTTCATTCAGAATACCATGAATCTTAGTTACCCTTTCTTAGTTATCTTTTTAAATTTTATGATTTAATTTTATAATTTTGTATGTACCTACCTATATTCGTTATAGATGTTTAGAGCAGCTGTTTATTCATCTGCCTTTATTTCCTCATCTCTCGCTCAAGACCTTAGGGAGACGGGAGGGGCTGAAAATCAGCGCTGCGCGGGTTCAACCCCGTGCCAGCAAAGGCTGAGCCTCGACCTTTTGCCTCAGTCGTGTAATTCTATATTATTTTGTACGTTAGATTGTAAGAAAAACTAAGGCAATAAATGATTGTTTAATTTAATTTAATTTGGTTTTGCGTACCTATGTGTCGCCGTGTGTACCTAATTACAGTTTAGTATGGAAACTAAGGAACAGTAGATTTTTTTTTTGTGATTTCAGAGTTACTCTCATAGAAAAATTTGTTCAGTTTATGGTCTGAACTACGCCTAAATTTTTTTCGAATGATTTCGGTGTCATCCTTGTTAGTCTTTAACTTAACCAGATTTTTGCAAATTCAACTAATTTTATCTGTGATCAACTATGCCCTCCGGGAGAGCAATCACTAAGCAACACATCGCTGTCAAAAAAATCGATGAGCTCACAAATGTAACATCTTTCTTGCATCCTTCAGATCGTCGGAGCATAGATTAATAATATGTATATTGGCTATAGATAGGTAAGTCGCCTTGAATTTTAGGATGTCCTAATAATTTGTGTTGTCCCATACAATAGTGAAATAAAATTGAAAAAGACGGCCGGTCGACACGAGGCTCGAACCATAGCTCCCGAATCGTGAGCCGGTTGTCTAGACCACTAGACCAACAAGACAGTTATTGATACGGGCGAAATCTCTCACGGTGAGGTGTAGCGCGCTATCGCTTCAAGAATCAAGATACGAACCATTTAGTTCAACACTTAGTACTTCGAAACGTAACCGATAGATGGCGGAAGCTGTATATCGGCGTTTCACTTAGAATGTTCTAAGATAACATAGCACTGACATAGCACGATAGCACGCGTCGGAGTTTTTACATGAGTTTGACACATGATATAACCATAGTGAATACCGAATTGTCAACTCGCCGATGTTTCAACGACGAATTTAAGGTTGCGACCAAGTAAATGCTTGGCCCTAGGTTGTAATCAGGAAGCTGGCATAGGTATTGTCTTAACCTTGGAGGGCACACTGCCTAACAAGCGATGAAACATGATAATAGTCCTTGGTGACCACCAAGGACTATTACCGACCGGTAATGATCATTCTTCTTTCGTAAATTCCTGTTTATGTTTTCGACGTTACTATGGGTCATACTATGGCTCTTTCTAATCCAATGACCAAAAAAAAAGTATTTATTTAATTTTTGTTCTGATAGAAAGGGACACAAAAACATTGGAAATATCGACTCATAGACATTATTATACTACCTACTACCGTAGTAGACCGAGTAAGTGTGTGAATGAGATTCCAATCATAATGAAAAAAGCGTTTTTCTTTTCTTTTTTAAATTTAGTTCCTAAAAAACTCAACAGATGACATGTTTATCGCTCCATAGAGACGTTCGCGAGATCCTGTCAAAATCATGTCAAGACTGTGCCTTTTTTTTAAAGGCCAAGGGATCGAGCCCATACAACCATATCAGACGTAAACAGTTTCATATTTTTGATTAAAATGATTCGTAAATAATGAAATATTCAATCAAAACATGCGTTGGCATCTTTTTTTATCATCTTCTCAGTCATTATTATTTTAAAGAAACACTTTTTTGGAATTTTGACCTTTATTCGCACAGACCGTAACGCCATCTATCGATCCCCAGAAAACCAAAAGAAAAACGCTCACTGCCGTGAAACCATTTTGAAACAATCTGAAGTGCGATTTTTGAAAATCATACGAGCGACTTGAAAGATGCATAATCTCCGTAGTAATTTTGACATTTTCTACTGCCAAGTCGCTCGTATGATTTTCAAAAATCGCACTTATTGTCTCCGTCGGTGTACTGTCAAAAAATTATTTCTCGTTATTTTATTGATTTTCTTTAAATTCATTTTGTGTTTTATAAGACGAATATAAAAAAACATTATTGTATCATGTTCTGTTATGGAATGCAGTGTAAATTCCACCAACAACCCAAATAAAGAGACGTTTCAAAGGTAAATAGGATTAGTACAGTACTACTTTCACAACACTTTTTCTCATATATTTTATTCTTAAAATTATTTCGTAATACATTCAATATATGCAGTAAACGTCCTATTTTCTAAATAATACGTCATTTCAAATAATTATGTGTAAGATAAAAAAATATTGTGTAGGTACGTGAAAAAGAAACCGTTTCGCATAGAGATTGCCCAAAATCTAATCGATATGTCTGTCGATAGTTTTGAAATTTATTTTTCTAATCTACCACCTAGCTCCCTCCGTTCATGTCACGTGAGATTTTCTGTAATTTTTTTTTACTTATTGAAAGGCGGATTTAGCCCGGCCAAATATTGCCAGAAAACCTCTGTCAGAAAAATTCTTACACGCCGATTTTGACGGAATGGTTTTACTAATTGCGACATTATCATATTACTATTTAGCATGTCCATAACCCATGATACATACTGACAGATTGACAGATTTATCAAAAATTATTATTCCTCTCTTTCGACACATTAAAATGTATAATAATTTAGCGATATTTTGTTACAATGCACAGTGTAATATCGGACCCTAAAATCGAACGTGGCCCATTTTTTGCCTGAAATAGATAGTTAATAAATACAATTTGAATACAATAGTGAAACTCCCGATTTCCTATTGGAAATCCGAATTTAATAAAAGCGAACTAAATTCCTTTAAGAAATATTCCTGATTTCCGGATATTTTTTGAGGAATTAAAAGTGGCAACTCTAACCCAAACTTTAAATCTATCATATTATCTTAGAGAGTCCACGGAATTGGTTGATAGTTTTTTTTACCCGATATGGTTGACATCAGTGAAAAAAATAAAGAAGAAAAATATTAAATAATGAATATTTAAATTTCTACGACCTGCACGCGTCTCAAACTATTCTTAAAACACGTGTAAATTAAAAGTCTTTCAACGTGTATATGCAGCAAAGTAGTAACAGGTTTAGATATTTTAATTTTCTGATATCCGGCATAAAAAGTAGGCGATTTTCAGATTGTTTTTGTCTCTTAAACTATAAATCGCAGACAATCGGGAGTTTCAATCTTGTATTCAAAATGTTAATTACTATATTTCTGGCAAAAAATGGACCACGTCTGATTTTAGGGTCCGATATTACATTGCCCACTTGTGCACTGTGTGACCGGGCCAAAATAATGCTTAATATTATTGACTGGGTAACTTCGTAACTTCCAGATTTCCTGCAAATGCAATAACGATACAAAAAATGGGTACGAATGTCAAATAGAATACGCTAGGAGCCTAAAAAAATTATATGGTATGCAGTCGACATTTCAAAGAAAACTGTTTCATGCCACGAAATCACCGATCGGCGTCTTTAATAGAAAGGATCTATACCTACTGAATTTGTCCCGGTGTTGGTAGGTGTTTATTCGTTATATGTGGGCGTCCAAACATAAAGGGTCCAGTAGTGGGGTATAGAGTTAAGACTAGATTCGGAATCTGGAATAGTCAATTGATAATATGGATTAATAAAATTTTCAAAAACTGGCATAGCTTTTTTTTATCTGACATTTGAAGTTGAAACTCTGAAAAAGCTCGTTTTGAGAAAAAGCATTTTTAAAGTTAGATCGATAAAAAAACACACTTCTACTTATTTGTTACATATATTTTGATTTATTAATGTAGATTAAGATATTCTGCATGAAATCCACATATAATTATAGGTGAAACTTTATAAAATAAAAAGTTACGATCTAAACAAAGAATTGATACAAAGTTTAGTAAAAAGGTCCACTTGTCGGTGTTAAGTACCAAGTGAGTAAATACGACCACATAATGCAATAAATAAAAAAGCAAAATTAAGTAAATTGTATTCAGTGTTCTGTTCAAATAATAATCAAAAAGATCTCGTCTGTTATTTTGTTGTTCTTAAATAGAGTATACTCTATTTAAGAACTAAAATAACAGACGAGATCTTTTTGATTATTATTTGAACAGAACACTGAATCTTTAAAAATTACGTAAACGGTGAAGGTTAAGGTGATTACGTATTTTCTTGAACTCGTATTTTTAAAAAGAAATTCTCCTATTATAAGAACTTAAAATAGTTTCCAGTTTTTGGTATTTATATTCACATATTCACCATTGGTTTATCTAGTGAAATCATAAAAAAATCTGTAAAAAGTACTTTTGTTAATACTTTTTAATCGAAAAAACGGCACACGCACGCACTTTTCATGGGGCTGGGCAATCGCGTTTTTCATAAAAAATATTCGTCTGAACCTATGGCCCCTTAAGTTACAGTTTTATAACAGTGTAGGTAGATAGATTGTAGCCTAGCCGATTTAGACTTCATAATATAAAAATATAATAGTAGTAGTGACTACTATAATTATTAATGTGACATTGACGTATTCGCGATTATCGGTATCAAAATCACATCGACTACTAAGTAGTCGATAATCTGATATCGATGATTTTGATATCGATAATCGCGAATACGCCAATGTCACATCACTAGAACTCACACTCTTATCAATTTCGCACATATTGACATTTCGGTTTCGGTGATGCGATAATGAGGAGTTCCTCGGTCTACTCGGAAGTATAATTTTATGTATCGACTACGGCGACACGTACGAAAGAAAGTCTATATATATATTTTTTTTTTTTAACACTTTATTGTACACACGGACATATTCATGATAACAGAATGATATCAAAACAGAAACAGAAATACAACGTGTTAATGAATTAACGCAAAACTAGAAAGTAGTTTGTTTAGAATCAAGAGCAGAATCGAATTATCATGGTTTCAACATAGGTAATTTTTTCAAAAATATTAAATAATTTGTTTGAAAAAAAATTTTTTTTGAACCCGATGTCAACCCGCCGCACGGGCACACTACTTACTACCAATATACCAAAACAAGATTATTAAAATGTATCCATAAGTACATTAGCGCTTTCATGCATTGCTGAAATGATAACAAATCATTTTTGCCTCAAAACTAAAAATGCGAATAACTTTAAATTGTAAAATAATGAAATTATTGTTTCAATCGAATTATTTTGCTATAAATCAGTTGGAGTGTATGAGGTTTTTCGTTAATTCATTAACACGTTGTACCTATACATGATTGATAATAGACGTAAGAAAGAAAGTCGAACATTACCGACCGCCAGGACCAATTTTCTTGTTTCCATGCTTGTGAAGAGGATTGGCAACCTTTATGATTCTAAAAACCTTGGTTGTGACGATGTTTGCACTTAGTGAATTGCATTGCTGCTCTGAACCACCCCTGGTATTTTGAATTGTTTAAAAACTCACCTAGGACAGCACCCGAGAAACAACTTGAAAAAATATGTGCGGTGGTGATTCGCAGTATAGCGCTTTCGCCTACAAATATTCTTCTGCGTAGTAAATGATCTTGCTTATGGCGGTTGCAGAGGGGTCAATTTTATACAAAACTTTGACGCACAATACGCGTAGACGGTATTAATATAAGTAACTTTTCATATATGGAAAAATATTTTAGAAAATCTAGTTGTTGCTTATAAAATAATATTTGCAATTTATAATTTAATTACGAAGATATAAAGCTTTGAAATTTTTCGTACAAAATTTTCAAAGCTTTATATCTTCGATGTTATATTATAAATTGTACATGTTATTTAATACGCGACATCTAGATTTTCTATACAATTTTTCCGTATATAAAATATTACTTTTATTAATTCCGTCTACGCGTATTGTGCGTCAAACGTTTGTATTTTAATGTTGATGCGATATGCACTCACCAAATAAACTACACTTGAATTGACAGACCGTTACGTCAACACGTTTTGCTTTCATGCCGCCAGGTGACGTTACATTACACTGATCTAGTATCAACATATTCCTAGAAGAATAACTCTAAACAAAAGCAACATAATTTTTGGCACCTAATGAAAAATGGCGTTTTGTATTGGTCGCAGGCTGGTCGCAGGTTTTGTATGAGTTTTTAAGGAACAGGAGTGCGATTTTTTAATCTCATTCGCTGAGTTCAGCAGTTGAAAATGTCAAAATTACTGTGGAGATATGCATCTTTCTACTGCTAATTTCACTTTCAAAAATCATACTTCATGAGTGCGATTTTTGAAATCAGCAGCAGAAAGATGCGTATCTCCACAGTAATTTTGACATTTTCAACTGCTGAACTCAGCGAATGAGATTCAAAAATCGCACTCCAGGAGTGCGATTTTTGAAAGTCAAATCAGCAGTAGAAAGATGCGTATCTCCATAGTAATTTTGACATTTTCAACTGCTGAACTCAGCGAACGAGTTTCGAAAATCGCACTCCTGGTTCTGAATCAGGGCATCCGAGTTATCACACTTATTTTGTTTCCTAAATATCTCTCACGTACCCTCGAACACGGTGTGTATTTTTTTTTGGTGCCACTTTTTGAGCTTGATTTACATTTCTATACATTTATTCTATTAGCCCAGTCATTTTACGGTTTGAGCTCCCGGCTCAAAATAATCTCAAATTAATAACTGTTTTTTTTTTCGGTATAGTATTGAAGAGCCAATATGAGCATAAACATATTCCGAAATAAAAATAAAAACTACGTCAGCAACAGCCCCAAATTTAAAATTTAGCATTTAAGTACTTATCTCGTTCTAAAAAACCAGATGGTAAATTTTTTTTTGCACATTTTTATGGCTTTACCATTATACGTACCTACTTCAAACATGGTGTTAATATTTTTGTCTACTTAGAAGGCTTTGAAAAATACATTAGTATTTTCTAAAGAATACCTCATTTTAAAAACAATGTCTATTTTATTGCTCAAAAATATTTTCTTTATTTATAATTTATATATCTAATTAAAATGCTCTCATACATTTGGCTCGAGTTGGTTTGCAGTTTTGTATCGAGGAGCAAATTTTTTTTCGCGATTTCGATGTTGGTGCCATAGAGAAAGTTGTTCAGTTTGACGGTCTGATCATCCCCTTAAAAAAGTGTCAGCATATTAAGAAGGACCCTGTATGAATGAATGAATTTTTTTTATCATTTAGTTATGAAAAAAATGTTTATTTTTCTCTCTAATTATACAATACAGTAAATTAGACTCATTAACAATGTACTTATTACTTAAACTAAGTTGATATAAAAATATTTAAACAACTAAGTATTTCATTTATTTTTTATTCACATTGAAAAAACTTGGGTACTTTCATAAATTTTACAGAATTAGACAACGCCAAACGCCAAACGTACAACGCCAAAATCTACAAAAATAGCAGTAATAAGTTATACAGGATGTTAGGGATAACAGTTGCATTACTTTAAGGGGTGATTGTACCCATGATACTGAACAACTTTCCCAAAGAAACATATAGGAAATTCGCAAAAAAATCGACTTTTCATACAAAATTTAGTCAGGTGATTGCATTTAGTATAGGAAGAACAAATTTTTTTTTTACCAATTTCCTATTATTATGTTTCTTACGGGAAGTTGTTCAGTATCATGGGTACAATCACCCCTTGAAGTAATGCAACTGTTTACCCTAACACCCTGTAAGTATACACTTTATTACTACAATGTAGAACAAAAGCGTATACAACTTATTGCTGCAGACTGTACCTACAGGATAACCGTTTTCATCACAGGTATAAGAATAGTAATAACAGTAGGTACTATTAGAGTTGTGGCGTCAAACATGTTTTGTATGTTTACTGAAAGGAGCGCATCGGAGCGCATTTTTGAATCCGTAAATGAAATACAACCCGGGCGAATTAACTTGGCACCTGGCTCGCACGTGGCTCGGAATAACTCGAAAATGCTAAAGAGCAGGGACACGTGCAACGGTAACTGAAATGCTATGCTACGGCCTCGCACGGCGATGGCGGGGTCCCGCGGGGGGTAGCAGGAGGGGTGTCAAATTCCGGGCCACGTGCGAGCCAGGTGCCAAGTTACTTCACCCGGGTTGTAAGTGTTCATAAATAATTATAGTTAATTATTAGAGTTTGCCGACGACGAACATTTGCCGACGACGGCTAACCGACGATGGCCGGCGGGCCAATACAAAAATTACATTAAAAATAGTAGGTATGGGAAGCCGTCCGCCATCGCCGCCGCGTCGATGGGGCGGACCATTTTTGTACGGGCCCTCCGTCGGTCTCCATCGGAGTTCATATTTCCATGGAACTAGGTAACCTACCTACATCTTGGAATCATGTCGGGTGCGGCCGCACTGCGGTGCACGGGTTGGCGGCTGGCCTTCTATTTGAGTGAATTTTGGAACAGTGTACGTTGCGAGTATGTACCCCTAAATATCCAGAAGGACCACAGTTTACTGTTAAGTAGCAAGCTTCAGATCTATGCGACAACGAAACTTCACTTAGTTCCTGTAGCTTTGGCGCTATTGTCGTCAAAGTAATTTGTATAGAACTCGTAGTTATAGGTATGTATACAGTGATTCCAGAATGCATAAAAAGGGTTATTTGACCAAGGAACCAACTAATCGACGATATTATTATGTCATACAACGGAGAAGTATAAGGTTTTCTTCAGAATTCTCAATTCAAGCTAAAATACCAGAATAAACACAAGATATTGACGACCCGGTTGGTGTAATGGTTACCACGCCGGACTGCCAAACCAGGGTCCTGGGTTCGAATCCCGGTTCGGTCATGGATGTTTATATGTTTGTGCCGTTGTTGTATGGTTTCCATAATAAACAGCCTATAAATAGTGCTTTCTTGGGATCATTACAATGTATGTGCCTGTGAGCGTTATTTATTTATTTATTTATTTATTATTTATTAGCTTCTGAAGCAAGAACACGGCCTGACGCTGCTACGACGGTGACGTTTTATAAGGGAAAATACAGCGCCACAACGGATCTATCGGAACTAAAGCTGTCATAGGCCTGGGAACACCCTGGGAAAGACGTGGTCGGCTACCGACTGCGTGCCACGAAGTGCGCCCGCAGCCGACCGGATTCCAAGATGTAAGCGCGCAGACGCGCGAATGCGCTTATCCAGGGAGACTCAGGGTGACTCTGTTGTGCGGCGAGTTTATGTAGAAGCGTTATCGCATGCGTCACGATTTCATTGTTTATTTTTTGGCGACACCGCACCACTAAACACACCGCGTCTCTCTGGAAAAGGTCTGGTCTGGTCTTCCTTCATGCATGACAGCACGAGCCATATCGCACAACAATCGCTCATGCCGTACTGGAAAGACCGCGTCAGCTTAAATCGTACTTAAGACCTTCCATCAACACTTCTGACTCCGTTGCTTAACCAAGTCCAGCTGAATAACATCAACAGTTTTCCCTTTCGTCTCCGGTAAATATATGGCAGCAAACACGGCAGATAAAAAGCAGATGACGCCGAATATGTAGAAAACTGGTCCAAGGCCCATCAAAGATACCAAGGGAGTAAACATGAAGAGAACGATGAAGTTGCAGAGCCATACCCACTCCATTGTCACCATTGACATGAGGGCTTTTACCTGAAATTATTGAAAAAATTCGGTTTTCAATTAAGAGAATAATAAATGCCCTAATTATCATAGTTGGTAGCATGTTTTCAATATTGAGGCTCGCACAAATCTGGGAGAAAAAAGATTTATAAAAATGCATGGAAGAATTACAATTGTATGCTAACGAACGGCTAGCGGCAGGAATCCAGGTTTGTACTCATTCATGTAATACACGCAAAGACACGCAATGGTTACATTAGACAATGCTTTAATCGCCGCAGATTTTGTATCAACCGTTGAGGAGTTCCATTGTACATCTTAAAAGCGCTTCATCAGATTTCCTGAAAATTTATCGGGGACCGTATGACGTATATTTTAGTTCTAACGAAATCTCAGTTTTGAAATGCAAGAGTGACTTACACCTATCATCTCAAAATCTGATCCCTACAATTAGAAATATGTAGTTTCACTAACCTCAGGCAAGAACACTTCAGCCATTACTACAAAAGGCACAGTCCCAGCTCCAAACGTATAACACACCGTGTATACGTATATGATTACAGCTGTAAACCAGTGGGGTCCCCATTGGAATTGTAATTGTGTGGCCAATACCAAGCAACAGACTCCAGCAGCCCAGGAGGCATGGATCATGAGTGGCTGGAACACAATGGTTTAAGATAAGCATAGAATACGTATCAATTAAAGCAAGCATCGTATCAATCTCTTTACGAGCAAAAGTGACTCTATGATATCGACAGAAGAAACTGTATTCCCCGATAGCCTCCTAAATACAGAATATCCACATTTCAATAAACGTGCATAGACTCTGACTAGAAGAATAACAGCTAGTGAGCATCGTTGCCACGATGTTTTCCTTCACAGAAAGCCAAGTGATGTTACTAATAAAACTCATCGGTAATGGCCACGCCCTTGACCACGTCGAAAGGAAGTAAAATCGTGAGTTTATTATTATACCGGCCATCGCTTTCCCGCTGAGCCCTCCCTCCGTTCTCTCCATGAATCCCGGTTTTGCAGTTCATTAGGCCAGTTCTTTGAGAAGCCATCGATTTCTTCCCGTCACCTTCTTCTAGGTCTGCCTTGACACCAATTTAATTTTGCTGAGGACCAGTCTGGTAGTGGTTTTGGCTCATAGGTCATATGGCATGCGGCATACATGTCCAGCTCAATCCCACTATTCCCACTTTAGATTGGCAGCGGTGGTGGTGACGTCTGTCACTTGGATTCTGGTGCGAATAATCTCATTTCTGACCCGGTTGATCAGTTTTAAGCCATGGATGCTGCGCTCCATAGCCCTTCGACAAACCTTTTCGACTTCTGATCCTTTGTCAAAGACAGAAGTGAGTTTATTACAGAAAAAAGTACCAGGCAACCATAAACGTAAAGAACAAACCCGTCTTCCAGCCAAATCCGTTAAGAACGCAGCAACTAATCCAGATAGAGTACCAATCACAGCCAAAAGGACACTGCATAGGGTTGAAGACATGTTAGGTACTGCCTTTGTGAACAAAGGTTCAGCGTACACTTGTACCACAATGATACCCTGGAAGAATGCAGTGGTCACCAGAGTGAAAGTCACGAAGATCGCTTGGCGGGTCGATCGAGATTTTTCTGTGAATGATAAACAATTTTATAGAGTTTTCAGTTGTCAAGAATATCAGATGGATACTGCTTGACATTATGTTGATTTTGCGAAAGATAGGGGAAAATGAAGCATTAATTTGTAGACACAGTAGGCCTGTTATTTTACGGAGTCTTTTTAGGCGGGGTAGGTAGTAATTATTAAAAAATTGTGCTTTTAACCTGTAACCGGCACCATTTAGTGACAAAAATACTATGCTTAGTCATATTTAAAAAAATTGCCACGCAACATAGAAATCAAAATTGTGTGCCCCAGAAGGCTTTTAAACTAATAATATTAATACCAATGCACTCATTTGAATTATATTTAACAATATACATTATTTTTGATCAAAAATAGGCAATAAAATTAAAAAAATGAGTTATTTATTAGAAAATACGAATTTATTTTTCAAAACCTGAGTAGACAAAAATATTTACACCAATTTTGAATTATGTATAACGGTAAAGCCCTAAATATGTGCAAAAAAAAATTATCATCAGTTTTTTTAGAACGAGCTAATATCTAAATTCTAAAATTGGAACTGTTGCTGACGTGATGTTTTTTTAATTTTTGTACATTTTGAAGCTCAAATTGGCTCTTCAATATTATAGCGAAAAAAAAAATGCAATTATTAGTTAGTCCCGGCTCAAACCGTAAATTGACTGGGCTACAGTTAATGGCCGCAGTTCTATTCAAATGTATTTTTTTTCTTCATTAAATGTAATTAATTTCCATTGTATTTTTTTATACTCGTGATAAATGTACCAGGTGGCATAACAGATTAGCTTACTAGTACGTAGCACCACAAGTACTACAATCAGTCTCGGCAATCTAGCAATAAAATAAAATATTCTGTAGGTAGGTAAGGTAGTTATCAAACATACTTAAGAATTTCCATACAGACATCTTCTTTGGAGCTTCAGCGGTAAATGAATTCAACTTTTCTTGTTCAGGAGATTCAGCTGTAAAGAAATTAAAACACGAATGAAAATGTTTTATGTCGTCCTGATCCAGATACGAAATATGACTTCACTTCTTCGTCGTTACTTCGTCGTTCTCTTGTCGTCTAAAAATTCCAAAAAGGCTTAAAACCAGGCTCAAGTTATGAGCAAGGGATCGAAGGACGCCGAAAACTAAGGGTTGAATCATAAGCAGGGACTCCAAGGATGCTAAAAACCAGCCTCTTATTATAAAAAATACACCTATCTATATTCTCCGAGGAATAGTCCGTCAGTTCTTTCTAATAATCTGTGGAAAAGCCAGAGCAGTAATTATAGTAGGTACCTACTCTGTGGTCAGAGATAGTATACTTATAAAACACCCACATTTCTTCACTATGAAACTTATTGGTAGGTAAGTATGAAGATAGAACCAGCCCAAAAAGTGTGGATCGTATAGACTATATGGAACCAGCCTGATATCGAACCGCTTTCTGACCACGGCTTATCATATTGTCAAAAACGAAAAGTTTCTATTTAAGAGACGATATAGAAGGAGCACCAGTTAAGGCTATTGTGTTCTATATAACTTGTAGCTCATCGAGCGATGTGTCATTGCCGTGTGATACTTAGTATAGCACCAATTCGGGTCTCGAAAGAGGTGATTAATGCATTCAAGCATCGTCAATATTTCTGATGCCAGTTATAAGATTCGAGTAACATGTCCCACCTCTGATCCTAGCGGGTCATATCCAATTACCTAATAGTTGCCGGTACTGGCTTAATTATATGGCGATTTTCCTTTTGCTGAGTTGGTCCTGGATTAAATATGGATTTAAGAAGGGGAGCCATCAACATTTTTAATGTATGTTTTTGATGGGAAGGTGGGGTTTGTCTATGATCTTAATCTGTATTAGTTTTCGATACTTACGGTTTTGATCCTGCTCCAGGTCAGGGTTTAATGCTCGTCGAAGAGAATCCATCTCTTGCATCACTTCTTTAGAGTCAACTTTCGTATTCCTGTAGAATGCAATTGATGTTTTTGCATCCTGAAAACATTATACAATAGTAGAGCACATAGGATTCCACTGGGATCGGTTGTCAGTTCTTCAGAAGATAATGACCAGCCTTTTGCCACTTCAGCTTGCTAATTTTCTGTGCTATGTCAACCACTTTAGTTTCTGATTTACTTACTTACTGCTTATGGACGAGTACTTGTTGCTTATTACAACGGTTGGAAATATGAAAGGTCCACCGAGGCAGAGAATGAACTTATAGGCTGGTGGTGATGAACTAATACAACTTACCTTCTCCAAACCCCTCTGCAGCAAAAACATGGGAGATTCTCTGACAAATAATAACAGCACTGCACCTCCGGCCGCGACAGTCAAGCATACGTAAATGGTTACGTAGTAGTCTAGGCAACCTCCCAGTAAATAGGATATCAGCATACCGAACCCGTAGAAGATCATAGATCCCGCTGTCATGGACCCTGTAATATAATAAGTATACAAGGTATTAAAAGGCAAATCTATAAGTATTTATTTTAGTTATAAATTAAATATTAAGTACAAAAACACATAAAAATACAGAACACCAGTGAATAAAAATAAAAAACCATAATAAACTAAAACACAAATTACAAATAAAAGACGTCCTCCAAAGCGCCCACCCGAGCCCGAGTTCCTAGGAGGCTGGCCGGTGGCCGCATTGCCTCTTTGAATGGCCATACTTACCCTTTGGGCAAAATAACTGCCAGCCCTCCTGTCCCCCTGAAACAGGCGCCTCGAGACTCGAGAGGCACTTCAAAAAATGTTTCGCAGCGGGACCCCAACAGCCTAAGGTCTCCACAGCGAAAGGCAGAAAATCATAGCCCTCCCCCAAACCATAAATATTAAGTACTTACATTTTAATACCGGGAAGAACTTTTTTTGACTTTACATTAAAACGTGGATTTTTGATATAATGAATATTAACCTTATTGCATTCATCATCATCATCATCATCTCAGCCGATGGACGTCCACTGCTGGACATAGGCCTCCCCCAAGGATCGCCATAATTCTCAGGCTGAATATGTGTAATTATGGCGTGTAAGATGATAATCTAAACTATTATAAAACTGTAACAGAAGTGTGTCTGTACATTGAAGATATTTACAAAAAAAAGATTACGATATGGTTTTTAGGCTTCGCTGATTCCAAATCACAAATTTTTGGACTTTTTGTCTGTCTGTTTGTTTGTTTGTTTGTTTGTATGTTTGTTTGTTTGGGTGTTTGTTTGTTCGAGTATCACGCAAAAACTACTGAACCGATTTTGATGAAACTTTTTTTGTTTGATAGTTTATCATCTGACTTAAAATCTGGTATATAATTTATGCGGACGAAGTCGCGGGTAAAAGCTCGTAAATAGATAAAAGTACGTAATATATTCATAGTCTAAGATAAAAGTTTCATAGTCTAAGATAAAAGTAAAACCTCTTATGCTTTCTTGGCAGATTTCAGAGATGAACACCGGCACGATGAAGACTGCAGCTCCTCCAAGCCCCGATATGAATTGAGCGAGGAGAATGACTTCAACTTGCTTGCAAGCCGCTATGAATGCCCATGCAATCTGCGGAAGATTTTTTTAAAGAAGATAGGCAGATTTGGACCCAGCCATTTTTTACGAAAACTAAAAGCTCTTCAGGACGGCGGTCATAATTATTATAAACAGAAAAAATAAAGGCATTTTTTGAAAAAACTTCCACATCTCCAGAAGTCCGGATTCAAAAGTAGAAATTACTAGTAAAATAGACAAATCATCCAAAAAGCAGTAGCAAAACGCTACCACGAGGCACGACGGCTATTTTTATCTAATATTATCACTGAGGTATTTGTTGGTCGTTACGGAATGTATTTGGCTTGGTTGAACTGATATTTCGTGATTTCGTTTTCTTCCATTATAATAATATTATCGTGAATTTTCGTTAAAAAAAACATAATGAATCCGTAGAAGATTGAATGAACTACCTAATATGAAAGATTATGACTTTCACACACTTGCTACAAAAGGTATCATAAGGAAAATACCTTTCCCCCAACTTTTACAGGTTACAACCAATTTACTTTTTTGTTAGTTTTGTTTCACTCTACACGTATTACAAAGTTTCATTTATGTACGAGACCTCTAAGCCTGGATCTCAAATTACAGGGCCGGCCGCCAAAATTATTTTTACGTATTTCTATAAAACGGCAAAGACTCAGCAAGGCTTGCAAGCATGCCAAGCGGGTCTACCAAGAAATTCTATTTCCACAAGTGCGTGAACGTTTTCGTTCCCATTTCAACGTTATTTCCTTAATCGTAAAAACATAATACAACGTGTGAACTTTTACAACTTTTAAACTGTTTCATACATCTTCAGAATATTCAAAGTGCGTAAAATATCGGAACGTTTTGTTGTTGTTTCATTGAAAATATCAATGATTATTCGACCCTTTTGAAACTTGGCTCCGTATTGAAAAATTTTTCACTTTGATGGTCTGAAGCAATAAATATTTTTACAATTTACATTCTGTCCAACGTGTCCAACGCAATCAAAATGAAACCAATCGTTTCTTTTCTTTCCGTGGCGGGCTTCTACAGGGTGAAATTGATATCATTAGCATCCTTTTAAACTAAAAATCTACCCATCAAACTGAACAACTTTTACTATGGGAGCAAACCGATCGGACCAAATAAAAAATCTGCTGTTCTACAGAGTGTATAATAAAATGGGACAGCTACTTAAAGGGGTGCTTCAGACCATCAAACTGAACAACTTTCTCTATGGGACCAATATCGAAATCGCGAAAAAAAAATCTGCTGTCCCATACATTTCAGTCGAGTTATGTTTGCAGTTTTGTATGGGATAGCGGATTTTTTTTTCGCGATTTCGATATTGGTCCCTAGAGAAAGTTGTTCTGTTTGATGGTCTGAAGCACCCCTTTAAGTAGCTGTCCCATTTTATTGTACACCCTGTATAAGTACTAAACTGCAATGTCGACGCGCGAGTTCGCGACTCAAATGTATGCAACAGCTGTTTTTTTTTTGTGCTCCGATCGGTTTGCTGCCATAGTAAAAGTTGATCAGTTTGATAGGTAGACTCTTAGTTTAAAAGGATGCTAATGATATCAATTTCACCCTGTAGAATGGCATAGTTCCATACTATATCATTTCTTTCTTCCTTGCTTATTTTTCTATCTTCTGTTGCTTATTATTATATTATTAGTTTAAAGTTGTTCTGTCTTTTGAGATATATTTGAGAGTTATACCTAAATACTTAATTATTATTTACGTTTTTGTAAATAACTACCTGAATACCTACTCAAAAACTAATTTTAGATTCTGTACCGACCATTTCTTTATTTCATTCCAAAATATGGACTAGAGCCATAGATTTATATATTAGTAATATTGTATGTCTTTGACTAGAGCTTAAAATCATAAAAGATACTCACCACATGCATAGTTGCACATATTAAAGCGCAATATTTCCTTCCAATAACATCCAGATAGTACCCGGCAACTGGAGTGCTGATCAAAGCACCTATAGAAGTCAAACTGCCGCCGAATAGAGATATTTCAGTTTCCCCCATAGGCCTGTTCAGGGTTGTATTCTCAGATGCAAAGAGTACGAGATTGCACGATGGCCAGGTTAACATGATGCCCATGCTCATACAGATGTAGCATACTAGGGGTGAAATACATTACATTAAAATAACTGGCAAAGTGCGTGTCGGACCACGCGCAGGGTAGGGTTCCGTAGTTGCCCGTTACAATAAAATATGGACTTAGAAGGAGGCTTTTTGTTTTATACTACACGGTTTAACGGCTAATAAAGTCTAAAAAGTACATTTTATTATTTGGTCGACTATTACTCGTAAACTTGTAAAACCTACTTAGCGGTGATAGTTTTCCTTTTAAATTCGTTATATATTATATGCTATTGCCGTGAATTTTTTCACATCTCCAACTAATAAAAAAAAAACAACCGTTTAGCTGGGAGAGGGACTTAATATTTCGCTAACCGATCCCTAAATCGAAAAATGGTTTTACCAAACCCATAATATTTTTAAAAGACCTATCCAACAATAACCCATAACATGTGAGAGACGAGAAAAAAAATCATCCCCACTTCATTTGTAGGGGAGGTAAGTAAGTACCCTAAAAAAATATATTTCAAGATTTTATTTTACCACTTTGTCGGCGTGATGAATATGTATACCTACATACATATGCCAAATTACAGCTTTCTAGTATTAAGCGTCTCTGAGCTAAGCTTCTAAGACGGACAATACGGCGAAACTATAAGGGTTCCTTTTTGACTTCGGAACCCTAAAAACTGGTCCAAACCATCCCTGTAGCTCTACCGCCCGATTTTACAGTAAAATTGGGTAACTTTGTAACCATTTTATACATTAACTATGTAACTTTATAATCAGAAAACAAAACTAAAGGACAAGCGTAATCTGGTTTTTCTCGAAATCTGTTTTTATTAATGAAACTGAAGAAAAAGGAATCTAAGTTCACCCCTTTTTTTCAGTTGTACCTAACCATTTTACTCTTACATTGTTGAACGGAAGAAAATAAAAATTTACAATATAATTAGAATGATTCGATGTTCTTATTTTTGAAAATTCATAAAATTTCATCTTATAATTTCAAAGAAAACGGCTATATTCTGACCGGAGCGGAGCCACGCGCTCGCGATTAGTATAGCGAGCATATAGCGAGTCGTGTTTCCGAGCGGATATGTAGGGTTTTTTGTACAGGATGTAATAATTTTTTCCGCGTGTGGCTTTCAACGGACCGCTCCATTTTTTAGATTAAAAAAGTACTCACCAACTCCCGTACACAAAACTTGGTACAAAATACCCATTTTCCTAAAATACTTTTTTCGAGACCTGGTTGAACAAGAGTTATCCAATAACTGATTCTTACGTTTCCTCGATTCTATCTTAAAAGATTTTTATCTTTTGAGACAGAATCGAGGAAACGTATATATACGTAATCTTTATAGGGATGGATTAAAAACTCAGATATAGCATTATTTAATTTGTATAGGTTTATTGTTTGTATACAACGTGTTAGTGAATAAGCGCAAAACCTCGTACACCCCAACTGATTTATAACAAAATAATAAGATTCAAACAATAATTTCATTATTTTTAGAGATAAAATTTAAAGTCATTTGCATTTTAAGTTTTGAGGCAAAAATGATTTGCTATCATTTCAGCAATGTATGAAAGCTCTAACGTAGGTACTCATGGATACATTTTAATAATCTTATTTTGGTAGTAAGTAGGACGAGTGTGCCCGTGCATGGATTGACTTCGGGTTCAGTAAATTTTAAATTTTACGGACAAATTATTTAATATTTTGAAAAAAATTACACCTATGTTGAAACCATGATAATTCGATTCTGCTGTTGATTCTAAAAAACTACTTTCTAGTTTTGCGTTAATTCATTAACACGTTGTATTTGATCTTGAACTTTAGGATTAGGCATCAAAGAGTCTTTTTTGAATGTCTTGACAATGTGGCACGCTGCACGGTGTGGACTGCAATGATCCAATTAAATGTTTTTCATTTCTTTCCGTAACGAAACCTTTGTTCGTCTGGCGCACCCTAGGAAACTAGTTCTTCTCTCTCTCTCTTGGCGTGAGATGAGTTATATCGCACGAAACTCTTGCTAAAGTGGAAATAATTAGCCAGTCAGCAATGGTCGTATCAAGGCTGACTGCCCAGGCTCATCTCACGCCATGAGAGAGAGAAGAAGTAGTTTCCTTCCATTGGAGTTGTAGAGCGGATGAAGATAGAGGTTCAAGCAACGTGTCTGACCACCCCGAAATTGATTAAGGTGAAGAGTACAGGCATGTATTTTAACAATTAAATATAACAAACAAATTCTTTATACCTACCTACGTGAGTCATAACTTTGGCAACAATACGGAATTTATCTTCATCTTTACTTTTAGGTTCCGTAGTCAAATAAATGAATCCTTATAATCTATAGGTAACTAACTTATATAACAGTTCCGTGCGTTACTAACTGACAGACAGCAGTGGTGTCGCGTGGGTTTCTGCCGCCCGGGGCAAGGGCCCATTTTGCCGCCCTCTTTATCCTTCCTACACAAAAAATAACGGAGCGAGCAAAGGGAGCTCGAAATTTTTTTGCACTTCGATTCGGGTTTTGGTCACACATCTTTTGGTTAATCCATGCAAAAATAGAAACCTAGAGCTAGCGAAGCGAGCTCGACTTTTCTCTTCAGCACGAATCAGTTAGTGCCAGACCTTTTTACGTACAAAACATGTGCAAAGTAACTATGAATCGAGCGAAGCAAGCTGGCTAATCTTAACAGTGGTCAAAACTCTTTAGGCTCTTTATGTTTAGGCACTTAAAACAGAAACTCAGAGCGAGCGAAGCGAGCTCGACTTTTCACTCCTTAACGATTTGGTTATAGGCAGAGCTCAATCAATCTATATTTTTCTCGAATTTGCCGCCCCTAGTAAAGTACCGCCCGAGGCATATCCCTCGCTACGCTACTGACAGACTGATAAAGAACGCACAGCCGAAATCACTGAAGATAGAGATATGAAACTTGGAAGATTATTTTCTATAATACTTAGAAGATGTGATCCGTAATAGTCCAGTAGCCAGAAAATCGGATCCTTCCATAATTTTAAAGTTATATATTTTTAGTGGGTGGATAGATACCTAGATAACATTTATTCTAATTAAAGATTAAAAAATTCTCAGGTGTGATTCGAACCCGCAATCTTCCAAACCGGAGAAGTGCGTTGCGTGCCATTTGCTCAGAGACCGAAATTTTCAATCTGTTGCGTCTTTAAGGGGGACGAAATGGGGGGGGGGGGGGGGGGGGGGATTTCGGTCTCTGGTGGCGAAATTGGATAACGCACTTCCCCGGTTTGGAAGAGTGCGGGTTCGAATCCCGCCCGAGACTGAATTTTTCAATCTTTAATTTGATTCGAAATAGCACAACATGGCTGTAACATGTTTAAAAATCAATAATGTTTCAAACACGCATTAAGTACAACTTAGGTATTGCCTAATACAACACAAACACACAATTATGATACCAAAATTATTACAATACAATGTACCTACCTACATTCTGTTTGCACAATACAACTTATCAATTTCAATATTTCGCGTGCATTCGAAGAATAAAATTTTTAAGTTGAATTGGTACTGCTCGACTTTGATGTCACCGAATTTTTTGAAACAATTTTTATGGAACTAGGAAAAAATATTTTTTTTTTTTTACTTTTTATGGACCCCGAAAGGGGTTTTCCAAACTTTAAGCCAACGAATTCGCGGGCAAAAGCTAGTACCTAAATACAAAAAAAATACATTCCTCCAAATATAAGATCTATGTGTGTAACTACAATACCGTGTACCTACGGACCTCATAGGTATAGGTACCTATACCTATACTCTAAGGTCCGTAGGTACACGGCATTGTAGCTACACACAGAGATCTTATAATCGAATGTACGGACATTGCACGTAGGTAATACATACACTGAAAAAAAAAAATGTGTTTACTTCAACCAACAACATGAATCCATATGAGCCTGTCAACATCATGACTTCTCCGACTAAGAGAACTTTGTTAAACGAATTCGGCTTGTTGTTACAACTAACCATCTTTTGTTTTTAGTAAACAATAATAACGTCATTTCAATTATTTTGGTGCTAATTAAGAGAAATTATACTTCTTAGTTGGCTCTTCCTAGTTTTCAGTGTACACACGGCGACAGGTCAGGTTACCCTGTTTGGACTTTGAACTATTAGAAGTTGAACGCTGCGAATCGTGCGAGAGGGTGCAGTATGTTGTTGTTGTTTCGTCTCACAGCACACTGCGCCCGCGCCGGCAGCCGCGTCTATGCAGGCTCTCTACCGCACTATTTTGTGTTTTGTACGTAGTGTAGTTATGGGTATATAGGGTGCGTAACCTGATGTGTCGCCGTGTCTACCTACATGAACAACAACAAACAAAAGCAAGAATAAGTTGTTAAACTTAAACTTTAAAACGAAGGCCAACCATTTATCTAACAGTTAAACAATCATTATACAATGGTGGCTATCGAACCCTATTACGAGCGCGTCCGACACGCTCTTGGTTGGTTTTTCCTATTTGTTTATTACACTAGCGATAGTGCCTAATCATAAAATGTGAATTATCTGACTAACTTTGGAGCAGAAAGGAGGATTATGTTGTATTTATTTTTACTATTGCATGACAAAAATTCCCGCCCAGAAAGAAAGCTGAATGCTTATCAGATAAAATTCTAGCTACGTCAATTGCTAATTCATGCTTTAGACACAGTATAAGCACAAGTATTAGTACTACGTACAATACATCACAAGCTACCCAGTTTGTGGTGTCGGCTGAACGATCCCCCACAGCGGTGTGGTAGGCTCCGCAAGGAGCCGCCTGGCTCGCGACCACCCTCCTGCCGGAGTCTGGCGCCAAGCAGCTTGCTGCGTTCCGTCAGTGTGCAGGAGTGCCAGTGCCATTCTGGGTAAGCTCGCTACATCTTCGACCCCATCTTTGTCCTGTGGACTAGATTGAGGTCAAGAGCAAACCCATCGATAATAAAAATAAAAAAAAAACGGTCTTTTGAAGATTTCACATACGCATCAGAATTATCTTCGGCGTATGCAGGTTTTTTCATCGTTTGATAGTCGGTATTACGCACAAACTTAGTATTACGTAAGTTAGAAAAACTCATTGGTAAATGGCGAGGCGGCCGTGCAGATTCGAACCCGGACTCATGATTGGGTTTCCATATCAAGTTTTTAGGGTTCCGTACCCAAAGGGTGAAAACGGGACCCTATTACTAAGCCTACGTTGTCCGTCCGTCCGTCCGTCCGTCCGTCTGTCCGTCCGTCCGTCCGTCCGTCTGTCCTACCTATTTAGGGCTGTAACTTTTGAACCGTAATACCTAGATAGTTGAAATTTTCTCAGATTATGCGTTATTACGGCGGATTTGTTAACAAATAATAAAAAGTCAAAAAGTTAAAAACTAAGGGGGGTTCACAACAAGAAACTAGTTTTTATCAACGTTTTTTCTTCATGCTCTATCGTAAAAACGGTAATACATAAAAGCGTTAAACTTAGTGTGATTATAGAGAATAACAACAAATACTAAAAACCGGCCAAGTGTGAGTCGGTCTCGCGCTAAAGGTCCCGGACAAAAAAAGTTTTTTTTTCTAAGTTAATAATGTTGTGTTTTGTAGTGGTGTGGTACGGAACCCTCGGTGCGCGAGTAGCCCGACTCGCACTTGACCGCTTTTATTTAATTAAGTAGTACCTGTAGAAGTGACATACTCTATTATTACCTATTCATATTAAGGTCCCATCACTACTATAGGGGTAGGTATGGTTGGGACCTCTATCACCGAGTTTCAATTCCTGCGGAACCACTATACCTAGTACTGAAGTGCGATTTTTGAAAATCATATGAGCGACTTGGCAGTAGAAAGATGATAATCTCCATAGTAATTTTGACATTTTCTACTGCCAAGTTGCTCGTATGATTTTCAAAAATCGCACTTCCGGCCATACAGTAGTATAGTGGTTCCGCAGGAGTTGAAACTCGGTTATGAACACATAATACAATACATTTTATGTATACGATCCTAGAATAGGGACGAAAAAAATAAACTAATTACGTACTTTATAAGTAATTACTCTTTATTTAACAATTGATTAACTTACATTATAGGTAGGTAGATCCTATGGTAGATCTTAAAAACAATAAATTGATTTATTTACGTATCTAAAATTCCACGTTGAGAGATGCAGTTTCTCATCGAGATCCATACAATTTTTCACAAATAATGATTTTGAGATCATTTCGAATACGAAAGTTCTACAATGCCCACGAGTGGCTCTGTAAAATTTTTGGCTTCATTACCTTTATTTTCGTACTAGCGGCCCGTCCCGGCTTCGCACGGGTGGACGTCTAATCTTTTCTTAAATAAATATAGCCTATGTTACTCAGGGTGAATGCAGCTTTCTAATGGTGAAAGAATTTTTTAAATCGGCCCAGTACTTTTTGAGCCTATTCATTACAAACATACAAACATACAAAAATAGGTACAAATCTTTCCTCTTTATAATATTAGTGTAGATTAAGGGGCTATAGGTTCAGGCGAATATTTTCTATGAGAAACGCGATTGCTCAGCCCTGCGAAAAGTGCATATACGTGTGCCGTATTTCCGATTATTAAAGAGAATTAATAAACGTAATTTTTATAGATATTACTTTATGATTTCACTAGATAAACCAAAGGTGAATATGTGAGTAAAATTCCAGTAATTACAAACGGTTGCAAGTTATTCTAGTTTGAGAAAATAATGTTAAAAATGCGTTATTTTCGATAATTTTCGAAGGGAAATTCTATCGAGTGAAGTAATTTCAATCGTGTATTCAATTGATTTCACTACATAAACTTTTCAAGAATACTGTGTATTTCTTTCGTTTCGGTAACTTGAATAAATCTTGCTTGAAAAATTAAAAATACCAGACCCCTTCCCAGGTAATTCCGGGAAGCGTACCTCGTATGCTTAGGTTTACAGCCTGTCTAATTAAATAAGCTTGCACTTCAGTTCCTCAGCTTTATTTTATTGATTCGTCTCATTTTGCTATGCACCTTAGTCCACCAATGTATACAGACGAAAGGTTATCAGCAACCAATAATACTAAAGCACGTTATTTCATCCTGAAACCGAGCCTTGCTAACTAACTGCACACTTAAAAACAAAAGATAGAGATAGTTGTTGCTTGTAGCAAAGTTTCTGATCACCCAGAATGAGTCGTGAGTTTAAGTGTGTAGGGTAAGTTGGGGTAAGACATTTAATTTTGCAATTTTTTCATAGTAACGATCCTACTTCAACGTACTCTATAACAATTTAATAGTGCCTTTGTCTACCGTAAAAAAGAAGGTGTTCAACGCAAGCATACTCCCTGCTCTTACGTATGGATGCGAAACTTGGTCTTTGAACGGAATACATAGAGATAAACTAAATACTTGCCAACGTGCGATGGAAAGAAACCTCTTAGGGGTACAAAACAGAGATCGCATTAGAAGAGTTGATATAAGAATCGATCAGCTGAAGTGGAGATGGACCATAAAGTTATTATAAGATGGACAGGAGTGCGATTTTTGAATCTCATTCGCTGAGTTCAGCAGTTGAAAATGTCAAAATTACTATGGAAATACGCATATTTCTACTGCTGATTTGACTTTTAAAAATTTTAATCGCACTCCTGAAGTATGATTTTCGAAAGTCAAATCAGCAGTAGAATGATGCATATCTCCACAGTAATTTTGACATTTTCAATTGCTGAACTCAGCGAATGCGATTCAAAAATCGCACTCCAGGGCATCTACTGAGAAGCAACCATGATAAATGGAGCAAAACTGTGACAAATTGGTACCCCAGAGACGGAAAAAGAGAAAGAGGGATATTTAAAAGATGGGAGGACGAAATCAGACTGACAGCTGGCGCACTATCGCGTCGTGTAGCCCTCGTTAGGAAACAATGGAAGGAACTGGAGGAGGCCTAGAGATTTTATAGATTTATAGTAGCGAATGAGAAATTGAATTTGTAAATTATATCAGAGTAAATGCATAACAATTCAAACTTCAAATAATGTAATGTAATTAATTTAATTGCGGAGGTTGGCCGTCGACTGAGGGAGCGAAATTGTGACCCCCGTTCCGGGTCGTTTCTGGTGCAAAGGCTAGCCATAGCAATTCAACGAGGCAACGCTGCTTGTATTATGAGCTCGACCAGGTGCTGGTTAGGTTAGGTTACTTGAATGAGCTTGTATTTCATTGTTTTGATGAAGCATGTTGCTGATTTATGTCTGTTTTTGTACCTTTGTTTTTGACGACGCTTGTACTGACCGCTTTATTGTACAATTAATCTAAATATTAATTTAATCACAAATGATATAAAAGGCTATTTGATTTGATTTTGTCTACCGCAGCCCGTCACCGGGACGTCACCGAGTATAGATGACGGCGCCGAAGAATTAGCGGTACATTTACTATAATTGCGTGTCCACCGCGGCGCCGCGCCGTCGACGTGATTCCATATTCAAATCATCGCAAATATCTGCGAGCGCTCGATGACTTTTATTACGATAACTTATGTATAATTTTTCATCGAAGCGCTCGCAGTGCGATGCGAATTCGCAGTTAGGTAGGTATATTATGTGAGAGCTAACGGCGACGTCCCGGTGACGGCGGCGGTGGACAAACGACCTTAGTATCAACAATGTAAAATCAAATTAAAGACTGAAAAATTAAGCCTCGGGCGGGGCAAATACCCGCTCAATCTTCCAAACCGAGGAATTGCTTTTTCTAATTTAGCCACCGAGCTCACTACGTCAGAGAACGAAATTTTTCAATCTATTCCGTCTTAAAAGACAACATAATTTTATAGTTTCAACCTTAGAGTTATGCGCGCCTAACCGAGTATGAACCGTAAGCACAGATATGATAAAACCGCCTTCAAAAAAACTAAAAAGTTAGAAAATAATTTTGCAGCCTATGACTTTTTCGTTCGCATCATAAGAACATTACTTTGTTTTATTGAAGTCGCTGTCAAGCCGGTACGATTCGCGACAGGGCTTGCATTTTTTGGCTTGGCTTGACACCGACTTCTATAAAACAAAGTAATGTTCTTATGATGCGAACGAAAAAGTCATAGGCTGCAAAATTATTTTTTAACTTTTTAGTTTTTTTGAAGGCGATTTTAATTTTTTGTTAAAATTTTGTTTATTTCACAATTTTTAGTGGTGAATTGATTAGTTCGATTTAATAGGAGTGCTTTAAATTAACAATCGGACTAGTCGGCACTACAATTTTCGAAGGTTCCCCTCGATTTCTCTGGGTTTCCATCATCAGATCCTGGATTCCTTATCATGGTACCACCCTCGGAACATCTCCTTTCCAACAAAAAAAGAATTATCAAAATCGGTTCATAAACGACGAAGTTATCCGCGAACACACATAAAAAAAATATATATATATACGGTCGAACTGAGAAACCTCCTCCTTTTTTGAAGTCGGTTAAAAAAACGTGTCAATTTCTCGTTCTAGTACCAAAACAAAGCGCATCCTTATGGTGTCAGTGAGCATTTTCAAGAACAACATTTAACCTTCTATATTTTTGCATATACGTCTGTCTATCATGGAAATTTTAAAGAAAATTCTAGACTAGCTTATTGAAACACTATGTTTGACAATCATTTGCTTACGCTCGGCGCTAAGGGCCGTGACCAAGCCGTAACAGATGCGCGCGCTTTATGTACAAACTAGCTGTTGCCCGCGACTCCGTCTGCGTTGACCTTGAAAAAGCATCCTATGTTTTAATCCAGAACATATTCTATCTGCGTGCCAAATTACATTCAAATCCGTTCAGCCGTTTATGCGTGATTGCGCCACAAACATACAAACATCGTCACAAACTTTCGCATTTATAATATTAGTGAGAAGATACATCTCTAATGTCTCAAGACTTTTATCCACGTTTCTTCAAGAAATCCAACTGTATCTCGTCTACAGGCTTTCCTTTCGTCTCCGGTAGATATATGGCAGAAAAGGTCGCAGAAAAGATGCAAACTCCAGCAAAGATGTAGAAGACTGGTCCCAGGCCTATCGCTGATACCAGGGGGGTAAATAGGAAGAGGACGAAAAAATTGCAGAGCCATACCCACTCCATTATAACCATTGACATGAAGGATTTTACCTGGAATTATAGAAAAGGGTATCAATAAAAACTGGTTATTAAAAGTTAAAAGGATTGGTGGGCTCTCGAAGTTTGAGATCAGAAGTGCGATTTTTGAATCTCATTCGCTGAGTTCAGCAATTACTATGGAGATATGCACCATTCTACTCCTGATTTGACTTTCAAAAATCATAATGCAGGAGTGCGATTTTTGAAAGTCAAATGAGCAGTAGAAAGATGCGTATTTTCACAGTAATTTTGTCATTTTCAACTGTTGAACTCAGCGAATGAGTTTCAAAAATCGCACTCCAGGAGTGCGATTTTTGAAACTCATTCTTTGAACTCAGCAGTTGAAAATGTCAATATTACTATGGAGACGTGCATCTTTCTACCGCTGATTTGACATAAAAAAATCATACTCAAGGAGTGCGATTTTTGAAAGTCAAATCAGCACTGTAGAAAGATGCGTATCTCCATATATTTTCAACTGCTGAGTGCAACGTGTGAGTTTCAAAAATCGCACTCCAGGTCACTTTTTCGACTGGATTCGTATTTTTCCGATCCGCCCCTCCCACACCCCCCGCCGACTAGGGTACGAAAGAGACAACTGTAGCTCGGACCGATTTTACCTACATAAAATTAACTAAATCATTATTTCTTATTCCCCTGTTTCCTCCTCCAAAAGTAAGCCGATTTTAATAATTCTTTCAAGAATAATATGA
The DNA here is from genome assembly GCA_922987775.1 of Agonopterix subpropinquella. NCBI lineage: Eukaryota > Metazoa > Arthropoda > Insecta > Lepidoptera > Depressariidae > Agonopterix > Agonopterix subpropinquella. Next base: position 13,867,075 of record OV277694.1, on the reverse strand, counting down.
GAAAGACTTTGGCTCTGTCTGTTTATTTTGCCTTTTTGTTTATATTCGTTTGCTGGATTAAAAACCTAAGGAAATAGCAGAAGTAACAAACATTATATGGTAAAAAAAATGTTCGCTCTAGTGTCATTATCCAGGGAGAAAACAGGGGAATACGTTTGTAGGGACAAAACGGTACTATGGTCTATCCATGGTCTAAAAAAACAAGGTCTTCTATTCCCAGAATGACACAAGCCTACGTAACAAAAAAATTGCCGCTAAACATGGTAAAAGGGTATGATGACGTAGGCTTGTGTCAGTCACGTGGTCAGTCACGTGATCGGAAGAGAATACCAGGCGCAGTATATTATTGTACCATGGGTCTATCCTCTTAAGATGCGAATAGACGCTGGAGAAAAAATTCTGATGCGAATAGTTACACAGTCGAGGATGGGGATATCTCTCTAATATTTAGGAATAACGGTTTCTCACCAAAATCTAAGATCCTGGCTTGTGCAGGATTATAATATACAGGATTCATTTTATACGTGTTAATTAATTAACGCAAAACTAGAAAGTAGTTTGTTTAGAATCGAGAGCAGAATCGAATTATCATGGTTTCAACATAGGTAACTTTTTTCAAAATTTTAAATAATTTTTTCGTAAAATTTATAATTTACTAAACCCGATGTCAACCCACCCCACGGGCACACTCTTAGCGCTTTCATTCATTTCTGAAATGATAACAAATCATTTTTGCTTCTGAACTTAAAATGAGAATAACTTTAAATTTTAACAATCAAAATAATGAAATTATTGTTTCAATCTAATTATTTTGTTATAAATCAGTTGGGGTGTATGAGGTTTTGCGCTAATTTATTAACACGTTCTATAGGGTCCTTCTTAATATGCTGACACTTTTTTACTGACCATGAAACTGAACAACTTTCTTTATGGGACCAACATCGAAATCGCGAAAAAAGAATCTGCTCGTCCATAGAAAACTGCGAACCTACTCGAGCCAAATGTATGGGACAACAGATTTTTTTTTCTCGATTTCGATTTTGGTACCATTTTTTCCTTGTTATAACAAGAAAAAATGATATTTCTATTCAAAAAGACTTTACCAGTACCAGGCAACCATAAAAAGGAACAAACCTCAGGCAAGAACACCTCAGCTATAAGCAAAAAAGCCACGGTTCCGGAACCACATGTATAGGTGATCACGAACATGTAGATAATAACTGCTGTCATCCAGTGAGGCGCCCAGTGGAACTGAAGCTGTGTTGCCAAGGTCACGCAGCAGACACCTGCAGCTGCAGTGGAGTAGATCATGAGGGGCTGGAATAAAATACAAGAATTTTAGTGACGATCGAGAAAAGTTTTTGATGCCTTAAACAATGGAACAAGAGCGAGTTGTGAGTCAAGAGTCTGCTATTATAAGTAAATTAAATTACCTACTCTTTAGGTTTCCGAACCCAAAGGGTGAAAACGGGACCCTATTACTAAGCCTACGTTGTCCGTCCGTCCGTCCGCCCGTCCGTCTGTCCTATACCTATTTAAGGCTGTATCTTTTGAACCGTAATAGCTAGGCTAGATAGTTGAAATTTTCTCAGATTATGCGTTATTACGGCAGATTTGTTAACAAATAATAAAAATGACAAAAAGTTCAAAAGGTTCTCAACAAGAAACTAGTTTTTATTAACGTTTTTTCTTCACGCTCTATCGTAAAAACGGTAATACATACAAGCATCAAACTTAGTGTGATTATAGAACAAACTCTACAGAATAACAAAAAATACTAAAAACCGGTCAAGTGCGAGTTGGTCTCGCGCTAAGGTCCCGGACAAAACAGTTTTTTTTCTAAGTTGTGTTCTGTGGTGGTGTGGTACGGAACCCTCGGTGCGCGAGTGACCCGACTCGCACTTGACCGGTTTTATTGTTTGTTCTATTGGCTGCGTAACAAATTAAATGAAAAGGAGAATTGACCAATGAATTGGTTGATTTAAATAGGAAAGAATTTCATTGGTTACACTCATATACTGAATTCACAAAAGAAGCACATAGGATGTGAAACCAGGGATGTAATCTCTTAAAGGTGCAAAAGGAAACTTCTCCATGCATTCAAACATGCAGTCAGTCTTCTATGAGCGTATTCTTGAACAAAAACAGTTGAGATGTGGAGAAAATTTATGCTAATTCACATTCAACAATCAGAACAATGAATGAATCAGAATTGCTATTCTATTTGCACGCATAGCAGTATACGCTCACGACTTTATTCAGAGATACTTTGAAAACTCAGAGAGTCCACATTCATGTCGCACTCCATACAGTCGTGGAATATCTTTACACAAGTTTTTTTTGTCACTTGTCAGTTTAAAAGTTTATGGACCAGAAAAACAAACATTCTTATTATTCCGGTCGGTCGGTTGCATCCCTAGGGGAGCGCGTAATTTATCTGTGGTTGTATCACTCATCTGAATGTAGAGTCTATCCAATGTAGAGTCTGGTCAATGTAGAGTCTGTCCAATGTAGTCTGTAAAACGTAGTGATTATATTCTCTTTGGTAGTCTGTTCAATGTAGAGTCTGTCCAATGTAGAATCTTTCCGATGTAGAGTCTCTCCAATGTCACCCTCTCTGCTGTAACCGAAATAGGTACCAGGCATGCATAAACTCAAAGCACCTCACCCGTCTTCCAGCCAGATCAGTCAAGTACGCAGCGACTAATCCAGAAATGATGCCAATAACAGCCAATATGACACTGCACAGTGTAGCAGACATGTTGGGTACTGCCTCTTCGAACATAGGTTCAGCATACACTTGGACTACCACGAACCCTTGGAAGACGGCGCTGGTGACCAGCGTAACAATCACGAAGCCTGCTTTCCGTGTCGATCTGGATTTTTCTGTGGGAAGATACCTAATTAATTTGGTGATCCTTTGTCAACCTCTATTGTTTCCAACTAGCTAAGCACAGGCCCTATAGGAGTTCCTTTCCTTTTTAGCGAGGTAACCCTCACAATGTTTTTCTATACCGAGCTTAAGAGCAATTCGGAGTATTCAAAGGAAAAAGATTCGTCCATTGCACATGCATTCTGGTTTATTAAATAGTTTTTTGTTTTTGCTTGATAGTAAAAACGGCAATACATTCAAGCGTAAAACTTGTTGTGATTATAGTGCATACCTACTCTAAGATAAAACAAAAAATATTTAAAAACCTACCAAGTGTGTATCGGGCTCGCGCTAAGGATCCCGGAGAATACAAAATTTTTTGGTAATATTTTATAGTGGTACGGAGCCCTTCGTTTGCGAGTCCGACTCGCACTTGACCGGTTTTTATTACACTATAAGGTATAACTAGCCAGTGGAAGATTTGCCGTGCCTCTTTTACCCGACTGCGCCAGAAGGAGGGTTATTGGATAGAATAGAGGACATTCTCTCTTTATCACATCTTGCTTCTCCATAAATCTTCTATCTATTGTACTTACTTATGAATTTCCAAATAGATAGTTTTTTCGGCACCTCATCAGTGGCCGCATTTAGCTTTTCTGCTTCAGGAGTTTCCGCTGAAAATGTATAAAATTCCGATGAGAAAGTGATATTTAACTAAAGATTTCCTATGGTCTACATTTTCTTCGCAAACCAAAATACTATGTAAGAAATTGCAACATGTAAGTTCAGGAGATATTGACCGACCGACCGCTTCTACGGTGGCGGACGGCTTCCCATTCCCAAACTAAACGTACTTTTTGTATGGGCTCGCCGTCGTCGGTGCCCGTCGGTCCATGTACAGTCAACAGCAGATATATCGTAGCAAACAAGGTGGGCAAATATTTCTTAGCAGTTCTAAATTCAATCATTTCTTTACTCATAATCATACAAAAATATAGGAACGCCTAGAACATCAAATATATCGACGCAGTCAGGGTGGTCATAAACATCTGAACAGTTTCGGAAAAAAACCTTACTCCGTTGTTTTACATTTTAATTTTAAATAACATTGTAAAGAAATTATTGAAAATTCGCTGTTCAGATATTTATGACAAAATACACGTTTAGATATAATTGGTAACATTTACTGTAAAGAATTTAATGAAAATTAGCGCTGCTCAGAAATATTTGGACATCTTGTATGCTACGATACATCTGATGGCGACTGTACCTATCTTAAGAGTCTCAACCCTTAAACGGGTGCTTCACGGATGCCAACCAACGCCCGAGCGAGGTCACCTTGGTTGGCGTGCGGTCGTCGGGAGGGTTTCTAATACACGGTCGCCAACCAACCATTCTGACGTGATATTCGAGCAGTAAAAACAACATGAACGAAGATTTTAAATCAATCTTCATTTTTACTAATGCAACATTTGCATCTGGCTCAATGGTTTTCAATTTTGTCACACAAAATCTCCCAAACTACGCTCTTCTGTTTACATCTTTATTATTCTTTATATTCTGTACAACCAAGATCTCACAGACAGGGTAGGTCTCTGTACAATTCTATTAATTCGGTAACATTTCATCAAACGTCTTTTTTCCCGCCATTTTGCACATTTCCATACCTTCGTGACCGAGGCAACTTTTCACAGCGACTGCCGTACTCGCGATTGGTACCGATCAAATCCCAATCACCGACCCAACGCCCTCTATTCTCTTTTGGAAGAAGCTCTCGCTACGAAGGACGTTGGAAGGTCAAATCTAATTTGGTTGCAAACAGCTATCTACACGGTCACCTCTGTCGGACTTTGGTTGGCAACCGTGTAAACGGTGCTTAAATGTACGAGTACCTCATGAAAGGCTTTTGGAAAGTCTGTAAATAGCCTGTCTAAGATAAAAGCTAGATTAGCTTAAAGCCATAAATGAAGAATTCCATATTGAATACCTGTTTTTAAGAAGACCCAAATTGCAGCACCTGAAGTAGCCCCAGTAGTCCTGGTTTGTTGTTCATTTACTTTTTAGAATGGGATATTTTTAATTTCCTTAGTTTTTAAAATTTAACAAAAAAACATTTTTTTATTGAGTTATGATGGGAATTAGTAGCTGAGTACTGTTCATAATTGTAATGTATGTATATAGATATGGTTGTATCGATGTGTCAATCATACTTTTGACAGCATTCCGAATTAGACCTCATCTATGCAAAGACGTGTTTTATTTACGGCCACCGCCGCGTACCTACCTACCAAGCTCCCGATATTTCACAATAATACACACTGTATTTTACAGGACTAGGACATAAATACTAACGGTTTTCATCTTGCTCCAGCTCAGGATTGAAAGCTCGTCGAAGCGAATCCATCTCTTGTATCACCTCTTTAGAGTCTATTTTAGCATTTCTGTAGAATGCTATAGATTTTGCGGCTTCCTGAAAGGTAGAATCCCATAAACACATTAGTGGTAAATCATCTTTAGCATGTTATTGATACCATTATAGTCAAGTATATATATTAAAGGGTGTAAAAAAAGTAGCATTAACCTCTAAACCACATACTCTACCCATCAAACAGAACAACCTTTACTTACGAAATTGTGAATTTTTATAAAAAGGAAATAAAAGGCTATAATAATAAAAATAGTCAAGTATATAGAGTGTAAAAAAAGTAGCATTAACCTCTAAACCACATACTCTACCCATCAAACAGAACAACTTTTACTATGGGAGCAAACTTGTCAGACCAAAAAGAAATTCAGTGGTTTCATTTCATACATTTGAGTTGTGTAGACATTACAGTTTAGTATGAAAGAGCTGAAATTAAAATCTATAATTAACTCACCTGTTCCAAACCCTTCTTCATCAGAAACATGGGAGATTCTCTAACAAATGAAAGCATCAATGGCCCCGTAGCCGTGATGCTCAGGAAGACGTATACCATAGTGTTGTACTCCAGACAGCCTCCTAGCAGATAGGAGATCAGCATTCCGATACCGTAGAATACCATAGACCCTGCTGTCATTGTTCCTGTGAATGGAATAAAACTGTGAAATGAAGCCGTGGCATATATACCTACTGTGCCGTGGTGGTCCAGTGGCGAGTAACCTTGCTTGCCGTGCAGTAATAGTAATGTTAAATAGGTACCTCTGATAGATTGCTGGCAGATTTCACTGATGAAGACTTGTGACACGATGACTACTGCTCCGCCAAGACCAGCTACAAATATAGCTGTCAGGATCACCTCTACTTGCCTGAAGGTCGCTATGAGTGACCAGGCCAACTGAAGGAGAAGTTAAAAGTTTTGATTAGTCTTAAATTATTCTCTAAAATCAAGCAGGTATGTATGAAGATGGATGTTTGTAAAGATTTTGTTATACAGGGTCTACGAGCACTTACCCAGGGTACCTATATAGCGTGTAAGGAAAAGTATAATTATTAACCTTTAAACCACATACTTTACCCATCAAACTGAACAACTTTGACTATGGGATCAAACCTCAGCAAAAAAATATCAGATGCTGCATACTACTAAACTGCAATACCTACACAACTCAAATGTATGAAACAGCTGATTTTTTATTGATCTGATTTGTTTCCTCCAATAGTAAAATTTGTTTAGCTTGATGGGCAGAGTTCGTGGTTTAAAGGTTAATTATATTTTTCCTTACACCCTGTATAATATGCATAGACAATAGAAAGTTGCCAACCAGGTTGCCAACCAACGTCCGACATATCGGTCGGGATTGTTTCAACTACATGGTCGCCAACAAGCCATTCTGTCGTAATATTCTAGCAGTAAAGACGTAACAATGTCCTCGACGATCTGACTCTCATTCTTGGAGATAGACATAGAGAGGACGCTGGAGTCCACAACTGATGTGGGTGATACTACCACATCTTTCTTCTCTTGGAGCGGAAGCCTAAGCGGAGGGGCATCTTTCTTATCGACCTGAGTACATAGTCTTACTTAACACTCTTCGCAGCGTTCACAAAGAAGTTATCTCTCCTAATCCTTACGTGTATCAGGCATGCATCTTAAGCACATTCATGTACGGTGCGGAGACCTGAACGTCATACGCAAAGCAGGAGAGACGAATTACCCACTTCCACATGCGCTGTCTGCGAACCGGCTTGCTCCCATAGTCAAAGTTGTTCAGTTTGGTGGGAAGACTCTTATTTTAAAAGGATGCTAATGATATCGATTTCATCCTGCATTGCCAGGTTCGCCCTAGGTTCGAGTGGTTAAATCGTTCTAGGCCCTAGGTCGCTAGCGCAGATCAAAAGACAATGCGGGTTTTGTATATAAGGTTGGCGCCTTATTTTTCGCCGATGTTTTTGGCGCAGCCAGCAACCAAACCTAAATATTTTATTTCAGAATAAAGTAACAAACAATATCCCTAAACTCAGTCCGGACGGAGATATAAAGGCTTTATTAAGTTGAAAATATTACCATTACGTGCACTTCTAGCCTGTATATCTCAGTTCGGACTGAGTTCCGAGATAGTTGTAATAACAAGTTTTGTTTTTAACTTTATTCTCAACTATAATATATAAGTTTGATTGATGGCCGCGCTAAAAAAAGAAAAAAGGCGCCATTGTTAGGCATAGGCTTTTAGTTGCAAACCGCGGTCTACACTGTTCCAAACCACCAAGGTCACCTCTGTCAGACGTCAGTTGGCAACCGTGAAGCAGGAGCCCTATTTATGATACGCAATAACTTTCCCTCAAGAACCTAAAGAAATTCGCAAAGACTGAAGCTGAACTTTTCGTATTTTTTTTTACTTTTCGTATGGATTTACCATAAAACTGAAAGTAACATTTTGAAATACCCGATAATAATACTCACCACATATATACTAGAACAGACTATAGCACAATACTTTCTCCCTAATATGTCCAGAAAGTAGCCAGCTATAGGTGTGCTTATTAAAGGTCCTATGGAGTTCAGGCTGCCAAAGAGAGCTACTTCAGTTCCAAACATGGGTCTGCTTAGGGTGGTGTTTTCTGAGCTGAAGAGCTTGAGTGTGGAGGACGGCCAGGCTAGGATGAGCCCCATGCTTAGGCACAATTGACATACTGGAATAATAACAAAGTTTAGGGTTAATTAAGAATAAGCTACCTTTCATCACCACAGCCTATATTATACGTCCCACTGCAGGGCACAGGCCCACCCTCAGGGAGGGTGTATAGGCATTAGTCCACCACGCGTATACAATGCGGATTGGTGGACTTCACATGCTTACGCATCGGAATTTCTTCTTCAGCGCATGCAGGTTTCCTGGCGATGTTTTCCTTCACCGCTTGACAGCAGTCAGTATTACGTACATAAGTTAGAAAAGCTCATTGGTTCATGGCATGTCGTCCGTGCGGATTCGAACCTGTAGGCCTACCATGAGTTTACACTGTAGTAAACTACAGTAAAACTACCATAGTAAACTACAGTTTTTGTATTGAATTTCGTACAGCGCTCCAAGTGGTTACGTTGAGAACTAATTCTGTCATACAAAATTGGCACCGCAACTACAGTAGTAACGTACAGAGAAAACTCATGGTAGGCCCACTGGGCCTCAAGATTGAGTTTATATCGCTCTTACACGTCACCGACGCATCGAGCCACCGAAGCTACCCAATGAATATATCGAACAGGATGATTTAGATTTGGACCACCAAACTGAACAACTTTTACTATGGAACAAATATCGAAATCGCTAAAAAGAAATCAGCTGTTTACAGAAAATATCAATAATAGCTACTACTCGACCAAAATGTAACAAACAGCTGTTTTTTTCTCGATTCCAAATTAATTTGTTCCCATAGTAAAAGTTGTTCAGTTTGATGGGTAGACTCTTAGTTTCAAAGGATGCCAATAGATATTTGTTATGCAAGGCTGCAAAGTTGTTTTTTGGCGCGAGTACTTGTATTGAAACCTGAGCAAGCGAAGGATTCTAGGATTAGAATCCTGAGCGTTGCGAGGGTTTCAAAGGTTCGAGACGCAGAATAACTTTGCTGCCGAGCGAAACACACAACTTTTCACCTCACTACAGCGAGAAAAATTTCAATGCGCCAACCTCATTTTTAGAATAATCGCACTGGCCAGCACGCAAATTGCATGAAAAAAAAACTTTCTTAGGCTGTTTTCCTATGAAGAGAAAGATTCGAATTTTAAAAACTCTTTCCACGCTAGCGGGTAAAATGCACTTTTGCACTCAGATTTCGAATGAGAAACAGAATCTTTCTGAGCTTGTGAGGTGAAAAGATATTTTCACCCTGTATAAGAGGAAGATGTTAAGGAAATGATATACTAATCTTAACTTAAACAAATTAGTTACATAGATTTTAATTGAAACCCTCAGTAAATAAGAGGGCGGGACTTGAATGAAATATGCTGTAAATTGAATTAAGATAAATTATAATGACATTTACTTTACAGTAGGTAAGTGTTTTTGTGAGATGTTGGATTATAACTAGATAATAGAGTAAGATTTTCGTTGAAATATACAGTTTCAATGCTAGGATTAATTTAAGATTTGTATGGAAATCTTGGAGATATTGTAACGTTAAAACTATACTTTTTTTTTTATCTGACTGAATACAAGCATAGATATATTAGTTTCTAGATTGTTTTTGAAACATTTCATAGTGGTTAGTATTAAAAATATAACCAAACTTCGTTTGTACGCAGCTTGACATAGACTAGACTAGACATTTTACGGAGTTTTGTTAGGCGGGTAACCGGCACCGTTTAGTGACAAAAATACTATCCTAAACCATATTTAAAAAAAAATTGCTACGCAACATAGAAATCAAAATTGTGTCTCAGAAGGCTTTTAAATTAGTAATATTAATACCAATGCACTCATTTGAATTAGATTTAACAATATACATTATTTTTGATCAATAAAATAGGCATTAAAATTTAATAACTGAGGTAGGTATTTATTAGAAAATACGAATGTATTTTTCTAAACCTTCTAAGTAGACAAAAATATTTACACCATGTTTGAAGTATGTATGATGGTAAAGCCTTAAATATGTGAAAAAAAAAATTATTATCAGGTTTTTTAGAACGAGATAATATCTATATTTTAAAATTGGAACTGTTGCTGACGTAATTTTTTTTTAAATTTTGGTACATTCTTAAGCTCATATTAGCTCTTCAATACTATAGCGAAAAAAAATATGCAATTAGTAAGTAATTAGTCCGGGCTCAAACCGTAAAATGACTGGAATAGACAGACGGACGCGGACGGACGGAGAACGTAGCGTAGGCTTATAATAGGGCTCCACTTTCACCATTTCGATACGGATTCCTAAAAACATCGACGAAGCACACACGCATAAAAGGTAGAGTAAGGCGGTGTCCTATTGCCATCGCACGCGCGATGGTGCGATGCGATGTGATCGTACTGATGGGTAATTCTCCGACATTTTTCAAATTTTCAAATTTTTCTATGGAAAAATTTCAACGATTTGTAAAATTTCGGAGAATTACCCATCAGTACGATCACATCGCATCGCACCATCGCGCGTGCGATGGCAATAGGACACCGCCTCATGGTTGCATCTCGCTTTTTTAATACTCCGAAAGGCATTTGGTCATAAACATAGATGCCATTTGTTGCTAGTGGTCCTACCGCATAATTACGTATTAACTATTAAACTAATCTGTTTAATTACCTACCTATATACTTATACCTACCGACAACCTCGGATCTACCTACGACTTTTCCAAGCCGGGGCAAAAACCCCTCCCCTTTATGGGCGTAGAAATTTTTTTTCCAATTGGGATTTTATGCTTGGTCCATTTATTACGTTTTTAGGTCGTTGATATAAAATCAAGTAGTATAATATAATGAGACTTTCATGCAATATTTTCAAGTCGTTGCAAAATTTCAATGCGATTCAAGTCCTGAAGCGTGCAAAGTGAGCTAGAGATTTTACTGCAAATGGTACAAGGGTAAATGATGATCACATAATCAAAACAGTGCGAGGAGAGTTCAGTTTCAAGGCATAGAACTATAACAATAAAAATTGAGCGAGCGAAGCGAAGCGAGCTTGAAAATTCGCAATACACTTTGACTCTATTAAGTAAGTAAGTACCTACATTTCTGACTTTCTTTAACATTTGACTTTTTTCATAGTTGGAATTTTTTGTGATGTGGATTAATGCAATTAAAAATAAAATAAGGATGAATTCCAAAATCATTCTATTATTTTCAATAAAACTCTTGATTTTGGCACCCCTTGAAACTGCCACCTGGGGCGTGGAGTGGACCCTGGTTTGAACCAATTATCATCGTCCACGATAGACGTCCACTGCTGGACATAGCCTCCCCCAAAATTGGGGGATTTTCCATAATCGCCACGCTTGGCAGGCGGGTTGGCAATCGCAGTTTGATTGAATGTATTTACTCAGAGGATGCTGCTGGGAAGAAATGCGATGGTGCTATAATTAGCCGACACCACACGGACAACATAATGTACCTTTACCTACTTATATTATAATCTACTCACCTATTAATGTGCATAAAACTTGATAAAAGACTCCCATTTTAAAAACTGGCCTTTATCACAATAAAGCTCCTCTTTGAATCAGAGTTGTTCAATAACTGAAACCCCATTTAATTGCCATCAGCTAGGTATCAAACGAAATAAAACACGGGGTAAACAGTTACATTATGGAAGGATTAACCAAAATGAACTGTCATTTAATTTGAATAAGTTTATTATTTACAAATTTGTTTAAATTATACGTAACGTAAGAATGATTTTTCATTTTCTAAGTAAGATAAGAATTTTGGAGGTTTTACATTAGGTCTTTTCGGCAAGTGTATCGCACGATTTGTCTTCATCGGTGTATAATAATAAAATTAACATGTTAGGTAGGTACCTACTAAGCATGGGTTCAAAATAAGAATGCACAAGACCTTGAAATGCTACTGGCTATCTTATACTTACGTACCTACCTAATTATATAATACCCATCAGAACTAGATAAACAATCAACGCTCCAAAAATGGCGGATCCAAAAAAGCTCCTAAAGAGCTCTTTTGCCACCAAACTGACAGTGAACATATCGAAATACGACTAGATAATAAAACGTAAGTGCCTCATGCATTTTCGTTTATTGTGTCAATTCGGACAAAAATGTGCTTTACGATAGCTCCGTGATTCTGTCAGATCGTTTAAGAGCGATTATTTTACGTGATTTTACTTTCTGAAAATATTTGAGCCGTATAACCTTTAATTTTATTTTAAATGTTAGATAATTAATCTAATGTAAGATTATTTTTAGTGTATTATAAATTTTTGCCGGCTCAAACAGCTTTAAAAAGTAAAATCGCTTGTCAAAATCACGGAGCTGTCTTGGACGCACTATAAAGCAACTGCTTCACGGTTGCCGGTTGGCTTGGTTAAGGCTCGACCAAGATCACCTTGGTGACTGTTTCAACTAACGTTCGCCAACCGGTTGGTTACTGTTACAACCTTTTTACAACTTTTTAAAACTGTTACAACCTGATTTTAAATTTTCAATCTTCTTTTTCACTTCTTCTTCTTCTTCCCCTGCCACATTTGCGTCTGGCTCAATGGTTTTCAATTTTGTCATACAAAATCTTACAAGCTAGGCTCTTCTGTTTACATCTTTATTATTCTTTATATTATCTACAACTAAGATCCCACAGACAGGGTAGTTCTCTGTACAATTCTATTAATTCGGTAACATTTCATCATACGTTTTTTTTCCCACCATTTTGCACGTTTTGTATAAACAAATGGTAGTTACGCGTGTGACCGAGTAGTCCGAGATCCGACCGTAAAATTATGCACCTATTCCTTAGGCGAACGAAATGTAATTCTAGTGTATGTTTATACAGGGGTTAATTTAACGCCGCCAAGTTGCCTAAAAAAATCTTGCCGCAAGTGCCTTTTCCATTATAATTTTTGGTATAACTTTTTCCACGTGTTTGTTAGGGAAGTGAATGAGGTGCCATCGGAAGGAGACTGGTCTAAAGTACTTTAAAAACTAGGGTTGCCACCTCTCAATCTGCCGCAACTATAGGGTTGCCAGGTCCAAATATGTCATTTTTTAATCTGGCAACCCTAGTCTTGCGGCAGATTGAGAGGTGGCAACCCTAGTTTTTAAAGTACTTTAGACCAGTCTCCTTCCGATGGTACCTCATTCACTTCCCTAACAAACACGTAGAAAAAGTTATACCAAAAATTATAATGGAAAAGGCACTTGCGGCAAGATTTTTTTAGGCAACTTGGCGGCGTTAAATTAACCCCTGTATAAACATACACTAGAATTAGATTTCGTTCGCCTAAGGAATAGGTGCATAATTTTACGGTCGGATCTCCGTCTAGAGGCAACGATTCACAGCGACTACCATACTCGCAGTTGCTACCAAGGACGATGGAAGGCCAAATCCAATTTGGTTGCCAACCGCTATCTACACAGTTCCAAACAACGAAGATCACCTCTGTCGGACGTTGGTTGGCAACCGTGTATTCAGTACTTTATGCTTCGATCAACAATATATATATTGTTGATCGAAGACTTTATGAATAAGATTTTGTATGAAACTTTTGAGACGTCTTGTCAAGACGTCTCCCGTCTTGGAGTCTACCAAGGGCAATGTTGCATCCCTTATTAAAATGGATAATTTTATTTATTTCACAATTATTCAACTGCGACAGAAAATGTCATGTGTAATAAACATCTTAACTAGGATAAAGGCATTAATTGACAAAGATATCAAGAGAGTTGACAATATTTAGATAAAAATAACAGACACATTTCAGCGAAAGAAGATTGGCAGATTTGGACTCAGCCATTTTTTACGAAAACTAAAAGCCATTCAGGACGGCGGTCATAATTATTATAAACAGAAAAAATTAAGGCATTTTTAAAAAAAACTTCCACATCTCCAGAAGTCCGGATTCAAAAGTAGAAATTACAAGGAAAATAGAAAAATGGTCCAAAAAGCAGTAGCAAAACGCAACCGCGACAGCTATTTTCATCTAATATTATCACTGAAGTATTTTTGGTCGTTACGGAACGTATTTGGCTTGGTTGAACTGATAGTGTGTGTGATTTTTCGTTTTCCTCCATTATCATAACATGGCACGGTTATCGTGAATTTTCATTAAAATAAACACAATGAATGCATAGATTGAGTGGACTATCTAATAAGAAAGATTATGAGTTTCACACACTTGATACAAAAGGTATCATAAGGAGAAGTACCCGATTTACATTTTTGTTAGTTTTATTTGACTCTACACGTATTACTAAGTTTCATTCATGTATGGGACCTCTATGTCTGGGTCTCAGATTAAATGGCCTTCCGTCAAACTTCTTTGTGCAGTCATGATCTTGATATTTTATTAATAAATACAATCTAAGCATCTTAGTCTTGATAATGAGCGTTCTTTTTATTTTATTTACCTAAGTAGGTATTCGATTAAATTTTTACTAACTTTTTTTGTGAAAACATTTGAGTTAAAGTTGAGTGTAATGTCTTTCGCCAACAAACTGTTCTGCAGTTTGGCGAAATGTAATTTATAATTTGTATCGTTTGTAATTCTGAAAATTTTAAATAAATGAAAAAATAAAAAAATTTACGCCGAAACGGCTTGACCGATTTAGATTCCGTTCTTTGCAAAGAATATATGTTCTTTGTGAAGTGCTTGAGGTTTTTTGCAAAGATTCTTAGATAGATTTGATTATGACAAACCACCAGAGGGCGCTGAACCGTTTTTTTGTGAAGTGCTTGCTAGTAGACCGTGTTTAGGCTCTTTAGAAAGCGTTTGGTCAGTAGCTTTTGTACATGAACGTCTGAGGGTCTGATGATGGAGCAAAACAACATCGTGGGGAACTCTGCGAAGGCAAATAGTTAGATTTTACTCCACAAACAGAAATTATAGTAGCTTACAATAAATGTGTGGGTAGGAATAATATTTTATAACCCATCATTTATCGTTACCTATATTTAGACAGTAACGTAGGAATTCTCTAAAAAGTTTAAAATGAAAAGCAAAATTAAAAATTTAGAAATAAAACACGACGGATGTACTTAATACTTACTTACCTACGAAAAAAAGGATTAAATATATATTTTTAAAACCCCCGACTAAAAGAAAGTAGGTAAGTAACGAAAGATAATAAATCAAACCCAAGAAAATCCGTCGGGGCTGCCATATCATGCTATGTAATGTAATGTAACTTTCTGCAAATTTTCAGTTTTATGAGTTTGTATCTAATTGTGAAACAGAGATGGCAATGGTAGCCCTCGACGGATTTTCTGGAGTTTGGCTGGGGTTTGATTTATTATTGGTTTTTTCAAAAATCGTATTGAATCCTTTTTCGATTACAACGTTCGGCCGTGGATTTTTTTATTTTTTTTTATTTTGTTTTTTATTTCAAATGTTTCGGGAAAAAAATCCGCTGTTCCATACTAAATTGCATGCGGAATCGTGGATAACTATAAGAAATGTGTGGGACATCAGAATTTATATTTTTATACTAAGTATTTCGATGTTGGTCCCATAGAGAAAGATGATTAGTTTGATTGTCTGATCATTTCCTTTGAAAAACCGTCAGCTTATAAAAAAGGATCATGTATAAGTAATGTTTGAAATATGTAGTTTGAATCTTTTCCCTCTGTTTATTTTAACAACCAGTTGAAGTTCTACAGGGTGTAAAATTAAATGGGACACTTACTTAAAGGGGTGCTTCAGACCATCTTTCTACAGGGTGTAACAAAACACCCTAGCAATACTTAAGGGGGTGCTTCAGACCATCAAACTGAACAACTTTCACTATGGAGCCAACATCGAAATCGCGAAAAAGAAAATCCAGTCTTTAATAATACACAACTGCAGTACCGTCTCGACTCAAATGTATGGGACGGCAGACTATTTTTTTTCTCGACGTTGGCTCCATAGTGAAAGTTGTTCAGATTGATGGTCTGAAGCACTCCCTTAAGTATTACTAGGGTGTTTTGTTACACCCTGTATATGGGACCAAAATCGAAATTGCAAAAAAAAATCAGCTGTACCATACAATTTCAGTCGAGTTATGTTTACAGTTTTGTATGGGACAGCGGATTTTTTTTTCGCGATTTCAATCTTGGTCCCATTATAAAAGTTGTTCAGTTTTTGATGGTCTGAAGCACCTATTTAAGTAATTGTCCCATATTGTTGTTGTTTTTTGTGTATTTTGGTGTGCAAATAAAAAAAAATTATCTTGTCTTATCTTATCTTATCTTATCATTAAATTGTGAGAATGTTAGGTAAGTATAGGTACAAATAAGAAAACAAAATGTTAACAACAGTTTCAAACTTTAATAACAAATTAAATTGAACCTTGTATTAATTAATTACATCAAACTTTAAATGAGTAAAAGTTTTTTAACATTACCTAAGATTAACTTAGTAAGTACCTACTTTTATATTGTATACCTATATTTACATACACCTTCGTTGGTCGCGGTCGGTGATTATACTTAGTTTTCATTAAAACGTCACTCGGCCTGTAAACTCCGTAGTACCTAAACTTAAAATAACTGGCCATTAAGGGTACCGAGCCTATTGTGCTGCCCTCAAACGTTTTTATTTTATTTCTAATCAATTAAACAACATTTCCAAAAAACAAGAATGTCACATTGTAGTCATTGCTGATTTTCAAAAGTGGTCACTTTTGGCCGACTAGACTTAACGATAATAGCTACAAGCCAAGAATAAAACATAATAATTATCCATACCTAATGTTTCAAGTTTTCAACAGCTGGATGTCTGAAAACGGGCGGTAAAGTTGTGTTTTTTCGAAGGTCCCTAGTTCCTACAGAAATTCATTTATGCAGGAAACAGGGGAATACGTTTCAAGCACGTATCCAGGGGGGGGGGGGGGTTAGGTTAGATTTATCCCCCCCCCCCTGAAATCCAAATATTAGTATGGAACATTTATTACACTTGTAATTTTTTCATCGTATTTCAATGAAAACCTCTCCCCCCCCTCCGAAAATGAATGTCCCCCTCCCCCGAAACCAAAGTCTGGATTCGTGCTTGATACGTTTGTATGGAAAAAAACTATAAAACCTGAGATTTCAACATAAATTTCCAAAGGCGAGAATCGTACTAAATCTTATTTTTGTCCTGGTCTCTTAACAAATAACATCGGAATCTCATCCACAGGCACCTTATTGGTTTCAGGTAAATATATGAAGGTAAAAACGACAGTGAAGGCGCAAACTGCGGCGAAAACATAGAAGACTGGCCCGAGCCCCAAGGCGGATACTAGGGGAGTGAAGATAAAGAGGATGATGAAATTGCAGAGCCAGCCCGTTTCTACCACTGCTGAGGAGAAGAAACTTTTCACCTGGAAAGAATATTATAAGAATATTAGGTTAGGTCATATTTTTCTGTAGTTTGCGGTAATCTGCCATAACCTTCACGAGTAAGCGAAGGTATACAGCAGGGGTTCCCTAACTTATTTGAGACGCGCCCCCTTTCGACAATAAAAAAAAATCCGCGACCTCCATCCTCCAGTCCAGATTATCAGGTCCGAAAAAAAAGGATTCAATAACAAAATAAGTATTTTTATTGCTAATTAAAGTTCTATAAAAATCATTCAAAAGGTAAATCACTACCAATGTCAAGTTTATTTCTATACCTACTTCGTTTTTATTGCAACTACCTACAGCAGAAAATCCCCTTTCGCACAAATATGTACTTGAGAAGGGTAAATACAATTGAAGTGGTTTTTCTGATATTTTGGGTTAATTGAGAAATATTTGACCCAAAACAATGATTGACCCATTTTTTCATTATCGTATTTGGCAGCAGAACGTCCAAGGCTTCTCTTGAAGTGTTTCTGGCAGGGCATCTACGTTAACATGGAATGGATCCGTCGCCAATCGATAAATGTTTTCATCAAATGAATTGGGGAAGTAACTACACAGGTGGCCCGCGCCCCCTTTAAAGGTCTCTGCACCCCCCCTGGGGGGTGCGCCCCCCATTTAGGGAACCCCTGGTATAGAGGGTTTTCGCGGACAGAATGGAACATTATAAGAGGGGTTGGAAATGCTAAGTAGCGCTTTTGCTTCGGAGACGGCTGTCACCTTTGTCTTCCCGCTCACGCTGCTCCTTATTAGTGTTACGCAAATCATTGCATTTGCACGCTTTCCATGCCTACTTTGCACTTCAAACCCCTCTTATAATGTTCTGTGCATAAAACGTTTTGGGATTGGGTACCTTCCCCAGAGAACTTGATCTCTGATCAGTGACTAATCAGAGATCTAGATATAAGAGAGTTGATAGTACCCGTTTTTTGATACTCCATATTAATGTAAGGAAAATGGGCATGAAACGTCCCCTTGTGGAATATAGTCGTGAGCATATATACTATGCTTATTAATGAAGGCATGAGCTCGATTTAACAAAATTAAAAATTTAGTTTCCAGACTTTGGCAAAGACGGCTTGAGCAGGCTAGTACCAGGCTAACATAAAATGAAACAAACCTCCGGTAAGAACACCTCAGCTACCAGCACAAAAGGCACGGACCCCGGCCCCACGGTGAAGGCAATGGCGAAGAGATACAGGAATACAGCTGTCAACCAATGAGGTCCCCAGTGGAGGTGCAGTTGGGTTCCTATTCCCACGCAACAGATGGAGCTGATCACTGATGAGTAGAGCATGAGCGGCTGAAAGAGAAATAAAAGATGTTTGGTGAGTTTGACTTGTTTACCTACTATCTTAAGAAAGTACGACAGAGGTGGCAAGATACTGGAAACTGACGATTTGAAGAAGACGTGACGATTCCACACGAGAAGAAGAAGATCTTAAGAAAAATAAATAATTTATTTTCAATTCTTTTTGTGTACCTACATACGGCGACACATCAAGCAATACAAAATCAACATAAACTGACCGCGCGACGTTACACTTTATGCAACATACGTGAGGCCAGCTTATTTTGGTTTTGTATAGCTTGATGTGTCGCCGTGTTTACCTATCTCTTTATTAATCAATGCTGTCACCAGATACGGATATTTATCTTGACAAATTCCTAAGCATGAAATTCATTTTTTATTATGATGCATAAGCCCGATAAACCCCACTTCCAGGTATTTTGGCCTGTAATATCCCGATGGCCGTCTCAAGGGAGTCCAAGGAGCCCTTGTACTTGGAACACGTGGATCACCTTCTTCACTCAATAGGTCAGCTTAGTCCTTCCTTCTTTCTTTGGCGTCTTCATTTGCACGCCAACTAGAACGGTCCCAAGCTAGTCTCATCCACTGTTAGCCGGATACTCTACATAATATGTCGTCCGACCATCTGGTTGCTGGTCTGCCTGCTGACTGTCTCCCTTCCACGTTCGTCATTCTGCCACTGACTTCGTCCATCTGCTACCATTCTGTCTGGCCAAGTGTCCCGCTCATTGAAGAGTCAAAATCCGCTTGCTGATGTCTACCACCTTTGTTCGGTTTCTGATTCCGACATTCGGCACTCATTCCAGAAGAGTCACACTTCTGGAATCTGTCTCTTTGTACCCTTGACATTTTCCACACAATTTATTTGGGCTTAAGAAATTCCACAGGGCTAAGCCGGCAGGGCTTCTTAAAGCTTCGTACCAAGCCGGCCACAAGGTCAAAAAGCGTTTGTAAGGGTGACCGCTGGGAATTGCCTCTTCAAAACAAGTTTCCAGTCTTATGGTTGTACCAGGTCTAAATAAATCTAAAACACATTGGAATGAGACCAATAGAAATTAAACTATATCCCTAAAGGTTTCTTTCTTGCACCTGGAATAAGTACTAGGGCATTATAAACCAGACCGCTCGACCAACAAGACAGTGATTGCGAAATCTCACACTATTACAGCGTAATAGCCTTTTCTGATCGAGCCAGAAGTACTAGGGCAGCAAAACTGCAAAGAAACTCACCCGCCGTCCAAGGTAATCATAATCAATCAGATATGTAAAACGTAGTGATTACTTGCTCAGTGCAGATATGATCCGACGAGTCCATCCAGCAGTCCAGCACTATAGTAAGCAGAACACTGCAATGCGTCGGTGACATGCTGGAAACTGCCTCCTCAAACAAAGGTCTAAGTTGTTTCTCAGCCTTCTTTGATCCTAGAGCATCATAACTCCTAAGAGACTCACCCGCCGTCCAAGGTAATCAAGCAGATACGCTCCGACGAGTCCAGCGACCACGGTCACTATAGCAAGCAGAACACTGCAAAGCGTCGGTGACATGCTGGGAACTGCCTCCTCAAACAAAGGACCAGCGTAAACTTGGACCACGGCCAAGCCTTGAAAGATCGAAGATATTATGAGGACAATATTTACGAACGCTGCTTGCCTGGTAGCTTTTGATTTTTCTGGGGAAGAAATATCAAAGTTTATAATAGCCCAGTAAAATTCGATAAATCAGGAGAAATAATTCCCAGAGTTTTGGAATTTGGCTTGAACGTTCCTCTGGTACGTTAGGTTGAAAGAAAATAAAAATTCCTGGTAAGGGGGGGTGAGTTTGAGGAAGGGGGAGCTCTAAAGGTGACTTTTTCAGACCACTTGTTGCGTAGGAACTTTTGTGAGGATTAATTTGGGATTAATTTACAAATTAATAAGTACAGGTACCTGCAAAACTTTTCATAGATTCCGAGAAATATATTTGATTGATTGATTGAAATAAGCGAAAAACTGAAAAAAATCCAATAAATCGAGTGAGGTATCGTTAGAAAAGGTCTTGTAAAATGGAACAAAAAACCTATAAAAACTAAGTCATTATAATGCTACTGTATCGCGATATTTGTGCTCAAAGCCAAAAATAGGGCAGAATTTGGGTCGAGTAGGTTTGCAGTTTTGTATGGAACAGGAATAGCAGATTTTTTGTCGCGATTTCGATATTGGTCCCATAAAGTTGTACAGTTTAATAGTCTGATCGTCCCCTTAGAAAACCTAATAATTAAAAAAAAAAATTATTACTTAGCTATAAGTATTAGCTATCTCAAAGTCACAGAACGGTGTTGGTTACACCAAGACTGCACTCACTATAATTTTAGAAGTTGCACTAGTTGGAAATTGCTTATTTCTATCTAAAAAGCTTTAAATATAAAAATGTGTTTTGCTAAAGGTACATATGACCAATTAGGTAAATTCAAATAACAGTGATTAGACCTAACCATAGAGAAAATAACGCGCTCCCCTGGGGTAGAGATGTTGTATCGAACTGTGCACAGATACTCAACTGGGCCTGACGTCATATCATACACATCTAGCGGGAAGTATAGCGTATTTAAATGTTAACCCTCCCCTCACCCGTTTTTCACCCCCTTTGTTGGCGACAACATTTTCTTATGCATTTTCTATAGAAACAAGCCGATATGCCATCTCTTCGTACTCTATGGACCTAACTCATTTACACATGAAGATAGTGCCACAGTATAAGACTACAAAACATCTTCATACAATGGTCAGTACCAAACGCGGCTTGTATGTGTGCTCGCCAGTACGTAGCGCCTCGTAGCACGCACACGAGTTTTCGGCGGGATTTGAACAGTACGTTTGAAGTCCTCATATATTTCATCGAATTTTTATTGTTTATAGTGAGTTTTGGTTCGTAAAATCTGTGTTTTTTTGCGTAACAAAGTGTCGTGCAAGTGAACAATATACCTACAGTTCAGTGAAATATGATGGTGTATGGACGTAAACAGGAAAAGTGTTCCGTCATTTTTAGCGCGGCAAAGCGGTCGGTTCACCTCTTTCCTGTGGACTTCTGCGATTCCTGCGTCTTTCAATTGTCTCCAAAAACTCCAGAGAAGCGTCAAAGCGTTCAAGCGTTCTTTCTTCTTTCTTTCTTTCTTTAGATATGGCTTTAAAGGACATAGTATCCAGAGCCATAAAAAACATTTGAAAAAAAAATATAGCACGCATGCACTGACAATATCCCCGCGTACCACGTATAGACCGGAGCAGTGTGACCACTTTTAGTAGATTTCTACTTTTTTGGTAGATTTCGGGCAAAGAGAACGATAATTTAGTAGTGGGAAATCGGTTAGTAGATTTTGGTAGAAATTCGGTATTCAAAAATATGATCAAAAATGCAATTATTCAAAC
The DNA here is from genome assembly GCA_922987775.1 of Agonopterix subpropinquella. Taxonomy (NCBI): domain Eukaryota; kingdom Metazoa; phylum Arthropoda; class Insecta; order Lepidoptera; family Depressariidae; genus Agonopterix; species Agonopterix subpropinquella. Next base: position 13,845,047 of record OV277694.1, on the reverse strand, counting down.
AAAAAAAATCAAAGCTGGAAATAAAAATAGCGGAGAAAACGATTGTAGGGGGTTTTCTGGAACTTCTAGTAAAGCTTTAGTGGTGTACAGCAAAATTAATCTTATCGCTTAATGTTGTTTTTTACAAAAGGGGGCTTTTATAAGACACAGAATAAACTGTAAGTACCAACTTTAAGCCTACATAGGGACGACCAATAATACTTATTTAGATTTATTTGGAAATTGAAGCATCCATGTTACAAGGTTAGGTGATGAAAACCGATATATTTTTACAAAAATGCGATACTAACATGAGTAATGATGAGCTTATGTATGAAAATGATAATATTTTGTTCAAAAACGTGTTTTTTATTGAATTTTGACCATTGGAACGACATAAATATTAGTTGGTAGATTTTAAGTATAATTTGAAACAGGACTTGATAGATTTTGGTAGATTTCAGCAGTCATTTTGGTAGATTCTCTGAAAAAAAAGTGGTCACGCTGGACCGGAGATTTTGTCAGTGCATGTCTGCATGCATAGATAAGCTACTATTCTGCATGCTACGAGGCGTACGTACTAGTGAACACACATACAAGCCGCGTTTGGTAACATTGTATGAAGATCTTTTATTGTCTTAATATACTGTGGTAGTACTTGTTGTACATAATTTTTTTTTACTTACTCACAAACTTCCATAGTGACAGTTTCTCTGTAGTTTTAACCGGCGGCTTTAACTTTTCTTCATCCGGATTTACTTCTGAAAAAGAAAAGTAATTAATAATTAATAAAAGCGGTCAAGTGCGAGTGGGGCTATTTGCGCACCGAGGGTTCCGTACCACACCACTACAGACACACCAAGTTTAACGCTTGTATGTATTACCGTTGTTACGATAGAGCGTGAAGAAGAAACGTTGATAAAAACTAGTTTCTTGTTGTGAATGGGGGGATTTGCTATAATCGCCACGCTTAGCTAGCGGGTTGGCGATCGCAGTTGGATCGAATGTCAAGATGCTGCTGTCCACCCTCCAGTAGATCCCTTAGTCACCCTTTATTTTAAATTTTACAAACAAATTATTTAATATTTTGAAAAAAATTACCTATGATGAAACCATGATAATTTGATTCTGCTCTCGATTCTAAAAAAACTTTCTAGTTTTGCGTTAATTCATTAACACGTTGTATAGTGCAATATAATTGCTATACCATTGTATGAACGGACACTAAACTTAGTCAAATTATAGCAACTAGGAAATTAAAACTAGGAACGTTGGTAGCGTGTTATGGGGAGGTATGTATGGACACTCAGTGACGAGGGTCTGGGTTCGAATCCTCACGGACGGCCGGCATGCCATGTACCAATGAGTTTTTCTAACTCGTAATACCGACGGCTCACAAACGGTGAAGGAAAACATCGTGAGGAAACCTACATACGCTGAAGAAGAAATTCTGAAGCATATGTGAAGTCTGCCGCTCCGCATTGGGCACGCGTGGTTGACTAACGCCAATATTTTTGTACCTCCATTTCAAATAATCGTATTCACCTTTACAGGGTGTAACAAAACACCCTAGTAATACTTAAGGGGGTGCTTCAGACCATCAATCTGCACAACTTTCACTATAGAGTCAACATTGAAATCGTGAAAAAAAGTCAGCTGTCCCATACAAAACTGCAAACATAACTCTACCGAAATGTATGGGACAGATGATTTCTTATTGCGATTTCGATATTGGTCCCATAGAGAAAGTTGTACAATCTTTTAAGGCTTTAACAGGGTTTTTTTTACACCCCGTATTGCAAATTAATTTAAAAAAAAATCGGAGCGCAGTGTTGCCAATGCAATTTTTTAGGCGGCCGTGTACATTAGCTAAAAAAGCCGTGTTTATATGGAAAAAGACCAACGGTGGGCCGTGTCACTGCTTAAAAGGAAACACTTTTCATATTATTAGCCAAATGGTGCTGTTTTAAGGTTTTTAACGTTAATTAAACGTTTGCAAATTTTATCAATTTGTGTGGAAATCAATTTCGCCTCATCTGTTTTTTGCTCACAGAGCACGAAAGAGGAACAAGCCAGCCAACATACCGTAGGCAACTTAGTTACAATGTTGGCATACAGTCCTACACAGTCGAACCATACACTTAAAACAGTCTAATACTCTAAAAGTGAATTTTTTATAAATAAATTAGTCAATAACCGTAGAATTTGCGAAAAGCCGTAGAATCTGCTACGGCCACAGGGTTGTAGCCGTAGGCCGTGGATTTTGTAATTTTTTGGACTGAAAGCGTAGAACACGGTAATTGCCGTAGCATTGGCAACACTGTCGGAGCGTTAAGTACAATTATAAATCACTTCTTAAAATTCTACGACGTTAAATACGCGGGAAAACAAAGAGAAACATTTTACGATGTAATAAAAAACTGTACGTCTCTCAAAAAATTTATTTATTTGATCAACTAATCTTTTGATTAGAGCCCAGACTGGGTTATGTAATTTCACGTGCAATATACTCGTGATGAAATACAAAAGTGTAAACAAGAATCAAAAGAACAAAGCCGTGGTGGTCCAGTGGCGAGTAACCTTGCCTGCCGTGCAGGAGGCGATGGTTCGATCCCCGTCCAGGCCGACTCGTACCAATGAGTTTTGCGGAATTTATGTACGATTTGTAACACCACTGGCTTTTCGGTGAAGGAAAACATCGTGATGAAACTTGCATGCTTCAATTTCGAGGCATGTATTATACCTACTGTCCATTACACTTGTAATGGATGGGCGGAGCCCGGCGATGGGCTCTCTCCCCGTCACACTGGACAGAGTTTCGGTGCTACTGGTGAAACGTGGATGTTCTGAGGTTTCAGAATATCTCTGACTATCCCCTCGGGGAATATAGTCGTGAGCATATGCAAAAGAACAATGCCTAAAGGCGCTCGGTAGTCTTATCTCGGTTAGCATATTCGGAACGAAAAGGACATTCTTCAGTCCCGCATATCTTTTAAGGGGCTATGTGAAAAAAAATTGATTCTTCAAAGCTTCATATATCATGAAGTACTAACAGTAGGAGTATGATTTTCGGATACGTGTAAATTGAACATATAATTGAAGATTTTTCTCGATAGAAAAACAAGCCAAAGTTGCCTCCGTTTTTATCTATAAACGCTTGGAACTGCTAAACGGTGAATAATAGAAACACAAGACTTGATTTAAAAAAAAGAGATTGCCATTTTCTAAATTTTGATTAGAGCAGAATTGAACTTACATAAATAGTACAATCACAATTAAATAAAGTTTGATTTGGCGCTCGATTCGTTTCAGGCGCGCGCGCCGCCCGCCCTATCTCTTTCTCTCGCATCAGGCCGTAATATAAGATATCCCACGCCTATTTCGCTTAAATTATTTTTCGACATACCTTTTTTCCAGACACGCGGGTTCATGCGCGCGTATGCAAGGCTGGCTCGCATTCTATCGTTTTAATTGTCCCGCATGTGTGTGGCACGCGTGAAGGAGAAGCAAGTATGAAAAGATACGGGCCGCAGCATTCTCTCGTTTACCTACTTGTCCCGCATGTGTGTGGCACGCGTGAAGGAGAAGCAAAGTATGACAAGATACTTGTCCCGCGTGCGTTTACGTGTGGCATGCGTGTCAAGAGAAGCAAGTATGAAACGAAGTGCCGATGGGCGCAAACCCGCGTGACTGAAAAAAGGCCCTAGTACTTGCCTTCCCCTGCCCCGCATGCGTGTGGCATACACGCACGCGTTCTTTCGTTGTTTTTTTTTTACAATAAGGCATTTGATAAGAAGTCATCAGCCTATCGACCTTAATTAGGATTGTGGGCATGCCCACCGTTCCCACAACGGTGAATACTTGGATGGGCGCTTCAGGATCATTTAACGGGGAAACTCCTCTTAATAACCAATAGGTAATATTTGTTAAGGGTAAGGTACTGACCGGCCTCGTCTTCTAGATCAGGATTGAAGGAACGTTTCAATGTGGCCATTTCTTTCTGCACCTCCTTTGATGTCACTTTTAAGTTTCTGTAGAAAGCTATTGCTCCGGCTGCTCCCTGGAAAGATAAAACCGTTTGGGTGACACCGTACTCACAGGACCCTTTCCTACCTATAAACGTAATAGACGGCCCGGTAGCACCGTCGGTAGTGAACCTGCCTGCTGTGCCGAGGGTCGCGGGTTCGAATCCCGTAAGGGACAAATATTTGTATGATGAATATGAATATTTGTACCCGAGTCATGGATGTTTGTATCTATATATGTATCCTATATCGTTGTCTAGTCATCATAATACAAGTCCAGGCTAGATTCTGGTACTTTAAATGTGACTAGATAATTTGTGTGACATTGTCCAAGATATTTATTTATTTATATTTAATAGGTAGACGGTTGGAATTTTCACAGAATATGCGCTCGGCGCACGGCGGATTTGCTGACAAGACCAAAATTGATATCGCGAAAAAATTTCATCATCTCGACCGAAATGTATGAATGAATGAAATATACTTTTATTTACACCAAAAGACAGATACAGCATAATGAATAAAAATAAAACGATAATGGTACAAATAAGGCGGTCTTATCGCTAAAAAGCGATTTCTTCCAGACAACCTTAGGGTTGTAGGTAGGTCAAAATGTAGGTATGAAACTGCAATTTTTTTTCCGCAATTTCAATCATGGTCCCATGGTAAAATCTGTTCAGTTACATCGTCTGAAGCACCCCAAAATTATGTGACGGATTTAAGTTTACATCCTGTAGGTACCTACATTAATAAAAATTATTTGATTTTATTTGATTACAACTTAACCTGTTCTTCAATTTTAAAACATTTAATATCTCTAAACACGTGAAGACTCAATAAATATAGTGCGTAGGATGACGTTAGGATTATATTACCTACAATTAAAGTCAGTAAACTTTATCAACTTTATGCCTCTGCCATTGCATTATTCATCTAGATATTTGATTAGGTATATCACAGTCATTACGTAGTACGTTGTTACTAACTAGTTTAGGTATCCTACCTACTATAGGAATGTAGGTATGACAAGATGTATGGACCTAGACTCTAGATCCTAGAGGAAGCAAAGAGAGTTGTGTCAGAACCGCCCAAAGTGGTCTCTGCCTGGGAAATGGCGTGGGTTTATGTATGTATGTGTAATTATAGAGCACTACGGAAACTTATGTATGTTAAAAAGGCGAGATGTGAGTCAAAACCAGAATCATAGTAAGCAAGTCTAAATCATAAAACTACACTGAAAAAAATGCGAGCCTACTAAGAAGTATTTTCTCTTAATTAGCGCCAAAATTGAAATGATGTTATTATTGGTACCGATTCGGACTGTGCCACGGCTTAACTTAACTAAATTTATTCCTGTCACTTTCTAAAATAAGATTAAGAAAAGAGACAGAAAACCAACAGCTGACTTTAGTGCTGTCAAAGTGACGTTACACGCCCAAAAACGCTTTAAATAAGATGGCGTACATTATGATGGCATCTTATTTTGGGCGTGTAACGTCACTTTGACAGCACTAAAATCAGCTGTTGGTTTTCTGTCTCTTTTCTTAATCTTATTTTAGAAAGTGACAGGAATACATTTAGTTAAGTTAAGTCGTGGTACAGTCCGAATCGAGGCCATTGTCTACTAAAAACAAAAGATGGGTTGTAACAGCAAGCCGAATTCAGTTAAGGTGGTTTCAGTCCATACAAACGTTTGACGCACAATACGCGTAGACGGAGTTAATAAAAGTAATATTTTATATATGGAAAAGTAGGTTAGAAAATCTAGATGTCGCGTATCAAATAACATTTGCAATTTATAATATAATTACGAAATAAAAAGCTATGAAATTTTTCATACAAAATTTTTAAAGCTTTATATCTTCGTAATTATATTATAAATTGCAAATGTTATTTGATATGCGACATCTAAATTTTCTAAACTATTTTTCCATATATACAAAGTTACTTATATTAATACCGTCTACGCGTATTGTGCGTCAAAGTTTTGTATAAAATTGACCCCTCTGCAACCGCCTTAGCAAAGTTCTCTTAGTCAGAGAAGTCATGATGTTGACAGGCTCATATGGATTCATGAGGTATGATTATCATAAACAAGATCTTGGTTGAAGTAAACAAATTTTTTTTTTAAGTGTACCTATAGGAATACTTTACTTATATGAAACACTCACCTCTTCCGAATTCTTCTTCATCAAATACGTCGGAGACTCTCTCAAAAACCCAATTAGTCCAGTCCCAAGTACAGCCATAGTCAGATTCACATATACCATCGTATAGTAATCCAACCAACCCCCCAAAGCGTACGAAATAAGCATTCCTATTGAATAGAAAATCATTGAGCCGGCTGTCATGGAACCGCGTATTGATTCTTGACAGATTTCAGCAATGAAGACCGGAGCTATGAGTAATATGGCACCTCCTACGCCGGAGACGAAAACCGCGAAGAGAATGAGCTCGACTTGGTTGCAGGCAGCTATTATTGCCCAGGATATCTGGAAAGTTAATAGGTTAATCATCAGCCTAGGCACAGAATTTATAATAGTTTAACCTAGGTCCTGCCTGCAAGGCCCTAGCTTCCTATTTAGGTATATAATCAATCTACAAATGTCTGGTCTTGACAATTTTACACTATGTAATGCAATATTTTGTTTTAATTGTACTTTGTACATTTTGTTTTGTTTAAAAGATGTGTGTTGTAGAGTTTCTGGCCGCATCTTCTCTCAACGGAACACCTTTCGACGCGGTAGTAGAGTCAAAAAATTACGTCAAAAAGCTATCTATATGATATTATTTTGAATTTTGAACAGCGATATAGTACAGTACGAAGGTACCTACGATACGTATAACTTATAGTATAAGAGATAAGTGTACTTTTAGCAACCATCAGCAGCAAGGCTGATTCAGTGTTTATGGGGTGTAGAGAATCTCTGTGATGGGGGTGGACTACCGTCACAGTCGGTTTAGGAGTTACTGATGATTAAAGGTCTTTAAAAAATTAACGATCAACTGCACGGCTGATCGTATGATATTGTTGTAGTATGCACTGATGTAGCTATGTGAACAGTACAAAAACTGACATGGTGCATCAGTCGGTTTAGGAGATACAGCCGTTCAAAGGTCGGAACTTTGACTGGCTGTATCTCGTAAACCGACTGACAGAACTTGACAGTTTTTGTACGGTTTAAGATGGCTACAGTGCATACTACAACAATATCATACGATCAGCCTTGCAGCTGATCGTAAATTTTTTACAGACCTTTAATCATCAGTAACTCCTAACCGACTGGAGTTATGCAGGCAGACCTAGTCCACCCCCATCACAGAGATGCTCTACACCCCATAAACACTGAATCAGCCTTGCTGCTGATGGTTGCAAAAAGTACACTTATCTCTTATACTATAAACGCCGTGCATTAAAAGAATTACTTAAGTCACGAGTATCGTATAGGTACTATTTTTAGAACTTTACCTACTGTTTTTTAATTATGAGACATTAAATAATTATTATATCCTATAAAATAATCAAACTTACAATAAACGTCATAGAAGCCGAAATAATGCAGTTTTTCCTTCCCAGCAGGTCCAAAAGTACTCCCACAAGTGGCGTACTGATCAAAGCACCGATGGATGACAAACTGCCAAGCAATGACAGTTCAGTCTCCGTCATAGGTCGATGGAGCGTCGTGTTAGAAGACTCGAAGATCTTGATGGTACATGATGGCCAGGTGAAAATAATGCCCAGGACGAGGCATGGCAAACAGGCTGGGGAAGTAAATATTGTTAAGTTATAGGTACCGCGTAAAATCTCACAAGTTTGAGAGGGCATGGTTCTAACTCCTGTCAGCCAGTTATGGCACCCTAAGTGCGTTTGTCCACCGCATCCCATCACCGAGAACAGATGACGGCACCGAAGAAGTAGTGGTACATTTACTATGGCAGCGTGTCCACCACGGACGACCGCCGTCGACGTGGTTCCATATAACATCATCTAGTTTCTCGGTGACGGAGGCGGTGGATAAACAGCCTAAAAAAGTCACAAAGACACCGAGAAACGAGATTATGTCATATGGAATCATGTCGACGGTGTGCCGGCGGTTGTCCGCAGTGGACACGCAGCCATAGTAAATGTATCGCTACTTCTTCGGCGCCGTCATCTATTCTCGGTGACGGACTGCGGTGGACAAACGCACTAACGCTCTGATGTCTAGCGATAGTGTGTTGTCTTATAATCATTCATCGTCAGCCTATGCTGGGTCCTTCTTTATTTGCTGACGGATTTTTAAGGGGATGATCAGACCATAAAACTAAATAATTTTCTATACAACGCGTTAATGAATTAGCGCAACATCCCAACTGATTTATAAGAAAATAATTAGATGGAAACAATAATTTCATTATTTTTATAGTTAAAATTTAAAGTTATTCGTATTTTAAGTTTTGAGGCAAAAATGATTTGTTGTCATTTCCGCAATGAATGAAAGCGCTAACGTACTCATGGATATGGATACATTTTAATAATCTTGTTTTGGTAGTAAGTAGGGTGAGTGTGCCCGTACGGTGGGTTGACACCGGGTACAGTAAATTTTAAATTTTACATAAAAAATATTTAATATTTTGAAAAAAATAAGCTATGTTGAAACCATGATAATTCGATTCTGCTCTCGATTCTAAACAAACTACTTTCTAGTTTTGCGTTAATTCATTAACACGTTGTATATGGGACTAAAGTAAACACATCGAAAAAAATCTGCTGTTTCATTATACGAAACTGCGAACCTACTTGACCCATTTACATTTGTAAGGAGCAGCTGATAATTTTTTTGCTTTTTCCATGTTGGTGCCATAGAGACTCTCGGATTGGTAGACTTCACATATGCATTAGAATTTCTTCTTCAGCGTACAAGCAGGTTTCCTCATGATGTATTCCTTCGCCGTTTGAGAGCAGTCAGTTTTACGTAGGTAGGTACCTACATAAGTTAGAAGAACTCATAGGTACTTGGCATGTCGTCCGTGTGGATTCGAACCCGGAAACCCTTTATGATCGAGTGTCCATTACCTACCTCTCCGCAACGTGCCATCGACACGCCCGCCGGTGTGCTTTCCAGAGATTGTATAATAGAGGAAGAAAACATAATTCTCCTCTATAGAAAGCGGATTACCCTTCCGCTGTGCTAGGTAGCACCAGTGTTGTTACTCAGATCGTTTAGCTATATGGGTGCCTATGCCAGGTTTTGTGGACCGAGATCCGACCGTAAAATGCACCTATTTGACCTATTTCCTTGGTGAACGAAATGTCATTCTAGTGAATGTTTACGCAGGGGTTCAAACAACGCCGCCAAGTTGCCTAGAAAAATCTTGCCGCAAGTACCTTTTCCATTATGATTTTTGGTACAATTTTTTCCACCTATCTGTTTGAGAAGTAGTTGCCATCAGAAGGAGACTGATCAGAAGAACTGGAAAAAGGGTTGCCACCTCTCAGTGTGCCGGAACTCTAGGGTTGTCAGGTTCAAAGAAGTTATTTTTATGAACCCCTGTGTAAACATTCACTAGGATCACATCACGGTCCACCTCGGCGTGATTTAAAGCTAGACTAGTAAATTAAAAATAGTTTTGTAAGTTACTCACCTATACAAGTACATATAACTTGATTTAAATATCCCATTTTCAAAAAACTGTTTTTTAGCCTAATATTTTCAAATGCCTAAATGCTCGGTTCTATCATGACATCAACACTGAAATCGTATATACAATTGAAGCTCTAATATACAACAAGATAAAATGGAGTACTAGGCAAACATAGATAAAAACTATCAGAGAAAGGATTTGTTTTACATTAGTAGTATTTTATTATTATAAAACAAGCCTTAACAAGATTATCTTTGTAAACTTTTCCCAGTGGGTTTTTTTCGTTTAATGTTGTAAACATTTTTGAATACGTAATAAGTAAGAAATGCAAATTGCTTTCGTTAAGGAGCCTGCCGAGCCTATTGTACTGCCCTCAATCGCATTTTTTTATTTCTAAATAAAACAACTTTTCCGCTGTCCCATACGCTGTCGCATTTGGGTCTCGGTTTACAGTTTTGTGTGAAACAGCTGTTTTTTTTTTAGCGATTTCGATGTAAGTCCCATTGAGAAAGTTGTTTGGTTTGATCATCTGACATTCTAAACAATTAAACAACATTTTCAAAAAACAAGAATGTCACATTATAGTCCTGATTGGCTTTTGATTTATAGAAACATTACGGATTATTATGTTTTAGGCTGCCTGTCCATTGAAGCTGTGCGAGCTGTGTAGCTGTGTTTTTTTAACCAATCAGGAGCTCGGGCGAGATCGGCCGCGCCGCGCCCGAGCTCGTGATTGGTTAAAAAAACACAGCTACACAGCTCGCACAGCTTCAATGGACAGGCACCCTTATATATAGCTATTATCGTTAAAACTGCCACTACTAGTGGCCTCTTTTGGCGGTTTTAAAGATAATAACTACAAACATTATAAAAACAAACCCGCAGTGACCCGATAAATTGAAAATGAGCAATGACTATAATAAGACTATAATGTGACATTCTTGTTTTTTTGGTAATATTGTTTAATTGTTAAGAAATTAAAAAAGTACCATTGGGGTCAGCACAATAGGCTCGGCGCAGCCTTACCGAAACATTTGATAAGGCTCGATAAGTGGTAAAGCCCGACCAGAAAAATAAAAAACCTCGCCATTTTGCGGAAAATGATTGGAACTAATTTACGTACTTGGAACACTGACAGTAAAGGCACACCCCGGACACTGCCCAAAAAATGTTTACTGCCAAGATGCCTAAAAATGAGCCCTTTTTTCTTTTCGCCTATTTTTTAGCGTCGCCATCAATCAAACTTGAATATTATAAGTTCACAATAATGTTACAAACACAACTAGTTACAATTACATCTCTAAACTCAGTCCGAACGAAGAAATAAAGGCTTGAAGTAAACGAAATGAATAAATTTTCAACTTCAAGCCTTTATAATATCTCTGTTCGGACTGAGTTTTGGGATATACAACGTGTTAATGAATTAGCGCAAAACCTCATACACCCCAACTGATTTATAACAACATAATTAGATTGAAACAATAATTTCATTATTTTGATACTTAAAATTTAAAGTTATTCGCATTTTAAGTTTTGAGGCAAAAATGATTTGTTGTTATTTCAGCAATGAATGAAAGCGCTAATGTGCTCATGGATACATTTTAATAATCTTGTTTTGGTAGTAAGTAGGTTGACTGTGCCTGTGGGGTGGGTTGACATCGGGTTCAGAAATTTTTAAATTTTACAACCAAATTATTTATTATTTTGAAAAAAATTACCTATGTTGAAACAATGATAATTGGATTCTGCTCTCGATTCTAAGCAAACTACTTTCTAGTTTTGCGTTAATTCATTAACACGTTGTATACATGTTTATGTCATAACAAGTTTTGTTTTGTTACTTTATTCTGAACAAAATATGCAAGTTTGGTTGCTGGGCGCGACAAAAAATTAGGCAAAAAATAAGGCGCCACCTTCCATACAAAATCCCGCATTTTCTTTTCCAAAGAAATAAAAGCATAATAAAAACTAAAACAAGATTATGTTCAAAATTGTTTATTACATCATTTTGTTCATCTCATTTCTTTGGAATGACAATATTAATAAATTAAATGCACGGTTCACATTTGCAATATTTCAAACAAATACGATAAATTCTATTAAAGTACAGGGTGTTAAAAATGTGTTACATAACGGAGTGCTCCAGACCATCAAACTGAACAACTTTCAGTATGGAGCCAAAAACAATCGTGGGAAAAAAAACAGCTGTTCCAAAAATAAAAGTCAGAAATAAGTTTTTTTCATTTACGCGATTTCTTTGGTGCCACAGTAAAAGTTGTTCAGTTTGGTTTAATAAAGCACCACCTTAAGGGTGCCTGTCTATTGAAGCTGTGCGAACTGTGTAGCTGTGTTTTTTTAACCAATCAGGAGCTCGGGCAAGATCGGCCGCGCCTCGCCCGAGCTCCTGATTGGTTAAAAAACACAGCTACACAGCTCGCACAGCTTTAATGGACAGGCACCCTTAATAAGTAACGCATTTTAGTTTACATCTGTATAATCAACTTAAATTGTCATGTCATGACCACAACGTCACTACATAGTATAAAACAAAGTCGCTTCCCGCTGTCCGTCTGTCCCTATGTATGCTTAGATCTTTAAAACTACGCAACGGATTTTGATGTGTTTTTTTTTTATAGATGTGATTCAAGAGGAAGGTTTATATCAGCATTGCACCCGTGCGAAGCCGGGGCGGGTCGCTAGTATTTCTATAAAATAATTTTCCATCCACGGTATAATTTATTACTTATTACATGACCAATTAATTACAAATGAAATAAATACAGGGTGAAATCGAAGACATTCGACAAATTTTGGTGGCGAGTTGTACTCCTGATTTAGATCTTATATTGCAGGGTTTTCTTGAAATCTAAATTATGAAAATAAAAGACATTCTAAGCATGCCAAAACATTCAAAAGGGGTTCATAATAAACGCTCTGTGTCATACACACTTTAAATAAAAAAAAATGTTTTTTAAATTAAAATTAAATAATTCCTTAAATAAACATTTTCTCATTCGAACTGTACCTACATTTCCACCGGCCGGCGGCCCGGTCAACGTCCATCCCCTCGCAGGCGGAGCACCCCCGCACAACTCTAGCGAGCGCATCCCCACCGCTCGGCAAGGTCGCACGCACCTCCCGCAAACAAAACAAAACAAAAACAGTTTCCGTTTGATCGCGACCTGATTAAGAGGTTACCGCGCTCTGTAATCAATCAGTGCCCGCTTACGTATCGGAACTTGGATTTCAGTGCAGTGTCGTATTAGGTTCAACCTGAATTTGTAAAAAAAAGTCGTACACAAATCTGCAGTTTTTTGGATATGATGATAATTTATTAGTGAGAAACACGGAGGCTTCGTGAAACGCAAAGACGCTATCGCGAGATGCACCCTGCTTCTCAAGTATCATCCCTGGATATAATTTTACGGTCTACTCAGAATTTGATAGATTTCCGACAACTTAATATGCCAGTGCGGCGCATTTTGGACGTTCGCGCAGTTTCGAACGGTGAGTTTAATGACCGTTGGATAGCGCGAAGTGGGATGATCAGCTGGCCGCCGCGATCTCCGGATCTAACACCCCTAGACTTAAATTAAAAGATGTGTGTATGAAACTGAATCGACCACAGTGAGTGAACTGAGAGAAAAAAATGTCAGTGCATTTGAAGCTGTAAATCACAACCAGCGCCGTGTCGGGCTCAATTTGTGCATACGAAATGGAGGTGGTCACTTTGAACATCTGTTAAAATTAGGTAAGGACATTTTCTTTTAGTACTTAACGGACAATGGTATACCTACCATCATAAAAATATCGTGCTTTAAATGCTTAAATTCGCCAAAACTCAACAGATGGCGCTATTGTTTCGTACCGCTCACTCTCGCTCGCCGCGTATCGGCCGCGCATCTGTACAGTCAGTCACAAATTAAATCAGCCACAATTAATAATTACGATATTTTAAAATCTCGGACGTTATTTAATTTGGTCTAAATCTATTTTTAAAACCAGCCATATCTCGAGTATAACACTCTCTTAAATTTTGTCGATTGATTTCAATTTCACCCTGTATAAACGTATAAGGGTTGAACGCATTTTTCCGTCGCTCCATCCTTTTCTGTCACTCAGGAACGTCATTTGCTAGGGCGAGAAAGATAGCGGGAATGCGACCGCACGCCGCAGCACCGGCAGTGCTGCAACTTTTCTCGCTCTAGCAAATTACGTTTCTGAGCGACAGAAAAGGATAGAGCGTGAAAAAATGCGATGTGGTGGTGCCAGATGAGGCTCAACACTTAAAGTGTATGTATGTGTCATTTCAATGTAAAGAAAGGTAATTAATAAATATTACTTTTACTTTACTAATTCATTGGCGACCCGGTCGGTGTAATGGTTACCACGCCGGACTGCCAAGCTAGGGTCCTGGGTTCGAATCCCGGTTCGGTCATGGATGTTATATGTGTGTGCCGTTGTTGTATGGGTCCCATAACAAAAAGCCTAAGGCTTAATTTGGGATCATTACAATGTGCCTGTAAGCGTTATTTAATTATTTATTTACTACTTAACCCCTTTCTATTCTAATATTGGACTAAATAAAAACAATTATTCTTTCATGAAGTAGTAAGTTTAGCATCTGATACATTGACCAACGAATATTTTAATGTTGTATTTTAATATTTATTATTGTATTTCGAAGTAACATAAGGAACCAGTCTTTGTGTTACTTCGAAATACAACACAACAGTTACAATAAGAACTTTTTCGTAACATTTCTTTGTTATGTTCTATAAAAAAATGAGCGCTTTTCTTTTGATTTTCTAGAGGATCGATAAAAGACACAATTTTTAAAAGTGTTTCTTTTAAATAATAAAGAGGGAAAAGACAGGCATCTTTTGATGGAATATTTCATTATTTACAAAACATTTTAACCGTAAATATGAAACTGTTTGTCTGACATGGTTGTATGGGCTCGATTCATTGGCCTTTAAAAAGGGCAGTCACAGTCTTGACAGGTTCTCGCGAACGTCATCTGTTGAGTTTTTTAGGAACTAAATTTAAAAAAGAAAAGAAAAACGCTCATAAAGAAGACTTGTAAAAAAATTGCAGTTACAAAATGGCGGCGACAACACCCATTTTGTGGAATAATTAGAACAATTCAAATAAACCATAAACCACTTTCATATAAAACTGCACTAAAATTACTAAGTAGACAGATAAATTATAAAACAATTTAAACTAGACCTTCATGTCTTAGTAATAAAGTCAACTTTGAGCCACAATATTTGACTAGACTTTATGTCTAAGGAGTAAGGTCCACTTTGTTGCATAATATTTGCCAGAATATTATCCAAGTCGGTAATATGAACATTGTCGCTACGTTGAACAGCCAGTTCCCATAAATCTGTAACAAATAGATAAATTAGTTGCTGTCAGAAATTTCGCTTCAATTTCATTCTTAGGGTTCCGTTGTCAAACAAGGAACCCCGACACCTTCCCATGCATTGGAAAAACAAATTATAATAAATCGAGCGGTGCCGTTTGAAAACAAAACACAAGTAGAAACAAGTCGTTATAATGCTTGTCTCGAAATATTTAATAAAAAAATAGTAATAGTAATTTTACTAGGACCATAATAATAATTAATATTCTGTTTTTTTCAGAACATCAAATAAAACAACTCTCTCTCTGGTAGAGAGTCTCTACCGATGGGAAATTAAATCAGCTGGAGTGCGATTTTTGAATCTCATTCGCTGAGTTCAGCCGTTGAAAATGTCAAAATTACTATGTGCTGATTTGATTTTCAAAAATCGCACTCCTGAAGTCAATGACATTAGTAAACAAGAATGGACAGGCCTTACGCGAACATTTCAAACCAGAAAAATGAGGCAAAACAATTGACAGTTTTACTTCGAAAATGTACTGAGATGACAGACCAAGTACCCTAATTTGTATTGAAGTGCCCTAGTTTTGCGTGCTTCAACTTAAAGCGCTTTGGGCCTATCCATTCATTTTACTTTGATCTAAGCCTGAAGTATGATTTTTTAAAAGTCAAATCAGCAGTAGAAAGATCCACCATAGACCCTGATCCAGTATCTCCATAGTAATTTTGACGTTTTCAACTGCTGAACTCAGCGAATGAGATTCAAAAATCGCACTCCTGGTTTTATTTCCCATTGGTTACATTACATTTGGGTCGAGTAAGTTTGCAGTTTTATATGGAACAGCAGATTTTTTTTTGCTATTTCAATGTTGGTCCCAAAGCGAAAAATGTTCAGTTTAATGGTCTGATCATCACCTTAAGAAACCGTCAGCTTATTAAGAAGGACCCTGCATAAGAATTTATTTTTAACATTTCGTTATATTATCTAAGTAAAAATAGTTACATAAGAATTATTTTTTTAACTAAAAAGAATGAATGAGAGACTCACTAGGGAGATTTATCGATCCAATCTGAGTGGAACAGTCGAGAGAGGGTGTCCGAGGAGAACTTACCACGACCAAATAGATGGTCTTCTCCGAAAAGGACAAGTGCGTAGCATTAGCACCCTCAACCGATGGAAGAGCATGAAAAGATGTATGAAAGTGGATGAGGCGAGAGAAGTATGTCAGAACTGGAGTGTGTGGTGAGCCGTAGTCTCTGCCTACCCCTGTGGGATAGTGGCCTGAGTGAGTATATGGCCTGCTTGTCGGTCTTCTACAGATTGTACTTCGGTGAGTGTGCCCAAGAGCTACATGAGCTCATCCCATTCCCCTTTCTACTAAAGGACTTCCAGACGTACCGCGGGATATCATCCCTTCTTGGTTGATATCCCACATATCCGCACCAAGCGCCTTTCTGAATCTTTTATAATGCGCACAGCCAAGGAGTGGAATGCCTTACTGCGTCAGAATTTCCGAGCACTTACAACCCGAATTCCTTTAAAGTACGAGTGAATAGGCTTCTTCTGGGTAAGCTCGCTACATCTTCGACCCCATCTTCGTCCTGAGGACTGGATTGAAGTCAAGAGCAAACCCATCAGTAATAAAAAAAAAAAGTATGTAAGATGATGAAAGTAAGAAAAACTCACCATAGAATCAACAATAGAGAACATAATCGCCTGCATGGCGGCATCTCTACCCCGCCCGGCCATGTTCATGAACGATTCCTCCAGGAATAGCAGTCGGCTGTAGAATATCATGCTTATTGTCAGAGCCGATAGCGGATGCAGAAGAAGGCAGAACACGCGTTTCAGTAGAACTATTGACCTGGAGGTAAAGGGAAAAGTGTTATAGTTCTACCATGTCTGGACAGTTCCATACATTTTAGATTTAGTATAGTCTTGGCGCAAACAGATGTCGCTACTGGCCTGAATGAGAGATAAATCTTAATTAAACGTTATTAGATCACTATTATTTGAGTTTTGTTCCACGGAAATAAATTATATAGATTAATTTTCTTAAAATTTTTTACAACAAATGTGTTTAACACTTATTTTAACGTAATTAAACATTGCTGTAGTACCGGTTACTCACCACCGACGCTGTACTTGCGCGAGTTTCCATATAAGAAGGTGGCAAATTTCTTCGTATGGGCATTGACCCTCTGTTGTGTATAATTTATTTACTCTATGGTTCTACCCATAAAGTAACTATAGGTGGACCAGGAGAGTGATTTTTAAACTCATTTGTTGAACTCAGCTGTTGTAAATGTCAAAATTACTATGGAGATATGCATCTTTCTACTGCTGATTTGACTTACAAAAATCATATTCCAGGAGTGTATTTTTGAAAGTCAAATCAGCAGCAAAAAGATGCGTGTCTCCATACATTTTCAACTGCTGAGTTCAACGTATGAGATTCAAAAATCGCACTCCTGCATCTGATGACAAATAGGGAAAACAAATTTTAGAGAAAGCAACACTGGGATAATTAGATTAGGGCCTTTTACACGCTGCGACTTTTGGCAGCGCAGAAGTGCTTCATAAAGTATCGATTGAGTCGCGATGCAGCATCGATGCAAACGCTATACAGCATCGATGCAAACCACAACGCAAAATGTTCGTAATATTTGGTCAAGCATTCGTCGATAGCCCTTGTCGCAATGCACACGCGCGTCTGCATCGGTACAAACGTGCGTTTGCATCGCTACAATCACGCGTTTGAATCGATACAAACGCGCGTTTTTTTTAGCTGCATAAAGTCGTATCTTGTAAAGGGCCTATTTTGACTAGACACTAGACAGACGACAGTTTGACATTACCATGTGAAAATCTGTTTTTTTTTTTATGCCATGATTGAACTTACCCTCGTCTTCTTTTAGTCACAACGCCAGCTACCAGGGCGAGAGGAGTGTAAAGAACTGCAAGCGACAGTCCCAAAGGAAAGTTATGGACACCCACAGCCAAGCATACTGTTGCCAGCTCAATCAACAGAAGAATATTGACTAGAGATAACTCTTCGTGCGTTATGGTACCCCGGCGTAGCAGGCGTGGCATGAAAGGGGTGACCAGAGTTAATAGGATTGAAACTGCTATGAGGCCATAGTAGACTGACACTTCTGATGGTTCGTTGAAGTATTTTGCACCTGTCGAATAAAAAGACTGATTAGTTAGAAAAAGGCAGACAGAGGTATTTAGTGTCGTTTTTTTTTTTCAAAGAAAAATATATCGTACTTCTTTACGATAAATCTTAAAGTAAGGCATCGGAACATACTAGAGAACTAGTGAACAAACCAGACAGTTGTATCGTTCAACTCAGTATACCAGCACCCTAGTTAGAAAGAGACCCAATTCTCTGGTTGGTCTTCCCCGCTATTGTCATATGAAAATAATAATGCTGTCGCATTCAACATGCATTCGAAAAACGAGTCGAGTTCTCAGTCCGTCTTTCTAATAAGTTCTCTATTATCTATATCTATACTCTATCTATAGTATGTTCCGTCATCGAACTTAAGGTTTTCTTGATAAAGAAATAAGGTACATTTTTCTTTGACAATATTCCGTCCATATTCCGTTTTGGTAGATTTGGTTTAGGATAAATCTAATAAAGGGGTTAAACTCACCGATATGACTAAAAAGTGACGGCGAATTCATAACAGCATATCCCAGCCAATGCACCAACAAATAATTACCACCAATATTCACTACACTCATGCTTGACTCTTCTCTCCTATGCTTCTTCTTGACCTCTTTCTTAGACTCTTTTATTTCAACATCTTTCTTCGACTCTTTTATTTCGTCATCTTTCTTCGACTCTTTAATTTCATCATCTCCTGGTACCGTCTCTGATTTTGCAGTCTTTCGCTTTCGTACCGTAGTTTCTGTAGTTGAAACGACTTCTTCAGAATCCTGGTCACCTGGTACTTCGGTTTCAGATGTGATCGATTGTTGCTTCGATTCGTCTGTCTTTTTGTCTGTATCTTCTTCCCTTTGTAAGGAAACCCATATTGATAACGCTCGTAGTAACATAGCGACGCATAGTAAGCAGAGAGATGGCATGTATTGACCTGGAAAATATTTACAACTACAGAATCGAAAAAAAAAACTGCTGTTCCATACATTTGAGTCGAATTATGTTTACACGGGATATACAGGGTCCTTCTTAATATGCTGACACTTTTTAAGGGGATGATCAGACCATCAAACTGAACAACTTTCTCTATGGGACCAACATTGAAATCGCGAAAAAAATCTGCTGTCCCATACCAAACTGCAAACCTACTCGAGCCCCAATTGTATGGGACAGCTCTTTTTTTCGCGGGATTCGATGTTGGTCCCATAGAGAAAGTTGTATCAAGAAGTTTGAATACCTAAAGAGATGGAGTAATTGCAATACAAACAACTTTTTGAAGCCAGAATCCTTTATGACGTCACTGATGTTTCCCATCTCCTTTCTTCTTTACGTGGAGGTCAAATGAAGGTCATTCAATGTCAACTCAATATAAAGAGGAAATGAGATGGGAAACATCAGTGACGTCATAAAGGTCATAGATTCTGGCTTCAAAAAGTTGTTTGTAATGCAAACTCCATCTCTTTAGGTATTCATAAACTTCTTGGATAAGTTTCAGCTTTGTCAGACATTATAGATGTCAGAGGTACTAATTCTGAAAACCCAGATCATCCATGTTTCACTAGTATTATCGAAACTCCATCCAGTGTGACGGGGAGTGAGCCCGTCGCCACTTGTAATGGACAGTGGGTACAATACATGCCTCGAAATTGAAGCATGCAGGTTTCCTCACGGTTTAAAATATGAGTTTTGTAAAAGAAACCCTCTCAGTGTAAGATTAAAATGTAATAAGAAAAGGAAAACATCGTGAGGAAACCTACATGCTTCAATTTTGAGGACAGGTATTAACACTTAATAAATACGGGTTCGAATTCGCACGAATGATATGATATTATGTACCCTTATATGTATGTACCCATGAGTTTTTCTAACTTATGTAAGTAATACCGGCTGCTCTCAAACGGTGAAGGAAAACATCGTGAGGAAATCTGCATGTGCTGAAGAAGAACTTCTAATGCATATGTGAAGTCTACCAATTCGCAATGGGCACGCGTGGTGGACTAACGCCTATACATGAGCCTGTGCCCTGTGGTGGGATTATATAGGCTGATGATGGTATCAATCGTGAAAGCAATTATGTAAGCATTAGATACTTACACAATACTAGATCAAAAAAAAATTCAATACTTGTCCACGTTGACCATCTGTCACGCTGTGTGTATGTGTGCAGGGGTGTGTTTATGTTTGTGTGTGTAAAACTACTTACCAATAGAAATAAACCTATTAGTAGCGGCCAGTAGATAAAAGAAGTAACTCTGGTGGAATCTCTCGAGCAAGTTGTTCAGGCTCCTCAGTATGCTCTCCAGGGCTACGCCAAGCCGGTAGAAGTTCGCGGGTGATAGAGAGTTCACTTTAGGAGGCATCCCTGCTGGATCGTTCGCGTCTCGGCCTTCTAGGGTGACGGCTTCGATGCCGAAACGATGGAAGAGGCCGTGATTTCCGTTTGGTACCTAAAGTAAAAATAAAACCGGTCAAGTGCGAGTCGGGTTACTCGCGCACCGAGGGTTCCGTCACAGCCCGGACACTGCATAGAAAAAATTTAAATTGACAATATGACGTCAGCACATGCGAAACCAAAGAAATTGAACCTTAACTCTTCTTAGGTAACGAGTAACCAGTGTGAGGTAACCATAGGGCGATAGAGGGGGTGAGGTATAAAGTTGGTGGGAGGAAGGGAGTGTCCGTACTGTATCTAGTAATAGATACTCTTTCTTATACTGTGGTTCCGTACCACACAATAACATTATTAACTTACAAAAACATTTTTTTCTCCGGGACGTTTAGCGCGAGACCGACTCACACATTGCTGGTTTTTATTATTAGGGTTCCGTATGAGTAGTCAAACAAGGAATGGATGGGTTTTCAGTTTTCACAATAGCATAAGGCTTAGTTTGTAGGCGTAGAAGTCGCGGGTGCATAATATTAGTTGAACTCACTCCCGCAATTTGTGAAGACACCATTCCAAGCATTGTCCAGATACTGGTGACCCACTCCTCCATCTTGTTGCGAGTGCGGATCCACGAGTAACTGTAAGTTGATACATTATTAGTATAAGAGATAACCGTACTTTTGGTAACCATCAGCTGCAAGGCTGATTCAGTGTTCATAGGGTGATGTTTTTGTGATGGGAATGGATGCCTGTATAGTTATAAACCGACTAAGTTTAGTCGGATTAGGAGTTACAGACGTTTAAAGATCAATCAAGAAATTTACGTTCAGCTGCAAGGCTGATCGTATGATATTATTGTAGTATGCACTGTACTCAAGGAACACGCAAGCTATATAGCAGCAGCACAGTAGCTGCATAAAGGAAATTTCCTTTATGCGGCTACTGTACAGCTGCTTTATAGCTTACGTGTTCCTTGGGTAGCCATGCGAAAAGTACAAAAACTAACATGGTCTGTCAGTCGGTTTAGGAGATACAGCCGTTCAAAGCTCAAACCTTTGAACAGCTGTAGGTATCTCCTAAACCAACTGATAGACCATGTCAATTTTTCATCTGTTCACAAAGCTACAGTGCATATCACAATAATATCCTATGATCAGCCTTGCAGCTAACCGTAAATTTTTAACTGCCCTTTAAACATCTGTAACACCTAAACCGACTGGAGTTATGCCTGGTCCATCCCCATCACAGAGATGCTCTACACACTATGAATACTGAATCAGCCTTGCAGCTGATGGTTACCAAAAGTACGCTTAACTCTTATAATAACAATTTATCTGATAGATGGTTTGACATTATTATCATTCATACGAAATTGTCAAACAATCTGTCAGATATGCTATTAAGAACTGAATAAGTTCGAAGTGGTCAAACAGGCCCCGAAATAATATTAATAATACGTTTTATACGGCTTCTGCTAAGCTAATATAGTCGCCTTCGCCAGGTAATAAATGACGTTTTGTCGTCATATAGGTCATAGATCATTTATACAAGACCGCTCGGTAAAAAATTTACATTCAAATATAGGCTTATGGTCGTGGTCTGTAGATACACTTTACAATGACTAGATGCAATTGCAAGCATCGCGCAACATGTCATTATCGACCGTATCCAGTTCAGTTAGAGTTGAGTGTGCAGGGGACAATTTTATTGGCTCTGTGACGTTGAACTGGATTATTGAATAAACAAAAGCCTGTAAACAAACCTGTTTTTGTATGAGTGATGGATACCAGACTTGACACACAGTTTATGCACCAAGTTGACAAGGTCCAAATTAGGCAGCTGCCCATTCAGCCCCTCCACTTTTACTTCCATGTATTCTGAAATCAAAATCATTTATTACAAACTATTTGTGCTCGGTACATCTTCTGTATGTATTTTACAATTTATTAACAACGAGCATTTACCCGCGACTTCGTCTGCACAAATTATATACTAGATTTTAAGTCAGATCATAAGCTATCAAACAAAAAAAGTTTCATCAAAATCGGTTCTGTAGTTTTTGCGTGATGCTCGATCAAACACACAAACAAACAGACAGACAAAAAGTCAAAAAATTTGTGATTTGGAATTTAGGTGTCCCTTACACCTAAAACAATATCTTAATCTTTTTTTGTAAATATCTTAAATTAGCCCAGTCATTTTACGGTTTGAGCCGGGACTAATTAGTAACTGGTATTTTTTTTTTCGGTTTAGTGTTTAAGAGCCAATTTGAGCTTAGAAATGTACCAAAATTAAAAAAAAATCTCGTCAGCAACAGTTCCGAATTTTAAATTTTGGTATTATCTCGTTATAAAAAACCTGATGGTAATTTTTTTTTGCACGTATTTAAGGCATTATCATTATACATACTTACTTCGAACATGGTGTAAATATTTTTGTTCACTTAGAAGGTTTTGAAAAATACTTTCGTATTTACTAATAAAAACCTCATTTTTTAAATTTCTTTGTCTATTTTATTGCTCAAAAATAATTTATATTGTAAAATCTTATTCAAATGAGTACATGGTATTAATATTATTAATTTAAAAGCCTTCTGGGACTCACAATTTTAATTTCTATGCTGCGTAGCGATTTTTTTTTAGATAGTCTTTATCACTAAATAGTGCCGGTTACAGTTTAAAAGGCCGATTAATAATTACTTCCCACCTCTCCTAACAAAACTCCGTAAAATGACTGGGCTAAAATGTACAGAGACACACTTCTGTTACAGTTTTATAATAGTTTAGATTACTTACTTATTTTGGGATCATGAATCTCCAAATTGATAGCAGCCTGTATAGACCCCGACCGTCCCTTCAACTTCCCTGGATCCAAACACTTATGTCGGTCGCCTCCAGACAAAAACCTCCCCAGGTCCAAGTTAGAACTACCAGGCTTCCAGAAGCTACCGAGGCTGTTGTAGAATGTTTCGGAGTCGCTGTGGAGACCGTGATAAGCTTCCAGCCATGCTTGCATTCCTAGTTGTTCGTGTTCCGTAATTAGGAAGATTATGTCCTTTGCCCAGTATTTTTGAGCTGGAAAATAACAGAAGGATTTATTTTTCATAATTATGCTTTAATCTATGAATCTATAAGGCTGGGTAGACCAGTTAATGGGAATACGAAGTAGTCTAAACTAATTTATCAAAGCATATTCCAGGCCGGAATTTAATCTTCTGGAATTAAAAGTCCCCCAGGACTACAAGTAATAGAAAACTGTTCTTGGATTATAGGCTTTCAAACCGCAACAAAATCTACTAACTAGTTTTCATGTGAAGCTCGAACAAACAGACTAAAATATTGTTTTTTAGAATTGGAGACATCCTGAATAATCATGATAGGTTGTCACAGACGGGAGTTGTAATTTAGAATATTGCGAGGGTTAAAATACATTCTAGGCTGTATGGTACATAAGTACCAGGTTTATAAAAGTTACCGATGTACACACGGCGACACATCAAGCTATACAAAACCAAAATAAGCTGGCCGCGCGTAGTTTGCGTAACGTAGCGTGGCACGGCCAGCTTATCCTGGTTTTGTATAGCTTGATGTGTCGCTGTGTGTACCTGCGCGGTAGACAAATTTTAATAGCGCGCAAAATTATATTGATCAATCAGGATGGACCACCTTCGATCCCTTGCCGCGATTGGATAATTGTTTTCGCGCCTTTTTCGCTGCTATCCGACTTTGCACCCTTTGATTACCTACTAAATGACTTTAGGTTTTGACGGGGAGTCGCGGTACTATTTTCCTGGTCATACTGTAGGTACTTTGCTATAACTTCAAAAAGCCACCCTTGTAAAGAAATGGGG
Organism: Agonopterix subpropinquella; assembly: GCA_922987775.1. Classification (NCBI taxonomy): domain Eukaryota; kingdom Metazoa; phylum Arthropoda; class Insecta; order Lepidoptera; family Depressariidae; genus Agonopterix; species Agonopterix subpropinquella. The sequence goes on along the minus strand of OV277694.1, from coordinate 13,820,641 downwards.
AGGCTGAACCTAAGCTTGAACAAAGTAAACTGACTTACGTCTAGCAAACTGAGCGAAAGCCAACATCAAAGCTATGCCAGCCGCCGTGCCCTTCTGATGTGACCCTAAGGACCTGTACGGAGCACTCACTACCAGCGCCTCCAGGGATGAGGTCCTCGGAGCTCGGAGGATGCCGTAGACGTTGGTGCCTTTGTAGATCTAAAAAGGAAAGGTATATCACTATTAAGAGTAACAAGGCCATTTGCGCAACCGAAACACTTTGTACAAATGAACTCGCACTGACAAGAGGATCATCATCATCACCTCAGCCGATGGACGTCCACTGCTGGACATAGGCTTCCCCCAAGGATTGCCACAGCGACCTGCGCTGCCTTCTATTCTTTGGGCTATGTCAGTTACTCTGGTTCTGCACAGCTCTTCATTTCTGAATTGATCTCGCAGGGAAACTCCAAGCATAGCCCTCTCTATTGCCCTTCTTGTGACTTTGAAAGAATAAGGTAAAAATTCGTGAAAAAAATTCTGGGTGTGTTTGTAATGTATGTTACCTAAGTTTCAGTCCTATAAGACCATTAGTGTACTATAGTGTAAGTATTTTCTAATTAAATATATTTTATAAAGAAAAAGTTACACATTTGAAGCAATTTTTAACAGACTTCAAAAAAGGAGGAGGTTTCTCAATTTGATACATAACAATTTTAAAAAGAAATTAAAATGGTTTGATATTCTCAAAAGTGGAAGTTTAGAACCTATAGAAGTATTCTATAAAAATAGCTTTTTGTAATAAGTTGGAGTACCTAGTATGTTTTCATTTTAGATTTTCATTATTGAGTAATCATTTTATATTGTGATGTACCCACATTTGCCATTGAACGGTAAAAGGACTCTTAAGCCTTCCTCTACTGCAAACCTTACTGGGTTTTCACTGTTCACAGCTTACCAGATTCTGTCAACTTCTTCAGTTACATGGTCCATACCGCCTGAAATATGTAACACATTTAAGTTTACACCCTGTACAGCCTACAATCTTACCTGGCCCTGTCCAAGTGGATAATTCAGTGTAAAGTTGTGAGTGTATACTTCCAGATGTATCTGTGACATTTTGCCGACCAGCCATGGAATGGGAATACTCTCTGTATCTTCATATTTATCCTGGAATAAGAGGAAACATTTGACATTAGCTGAAGATGAAAGGAAAAATGTGTTTTCTTTTATAAATAACTAGCGGCCCGTCCCGGCTTCGCACGGGTGGACGTCTAATCTTTTCTAGCAATAAATATAGCCTATGTTACTCAGGGTGAATGCAGCTTTCTAATGGTGAAAGAATTTTTTAAATCGGCCCAGTACTTTTTGAGCCTATTCATTACAAACATACAAACATACAAAAATAGGTACAAATCTTTCCTCTTTATAATATTAGTGTAGAAATGTTTTGGTGAAACCTCTAGAGTCTATTTGAACTTTCTCTATGAGACAAAAGTAGAAGTAGAGGGAAAAAAATTTGCTGTTTCATACAAAACTGCAATCTTACTCAACCTAAATGTATGAATTTTTTTCCTACTTTCAATGTTGGTCCCAGATCTCCAGATCCTCTTAAAAAACCATCAGCTTATTAAGTAGAACCCTATGACATATAAATAGATAATAATTGTACACTATAAATAAATAGTCTGTCATTAGACCGATCTTAATGTACGGATGCGAAGCCTGGACACTGACGACATTGAAAGAGTTCCGGAAGATACTGGGACCGATTAAGAAAGAAGATGGAAGTTGGCGCATAAGGAAAAATATGCTATAGAAGACCTAGTTTCCACTCCTAACGTACTAGGAGAGATAAAATCTGCTCGACTACGCTTGGGCACATAGAACGGATGGGGGAAGATCGTGCGGTGAAGAGAGCGTATCTGGGGCGACCCTCTGGACGTCGCCTGACAGCACAGCCCGGACACCGCATACTAAAATTTGAAATTGACAATATGATGTCAGCACATTATTATTTTGGTTGTAAGGGCTTGGTCAATGACCAATAGCTACTGCGACCTGAATAGATCTATTGTAGCTGGGGCATTCCACGCTAACTGTGAACGCATATGCGAAAAACTGTTTAGCATAAAAACGCATTTATTACAGCTAAACGCCTAATAAACATTCCATATTTATCAACAATCACATTTTTTTAAATTAAAAACCACCAATTTAGTATATTTTTTAGGGTGAAACACTAGTCACTTTTTTTGTCCTAAGGTAGTAATTTTTCTTCAAATTTGGCAGCACTGTTTTCCTCGACTACGTTTGCGTTTCGCCGCGTGCTAGATATATTATATAAAAAAAATACTATCAGCTATTACTTGCAGAAAGGAAAGGAAAAAAAGGTAAGTGAATGTTAAATTTATCGCGTTTTGAAGTGGCACGTATAGCTTGTCCCGACCGTCACGGCGAAACAGATATATGTTTTTCCTAATCTAAAAATGTGCATGTCAGTAAACAAAAAACTATTGCAAAGTAAGGCACTGCATTGGACTCACAGTTTTATTTAGTTTTTTGTTCTCCCTAAATATATAATCAATTTTTATTACGATATGAAGTTTGTCCCGACCGTCACAGTCCCGACAGTCACAAACTCGCCTGTCACAATTTAATCATTCTATTGCACATAAACTTGTTGTTTATGGTGTTATGCTTTAGCTTCTATTTTTAGCTTCTATTACAGGCCGAAGATGAGGCAGAATTTAAGATAACTGGAAGTGGAAAGACCGGAGATGAGGCAGATATTAAAATGGTTGGATGTGGAAAGACCAGAGATGACGCAGAATTTGAAATGGCTGGAATTGGAAGAACAGGAGATGAGGCAGAATTTGAGATAACTGGAAGTGGGAAGACCGGAGGTGAGGCAGAATTTGAGGAGGGTGGAAGTGGACAGAACTGAGATGTGGAGGAATTAGAGAGGGCTGGAAATGAAAAGGCCAATGATGCAGAATTTGAAATGACTGGAAGAGGGAAATCCGGAGATGAGAGGGACTTTGAGATGGCTGGAAGTGGAAAGACCGAGGATGAGGGGAAAATAGAGGTGGCTCGAGATGGACAGGCCGGCGATGAGGCATAAAATCTAATTCGTATAGGTTTTTATGTATTAGTGAGATTTGTGTCCAATAAATGGATGCGAGTGAAGGAATACAAATACATATCCGTTTGCCAAGGACCATTCGGCGAAGATTCAGAGGTTGAAGTCATGTTCATGAAACCTATTAAAACCTCAGCCAAAGGGGATACTTTTGTCATGAACATGAATGAAAATGATACTTCTCATATAAATACAAGCAAAGTTGTAAAAATTCTTAACAAGCCTTCCGTAAAAACTTGCGGTAATCGTATATACTACGAATTCACAGATGGTCTAATAGTGGTAAGATGATTAATATACATCTATAACATACTATATTGATAAGTTTGTATTGTAAAAAAATGTTTGTTATAAAGTCTAATAAAACCGTATACTTATGAGCACTAAGTTGTATAGATTTCTTACTTGTCCCGACCGTCACAAGTCCTTGTCCCGACCGTCACAGACTTTAACTTTTTTTTCATAAAAACAGTTAATATTTAGAGAGTTATTTCTTAGGACAAATTGTTACAGCACTCTTTAGGTGTCACATATAAAAAAAACAAATATTCAAGACATTTGGTTTAACTGAAATCGTGTGCAGTATGTACTAGTGCACGGTAGCCGGAATTGTGCGTGTCCCGACCGTCACATTGATTTAGTTATTAATTTGACACAGAAAACGACAAAAATTTCTATTTATTCTTCCAGATTATTATTAAACCTTTAATGAGCTATCACACCACATACATTTTTCACTTAATAATATGTTAATTACCAGGTAGTTTTTAAAAGATTACAAAGAAATGAGTCAAAATGTCCCGACCGTCACCGTGGAATGCCCCAGCTGTCACCCTAGACCTAAAGGTCATTTCCTAGGCCCACAGACTTCATGAACTGTGCGTCAGCACATACAAAACCAACAAAATTAAACCTTAAGTCTTCTTCGTAGAACCAGAGCGCGGTAACCAGAGGGCGATAGAGGGGGTGAGATAAAAAGTTGGTGGGAGGAAGGAAGTATCCGTACTGTATCTAGTAATAGATACTCTTTCTTATACTGTGCTGACGGACATGTTCAGGTATCGCTGGATAGACCAGATTACAAAGGATCTCGAGGAACTGGAGGTGCCCAGCTGAGACTGAGATGGTACAGAAAAGAGTTGAATGGTGTGCTTTGTTGTCGGAGGCCAAGATCCACTTCGGGTCCCTGAGCCAGCATAGTAAGTAAGTAATAATAGTAATAGCTCACTTACCTCCAACTCCCTCAGAAATTCATTAAAATATTGTTTAGCATTTGTCTCTCCATTAAATTCATTTGTCACCAGCCCAGGAAGCAAGGCATTCTCAGAAAAATACGTCTCATTGTTGAATTCTCTATTCGCCAGCAGTATGAACCATACCAGGGCACCAGCATAGCAGAGGAAGCATAGAGGTCCGTGGATTTTCTTCAAAACTCTAACCCATTTTACAGAACCATATTCTGGATCCGAAAGAAGACCCATGGTGAAGGAAATAGGGCTTGTTTTAGGGTTTAATACTGAAGGTAGAGGTTAGAATTGTTGGTAAATAATCACTGGTGATGGTATTAATTCATTTTCGTGGATATTTTATGTTTTTCACAGTTTTTACATTACACAAAAGCCGCTTATCAATAAAACAGGCGAAAACAGTGTTGCCAGATCCAATTTTAGAAAAACGGGAGGTGTACCAATAAAAAATCGGGAGATGTATGGGTGACACTATGAAAAAATCGGGAGATAAATTTTTCTTTAAAATTAATGAGACATGGTCTTTTAATAAATGTTTTTCTAACATTTTTTCGTTTACCTTAAACTCATAGCAATTGCAATTTTTTTTAATATTTTTCGTGTGCAAGATCCCTGAATTTCCTAATTTGGCCGGTTAACCAAAGCAAAAACAGGTTTATTTCGCTACTTTGCAATGTTGCAAAATTAGTAAACTATAACTGCCAAAGCTTGCCATTGAATAGGTATTCAACTTTATGTTATTAAGTCAAAGTATAGGATACTTGTAAATGGCAAATGACATGTTATTGAATACATTATTTTGTAAAAGAGGCTGTTAGCATCCCGAATATTATAAAATAAAAATAAATAAAATAAATAAAATAAAGAAAATAAATAAAATAAATAAAATAAATAAAATAAATAAAATAAATAAAATAAATAAAATAAATAAAATAAAATAAATAAAATAAATAAAATAAATAAAATAAATAAAATAAATAAAATAAATAAAATAAATAAAATAAATAAAATAAAATAAATAAAATAAATAAAATAAATAAAATAAATAAAATAAATAAAATATATAAAATATATAAAATATATAAAATATATAAAATAAATAAAATATATAAAATAAATAAAATAGTTTAGGCTACGCATTTTACAAAGTTATGTACACATTTAACATAGCATTGCATAGCTTAGCATTTAATTTTGTTCTGTTTTACGCAGCTTTTTCGAAAAAAAAGTTCTTAAAAAATCGGGAGATTTGAGTGGGAATCTGGGACATCGGGAGACATTGACAAAAATCGGGAGATATCCCGGAAAATCGGGAGACCTGGCAACAGTGGGCGAAAACCGTGCGTGACAGTATCAAACGTCAAAGTGACACTGGTGTCAGATTTTACGACTTTGGGTTCTTGGTTATTAAGCAACCAGTTTTATGAGCACGAATAATGAAGCACTAAATGCATTTTCCAACACACTCAATGATATTTTTTAAGCTCACTGAAAAAAAGACGATAAAAGCCGTGGTGGTCCAGTGGCGAGTAACCTTGCCTGCCGTGCAGGAGGCGATGGTTTTATCCCAGTCAAGGCCGACTCGTACCTAACAATGAGTTTTTCGGAATTTATGTACGATTTGTAACACCACTGGCTTTTCGGTGAAGGAAAACATCGTGAGGAAACCTGTATACTTCAATTTCGAGGCATGTATTGTACACTACTGTCCATTACAAGTGGCGACGGGCTCACTCCCCGTCAGACTGGCTAATGGCTATGGGCTGGAGTTTCGGTACTACTAGTGAAACGTGGATGTTCTGAAGTTTCAGAATATCTGACTACCCCCTCGGGGAATGTAGTCGTGAGTATGCTTATGAACCTCACTGAATACTACTAAGCTTAAATCTAATGATAAATACTATACCTATTAATCGGTTAGGAAAGTTCAGAAGATGACTGTTGTCATAGATAAATTAAAGTAGGCAAGATTGCTCACGTCAAACAAAGAACAAAGCTCTCGTAAAACTTATTATTGTCGCCGGTACCTCGTAGTTCGACTTATTATATTAGATGGCGTTACTATACTAGCTGAAGTCGCGCCTATAAGTCGTAGAGGGAGTAGAACTATAGAGCAAGTGACAGTGTAACCGGTTTTCTATCGGTGTCTGATTTGTACATGTGTGTGTAAATGTTACCCGATTGAACTCAATTTTCCCACAAATTTATCAATACTACCAACTTTTCACAGTCGGCTAGTCTAAGTAATACATTTTGTTAATACTACTTTCCTAACACAAATCGCAGAAATATTCACAAATAACATTAAAATTTAATGTTACGGTGGTTTCAGTCCATTCCAGTCCACACAGAATACGCGTAGACGGAATTAATAAAAGTAATATTTTATATATGGAAAAATAGTTTATAAAATCTAGATGCCGCGTTACAAATAACATTTGCAATTTATAATATAATTACGAAGATTTATAAAGCTTTTAAAATGTAGTATGAAAAATTACAAAGCATTATATCTTCGTAATTATATTATAAATTGCAAATGTTATTTGTGACGCGGCATCAAGATTTTTTAAACTATTTTTACATATATAAAAAATAAAAATTTATTTATTCTAAGTTACTTATACTTATAACGTCTATGCGTATTGTGCGTCAATAAAATTGTTTTTGTATAAAATTGACCCCTCTGCAACCACCTTAATATGTAATAAAATTAGCCAGAATTGGAGCCTTGAAAAACTGTGTAGTTATTTGTCAAGCAATGAGGTCAAAGAGGTTATTTTTTCGAATTTGATCAATTTCTTTATTTGACTGAAGCATGATGAAGGGTTATGGTAAATAAATTACAATTTGGAAAATAAATTTTAATGTTTCTTAATCTAACCAAATGGCTTTGATCAGGAATAGTGTTGTAAAAAAACAGTTTTTTTTCTACCGTTAAAAAAAACGTGAAAAAAAATTTAATTTAAAACATCTGCACTGGTAGCATGCAAACCCGCGATAGCCGTGATACGGCTTTATCACGTCTTTTATCTCGTTCTTTTGCGCACGAAAGAACGAGATAAAAGCCGTGATAAAGCCGTATCACTGCTATCGCGGGTTGGCATGCTACCAGTGCTGAAATCATAGCTTTAACTTTTAATTCCATGATTATATTGAGTAACTCAGCATTCTTCTTTATTAATCGTCTTTGCGCTTAACGAGTAGTACGCAACTTCTTTAGGCGCTTTTCAGCTAACTCACTCTTCAATTGAATTCTAAGATGTTTCTTCCTCAGTGTTTCTGTAATTTTTTCTATTATGACAGGTTGTCTGGTAGCTGAATCCTGAAAATGAACAAAACAGTGATGAAACCAAACCATTACTAGGTACCTATGTATTTTCCAAGTCAGTTTTCCCGTATTTACGGGTGTTTCAAAGGCCATAAACTGGTAACACTGAATGACTGCTGATCTAGAGGTTATGGAATCAATGTTGACCTATAACTTGGTTTTATGATTTAATTTGTATTGTAATATCATTTTAACGTGTACAATAGACATTAATCTAATCACAAACAAAGTATTTGTAGCATTTAATTGCAGTGAAACGTACCTGTGAAACGAAACATTCCCAGCAGCACTTTTCGATCTGTTTTTGCATCCTAGGACACTGCAGACCACCATTTTCACTTCGATAATGATTATAAATTATTATATTATCAGAACACCTCACACAGCAGGTAATTCAGGCTGTTACAATTCCGTAATTCATAACTTTTGATAAGCCTAACAACAATACTAGTCAATTTAGACCGCAATACGTCAAAATGACAAGTTGCGGTCACCAAAAAAGTGGTTACACGGCGTTCATTATAGTCTTTCTCACTCTTTCTACAGACTAGTGTATAGGTTCACCTCTATCGAACATTAAAGATGTGTGCGTATCATTTACTCCATAGTTCTACTCCCTCTACGCTATAAGTGGAATACCTAGTACCATCTATCGAAAAATTTGATGAAACTCAACTTCGATGCAGGTGTGCGTAGACCTAAGATGACATAGGAGTGTGTGTGTCTTTTAGCTTCTCGAGTTGAAAGAAAGATTACATTCGCAATTTTATAAAGTAGGTAGGTAAAAGGTACCTTATGAGTACACCTTGGCTTAGTGGTTAAAGTGTCTGCTTGATAATTCTTAATACAGCAGGGGTTTGTTTTTATGAATCACCACGACTTACCATGTTTTATCTACATACAAAAATTTACTCTGCTGCTGTTTACCGTTGAGGGTACTCCTCAACGGTAAACAGCATTGGCTTGATATTTTTCTGTTCACGTTCAGTTTTGATAGCAAAACAAATATTTAATCAGGATCTGGTGCAGAAGCAAGGAATGACTCCGTATGAGGGTACTCCTCAACGGTAAACAGCATTGACTCGCAATTTTCTTGTACACGTTCAATTTTGATAGCAAAACACATATTGAACCAGGATCTGATGCTGAAGCCAGTAATGTCTCCGTACGAGGGTACTCCTCAACGGTAAACAGCATTGGCTTGCACTTTTTTTTTCACGTTCAGTTTTGATAGCAAAACACATATTGAACCAGGATCTGGTGCTGAAGCCAGGGATGTCTCCGTACGAGGGTACTCCTCAACGGTAAACAGCATTGGCTTGATTTTTATCTCTTTCTGTTTAGTTTTGAAAGCAAAACACATATTTAACCAGGATCTGGTACTGAAGCCAGGAATGTCTCCGTACGAGGGCACTCCACAACGGTAAACAGCATTGGCTTGATTTTTCTTTGTTCGCGTTCAGTTTTGATAGCAAAACACATATTCAACCAGGATCTGGTGCTGAAGCCAGGGATGTCTTCGTACGAGGGTACTCCTCAACGGTAAACAGCATTGGCTTGATTTTTTTTTGTTCGCGTTCAGTTTTGATAGCAAAACACATATACAACCAGGATCTGGTACTGAAGCCAGGGATGTCTTCGTACGAGGGTACTCCTCAACGGTAAACAGCATTGGCTTGATTTTTATCTCTTCCTGTTTAGTTTTGAAAGCAAAACACATATTTAACCAGGATCTGGTGCTGAAGCCAGGAATGTCTCCGTACGAGGGTACTCCTCAACGGTGAACAGGATTGTCTTGAAATTTTTTTGTTCACGTTCAGTTTTGATAACAAAACACATATTGAACCAGGATCTGGTGCTTAAGCCAGTACTGTCTCCGTACGAGGGTACTCCTCAACGGTAAACAGCATTGGCTTGCACTTTTTTTGTTCACGTTCAGTTTTGATAGCAAAACACATATTGAACCAGGATCTGGTGCTGAAGCCAGGGATGTCTTCGTACGAGGGTACTCCTCAACGGTAAACAGCATTGGCTTGCACTTTTTTTGTTCACGTTCAGTTTTGATAGCAAAACACATATAGAACCAGGATCTGGTGCTGAAGCCAGGGATGTCTTCGTACGAGGGTACTCCTCAACGGTAAACAGCATTGGCTTGATTTTTTTTTGTTCGCGTTCAGTTTTGATAGCAAAACACATATTCAACCAGGATCTGGTGCTGAAGCCAGGGATGTCTTCGTACGAGGGTACTCCTCAACGGTAAACAGCATTGGCTTGATTTTTTTTTGTTCGCGTTCAGTTTTGATAGCAAAACACATATACAACCAGGATCTGGTACTGAAGCCAGGGATGTCTTCGTACGAGGGTACTCCTCAACGGTAAACAGCATTGGCTTGATTTTTATCTCTTCCTGTTTAGTTTTGAAAGCAAAACACATATTTAACCAGGATCTGGTGCTGAAGCCAGGAATGTCTCCGTACGAGGGCACTCCTCAACGGTAAACAGCATGGGCTTGATTTTTTTTTGTTCGCTTTCAGTTTTGATAGCAAAACACATATTGAACCAGGATCTGGTGCTGAAGCCAGGGATGTCTTCGTACGAGGGTACTCCTCAACGGTAAACAGCATTGGCTTGATTTTTATCTCTTCCTGTTTAGTTTTGAAAGCAAAACACATATTTTACCAGGATCTGGTACTGAAGCCAGGAATGTCTCCGTACGAGGGCACTCCTCAACGGTAAACAGCATTGGCTTGATTTTTTTTGTTCGCTTTCAGTTTTGATAGCAAAACACATATTCAACCAGGATCTTGTGCTGAAGCCAGGGATGTTTTCGTACGAGGGTACTCCTCAACGGTAAACAGCATTGGCTTGATTTTTATCTCTTCCTGTTTAGTTTTGAAAGCAAAACACATATATTTAACCAGGATCTGGAACTGAAGTCAGGAATGTCTCCGTACGAGGGTACTCCTCAACGGTAAACAGCATTGGCTTGATTTTTTTTTGTTCACGTTCAGTTTTGATAGCAAAACAGATATTTAACCAGGATCTGATGCTGAAGCCAGAGATGTCTCCGTACGAGGGTACTCCTCAACGGTAAACAGCGTTGGCTTGATTTGTACTTATCTTCTTCCTGTTTAGTTTTGAAAGCAAAACATGTATTTAACCAGGATCTGGTACTAAAGCCAGGTATGTCTCCGTACGAGGGTACTCCTCAACGGTAAACAGCATTGGCTTGAAATGTTTTTGTTCACGTTCAGTTTTGATAGCAAAACACATATTGAGCCAGGATCTGGTGCTAAAGCCAGGGATGTCTTCGTACGGGGGTACTCCTCAGTACGAGGGTAAACAGCATTGGCTTGATTTTTATCTCTTCCTGTTTAGTTTTGAAAGCAAAACACACATTTAACCAGGATCTGGTGCTGAAACCAGGAATGGTCCGTACGGAGGCACTCCTCAACTGTAAACGGTATATGCAAGTCAATGCTGTTTACCGTTGAGGAGTGCCCTTGTACGAAGACATTCCTGGCTTCGGCATCAGATCCTGGTTAAATTTGTATTTTGCTATCAAAACTGAACGCGAATAAACAAAATTCAAGCCAACGCTGTTTACCGTTGAGGAGTACCCTCGTACGAAGACATCTCTGGCTTCGGCATCAGATCCTGGTTAAATATGTGTTTTGCTATCAAAACTGAACGCGAACAAACAAAATTCAAGCCAACGCTGTTTACCGTTGAGGAGTACCCTCGTACGGAGACATCTCTGGCTTCAGCATCAGATCCTGGTTAAATATGTGCTTTGCTATCAAAACTGAACGCGAACAAACAAAATTCAAGCCAACGCTGTTTACCGTTGAGGAGTACCCTCGTACGGAGACATCTCTGGCTTCAGCATCAGATCCTGGTTAAATATGTGCTTTGCTATCAAAACTGAACGCGAACAAACAAAATTCAAGCCAACGCTCTTTACCGTTGAGGAGTACCCTCGTACGAAGACATCTGTGGCTTCAGCATCAGATCCTGGTTATATATGTGTTTTGCTATCGAAACTGAACGCGAACAAACAAAATTCAAGCCAACGCTGTTTACCGTTGAGGAGTACCCTCGTACGAAGACATCTCTGGCTTCGGCATCAGATCCTGGGTAAATATGTGTTTTGCTATCAAAACTGAACGCGAACAAACAAAATTCAAGCCAACGCTGTTTACCGTTGAGGAGTACCCTCGTACGAAGACCTCTGGCTTCGGCATCAGATCCTGGTTAAATATGTGTTTTGCTATCAAAACTGAACGCAAACAAACAAAATTCAAGCCAACGCTGTTTACCGTTGAGGAGTACCCTCGTAAGAAGACATCTGTGGCTTCAGCATCAGATCCTGGTTAAATATGTGTTTTGCTATTAAAACTGAACGCGAACAAACAAAATTCAAGCCAATGCTATTTACCGTTGAGGAGTACCCTCGTACGAAGACATCTCTGGCTTCGGCATCAGATCCTGGTTCAATATGTGTTTTGCTATCAAAACTGAACGCGAACAAACAAAATTCAAGCCAATGCTATTTACCGTTGAGGAGTACCCTCGTACGAAGACATCTCTGGCTTCAGCATCAGATCCTGGTTAAATATGTGTTTTGCTATTAAAACTGAACGCGAACAAACAAAATTCAAGCCAATGCTATTTACCGTTGAGGAGTACCCTCGTACGAAGACATCTCTGGCTTCGGCATCAGATCCTGGTTAAATATGTGTTTTGCTATCAAAACTGAACGCAAACAAACAAAATTCAAGCCAACGCTGTTTACCGTTGAGGAGTACCCTCGTACGAAGACATCTGTGGCTTCAGCATCAGATCCTGGTTAAATATGTGTTTTGCTATTAAAACTGAACGCGAACAAACAAAATTCAAGCCAATGCTATTTACCGTTGAGGAGTACCCTCGTACGAAGACATATCTGGCTTCGGCATCAGATCCTGGTTCAATATGTGTTTTGCTATCAAAACTGAACGCGAACAAACAAAATTCAAGCCAATGCTATTTACCGTTGAGGAGTACCCTCGTACGAAGACATCTCTGGCTTCGGCATCAGATCCTGGTTAAATATGTGTTTTGCTATTAAAACTGAACGCGAACAAACAAAATTCAAGCCAATGCTATTTACCGTTGAGGAGTACCCTCGTACGAAGACATCTCTGGCTTCGGCATCAGATCCTGGTTAAATATGTGTTTTGCTATTAAAACTGAACGCGAACAAACAAAATTCAAGCCAATGCTATTTACCGTTGAGGAGTACCCTCGTACGAAGACATCTCTGGCTTCGGCATCAGATCCTGGTTAAATATGTGTTTTGCTATTAAAACTGAACGCGAACAAACAAAATTCAAGCCAATGCTATTTACCGTTGAGGAGTACCCTCGTACGAAGACATCTCTGGCTTCGGCATCAGGTCCTGGTTCAATATGTGTTTTGCTATCAAAACTGAACGCGAACAAACAAAATTCAAGCCAATGCTATTTACCGTTGAGGAGTACCCTCGTACGAAGACATCTCTGGCTTCAGCATCAGATCCTGGTTAAATATGTGTTTTGCTATTAAAACTGAACGCGAACAAACAAAATTCAAGCCAATGCTATTTACCGTTGAGGAGTACCCTCGTACGAAGACATCTCTGGCTTCGGCATCAGATCCTGGTTAAATATGTGTTTTGCTATCAAAACTGAACGCAAACAAACAAAATTCAAGCCAACGCTGTTTACCGTTGAGGAGTACCCTCGTACGAAGACATCTGTGGCTTCAGCATCAGATCCTGGTTAAATATGTGTTTTGCTATTAAAACTGAACGCGAACAAACAAAATTCAAGCCAATGCTATTTACCGTTGAGGAGTACCCTCGTACGAAGACATCTCTGGCTTCGGCATCAGATCCTGGTTCAATATGTGTTTTGCTATCAAAACTGAACGCGAACAAACAAAATTCAAGCCAATGCTATTTACCGTTGAGGAGTACCCTCGTACGAAGACATCTCTGGCTTCGGCATCAGATCCTGGTTAAATATGTGTTTTGCTATTAAAACTGAACGCGAACAAACAAAATTCAAGCCAATGCTATTTACCGTTGAGGAGTACCCTCGTACGAAGACATCTCTGGCTTCGGCATCAGATCCTGGTTAAATATGTGTTTTGCTATTAAAACTGAACGCGAACAAACAAAATTCAAGCCAATGCTATTTACCGTTGAGGAGTACCCTCGTACGAAGACATCTCTGGCTTCGGCATCAGATCCTGGTTAAATATGTGTTTTGCTATTAAAACTGAACGCGAACAAACAAAATTCAAGCCAATGCTATTTACCGTTGAGGAGTACCCTCGTACGGAGACATTCTTGGCTTCAGCACCAGTTCCCGATTAAATAATGTATTTTTCAACAAGAATTTACAAGAATAAAAAAAAATCAAGCCCACGCTCTTTACCGTTGAGGAGTACCGTCGTACGGAGACATTCCTGTCTACAGCACCAGATCCTGGTTAAATATGTTTTGCTATCAAAACTGAACGTGTAGGGAACAGGGCGGGTGGGGCGTTAGTCCACCACGCGTTAAAATATTTTATTCATTGATATTTTCTTTTTTAAATGTGTGAGTATATACGCAAGCTTAACAATTTCAAATTTAGTTTTTTTTTCAATAGCCTGGAGTATGATTTTTGAATCTCATTCGGTGAGTTCAGCAGTTGAAAATGTCAAAATTACTATGGAGATAAGTATCGTTCTACTGCTGATTTGACTTTCAAAAATCGCACTCCTGGAGTATGATTTTTTAATGTCAAATCAGCAGTAGAAAGATGCACGTCTCCATAGTAATTTTGACATTTTCAACTGCTGAACTCAGCAAATGAGATTCAAAAATCGCACTCCTAGCAATCTTGTTTAGTATGAATTTTGAAATGTGCGCCATCTACCGGAATTCTCTATAACTGCATGCTACTCCCGCTTAGTATTATATCGTATTGTAGATCAATGAAAAAAATGTAAAAAAACCTGCTTATGTAATTGCTATTTTCAATGTGATGTTATGAAAATAATATATTATGTTGCTCAAAATAAATAAATATGATGAACCAGAACAGTAAAATGCGATATTTCGTCGATTTCAGACAAATTTTACTTCTAGCGGACCAAGGTAATGCCATCTAGTGACATTTTAAAAATTATTGTGAGTTATACAAGGAAATAGCATTCTATGCTTTTCCATCTTCTTTGCTGTTGTCAAAGAAGATGGAAAAGCATAGAACGCTATTTCCTTGTATAACTCACAATAATTTTTAAAATGTCACTAGATGGCATTACTTGGTCCGCTAGAAGTAAAATTTGTCTGAAATCGACGAAATATCGCATTTTACTGTTCTGGTTCATCATATTTATTTATTTTGAGCAACAAAATATATTATTTTCATAACATCACATTGAAAATAACAATTTCATAAGCAGGTTTTTTTAAATTTTTTTCATTGATCTACAATACGATATAATACTAAGCGGGGAGTAGCATGCAGTTATAGAGAATTCCGGTAGATGGCGCACATTTCAAAATTCATACTAAACAAGATTGTTAGGAGAGCGATTTTTGAATCTCATTTGCTGAGTTCAGCAGTTGAAAATGTCAAAATTACTATGGAGACGTGCATCTTTCTACTGCTGATTTGACATTAAAAAATCATACTCCAGGAGTGCGATTTTTGAAAGTCAAATCAGCAGTAGAAAGATACTTATCTCCATAGTAATTTTGACATTTTCAACTGCTGAACTCACCGAATGAGATTCAAAAATCATACTCCAGGCTATTGAAAAAAAAACTAAATTTGAAATTGTTAAGCTTGCGTATATACTCACACATTTAAAAAAGAAAATATCAATGAATAAAATATTTTAACGCGTGGTGGACTAACGCCCCACCCGCCCTGTTCCCTACACGTTCAGTTTTGATAGCAAAACATATTTAACCAGGATCTGGTGCTGAAGACAGGAATGTCTCCGTACGATGGTACTCCTCAACGGTAAAGAGCGTGGGCTTGATTTTTTTTTATTCTTGTTCAGTTTTGAAAGAAAAATACATTATTTAATCGGGAACTGGTGCTGAAGCCAAGAATGTCTCCGTACGAGGGTACTCCTCAACGGTAAATAGCATTGGCTTGTATTTTGTTTGTTCGCGTTCAGTTTTAATAGCAAAACACATATTTTACCAGGATCTGATGCCGAAGCCAGAGATGTCTTCGTACGAGGGTACTCCTCAACGGTAAATAGCATTGGCTTGAATTTTGTTTGTTCGCGTTCAGTTTTAATAGCAAAACACATATTTAACCAGGATCTGATGTTGAAGCCAGAGATGTCTTCGTACGAGGGTACTCCTCAACGGTAAATAGCATTGGCTTGAATTTTGTTTGTTCGCGTTCAGTTTTAATAGCAAAACACATATTTAACCAGGATCTGATGCTGAAGCCAGAGATGTCTTCGTACGAGGGTACTCCTCAACGGTAAATAGCATTGGCTTGAATTTTGTTTGTTCGCGTTCAGTTTTAATAGCAAAACACATATTTAACCAGGATCTGATGCCGAAGCCAGAGATGTCTTCGTACGAGGGTACTCCTCAACGGTAAATAGCATTGGCTTGAATTTTGTTTGTTCGCGTTCAGTTTTAATAGCAAAACACATATTTAACCAGGATCTGATGCCGAAGCCAGAGATGTCTTCGTACGAGGGTACTCCTCAACGGTAAATAGCATTGGCTTGAATTTTGTTTGTTCGCGTTCAGTTTTAATAGCAAAACACATATTTAACCAGGATCTGATGCTGAAGCCAGAGATGTCTTCGTACGAGGGTACTCCTCAACGGTAAATAGCATTGGCTTGAATTTTGTTTGTTCGCGTTCAGTTTTAATAGCAAAACACATATTTAACCAGGATCTGATGCCGAAGCCAGAGATGTCTTCGTACGAGGGTACTCCTCAACGGTAAATAGCATTGGCTTGAATTTTGTTTGTTCGCGTTCAGTTTTAATAGCAAAACACATATTTAACCAGGATCTGATGCCGAAGCCAGAGATGTCTTCGTACGAGGGTACTCCTCAACGGTAAATAGCATTGGCTTGAATTTTGTTTGTTCGCGTTCAGTTTTAATAGCAAAACACATATTTAACCAGGATCTGATGCCGAAGCCAGAGATGTCTTCGTACGAGGGTACTCCTCAACGGTAAATAGCATTGGCTTGAATTTTGTTTGTTCGCGTTCAGTTTTAATAGCAAAACACATATTTAACCAGGATCTGATGCTGAAGCCAGAGATGTCTTCGTACGAGGGTACTCCTCAACGGTAAATAGCATTGGCTTGAATTTTGTTTGTTCGCGTTAAGTTTTGATAGCAAAACACATATTTAACCAGGATCTGATGCTGAAGCCAGACATGTCTCCGTACGAGGGTACTCCTCAACGGTAAACAGCGTTGGCTTGAATTTTGTTTGTTCGTGTTC
This sequence comes from Agonopterix subpropinquella, assembly GCA_922987775.1. Classification (NCBI taxonomy): domain Eukaryota; kingdom Metazoa; phylum Arthropoda; class Insecta; order Lepidoptera; family Depressariidae; genus Agonopterix; species Agonopterix subpropinquella. Next base: position 13,803,433 of record OV277694.1, on the reverse strand, counting down.
AGTTTTGATAGCAAAACACATATTTAACCAAGAGCTGATGCCGAAGCCAGAGATGGCTTCGTACGAGGGTACTCCTCAACGGTAAACAGCGTTGGCTTGAATTTTGTTTATTCGCGTTCAGTTTTGATAGCAAAATACAAATTTAACCAAGATCTGATGCCGAAGCCAGGAATGTTTTCGTACAAGGGTACTCCTCAACGGTAAACAGCATTGACTTGCATATACCGTTTACAGTTGAGGAGTGCCTCCTTACGGACCATTCCTGGTTTCAGCACCAGATCCTGGTTAAATGTGTGTTTTGCTGTCAAAACTAAACAGGAAGAGATAAAAATCAAGCCAATGCTGTTTACCCTCGTACTAAGGAGTGCCTCCGTACGGAACATCCCTGGCTTAAGCACCAGATCCTGGCTCAATATGTGTTTTGCTATCAAAACTGAACGTGAACAAAAAATTACAAGGCAATCCTGTTCACCGTTGAGGAGTACTCTCGTACGAAGACATCCCTGGCTTCAGCACCAGATCCTGGTTGAATATGTGTTTAGCTATCAAAACTGAACGCGAACAAAAAAAAAACAAGTCAATGCTGTTTACCGTTGAGGAGTACCCTCGTACGGAGACATTCCTGACTTCAGTACCAGATCCTGGTTAAATATATGTGTTTTGCTTTCAAAACTAAACAGGAAGAGATAAAAATCAAGCCAATGCTGTTTACCGTTGAGGAGTACCCTCGTACGAAAACATCCCTGGCTTCAGCACAAGATCCTGGTTGAATATGTGTTTTGCTATCAAAACTGAAAGCGAACAAAAAAAAATCAAGCCAATGCTGTTTACCGTTGAGGAGTACCCTCGTACGGAGACATTCCTGACTTCAGTACCAGATCCTGGTTAAATATATGTGTTTTGCTTTCAAAACTAAACAGGAAGAGATAAAAATCAAGCCAATGCTGTTTACCGTTGAGGAGTACCCTCGTACGAAAACATCCCTGGCTTCAGCACAAGATCCTGGTTGAATATGTGTTTTGCTATCAAAACTAAAAGCGAACAAAAAAAAATCAAACCAATGCTGTTTACCGTTGAGGAGTACCCTCGTACGGAGACATTCCTGACTTCAGTACCAGATCCTGGTTAAATATATGTGTTTTGCTTTCAAAACTAAACAGGAAGAAATAAAAATCAAGCCAATGCTGTTTACCGTTGAGGAGTACCCTCGTACGAAGACATCCGTGGCTTCAGCACCAGATCCTGGTTCAATATGTGTTTTGCTATCAAAACTGAACGTGAACAAAAAAAGTGCAAGCCAATGCTGTTTACCGTTGAGGAGTACCCTCGTACGGAGACATTACTGGCTTCAGCATCAGATCCTGGTTCAATATGTGTTTTGTTATCAAAACTGAACGTGAACAAAAAAATTTCAAGACAATCCTGTTCACCGTTGAGGAGTACCCTCGTACGGAGACATTCCTGGCTTCAGCACCAGATCCTGGTTAAATATGTGTTTTGCTTTCAAAACTAAACAGGAAGAGATAAAAATCAAGCCAATGCTGTTTACCGTTGAGGAGTACCCTCGTACGAAGACATCCGTGGCTTCAGCACCAGATCCTGGTTCAATATGTGTTTTGCTATCAAAACTGAACGTGAACAAAAAAAGTGCAAGCCAATGCTGTTTACCGTTGAGGAGTACCCTCGTACGGAGACATTACTGGCTTCAGCATCAGATCCTGGTTCAATATGTGTTTTGTTATCAAAACTGAACGTGAACAAAAAAATTTCAAGACAATCCTGTTCACCGTTGAGGAGTACCCTCGTACGGAGACATTCCTGGCTTCAGCACCAGATCCTGGTTAAATATGTGTTTTGCTTTCAAAACTAAACAGGAAGAGATAAAAATCAAGCCAATGCTGTTTACCGTTGAGGAGTACCCTCGTACGAAGACATCCCTGGCTTCAGTACCAGATCCTGGTTGAATATGTGCTTTGCTATCAAAACTGAACGCGAACAAAAAAAAAACAAGCAAATGCTGTTTACCGTTGAGGAGTAACCTCGTACGAAGACATCCCTGGCTTCAGCACCAGATCCTGGTTCAATATGTGTTTTGCTATCAAAACTGAACGTGAACAAAAAAATTTCAAGACAATCCTGTTCACCGTTGAGGAGTACCCTCGTACGGAGACATTCCTGGCTTCAGCACCAGATCCTGGTTAAATATGTGTTTTGCTTTCAAAACTAAACAGGAAGAGATAAAAATCAAGCCAATGCTGTTTACCGTTGAGGAGTACCCTCGTACGAAGACATCCCTGGCTTCAGTACCAGATCCTGGTTGAATATGTGTTTTTGTTGTAGTTTTATCTCTTTGATAAAATGCACTGTCAATATTTAAAAATTATTTTCTTTTGTACAAAGAACGTTTTCCCTTGTCACGTCACTTCTAATAAAAATTCTCACAACAGAAACATTAAACTTATTATTTAATCGATTTCTCAACACGTTATCAGCACGAAGTGCTCTTTTAAAAGTGAATAATAAGTTGTGTATTTATGTACTGTTATTGTGAGTGAAGTCTAAAATAAATTTCACCATTTAAAAGTGAAAATTTTCTGAAAACTTCGAGATGTCAGATAAAGGATCGAAATCAAATCTTCGTTCCCTTGCTGGAATACTTTTAAAAGGTAGGCAAGATTATCCGATATGGAAGTTTAAGATGAAGATGTACCTAGTACATGAAGGTCTGTGGAATAGCGTCAGTGGCTACCCAGAAAATGACTCGACTCCCGTTGAAGATAAGAAAAGGGATGACGAGATTACTTTAGCAAAGATTTGCTTAACTTTGGACGGACCAGCAATAACACACGTTAGAAACAGTACGTCGGCAAGAGAGGCGTGGGACACATTAGCGGCGGCTTACGAAGATAAGTCGATGGGCCGTCGTTTAGCCCTAGAACGCAAGCTCTACAGGTACACTCTGGTTGATTTTGAAAATATAGAGATGTACATAAATGCCGTGATGTCCACTGTCCAAGACTTGGCTGACATAGGCAAGGTTATAGAAGATGCCTCTGTCGCAGCCATTCTTTTAGGCGGCTTGACGCCGCGCTTCGATCCCCTAATAATGGCATTAGAGAACTCTACGAGTGCCATCACAAGTGAGCTCGTAAAAACGAAACTTTTAACTGAGTTATCGAGATCAACTGTAAACGATGAAGGTTCCAATTCAGACACGGCTTTGCGCGTGCAGATTAAGAAAAATAGCAAGAAACGAGGAGTAGTTTGCTATAATTGCAAGAAGCCTGGACACGTCAAACCGGACTGTCCACTCAACAGAAAGTCCAAAGACGATGGCTCTAGCAAGGACACAAATAAACTCGAGAGTTTATTTGGCGCATTGAACGCAGGTTCTGAAGAAATCTCATCTGACAAATGGTACGTAGACTCTGGAGCCAGTGCCCATATGTCTGGAAGATCAGATTGGTTAGTGAATTATAAAGAATTTACAACTGGTCAGATAAAGATCGCAAATGGAGACATATTGTCAAGTGCAGGTATAGGTAATGTTCCTATTTCAAATAACTTTAAAACGGAAAGTGACTGTAATGTTACGAAGATTTCAAATGTAGTGTTTGTTCCTAATTTAAATACTAATCTGATTTCTGTTAAGAAAGCTACTGAAAATGGATTTAGTGTTGTTTTTGATACGAAAGGTTGTACATTTTATAATTCTACAAATTTTACTTGTACAGGTGATGCAGTTTTACATGGATCCTGTTATGGTGGATTGTATTCGCTGGATTGTACAGTAAGTCCCCCAAAACCCTTATCAGCGTTCGAAGTACAAAGTGATGTAACAAGTTTTCGTTTATGGCATAAACGACTTGGTCACTTATGCCGTATAGGATTAGACAAACTTAAAAAGGATAATCTTGGCGTAGTGTACACTGAAGTTGATAAAGATCCTTGCGTCGCGTGCATAGAAGGTAAGCAGGCTAAAAAGCCTTTCAAACCTGTATCGCACAAAAAGGCAACATCTAAATTGGAGCTCATACATTCGGATCTCTGTGGTCCGATGTCTGAAAATTCTTTTCAAGGAAATAAATACGCTTTGACTTTTATAGACGATTTTAGTCGCATGATTTTTATATACTTTATATCATCTAAGAATGAGGTTTTTAGTAGGTTTTGCATGTTTAAGTCGATGGTCGAGAGACAAACGGGCTTAAAGGTTAAAACTTTGCGATCCGATAATGGAACTGAGTATGTAAATAGAGAGTTTTCTGAATACTTAGGCAAAGAAGGTATCAAGCACCAAACCACAGTGCCCTATAATGCACAACAGAATGGTGTTTCTGAGAGAACGTTTCGATCAATAGTCGAAAAGGGTCGTTGTATGCTGTCAGACAGTTCTCTTTCAAAAGGTTATTGGCAAGATGCTGTTGAAACGGCCGTGTTCTTAAAGAACAGATGTCCGCACCGAGCTCTCGACGGGAAGACGCCGTATGAATTATGGCATGACAAAAAACCAAACCTGACTCATTTAAAAGTCTTTGGCTGTCGCGCGATGGTGAAGATTCCTGATCCACTGAGAAAGAAGTTGGATCCAAAAGCCGCGCAGTATATTTTTGTCGGATATTCAGACGATCGACAAAGTTATTTGTTTCGCGAACCAAGTAATCCAAGGAGGTTAGTAAAAGGTCGAGATGTGGTGTTCTTTGAAGACCATTTCACTGATTTAAAGGAAAAAACCACACATCAACCAGTTACTTTGACCGACAACAATGAATCTATTTTTGAATTGGTTCATAGAAATGAGGAAAAACCGATACCGTCAATTGCTTCGTCTTTGGAAGAGGAGGCGAATGACTTGGAGGCAGTTATAGATCAAGTTCACAATACTTCAGAATTCATTAGCGCTGATGACGCTTCTGATGAGGAAGATGTAACCGAACAGATTGTGGTAGAGCCTGAAGAACGGTATCCACTTCGAAATAGGCTAAATAAGATTAATCAAAATACGTTTGACTGCAATGCTGCTATGAGTAGTGAACCTGATGAGCCCCAAAGCTATGCTGAAGCTATCAAAGCAGAAGATAGTACAAGCTGGCAGTCTGCTATGCAAGATGAGTTCAACTCATTGAATAAAAACAAGACATGGGTGTTAGTTGAAAAACCAAACAAGAAGGTTGTACCATGTAAATGGGTGTATAAAATTAAAAAGGATGCCGAAGGTAGAGTGGTGAAGTACAAGGCAAGGCTTGTTGCCAAAGGATTTAGTCAAGTTTCAGGAGTTGATTACTATGAAACGTTTTCACCAGTTGTTCGAAATTCATCTCTGCGTACACTTATTGCTTTAGCGGCAGAAATGGATTTGAAAATGCGACACTTGGACGTCGATACAGCGTTCCTGAATGGTGACCTAGAAGAAGAAGTCTACATGCAGCAACCTCAAGGCTTTATAAAACAAGGCGAAGAACATAAAGTGTGCTTGTTGAAAAAATCGCTCTATGGTTTAAAGCAAGCAGCTCGAGCTTGGAATATTAAATTAAACCAAACTTTATCTTCTATAGGTTTTAAACGAACTTCTTCGGAGTCATGCGTTTATTTAAAAAAGTTTGGTGACGAAACCGTCATCCTGGCAGTTTATGTCGATGACATTTGTATCTTTTATAAAAAAGAGACGTCTTTTGACACTGTCAAGACAGAATTGCAAAAGCATTTCTCATTGAAAGATTTGGGAAAATTAGATTATTTTCTAGGTTTGAATGTGAAAAGAACGGACGACAAAATATGCGTCAGCCAAAAGACGTACATACAAACAGTTCTAACACGTTTCAATATGCAAGACTGTAAGCATATGTCCACTCCACTGGAAAATAATAAATATGAAAAGGGTAAAGAATCAGATGAATCCTATCCTTACCAAAGCCTAATAGGTTCCCTAATGTTCCTTGCGGTAAATACTAGACCGGATATAGCTTATGCTACGAGCTATTTAAGCCAATTTAATAATTGTTTCGAAAGGAAACATTGGTTGGCCGCTAAAAGGATTTTACAGTATCTTAAAGGTACAATAGATTACTGTATTTCTTACAGGAAGACAGGTGCCTACTTGTGTGGATACACAGATGCAGATTGGGCGAATTGCACATTTGACAGGCGATCGTATACTGGATATTACTTTACGCTCGCAGGTGGACCCGTTAGTTGGGAATGTAAGAAGCAACCCACGGTAGCATTATCCTCGACTGAAGCCGAATATATGGCATTAGCTAGCGCTGCTAAAGAAGCTATATTTCTTAGAAGGTTAGTGTTTGAAGTTAGTGGTAACGCTGATAAGGTTGTACTTTTTAATGATAGCCAGAGTGCGCAGAAAATAGCGCTCAATCCAATCCACCATAATAGGACAAAACACATTGACACCAAATTTCATTTTATACGTGAAAAAATTAACGATGGTGTTATCAATGTTAAGTATCAACAGTCAGATCAGATGGCAGCTGATGTGTTAACTAAGCCCCTAAGGCGTACAGCTCACCTAAGATGTATTGTAGGTATGGGCTTAACTAATACTTGATTTTTATTACGCTGTTTTGTTTATTGTTCTTTGTTGTGCTTTTTATTGTTCTTTGTAAGTTTTGGTGTATGTTCCGTTCATTTATGTTTATTTCCATTGAGGGGAGGGTGTTGTAGTTTTATCTCTTTGATAAAATGCACTGTCAATATTTAAAAATTATTTTCTTTTGTACAAAGAACGTTTTCCCTTGTCACGTCACTTCTAATAAAAATTCTCACAACAGAAACATTAAACTTATTATTTAATCGATTTCTCAACAGTTTTGCTATCAAAACTGAACGCGAACAAAAAAAAATCAAGCCAATGCTGTTTACCGTTGAGGAGTACCCTCGTACGAAGACATCCCTGGCTTCAGCACCAGATCCTGGTTGAATATGTGTTTTGCTATCAAAACTGAACGCGAACAAAAAAAAATCAAGCCAACGCTGTTTACCGTTGTGGAGTGCCCTCGTACGGAGACATTCCTGGCTTCAGTACCAGATCCTGGTTAAATATGTGTTTTGCTTTCAAAACTAAACAGAAAGAGATAAAAATCAAGCCAATGCTGTTTACCGTTGAGGAGTACCCTCGTACGGAGACATCCCTGGCTTCAGCACCAGATCCTGGTTCAATATGTGTTTTGCTATCAAAACTGAACGTGAACAAAAAAAGTGCAAGCCAATGCTGTTTACCGTTGAGGAGTACCCTCGTACGGAGACATTACTGGCTTCAGCACCAGATCCTGGTTCAATATGTGTTTTGCTATCAAAACTGAACGTGAAAAAAAAAGTGCAAGCCAATGCTGTTTACCGTTGAGGAGTACCCTCGTACGGAGACATTACTGGCTTCAGCATCAGATCCTGGTTCAATATGTGTTTTGCTATCAAAATTGAACGTGTACAAGAAAATTGCGAGTCAATGCTGTTTACCGTTGAGGAGTACCCTCGTACGGAGTCATTCCTTGCTTCTGCACCAGATCCTGATTAAATATTTGTTTTGCTATCAAAACTGAACGTGAACAGAAAAATATCAAGCCAATGCTGTTTACCGTTGAGGAGTACCCTCAACGGTAAACAGCAGCAGAGTACATTTTTGTATGTAGATGAAACATGGTAAGTCGTGGTGATTCATAAAAACAAACCCCTGCTGTATTAAGAATTATCAAGCAGACACTTTAACCACTAAGCCAAGGTGTACTCATAAGGTACCTTTTACCTACCTACTTTATAAAATTGCGAATGTAATCTTTCTTTCAACTCGAGAAGCTAAAAGACACACACACTCCTATGTCATCTTAGGTCTACGCACACCTGCATCGAAGTTGAGTTTCATCAAATTTTTCGATAGATGGTACTAGGTATTCCACTTATAGGCGCGACTTCAGCTAGTATAGTAACGCCATCTAATATAATAAGTCGAACTACGAGGTACCGGCGACAATAATAAGTTTTACGAGAGCTTTGTTCTTTGTTTGACGTGAGCAATCTTGCCTACTTTAATTCATCTATGCTGTTGTGTTCTATCTGTATCATTAATTAGTGACCACGGGACAGGGTGAACGGCATCGGCAGTGCGAATTGATTTTAGAATACACTGAGCGTTATGTTGTGACTTGTGTCCCTACTATTACGCAAGCACGCAGCAGCGCGTAGGCAGTGCGCCGCGCAGTTCGCCCTGTCCCGTGGCCAGACGGTAATGGATAGCTTATTTCGTGCTTTATAACCAGCAAGATAATTAAGAATGCTTGTTATTCTAAGACTTGCATTAACTATTATTATTTATTGACTATGACCGAATAAAGGTACCTACCTAATAAATTAATATCAAATAGTATTCTCTTAGGAACATATTATAATTTTGTGGTTAAGTATTTTATTTATCTACCTAACAGCTAAGTAGGTACCAACCAATTTTTAGTATTGTGAATATTGTAGACACGTAGTTCTTTAAATCTTCATACCTACGCCTACGAGTAGTTAGTTGATCTGTTATTTTTACCAACAAATCGTAGGTACAATGTTTGGGTGGTGTCCAATTATTTAAAAAAAATGCATTACTACACATAAGCTCACGACCATAATCTCTTTCGGGATGATCAGAAAAAAATTTTACAAACCTTGTAGAAAATAATTTTATTAATTTACTTGCAATTTAACTATTTACAAAATAATACACAGTTAACTATAACACTAAAAATTAAAACATGCTACAAACACACACTATTGTACCTGTAAATAAAATAGGAATGACAGTATCGGAACGTGTAGAGCGTATTAATTCTACCACAATTCTACCCAGTCGATTTGTTTCTTCTGTACAAAAATCCCCTCTCAAAAGATGCGACTATGTCCTCGATGGGCACGCCCTTGGTCTCATGCATGATGGCGGCCGCCACGAGCGCGGTGAGCACGCAAACCGCCGCGAACGTGACGAAGGCACCGTCCAGCCCCAGCGCACCCACCATGCCATCGAATACGGCCAGTACTATGAAGTTACCGATGCACATGAAGCTTAGTACTACTGTTGACGCTAGGCCTTTTAGCTGGAAAATAAGAGTAGGTAATGTTATTAAAGAGTTCTTCCATCCTATGGTTGTCTGGAAGAAATTGCTAGTGTTAAGACCGCCACTTGTACCCTTTTTTAGGATTCCGTAGTAAAAAAGGAACCCTTATTTTTTCGCAATCAATGTCCGTCCGTCTGTCCGCGGCTTAGCTCAGACTACTCAGAGACGCTTAATACTAGAAAGCTGTAATTTGGTATATGTATACATATTCATCACGCCGACAAAGTGGTAAAATAAATTCTTGAAAAAAAAATTTTTTAGGGTACCTCCCCTACACGTGAAGTGGGGATGATTTTTTTTCTCGTCTATCCCATTTGGTGAGGTATCGTTGAATAGGTCTTTTAAAAATATTGTGGGTTTGAAAAAAACATTTTTCGATTTAGGGATCCGTTAGCGAAATATTAAGCTTCAAAGCGAAAATTTTGGTTAGAGTCAAGTGTCCCCTCTCCCAGCTATACGGTTGTAGTTGGAGATGTGAAAAAATTCACGGCAATATTTAAAAGGAAAACTATCACCGCTAAGTAGGCTTTACAAGTTTACGAGTAAAGTCGACCAAATAATAAAATTTACCTACTTTTTAGACTTTATAAAACAAAAAGGAAGCTTTTTGTTCTAAGTCCATATTATATTGTAACGGACAACTACGGAACCCTACCCTGTGCGTGGTCCGACACGCACTTGGCCAGTTATTACTTGCTTTTATTATTGTTATTTTATGTTTTTGGTGTGCAAATAAAGAGTATTGTATTGTATTGCATTGTATTGTATTGTATTGTTAATGTGACAGTCTAAGTCTAGGTAAGAATCATCGAGGGAACTGGTGTGGTTCAATCTTAAGACGTGTGTGCCCTTGTTACTGAGAAATACTGGACATAAACCTAATACAGGGTGTCCCTTTACGTGTGGATCAAATCATACAGGCGCATGATGGAGGTTATTTCCAAACTTTTAGCCCCAATGAATGATGATTCCTTTCTAAACGGTTCAAAAGTTATGATAACTTTGTTTTAATAATATCGCATAGTGCTTAAGCAAAAAGAAATAAAACAAAAAACTATCAAAGTTATCGGCTTCTTTTTTTATCAGGAGGTTTAAGGAAGATTTGCCTTTCCTGGAATATTACGTTTATTAATAAGTACCTACCTACTCTTTGGTTTGGGCTCTTTTGGCACATCTAACCATGAGTTTTGAAAACCAGTCATCATCCTGCCCTTATAGTCGCATTATTTTTTGGAATTATCAAACAATTTACAGCACGCCGCCAGCAGTGCCACCAAGACGAGCCAAACGAGCCAAATGAGCGGAGCGAGGCACTGCCCTACCTTTTCTTGAAGCGGTTTGGCGTATTATTCCACCCTCATAATTGCGGTTTGGATGTAATCATAATATTTATTGCTCTACATTACATAGGGTGAAATTGATATCATTAGCATCCTTTTAAACTAAGAGTCTACCCATCAAACTGAACAACTTTTACTATGGAGCAAACCGATCGGAGACGGACGGACGGACGGACGACGTAGGCTTAGTAATAGGGTCCCGTTTTCACCCTTTGGGTACGGAACCCTAAAAAATCTGCTGTTGCATACATTTGCGTCGAGTAAGGCACTGCAGTTTAGTATTTTTTTGCTCCGATTGGTTTGCTCCCATAGTAAGAGTTGTCCAGTTTGATGAGACTCTTAGTTTAAAAGGATGCTAATGATATCAATTTCACCCTGTAGTTACAAGTGGTGACATGGATTATTGCAGTAATTTATTAGTTTTTTAACATTTTCCAAATAATGTCTAAACCCACCTTTGGCACAAAGCATTCAGCGAGCTGTATAAAAGGCACATTAGCAGCGCCTGTCTGGAAGATGCAGGAGTATGTGAGTACGGCAGCTGGAATCAGCCACTCTGGACCCCAGGACCAGCGCAGCAGCGATGCTAGTACCAGAAGACATATGGCAGATAGGACGCACGAGTAGATCATGAGCGGCTACGGAATAATTTTGTGTTATTTATACGTACACATAGTACCTAACCCATCATGGTCACTTCAACGAAACAACTGGAAATTAGGAAATAAGGACTTTTTTACTCATGTTGGTAATAGAGTGGGCTGCAATCACAGGGGCATGAGAAAAATTGGGTTATGTGAGGTCTCCCAAAATGATGCAATCTTCAATCTTTCAGTTTCAAGTACACACGGCTGAGCAAAACGAAAATAAGCTGAGCACGCGTAGTTAGAGTAATATATAGGGTTCTTCTTAATATGCTGACACTTTCGCATCGAATCGCGAAAAAAATCAGCTGTCCCATACATTTGGCTCGAGTAGGTTTGCAGTTTTGTATGGACGAGCAGATTTTTTTCGCGATTTCGATGTTGGTTCCATAGAGAAAGTTGTTCAGTTTGATGGTCTGATCATGTCCTTAAAAAAGTGTCAGCATATTAAGAGGGACCCTGTATAAGGTCTAACAAAATTAGCTGAAACTATTTTAAGGGGATGGTAAGACTCAAACTGAACAACTTTCTCTATTGGACCAATATCGAAATCGCGAAAAAAAAACCGCTGTTGCATAGGTACAAAACTGCACGACTCGAATGTATGGGACAGCTGATTTTTTTTAACCTTTTATGTTCCTTACCCGTCGTCCAAGAATAGCACATAGCAGTAACCCTAGCGAACTGCCAAGCACGAAAGCTAAAGCGAGCAGCATAGAGCACGCAGGTGCGGACATGTTGGGCGCTGCAGCGGTGAACAGCTGTGCGGCGTATGTCTGCACGGCGATGGTGCCTCCAAACACCAGCAGTATCACATGCGTTGATACTACAACTAGCGCTCGCCATGCTGCTTTTGATGTCCCTAAAAATATAGCAGATATTAGAAGAGTCATAGCTGATTGCAATCATTAAACTTTATGACAAAAATAGCAAAAGTAGGGAGAGTGGACGCTACACAAAGTGGTTCTTTTTTGGTTCGCGAACCCTACCCTCCTAAAAGAGAAATCACGCAACGGTCAGAGAAGTGATCGAAAAGAAATGACTCTGTCCGAAAGCCACACGGTGTGTGCATTAGCTTCATGGCATTAGCACATAACATAATAAGAGGGGATAGAAATGCAAAGTAGCGCTTTTGCTTAGGAGACGACGGTGTTATGCAAATTATTGCATAGCCGTGTGGCACGCGTTCCACGCCTACTTTGCACTTCTAACCCCTCTTATAATGTTCTATGGCCATTGGAGTTATAAGAACAGAGAATGATTGTCGGCCTCTTCTCCCTTTGCATCTTGCTTGATCGACGTTGATGATGGATAATGAATTAATGGAGGTTGCAACGAGATAATTATTTTCCATGAATACTTTAGCACCTATTTCTTATTACATTGGCATTGTCTCTAGAGTTATCTGTGGTTAGTTTTGCGATCAGACTTACGTTTACGATTTTATTATAATTATGTAGGTATACAGGGTGAAATTGATATCATTGGCATCCTTTTAAACTAAGAGTCTACTCATCAAACTGAACAACTTTTACTATGGGAGCAAACCGATCGGAGCAAAAAAAAAATATCAGCTGTTCCATACTAAACTGCAATGCCTACTCGACTCAATGTATGCAGCAGCAGATTTTTTTTTGCTCCGATCGTTTTGCTCCCATAGTAAAAGTTGTTCAGTTTCACTGGCGGACTAAGGGGGGGCGGAGGCCGGGCGGTCCGCCCCGGGCCTCCAGTCCTGGGGGGCCTCCTAATCTCGAGAAGAGAATCCCTTTTTAATCAAAACCAAAATAATGACGTTTATATAGCAAGTAAAGACACAGTTTAGAGTTGGAGGCCCGGGCCTCAGGAGGCCAGAAGCAGAACAGGTTCTGGGACTGCAGTTTGAAGTTGGAGGCCCCGTACGTTAGTCATTGAAAGTCAAGAAAAGAAATAGTGTCAAAAATACTGCGAATTTGCGAGCTCGCTTCGCTCGCTAAATCTTTTTCAAGTTGTTATGCAGTTAGCATAATTATGAGTTCGCTTCGCTCGCTCCGGAGGCCCTGGCCTCCGGTACTGGGACTGCAGTTTGAAGTTGGAGGCCCCTTAAGTTAGTCATTGAAAGTCAAAGAAGGAAAAAGAGTCCAAAATATTGCGAATTTGCGAGCTCGCTTTGCTCGCTCAATCTTTTTCAAGTTGTTATGCAGTTAGCATAATTATGAGCTCGCTTCTTGAAAGGTCAATGTGGCTGGAATTAGAATGTGTTTCGAAAATTTGAGCTTGCTTCGCTCGCTTGGTTTTTTTGATAGCTTTCTGTGCTTTGAGACTGAGTTCATGCTACAACCCAGTCATAATTATAGAATCGTTCGCTCCGGTTTTAATTTTATACGCCAATATACTCACCTACTCTATTTCAAGATGAGCTCTACAATCGAGTTATTATAAGCATTATATTATAAGCTCATTTCAGCTATTTGTTTAATACATCAATCGCCTCGATTTCGGCATGAGCTGAAAAAGTCGAGTTATAATGAAGCAAAATCTCGAGCTCGCTCCGCTCGCTCCTGGCTAGACACATTGCCCTAAAATCTTGAGCTTACTTTGCTTGCTCCAGAATTCAGTGAAGTCTCGAGCTCGCTTCGCGCTCGCTCTTGGTTTTGGATGGTACCTATGTCTTTTCATAGTATACAGTTGCAGTTGCAGTTGCACTGTTGGTGTGCAGTTAAATCTTGAGCTTACTTTGTTCGTTCCAGATTTTAACTCGTAAAAAAACTCGAGCTCGCTTCGCTCGCTCAATGATTTAAATCTTATTCAACTGATCTCATTATATTGCAGTAAAATTTCACTTAGCTTTGCCCGCGCCAGAATTAAGTGAAATCTCGAGCTCGCTTCGGTCGCTCTAGGTTTTACATTGTACGAATGTTAGGCTCGCTTCGCTCGCTCCGTGTTGTAGGACCTGGATCTCCCTGGTACAAAATACTTGCTACCTATGCCTATGGAAGGAAGGGGCTCCGATGTTAAGTTTTTGCCACGGCTCGAAAGAATTGCTGATATCAATTTCTGGAAAGACCGGGGGCCTCATTTAGTGTTGCCGCCCCGGGCCTCCGGCGGGCTTAGTCCGCCGCTGTTCAGTTTTGATGAATAGACTCTTAGTTTAAAAGGATGCTAATGACACCTATCAATTTCACCCTGTAGATTAGCTTTTTAGTCTTTATTTAATAATGTTTTAAAACTACTCACACATTAATTTAAAAGCGCTGATATTGGGTTCTATTTTTTCGTCTTGTAGTGTTTGTTTTTCAGCATCCGATACATTTATGTTTTCTATTTCGACGTCGCCGCTGTCTGTTTGTCTTTGATTCTTCAGATATTTTATTTCGTTTAAAATATCCAGCGTTGTTTTTGAGACTCCACGGAAGAATTTGAGAGATTTTAGTGCCTCCTAGAAAAAAATAGTTTTGTTAAAAATATTTTTAGAACATAAATCAATAGCCTGTCATATCCCACAGGACAAATGCTGACTTTCACTTTAAAAAAAGATGCAGGCACGTTTATGAAACGTGATTCAATTGCGGACTAATATTACGGGATGGGCAAGTTCATGGTCAACTTCTTATTTATTTTATTTAACACTTTATTGTACACACGGAAATATAGATTAATACAACATAATAAACAGGTACCTACAAAGGGCGAGATGGTCTCTGAAGAGATTTCTTCCAACAGATGATAAGGAGAAATCAATAATCAATTTGATCAATATTAATAAATCATGCTTCCAGTACAGATTAGTATAGATAGGTAATAGTAGGCACATAAGGGCGCCTTCAAATTTGCCGCAGAGTGTCGCGCTGCGGCCGCGCTTTGTTAATTTGTATGAATTTGACAGCGCAGCGCGGCGCTGCAGCCGCGAGACACTCTGCGGCAAATTTGAAGGCGCAATAAGTAGTGAGCAGGTGTGTACGGTTATTAGTTTGCTTTTTTTGCCCCACAAGAGGGCACATCTGACTGACTGTCAAATTAGGCCAGCTTGACAGCAACTGGTCTACCTTGAGGCAACTGACTTCCGTGAGTAGGTACTACCTACATACAGAATGGCCACTCCCTGCCCCTCAATAACCTCAGACAACTCACTTCACACCTCACTTCAGGGGTAATTTCAGGGGAGCCGAGCAAGAAGTACATACCTACTCGTACAATGAGACGGCGCGGATGTCGAAGCCATCTCATTTCTGTTGCTGTATCGTGAGATCGTTGTATACAGTGCAGAGGGTATACTTTCAGCAAGCTACCTACATCATCCCTTTCAAATCACGTCTAGAGATCTAATTTTATCACTCACCTTTTCTCTCCCTTCCCCCAACAACCAAGTCGGAGAATCTTTCAACAAGCACAATAATCCCACAAAACCGACACTCATCGATAAATTCAAATAATTGACGACTTCATAGCTCCACATCCAACCAGCCAAATAAGAAACTAGAGTTCCAAATGTATATGAAAACGTTGGAATTGACGAGAGCGGTCCTCTCAGGGATATTTGACTGTATTCACTGATGTAGGGTATGGAGGCGACAAGGTGCATCCCTGAAGCGAATCCGATGACAAATCGGCCGGTGATTATCAATTTTACGTTGGGCGCTGTTGTTATTATTGACCAGGATAGCTGGAAAAAACGAGCATTTTCATTGTCTTAGGTAGGGTTTATAAAGAAGAGACGCGTGGCGGTGTGGCGGATAGTCAAAGTAACACCAATATAAACCTTATATTACGTAGCATAGCGTCGTTTTTGACGTAAAGAAAAATCGCGACCCCGCCACCAGGCGACGTCGCTCGCCTGGAGGCGAGGGCGTAAATCGGCGTAATTCTCCAAACGACGCTGTGCTACGTACTATAAGGTTTATATTGCCGCACCTCGCCCGCACTACGTCCGCGCCACGTCACTTCTGTTTAAACAGCCCCTTAGATTCTTAGAATAAATTATGCAATTATTGTTGGCTGGGCTAATTGCAAGCAAGGTTCGTTATGTAACACTGCTGCCATTGCTGGTCGTTTGTGTTCGCCCCAAGCTCACCTATATTTTACACACACATCCGAACAATTTTTTGTCCATTCTCTGGTATTCAGGTTTCCTCAAAATGTTTTCCGTCACCACCGCCGAGCTAGTGATAGTGATAAACACAACCGTACTTCATCACCACCGAGAAGCCACCGAGCTAGTGATAGTGATAAATACAACCGTTCATAAATACCGGAGAAGTTATACAGGGTGAAATTGATATCATTAGCATCCTTTTAAACTAAGAGTCTTCCCATCAAACTGAACAACTCTGACTATGAGAGCAAACTGATAGGAGCAAAAAAATTATCAGCTGTTCCATACTAAACTGCATTGCCTACTCGACTCAAATGTATGCAACAGATGATTATTTTTTTGCTCAGATCGGTTTGCTCCCATAGTGAAAGTGTTCAGTTTGATGGGTAGACTCTTAGTTTTAAAGAATGCTAATGATATCAATTTCACGCTGTATGTGATACAGATCAGGATTCGAATCGCCTTTTGTAATGTTTTTTTTAAATAAAGAAATATTCTATTCTTTTTTTTGGTAACTAATTATTTTTTAGTTTTTTTTATGCAGTAGGTTTTTTTTTTAATGATTATACGTAGGTATATAAATCTAACGACTCCTACTCCTCATAATAAATGTTAAAATCTATCAAGCCGTTTAGTTACAGAGCATGCCAAAGAAATAGACATACTTACATACACTCGAAAAACATTAGCTCCCTGGGGCAGTCGTGTACAAATACATACACTCGAAAAACATTACTCCCCTGGGGCAGTCGTGTACAAATACATACACTCGAAAAACATTACTCCCCTGGGGCAGTCGTGTAAATATACATACACTCGAAAAACATTGCCCCCTGGGGCAGTCGTGTAAAAATACCCATGACTATAATGTGCAATTAGGTAGTTACCTTAATAGAAAGGTAGGAAAATTACTTACCACATAACAAAGCCCACTAAGCAACTCGGTTTTCTTCCTCCCAATCTTGTCAGTCAGTACTCCGCAGGTCAGCACAGCTGCCAGAATACCCAGCATTGGCAAAGAGCCCACCAGGCTTCCCTCGGCGCTGGTGATCCTACCCACAGGAGACTGCGGGCTCTTCAGCAGTTCCAACGTATATGACGGCCATGATATGGAGATACCAGTAAGAAAATTGCCGATGGATACTGGAAAGAATATAAGCGTTGTTTATTTTTATATTATATCTTGGACATGGTGTCGATTCGAACTGTGCCACGACTTAACTAAATTTATTCCTGTCACTTTCTAAAATAAGATTAAGAAAAGAGACAGAAAACCAACAATTGACTTTAGTGCTGTCAAAGGGACGCTACACGCCCAAAATATGATGCCGTCATAATGTACGCCATCTTATTTAAGGCGTTTTTGGGCGTGTAACGTCACTTTGACAGCACTAAAGTCAGTTGTTGGATTTCTGTCTCTTTTCTTAATCTTATTTTAGAAAGTGACAGGAATAAATTTAGTTAAGTCGTGGCACAGTTGGAATCGACACAATCACACAAATTATCTAGTCACATTTAAAGTACCAGAATCTAGCGATGACCAGACAACGATATACAATACATGTACAGGTAGTACAATAAAATGGGACAGCTACTTAAAGGGGTGCTTCAGACCATCAAACTGAACAACTTTTTCTATGGGACCAATATCGAAATCGCGAAAAAAAAATCTGCTGTCCCATACATTTCAGTCGAGTTATGTTTGCAGTTTTGTATGGGAGAGCGGATTTTTTTTTCGCGATTTCGATATTGGTCCCATAGAGAAAGTTGTTCAGTTTGATGGTCTGAAGCACCCCTTTGAGTAGCTGCCCCATGTTATTGTACACCCTGTATAGATACAAACATCCATGACTCGAGTACAAATATTCATATTCATCATACAAATATTTGTCCCTTACGGGATTCGAACCCGCGACCCGCGGCACAGCAGGCAGGTTCACTACCGTCTCTGAGCTACCGGGCCGTCTTATTGAATATAGGGTGTTAGGGTAAACAGTTGCATTACTTTAAGGGGTGATTGTACTTTGTACCCATGATACTGAACAACTTTCCCAAAGAAACCTATAGGAAATTCTCAAAAAAAAAAAACTTTTGAGATGCCATAGTAAAAGTTGATCATATTGATGGGTACTTTACACGTAGGTACTTTACTTTCACCCCTTTCGAGTTTTTGGAAGCACTTCCCTTTTAGACTCTGTATACTACCTACCTAGCGTTACATAGGTACCTACTTCATCATATCAGCCACCTCCCCCAAAATGGGGGGATTTGCCATAATCGCCACGCTTGGCAGGCGGGTTGGCGATCGCAGTTGGATTGAATGTGTGTACTCAGAGGATGCTGCTGCCCATCCTCCGGTAGGTCCCTTAGTCACCTTTTACGACACCCACGGGTGGAAATGGGGTTATGCTATTCTTAGCCGACACCTACCTTAGGTACCTACTTAGATAAAACTACTTACGAATAATAGACGAAAAAACTTGTATCACAACTCCTTTCATTTTTAACACTACTATTATCTAATTCACTACAAAATACTTAGAATTATTTAACTACATAAAATTTTTATTCATAAAACCAACAAAATTTTCGAACAAAATCCATGTAAGACTCTCATTAACATCATAATTATTAAACAGGAACTAGACTTTACTCCACTCCACGTGTTTCATTCAAATGCATTACATTAAAAATATTGTACTACTTAGTTAGAAACAGCTAATATTTTTATATGAAATATAGAAACAGCTTGGATGGAGTAAAGTAGGTACAGTCAGCTTGAAAAACTGTCCAGATATTTCTAAACATTATAAATGCCTATCTAAACTAACATGGATTTACGTTGGTTGGCATTGTGGTGGGTCCACATCCACAATGCCACCGAATAGACAAAAATACATCTAAGGCTGCCTGTCCATTGTCGCGAGCTGAGTGTGCGAGCTGTGTAGCTGTGTAAATATTAACCAATCAGGAGCTCGGCCGATCTCGGTCGGATCTCTGATTGGTTAATATTTACACAGCTGTACATACACAGCTCACACAGCCAGCTCGCGTCAATGGACAGGCAGCCTAAGGTAGATAGTAGGTACTTATAGGTATTTTAGTTAGGTACTTACGTGTGTGGTAAAACTTTTGAACAGTGCAAACCGCATCTTAATCGGTTCAATAGTTTTCATGTGATAACAAACAAAGTAAACATACTTACATAAAAAAAATGTTGTGTCTGATTCGCAGACAGGCAATGGCAATAGATGACATTGCATTCCCATTGAAAACTCAAACCATTTAACTATGGACGAGGTACACATGTAATTTTATACTACCAACAATTTTTTTTGACACTGTTGTTTGTAGGGAACTGAAATCTTCAACTTTGGATTTTATTCCATTACTTAAGTCTATTAATCCTGAAAAATAGTCAACTTATTGTTCCGCAATTATAGGCTGTATCGTTTAGTGACAAGCATGTTATAAGCGTTAATTTTTCTATGGTGATAAGGTATACAATTGTAGGTATGTAAATGCACTTGATCGGTTGGTCTCTTGTACCTTGGCAGAGAGAATGCTAATTGCTAACGCGAGGCGGGTCCCTAATTAAATGTTCTAAGTTTGAAAATAATTTAAAATTTTATACCAAAACTTTTACTGAACCCCCGTTACGTCTCAAGTTATGTCTGGGCAATCAGAAAGCCTCTAACACTGATTGGAGACTTGACAGAAGATTGGAACATTTTGTTTAAAATATCCTGCTCATTGTCAAATGTTTTTGTAGCTCACTGTACCTGCCATGTTATGAAATTAATGCATAATCAAATACCAGATGAATGTGACAGCAAAAGTATTTGAAAACAAAAGTTGAGCTTTGAATAAATAATTAAAATCTCTACAAGGATGCTCTAAATGAGAAGAGATGACTTTAACTTTTACATAGTTACCTATAGGTTGTTTAGAAAAAAAATTACCTCGCAAGATGTTTGAGCACATCTTAGCAAGCATTTTTTTTTAATTACCTTTAGTAATAGGTATGCTGACACTTTTTTAAGGGGATGATCAGACCATCAAACTGAACAACTTTCTCTATGGGACCAACACCGAAATCGCGAAAAAATTAATCAAAATCGGTTCAGTAGTTTTTGCGTGATACTCGTTCAAACAAACAAACAATCACACAAACAAACAAACAAACAAACAGACAGACAAAAATCTGGGACACCTAAAAACCACATCGTAAACTTTTTTTTGTTAATATCTTCAATGTACAGACAGACACACTTCTGTTACAGTTTTATAATAGTTTAGAGAACTATATACTTTTACCTATTCTGTGGTTTAGATTAAGTTATACAGGGTTATTTGTAATTCGACTTATTTCTTTGAAGACGTTAAAGGGCAGCCTAAATGCAATTATGTGAACCCCCATATGTGGGGTCGGAAATCAATAGTTTTCGAGATATTTGGAATTTAAGGTTTTTTTTAACCAAAAAACCAATTTTTTCACACATTTTCTTAAATTAAAAAAAATTTGCTTATTCTACAGGGTGTAACAAAACACCCTAGTAATACTTATGGGGGTGCTTCAGACCATCAAACTGAACAACTTTCACTATGGGGCCAACATCGAGAAAAAATTAAAAAAATCTGCCGGCCCATACATTTGAGAGCCCTTACAGACGAGCGACAGTTGTCTGCGACAGCTCGCGACAGGGTCGCGCGACCCTCGCGCGACAATCGCGCGACCGTGACGTAGGTATAGTCTGAGAGCACAAGTCTTGTTCTTGAGGGATTTCAGTTTGAAGAAAACGGAGGCTAAAAAATATCATGGTTGATATTTCGGGTTTTTATAAGTTTTTCGTAGATTTTGGTTTCTTTAGATAATAGATAATCCAGAATTGATTATCTTCATCCTTTTTTATTTTTTCTCGACATTGGCTCCATAGTGAAAGTTGTTCAGATTGATGGTCTGAAGCATTACCCCCTTAAGTATTACTAGGGTGTTTTGTTACATCCTATATAGGGTCCTTCTTAATATGCTGACACTTTTTTAAGGGATGATCAGACCGTCAAACTGAACAACTTCCTCTATGGGACCAACATCACTCACACAAAAAATCATCACTTCCATACAAAACTGCAAACCTACTTGGAGCCAAACGTATGGGACAACTGTTTTTTTTTTGCGATTTTGATGTTGGTCCCATAGAGGAAGTTGTTCAGTATGACGGTCTGGTCATCGCCTTAAAAAATTGTCAGCATATTAAGAAGGACCCAGTATATAGGATGTTACAAACTACCAAAAAAACTGTTTTGGATATGGAGGTCTATCTCTCAGACTATACAACACTACGTCACGGTCACGTCAGGGTCGCGCGACAGCCGCGCGACCGTCGCAGAGGGTCGCGCGACCCTGTCGCGAGCTGTCGCAGACAACTGTCGCTGGTCTGTAAGAGCCCTGAGTCGAGACGGTACTGCAGTTTTGTATGAAAGAGCAGTTTTTTTTTCGCGATTTCGAAGTTGGCTCCATAGTGCAAGTTGTTCAGTTTCATGGGCCGAAGCACCCCCTTAAGTATTACTAGGGTGTTTTGTTACACCCTGTATACATTTTTTTTGAGAAAAAACGCATGATTTCAAGAATTTGTAATTTTTTTTCAAAAATTAACCGTCATTGTTATTGGTTTATTTTGAATTGCTCTGTATGATCGGACATTGATTTATGAAAAAATCTCGGAAAAAGTGTTAGCTATGAATTAAAATTCAAATCGACGCCATAGAATGAGCAATTTTTTTTAATTTAAGAAAATGTGTGAAAAATTGGGTTTTTGATAAAAAACCGTAAATTCCAAATATCTCAAAAACTATTGATTTCCGACCCCACTTATGGAGGTTCACATAATTGCATTTAGGCTGCCCTTTAACGTCCTGAAAGGAATACGTTGAATTAGGGTCAGCGCACACCCAGCGTAAAACTGTTCGAGCATGCGCGAGCAGATTTCATTGATTCAATTGATAATGAACTCTATTCCCATTGAAATAAAGTTGAAAATAGCTTGCAAGTGATTAAATCCCTTCAGCGTCTGTTCGAGTATGCTCGCGTATGCTCCTCGCGGCGACGGGAGCAGTCGCGAGCATGCGCGCGGATGCTCGCGCATGCTCGAGCATGTTCGAGCATACGCCCGTGTCGATGCTTGCGATCCGTCGTAAGTGTTGCCACCTCGGCCGGTTTCGTACTAAATCTAGCATATTTTTTAACTACTTTAGCCCGAAAAGGGCAATTTACTACAGATAATATTATACAACGTGTTAATGAATTAACGCAAAACTAGAAAGTAGTTTGTTTAGAATCGATAGCAGAATCGAATTATCATGGTTTCAACATAGGTAATTTTTTTCAAAATTTTAATTTTTTTTTTCATAAAATTTTTAATTTACTAAACCCGATGTCAACCCACCCCACGGGCACACTCACCCTACTTACTACCAAAACAAGATTATAAAAATGTATCCATGAGTACGTTAGCGCTTTCTTTCAGTGCTGAAATGATAACAAATCATTTTTGCCTCCGAACTTAAAATGCGAATAACTTTAAATGTTAAGTATCAAAATAATGAAATTATTGTTTCAATCTAATTCTTTTGTTATAAATCAGTTGGGGTGTATGAGGTTTTGCGCTAATTTATTAACACGTTGTATAATAATCGAACTCTTTTTGAAAATACAAAGAAAATCTGAAAGGTCGAAGCAGATTTAGTAGGTTTTCAAATTGTTCATATTCCATTTTATAGTTCCTAGCCATAAAATAACTGTCCCTAGAACTTTAAACCGTAACACAGCACTTTTCCTGCTCTTGCTCCTCTTCCTCTGCTAGTAACCCAATAATTACCAAATCCCAGTCCACCATACTTTAAAATTACTCTTCGCACGTCGTTACTTTAAAATATTGTAAACACAACTGCAAAATTCACTGTCAACTGTAGCAACACGGGAGCATCCGCGAGACTGTTCGAACACGCGCGAGCATGCTCGCGCATGCTCGAGCATCCGCCGCTGCCGCCGGCGGATTTCGCCTCTGCCGCCGGCGGATTTTGACGCTAGGTGTGCGCGACTGCAAAGAACATGCTCGAGCATGCGCGAGCAGATTTACGCTGGGTGTGCGCTGACCCTTACAAGTAACCGTGTATAAGTGACTATAGTGAAGCCGCTACAAACGTACAGTTTGGGTCATAAACCATCTCATCGAACCTCTCATTCGTACTTATGGGCTCTGTGGAACTGTTTCCGTAAAGCCCATGAGTGCGAGCAAAAGGTTCAATGAGATGATTTATGACCCAAACTGTACGTTTGTAGCGGCTCGACTATAGTCCCTATAAAGTTTTTATTGTGATTCATCTGTTGTAATTGTAACCCTAAATAAATAACTAATAATAAAAAAAATGCATGTGGACAGTAAAAAAGGTAATAAAGTCCAAAATAAGGTCAGCATTGTAGCTATTGTCCATGAGCTTTGACTACCTAGTTATTATAAGGACTGGCGGCCTTGCGGTAGCATTTCCCCTCGGTATAAGACAAATTGATCATGTGAATTTAAACTCAATTTTATACCTTACCTATCACTAAACGAGACAATAGTTTTGAACTTAGAACGTTTGGGGTCCTCACGAGACCACTTTTCATGATTTTTAACATTCAAAATAGGAATCTAAAGTTATGGGGAATAAAATCCAAAGTTGCGGATTTCATGTTACCTCGCCCCCCTCAAAAAGTGACAAATGTTTGTTAGTACAATGACAAGCGTAACCCTCCCTATATAAGTAGTCAAAGCCAATGACTGATAAAAAACAACTAACTAATATAAAAAATGAAAACAAAACAGAAAGATAGAAGATAACACCATGTATAATTTCGTAATATACACAAGATAGCTAAAGTAAATACGCATTCGAAATTTAAATAACGCTGTCGGTATATTGCATGAATTGTGAAATATTTGTCTTACGTTATGATAGACATAGATAAGATATAGACATGTAAAATAACTTTGTGATTTTTAAAGCACTTTCCAAAATTTCAGGGGTGGTTCCGACCATCAAACTGAACAACTTTTATTATGGAAGCAAACTGAAATTGCAAAAATTATCAGCTGTTTCACACCTACTATGTAGAGTAGGCATTGCAGTTTGGTATGTATTGGCTATGTGCGAAGTGGGTGATGGAAACTGTCAAGTCGATCGCAGCGCACGCCGTGGCAGAAATTTGTACTACTGACGGCGAAGCTTTGTCAGATTTGCTTGAATCTATGAAAATTAGCACACGAGACCCCTCACACTAGCGTCTTTCGAGCGTCGTCGTCTTGCCGGCGCTCACGCAGCGTCGACGCGACGCTGGCGCGACGTCGTCGCGACGCCAGCGCTGAACCACTGCCGAACGCCGGTTTACGCAGCGCCGGCGTCGCGTTAGCGCGGCGCCAGCGCAACGTTTTTTGCGAACAAGTACAATGCACAACGCAACCCCCTCTCCCCGCGCTGCTGCTCACTGACTCACTGACTGTACGCAACAGGCGCCGCGCTAACGCGACGCCGGCGCTGCGTAAACCGGCGTTCGGCAGTGGTTCAGCGCTAGCGTCGCGACGACGTCGCGCCAGCGTCGCGTCGACGCTGCGTGAGCGCCGGCAAGACGACGACGCTCGAAAGACGCTAGTGTGAGGGGACCCTAACTTAACATGAAATCTCCAAAACTGTCAATAGGTACTACAAACTTAAAATTTGGCATGGAAGTTTCTATTGGCATCTAGATGCTCACTTAAAAAAGGTTTGTCGCATATCAACCCCCCAAAGGTGTTAAAACTGAGGTAAAATTTTGTATGGGAATTCCGATACAAATTAGATTTTGTCCGTGGCTTCGTCCGCATCCGCTCCCGTCATCGTACCGGAATAAATTATAAGCTAGCTTTTAAGACTAATAATAAGCTTTTAAATATAAAAAGTTTTATCAAATTCGGTCCAGTAGTTTTGGCAAAATTCTCGAACAAACACAGACATTTACAGTACTATAATAGTGTAAATAATTCACGGCTGCCCGAAAAAGTTCTATCAGTACGCCGCGTTAATGTGGCGCTAGTGTCGTGCACATAGCCAATACCAAACTCTCCCTAAGAGCCAGGTTACACGGTCAGTATTTCATCAGTCTGGTCTGAATGACGGGAGAATGATGCCAGAATGATGGGAGAATGATGGACTGATGGAATGATGGTAAACCATCCATCCAGACTGTCATTCCGTTGTGAATGATGGTATACTGATGGTAAACTGATGGTCGGTGTCAGTCACCGTCGGGGTTGCCAGATTGGGGGTTTTTCACGGGATTTTTGGGAAAAATTTGGCCTTTGGGGAAAATTTGGAGAAGTGAAATCGTTGGGGAAATTTATGGAGAAAAAATTATCAAGGTGGGGAATATGGGGGCTGTAAATAAATAATGTTAACACCGCATTATGATTTATGTTACAAAATTAGGGCCTAATAATAAGAGATCGGATATTCGGATGCATAGTTAGCTAAACTTAATTTTTAGCAATAAAATTATGGCTTCTTAAAATTATTATTTTTAAATATTTGTTGGGATGCCATGAAAATGCGGGAATGCATAGTAAACGCATGCATAGCAAAAATCAACTTTTCAAAATTATTTAATTTAAAAGTTAATCTTTTTTAATTTAAAAGAGAAATATCTCGGGATTTCAGTACCTCGTACGTCTGGCAACCCTGCAGTCTTCCATCATTCTGGCGTCATTCAACGTTTGACCAGACTGATGGACCAGAATGATGAAATACTGATGGAAAACTGATCGTGTAACCCACTCATCATTCTGGCATCATTCTGGCGTCATTCTGGCGTCATTCAGAATGATGGACCAGACTGATGAACACTTTTTCCTTAAGTAGTACTGGGGTGTTTTGTAACACACTGTATAACAAAGCACTTAATAGCTACATTCATTACATAATAAACATTATTTACTACCTATATCTAACTATATTTACGACGAAGATCATGTCAAATGCCCATGTTGTACCCACTCCTGTAATGATTATGGGACAAACTATTCAATTAGGTAAGTCCAACTTCGAGAAAGAGATCAACCGTCGAATCCAACTCGGCTGGGCAGCGTTCGGGAAGCTACGTCAGTGTGTGTTGCCAGTGATGACATATGGAATAGAGACGTGGTCGACTGGTCGTTCACTCAAGGCCTCATAAAAAGGCTGAAAAAAAATAAATAAAAAAAAATGTATCAAAATGTATCGAAAATCTCATCATCTCATTTTAGTCGAGTCGGTACTGCACTTTTGTATGGGACAGCAGATTTTTTTATTTTTTCTCGATGTTGGCCCCATAGCGAAAGTTGTTCAGTTTAATGGTCTGACTGAAGCACCCCCTTAAGTATTACTAGGGTGTATTGTTACACCCTGTATAGAGCGAGTTGAAAAATTAAAAGTTGTTGGTTTTCTGTCTCTTTTCTTAATCTTATTTTAGAAAGTGACAGGAATAAATTTAGTTACGTTAAGTCGTGGCACAGTCCGAATCGACACCACTGGCAAAATCATCAAAATCAAGATGGACGTATTTGCAAAACATCGCAATAATTTAAAAATCAAAAGTTATGAGTATTTTTGAAGTCAGTATTCTGCGCGTACGAAGTCGCGGGCGCCGGTAGTCTCTTCTTTCTTCTTCTTACTTATCGTGTGGGCAGGGACCTGGTGTCAGTTTTTCAGACCGCCTTACGGCCTCTGACGTGGTTTTTATGTAACGACTGACGACCACCAGAGATAGTAGCCGGTAGCAATGGCTTACACTGCCATCCGAAGCACGGAATCATTTTGCTTTTCAGACAATCAGGTGATTCAGCCTGCAATGTCCTAACCAACTGGGGAAAAACGCACAAAGTGACATGTCACTAGGTGTCCCCCGTGGGAATCGAACCCACAACCTCCGTGTCGAGAGCCCAACGGAAGCAGTCGAGACGCCGCCGCGTACCAGCGGCGCGCCGCTAGTAAATCTAAACTATTATAAAACTGTAACAGAAATGTGTCTGTACATTGAAGATATTTACAAAAAAAAATTACGGCATGGTTTTTACCTGTCCCTGATTCCAGATCACCAATTTTTGGATTTTTTGTCTGCCTGTTTGTTTGTTTATTTGTTTGTTTATTGGGTGTTTGTTTGTTCGAGTATCACGCAAAAACTACTGAACCGATTTTGATGAAACTTTTTTTGGTTTGATAGTTTATCATCTGACTTAAAATCTGGCATACTTATAATTTATGCGGACGAAGTCGCGGGTAAAAGCTCGTACTATATAGGGTCCTTCTTAATATGCTGACACTTTTTTAAGGGGATGATCAGACCGTCAAACTGAACAACTTCCTCTATGGGACCAACATCGAAATCGCGAAAAAAAAATCATCACTTCCATACAAAACTGCAAACCTACTCGGAGCCAAACGTATGGGACAACTGTATTTTTTTCGCGATTTCGATGTTGATTCCATAGAGAAAGTTGTTCATTTTCATAGTCTGGTCATCGCCTTAAAAAAGTGTCAGCATATTAAGAAGGACCCTGTATAAATAAAACAACTAAAAATTGGTTTCAAAATTACGTATAATCATGTCACATCAATAGAAAGATGACACTACAATACCTATACATGCAAACGTTTGGGTCAAGCAAAATACTTTGAATGCAATCTTATTCTACTTTAAATAAAGTCCTAAATCGATCGATCGATCACCATGTCACAGAAAAGCTTTGACAATAGCCAAGGAAGATGGAAAACCTACTATGGTGGTCCCACAGAACATTATAAGAGGGGTTAGAAGTGCAAAGTAGGCGTGGAACATGTCGCCACAGGTTATGCAATGATTTGCATAACACCATTAGGCGCGGGGCGTGGTGCGAGCGAGAGGGCATGAGTAATTGTAGCAGTGTGAGTGGGAAGACAAGTGGCGACAGCCGTCTCCGAAGCAAAATCGCTACTTTGCATTTCTAACCCCTCTTATGTTCTGTGGGTAGTCCCCATACTTCTTTGCCATAGTCTATAATTACGTGTTGGAAGAAATCTCTTTAGTGATAAGGGCTATCTGTTCGTGTTCACTACATTTTTCAGTAAGAGTAAAATAAATAAATTATCAGATCTTTAAAGATCTAGAACACCTAGATCTTGGTGATCTAGATTGTAGAATTTTTTTGTAGAAATACAGACCAGAAAAATTTTGTGGGCACGAACAGAGGACGCACTTATCTCTAAAGTGATTTTTTCCAACATGATTTAGTAACGTTTGTAAATACAAAATCCAATGTGGCGGACTGTACCATAGATGAGTTTGTTATTTTCCATCGATAGAGGAGGATTCCCTGACAGTTAAAATGTAAAAGATTTTTTTTGTGAGAAATAAATAATAGGTAGATAACACGATTGTATCAAGACCTCCGCCTCTAAATACCCAGTAGACAAAGTTGTATTACGTGATGAAATACAACCTGCTTACCAAATAATTTCTACTCTACACGTGTTTCGCTCCACCAAGGAGCATCCTCAGGAGCAAGAACTCCTGAGGATGCTCAATCACGAGGTTGTATTTCAACACGTAATACAACTTTGTCTACTGGGTATTTAGAGGCGGAGGTCTTGATACAATCGTGTCATCTACCTATTAGTAATGGATTTCCGCAAAGTAACGCCTGATTCAATTAAGAAATAAATAATTAAAAAAATTCTAAAAAAAATTTTGTTCGACATGCCTAGATTGCGGTGATGTAACATGGGTATGGCGATTGTGATTTCGCTAAAACGTTAAAAAACAATAATGTTTGCTGCCGAAGACTTTTATCTTTTCATGTTTCCTTATTATTTAAAAAACTATTTTGGGTTATTTGTATGTTATTAACAGCAAAGTCACGTTTTCAAGATTTTGCACAGTCATCTCTTGTCAACGCCATCTATCGAGACATTAAGAGCTATTTTTCTTTTCAATTGGCTGTGAGAAAATCCCCCTAAGTGTGCCCACACATAACTGCGACGTCGCATCGCATATCACAAATATCTGCGATGCGAAATAATGACATAATCATACATATGTCATCGTAATAAGTCATCGAGTGCTGGCAGATATTTGCGATGCGATGCAACGTCACAGTTATGTGTGGGAGCTCTTACGAACAAGTTAATGATCAGTAATTTCCCCGTAAATTCAATTACACAGTAATAACACCTTATCCTAGAGTTAAATAATGCATATTTTCATCTGGCCTCTCTGGCATGGCGTTGGTTACAGGTTCTATCCGGCGCTCGCTAGATGGCGTTGAATTCATATCTGGTTCGGGCATACTGTCGTCAGACTCTTCCTCCGAGGCAGAACTCTTTCCTTGTCTCTCGCTCGTCTCTGGTGGATCTTCCTTCCTTTTCCTTCGGTTTCTGTAGACAACATTTAAGAATATAAGAGCTTCGACCAAAAAACAAACAAACATTTTCTATGGAGACAACAACGAAATCGCGAAAAAAAAGGTTGTTCCATACAAAACTGCATACCTAATCGACTCAAATGTATTGAATAGCTGTTTTTTTGCTCCGATCGATTTGCGATTTCCCATAGTAAAAGTTGTTCAGTTTGATGGGTAGACTCTTAGCACAGAAAAGGTAATAGTATGAATTGTTCTATTATACTCTAAGTTTAAAAAGGATGCTAATGATATCAATTTCACTCTGTACCTATAGCACAACTTAGATACGTACATAATGTGAACGGGCTCACACTGACAAGGGGCTAGTACATAACATGTATGCTGAGTGAGTGTGAGGGAGAGAGGTATACACTACTGCTTACTGTCGTCAACCTCCCGTTATCACAAAGAAAGTGGAGCCCTCCACTCACACACTAACTTTAAAATCACGCATCACGCATATATCCTAGCAAGACTGTCCAATACAGAGTCCTTCTTAATATGCTGACACTTTTTTAAGGAGATGATCAGACCATCAAACTGAACAACTTTCTCTATGGGACCAACATCGAAATCGCGAAAAAAAAAACACCTCTTCTACTCGAGCCAAATGTGTGGGAAAGCTGATTTTTTTTTCGAGATTTGATGTTGGTCCCATAGAGAAAGTTGTTCAGTTTGATGGTCTAATCACCCCTTAAAAATTTTTCAGCATATTAGGAAGGAACCTGTATATTATTATTATAATAATCAAAGGTGAAAAATGATCCACAAAGCTCGCAAGGAGAGCACCGGCCCTAACTCTATTAGGTACTATGGCATAAGGTATAAAATCGCTTACCTCTTAGGATATGGTTGTCTCAGATGGAATGTTCTATAATGTAGCTTCATGCTGTTGCTCTGTGTGAACCGTTTATCGCATAGAGAACAAGGGAACGGTTTTTCACCGGTGTGCGTCTGGAAATACATGAATATACATTATAATTATAAGGTCTAACAAAATTAGCTCTAACTATTACTATAGAAAAGGCATGTCAAACATGTGGCCCGCGGGCCGCATGCGACCCACACTGCACTTTATTGCGGCCCGATTCAAATTTAAGCACAGCTTCCTGATGCGGCTCGAAAGCGTTCAGACTTTTACAAAAACTTAGGTTCCCATATTATGTAGGTATACCACCGTTTTAAATCATGATGATGATGTGAAAAATTTCGATCTCGCTTCGCTCGCTTACTTTTTTACATGGTATGCAGAGTAGAGACAAGGTCTAGTCTTTCCATGCTCTACCTTAAATTCAGTTCTAGCTACGGCCTTGATTTAGATGCAGTTTGGAAGTTGATTTCTGCATATAGAATAACTCCCAACCAGAATAAACATTACTGGGAAGAGATTGAATTTGTTTCTATAATTAAATAAACGATTAACGGTCCTTATCTATGACTGATATAAATTCTCTAAGTTCGTTGCGGCCCGCTGATTGTACTATCATCATGCATTTGGCCCACCAACGACTTTGAGTTTGACATGCCTGCTATAGAACAACCTTCTCTATGGGACCAATACCGAAATTTCGAAAAAAAATCAGCTATCCAATTCAAAACTGCAAACATAACTCGATTCATACACATAATCATAATGTATGGGATAGCTGTTCTTTTTTCGCGATTTCGATATTGGTCCCATGGTAAAAGTTGTTCAGTTTAATGGGTAGACTCTTAGTTTAAAAGGATGCTAATGATATCAATTTCACCCTGTAGGTACAGTTATTTATGTGGAGACTGGTGTTAGTGCTAAGACCTAGAAACTAGGAATTGTGCTACAGCCACCAGGGCTATCCCCACCCACCACATTTAGCCCCACAGAAGCAGAATCATCAGTGAAGACCATAGAGGAAGGAAGTATAGAGTGAACATCGCGCTTCATGACGTTTTGTCCCATTCAACTGCGGCGATATAGTACTCTGGCGTTTAGTCACTCTCTCACTGCGGTCACTTAGAGCAGTTTGATTGAAAAAAAATTAATCTGCATAAAAAATGCCGTGGTGTGTACTGAGATACTGCACAAACAATTCAATAAATGTAAGCAAATGTAAAGGAATAACTTTTCATAGTTAAGCAAGATGAATTAATTATTTAAAAGAATTTTTAACATTATTTTAAACAATATTTTTTTCCCGCTCTAGAAAATATATTAAGCAAATGCAAATAAGGACAAACCTATACGCGAAAAAGAGAAGACAATAGATATTGCCAGTCATATAAATTATAGTGAAGGACAAACCTATAGGCGAAAAAGAGAAGACAATAGTATGCGCGAAGCTATGTATATGTTTTGTCTTTCTCGCACGTATAGTTTTTACTATTTTCTTATCTCTCTCTCTCTCTCTCTCTCTCTGCAATTTTCTTGCACACGCCCCCCCCGTTCCCCTCACCGGCTGCCGCACATAGCGCATGAATTTTGTTTGTCGTACTATATCTATACTACCTTCCTCTATGTTATAATAGCGTATACAGAGTCCCATGAAAGATGTGTTGACCTTACTGAGTCGATACTGTGGGAATACTTATTTATTTTTTAGTAGATAAGGCGTTACAATGCTATCGCTCCACGTTAGACCCAAATGAACATAATCATCAGAGAATACTTACGACAGAATGCCTCTTCAGGCCCACGCTGTTGTGGAAGGCGCGCCCGCATATTTCACACGGATGCAGTTTCTCTCTCGTGTGCATGTTCTGATGAGTAGCCACGCTGCCGGGCTGTTTCATACAAATATACGTTTTGAATGTTGTAATAAAACTCCCTGGTAATATGGTGGTGTGGTTAACACTCTAAATCACCCCTTTTAATATTACTGGGGTATTTGGTTACACCCTGTAGAGGTAAATCTGTTTAAGGAGGGATCTGATACCTACTGTTTTCGAACCGGTTTTTGATAACCAAATTATTAAATTTTACATAATAATATAGTTCAAATAACAGTGTAGATACGTTCTTTCTGCAATGAATCGAACCGTTGAAAACACGATTCTATTAAATTTTCTCGATAGAAAAGATGACCAAAGTAAGTTCGATTTCAGATTTATAACCAGTGCAGTGCAGTGTTACAAGAATCACCATACAACATTTCTTCTGAATACACCATCATTTGAAAGGTAATTAATTATAGCAGTGATTCTACCCGATGGATTTACCCCAAACACCCAAGAGAAAATATATTGCTGAAAAATACGTTTTTCTTTGCGATCTTGCTTTCAATTGAAGCGGGATGGCTAATTGCAAAATGTTGCTTGTTAGAAAGAGACGCTTGCACTAGGGATACCTAGCCTTAAGATGCATACCTACACATGATATGCACAAAAAAGTTATGATATGGTTTTTTTGTAGGTGTCCCTGACTGACTCCAAATAACAGATTTTTAGATTTTTTGTCCGTCGGTTTGTTTGTTCGAGGATCACTCAAGAACAACTGGACCGATTTTGATGAAACATTTTGTGTTTAGACTTAAACTATTGACTATTGTCTGGTTCTAGACTATTTGTCATGATTTTTGACATTCAAAATTAGACTAATGTAACGGAATAAAATTCAATTTCATGCTACCTCGTCCCCCACAAAAAGTGATAGAAAAGTTTGTTAGTAGAATTACACTAACGCGTAACTCTTCCAAATTTAAATGGTCTACGGGAGCAACCCGTTCGATTTTTAACGCATAAAATTTTATACGGGCTTGCTGACGAATTCGCGGGCAAAATTTATAACATAACTAGCGTTTACCTGCGACTTCGTCGGCACAAATTATATACCAGATTTTAAGTCAGATCATAAGCTATCAAACGAACAAAGGTTCATCTAAATCGGTTCAGTAGTTTTCGCGTGATGCTCGTTCAAACAAATAAACACACAAACAAACAAACAGACAGACAAAAAATTCAAAAATTGGTGCTTTGGAATCAGAGACACCTAAAAACCATATCGTAATCTTTTTTTTGTAAATATCTTCAATGTACAGACACATTCTTGTTACAGTTTTATAATAGTTTAGTTAGATACATAGTCTAAAAAAACAAGGTCTTCTATTCCCAGAGTGACACAAGCCTACGTCACAAAAAAATGCCCGCTAAACATGGTAAAAGGGTATGATGACGTAGGCTTGTGTCAGTCACGTGATCGGAAGAGAATACCAGGCGCAGTATACAACGTGTTAATGAAATAGCGCAAAACCTCATACACCCCAACTGATTTATAACAAAATAATTATATTGAAACAATAATTTAATTATTTTGATAGTTAAAATTTAAAGTTATTCGCATTTTAAGTTTTGGGGCAAAAATGATTTCTTATCATTTCAGCACTGAAAGAAAGCGCTAACGTACTCATGGATACATTTTTATAATCTTGTTTTGGTAGTAAGTAGGGTGGGTGTGCCCGTGCGGTGGGTTGACATCGGGATCAGAAAATTTTTAATTTTTCAAATAAATTATTTAATATTTTGAAAAAAATTACCTATGTTGAAAACATGATATTTCGACTCTGCTCTCGATTCTAAACAAACTACTTTCTAGTTTTGCGTTAATTCATTAACACGTTGTATTATTGTACCATGAGTTAGATAGATAAATGGACAAACATCGCACAGTTGGATTCATAATAACAATAACACTTACAGCGGAGTAACAACTCTGTATCGAACGTTCGTCGGTCTAACTCCTGAGGATGCTCCTTGGTGGAGCGAAACACGTGTAGAGTAGAAATTATTTGCTAAGCAGGTTGTGTTTCATCACGTAATACAACTTTGTCTACTAGGTATTTAGAGGCGGAGGTCTTGATACAATCGTGTCATCTACCTATTAATAACACTTACAGCAAGAGAAGCGCCGCAAATCTCGCAGATGTGCCTCTCATTGGCCGGACAGAAGGAAGTTCTCGGGTGGTCCGTTAGATGGTGCTTCATGCAGGCCGCTTGCGTGTCGAAGTGTTTGCCGCACTGCAACAAAACAAATAAATAAGGCGAAAGGCGAACAAAGAAAATACCTAGAACGAGCAGAAAATAATTCTTCTTCTTATCGTGTGGGCAGAGCGCTGGTGTCAGAGTTTTTTCAGACCGCCTTACGGCACAGCCCGGACACTGCATACAAAAATTTGAAATTTACAAGATGACGTCAGCACATGCGAAACCAAAGAAATTGAACCTTAATCACAGAACAGGTAATGGCCACTCCCCGCCCCCCCTCTGACTTCAGATACCCCACCTCCCTGTCACACTTTATGTGGTAACCTGAGGGGAGCCGAGCAAGGGAATTCAGACAGGCGCGCGCACGCGTTGGATTTGAATACATAAAATTGTGTCTTTTCAGTGCATAAAAAACGTAGAAAAATAACGCAAAATTCACATTTTCTGTAATCCTTTAGCTCTGTTGTATATGTGTGTTGCCATTGTGCAAGTGTGCGTGCATGTATTA
The DNA here is from genome assembly GCA_922987775.1 of Agonopterix subpropinquella. Lineage (NCBI taxonomy): Eukaryota > Metazoa > Arthropoda > Insecta > Lepidoptera > Depressariidae > Agonopterix > Agonopterix subpropinquella. Next base: position 13,768,329 of record OV277694.1, on the reverse strand, counting down.
ATGTAATACCCTATCTAATAAACGTTAGTGTGTTAACAGCAGTCGTGCGTTTCTCTTGTCCTGTCACATACGTATCAGTGGCGACGATACCCTCGCTTCGTGAGTCTAAAAAAAAAAAAAAAAAAAAAAAAAAAAAAAAAAAAAAAAAAAAAAGTGTTCGCGATGGCTAATGTACAGTTCGGGTTTTTAACAAGTTTCGATCATAATTCGCAGTCTTGGAAAACGTACAAGTGCCGGTTATCGCAATGGTTCATTGCAAACGAAATTAGTGCAACAACAGACGCGACGGGAACAAAGAGACGGGCAATTCTACTGAGCGCGTTGTCCGAAGCCACGTACACACTCACAGCGGATTTAGCATTACCTAAAGATTTGCAAACCGTGCCCTACGAGGATATTATAGCACTGTTGGACTCGCATTTCACCCCAAAACGCGTCGGGTTTTCGGAAAGACACAATTTTTACTCGGCGAAACAACAGGCCAGCGAGACATACCCACAGTGGGCCGCTCGATTGCGTGGTCTCACCGCGCATTGCGATTTTACGAATGTAGAAGAAGTGCTTCGCGACCGTTTTATAAAAGGAATGTTACCTGGTGCAGAGAAAGAGAAGCTATATGCTCAAGCTCTGTCAGATTTAACATTGGGTAAAGCGGTGGAGTTAGCCGAGAGCATTCGTTGTGCGCGCGCGGGAGCCACGGCCGCCGCCGGCACAGGCCCACAGGTCGTGCCGTCGCCCGATCAGGTGTTTAAAATAGTGCATAAGGGAAAGAGTGGTGAAAATTCAAAAGTGAAGTGTTCGGTTTGCGGCTATACAAACCATAAATCGTCTCAATGTCGTTTCGCTAATTATACATGTAAAAAGTGTAATGTCAAAGGCCATCTGCGTAAGATGTGTAAAAGTGTAAACTTCATGGATACTGGAGCAGATAGTGGGAGCGATTGCGAGGATGACGGTATGTTGTATAATATACGATCAGTGAGGGGAGAACCAATGGTCGAGACGGTTAAGGTAAACGGGTTAAATTTAAAATTTGAAATAGATAGCGGATCCGCTGTAACAGTTATTTCTCATAGCACGTACAAAACGCATTTCAAGGACGTGCCGTTGTCACCCACAAGTAAGAGGTTAATGACCTACACAGGTGATCGACTGACATGTTTAGGTAGTGTTCGGTTGTCGGTTGAATTCGTCGGTTGCACTCATGTACTTGATTTTTACGTCGTGCGCGATGGCGGCCCACCTTTATTAGGCAGAGATTTTATATCTGCATTTAGGCTACAATTAATACCTATTAATTATTGTAAGGATACATTTATCGGTGTGGAACAGTTACAAAAACTATATTCAGAATTGTTCTCCGACAAATTAGGGAAATTTAAAAAATATAAAGTAAAACTGTCATTAAAGGAAAACGCCAAACCGTTATTTTTTAAAGCGCGGCCTATAGCTTTTGCTTTACGAGATACGGTCGGAAAGGAACTCGACAGACTAGTGGAACTCGGAGTTCTCCAACCGGTGGAGCATTCAGAGTATGCTTCTCCGATAGTGCCAGTTTTAAAAAAGAACGGTACTGTCAGAATATGTGGGGACTATTCGGTTAGTATTAATAAGCAGTTGATAATTGAACAGTATCCTCTTCCTACGATAAAAGAATTATTCTCCAAGTTGTATGGGGGGGAACATTTCACAAAGCTAGACCTTTCAATGGCCTACAATCAGTTCGTTCTGGATGATGACTCTCAGATGCTAACGTGCATCAACACACACCGCGGCCTGTTCAAGTACACTCGCTTAGTGTTCGGGTTGTCCAGCGCGCCTGCCATCTTCCAACGCGCCATGGAGTGCGTGCTGTCTGGACTCGACGGAGTGCTGTGCCTGCTGGACGACGTGCTAGTGACAGGTAAGGATGAGGCACAACACATGGCACGATTGAACGTTGTCATGCAGAGACTCCAGGATGCAGGGTTAACTTTGCAACGTGAAAAGTGTGAATTTTTCAAAAGCGAGGTTAGCTACTTGGGCTATACGATAAGTAAAGACGGGTTGAAAAAGTCGCCTGAAAAAATTAAAGCGATAGTTCAGGCACCCGTACCAACAAATGTCGGGCAACTACAGTCTTTTCTCGGACTTATTAATTATTATAGAAATTTTGTACCGGCTGCTTCAACTATTCTTAGCCCTCTATACGACTTATTAAAAAAGGGGAATAAGTGGAGATGGGAGGAAGAACATGAAAAGGCATATAAGAATATTAAAAGCAAATTAGTGTCTGATCAGGTTTTAACACACTTTAATCCGGAAGCAAAGTTAATCCTGACAGTGGATGCCTCACCGAGTGGCTTAGGGGCCATTTTGTCACAAGTAGAGGCAGACGGAGCTGAGCGGCCAATATCGTTTGCGTCACGCACGCTCAACGCGGCCGAGAAACGCTACTCGCAAATACAGAAGGAGGCGACCGCCATCATATATGGGGTGCGGCGCTTCCATCAGTATTTATATGGTAGATCACAACCGTTCGTACTGCGTACGGACCATAAACCACTTATCTCAATTTTCGGCCCATATAAAGGTATACCGGAAGTATCCGCTAATCGCTTACAAAGATACGCGCTATTCCTTAGTGGTTACAATTATGTAATCGAGTACGTACGCAGTGCGAACAACAGTGCAGATTATTTGTCGCGCGCTAGTCTGCCGGAGAGCGGCGGCGGCGGCGCGGGGGCGGGCACAGGTGGAGAGGCGGACGAACGTGCACTCACCGACCGGTCGGCCTATGTTTGTTTTGTTATCGACGGGAGTATGCCGATAACAGCAGACGAGATATGCAGTGAAACAAAAAAAGATGTTATATTAAACAAGGTGACTACGCTTATATTAAATGGTTGGCCTAGGACCGTATCGGATATTCGTCTGAGACCATATCATATGTGTAAATCGCAGTTAGCAGTAGAAAATGGTTGTGTGATGAGGGGTCACAAAGTGGTTGTTCCAGAGACTTTACAACAACGGGTATTAAAAGAGTTACATTCCTCCCACCTAGGTATAGTAAAAACTAAAGCAGAGGCCCGGGCAAGATTTTGGTTTCCCGGAATAGACGAAACTTTAGAAAAATATTTAGGCTCTTGTGAGATTTGTCTACAACTGCGACCATCCCCACCTCGCGTCCCACCTGTGGGTTGGAAACGTCCTTTAACCCAATTTGAAAGACTACATCTAGATTTTTTAGGCCCCCTAAATAATAGAACATATTTAGTGGTGGTAGACGCATATACGAAGTGGGTCGAAGTATACGAAATGAGCACAACCACCACAACCGGCGTAATCGAGAAAATGTGCGAGTTTTTTTCAAGGTATGGGTTACCGAAAACGCTTGTGAGTGACAATGGCACCGCATTTTGTTCGCGAGAATTTGTAAGGTTTTGTGAAATGAACGGCATAAAAAACATGACGTCACCAGCTTACCATCCGGCGAGCAATGGCCAAGCTGAAAGCTTTGTCAAAATTATAAAAAAAGGTATTAAGTCAAGTATAATGAGTGGTCAAAACGAGAAGCAAAGAAAGATAATATTGTTAAAGTATTTAATGGACTACCGTAACTCGGTTCACTCGACCACAGGGTTCACTCCATCACAATTAGTATACGGTAGGAAAATAAGATCAAGGCTAGACTTATCTAATCCCGTTACATCGTCGTCGCTCCCGCCATCTGCTGCTGTAAACAAAACTGGAAATCAACAGTGTTTACAAAATAATGAGAGAAAAAAGGAAAATGTAAAAGGGTTTGAGAAAGGAGAAATTATTTTATATAAAAAACATACCAACAATAAGCAATTTAATTGGCATAAGGGTGTTATCAATAAGAGAATTGGAAAAGTACTGTATTTAGTTAAGGATTTAAAAACATCTGTATGTATAAAAAACACAAGAATCAGATAGTTAAATATAAAGGTATACTAGACAACGGCGATAACCTAGATGAGTCGGGCCAGGGCTTACAAAATGAATACATACCATCTCTGTCGACACCGCCATCATCGCCACAGCAACCCCCACCAAGATCGCCAACGAGACAGCCACTGCTGTCACAGCCGACGTCACCGTCGTCACCGTTGTCACCGTTGTCACCTTCGTCACCGTTGTCACCGTTGTCACAGTCGTCGCGACCCACACCGCCACCATTGGAGACCAGAGATAACATGGGACCAACCTCAGACTCAGATGCAAGTGTGCGGGAGTCAAGTGACACAGAGTTTTATGAAGCGGAGGCAGCTCCAGTAAGTGAGGAGCCGGTCACAGAGAGAGTGGTAGAGGGGTCCAGCCCAGTTATGCCCAGAAGGTTGCTACGTAAGCGTTCCATGTCTAAAGTAGATTTTAGGAAATATTATAAATAAGTTGTCATTTTATATTAGTATATAAAATAGGGGAGAAATGTTGTATATGTGTGTTGCCATTGTGCAAGTGTGCGTGCATGTATTAATGTAATACCCTATCTAATAAACGTTAGTGTGTTAACAGCAGTCGTGCGTTTCTCTTGTCCTGTCACATACGTATCAAGCTCAAATACTGTTTTTAATAATAGAAAGAAAAATAAAAAGTATCGAAATGTAGATGACGTTAAATGCAAAGCGCGGCTTTTAACCCTACACGCAATGTCATGGACAGTTTGCACAAAGTGCGCATGTGCAGACGCTATTTCGAAATTCAAAAATTTTCTATTGAGTGCAATTCCTCTTCGTAGGTAACGAGTAACCAGTGCGCGGTAACCAGTGGGCGATAGAGGGGGTGAGGTAAAATGTTGGTGGGAGGAAGGGAGTTTCCGTACTGTATCTAGTAATAGATACTCTTTCTTATACTGTGCTTACGGCCTCTGACGTGGTGTTTATGTAACGACTACTACCACCAGAGATAGTAGCCGGGATCAATGGCTTAACGTGCCATCCGAAGCACGGAATCATTTTTTCTTTTTCAGACAATCAGGTGATTCAGCCTGTAATGTGCTCAGCAAGTGGGGAAAAATGCACAAAGTGACATATCACTAGGTGTTCCTCGTGGGAATCGAACCCACGACCTCCGTGTCGAGAGCCCAATGCTCTTAACCATTAGACCACGGAGGCACTTAAACTGAAAGCATAAAATAATAATAGTCGCGAAAACGAGACAGACTTTATACGCTAATTGGGGAGTTGACTACATACAATATATTTTAGTTTTAATTGCTCAGTAAATAAACCGTTTGAAAATAACACTTAACTCTCATTTTCAGTAATTCTGTTGCTTGAATACTATTTTTAATAACTAGATAAACTATAAAAAGTATCAAAACGACGACGAAAAACAATGACGTCACTCTCCAAATTTTAGTACAATATTTCATACAATGCACGCGTTTTGACGTTTGATAAAGAGTTGTTAATTTGACTAGTTGGAAACTCGCGGATTACACAGAGTGAGAGAAAATCTATGCTGTTTGTCCCTTTCCCTGTGTATAATTTCAGCTATAAATACAGGGTGATATTGATATAATCAGCATCCTTTTAAACTAAGAGTCTACCCATCAAACTGAACAACTTTTACTATGGGAGCAAACCGATCGAAGCCAATAAAAAATCTGCTGTTCCATACTAAACTGCAAAATGGCGATGCGCGAGTTCGCGACTCAAATGTATGCAACAGCTGATTTGTTTTTTTTGCTCCGATCTGTTTGCTGCCATAGTTAAAGTTGTTCAGTTCGATGGGTAGACTCTTAGTTCAAAAGGATGCTAATGATATCAATTTGACCCTGTATAAGGCTGAATAAATAAATGAAATGAAAATCATAAGCTTGTTATGTGTTCTTTGATCATTATGATCATACACATTCGGCAGTTGCGAAACGACCCGAAACGAATACACTACGCCACGTCGTTTACACTAGCAATGGCACATCATCGACTCGACAGAAGATAATCAGATGTAAGGTTGAACATCTGGCAGCACCGCATCGCCTTTTTCTGTCGCTCTATGGAGGTGCTACTTGGTAATGTTCCTCCATTGAAAAGGGAAGATCTTCCACCAGGCTATGTGTGAAGCCTGGGGCCGGCCGTGGTCCAACAGTTCTTAGTTGGACCTTCTATATATATCGAATCTCTGTGATTATTTCTCTTGCGCGATTCATGTCTCGCATTCGATTGTGAACCTTATGTGTAGCAGGTTACGAGTTGCGTATTTACGATGAACGTTGTCTTTGTATGGAGCATATTTCCGAGAGCGACGGTATCGCCATCTGTTGGCATCTTTGCTATAACTTGTGGGTGCTGATCTGTAGCAAGTCCCCACAGCTCCATCCTTTTCTGTCACTCAGGAACGTCATTTGCTAGACCAAATAAGATAGACGGAACGCGATCGCGCGTGGCGGTGCTGCGGCGTGCTGTCGCGTTCGCGTTCCAAATGACGTTCCTGAGTGTCAGAAAAGGATGGAGCGACAGAAAAAGGCGATGCGGAGCTGCCACATGAGGTTCAACTCTAAAGAGCACTAACCTGGTGGCATGTGGTAGGTTTTCGATGTCTTCTCTTCAATTTAGTTCCCCTCCGACGTTTGCGCTCCGCCGCGATTCCTTCGTCCAAAGTTTTCATTGATTTCAATTCGTGCGTTATCTAAAACAAGAAAGTCATAGTCTTAGCAAGTTTAGATGGCGCTGACCTATTGCCATCGCTCGCGCGATCATGCGTTCGTCCGACGAAAATCATTGTGCCACTGTGCGTTTAAAACATACTTATATCTGAATAAAAATAGAACAATTCGATCGCATCTCATGATAGCACGACCTTCTATAGGATATTCCGAAGATATAAGTACACGTATGTTTAAACGCACAGTGGCACAATGATTTTCGTCGGACCACAGATTACCCCCAATAGATACCGCATAATGAACATTTTGTTCACGCCCGAAGTCACCATTTTTGGCGGTAGGTGCGGGTAGCGAGGCACGAATCGGTGCAACGTGATTGGCCATTTCAAGGTCGCACTACTTCTAGCTCGCTCACTCGCGTTGCTTATATCAGTGAAAAACCATAGATGTGTGGCGAGCGTCGGCGGCCCTGTATGCGGTATCCATTGGGGGTAATCTGTGCGTCGGACGAACGCATGATCGCGTGAGCGATGGCAATAGGACAGCGCCTAAGGCTTACGGATGTTTCTCTCGAGCGCCTTTTTGATTCAGAAACCGGTAGGCACGTTAAGCAACGTTCAAGAGTGCTATAAAGGTAAGCGCATATTAGAGCGGGCCGCAGTGCAAAAAATCGCCCAAATCGCTTCTACAGGGTGAAATTGAAATCATTGGTATTCTTTTAAATTAATAGTCTACCCATCAAACTGAACAACTTTTACTGTACTTTACAGCAAAACGATCGTAACAAAAAAATACAGCTGTTTCATACATTTGAGTCGAGTTATTGCTAATTGTTAGCGGGTCGGGTCGGAAGTCTGATGGCTTACGGTCGTGTTTAAAGTACCCACCCATACTTACTTTACTTAAAGATTCCAGTGGTTGTCAAACTTCGACATCCCTAAGATGTCATTACTGTGTGGTGCATGTGATGAGGTGGTAACTGAGGGAGCGCACTGCTCCGCGTGTAATAAGGATCTTCATTATCAATGTTCAGGAATTTCTGAAGGAGGTTACCGGAAGCTGGGGGGTGAGCGGAAGCTCGCGTGGCGTTGCCCGAAGTGCAGGCAGCAAGGGCTTGGTGGCCAACCCAAACCGGAATCGGAATCCATCATTTTAAAGGAGATCAGAGCCCTATCAGCTAGACTGGCGCCGTTGGAATCGTTGCCTCAGGATGTGAGGGACCTCCGCGCGGAGCTCCTTGACTTGAAATCGTCGGTTGATGAGTCCAACAGCCGACTGAGGGAATTCGACAAGAAAATTAAAGATATTGAACTTCGTTTGACTCAAGTCGAAAAAGTGCAGGATCAGGTGAACCTCATGCAGACAAAACTTGATAAGGTGGAACAGGACTACAATGAAATGGATCAATGGTCCCGCATGAACAATGTCGAGCTTAAGGGCGTCACCCAGGCCAAGAACGAGAATCTGTTCGACATTTTGTATGCAGTTGGAACCAAAATCCAATATCCGGTCTCGAAAACCCAAATTAATTTTATTACCAGGGTACCAACACGTGACAAGAATCAAGCAAAACCAATTATTATATCCTTCATTAACAGATACATGAAGGAAGATTTTGTTGCCGCTGCTCGATATGCATCTAAGGCAGCTTATCTTACAACAGGAGATATAGGGCTTCCTGGTAATCAGAAGGTCTATGTAAATGATCATCTGACCCCACGTAACAAAGCCCTACTATCCTTAGCCAAGAAGACAGCCAAAGAAAGGGATTTTCGCTACATATGGGTCAAACACGCAAAAATACACATAAGAAAGGACGACACATCCCCTATTATCACAGTGAAAACCGAGAAAGATCTCCTGAAAATAGTATAAGGGAAAGTGCTTTATCGCCTCAGATCTGCTTAACGAATTTGGCTAGTTTAATGTTTTGTCATGATTTTTGTTTGAGAACCACTTGCTATCAGTGTGCTACTGGTGTTTTCCATTATTATTTACTGTGTCTCTGTGCTAACTCTGGTAACGTTTACTCGAGCGGGGATGTTGCGTTTGCTGCTAATCACGACCTTACCGCTACATATCTATACTGCCTATTATCGCTACGCGTGCTATTGGCGCTTATGCATTACTTGTTTTACTCAATATTATTTCTTTATAACTCTGCATCTATTCAACTATTGTTAGAGGATGACTCGCTTTGCAGCTTTTATGGTCACTGTGCATTGCCGTGCAAACAACATTTTATTAATATTATTTACATCTACCTGAATGTTCATATTAAGCTGTATGCTTTATTATTATATTTATATTTGTTCTTATTATTTATGCTGTTTATTATAACAGTTTTTTACGCTGTTGTTTTAAATTTTAGAAATGGCTTCGCTTAATGTGTATTATCAAAATGTCCGTGGACTGCGTACGAAGACTAATAATTTGTTTAGGAATGTGTGTTTAAATGATTATGACGTTATAGTGCTTACGGAGACATGGTTAATAGAGAGTATATCGAACTGTGAACTGTTTGACGGTCGTTACCTAGTTTGGAGGCGGGATCGTGATTACGCGAGGACTCGCCAAATTTTCGGTGGCGGTGTATTGCTAGCGGTTAGACGTGATCTTACTGTTATTGAGAGAAGGGACTGGTGTAGTTCGGCTGAAGATACCTGGATGACCATTACTCTGAAACAGTCAAATCCTTCAGTAACTCATAAAGTTCATATTTGTGTTCTATATTTATGTGAGGAGAATCAGGGTAACTCATACAAACTTCAACTTTTAAATTTTTTAAATAATGTCAACCATTTAATATCATCCCAACCCCTTGACACGTTCATTATAATAGGTGATTTTAACTTCGGTGACGATGTTGATTGGCAGCATCAGGACGGGTGCGCCGAGCTCGTTCCTGTTAACTACTCTAGTCAATATTTGGTTGATTTCTTTGACATTATGGACACTTGTAATCTGTCTCAATATAACGGCGAACGAAATCATCTAAAAAGAATATTGGATCTAGTTTTTTCAAATAATCCGATTGTGGTTCGTGAGTGTACTGATTCTCTCTCCGTCCCTGTAGATATGCATCATAAAACACTATTAATTACAGTTGATTCTATAAAAATACACAAGATATTTGATGACGTCAGAAGTAAGTACCTATTTAACCGTGGCGATTATCCCGCCATACTAGCCTCTCTTAACCAAATCTCTTGGACTGACTACTTACGATCCAGTTCACTAGAAGATTCCGTTACACTTTTTTATAATAAATTGTATGAATTAAGAGATCTTCATATACCACAAAAAACTTTAAAATCAAGTACTCACCCTCCTTGGTACAACTCAGCCTTAATTAAAATATTAAAAGAAAAACATAAATATCACCGGAAATACAAAACTTATGGTAACAAGTCCGACTATCAATCATTTTCAATTTTACGTAACAGAGCAATAGAAATTGAACAAAAGTGTTTCCGTACATATATAGACAAGATTGAGAATTCTATTGTGAAAGATCCTAAATCGTTTTGGTCATACGTAAAAAGTAAAAGAACGTCTAATACGTATCCTAACGTTATGCATTACAAAGGGGATTCTGCGGATACTGGAACCGAAATCTCCAACTTATTTGCATCCTACTTTCACTCCACCTTTCAGAAGCCTAATGTAACCGATAGTTCCGGCTCCAGTTCTAATACTTCTCAATCTAAAATACTTTCTGAGACATCTAGTATTAGTATTGGTTCAATTGATGTATGTCCTGAGGCGGTATTAAAACTATTGAAATCTCTTGATCTTACTAAATCAGGTGGTCCTGACCTCATACCTCCCTCATTCATAGTGAATTGTGCTGCTGGCCTTGTTATGCCAATCTGTATTTTATTTAAACGCTCACTTTCGGAGGGGAATGTACCCGCAATTTGGAAATCGGCTTTTGTCACACCGGTTCATAAAAAGGGTGGTAAATCAAACGTGGAAAATTATCGTCCCATCTCGAAGCTGTGTCTGTTTGCAAAAATCTTAGAAAGACTTGTGTACAATGAAGTATATGCTGCACTCAAATGTTCATTCAGCGACGAACAACACGGTTTTCTTAGGAAGCGCTCTACAGTCTCTAACTTAGTATTAGCGAATGAGTATATATCGGAGGGCATGGATCAACGTGCACAAGTAGATGTGATCTATACTGACTACAGCAAATGCTTCGATCGTATAGACCATTGTATCCTTTTACAGAAGCTGTTGTCGTCCGGCATTCACGGAGATCTCTACAGATGGTTTGTCTCCTATATTGAGAACCGTACCCAAGCAGTAGCGATGCAAGGCTGTACCTCTGATTGGACCTCAATACCGTCGGGCGTGCCCCAGGGCTCAATTTTGGGTCCTCTTTTGTTCATAATATTTATATTGGATATTAAGTTGTGTTTTAAAAATTCTGACTTTCTCTTATTTGCTGATGACATGAAAATTCTTAAATTAATTAACAGTTCGCAGGATGTAAAACTCCTTCAAGATGACTTATCTAGATTCCAGGACTATTGTTTTGTGAATAAACTGGACCTAAATGTATCTAAATGCTTTTACATGACTTTTACGCGGAAATTTACCACCCTGGGCTCTGGGTATAGTCTATTGAACCATCAATTAATTAAAGTAAATGAGATCAGGGACTTAGGCGTCGTTCACGACAGTAAACTTCTATTCGATAAACATATCGACCTTATCGTAAGTAAAGCTTCTAAGGCTTTAGGGTTTATTATCAGATCTACGGTGAGTTTTACTAATTTGAAGTCACTCAAAATACTGTATTGCGCCTTCGTACGCAGTCACTTGGAATATGCATCTCAGGTATGGAACCCACGATATGAGGTCTATAAGGCACGTATCGAGGGTATTCAGAAAAGATTCTTGCGTTTTCTTGATTATAAAGCACGGCAATGGTCAGATGACTATCAACACCGCTGCAAGCGCTACCACTTTCTTCCCCTTGAACACCGACGTAATATTAGCGACATTTGCTACTTGATAAATATCTCGAATGGATCCATTGACAGCCCAGATTTAATCTCTAAAATATGTCTTCGTACCAATCAATTAGGCCTTAGGCAACCTCCCTTGTTACACGTTCCCCTTGCTAAGACTAACTATAGACAAAATGCATTCTTACTGCGCAGCGCTAATAGCTTTAATAGTGTTTCAGTTGATCTAGACTTTGATTTGTTTTGCACAAGCACGACCTCGGTTAAACGAGTACTTACTGAAAAATACCTACCTCGGTTAATGAGTTAGCGGCTCACTCGGCACCTCTTTACTTTTACTTTTTAGTTAATATAATTCCTTTTCTTTTGTGGATGGTTTGAAGTACCAGCAAACTCTGAGCTTTTAGTAATAGTAGTAACTTCTTATTAGTTTTATTGATACTTACTAAATTTGTATTTTCACTCACAAAAGTATGTAAAACGAATGAAATTTATCTGTGGAAACTTTTAGTTGGCAATGTTGTTTTAAAAAATGTTGATACCCTACTATCATGTAATTAGTCCGTAAGTTTTCCTAAAATGAATAAAATAAAAAAAAAAATAAAAAAATAAAATTGTTTTATCTAATCAAATTAAAGATTGAAAAATTCAGTCTCGGGCGGGACTTGAACCCGCACCCTTCCAAACCGGGGAAGTGCGTTATCCAATTTCGCTACCGAGCCCACTAGCCAGAGAACGAATTTTTCAATCTGTTTTATCTAAGCTAAACTATTATAAAACTGTAACAGAAGTGTGTCTGTGCATTGAAGATTACGATATGGTTTTTAGGCTTCCCTGATTCCAATTCACCAATTTTTGGATTTTATGACGGTCGGTTTGTTTGTGTGATTGTTTGTTTGTTCGAGCATCACGCAAAAACTACTGAACATAGAGAAAATAACGCGCTCCCCTGGGGTAGAGATGTTGTATCGAACTGTGCACAGATACTCAACTTGGCCTGACGTCATATCATACACATCTAGCGGGAAGTAGCGTATTTAAATGTTAACCCTCCCCTCACCCGTTTTTCATCCCCTTTGTTGGCGACAACATTTTCTATAGAAACAAGCCGATATGCCATCTCTTCGTACTCTATGCTACTGATCCGATTTTGATGAAACTTTTTTTTATTTTTATTTTTATTTTTTATTTTTATTGGAAAACCAACAGCAATATAATACAGTAGTTACATGAGTATAAATCAGAAAGCCAATAACAGGTTTTCGCTGGTAGATATCAGTTCAGTAGTATACAGTATAGTTAAGAAAAAACAACTTTTTTGTTTGATAGCTTATGATCTGACTTAAAATCTGGTATATAATTTATGCGGACGAAGTCGCGGGTAAAAGCTCGTCTGTAACACATACAGTGTACAATAAACTGTTAAATAAAATAGATATTTACTAACCTTAGCTTGCATTTTTTTGCCCAGCACTTTTCTTGGTATACAATATTCATTAATTTTTTCATCTCTGAAAAAAAAAAGATAACATTATTCATATGTGAGACAGACAGGCCTGACTAATGCCACATTCCGGGCACTCTATAGAACGAACGCAGGATACTTTGGCAGTACTGCTACAGAAATAAGATGGCGACAAAACATGCGTCGTCCCAGCTCACACGAATCCTCTAAAATTACCATTAAGTGTGGGGAAAATATTCTCTCACATAGGACGCTTCATATTTTGACGACCCGGTTGGTGTAATGGTTACCACGCCGGACTGCCAAACCAGGGTCCTGGGTTCGAATCCCGGTTCGGTCATGGATGTTATATGTTCGTGCCGTTGTTGTATGGTTTCCATATTAAAAAGCCTAATATAGTGCTTAATTTGGAATCATTACAATGTATGTACCTGTGAGCGTTATTTATTTATTATTATTTATACAAAGGATCTCGCACTGCCACAAAATAGGTAATAGTGTAATAGTATACAGGGTGCTAGGGTAAACAGTTGCATTACTTTAAGGGGTCATTTTACCCACGACACTGATAAACTTTCCCTAAGAAACCTATAGGGAATTCGCAGAAAAAAATTTCGACGTTTCATACAACACGTTCGATCAGCAGATTGCATTTAGTACGGAAAGTGCAATTTTTTTTTTAAGTATTTCCTATAGGTTTCTTAGGGAAAGTTGGTTAGTATCATAGGTACAATCACCCCTTACAGTAGTGCAACTGTTTACCCTAACACCCTGTATATACATGTAGTTCTACATAGAGAATGGCCACTCCCCCCGCCCCTCTGACTTCAGATACCCCACCTCACCTCACACTTTCTGGGGACACTTATGGGGAGCTGAGCAAGGGAATGCAGTCGGGGGCGCGCACCCGTTGGATTTGACTACATAAAAAACGTTGAAAAATAACGCTAAATTCACATTTTCAGTAATTCTTTGGCTCTGATACTATTTTTAATAACAGAACGAACAATAAAAAGTATCGAAATGTGGATGACGTTAAACGCAAAGCGCGGCTTTCAACCCTACACGCAATGTGTTGGACAGTTTGCACAAAGTGCGCATCTGCAGACGCCATTTCAAAATTAAAAAACGTTCTGTAGAGTGCCAGACCTGTGGCACTGCGCTGAGTGCGAGTGAAAGAGAAATATACCACTGCTTACCATCCGTACCACCAAGTAGGGTGGTACGAGATGGCAAGCAGGGGGGGGGGGGGGGTGAGATCATAACTGGTGTACGGAGGGAGTCCCATACTGTACGTACAGTACAACCAGGAAAATAATTCCACTCGGCAATCTTCGTTTGCGCAAAGCAGGCCCGAGTCTCCGAAAAAAAACTTTGATGGTCTGAAGCAACCCTTTAGGGTGCCTGTCCATTGAAGCTGTGCGAGCTGTGTAGCTGTGTTTTTTTAACCAATCAGGAGCTCGGGCGAGGCACGGCCGATCTCGCCCGAGCTCCTGATTGGTTAAAAAAAACACAGCTACACAGCTCGCACAGCTTCAATGGACAGGCAGCCTTATGTTTATAACGCATTTAAATTTACACCGTTTCTAGTCTTCTTCTTATCGTGTGGGCAGGGCCCTGGTGTCAGAGTTTTTACCGTTTCTAGTAATAAAGTACTTACTCGACTCCGTCAATATGCATGGCTGAATGGAACAGGTGTTCTTCGTAGGCTTTCCTGGTTTCAAAACGAATGTTACATTTCTCACAGAACGTGTTCACTTCTTCATCGTCGTCCGGGCTTTCCTGTTACATTTAAAACGAGTATTAGCTTAAAAAATTAGTTCAAGAGCTATAGGCTATCAAGTTCGTGCGCGGCACTCCCATGGTCTGCGGGGCGCGGGGGAGGAGGTATGTTAAAGGCGGCAGAGGGGAGCGGGCGGCGAAGCGGGGGGCGGGGGCGCACGTGTCGCGTGCTACACTGCCACCTTATTGCTATCGGCGCTATATCTAGCGCTTTTTTTGGTAAGTTTAGCGCCGTATCTGAGAATTTAGCGCCTAGTAGAAAATCTAGTGCTTTCTTTACTTTTAATGTGGCAACAGCAGTCGTGTTTCAATATCCTGTCATCTGTATTTTGCGATTCAAATATAATAAATATTGATAGCATATTATTGTCAAAATGTATCCATAGAGAGTGCAGTGTTCGATAGATTCAAAAACGAACGCTACGGGTTTTGGACTAACTGATAAGTCCATTTAGAGTGCCTTAAAACACTACCAAATCAGAAAGAAGAACTTCAGAGTTAGCACTAAATCGATCTTTTTGTAGTTTTAGCGCTCAATCTATTTTTAAGGTGGCAACCCCTAGTTTCTCTCTGTAATGTAGTGTTCACACGCGGCAATATACGACGTCCGATTATTCCTTCCGATCCGTTAGTTGCACAGAGTACATTATCTATACGGAGGTACCTAATTAAGATATGAATCGTACCCAAAACGCTTTCCTACTCCTCTATGAAAACTTACGAAATTAGTTGTATGAAAAAAGTCTACACCTTTGTTCGAAAGTCGGCGGGAAAAATCGGTCGTTTGTCGAGTGTGAAGGTACCATAACGCGCATGCGCGGCACTTGCGCGCGTCGCGTGCTACCTCGCCCCCGCCTACGTCTGTACCCCCAGGGCGCGCCGCGCACGAACTTGACGGCCTATAGTCTGACACGCCCATATAAAATAATAATAAATATCTCGGACAATGTCACATTTAAAGTACCAGAATCTAGCCTGGACTTGTATTATGAGGACTAGACAACGATATACAATACATAATATATAGATAGAAACATCCATGACTCGGCTACAAATAATATTCATAATTTCATCATATATTTGTCCCTTACGGGATTCGAACCCCCGACCCTCGGCACAGCAGGCAGGTTCATTACCGACTGTGCTATCGGGCCGTCAAATGCCATGATAGCGTATTGTTGCCGATCGACAGACGACAATCGATTTTCTATCGATGGCAGACTGATAGCAAGACTATCGATCGGTCTATCGATAATTCATGTCGTGACAATTACTGTTAATGGAGTCATCATCATTTGCATATCAGCCGATAGACGTCCACTGGTGGACATATGGTCCGAGATCCGACCGTAAAATTATGCACCTATTTCTTAGGTGAACGAAATGTGATTGTAATTCTAGTGAACACAGGGGTTAATTCAACGCCGCAAACCGCCGCCGCTTTTTAGGCAACTGCCTAAAAAAATCTTGCCGCAAGTACCTTTTCCATTATGATTCTTGGTATAACTTTTTCCACCTATCTGTTTAGAGGAAGTAAAATCATCAGGTGATACTTACAATATCATTGGTGACGTGTTTGACTTTCTTATGCATATGCAATCCTAGTGGGCTGACGAACGAGGCCCCGCACAAAGTGCACACGTAGTCGCTTCTGTGTGTGCGTAGGTGCGTGTAGTATGTTGATGTGTGTCTGGATAGAGGAAATACAATTCATCAACATCATCATAGCCGATGGACGTCCACTGCTGGACATAGGCCTCCCCCAAGGATCGCCATGACGACCGGTCCAACGCTGCCCTCATCCAACGTTTTCCCGCCGCCTTCACCAGGTCGTCGGTCCACCGTGTGAGGGGCCTACCCACGCTGCGCTTGGGCCCAATTATCACACAATAAACAATAAAAAATTATTTTATTTGAGAACAACAGTGTTACATTTACATCAAACTGCCTCCGTGGTCTAATGGTTAAGAGCAATGGCTCTCGATACGGAGGCCGTGGGTTCGATTCCCACGGGGGACACCTAGTGATATGTCACTTTGTGTGTTTTTCCCCAGTTGGTTAGGACATTGCAGGCTGAATCACCTGATTGTCTGATAAGAAAAATGATTCCGTGCTTCGAATGGCACGTTAAGCCGTTGGTCCCGGCTACTATCTCTGGTGGTAGTAGTCGTTACATAAAAACCACGTCAGAGGCCGAAAGGCGGTCTGAAAAAACTCTGACACCAGGGCTCTGCCCACACGATAAGAAGAAGATCAAATTGTTGGGTCCCTGGCTTCCAATATTGGAAAATCGTGCATTGGGAATAAAAATACAGGATATAAAAGAAGCCGGAATAAAGGAGAGTATGACAAAATGTATACAAGGTCCTTCTTTATATGCTGACCCTTTTTTAAGGGGATGATCAGACCGTCAAACTGAACAACTTTCTCTACGGCAACAACATCGAAATTGCGAAAAAAATCTGCTCGTCCATACAAAACTGCAAACCTACCCGTCTAAAACGTATGGGACAGCAGTTTATTTTTTTTGCGTGTCCTGAGGTAGGCTCCATAGTGAAAGTTGTTCAGTTTGATGATCTGAGTTCATCGTTTCAGTATTCGCTAGGCTGTCACTTACACCCTGTATAATATTATGTATGTGTGTGTGAGTGTAATAATACTGTTTGCAATCAGTTCGTCGACTTACAGGAATTCCTCGTCACAATGTATGCATTTCTTAACGACCCCATTGTGGTAATCATCGTGAAGAGTCACTGTGTTTCTGCAACAATATAACAATTAATTCATATTTTTAATCATCTTCAAGACAGGAGGAAAGCGTCTGTTTCTTATATAGGGCCCTTCTTAATATGCTGACACTTTTTTAAGAGGATGATCAGACTGTCAAACTGAACAACTTTTTCAATGGCACCGACATCAAAATGGCGAAAAAAAAACTTCTCGTCCATATAAAACTGCAAACTTACTCGAGCCAAATGCACAGTATAAGACAGTAATCCACCTGCATACAGTGGTACCAAACGCGGCTTGCATGTGTGCTCGCCAGTACGTACGGCTCGTAGCACGCACATACTGACAATATCTCGGCGTGCCACGAATGCGCCAGACGGGGCTACGCGGAGATATTGTCAGTGTGTGCGTGCTACGTTGTATGAAGATGGACTACTGTCTTATACTGTGCCAAATGTATGGAACAGCTGATTTTTTTTCACGATTTCGATTTTGGTCCCATAGAGAAAGTTGGTCAGTTTTATGGTCTGATCATCCCCTTAAAATAGTGTCAGCATATTAAGAAGGACACTGTATGTATGTTACGCGATAACTCCAGGCACTCTTTTACTATTCAGAAGAAGATGCGAGAGATTGGAAATGGGCTACAAATAAGAATAATTATGGATAAGTTATGGGTTCGAACTAATATTATTTTACCACAGAAAATAATGAAATAAACAACATCTTTACAAAAAAATATAAACTTGCTTCAAGCATGCGTATCATATTCTTACGACTATAATCCTCGAGGTAGTCAGAGATATCTGAAAACTCTGAACAACGACATCCACCCTTCTGTCATCCACTTCTAAACTAAAAAGGTGACAATAATTATTAAAACCAGTGTCGCATCTACTATTCCGAGAGATAAGTTTACTTTTTGCAACCATCAGCAGAAAGGCTGATTCAGTGTTTATGGGATGTAGAGCATCTCTGTGATGGGGATGGACCAGGTCTGCCTGCATAACTCCAGTCGGTTTAGGAGTTACTGATGATTAAAAGTCTGCAAAAAATTAACCATCAGCTGCAAGGCTAATAGTATATTAATGTTGTAGTATGCACTGTAGCTATGTGAACAGTACAAAAACTGACATGGTTCATCAGTCGGTTTAGGAGATACAGCCGTTCAAAGGACGGAACTTTGACTGGCTGTATCTCCTAATTATACTATACATCGCGTGTAGTGGAGACGATAGAAGCTGATGACGATGATTCAGATATCATCATCATCTCAGCCGATGGATGTCCACTGCTGGACATAATCCTCCCCCAAGAATCGCCACAACGACCGGCCTTGCGCTGCCCTCATCCAACAGGTTCCCGCCGCCTTCACCAGGTTGTCCGGGCCTACCTACGCTGCGCGTTCTGGTACGCGGTCACCACTCGAGAACTCTTCGGCCCCATCAGCCATTGGTTCTGTGAGCAATGTTCAATGTACCCCGCCCGTTACCACTTTAGTTTAGCAATTCTTTGGGCTGTGTCGGCTACTCTGGTTCTCCAGCGGATCCTTTTATTTCTGATGCAGTTATGAAAGTATATAATTACTTACTCGAGACAACACACAAGGTTGCACCGTAGACACTGGTACTTGGTGAAATGCTGCCGCATATGTTTCCTCAAGTGGCAGTCCCATTTGAAACGCATGTGGCAGAACCGACACTCCAGTGCACCTAGCGTCTGGAATCAAAGTTAAATTCATTGCTAAGTGAAGGAAAAACATAATTTAGGAACTGGAAAAAATGATCAAATAACACATTTATAACATTCTAGATTCTGCCTGCGATTTCGTCCTCGTCCAGGCTACCGTCATTGTTGCGAGATCAAAACTATTATAAAACTGTAACAGAAGTGTGTCTGTACATTGAAGATATTTACAAAAAAAGATTACAATATGGTTTTTAGATGTCCCTGATTCCAAATCACCAATTTTTGGATTTTTTGTCTGTCTGTTTGTTTATTTGTTTGTGTGTTTGTTTGTTCGAGCATCACGCAAAAACTACTGAACCGATTTTGATGAAACTTTTTTGGTTTGATAGCTTATGAACTTAAAATTTGGTATATAATTTATGCGGACGAAGTCGCGGGTAAATGCTCGTAAAATATAATACCAGTTTTGACATGAAACTTCTTACATTTCGGTCAGTAGTTGTAGTTGCAAAATCCAGGAAATATGTGACAAGAGTACTTATTACTTTGGAAGTATAGCACCTACTGGCATTATTTCATTACCATTATTTAGAGCAGGACTTCCCAACCAGTGGGGCGCGCCCCCCTTGGGGGGCGTAGTGATATCGTCGGGGGGGCACAATGCGTGTGACTGCGTGTACTGACGTGTTCAGGCTCAGCAGGTCTCAGATAGCACCTTTCCAGCAGCGCTTGTCGTTCAAATTTCGATAGTGGGGGGGGCGTGCAAATATAACTTATTGTACAAGGGGAGGCGTGACGCAAAAAAGGTTGGGAAACCCAGATTTAGAGGATAGAATAGAAGTCATTACTAGGTACAAAACATTTCACGTACTTCCACTGCAGCTGTGTCTTAGAAACACAGCTACAAAACTGCTGTACCTACCCAACTCAAAAGATGTTTAGAACAGAATAGAAAATATTTTATTGCCAGTATAAACTTTACAACACAAAGACTGCTTAGTCTACTTGATTATGAATTAACATTTTTATTTAAAAAAATATTTATGAGAAAGCAGAAAATAGACATAAGTACACTACAATTAGAATTAGCTCTCAGCATAATTATGCTCAAGGTCTGATTGTACAGCGCCGTTTTTCAGGCCACCCTGACTCTGGTAAGATGATGGATGGGTTAGTTTAGTTAGGGAGAGCACATTTTTTTTCGCGTTTCTGATGTAGCCTGTATAGTGAAAGTTCTTCAGATTGATGGTCTGAGTTCACAGTTTCAGAATTTGCTAGGCTGTCACTAACAGTGTATTTAAATAAAAAAATAAATTTTACAATAAAAGATGTCATATTGTGTGTGCCCACCGCAAATACGATAAGGGCAGAAGAATATCGATACATACCACACTGTGTCTTAACTGTTGATGCCGTTTCAACATTTCCTCTTTAGAAAAACCTTTGAAGCAATCGGCACATTTGAAAGCAGCAGCCACATATTTTGTATCCTCTGATTTCGCTCTAAACTCCTTGATAGCTTCTTCTTCTGTCAAATTGAATTTCTTCCAATTTGTAGTATCAAGAAACTTTGTGCGTTTCTTTGCGAACGCAGGATTTATTTTTTTAAGACCGTACTCAGAGAAACTCTTTCTTCTCTCTTTAATTTTTTCACTTTTAAGCGTAATTATATCTTTTTTTACGTCTACGAATATTGTTTTTGGACTTTTCGGTTCATCATCAGATTTTGAAATGGCTTCTTTTACATGTTTTGGTTTTTTCATATCAATATCAACTCTAACATCTAAAGGTTCTTCATTATTCTTCAAATCATTGGTTTCTAATTCAGAATTTTGATTTACAGGTTCATCATCAGGTTTAAAGTCATCGCGGTCTGTCATGGCATCATCACTGATGTAATTAACATCCGTTTCAGCTAAAACATCTTTTTCTTCTTCGTGAACTGACTCGATATCTGATTCATCTAATTTTGAACTATCCTTCGTGCAATACGTTTTCACTCGTTTTGTTACGGTCAAAATGTCTAGAGGAGATTTTAAGTGGCGGAGACCTCTGTCTATTTTGTAGACTGCTTCGTATGTCACCTGGAATATAATTTATTTGTAAATTAATAAATAAATTCATGTCAAGAATAAATAGAATAAGGGACCATCTACTACAGTGCTGCTTGATAGGCAGGCTGTCTTTTCTTACCCGACTGTGCGACGCAAAGATGATGATGACATCAAGAACATTGATTATATTATGAAACTATAGAAAATGTGATCACAACTCAATGCCAAACCTATGAGATAACTCGTTTAAGCAGTCAGTATAATAAGGATATAGTTCTGGCGCAGTACGATTAGCCGAAACATTATTTAATGTACAGTATGAGAATATCAGGCACCTCTAATAATATAGGAGCTTTTAACATTAACTTTAGTTAAAACTAGGGATGCAACGATTCGGCCATTACGGTTACGATTACGATTACGATATTAATCGTTATTTATTACGATAACCGATGCATTACGATTATATAAAAAAAAAAATGTTGAGTTTTATCCTCAGAATGAGTTTTCATAGTGTTTCTTGTCATTCCAATGAAAGTTAAATTAAAAAAAAAAAAATGAAAACTTACATCATCTTTGTTGCTTATTCTACTAAATTGAGGTCGAAGTCAAAGACCCAGGATTGGTCAGGATTAATATTTTTATATTCAAAATGCAAACGAATAGGTATTACGAAAATGAGAGACAAAAAATGACAGATTTAGCTCCAAACGAGCTAAAGCGGCAGCTACAGATCAGAATTTTTTAATAGTAGATTATGTACCAAGGGGATAAAGCAGTGTCTTTCATCACGGGCGCGATATTGAATCCCGAGCCCAACGAGGGATTCTAGGGTTAACTCCCGAGCGTAGCGAGGGAGTTAAGAGTTAACTCCCGAGCGAAGCGAGGGAGTTAAGACTAGAATCCTGAGTGAAGCGAGGGTTTCAAGCTCGCCCAAGATGAAAACACGTTTATCCCCGAGGACCATACTCTACTTTTCACACCCTCCGCGAGAAAATAAAAAGCAATACTGTTAGAAACCCAGGGGAGCGTGTAAATTCTCTATGGTTAGAAACCAATTATTTTATTAGAGTTGATAACAAAGT
The DNA here is from genome assembly GCA_922987775.1 of Agonopterix subpropinquella. Taxonomy (NCBI): domain Eukaryota; kingdom Metazoa; phylum Arthropoda; class Insecta; order Lepidoptera; family Depressariidae; genus Agonopterix; species Agonopterix subpropinquella. The sequence goes on along the minus strand of OV277694.1, from coordinate 13,745,932 downwards.
ATTAGAGTATACTTAGTATTTAGAAAACACTATTTTATCAAATTAAAAGTGAAAGTAGATATTTGAAACATTAGACCAGGAGTGCGATTTTTGAAACTCATTCTTTGAACTCAGCAGTTGAAAATGTCAATATTACTACGGAGACGAGCATCTTTCTACTGCTGATTTGACATTAAAAAATCATACTCCAGGAGTGCGATTTTTGAAAGTCAAATCAGCAGTAGAAAGATTCGTATCTCCATAGTAATTTTGACATTTTCAACTGCTGAACTCAGCGAATAAGATTCAAAAATCGCACTCCAGATGTGGAAAGACAATGTAATATTTTTTTTATTACTTTGTTCGTCGCAATAGGTACAGAGACATGCAGTATTCGCGCCTTTTTTTCTTTTTTTGTGTTCAATACTCGTGGTGGCCAGTTCAAATTTCGAATTAAGTTCTTTTTGGTGCCTGTCTCCATGATAAGTTTTCATACGAATTTTAAGTAAAGGTCGTAGTAACTATTAAATAATCTCTCGATGCGGTTCCATATTCAAATCTCATTATTGACCAGCGGGTTATAATGAAATTCAGTACAATATTATTGCCCGGCTAGTCCCAGAGCTACAATGACTTGTTTTAGGTTCGAGTTACGTGACATATAATGTTCCATTTTCGAGCGGGTGGTGTGAAAATTTGTTTTTTGGCTCTGTAATCTAGTATTCAGGTCTGGTATTTGTCAACAAGTGCAATACGATTGACGTTTTTAATTCGATTTAATAATCGTACGATTCTTACTACGGTGCATTGCATCGTTATTAATCGTGATTATTACGATTACAGATGCAAAACGATGCACCGCTTCGTAATCGTTGCATCCCTAGTTAAAACACAATAGTTTTCAAAATATTCTTCATTCATCCCGTAAGGGACAAATATTTGTATTATGTATATGAATATTTGTACCCGAGTTATGGATGTATTCTATATTGTTGTCTAGTCATCATAATACAAGTCCAGGCTAGATTCTGGTACTTTAAATGTTACTAGATAATTTGTGTGACATTGTCCAAGATATTATTATTTTTTTATTTTTATTCTCATTCTTCTTTTTAAAAATAGCATTTCACATAGCATTCCTGCATAAACTCAGAAACATTGCTACAACTATACCAACTTTCTGTATGCAGTTGTAACATTGCTCATATTTAACAATTTCAGTTTCAAGTGGACTTGGCGTGTCTTATGTGAGTGAAAGGCAACTTAACAGTTAGCTGACTTAAGAAACCTGTAATCCCTCAGTCGCCTTAGGGTTGAACCTCATCTGGCAGCACTGCATCACCTTTTTCCATCGCTCCATCCTTTTCTGTCACTCAGGAACGTCATTTGCTAGAGCAAATAAGTTAGACGGAACGCGGCGGTGCTGCAGCGTGCAGTCGCGTTCCGTCTACCTTATATGCTCTAATAATGCAAATGACATTCCTGAGTGACAGAAAAGGATGGGGCGACGGAAAAAGTCGATGCAATGCCGCCAGATGAGGTTCGACCCTTATACCCATGGGAAGAATTGGGATGCTCCATTCTAAGCCGGAACCATACGTCTTCCAGCTTCCACATCACATTAGAATACAATATACTAACACGTCCACCCCTCCAACTGATCTCTTTTAAAGTCTTCTGTCCCATGTAACACTTCTCCTTGAACTTATGGAACTTGTGCAGCATGGAGGCGCATTCAAAGCAGAAATAGTGCGGGAGTTCATCTTTTTCATTTACCTGCAAATACATACATCGATAAATTCAAAGCAGGGAAGTAACCCATATGGTTTTTCTATTTGCGGGCGATGTTGTGAATAATTTTCCCAAGATTTTAAGAGAGTGAAAGCAGCGATTGCCACAATAATTTATGTAGTGTTGAAAAAGTTCGAGTCGTGGAAAAAGTTTAAACGCCAGGCCATACAAAGGCGGTTTTGCGGGAAAGCGGGCCGGAGGCGTACCTGCGGGAAGCTAATATCTCCGGACCCGCTTGGTTTTCTGCGTGTTTTGTTGTGTATGGTGTGGTGTGGTGGTAAAGTTAGAGTTTGTATATACCCTACCACACAGAAATATGCACAGGTCCGGAGATATTCGCTTCCCGCAGGTCCGCCTCTGGCCCGCATTCCCGAAAAACCACCTCTGTGTGGCCTGGCCTTGAGTCACACACAAGCACAGAATAGGTAAGTATGTAGGGTTGACTTACCACGCATTGTACTAACATCATCTACATTTCGTTAGTTTTTATAGTTCATTCAGTTATTAGAATATAGTATTTAAGCTAAAGAATTACTGAAAATGTGAATGCATTATTTTCCGTTTATTTTTACTGAGAGCAAACAAATAAAATATATCTTATGCAGTCAAATACTATGGGTGCCTGACTGCATTCCCTTTCACGGCTCCCCTAAAGTGACCCCAGAAATTGTGAGGTGAGGTGGAGTTGACCCCCCCTAGGCCCCCCTACAGATCGCCTAAAAACTGCCAAAATGACTCAATATGGTATAAAACTAACAAAATTTAAATCAGTCATATCTCGAAAACTAGTGGGTTCCGCACCCCCCCCCCCCCCCCCCCCCTTTCACAGGGGGGTCCCCCCCTCCCTCCCCCACCCCCTTAAATTGACGGTACTAATTCTACAGTCCTTCCCCAGGTTTTAACTCCAGAACCTTTATTACCCATCGAGCATTAGTTCTGCGAGCTGCATGGGTAGCATGCCACCGTGATACAGCACAATCACATCTTCGCTCTCCTTCTATTTGCGCGCGAACGAACGAGATAAAAGACGTGCTACAGCCGTATCACGTGTAGGATGCTACGGCTTCTGTTTCCGACCCATTGCAAACTTCAAACTTGTCGGTAAAATGCAAATTAGGTCCAATTTTCGGAGACAATTTTCTGTTTGAATTTCGGTCATTTGACAAGAATTCCTTATCGTCAATAAGAAACTGTACATTACGAAACCAAATAGCAGTAAAATACTTACTTTTAGAGCCATAACTTCTTCGTAATACGGCTTGAGCTGGTATCGATCATAGTTGTACACTTTACATTCTGTCCGCAAACATATTCGACATATTTTTAGTTCTGACATGTTAAAACGTTTATTATTAAGCTTACGCTACCACTAAATCTAATTTATTGATAAGTTTTAATACGATTACAAGCAAAAACACAAAAAATCCGTGACGATAAAACGACCATTTTTATTTTGACATTATTTTTTTTAAGACTTTTATTTTTATTTTCTTCTTCCTTTCGAAAAGGTAATGGGATCTAGCCCTTACAGCCCTTTGTAGTTCACACGGTGGACCGACGACCTTGTGAAGGCGGCGGGAAAACGTTGGATGAGGGCAGCACAGGACCGGTCGTTATTCTTGGGGGAGGCCTATGTCCAGCAGTGGACGTCCATCGGCTGAGATGATGATGATGATATGACGACTTAGGGCACAAGACCAGTTCTGAACAAGGGCGGATCCAGGGGGGGGGGGGCCAGGGGGCCATGGCCCCCTCCCCCACGGACCTCTGCGGATTGCATTGAATTCGAGGCATTCGAGGATTGAATTGATTTGAATTTGAATTGGAATTGATTTGATTTTGATTTTGATTTTTTTCGAGGCTGAGTAATGACGGCACTTTACAAGGGCATAGATTGATTGAGCTCAGCCCATAACCAATTCGTAAAGCGGAGAAAATTAGAGCTCGCTTCGCTCGCTCTATGTTTCTGTTTTAATTATTGTACCTGTGTAGGTACATTAATTAAAACAAGGCTGTGGTCACAAATCTTTAGGATTATACACATAATATAATTCTAAAGATTTAACAGCAAACCGGGGAACACGCCCCGGGCGGCAGGTTTAGGGGGCGCCAAAATCAAGATGGAAAAAAAATATTGCATCGACTTTAGAATTTTGCAAAAAAATCTGATTTCAGACATCTCATTATATTGCAGTGACGAAATCTCGAGCTTGTTTCGCTCGCTCTTGGTTTAAGATCGTATTGCAGTCATGCCATTATATTGCAGTGAAATCTCGAGCTCGCATCGCTCGCTCTTGCTTTTAGATCTTATTGCAGTCATCTCATTATATTTCAGAGAAATATCGAGCTCGCTTCGCTCGCTCTTGGTTTTTTGTTGTATTGAAATTACCTATCGCAGAATTCGATCATATTGCGAATTTCTGACTCGACCTAATTATATTGCAGTAAAATCTCGAGCTCGCTTCGCTCGCTCTTGGTTTTAGATCTCATTGCAGTCATCTCATTATATTGCAGTGAAAAAATCTGAGCTTGCTTCGCTCGCTCTCGGTTTAAGATCATATTGCAGTCGTCTCATTATAATGCAGTGAAATCTCGAGCTCGCTTCGCTCGCTCTTGCTTTTAGATCTGATTGCAGTCATCTCATTATATTTCAGTGAAATATTGAGCTCGCTTCGCTCGCTCTTGGTTTTTTTGTTGTATTGAAATTACCTATCGCAGAATTCGATCATATTGCGAATTTCTGACTCGACCTAATCATATTGCAGTAAAATCTCGAGCTCGCTTCGCTCGTTCTATGTTAAAAACGTTTTATTGCAACCACTCAACTTGGACCTGGCCTCCCTAAGAAAAAATTATTGCTACACTCTTGTAGAGGAGGCCCGGGCCTGGCGCCAATCTCATGTTTTTGCCCCGCCTCGGAAAAATCGTAGATCCGGGGATGATTGTTTTAGTTTTCTATGTATATATTCATACAAGACGTCTCGGGTCTGTGTCTCTAACTAAATTTTTTAATATCTTAATACGTGGCCTGAGTCGGCCGAGTGCCCCCCCCCCCCCCCCCCCCCAATATGAAATCCTGGATCCGACCTTGGTTCTGAAACTGTCTAGTCTTGGAAAGGGACGTGTTAGGGAAAGTGGGGAAAGCGACTTGTCAAGGCAAGAGACTAAACAGCTAATGTGACGGCTAGTCACCGATACCCAATGTTCAAGGGAGTTTTATGCGGGGAATCCAATATTTCTTACTTCTACTATAGCCCAGGAAAATTTGATAAAATAAGGAGAAAAAATTCCCGGAGTATTGGAACTTGGTTTAAACGTTCCATTGGTACATATTAAGATTGAAGAAAATAAAAAGTCCTGGTGATGGGTGAGCTCAGGGAAGGGGTTGGAGTAGGACAGCTTTTTTTAAGGGTGACTTTTTTCAGTTTTTCGTTTAAGTATTCCTCAAAATCTATAAGTCATAAGTCGTATGGAAAAATATTGAAAGTACAAATTAAACCTGACAAAATTTTCAACAAAACAAGTTGTATGCTTTTTTGTCATAGGATGTCACAGGGCTGAGAAACTAACAACATTTCAAAAATTATAACATTTGTATGGCGACTTAAATGAAAATTGAAGAAAAACAGAAAATAATTTCACTTTCTTAATCAGCGACCTCTAAAACAGTCGGATACAAATTTTAAGTTTGTTCATGTTCAGCAGTGAACCTATAAAACTAGTTATAAGACAAATGAATAATCTGAAATAAATAATGTTTAATTTAAGTAATTTAATTTTAATTTATAAGCTGCTTTGGCGTTTGAAATTTCCGGGCCCATAACCTGTCATAGTTTCCGCGGGCCGCTGACCTGATCCATCTGGAGTCCACCTTCTGAGGAAGTCGATTTACTGAGCAAGTAATAACTACGTTTTAGGATTATCTAAACTATTATAAAACTGTAACAGAAGTGTATCTGTACATTGAAGATATTTACAAAAAAACGATTACGATATGATTTTTAGATGTTCCTGATTCCAAATCACCAATTTTTGGATTTTTTGTCTGTCTGTTTGTTTGTTTGTTTGTTTGTTCGTTTGTTTGTTTGTTTGTTTGGGTGTTTGTTTGTTCGAGTATCACGCAAAAACTACTGAACCGATTTTGATGAAACTTTTTTTGTTTGATAGCTTATCATCTGACTTAAAATCTGGTATATAATTTATGCGGACGAAGTCGCGGGTAAAAGCTCGTTAGTATATATTATAACTGCCTCCGTGGTCTAATGGTTAGGAGCATTGGGCTCTCGATACGGATGTCGTGGGTTCGATTCCCACGGGGGACACCTAGTGATGGTTAGGACATTGCAGGCTGAATCACCTGATTGTCTGAAAAGAAAAGACTCCGTGCTTCGGATGGCACGTTAAGCCGTTGGTCCCGGCTACTATCTCTGGTGGTAGTAGTTGTTACATAAAAACCACGTCAGAGGCCGTAAGGCGGTCTGGAAAAACTCTGACACCAGGGCTCTGCCCACACGATAAGAAGAAGGATTATTATCACCAGGGCATCCATATAATGATGATCACCAAATGTCATATTTGTACCGTAGGTAGTCTGATCAAATAGTTTTTTAATAAATACATCACAATTAAGCACAGATTAACGTATTTACACTAAAACACTTTTGAAAAATCTCACGTGAGATCTGGAGGGGGGAGGGTCGAAAAACCCCTAACGTTATTTGTTGACGAGGGTAATTATTTTCCTGGTGGTAAGTACTGTAGGTACCTAACTATCTTATTTGTTTATAAATAAAACGTTTGTTTAATTACTTATTGGTATAAGCTTAATGATAATTTCTTATATTGTATCCCAATAGAATTGTCTTAAAAAGTCAACCATCATTATCTCAGCCGACGACGTCACAGTTTCGAATCCCACAGTCTGAGCGCTTGTCATCTCATAATATTCGTAATGAGCGTTTTTCTTTTCTTTTTTAATTTTAGTTCCTATAAAACTCGACAGATGACATGCTTATCGCTCCATAGAGACGTAGGCGAGATAATGTCAAAATCATGTCAAGACTGTGCCTGACTTTTTTTTAAAGGCCGAGGGATCGAGCCCATACAACTATGTCAGACGTAAACAGTTTCATATTTTTGATTAAAATGATTCGTAAATAATGAAATATTCAATCAAAAGATGCGTTGGCATCTTTTTGATCATCTTCTACCTCTTTATTATTTTAAAGAAAAACTTTTTGAAACTTTGACCTTTATTCGCACAGACCGTAACGCCATCTATCGATCCACTAGAAAACCAAAAGAAAGACGCTCAGGTTATTGGTTATACAATAGAGTAAATAAATTATACACAACAGAGGGTCAATGCCCATACTAAGAAAGTTGCCACCTTCTTATATTTATATATGAAAACTCGCACAAGTACACACGGCGACAGATCAACCTACCCATAGTTGAACTCAGGGCCGGATTAAGCCATATAGAGGCCCCTAGGCAATTCCAGCCTCGGGGCCCCTATCCCCGTGGGCCGTGGGATGGATTTGTCTCTGTGTCCGGGGGCCAGCTACAGGCTAGGTGGTCGCAGTAACATAACGACAAAATAACATAATCCACTAAAATGTGGAGCGATCTCGAGCTTTTAATACCGATCTAGGGCTGCCTTCAGCAAAATCGCCGTCGCCGAGCGAAGCGAACAACTCGAGATTTTACTGCAATACGACTAGGTCAGCTCATTATTTTCCTACATATTATGTTTATTGCACCTACCTACAGCCCATGTCAAAATGGACTTGATTTGTGTATGAGACGAAAGTATCGAGCGAGCAATAATAGCTCTCGGTATATTAAACAGGATATAATAACTCGATTACAGCAAGAAGTCTGTTTTAAAGCCGAAAATAAAACAACAAAAATGGGCGAGCGAGGCGAGCTCGAAAATTTGCAATAAATATATTTTCAATACCTTTTTTAATAATGACTTTCACAGACTTTTTAATAATTCGATAAAATTTTGGGGCGAGTTAAATCTTGGAGTTTTACTTATTTTTCTCTCAGGCCGCGGGGCCCCTAGGCGGCACTGGGCCCATAGGCACGTGCCTACTTTGCCTCTATGGTTAATCCGGCACTGGTTGAACTCTATGTTCATTGACATAAGGTCGAACTATGGGTAGGTTGATCTGTCGCCGCGCGTACAGCGCCGGTGGTGAGTAGCCGGTACTACAGCAATGTTTAATTACACATTTGTTATTAGAATTTTTAAGAAAATTAATCTATATAATTTATTTCCGTGGAACAAAACTCAAATAATATAGTGATCTAATAAAGTTTAATTAAGATTTGTCTCTTGTCCAGGCCAGTAGCGACATCTGTTTGCGCCAAGACTATACTAAATCTAAAATGTATGGAACTGCCCAGACATGGTTATACTGAACACCAGAAGTGCGATTTTTGAAAATCATACGAGCGACTTGGCAGTAGAAAATGTCAAAATTACTATGGAGATTATGCATCTTTCTACTGCCAAGTCGCTCGTATGATTTTCAAAAATCGCACTTCAGATGACACCATATATCCGAGATGACTTGTACAAAATGTTCTGATAACATCTTTTTGCCAACTAACTACTATTATAGGTCAAGTTGTGCAGTAAATGATTTTTACCTAGGAGTACCCAGTAGTAACCTACTAGTTGTACCTAGTAGTACAAGGTAGTAACCTTGATTTAAACCTACCGGAAGGATATTCAATCAATTAATAAAATCAGACCAGTTCTACCCACTGCTGGGCATAGCATAGGCCTCCCTTTATTGCGCCATTCTTCACGGAAAGACGTTGTAAAGGAATAATGTAACAAATGGTTTATAAGTCGGTGAGGTGGCTAGCATTTCACCCACAATATAAAGGAAACCTTATCTCTTAGTCGCTTGATAAAACACCAAAGGGAGGAAAATTTAATAACAAGTAGGTCCTTTGGTGGTCTATTCTAAGTCGGAACCACAACGACTAGGAAAGGTACGCAAATGTTTTAACTTTAAAGTAGGTAGGTAGTATAAAGCTTTAAAATACCTGTAGGTACCTACTATAATATATTCCGAGAGATAAGTGTACTTTTTGCAACCATCAGCAGCAAGGCTGATTCAGTGTTTATGGGGTGTAGCGCATCTCAGTGATGGGGATGGACCAGGTCTGCCTGCATAATTCTAGTCGGTTTATGAGTTACTGATGATTAAAGGTCTGTAAAAAATGCGAACGATCAGCTGCAAGGCTGATCGTATGTTATTGTTGTAGTATGCACTGTAGCTATGTGAACAGTACAAAAGCAGACATGGTTCATCAGTCGGTTTAGGAGATACAGCCGTTCAAAGGTCGGAGCTTTGACTGGCTGTATTTCCTAAACCGACTAACAGAACTTGACAGTTTTTGTACTGTTCACATAGCTACAGTGCATACTACAACAATATCATACGATCAGCCATAAAGCTGATCGTTAATTTTTTACAGACATTTAATCATCAGTAACTCCTAAACCGACTGGAGTTATGCAGGCGGACCTGGTCCATCCCCATCACAGAGATGCTCTACACCCCATAAACACTGAATCAGCCTTGCTGCTGATGGTTGCAAAAAGTAAACTTAAGTATCTCTTATACTAATACCTTCCCTACCTGAACCTAAGTAGGTAACTAACCATTTTTGAAATAAAGTAAAATTTTGAGGTTAGGTTTTTGTTTATATCTTATGCCAATCTTAACAGTACCACACATTTGTTAGGTAGTTATTATAAGTTGTAATACTGTATTACAATAATAAGTAGGTAATCATGATAGATAACACATTAAATTAGCGTGCTTTCGCACTGCATCCGAGAATTGACGGACCATCAAGGAATGTGGATCATGAATTCATGAGAGGAGATCTGGGGATGACGGTCACATCCCAAACCGAATCACGGAATCCATTTTTTTTATTACCAAAATAATTTTTTTTTTCTATGATTAATGTTTTCCTGGATTTCCTAATAATCAAAATGTTAAAATTGTTGATCTTTCATTATTATATTATTTAACTTATTTAAAACCCTTCCAAGGGATCATCTTGAACACCCCGGTGTCCAAGATGATCCCTTGGGAATGGGCAAGATGATTTTGCCCCTAATTTGGGAATGTTTTAGGTTTTGGTATTAATTAAAACTTAAAGTTAAAAATGTCTATGGTCTTTACTTATGTAGTCTTAGGTATAAAAAATGCCTGTGACAGACGGACGAACGGATAAACACCGAGCTGATTCCATAAGTTTGCCGTTTTACCAATTTTGGTACGGAACACTAAAAATAGCAGTTATGGAACTTTGAACTTTTCCTAAGCTGAAAATCAACCTTTCCTTAGGTCAAAGTCACCAAATTTTTGTTTTATATCACAAAAATTTACTTCTCTCTTACACCGCCATCACGAAATTGACTGATGCAAAGGGGTAGTTATCGAGGGCTATGTTTTAGCAAAGAAAACAACTAGGTGGTGTGAGTAGTTTAGCTGCAATTGAAAAGGATCATCTTACGTCAAGGGTTCATCTCGTACACCTTTCCCCTAGGTACCTCTTATCCATAGATAGAGTCCATTCTAATAAGCTGATGGTTTTTTTAGAGGGATGTTCAAACAATCAGACTGAATAATTTTCTCTATGGGACGAACATAAAAATCGGGAAAAATAAATCCGCTAAACTGCAAACCTACCTACTCGAACCAAATTTATGGGACAGCAGATTTTTTCTCGCGATTTCTTTGTTGGTCCCGTAGAGAAAGTTGTTCAGGATGATTTAGTATATTAAGAGGGACCCTATGTAGGTATATTTTGTGTTGCAGGGACGCGACTCGAGACTGCCAAGATCCAAATGCTACCTTTACGAGGAAACAGTGGATTAAACAATTTAAACAATGGGAACGTAAAGTGAAGAGATTCAATTAGGAAGTAGCTTTTATCCGCCTTACAACGGCAACGGCGCAGCACGTCTAGATCGACGGGCGCAGCGAGAACAATTTATTGCACAAATAGTATAAGAGATAGACGTACTTTTTGTTTTCATCAGCTGTAAGGCTGATTCAGTATTCATAGGGTGAAGAGTATCTCCGTGATAGGGAAGGACCAGGTCTGCCTGCATATAACTCCAGTCGGTTTAGGAGTTAAAGCCATTCAAAGGTCAGTTATTGGAGGACCTTTGAACGAATGTATCTCATAAACCGACTGACAGAACGTGTCAGTTTTTGTACTGTTCGCATAGCAACAGTGCATATTACAATAAATAATACCTGCATATTCATGCATTTTCATTTTTTGCATCCATAACTGACCTTTGAACAGCTGTAACTCCTTAACCGACAGGAGTTATGCAGGCAGACCTGCTGGTTCATCCCCATCACAGAGATGCTCTTCACTATATGAATACCGAATCAGCCGTGCAGCTGATGATAACAAAAAGTACGTCTATCTCTTATACTAAGAGTACCTACTATACTTGCCTTTAGGTAATAAACGCAGTCGCACGGTGCCGGTGTCGCGGTCCCCGTAACCGCGACACGTTTTCCTTTTACAAAAACGTTTAAAAATAATGTACTTACTATTTTAATCTATGAAGCATTCCAACGGGCGTGGAACCGGTAGGTACCAAAAGCTTAAAGTTCTGTACCGGTACTTAACTAAGCGGTTTTTTCCATTTCGGTACCTGGGTACCGGTACCCAATTCATGTACCCGCCGTGCCCACCATGAGATTGCCTATCATTTTTAATAATATAGGTTCTATCTGTATTGTCACTCTATGTAACTAACATAAAATATTTGTTTGGTACCCACCAGGCACCTCTGTGATTAATACCGAAAATGATAAGTAGGACTGCGGGGCTAGTACGCCAATCGTCAACCCGCGATAGCGATAGCGTGATAAAGCACTCTCACGCTTCCGCTCTCTTTCGATTTGCGCGCGAACGAACGAGATAAAAGATGTGATATAGATTGATATAGCAGTATCACGTGCAACGTACTAGCTAGGCAGGTATTACTTAGGTCCGGTACCGGTACCAATAGTACAGGTTCTTACCTGATACCAGTATCACACCAATGCCAAATAGTACCGGTTCTCAAAAATACCCGTACCTACATAAATGCCTGCTTGTACCGAGGCCAGCAGTAGGCCGACCGACAGACTATTTCTGTATAAAAATAAGGATTATTTTATATTATTTCTAGCTCTGTGCGATCGTCCGTCTCGTCTGTCCGTCAACGTGCAGATGCCGTTGTAATATGGATAAAGGCACAGTCTGCTTGTGTGGAAATTGTACGGAGGAATCATTATTCCACATTCAGCAGAAGTAAAGATAGGGCTGTGAATTATTTACTTTAACGTTTTATTACAATTAAACTGAGATCATTAAGTGATATTAACTATTGTATTGCGCAAGTCGGATATTGTACTTAATTATTATAATTGCCTGTTTGATGTTGATGTGATTGTGTTGACCTATGATTTTATAAGTGAATAGGTACAGTTCAAATAACACAATGAAAGGGATTTTGATTCAACTGCTTTCATCTTTGATACGTAAGTTTATGTTTTTGTGGTTCACCCATCATCGTGACCTACCTACTTATAGTTACTCTACCGAGCAAAAAAGTGTCAGGTAGGTATAGATACAAATACGCGCCAAAATTTTCAATTCATCACAGACTAGAGGTTCGGATATTCTGTGATAATCATCACCCCTTAACTAACAGTGCTTCCTCTAAAAAGTGAAAGATGTAGATACAAATACGAGCCATAATCATCACAGAACAGAGGTTACCCCTTGTGTGATAATCATCACCCCTTACCAATCAGTTTTGCCTCAAAAAAGTGAAAGATGTAGATACAAATACGCGCCATAATCAGCACAGAACAGAGGTTACCCCTTCTGTGATAATCATTACCCCTTTACCAATCAGTGTTGCCTCAAAAAAGTGAAAGGTGTAGGTACATTCATGTATGGAGTACTGCTGCCACCTGTGGGATGGCTCAGCCAAGTATCAACTTGCCGCACTCGACTCGGTTGAACGCAGAGCCAGGAGGCTCATTGGCGATAGTAAGCTGGTGGAGGCCAAGCTTCATAGCCTAGCCCACCGCCGCAGAGTGGCCTGCTTGTCGGTCTTCTACAGATTGTACTTCGGTGAGTGTGCCCTAGAGCTGCATGAGCTCATCCCACCTTCCCCTTTCTACTATCGGACTTCCAGACGCACCGCGGGATATCACCCCTTCTTGGTTGACATCCCACATATCCGCACCAAGCGCCTTTCTGAATCTTTTATAATGCGCACAGCCAAGGAGTGGAATGCCTTACCTGCGTCAGTATTTCCGAGTACTTACAACCCGAATTCCTTTAAAGTACGAGTGAATAGGCATCTTCTGGGTAAGCTCGCTACATCTACGACCCCATCTTCGTCCTGAGGACTGGATTGAGGTCAAGAGCAAACCCATAGTTAATAAAAAAATAAAAAAAAAAAAGGTACAGATACGCACCATAATTTTTCAGAACTATATACCTACTATTACCTATTCTGTGCCATAATCATCACAGAACAGTAACTGAGGCCGCTTCTGTGATAATCATTCCCCCTTACCTATCAGTTTTGCCTCAAAAAGTTTCAGGTAGGTATAGATAGATACAAACACGCGCTTTAGTATATAAATATCATTGCACGCGCTATAATCATCACATCAAAAAGAGACGGCACCTTCTGTGATAATCATCACCCCTTACCTAACAGTGTTGCCTCAAAAAAGTGAAAGGTATACAGGGTGTTAGGGTAAACAGTTGCATTACTTTAAGGGGTGATTGTACCCATGATCTTGAAAAACTTTCCCTAAGAAACCTATAGAAAATTAGCAAAAAAAAATGTTGAAAAATGTCGTCTTCATACAAACGTTCGATCAGCTGATAGCATTTAGTATTTAAAGTCCAAAATTTTTTTTTGGTATTTCCTATAGGTTTCTTAGTTAAAGTTTCTTAGTAAAAAGTAAAATACTTACTGTTTACCTTTAGATACAATATACGCACCATAATCATCACAGAAACAGGTTCCCTGTTCTGTGATAGTCATCACATTCCGGAAGGCGTAGCCTGTTGCATTTTATAGGTACGGCTATATCACGCCTTTTATTTCGCTCGTTCGTGCGCAAATAGAAAGAGAGTCAAGGCGTGATAGCGCTGTATGCGCGCCATGCTAGCCATGCAGGGGTGTTATTTTTAGGGTTCCGTACTCAAAGGGTAAAAACGGGACCCTATTACTAAGCCTACGTTGTCCGTCCGTCCGTCCGTCCGTCCGTCCGTCCGTCCGTCCGTCTGTCCGTCTGTCCGTCTGTCCTTCCGTCTGTCCTTCCTATTTAGGGCTGTAACTTTTGAACCGTAATAGCTAGATAGTTGAAATTTTCTCAGATTATGCGTTATTGCGGTGGATTTGTTAACAAATAATAAAAATGTCAAAAAGTTAAAAATTAAGGGGGGTTCTCAACAAGAAACTAGTTAATCAACGTTTTTTCTTCACGCTCTATCGTAAAAACGGTAATACATACAAGTGTCAAACTTAGTGTAATTATAGAGCATACTCTACAGAATAACAATAAATACTAAAAACCGGCCAAGTGTGAGTCGGTCTCGCGCTAAAGGTCCCGGAAAAAAAAGTTTTTTTTTTTCTAAGTTAATAATGTTGTGTTTTGTAGTGCTGTGGTACGGAACCCTCGGTGCGCGAGTAGCCCGACTCGCACTTGACCGCTTTTATTTAAATTCGCATGTTCGCGCGAGTATAGTAAGTTAGGTACTCTGTGCTCATGTGATAAGTAATGTAATGAATGGATGTCTAATCGTGTGTTGACACTTTCTGTAAGTTAATAAAATTATCTACCTCTTTGTCGAGAGATATCTTTGAACCAATAGACTAACGAAACATAATATTACGTATCCTTTCAGTCTCATTGGGAAATTTCCTCATCGGGTTTAGTATAGTATGGCCATCTTACACTCTAGAGCTGTTCAGGAGTCCACAGTCTCCATTCGGCAGGATCAACAGCACCGAGAGCAGCATGGTGGGATCCCTACCCATGCTAGGGATACTAACCACCGTTTTGATTTCCAGCATGATGTCAGATAAGTTTGGAAAGACTAAGATTGCTATTCTTTGTGGATTTACTTTCATTGTAAGTATGGATATTTTTGAATGCGTCAATGAATTTTATTTTCTGAATTAATTCGACCAGCCCCTCTTGTATAATTTCTCTCCTCGCGTGCAGCTCGGCTTTTTTTCCATACTACTTGTCGCGGCGAGCGCGGCTTTCGCGCGGAAAGAGGTCATTTTGTTTATCAGAAAAAACGCGCCGCGCGGGAAAAGATAAACCATACTAGGATGAGAGAAAGCATCGTAAGGAAACCTGGATATGCAGATCAAGAAACTCTGATACCTACATATGTAGAGTCCATCAATCCCGATTGGATGCCGTAGGTTGACTAAGCCTCAGGCAGTCACACCAAATTGCAGCAGCTGGCAGTGGCGGGTAGTAGCTGGCAGCGGCCCGCAGTTTGACAACAAAGATCCATATTTCATGCCCACACAGCATAGAATATCTACTAGATATCTATTAGATATATTGTAGACACTTAGATATTTTGTAGATATCTATTAGACATCTTGGAGACATTTGTGCTGTTGGGGTGTCAACCTGTTCCTTCGACAGTTAGCACAGTACAGTAAACACAATACAACGTGTTAATGAATTAACGCAAAACCTCATACACCCCAACTGATTTATATCAAAATAATTAGATTGAAACAATAATTTCATTATTTTTGTAGGTAAAATTTAAAGTTATTCGCATTTTAAGTTTTGAGGCAAAAATGATTTTTTATCATTTCAGCAATGAATGAAGGCGCTAACATACTCATGGATACATTTTAATAATCTTGCTTTGGTAGTAAGTAGGGTGGGTGTGCCAGTGGGGTGGGTTGACATCGGGTTCAGTAAATTTAAAATTTTGCAAAAAAAAAAATTTAATATTTTGAAAAAAATTACCCATGTTGAAACCATGATAATTCGATTCGGCTCGCGATTCTAAACAAACTACTTTCTAGTTTTGCGTTAATTCATTAACACGTTGTATACAGGGTGTAACAAAACACCCTAGTAATACTTAAGGGGTGCTTCAGACCATCAAACTGAACAACTTTCACTATGGAGCCAACATCGAAATGGCGAAAAAAAATCCCCTCTTTCATACAAAACTGCAGTACCGTATTGACTTAAATGTATGGGACGGCAGATTTTTTATTTTTTCTCGACGTTGGCTCCATAGTGAAAGTTGTTCAGATTGGTGGTCTGAAGCACCCCCTTAAGTATTACTATAGTGTTTTGTTACACCCTGTACCTATACACCTTGAAATTGAAGCATGTAGGTTTTCTCATGACGTTTTCCTTCACCGAAGAAACATAAAATTTCAAATCAATTGCATAACTCTTATTTCCTTGTTCCAGCTATCCTGGTCAATAATAGCAACAGCTCCCAACATTACCATGATATTCATAGGTCGTTTCACACTGGGTGTCGGACTGGGCATGCATTGTGTTGTCGCCATGCCATTCCTAAGCGAAATCAGTCAGGCGTCCATCCGTGGAACGATGTCTTCGATTACTGGCTTCGCATATATCTTTGGGACTTTAATATCTTACGTGTCTGGTTGGCAGTGTAGCTATGAAGTAATAAATTATTTGAATTTGGGTTGTAGCGTTCTTTTTTTGACGCTGGTGTGCTTTTTGAAGGAATCTCCGGCTTGGTTGTTGGGGGAAGGGAGAGAAAAGGTTTGTTTTTCTTTTATAAGTATAAAATTAGTAGCGTGGTTCTGGGTTGGAATAGATCACCCCGTTCTTCCCGTTGGGTGTTATACGAGGAGAGAGGAATAAGGTTTCTCATGCAATGTTTGGTTAGGTCAAAGGCTTGACGTTACTCTATCCTAAAACCTTCAACATTCTAAAGGCAATATCTCCGACAACTGATGCACATTTAAAAAGGCAGGAGTTGTAGGAAGTTTCTGACCACCTTTTACAGTGGTCTTATATTCACCAGACCTGGGCGAGGAAAATTAGCAACATGGTAGGAAAATAAACCATTGAGATTTCTTCTTCGATCGCTAAGAGGGATATCTAATAATTGAGGTTATAGCGAACAAAACTTTCTCACTTAGCTCTTAATGGATAGCCGGCCGGTCTGCCATCCACCAGAGATGTGCGAGGAAAATGATCAGCGTGCTGGGAAAAATACACCACATATAAGATTGCTTTAGCGATCGCTAAAAGGGATAAGGTAACTTACCTTACTATTAGTTGGGTTTGCAAAAATTTCTCGCTCAGCTCTTGACATATATATATCAGGATAGACAGCCGGTCTGCCATTGCCATCCACCAGAAATGTGCAACGAAGGGTTGTAATGTGTGAGGAATTAATCCACCAATGGGAGCGCTCTGGTTTTCTTATGACGTGATCGGGAGAGCTCGCTATTTGGTAACCTTTTCCTCGCTGCAGCTTTTCTGTGCACGGCCAGCTTTAACCACTTTTCCATTTGTCTACATAAATCTTAAAGAAAATAAGTAGGTACATACATATCCCTATCTTATGTATTACCTTGATCAATATAATCAGGATCCTCAGTATTCGGTAAATAACATTTATGATATTGGTATCTATCTAAATATTTATTTTGGCTGAAAGATATTGGGTTTAGATTTGTTACGACAAATCAAATCAAAATGATTGGATTGCGGCTGGAAATATTGTGGCAAATTTATAAAAATGGTAAACATAGAGCTATCTTTTGTATAAGATTTTTGTCTCATATAGGTACTCGTACCTACAAGGTATTAAGAGGACTGTGAATTGAATTGAATTACTTAACTTACTATAATTTTACCAAAATCTTTTCGAATTTACTTCAACGTCATTTTACTTCCTTTCGATTGTGAAATGGTGTTCAGGGTATTCCCCGGTTTGGAAGATTGCGGGTTGAAGTCCCGCCCGAGAATTAAATTTTCAAAATATAATTAATTTGATTTTTGCCCCGCTATGTTCGAGGATCTTCTCCAAGAAGATTGCCTATGTTAGTCACATGAGAGCTCATCAACGCCAACAACAGAGTTGAAGAAATTCTATCTGAAATCGGTCAGGAGCAATACATATACATAATCACATAAAATATTTATTACAGGAAGCTATCGCATCTCTAAAATATTACAGAGGAACATCAGAAACAACAGAAGATATTTTACATGAAATAGAAGTATTGAAAAGTCTTCGGCAGACAGAGACAGTAATAACAGACAAAACTGATGCAGAGCAGGAATCTTTGAACAAGAAAGAAGTTACGCAAATTGAAATAAGTGCATGGAAGTATTTATGTAAGTAAAGTAAGGGTCTTTAATCTTTATACCTATTGTGGGACCCACATGAAAGTTTAAAAACCAATCGGGAACAGGTATCTATAAATGCGCGAATTCAATTAGTTGGTAAACCGCAGAGTAAAACTTCAACTTTATAAACCTACAATTTTATGATGGAAACCTACATACTATATTTACTGGTAGATTGACGCAGAATAGGCACTTCATTTGCGGACGCAATCTTTGTATTGTGAACCACTTCGAGGCAATTCAGAACCTGGAGTTCATGCAGATCACTCAAGAGGCACCTAAAACGAAAGGCAGGCGTTTAAATCAAGCTTTTCACATTTATACTTCCTTCTGAAGGCGAGTCAAGGATCTCACTGATTAATTTTGGCTTACCCAATAAGGTTTTCGATAAAGCAAATTGTCTTTATTCCCCAGGTGCCCTTTTTAGGGTTCCGTACCCAAAGGGTGAAAACGGGACCCTATTACTAAGCCTACGTTGTCTGTCCGTCCGTCCGTCCGTCCGTCCGTCCGTCCGTCCGTCAGTCCGTCAGTCCGTCTGTCTGTCTGTCTGTCTGTCTGTCTGTCTGTCTGTCTGTCTGTCCGTCCGTCCGTCCGTCCGTCCGTCCGTCCGTCCGTCCGTCCGTCCGTCCGTCCGTCCGTCCGTCTGTCCTACCTATTTAGGGCTGTAACTTTTGAACCGTAATAGCTAGATAGTTGAAATTTTCTCAGATTATGCGTTATTATGGCGGATTTGTTAACAAATAATAAAAATGTCAAAAAGTTAAAAAGTAAGGGGGGTTTTCAACAAGAAACTAGTTTTTATCAACGTTTTTTCTTCACGCTCTATCGTAAAAACGGTAATACATACAAGCGTCAAACTTAGTGTGATTATAGAGCAAACTCTACAGAATAACAACAAATACAAAAAACCGGCAAAGTATGAGTCGGTTTTGGGCTAAAGGTCCCGGACATTTTTTTTGTAAGTTAATAATGTTTTGTTCTGTGGTGGTGTGGTACGGATACCTCGGTGCGCGAGTATCCCGATTCACACTTGACCGGTTTTATAACTTTCACTACTTGGAAAACTCTTTCACTAAGATAAGAACCTTCTGCATCCATACTGGAACATTACGCAGAGCATCGCACCATTTCCCAAAGGGCCCACCACTTACTAAATATGCCTTAATTTTGTATCCACTCCAGAACCTGCTAATTCCAACGAACGATCAAAATACCCTTCTGGCCTTCTTCCAGGGACATCCAAAGCAGCATGGCGAGCGCTAGTAATAGTATCCACTCATGTGATACTGCTGGTGTTCACTGGGACCATGGCAGTACAGACGTATGCTGCACAGCTGTTCACTGCAGCAGCACCAAGCATGTCTGCATCAGGGTGTTCTGTGCTGCTGGCTGGCGCATTCTTGCTCGGATGCGTACTGGCGTTGGTGCTTAGCGATATTGTTGGCAGAAGGGTGAGAGATCTCTACGAGAAATTTTCTAATTATGGCTATCATTTTCCTGGTAAAATCTATCTATCTAAACTATTATAAAACTGTAATAGAAGTGTGTCTGTACATTGAAGATATTAACAAAAAAAAATTACGACATGGGATTTACCTGTCCCGGATTCCAAATCACCAATTTTTGTTTTTTTTGTCTGTCTGTTTGTTCGTTTGTTTGTTTGTATGTTTGTTTGTTTGTTTATTTGTTTGTTTGTTTGTTTGGGTGTTTGTTTGCTCGAGTATCACGCAAAAACTACTGAATCGATTTTAATGAAACTTTGTTTGTTTGATAGCTTATTATGTGACTTAAAATCTGGTATATAATTTGTGCGGACGAAGTTGCATGTAAACGCTAGTACTATTATAAAACTGTAAATTTAAAAAAAGATTTTTTTTGCTTTCTGTGTTTATTTGAGCATCACGCAAAAACTACTGAACCGATTTTGATGTAACTTTCTTTGTTTGATAGCTTATGATCTGACTTAAAATCTGGTATACTTATAATTTGTGCGGACGAAGACGCGGGTTAACGCTAGTTATGTCATAAAATACTCCACCGATAAGAGATGATCGCGTATAAGTAAATATTTAATTTACTTTTTTTTCAAAATGCATGGTGCAAGGGTGGATGAGTTGAGGTGCTCCAAACGAAATCAGGTGAAGCAGACCATGAAACTGAACAACTTTTTCTTTGGGACCAACATCGAAATTGCAAAAAAACATCAGCTGTTCCATACAAAACTATTAACCTACTCGACCCAAATGACAGCAGTTTTTTCGATGTTGGTTCCGTAGAGAAAATGGTTCAGTTTGATGGTCTGCTTCACCTCATTTTGTTTGTACCAGGTTTAACGCGGTAAGAACCCGTTAAAATGTTTAATAATAACCGCGTAACTCTCATAAACTGGACCAGCTTTACTCGACGACCCTGTGTACAGGGTGTTACAAAAATACAAAAAAAAAGGGGGTGGTTAAGGCCATCAAACTTAACAACTTTCACTATAGGACCAATATCGAAATCGCGAATAAAATCTGATGTTCCATCATCATCATCATCATATCAGCCGATAGACGTCCACTGCTGGACATAGGCCTCACCCAAAATGGGGAGATTTGCCATAATCGCCAAGATGCGATGCGTTTGCGATGTTCCATACTTAACTACAGAATCTACAGATCTACTCGAGCTAAATGTATGAGACAAAATTTTTTTTTTTCGCGATTTCGATGTTGGTCCCATAGTGAAAGTTGTTCAGTTTGATGGTCTCAACAAAAAAGATTGAAATGCTTATTTTTACTTTTGTAACACCCTGTATTGTATACAGGATGAAATTGTTATTGGCATCCTTTTAAACTAAGAGTCTACCCATCAAACTGAACAACTTATTGTATGGGAGCAAACCAATCGGAGCAACTAAAAAATCTGCTGTTCCATACTAAACTGCAATGCCTACTCGATTGAAATGTATGCAACAGCCGATTTTTTTTTTGCTCTAATCGGTTTGCTGCCATTGTAAAAGTTGTTCAGTTTGATGGGTAGACTCTTAGTTTAAAAGGATGCTAATGATATCAATTTCACCCTGTATAAAATACACGATAACAATATCTATAAAGGTGATCAGAAGCCCAGCTTTAACTTCTAATTATCTTTTGATGCATGTATTAGCATCAATGCTTTTTTCCACATTCTTTTCAATGTCACATTATCAAATTCCCCTTCTCCATGAATTCCCTCCTCACTTTCCAGCCTCTGATGATAACTTCCTGCATCCTCTCTGCAGCTAGCCTGTTGGTTCTCGCGTCATTACTGCGCTGGTCCTGGGGTCCAGAGTGGATGGCTCCTGCAACTGTCCTCGTCTTCGCCTGTCTGTTCCAGATGGGACTCGGGAATGTTCCTTATATACAGCTAGCAGAATCTTTTGTTCCTAAGGTAAGATTGTCTTTTAACGACTGTATAATTTCCTTTTGGTGTAGCCAGAATCTTTTTTAACCGACTTCAAAAAAGGAGGAGGTTTCTCAATTCGACCGTATACTATTTTTTTTTTATGTGTGTTCGCGGATAACTTCGTCGTTTATAAATCGATTTTGATGATTCTTTTTTTGTTGGAAAGGAGATATTCCAAGGGTGGTCCCATGATAAAGAAACCAGGATCTGATGATGGATCTCAGAGAAATCGAGGGGAACCTTCGAAAATCGTAGTGCCGACTAGTGCGTTTATTAATTTAAAAGCACTACTATTAAATCGAACTAATAAATTCACCAATAAAAATTGTGAAATAAACAAAATTTTAACAAAAAATTAAAACCTCCTTCAAAAAAACTAAGTACTTATTCAGTATTTATTTTTTTACTTTTTAGTTTTTTTTAAGGCGGTTTAAATTTTTTTGTTAAAATTTTGTTTATTTCAACCATAAACCTTTTACAACTAAATTGTACTAACCAACCATATGCCCGAGGGTGTAGTCAGAGATACGGTAGTACATATAATAGTCTGTGGTCAGAGATATTCTGAAGCTTTCAGAACATCCACGTTTCACTAATAGGTAGTACCGAAAATCTAACGACGATGTCTCGATTGTACCTACCAGTTCACATTTTTAGAGTTCTGTACATCTAAAGGACATAAAACAACGCTTATAGGATCAGTTTGCTGTCTTATAGCTAGCCTATTGGAAGATAGGCAAGTTACGATCGATTTTTCGACTAACGCCTGTAAAATATAGAATTGCAAAAACGCATTCCAACCAAACTGCAACCCCACAGGAGCTTCTAAAATCTCTTTTTTCTTTCAGATAAAGAGCCTAACACAAACATTAGTGTTAATCTTCGAATGCATGAGTAACTTCATAGTGCTGACGGTGTTCGATGGTATGGTGGGTGCGCTGGGGCTGGACGGCACCTTCGTCACGTTCGCGGCAGTTTGCGCGCTCACCGCGCTCGTGGCCGCCTCCATCATGCACGAGACCAAGGGCGTGCCCATCGAGGACATTGTAGCATCGTATGAGAGAGGATATTTGTATAGAAGAAATAAGTCGGCAGGATAGGACTTAGCTTTTATAGTTTTATAGATAAATCAATTTATAAAATAGTTATTTCATTTTATACCTCCCAAAACCTTGTCTTTTCATATTGTTTATCGGATTGTGCGTTCAGGAACAAAGTACACCTACGTGTTTCTTTCGATAACGAATTGTAACTAAAATAAAATAAAAATTGCCTGATGTAATAAAATAGCCTATTTTATTACATCCAAAGGGCAATGGAGAGGGCTATGCTCGGAGTCTCCCTGCGAGATCGAATCAGAAATGAAGAGATCCGCAGAAGAACCAGAGTAGCTGACATAGCCCAAAGAATTGCTAAACTAAAGTGGCAGTGGGCGGGGCACATTGCTCGCAGAACCGATGGCCGATGGGGCCGAAAAGTTCTCGAGTGGCGACCACGTATCTACGGGAAAGCGCAGCGTGGGTAGGCCCTCTACACGGTGGACCGACGGCCTGGTGAAGGCGGCGGGAAAACGATGGATGAGGGCAGCGCAGGACCGGTCGTTATGGCGATCCTTGGGGGAGGCCTATGTCCAGCAGTGGACGTCTGTCGGCTGAGATGATGATGATGATGATGATTTTATTACATCAGGCACTTTTTAAATGTGACATCAAACTTTCCAGGCCTAGCTTCAACAATAGGGTGCCGCTTCATGTGGATCGGTGATTTCATAGCTCTGTCGTTGTTCGATGGTATTATCATCATCATATGCCTTTTCATCTATAACAGATCCGACACGCACGGCCGCACATACGGCAAGTAAAATTTGGACTCACTACGTTTTTTGGGTTAGCAACGCGCTGGTGTCTCCTTTCCTTTCTCGCTTGTCAGCTATAAGGAAGTAAACCACACGCGATTGTGCGCGGTTATTCCTTCCGTTAACAGCTTCCTCCATGAGTCACGATTTACAGCGAGATTTTCCCATTGCCCGTTGTCAAACGCATGGCAAACGCAGACATGGGTCGGTTTGCGCAGTCCTTATAGCTCTGTCGTTGGTCGATAGTATGGTACCTAGTGAATGGATGGTCTGGCGCTGGACGTCACCTTCGTGTCCAAATGACCTAATACCTAACACTTTTATAATGCGCACAGCCAAGGAGTGGAATGCGTTACCTGCGTCAGTATTTCCGAGTACTTACAACCCGGATTCCTTTAAAGTACGAGTGAATAGGCATCTTCTGGGTAAGCTCGCTACATCTACGACCCTATCTTCGTCCTGAGGACTGGATTGAGGTCAAGAGCAAACCCATAGTTAATAAAAAAAAAAAAAAAAAACTTTTTAGGGTTCCGTACCCAAAGGGTGAAAACGAGACGCTATTACTAAGCCTACGTTGTCCGTCCGTCCGTCTGTACTACCTATTTAGAGCTGTAACTTTTGAACCGTAAGAGCTAGATAGTTGAAATTTTCAGAGAATGTGCGATATTACGGTGGATTTGCTAACAAATAATAAAAATGACAAAAAGTTAAAAATTAAGGATACAATGAACTAGTTTTTAACAACGTTTGTTCTTCTCGCTCTATCGTAAAAACGATAATACATAAAGTCGTCAAACTTGGTGTGATTATAGAGCAAACTCTACAGTATAACACCAAATAATAAAAACCGGCCAAGTGTGAGGCGGGTTCATGATAAAGGCTCTGGAGAAAAAAAATGTTTTGTAAGTTAATTGTTGTGTGGTGGTACTGATGGTGTGGTGATGTGGTACGGAACCCTCGGCGCGCGAGTAGCCCGAATCGCACTTGACTGATTTTATTTCAAATTAGGTACGCATTTCGTCCAACACCCAGCTGTTCATCTATTACATAGGCATTTAGCCAAGCACGCATTTTGTCCAACATAAAAAAAGTTTTTCCTGAGCATCGAAAGGAACATCACATTTTCGCATGTCAACTCAACAACATTTGAAATATAGCGGAAATTCTCGATACATTTTATCTGGTCGAACGGAATGGATTTATACACTCGATTCAAAATGGCGGATTAAAATGTTAGCCACAGAAAATGGGAGTGCAGTGTGACGAAAAATTCTAGTCTGTAGGTATCACATTCATTCCACGTACCTATGTGTGTCGGAGATTCTACAAATGTGCCTAAATAGAATAACATTACCTATATTGTATTTTTACCATAATTCCAAATCTTGTAAGATACAAATGTGTGGGTTTGTCTTTATCTACGTTCTCTTTCAGATTACGAATACCTGACTTCCTAAAAAGAATAAATAAGTAGATATCTACTTACCTAACTAGTTTCCAATAAAAGTAAAGATTCATAATTACCTATGACTACTTATACAGCGTGTTAATAAATTAGCGTAAAACCTCATACACCCCAACTGATTTATAACAAAATAATTAGATTGAAACAATAATTTAATTATTTTGATAGTTAAAATTTTAAGTTATTCGCATTTTAAGTTTTGAGGTAAAAATGATTTGTTATCATTTCAGCACTGAAAGAAAGCGCTAACATACTCATGGATACATTTTATAATCTTGTTTTGGTAGTAAGTCGGGTGAGTGTGCCCGTGCGGTGGGTTGACATCGGGTTCAGAAATTTTAAAATTTTGCTCTCTCTCTTCTTATCGTGTGGGCAAAGCCCTGGTGTCAGAGTTTTTTCAGACCGCCTTACAGCCTCTGACGTGGTTTTTAAGTAATGGCGTAGTCGTTACATTATTTAATATTTTGAAAAAAATTACCTATGTTGCGTTAATTCATTAACACGTTGTATAAGGACATTAAGAGCATCTCCCCTCTGCCACGGTATAAGACTAATTGATCATACTGTGCATTTACACTCAATGTTATACTTAACGGCCTATAATTACGAAACAATAATTTAGAACTTAGAACGTTTTGGGTTCACACGAGACTACTTTTCATGATTTTTATAATTCAAAATTAGAATCTAATGTTGTGGGGAATAAAATCCAAAGTTGCGGATTTCATGTTACCTCGCCCCCCTCAAAAAGTGGCAGAAATGTTTGTTAGTAGAATGACACGCGTAACTAGTCCCTATGTATAAGTAGTTAACGATAATTAACTATCATAACAGGCGAATGAAAATTATCTCCATATCGATCGATAAGGCATATTCTCTTGTAGCATCATCATCAAAATGCTTACGACTTTTTTCCCCGAGGGAGTAGTCTGAGATATTCTGAAAAGCCACGATCCATTCATCCATATCATAAATAAACAAAAGAAAAAAATTCTGCGGTGCGCAACTGGTATCACTTTGTCAATCGATTTAAGTAATTGAATTAATGAATGTCTTCAGCCCTATTTTTATTACCTACAGGCATAAATGTAAGTAATTTTGTGTACCTACATCTGTTTCTAAACGTTATAAAAGGTAATTTTCATTTTCATGTCTAGTCGATGCTTTTATGTTTAACCTTTTGATTAGTTTGGTGGCGCGGGCGTCACGCTACCGCCACAGTATAAGAAAGAGTATCTATTACTAAGATACTACCGCTATCCGCTACGTGTCATCGTAGTCTAAAGTTAGATGATAAAGGCACTTGTGTAATGTGGTATGCTTTAGATTATCATAACCTATAGCGCTAATCTAATAACCTAAGCTAGATCTAGATGTAAGGACTAATGACCTACGTTTAAGACTATAAGAAGGGTATTATTTTCAATTAAACATTTTACGATTGGATCTTGAATTGTTTTTAACCGACTTCAAAAAAGGAGGAGGTTTCTCAGTTCGACCGTATATTTTTTTTTTTTTTTTTTTATGTGTGTTCGCGGATAACTTCGTCGTTTATGAACCGATTTTGATGATTCTTTTTTTGTTGGAAAGGAGATGTCCCGAGGGTGGTACCATGATAAGAAAACCAGGATCTGATGATGGCATCCCAAAGAAATCGAGGGGAACCTTCGAAAATCGTACTGCCGACTAGTGCGTTTTTTAATTTAAAGCACTCCTATTAAATCGAACTAATGAATTCACCACTGAAAATTGTGAAATAAACTAAATTTTAACAAAAAATTAAAACCGCCTTCAAAAAAACTAAAAAGTTAAAAAATAATATTGCAGCCTATGACTTTTTCGTTCGCATCTGTAGAATACACCTTTCTACTAAGGGTTGGTTGAGGTTGATGTATATAATGAAACACAGATATAGTCTTCACTAGTTAATGTGACTAGCACACGTCCGCGCAGCACGGCGGTCGGTGCACGAATACCACGCCGTGGAATGATCATACAAAGGCTGCATAACGCTAGATAACCTGTGGTTCAAGTTCTTAATAATCTGTGCTTCGTCGATACACTAGACATTTAAAAAAAAATTGCCATAGACTCCACACCACACTCTTGTTCTTCCTTATCTATGAGCTTGACATGCTCGAGTGACAAGACTCACATCATTGGCAGTTCTATCCGTAAGCAAATTGCAGTTTATTTTTGAATATAAGATTATTATTTATTTACATTTAATGTATGAAAATCGGGGGTATTGTCGTGTTACCGTGTGCTAACGTGGTATGGCGGAGAAGTGTTGCATTCCTGGCTATACGAGCGCAAAGCATTAAAGTGCGTCTTCACGCTTTTCCAAGAAGTGAGAAAAGATTCCAGACATGGCTAAAGTCTTTGAATGATCCTGCTTTGTAATAAGCTAAACAAGAATGTGATTATATTGCGACGAAGAGTTTGATGCAAACAGCTAAAAACTTTGAAGCTAAGCTAACATTCGACAAAAGCCGGCAATGAGAGTCCAGTTTGTTCACACTCCTGATGCCTATCCTAATTCCTACATTATTTACGAGACGGGGACGACGGGAAGTGGTTAACCTACCAACTAAAAGCGATTTCAATGGTAGGTAAATCGAAACATTTTTTATTTAAAGATTAGGTAATGTTGATAAGGTTATTTTAGTGATGTGATGGATGTGACAATGTGAAATGTCGACTATCGATATTTGTGGTCGTCGTCTAACCATGATAATGGTGATCAAGTGTAATTTTATCTTACATTTTTTATTTATTTATTTACAGCTCAAATTGCTTTATCCAAGCCCATCAGCACAATGACTACAACTGCAGATGCCGTCAACTTTTTTGATCAGTTACCTATTTGACAGTTGCAATGGTGGATGTCTTCCCTCATTAATTGAACAACTACGATTAAGAGTGTCTAGAAAAATTGGGTTTTCTTGTAGGTAAAGTAAAGGAATTTCTCGTTTTATGCTCGAATTTTTAACCAAGATCCTACTTCCTTATTATCTTAATTTATTACCCGACTACGGCGAAGTCAAAAACAAGGTTATGATTTTTGACCGGTATGTGTATAATGTGTATGTATGTTCATCTGTTCCCTCATAATTAATTATTAGTTATTACTTTTAGAGACTTATTTCAAATTGTATTCACCAAGATGTTAATAAATGCCATAAAAGAAAACATAAGGACTAATGCCAAGTTTTTTACGACATGATATCTAACGCGATGCACTAGCGATTTAATTACACAAGATATATCTAGCGTCCATAATTGGATCTTACAAAGAGAAAGAATTGTATTCAAATGTTGTTCTGTACCTTACTTACCCCCCTCGTTCGGTTAAGGTCAGTTTCGCTATATGGCAGATTCAGTGGAGTCCCTGAAGGTTTTTACTTCGGAACCCGTCAAAACTACTCCGATTTCGATAAAAAAATAATTAAATGAAGGTTATTTAAAATACTACAACCTTTACAGTTAAAAAATTGACGTTTTTTCTTTCGTATAGAAATCTTTGAGCCAGTGTTACTTTAAAACTACATAATTATATAACATAACGGAAATCTGATAAACCACAGGCAAGGATATTAGTTTCTGGATCGTGTTAAAAAAAAACATTAAATTTATTTGGTTAATATTCAAAATTGAATCAAACTTCGTTTGTATGGTTCGTCTCTCAATTAAAATTGCCTCAATGTTAATGTCCTGTTCTTACATGAACTCGCAAGTTGTGAAGCATTTTTTCTTAAAATTTAAATTTTTTGGGTTACAACTTTTTACTTGACTGAGAGCGTAAATTTTTAAACTATAAAGGTTGTAGTATTTTAGATTGGAGAAGTTTTAAAAAAATCATGAAAATCAGAGTAGTTTTGACCGGTTCCGAAGCAATAGTACTTTTTAAAGCTACAGGTACTCGGTTAATTCGCGTTACGGCAGATTCTTTTACAGTTAGGGCAGAAGTTGGCCCTAGTCCATTGATTATTATTACAAATATCTCGGAACTCAGTCCGAACTGAGATATAAAGGCTTGAAGTGAACGTAATGGTAATATTTTCATCTTCAAGCCTTTATATCTCCGTCCGGACTGAGTTTAGGGATAGGTAGGTATACATATTACATAATACGTTTTGTTTGTTACTTTATTCTGAAATAAAATATTCATGTTTGGTTGCTGGTTGCTGGCTGCGCCAAAAACAACGCCGAAAAATAAGGCGCCAACCTTACATACAAAACCAGCCTTGTCTTTTGTAATACGTTCTTTAATGATCAAGCTTTCGAAAAAAAAAACTCAAAAAATTTAGGGAAATATACTAGTCAAAATACAACTGTGATTGACACAATGGACGTTCAAAAATAGATACGTACACTCGAATAACATAACCCTCCTTCTGTCGCAGTCGGGTAAACTTGAGGCGATCTTGTGGGTTCCATGGGTTCTCTTGTGTCATTTGAAATTGAGACTTTTTCCAGGTTATAAGTAAAATACTCTTTTCTAGGCTTTCCAAATTTACGTGAGATTCAGAATACCTATTTAAGATATTAACTCAAATAAACGAAATTGTTAATAAAGAGCATGTTTTATTAATTTCATCCTAGCTTTTCCCTGCAACTCCGAATCTAGAAATTCGTATTTGCCACCGACAACCGGGATATTATAAGCTAGCAATAGTGATAGCTTATAATATTCCGGGTTGGTGGCAAATACGAATTTTGGGGTACAAACCCAGTTTCAGTTGATTGTGTGCAATACTATCGATGCGCTAGTATCGATACAATTGCACACAATCAATAAGTATTGAACATTCTGAGATATACTACTATCGATAGTGCGCACATCCCTAGTAGTGTTGCCATATGAATGCGGCTTTGGAGTATATGAATGTGTTTTTCTTCTGGCAACACTTCTTTGAGGTGTATCTCAGAGGAAGGATCTCCTTACTAAGGTGTATCGATACCCTCCCCCCCCGTACCCCTGTCATAGCGTTATTCCCCTCGCCCGAAAGATTCCAGTCTGTACGGTAGTACATATAATAGTCTGTGACGAATACCGAGCGAATGCACAATAGATATTCCCCACAGACCGCGTCCGCCGATAGACGGCGCTACCGGCGCTTTCCACATTAACTACTCTTTATTGCTGTACACTACATCTCTTTCTTGTTTTAATTTATTTTTTACCTTTACTCGAATCTACCACCGCTTCGGAATGTATAGCCCGTGGAGAAGAAGCGGCGCAAGAAACTCCACAGTTTAGCTAATCTCTTAAATCTTATTACAATACAGTGTTGACTGTTATCAAAGCTATTACATCAAACAAATTACGAATTACTTATTGAGACTAATTTGTTTACAGAAAATAGATATTTATCAAATATTGATCTGAAATTGTCAAACACCAAATTCAACGATAAACAATGTTTATGGAAATTACAATCTCATTATATTAACACATTTGAGTTATTGTTACTTCTGTTCTATACTATCCCTTCCCTGTAAAAATATTTTTCTATTGATAGGTAGGTAAGTAAACCTACAAAAATAACGTTCCATAGATCGTTATTGTCTCTTATTTATTTATTTTGGCTAACTACTAGTCAAAGTCACTGCTTCAAGATCGTGTCCATTTCCGTTTTATCAAATTAAGGAGGTAAGGACAAAAGAGTGAATCTGTGATAAGCACATACACTTATGCATTCAAAATATTCTGGCGGGTGCCAGCCATTGCAATAAAGCACTCACAGCTATTTTATTTGCATGACCCTTTAGCTTTTGCTAACAATTTGATAGTTGCATGGCTCTGTAACCCATATCATTTTATTGTTGCATGATATTTTAGCTTTCGCTAACAACTTCATAGTTGCATGGTCTTATAACCCATATAATTTTACAGTTTCATGAATGCTGATATAACGCTGACTGACAACAATATTAAGTAAGGTACACTAGGTCGCTTTCGTTACCAGCTATGTTCAGTAGCTACCTTTAGTTAGTCGACTAGACTAGTTTTGAGAAATCAGCAGTTTCAATTTAATGGACCCGTTTAATATGTAGATACTATTTTACGGACCATACAGTTATATCATTTGGTAGGCTTTAAAAAAATAATGCTATTTTTAATTACAATTTACATGAATTAAGTGCAACTGTTGTTTAAACTTAATTGCCTGGCGTCATATTATTACAGAACTGCAAATCATTTTGTTTTTTGACTTGCTTGCACTGAAATTATGTTCTTTATTTAAAATATTATGAATTTATGATTAACCGATTTGGTTCAAGTACAGTATAGTATACTTTAACACATACAAATGATTAAATTAACAGTGCAGTGCCTGCAGTGATTAGGTAAGATACAGATTTTATCTATACAAAGAAGAAAGTGCAGTAAGTCATTAATTCCTTTAGAGTTATTCATAGCGTAGCTACTCACAATAATTAATGTCAATGGAATGACCCACTACAAGCTGCTGATAATGAAATAACAGTTTTTTTTTCAATTGAATGACCAGCTGCAAGTTGCTAATAATTATTTTATTTATTTGACTTGTCATCTGAATGACCAACTACAAGCTGCTGATAGTAAATTTGATAGCATTTGATGCCCAGCTAAAAGTTGCAAATGTCAATTGAATGACCAGCTACAAGTTGCTAATGTCAATTAAATGAACAGCTGAAAGTTGCTAATGTCAATTGAATAACCAGCTACGAATTGCTAATGTCAATTAAATGAACAGCTGAAAGTTGCTAACGCCAATTGAATAACCAGCTACAAATTGCTAATGTCAATTAAATGACCAGCTGAAAGATGCCAATGTCAATTAAATGACCAGCTACAAGTTTCTAATGTCAGTTGAATGACCAGCTAAAAGCTGCCAATGTCAATAGAATGACCAGCTGAAAGATGCTAATGTCAATGGAATGACCAACTACAAGCTGCTAATAATTACTTATTTGACTTGTCATCTGAATGACCAACTACGAGCTGCTTATAATTATCTATTTGACTTGTCATTTGAATGACCAACTACAAGCTGTTGATAATGAAATAACCGTTTTTTTTTTTCAATTGAATGACCAGCTGCAAGTTGCTAATAATTATTTTATTTATTTGACTTGTCATCTGAATGACCAACTACAAGCTGCTGATAGTAAATTTGATAGCATTTGATGCCCAGCTAAAAGTTGCAAATGTCAATTGAATGACCAGCTACAAGTTGCTAATGTCAATTAAATGAACAGCTGAAAGTTGCTAATGTCAATTGAATAACCAGCTACAAATTGCTAATGTCAATTAAATGACCAGCTGAAAGATGCCAATGTCAATTAAATGACCAGCTGAAAGATGCTAATGTCAATTGAATGACCAGCTACAAGTTTCTAATGTCAATTGAATAACCAGCTAAAAGCTGCCTATGTCAATTGAATGACTGAATGACCAGCTACAAGTTACTATGTCAATTAAATGACCAGCTGAAAGATGCCAATGTCAATTGAATGACCAGCTGAAAGATGCCAATGTCAATTGAATGACCAGCTACAAGTTTCTAATGTCAATTGAATAACCAGCTAAAAGCGGCCTATGTCAATTGAATGACTGAATAACCAGCTACAAGTTGCTAATGTCAATTAAATGACCAGCTGAAAGATGCTGATGTCAATTGAATTACCAGCTAAAAGTTTCTAATGTCAATTGAATGATCAGCTAAAAGCTGCCTATGTCAATTGAATGACCAGCTGAAAGATGCTAATGTCAATTGAATGACCTGCTACTAGTTTCTAATGTCAATTGAATGACCAGCTAAAAGCTGCCAATGTCAATTGAATGACCAACTACAAGTTTCTAATGTCAATTAAATAACCAGCTAAAAGCGGCCTATGTCAATTGAATGACTGAATAACCAGCTACAAGTTGCTAATGTCAATTAAATGACCAGCTGAAAGATGCTAATGTCAATTGAATTACCAGCTAAAAGTTTCTAATGTCAATTGAATGATCAGCTAAAAGCTGCCTATGTCAATTGAATGACCAGCTGAAAGATGCTAATGTCAATTGAATGACCTGCTACAAGTTTCTAATGTCATTTGAATGACCAGCTAAAAGCTGCCAATGTCACTTGAATGACCAACTGTACGTTGCTAATAACTGTTTGTTGTACATGGCAAAGCACTAACCATTAACATTACAAGCTGACAATATGAGAGTAATCACCCTGACCATTTCAAACCTCTTAGCTATTAATTGGAGACATTTTCTCTTTATTAAGCACTAAAGCAAGGAGGTATGGTTCAATCGGCGCCTTAGCAGTCGTCCTGTTGAAGGCTGGTTTTTCTGTGACATCTAGGAACATACAATCTGCGAACAAAATTGTTAACCAGTATTATCGGTTTGGTTATGAATGTTATGATGCTTGAATATGATATAGTTATTAATCTTCTCTCAACTGAGATGAGCGTTTCTTGTTAAAATGTGAGTAGGTATTTCAAGAAATACTAAATTTAATATGAAATCACCTGATCATTTTCTGATCCTTTTTGATACTTTTTGTAAATAATTGTCTGAATTAACATTGATCCTTAAAATATAAAATTCCTTGCTCAAATAGCCAAAGAAACTAATTAGTTTCGCCTGGAGTGATTACATCCATAATTATGACATTAACAACAATGTTGCAAAGATAAGATCAACGTAATGTTACCGAATTGAAGTTCTATAAAGTATAGATTACGTCAAACAAGTTCCGGTAACAAATAGGATGATGATGATGATTGGCAATTATGTTGGTACTATTGATGTTTGTATTGAAATATTTTCATGAACTAGTACCACCAAATAAGCTCCGAATGTGTTGTATATTATTATTGTTCTCGCATACCTACACTGAGAATGTCCAATAAGTAAAACGTTTAAAACGTAAAACTTTGGATTTCAACTTAAAGTTTTTGTGACATCAGAATGTTCGTTACGCCGAATGTTCGTTACGTCGAATGTTCGTTACGCCGAATGTTCGTTACGCCGAATGTTCGTTACGCCGAATGTTCGTTACGCCGAATGTTCGTTATGCTGAATGTTCGTTACGCCGAACATCCGTTACGCCGAATGTTCTATACGTAGAATGTTCGGTACGCATAATGGTAATAAGTAACTTTTATTAGAGATCATTACAACTACGAAGTACGACAATTACTTAAAAATGACAATGCGTCAATATAAGTATAAAAAACAATTGGAATGAACTCACTTGGCATATCTTGGTTACCTAATCCTGTTCGTCTCGAATCAAGACACTATTCTTAACCTTTGGTATGCCAGAACGCGGATCAGCATGATGAAAACCATTTATTTCTATTGTGTCTGGTTTTTCCGGCATACGAGAGGTTAATGGGCGTATTTTGGATACCTATTAGGCCATAATGACGGACTACAAGCATGCATTAGCATATGCTCACGACTACACTCCCCGAGGAGCAGTCAGAGACTCCAAAACCCCAGGACACCCTTGCCCCACCAGCACCGAAACTCCGTCCAGTCACGTGTAACGGGCAGTGAAACTGGAGCTACGGACTACGAGGCCCTTTTATATTTGCGGAATGCTTTGAATAAATTCTTTTAATCGTGTAAAGTAATACAGAATGATTACGTGACCTTAAAGATTGATGTCCGCAGCTGGCGTACATTTGTCCATCCTAGGCGCCGCGCCGCGCCGTCACGTGTTGTCCCACACCTTACTCCTGTCTGGTCTACCCTCTTTCCTCCAGCATCAGCATTCGATGGTCGACATGTGGGAAAAGAAATACAGTATGTAGATAATTCCAAATAAACGATTTAAAATCGGTACAAAAAACTATTTTTCCTTTTCTTTTGAAATATATTTTTATCACTGTGAACTTAAGGCAAAAATAAAGCAACGCTAGCAGACACCAGATAATTAAGATAATTCCCAATAAACGATTTAAAATCGGGACAAAACTATTTTTACTTTTCTTTTGAAATATATTTTAACACTGTGTAACTTTTTAGGTGTTTAAATAAATCGCTTAGCTTCCTTAAAGGAACAGTGTAATTTTATTTCGTAGGCACCGTTTGCATTTTTAAATTTTCAACTCTCAACAAACTGATAAGCACTTTACTCACGTGAATTTCGAATCCCGGCGTCGCCAATGTAGAATACACCTTTCTACTAAGGGTTGGTTGAGGTTGATGTATATAATGAAACACAGATATAGTCTTCACTAGTTAATGTGACTAGCACACGTCCGCGCAGCACGGCGGTCGGTGCACGAATACCGAGCGAATGCACAATAGATATTCCCCACAGACCGCGTCCGCCGATAGACGGCGCTACCGGCGCTTTCCACATTAACTACTCTTTATTGCTGTACACTACATCTCTTTCTTGTTTTAATTTATTTTTTACCTTTACTCGAATCTACCACCGCTTCGGAATGTATAGCCCGTGGAGAAGAAGCGGCGCAAGAAACTCCACAGTTTAGCTAATCTCTTAAATCTTATTACAATACAGTGTTGACTGTTATCAAAGCTATTACATCAAACAAATTACGAATTACTTATTGAGACTAATTTGTTTACAGAAAATAGATATTTATCAAATATTGATCTGAAATTGTCAAACACCAAATTCAACGATAAACAATGTTTATGGAAATTACAATCTCATTATATTAACACATTTGAGTTATTGTTACTTCTGTTCTATACTATCCCTTCTGTTCTATACTATCCCGTCCAAAAAATGCAAGCCATGTCGCGAATCGTACCGGCTTGACAGCGACTTCAATAAAACAAATTAATGTTCTTATGATGCGAACGAAAAAGTCATAGGCTGCAATATTATTTTTTAACTTTTTAGTTTTTTTGAAGGCGGTTTTAATTTTTCATATCGACAACACCTTTCTCTATAAGGTCTAACAAAATCAGCTGAAACTATTTTAAGGGGATGATCACACCATCAAACTGAACCACTTTCTCTATGGGACCAATACCTATTATAATCGCGAAAAAAAAAATTGCTGTCCCATACATTTGGGTTGACACTTGGTTGACATGATACTTGCAGTGTTGTAAGGCACAGCAGATTTTTGTTTTTTGATATACCCTAAAAATATTTAAAGCGGAGGTTTCTCTAAACCCCCGTTATTATTCCTCCACTAGTAATTTGTTACACTCCTTATAAGAATAAGGTTCAGAAGTGCAAACAACATCGGTACCCTGCCATACCTGAAGTGTTATTTATTGTCTAAACATAACAAACACAATTTACCTGAAACTGTCAAAAGGCCTACGCAAACTTACGAAACATTTGCCATGTGTACAAAAACCCATTCTGTTTCTATCACACTTCAGTGTTCATGCCTTTCTGTTTCTATCACACTTCAGTTTCACGGCTAGTCGTCATGTTTACCGACAAAGGTTAAAGTCATGTAAGCACAGGTGTGGCAAAACGATGATTAATTGACGTCTGGAAAGTGGAAGTATTCTGGAAAGTAAACAATTGTCGCTGTTCAACACAAAAGTTAATACCATCACGTCGAAGTGTTGCTGGCTTCCCACTATTTAGCTATTTATTACTATTGTAGCATTTTGTGTTTGTATTAGGGGGGAAGCCCGCGAAAAAGGACTAAACCGGATGATCAGAGTAACGTTGCAAGTTTGGTCTCGAGTCTCGACGTTCCTCCATTTGGTCTCAAATGTGTTTTTACCCATTACAATAGTCCTATCGACTAGCAGAATTGTCCAGCCAGCCTTAAAAAAAGAAGGAATAAGTGGATGAGCAGGCCATTAAACTAAACAAATTTTTCTACGGGACGTAAGTCCCGTTCGATGTTAATCAAAAACGCGATAAAAATGTCAGTCCGTCTGTCAGGGCATCCTCACACAGCTCAGCTAGTCCGTTTCACAGCAAGCTCCGCTACACACCTTCGCACAGCTTAGATTCCTCGTACAGCTGTTTTAGTTGAAAGAGTCACATAGTTCCATAGCTCCGCTACGTATCTTTGCATAGCTCAGCGTCCTTGCACAGCTTTGATGTAAAGAGTTACATAGCTCCACCGCTCCGCTACGCATCCTCGCACAGCTTTAGTGTTAAGAGTCACATAGTTCCATAGCTCCGCTACGCATCTTTGCATAGCTCAGCGTCCTTGCACAGCTTTGATGGAAAGAGTCACATAGCTCCACAGCTCCGCTACGCATCCTCGCACAGCTTTAGTGTAAAGAGAGTCACATAGTTCCATAGCTCCGCTACGCATCTTTGCATAGCTCAGCGTCCTTGCACAGCTTTGATGGAAAGAGTCACATAGCTCTACAGCTCCGCTACGCATCCTCGCACAGCTTTAGTGTAAAGAGTCACATAGTTCCATAGCTCCGCTACGCATCTTTGCACAGCTCAGCGTCTTTGCACAGCTTTGATGGAAAGAGTCACATGGCTCCACAGCTCCGCTACGCATCCTCGCACAGCTTTAGTGTAAAGAGTCACATAGTTCCACAGCTCCGCTACGCATCTTTGCATAGCTCAGCGTCTTTGCACAGCTTTGATGGAAAGAGTCACATAGCTCTACAGCTCCGCTACGCATCCTCGCACAGCTTTACTGTAAAGAGTCACATAGTTCCACAGCTCCGCTACGCATCTTTGCATAGCTCAGCGTCTTTGCACAGCTTTGATGGAAAGAGTCACATAGCTCCACAGCTCCGCTACGCATCCTTGCACAGCTTTAGTGTAAAGAGTCACATAGTTCCACAGCTCCGCTACGCATCTTTGCATAGCTCAGCATCCTTGCACAGCTTTGATGGAAAGAGTCACATAGTTCCACAGTTCCGCTACGCATACTCGCTCAGCTCAGCTTTCTTGCACTGCTTTGCAAGAAAGGCACCCATAAGCTCCATTCCTGTAAAACATCACCGCCGCACTTTCCTCCAAACGATAAAGAAACGACATAGCAAAAGAACCCAACAATAAGACGCGTCTCAAACGCAATTTCCTGTAGAATCACTTCGGTGTCTAAGTGAAATCGGAAGCTTTTAACGTTCAACCCTTCTTTCTTTTACCTTCGAGGTGAAGCTCAATAAATATTGGAATATAGAGTTTTTTACTTAGCAGCTTTGTAGCTGGGGTTGTTGGTTTAGGGTACTAGATGTGTTTTAGGAGTTACTTACTTGTGTCTATAGAACCATGTGTTAACTGCTAACTCGATACACCAGGGCTTGCTGAGAAGAAAAGAACGTGAAACTTCTTTCATTTCGGACAGAATAGTATACCGGATGATTTTTTAGGGTGCCGAGGTCAACAAGGAACCCTTATATTTTCGCCATGTCTGTCCGTCTGTCCGTCTGCCTGTCCGGGGCTTAGCTCAGAGACGCTTAGTACTAGAAAGCTGTAATTTGGCATAGACATACATATTAATTACGCTGACATAGAGGTAACATAAAACATTGAAAAAAAAAAAAATTTAGGGTACCTTCCCTACGCGTGAAGTGGGGATGAAATTTTTCTCGTCTATCCCATGTTGTGGTGGGGTATTGTTGGATAGGTCTTTTAAAAAATATTGTGGGTTTAGGAAAACCATTTTTCGATTTAGGGACTCGTTAGCGAAATAATAAGCTTTAAAGCGAAAATTTTGGTTAGAGTCAAGTGCCCTGAGTGAGTGAGTGAGTCATGTAGGTTACGTTACATTCAATCGAGGCATGTTCTCGTCCAACTCGTAAACCCGTTGGAAGCTTGTTCTTCAACAGAACTGTTGCCAGGAAACTTACATTACTCTAACCACAGATACTATCATTTGTAGTGATGTTGCAATTATTGCAATCAGATTATCGATAGATACTTAGACAGGATAGGATACTTTGTAGTTTCTGCATTAGGTAATTTTTTTTTACTTTTACATGTTTATAAATTTATTCACATACGTAAACAAGATATTATACATAATTATAAATAAACTAAATTATTATCTAAACTCTCCTCGAGTTTAGATAATAATTTAGTTTATTTGCGAAAAAAATCAGCTGCTCCATGCAAAACTGCAAGACTCAACCTAAATGTATGGGACAGCCGAAAATTTAACAAACACAAATTATGCATACGCTGAAACAAAAAATGACTTTACCAGCTGCAAATTTTGCGAGCAGAAGATAAAAATAAGCCTTTGCATCTTCTTTGTGAATCTGGCTGACTCACTCACTCACTGATGTTACTG
Source organism: Agonopterix subpropinquella (assembly GCA_922987775.1). Classification (NCBI taxonomy): domain Eukaryota; kingdom Metazoa; phylum Arthropoda; class Insecta; order Lepidoptera; family Depressariidae; genus Agonopterix; species Agonopterix subpropinquella. The sequence continues at coordinate 13,706,730 of OV277694.1, read as the reverse complement.
ATGTACGAACGAGTATCGATGAGATATAGATGAGATCTAAACAACGCAATATGATGCTAAAAACGTTATCGATATCGATATTCAATATTATCGACCGTGACACAACTCTAGCTTATAGTTTCGAGATAGATTAAGGCTAGTTCGGTAGAGATCAACTTAGTTTATAGTTCTGTCTGACGACTCATACAAGTTTAGAGAGGCAATAGGAATTTAAGTAAGACGGCGGCGTACAAGAGCTTTGGTATTGGAAACTCTGATCGTTTTGGTCTCCCGTTCCATCAGGCAATGAAGGGTATCATCATCATCATCATCAGTCTATACTATACGTCCAACTAATAGTGCACAGGCCTACCCTCAAGGACGGTCGTAATCACGCGTGCCCATGTGGATTGGTAGACTTCACATATACGCATCAGAGAGACGTATACGTTTGAGAGCAGACTCAAACGGTGAAGGAAAACATCGCAAGGAAACCTGCATACACTGAAGATGAAATTCAGTGTTACCTATTAAGTTAGAAAATCTAATTGGTTGTGGCAAGAGCACATCAGGCTTTACACTTGCAGTTCGATTGTAACGCTTATGGCGCACTAAATAAGAACGGTACAAAGTCCAAAGTTCTTTTTTTTTATGTCTTTGTATGTCCTGACTGTGTAAAATACATATACTGTTTTTGTAATGTGTTTTGTAAGACAAATAAAGAAAACCTAGCAACCCTAGAATTCACTCGAATCACATTTCGTTCAAAAAAGAAATAAGTGCATAATTTTACGGTCGGATCTCGGTCTATAAGTCTAAAACTAAGCGCTAACCAAAACTCCTTGTCTAATTCCACAGGCCTTGTTTTGTGGTGATGGGGTCTAAATAAACGATAAAGTAGGCACGAGAGAGAGGATTATAATATTTAACTTATAACTTTCTATGTTTCAACGAAACTGGTCTTACGGTGTAAGTAAAGAAAGACGAAAAATATTTTTTTTCAGTCATTGTCGTTTTAAAATATTAAGAAAAACAAAAAACCAGACTGTGCAAAAAATGATTACACTTTTTCAGGCCTAAAGCTGAGCAGATCTGAAAGCGCAAAAAAACTGTAGTAAATATAAACAGTGAAAGTTTTTCAGTTTAATGGTCTGGAGTGCGATTTTTGAATCTCATTAGCTGAGTTCAGCAGTTGAAAATGTCAAAATTACTGTGGAGATATGCATCTTTCTACTGCTGATTTGACTTTCAAAAATCGCACACCTGATTTTTGAAAGTCAAAATCAGCAGTATAGAAAGATGCATATCTCCACAGTAATTTTGACATTTTCAACTGCTGAACTCAGCTAATGAGATTCAAAAATCGCACTCCTGAGTAACTTACTATCCGTGTAAATGTTTTTTTTAAAGTTTAGTAATGTTCAGTGTTTTGTGAAAAGAAACAATTAAATTGAATGGTAAAATTTTAAATTTTATAGCAGTGTGTCATTATCCAGGGAGGAAACAGGAGAATAGTGTACGTTTGTATGGACTAAATGGCACCTATGATTTACGTACAGATTAATGTAATCAAGCCAATCATGTCGGCCACCCCCCAATTACTCTGAGAATCCAAACCACTGACCACGCTAACAAATTGTATGCATCATGAATCCAATCTATTTCAGAAATGGATCGAACAGGCTAATCAAACAGTCACTAACCCTCGCCAAAAGAAACGATATAGGTATAGGGTTCAAAACATCAAACTGAACAACTTTTTCTATGGGAGCAACACAGAAATCACGAAAATAAAATCTGCTGTCCCATACATTTGGCTCAAGTAGGTTTGCAGTTTTGTATGGAACCACTGATTTTTTTTGCGATTTAGATGTTGGTGCCATAGAGAAAGTTGTTCAGTTTGATGGTCTGAAGCATTCCGTTAAGTATTGTAAAAAACGTATTTATGTTTACTCCCTGTACCTGTAGGTATGCCTAAGCCTGAAAACACCATTTGATGATCTTTGTATTATCCCTGACAAATTGTTCTCTAGCATAATATTATGTAGGAACGTCGCGATGTCGGTATTTGGAATGTACAAGAATATTTAGTATATTATGTACATTTAGTAGGTACGACTAGCATCTTGCTCGCGTCTTCATTTGTAGTTCCACTCAAAAAAAAAACATTACATACCTACCAATCGTCTCTAAGTTAATTCAATTTAATTCAATCTACTGCATCCAGGGTCCATGTCATGCAATTTTTTTAAAGTCACGTTGAAACCAGCAGTAGAAAATGACAAAATTACTATGGTTATGCATCATTCGATCATGATTTTGAATGTCACGATTCAAAAATAGTACTTCTGGGTTGTCTATAAGGTTCATAGAAGGTTAGAGACGAGAGACTGCATATGTGTTTAGCGCGCACACCTTATGCACTTCAAAATATCTTGACTGCTTTTCTATCAACTATACTATAAAGAATCCATCATTCATCACAGAATGTCTCTTTTTGTAATTCAAATTCAAAATCAGCAGATTTTTTCAGCGAATTTGATGGTAGAGGATATTGTTTAGTTTGATAGTGGCCTCGATTCGGACTGTGCCACGACTTAACTTAACTAAATTTATTCCTGTCACTTTCTAAAATAAGATTAAGAAAACAGACAGAAAACCAACAACTGACTTTAGTGCTGTCAAATTGACGTTACACGCCCAAAAACGCTTTAAAAAAGATGGCGTACATTATGATGGCATCTTATTTTGGGCGTGTAACGTCACTTTGACAGCACTAAAGTCAGCTGTTGGTTTTCTGTCCCTTTTCTTAATCTTATTTTAGAAAGTGACAGGAATAAATTTAGTTAAGTTAAGTCGTGGCACAGTCCAAATCGGTACCATTCTGATACACATGCATGAAGAACATACAATGAAAACAATGATTAACCAAACTAGTGTTAAATATAACCAAACTGTTTTGTAGCATATAACTAAGCACTTTTTGCTATTTATAGCCGAAAGTTTGTTTATATGCTACAAAACAGTTGGGAAGTCACTCAGTTTAGTTATATTTAACACTAGTTTGGTTGATCATTTTTTACAGTGTAATCTACGGAGCTAAGGTTTAATAAAAATGACAAACAAACTAACTTACACATTTATAATAGCGTTACTCTAGAAACACCGACATGAAAGCGTCTGAGATTATAAGGATGAAGCGTAGGTATGGGATGAAGTCACTTTGAAGCGAAGCTTGTGGAGATTAATATTAGAAGACTTTACTGAAAGGAAACGTGCCTATTTCGCAAGATGTCTTTGATAAACGACGCTTTATACAGGGAGAAATTAATATCATTAGCATCCTTTTAAACTAAGAGCCTACACATCAATCTGAACAACTTTTACTATGGCAGCAAACCGATCGGAGCAAATAAAAAACCTGCTGTTCTATACTAAACTGCAATGTCGACGCGCGAGTTCGTGACTCAAACGTATGCAACAGCAGATTTTTGTTTTGCTCCGATCGGTTTGCTGCCATACCTAGTAAAAGCTGTTCAGTTCGATGGGTAGACTCTTAGTTTAAAAAGATGCTAATGACATCTATTTCACCCTGTAGTAGAAGACGTGAGAAGACAGAGAACTAAAGTGGTTGACATAGCTCAGAGAATTAGCGAGCTGAAGTGATAATGGGCTGGTCATATCTGCCAAAGAACTGACAAACAATGGGGAGTCAGAGTTCTAGAGTACTGGAGACCACGAACTTGCCAGCGTAGTGTGGGACGCCCTGCTGCCCGCTGGACAGGCGACCTGAAAAAGTTTGCGGGGAGCGACTGGATGCGGAAGGCCGAGGACAGAGTTTTGTGGCGCGCCTTGGTAGAGGCCTATGTTCAGCAGTGGACGATGATAGGCTGATGATGATGATGAAGTAGATTCCTCGATAGTTCATTTGTAAATTAACCTGCTTGCTGATCCAAGAGTTACTGGTTCGAATTCCACAAGAGAGAATTTTTGTACCTACTTATAATTATATTTTATGCACTGAATCCAATGATACTGTAAGGTTTAAAGTAAGAAACGTCTGTAGGATCCCACTGCAGGGCAAAGGCCTCCTCTTACGAATAGGGTTCCATGGAATGGGTCTATATTCCATCAGCGCGGGGCCAGTGCAGATTGGCAGATGCAATTTCGAGATCAACTTGCTGATCGAGATTACATTATAATTTCTTTTGTAAAGTTTAAATGCCTCCCCCAAAATGGGGGGATTTGCCATAATCGCCAAGCTTGGCAGGCGGGTTGGCGATCGCAGTTGGATAGAATGTGGGTACTTAAAGGATGCTGCTGCCCATCCTCCGGTAGATCCCTTAGTCGCCTTTTACGACACCCACGGAAGGAAATGGGGTGGTGCTATTCTTGGCCGACTCCACGCGCCAAAAAACATGGTAGAAACTTGTATTTCTATTAGTACAAAATTTACCTATAGCTTTCTGTATGGAGACTACCTATAGTCACAGTCCTCTTAAATACCTATTCAAAGGTTGTGACATTTCAAATATTTGCTGCTACGCTTCAATAGGTGCAAAGGAAAGTAGATTATTATGTTGATGCCTCGTTTGCCTGTCGCCAGTCATGTGTCATGTACAAGATTTTGTTGTGGAGTGTGAAAACTGTTTATTGAAGGCTTTAGAAATATAAATTCCACTTAAATTTTCTGCTTGCAAGTTGGAAATTGAACGCAAAATCTGAAATATTGTGAATAAAAACTTATACATTTATAGGGAGCTTTTTTCTAAAGAGGTTTGTCTTAAGGCTTTCTTTAAAGCTTTATTCGACAGATCCATAAAATAGTAGCATTAAATAAAATTTTAAATAAAGTGACTAAAAACTAAACTAACCTAGGATGTGGTGCAGGGTCGGTCCTTGTGGGAGGGTACCCAGAACGCTTGCCGCATTTCCTCGCTGAATGGCTATGCTGATCCGTTGAGCGAGGAAAGTGCCAGCCCTTGGGTGCTGTAGAGTCTTTAAGGCGCTTTGATAGGTCTTTAAAAAGCGCCTGTGCATTAGGTCCCCACGGCCCGAGAGTTTCGACACCAAAACCTATTAAGTGGTATTGGGTGCCGACTTGTCTCAGAATAACCATCGATAGTGTCTGTTCTTAAATGACCTTAATTTTTTATTATTTGAGGGTTTGGGGTCTTAACAGGCTTGCTAAGCCTGTACCACGTAGACCATCGCTGGTCCTTTGTGAACGCCCTTTTTAAAGATCCTTACCAATCGTCACTGCGGCCAGAAATGGTAGTGGGGTTTTGATCGGGACGGTTTGTATCTCATCTGGTGTCAATACCTGCCAACCTAGATGAGTGTACTCAATGAGTACTGCGTTTGTACATCAGGGGGCCACAGTCACATAGGAGGTGCAAAGGAGTTTCCATCTCCTCCTAGCAGAATCCTTGCATGATCGTGGTGTGATGGTGACGTACAACGCTGGATTGCCAAACCAGAGGTTCGAATCCCATAAATCCTAAATGTGTCAAGTAAGTCCAGTTTTGTATGAAACAAAATTTATTGTTTTCGTGCGGTTTCAAAGTCGGTTCCATAGTTATTTAGTTTGATGGTCTGAACTACCCCTGAAAATTCAAAAAGTCGCCCTTGTACAGGCTGATAATGGCGATGAGGATAGGATCGAATATTTTCCTACTATTGGTTGAATTATCGCTTGCTTGCTTATATTATTGCTTGAAGTTATCCGATTTTCTATACCTTAATATAGGGCAAGGTTGAGATTTATTATGATTAGGCGACATAAACTCTATACCATTGAAGATAAGTCATGATTTACCTTGATTAAGAGGATATTTATCTATATAAATGAAGTTTGATAATATTTTGAATATTAATCAAAAAAAAAAAAAAAAAAAAAAATCTTTGATAACTGGTTTAATCAATTAAATAAAGGAGTTTGGCGAATTTAAACCCAGCCATTTTTACGAAAACTAAAAGCTCTTCAGGACGGCGGTCATAATTATTATAAACAGAAAAAATTCAGGCATTTTTTGAAAAACTTCCACATCTCCAGATGTCTGGATTCAAAAGTAGAATTTACTAATAAAATAGACAAATCATCCAAAAAGCAGTAGCAAAACGCAACCACGACAGCTATTTTCATCTAATATTATCACTGAGGTATTTTTTGGTCGTTACGGAATGTATTTGGCTTGGTTGAACTGATAGTCCGTGATTTCGTTTTCTTCCATTATCATAATATTATCGTGAATTTTCATTAAAATAAACATAATGAATCCGTAGAAGATTGAATGAACTATCTAATAAGAAAGATTATGACTTTCACACTCTTGCTACAAAAGGTAGGTATCATAAGAAGAAAACCTACCTTTCCGCAAACTTTTACATGTTACAACCAATTTACTTTTTTGTTAGTTTTGTTTCACTCTACACGTATTGCAAAGTTTCATTCATGTACGCCTCTAAGTCTGGGCCTCTAATTACAGGACCGGCCGCTACAATTCTTTGACACGATCTAGAAACCAATATCTGTATAGGCCTACCAACGTTCGATCAGCTGATTGCATTGAGTATGATAAGTCCAAAAAAAATTTACGAAGTTAATCGATTTTTCTACTTTTATGCAATGGCTACGGAACCCTATGGGTTAGTCCGACACGCTCTTGGCCGGTTTTCATCCATCACTTCGGCCCAACATTCGCCATCGCTTTGTAAAAGTAATCTGTATGGAGTCAATATCCTTCTGAGATCTCAAATAATGTTGACATAGGTGGGATCAACATCTTATCAAAATTAAATAAAAATATTTGACTTTCGTGACAAAGAATAAGCTATTAAGAGGTCACATACCTATACCAAAGTCAGGGAGAAAGGGTTTAATTATAATAATAACGAGCTTTTACCCGCGACTTCGTCCGCATAAATTATATACCAGATTTTAGTCAGATGATAAGCTATCAAAAAAAAAAGTTTCATCAAAATCGGTTTGGTAGTTTTTGCGTGATACTCGAACAAACAAACACCCAAACAAACAAACAAACAAACAAACAAACAAACAAACAAACAAACAGACAAAAAATAAAAAAATTGGTGATTTGGAATCAGGGACAGGTAAAAATCATGTCGTAATTTTTTTTTTGTAAATGTCTTCAATGTACAGACACACTTCTGTTACAGTTTTATAATAGTTTAGATTTAGATGTGGTGTACCTATGTATTGGTGTATTGGTGAGATCTCGTCGTCATCGCGTCAGTGGCGCGATGCGGAGAGGTATGGTCACTCAATCATGGAGGTCCGAGTTCGAATCCACACGGACAACATGCCATGTATACCAATGAGTTTTATCTAACTTATGTACGCACGGCGACAGATCAACCTACCCATAGTTGAACTCTATGTGCTTGGACATAAGGTCGAACTATGGGTAGGTTGATCTGTCGCCGTGTGTACGTAATACGGACTGCGCTCAAATGATGATGGAAAACATAGTGAGGAAACCTGCTGCATACGATGAAGAAGAAATTCTGAACAATCCGCATTGGGCAAGCGTGGTGGACTGACGCCCATACACCCTCCCTGAGGGTAGGCCTGTGACCTGCAGTGGGACGTATTATGGCCTGATAATGATGCTACTTACTAGCATTATCATTATAAAAAGAATACAGGGTGTTAGGGTTGCATTACTTTAAGGGGTGATTGTACCCATGATACTGAACAACTTTCCCAAAGAAACATATAGGAAATTCGTAAAAAAAAATCGACTTTTCATACAAACATTCGATCAGCTGATTGCTTTCAGTATAGAAAGTAGAATTTTTTTTTGCGAATTTCCTATAGGTTTCTCAGGGAAAGTTGTTCAGTATCATGGGTACAATCACCCCTTAAAGTAATGCAATGCAACTGGTTACCCTAACACCACGTATATCAGTAGATTATCATAATTTTGTCTCTCCCAAATGAAAAGTCAACCAATCTAATATAAGTACAACGTGTTAATGAATTAACGCCAAACTAGAAAGTTGTTTGTTTAGAATCAAGAGTAGAGTCGAATTATCATGGTTTCATCAACATAAGTAATTTTTTCAAAATTTTAAATAATTTGTTTGCAAAATTTTAATTTTTTCTGAACCCGATGTCAATCCACCGCACGGGCACACTCACCCTACTTACTACCAAAACAAGATTATAAAAATGTATCCATGAGTACGTTAGCGCTTTCTTTCAGTGCTGAAATGATAACAAATCATTTTTTCCTCAAAACTTTAAATGCGAATAACTTTAAATTTTAACGAACAAAATAATTAAATAATTGTTTCAATCTAATTATTTTCTTATAAGTGTCTATCGTGTATGAGGTTTTGCGCTAATTCATTAACACGTTGTATATCTATATCGAGTATCTTGTATATTTTGTTAAATCGGTTTGTAATAAAACTTTGATCAAATACAAATACTGAGTATCTACCTAAGGTTTGTAGTTTACCAAAGTTTTATGGAAAAATATTTCTAATAAGGTTATTTTCAGTTTTTAGAAACCAAGTGAGTGACAAGTTATATGTAATAAGGAAAATTTTATATCAAATAATATTAATGCCTAGGTACTTGATGACAAATTCCGATTAAGTAATCAGCAGATAAGACACTTGTTTAAATTGAAAGCGTTTAATATTTTTTTTTAGAAATTAGCTTTTAGAGGGAAAGTCGTGTGCCGTTTATTCCATGCACTTGATGCCCTTGACAATGACATTAGAGCAAAATAAATGTTACCCTTCAATCAATATAAAGTGGGACTGGGCTGGGCATGCTTGCCGAATGCACACCGAGCGGTGGGCATCAATTGCCACTCAATAGGTGCTTATCTTGGACTATGATGGTAGTCGAGGTCGAGGCAGACCCCGGAAATGGATGCCTATTGCAATGAGATATACCGCGTTGGATAGAGATATGCGGAAGAGTTTAGGGGAGACCTTTGCCCAGCAGTAGGTAGGATGAATCAGGTTAAAAATAATAGTTACCCGACTGCGCCAGAGGTTGCGAGAGAGGTTTATTTAGATTGGTGTGTCTTCAATTGATCTAATCTATTGTAATCCGCTTTTAGCGACGAGACGAAGATGTTTGCGCGACGAAACAAGAAAAAGTTATTTAACAAAGTTCTCCTTAAAGTGGAGCCACAGATAACGAGACTGACCTAAACTTTTCGGACTAATGAGTTTTTAAAGTAAATTGTAGATATCTAAGGTTGTACCACAGAATAAATACTAGTACTACTGTACCCACGTCACAGAATAAATACTAGTACTACCCGTACAGAAGGATCACTTCGAAAACAGATTTAAATAAATACCGACTCTCTCGTCACAGCAATAAGGTGCAAAGTTATTCGCACCCGTCCTATCGTACAACTCGCGAATAACCTTCCACCTGTCACAACGGCGCGCGTGCAAACAAAAATGAACCGAATCATTAGGCATGACAGCTTCCTTTACAAAGTCTCCTTCTTTCATTCTTTCACGTGCTGACAGCGTGACATCGCTAGGGTTTTCAGTACTCACAAAATGACGGCAAGTCATAGACGAAGAATTTTTCTACGATCGGAACTAAACTTTTTTCATAATCATGACAAAATCCAGTCTATCGCAACTGCATAGATGCGAGAAAATGTATGGGATGTGGTAGAACTTGAATGGGCGTCTATATTCGTCTCTTTTCTTGACCCTCTCTTTCATGAAATGTCACGTGACGTAATTCAGATGTTTTTCACACGTTATGAAACAGACTCTGTCTAAATTATTTAAAATGTTTTTGGGTGTTTATTATATTTAGAATTAATAAATAAACGTGAATATAAAACATAAAACACAAGTAAATTCAGTGTATTACGTGATATTGCACCATAAAAGCTTAAAATTAAGTACTAGAAATGCGAAATATGCTGTGAAAGGTCGGAAAGAAAAGATGGTAAAAAACGTAACTTCATAGCAAGATTTCCACTGGATGAAGCTCGGTAAGCATAAATTTATCCTATTTATTAGCCCAGGTTTATATTTAGGCAATCATTTTCGTAAAGAGCGGGAAGTATTTGTAAAGAAGTGAGGGATTTGGAGAAATGTCGATATCGATATAATTGTTGATACATACATGCAGACGCATACGGATACGAACGACTATGCTCCCCGAGGAGGTAGTCAGAGATATTCTGAAACATCAGAACATCCACCATACAAAAATCATTCATCATATTTTTGATGATATGATAAGATTACACTTTTGTATACATGTTTTATTTTCAGATGCAAAAAATGGGTTCAAGTTACTGGAAATGAAGATCTAGCGTACCTACATACCAATCGAAAAATGAACCAATTATTATTTGCGAGAAACATTTCCTGCCTGGAAGAATTTCATAAAAAATGACAAAATTGAAACCAACTGCCATTCCATATCCATACGGCTCACTGCATACTATCCTGTAATTAGTCCGTAAGTTTTCCTAAAATGAATAAACATTTTAAAAAAAAAAACAAATGGGGTACGGCTAATATTGGCGTCTTTTTTTTTAAGCGGCCAGGTACCAAATGTTGTGGGTATTTTAGGGTGAATATTACCTTACATTGTTATGCAAAAAAAAATTTCCTGCGGTGTAACGTTTCGGAGATATTTAACTTTAAAGTTTCAAAAAATTAACTGTACAAAAGTCATTAAAAGTAACTCGTTTTGGGTCTTATACCACACATTATTTATTTTACAGCCCAGAATTATTAGTTTTAATTATTTATGATATCATAACGCACATTTTGTGCAGGAACGCACCGCAATCCTCACTCGTTTGCGGTGATGGTTTGAATGTTGAAATTTTCTATTTTGTAAGATATTGAATTGATTTATATATATTTGTAGATTACTTGTGTTACTGGCCAATGCTGTGTGCGCCTGTTATATGTGTGTGTATTAGAAATTGATTTTTAGCGTTCCTATGTTATTGTAAATGTTTAAATATGTATACTGTTGGTGTGCCATATTAAATAAAATAAAATAAAATATCTTAAATGTACATAGAGTCTTCTTTAAGAGTTTCATAACAGTTAGGATAGCCAATCTAACCTATTATTTCAATGTGGTATAATTTTATGTAAATTAATTATAATTATTAATACCTACGAATGTCTTTTCTTTATCTCAAGACAGTCCCAGACTTATTAGTAGGTGGCTAATTGTTTGTTTTATTCTAGTGATTGGATTAACATCAATCCATCACTAAAAAAATCTGCAATTTTTAAATATCAATATCATATGGCAATTTTTTTTTTCTGCAACTATCGATATCGTTAAATATTCACAGCACATCACTACTTTGCACTGTCATTTTGTTTTCAATATTGGCAACATGTTGCTCTATGTTGGCTATGGAATGGTAGCTTCAAGTCATACAAGTTGACGTTTTTTACGATTATTTTGCTCCAAGGAGTCCCGTCTCTTAAAACGTAGTGATTATATTCTCTTTGACAAAATCATGGAAAACGTCAAACTGTCAAACATCGAGTGCAGTTTTATGCGTTTCAAATCAAAATTTACCGTAAAATCTTTAGTTTTGTCCTTATTATTATTTCAAATGGATAAAGCAACAAAAAGTGGTGCTAGTCTAGTAATTCAGTATGTTATTTTCTGTTACGTTTGGAGGTATATCATGCTGGGAAACTTTGAACAAATTGTATGTTATTTACAAGCGATTAGCTGATATTATAGGTATTTATTTACTCTAATATTGCATTTTAACAATAGTTGTCAATAAATTATATCAATTATCGTAAGTTATCATCTGAAAAATAATCATTTAGGGGATTTCCTTTCGAGTTTGGGTTGCACCTTTGGGTTGCACGAGGTTCCAAATTGTACATATTTTAAGTAGGTATGCGTCGACCGCATAATTTTGACCGTCGCATGTCATTCTCGCATGTGATATTTTTTGTTTTGCTTAGTTTATCTTAACTGCGACAAAAAAAATTTCGATTGCTTTTTTATGGTTTTTCTCTATTGTTTTCAGGAAAACATTTAAACCGCAAAATTAATCCGCCCGGAATGCATCGATAAATAAAAAACTGCCATGCTAGGAAATGGAAATCATAAAAAGAAGAAATGCAAATATCGGACCTTCGAAAATATGACAATCGTATACTGATAAAATTCAGAAACAAATAATTTGAAAGTACAATATATAGTACATTACTGCAGCGGCCAGCAACAGAGGCATTGATGGACGAACGTGTAAATGTGGGCCGAGGCGAAGCCGAGGCACACATACGTAAGTCCATCAATGCCTAGTTGTGGCCAAGGCTTGTATAGTACTTTTCTCAAACAATGCGCGGAAATTAAAACAGTAAATTTTCTCAAATAATTCGCGCAAATTAAAACTCTTTTCAAAATCAATGACGAACAGCGAACAACAATTTGTTATTTTTTTAATAAACAGCTTTCTATTTGCAAGCCGGTTCTAAATTTAAATAAAACCTTTGATGAGTTACCTCCTTGGTCGCCATGTTTCGAAGAAAAAGATCGTTCCATTTTTAAATTACACGACAGATATGAGTTTACTATGTAATTTATTTGGCCGCTAAACACGACAGATATGGATTTTCATACAAACATTGCCGGCCGCTGCGCGCATGTATTTGGCCAGTACAGCAATTTCGATTTATCTCGAAGAAGGTTGTCAAAATAATGCTCACATTTCCAAGCATGTTTGAGAAAAAGTGTATTTATTACTTCCATATTATTATGCGTTTTCATTATTTTCTTCTAGAATACAGAAGGCATAGCATGTTGCACGTGATACGGCTATATCATTCCTTTTATCTCGCTGGTTCGCGCGTAAATAGAAAGATAGTGAAGGTGTGATAGTTCTATATCTCGCTGCCATGCTAGCCATGCAGTTGCATAAATTAAAAATTTCTGCAAGGTGTAAAATTTAGCTGCGCCAGTTCTTGTCATTGAATACAGCGTGATACAACGCTATCACGCTTCCGCTCTCTTTATATTTGCGCGCGAACGAACGAGATAAAATACTAAATTTTACAGATCGATATGTTAAATGTCGCTATCGCAGGTTGACGTACTAGCCTCGCAGCTGTCAGAGCTAAATTTAGCTAAATATAGATAATGTGTTGCATAAACTTTTGGAGTAAATACATCAAGTATCAAAATAGTTTAGGTTGTAGTGTAGTGTTGCCATGTAAAGCGACAGTGGCGTTTTTGGCCAAGCTGTACCTTATTTTAATCTTTTTGGTGACCGACGAGGGGTGAGTGGCAACCTATTGCGATTTACACCTCGGAGCAGCCTCGGAGGGGTCCGGCTGTCAAACTTACCTGAGCTGTGGAGTGAGACAGGCCTGGAGAGTCGCGTGGCTAGAGGGCTTTCGAGTGGACGTCTGTCGTTGGCTCGCGATTTAAGTGGCCACGCGGCTCCGCCATTTTATGGTGGTTTCGAGTGTGTGTTTTTGTATAAAAACAGGGCTTTGAGATCGCCATAGCCAATTACCGTACAACGTCAAGCACTAATTGCTCTTTTTAAACTAGATACTGGCAAAATCCACCAAGGAAACGCCATTAAACAAAAATAGAATAGAGACAGGCCTGCCCACGTTGTACCCTTAGATTAAAAACTTTTCGCTTATGGTTGTACCTGTGGATGAAATAGTTTTTTAGCGATGAGACCTATTTATGTATATTATGTTTTTTTTGTTTAAAATAAAGTATAGTTTATTGATTGATTAATCTAATTGTGTTAGTTAGTTTGAAGAAAAATACGTTTCTCCTGAAAGGTATACATAGATATAGACATAAACATCATTTATTTGCAGGTATTCTACTTCTCCTGAATTCAAATCTCAGGCTCAATAAAAATTCTGCATTTTTGGGGTTCCTTAGTCAAACAAGGAACCCTTATACTTTCGTCTATTCTGTCTGTCTGTCTGTCTGTATCTATCGTCATCATCAACAGCCTTTCATCGTCTACTGCTGAACATAGCCTACTCTCCCAAGGCGCGCCACAAAACTCTGTCCTCGGCCTTCCTCATCCAGTCGCTCCTCGCTACCTTTTTTAGGTCGTCCGTCCAGCGGGCAGCAGGGTGTCCCACACCACGCCTTCAGTCTAGAATTCTAACTCCCCATCGGTTATCAGTTTTTCGGAAAATATGATCAGCCCATTGCCACTTCAGCTTGCTAATTTTCTTTACCACTTTCTCTGACCTATCACTTCATTTCTGATGTGATTTCTCAGAGAAAAACCGAGCACAGCTCTCTCGATCGCTCGCTGAGCGACCTTGAACTAGTTCTATCGTCAGGGTCCATTTCTGCAGCATAGCATAGTCATCACTGGGACCCGGGCAGGACGCATTGATTGAACACCTTCGCTTTGAGGCATTGACCACAGAGGGCCGAGGAGAATATATCTGTCAGTACTTTGCACCTACTGAATCGTTTGGCATGAAGAGAAGGCAGAAATGTGATTAAGAAGAAACAAATTATCTCCGACATAACTACTGATGACAACGAAAAGGGGGTTGATACAAAATATTCCATATAAAAAAAAGGATAAATTGCTCTAGATATGTATATTAAAGCTTGTATTTCCTTACTTATTGAAATCTCTTGTGCATTCTTGCGTACTTTGTGGCTCTACGACTTTGAATGGGCCAAGGAAAAATATTTTTCTTTATTCAAGACGGTATAAGGCGCCTATTTTGTACATCGTGTAAATTGACGTTCGAAATGGAATTGAAATTAAGCTTGCTGCACGATGAACGAACATGAATTTAAATGTAATTTTTTTGTAATGTATTTTATATTAAAATCGCTCGAAAAAGATATTTAACTTTATGAAGTAAATAAATAAGTGATTTCTGTGATAAATTGCACAGTTAAGATGAAGTTATACCTATTAAGGCTGGTTTTACATGATGGGTTCGCATTGGATCAGATTAGTATCTATCTAGGCAATTTATAAGCTAAGCTAAGAATCGACTCTATGTGTCGACTTTGATTTGGTTTCGAAACATTTTTTGGTCGGAGACTCAACAAGTGTTTGTCGCCAAGACTAAACATGGGCAAGAGTCGACACAGAAAATATCCATGCACAGTTACGACGCCGTTTGACAACATTGTACCCAGTTATCACAAAAATTTACGTAACGTGTGGATACAACGACAACACTGTTACTGAAACTTTTTCGGTCGGATTGTGAGTAAACCGTTATCACACATAGTGTCATATAGTAACTAAATAATCCCAATATAGTAACCATGTGTCGTAGCAGTTACGAAACTGCGACGATTTGTAAATACTTCGTAATTTCTGCGATCTAACATGGCTATATTGGCTATGTGGGATGTGGTCTAATTTGATTGATTGAAGTGGTCGCTGATGCATAAGTTCTAACAAGTTACAAAAATACAAATAAACATTTAATGGGGTGGTTAAAACTATCCAACTGAACAACTTTCAGTACGGGGCCGATGTCGAAATCGCGAAAAAAACTGCAGTTTTGTATGTAACAGCTTTTCGATTTTGGGTCCATAGTGAAAGTTGTTCAGTTGCATGGTCTAAACGACTCAATTAAAATGTTTATTTGTATTTTTGAAACACTTTGTAAAGTGAAAAAAAAAAACGGGCAATCGCTTTTGATCAATTAATAAGGGCTCTAAAAATATACGCTAAAAATTGTGTGTGTCTCTTAAAATCCATTATACAGGGTGAAATTGATAGTGTCTACCCATCAAACTGAACAACTTGTACTATGGGAGCAAACCGATCGGAGCAAAAACAAAATCAGCTGTTCATAAACTGCAGTGTCTACTCGACGCAAATGTATGCAACAGCAGATTTTTTTTTGCTCCGAAAGTTGTTCAGTTTGATAGGTAGACTCTTATGGCTGGTTTACACAGTGCGAGCTAGCGTACGAGTCAGCCTTCCGAGTAGCTGCACTGCAGTAACTCGCCCTGTTTGGACGTAACTTACGAGTAACTCGTACGTGCGAGTTGGTCAGTAGCTCGCATCCGAGTTACTTCAACATTTTTTGTTTTCACTCGCCTGCTCGCCCGGCAGCTACTCGCACATGACAGCGGCTCGGTCGTCGTTCGCATCGTTTGGACGCGTTCGGCAGTAGCTCGCCAGTGCTAGCCGGACAGTTGTGAGTGGAAACCGTGTTTTTTTTGTGTGATACGCCTACGTACGAAATCAAGTTCGAAATGGCTGCGGATAGATTGTCTTCTCACAATAAGTTTTTTTATTAAAACAAGTTCACTCGACATCGCAACTCGACTCGGACTGAGAAGTAGCTAGGTGTCGTGTAGACAGCAAAGGCGAGCCGAGCTACTGGCGTACGAGTTGACAAACCGAGTAGCTGTCTACTGGCTAGGCAGCAGCTCGCACTGTGTAAACGACCCTTTAGTTTAAAAGGATGCTAATGATATCAATTTCACCCTGTAGATACATAACTAATAATGCGTCAAGGTGATGATAATAAATGCCTAAGCATGCTTCAATACCATGTGCTTTGCTTATTGAAATTCAGCGCAGGTTTCATGCTCGGGGTGAATTATGAGCGGAGGCCTTGTCGAATTGTTTACGTAAGTAGAATTGTTAATGGGGTGTGACAATTTAAGATGTGAATATAAAACGGTAATGGGAAACACAGACGATATTGTGTTTTTAATGTAAAATGTTGTTTTTGGTATTTTTAGTACTAAATTGCGA